>CM077006.1:22660000-25060000 GCA_039090855.1 Macrothele yani | reverse complement strand
TCTTTAAGCAAAGAAAATGAATAATGTTCTATCATATTAGTAAAATGTGAGATTGCTTACAATTTTCAGCGCAAATATTAGGTTGTTGCACATGGAATGGCGGAATATTGATGGAAACTTGAAAAAACCAAATTCCGTTGTAAAATAAGCATCATCGATCTAAATAATCACATCTCGCAGCAAGTGTTTTACCATCGAGAAACAAGATTTCGTAGCCGTCGTAGAAAATGTCGATCTACGAGATGTGACAAACCAACGAAATTCGCGTTTAATTGATGTTCACGAAACGATTGACTGTGTCGAAATGTGCCCAGGTACTTGAAGAAGTGGAAATCCGTAGAGGACATATCAGATGAAAGACGGATCAGGTAATGTTTTGCAACACAGCTGGTGCAGCTTCTGGATCGCCTTACGTGCAACATGGGGTCTCGCGTTATGATGGAGAACAATCGGCTCAGGGCGATTGATTAATGCCGGCTGTTTAATGGAAATTTTATGGCTGTTAGGTGGACAATACATATACACCAAAGGCCCAAACGTTATACATAACAAAGCAAATGCAAGTAAACGATGATGCGTGTGAAGGCCATGAAACGCTATATCGCCTGATATTCACCTCCGTTACTCAGGTTATTCTTGTTCTTCGGATGGAAAAAACAGCGAACTTTAGCAAGTTTGACAAAGGGCAAATTGTAATGACCACATGATTCGGTCAGAGCATTTCTCAGAGAGCAAGGTTTGTGGGGTGCCCACGATCATCTGTGGTTCGTAAATTCAAATGGGGGTATTAAATCAGAAACGAACGGCACGGTGTACGCCGAACACGGCTCATCGATACTAAAAGGTGAGCGAAGGCTATCTCGAATGGTACAAGCCAACAAAAGAGATTTGAGTGCTATTGACGGGGATATGATGCCTTAACACATAATTAATCGAACCGTACTGAAAACAAACGTGCGTAGCCATAGGCTGAATACACAGTATACGTATATTAGAGGTCTGCACGGGCCTTAATTTGGAAAGCCCAGCCCAGCCCGGCCCGTAAAATTTCAACAATTACCAAAATACGAATTTCAACATTTGGTACACTCGGTCATTCGACTCCCGAAGAGTTTTTGTTTTCGTAATTGCTCCACGTATTCTATTACAATAAACGTTAATTCAGAATATTTCTGAGACTCTGTATAAGTCACGTGACGTCCGAGGACGGGGGGGGTTGTATACACAAAAATATTGCATGAAAAGGACAATTTCCATGCCTTTCAAATTTTCTGGGTTTTCACATTATCATTCCCTACCACCGGACACGGAAATATCCTTGGGGATAAGGAGGGGGGGGGGGGTAATTCGAAAAGTACGAAACATCCAGAATTATGAGTACGATCGTTCTACTGGGAGAAGATTTTATGGCTTTATAAACTGCACCTATCTCTACTGGCATATCATATCGCTGGAACCCAATATGTCTCTCGTGTGTGTGTGGGGAGCACATTTGTGCCGCTTAAGATGCGATGTTCCAGACTTTGTGCTATCGTAACTCAAAACGTTTCTGCATTTAGTGCACTGCATAACGTTTACCGGACGACTAGTTTCAGAACGGGACAGTAATTTAAAATATTTCCAAATATTGCTTTCCCCCTTTACATTGTCTACAAGCACGTATTCTCCGGAAGCGATTTTTTCGCGAAAAACGTTCGCTTACTTAAAATCCATAATAAGTATTGAAGAGTATTTATCAGCAACACTGAACTCAGCATGGGCTAAGGGAAAACAAAGACAGACTGTCCAGCTATTCAGTGACACAGAAGTTTTGAAAACGGCTGCCTCAGAGTACAAATGGGGAAAATACGGCTCAGATTTATACACAGAAGTAAGTTTCTCCCAGCTCATTTCTCCCGTGCCATTTAAGACAACCTAAAAGCTTTTCACACATCTAGAGAACAAAGTTCGCCGACCAGAACAATAAAAGAGATCGTCTGCGAGCGGGTGGCTCGGT
Organism: Macrothele yani; assembly: GCA_039090855.1. Classification (NCBI taxonomy): domain Eukaryota; kingdom Metazoa; phylum Arthropoda; class Arachnida; order Araneae; family Macrothelidae; genus Macrothele; species Macrothele yani. The sequence continues at coordinate 25,058,004 of CM077006.1, read as the reverse complement.
TTAGAAATGCTGCAGTTAATAGCCTGCCCTGAAGAATGAGAGGAGGATGAAAGTTAGAGAGAGAGAGACAGACAGACAGACAGACAGACAGGAGAGAGAGAGAGAGAGAGAGAGAGAGAGAGAGAGACAGAGAGACAGGGAGGGAGAGACAGGGTGAGAGAGAAAGGACCACATTCACATTGAAAAACTAAGGGAGCTGACCCACTCCAATTGTTTTGTAGGAGGGGATGATGTCGTAAAACTTTTATTTTTTCCATCAGCGGAAATTATTCAGTCTCATCTTGTTGCTGTATGTTGCGAATTTTCCAAACGAGAAAGGCTCAGTACATCGATTGGTTTGCTCATGAAAAAAAAAAAAACTAAAAAAAAAAAACCTATTCGGCCCGTGTTTGTTTTGCATTAAATATTGAAGGCCCGGCCCGTTTACCCAACTTAGAAATGAGCAAAGGCCCGGGCCCGTGCAGACCTCTAACGTATATACGTTTTAAAACAGAAGACTCGAAAAAAAATGATCCATAAACATATGAAATAGATCTTTCAAATGCAATAATTATGAGCGAAGGGATTGCATAAAATGTTAGGGAAAGGAATAAGCAAAATGTTTTGCATAAAGTAAACGGAATGTATTAAAATGTGTTATATAATTTCTCCCTATGTGTTGTTCATTCTGCTAAAGCAATGATATTTAGCAAAGTGATATTATGTAAGTGTTTTATGAAACTGTGCGTTTGTGGGTGTGACATTCATTTAAAAGAGAAGGCCTTGTGTGAAAGATCCAGTAGGTGCCTGGACCATTGGTCTTCAATATGAAATAATGGATATTATCAAAAATATTGCTTTTAATACAAGGGAAAACATCTTAAAAAGCGTCTTTTACAATTAGTTACCTGTGTGTTGTTTACTCTGCATCAGCGAAGTGCCAACCTGTTAATGTACATATTTTCTTTCGTTTTTAAAATAAAGCTGTCGATAAATGATCTAACTCGCGTTCGCTACGTTGATTTTCTATATGCAGCAAATGTTTTGAGCCTAAATGTTGCTGTAAGTAAAACAAGTTTGTAAAATCATGCAATGCATTGATTATACATAATACGCTTTCCAACATAACAGAAATCATTACTCAAGTTATCACTCAAGTTATGAGATTAATGGCTGTGGAATAAATCTCGGTCCTGTGCCCTGACCCTTGATCTCATATCGATGATATTCAACAGAACCGGTTCGGTATACCTCCGAAATAACATGATGAAATTTTGTCGCAATCGAAGAATTTTTACGTAAGTTATGATGCATAAGGGCTATGGAATAGATCCCGCTCCTGTGTCCTAACCTTTGATCCCGTTTCGCCCATTTTGAACAGAATTTGTTCCAAGGCAGGCTCCTACAACATACTAACATTTCATCCAAATCGAAGCATTTTTACGTATGTTGTGACGCATAATGGCGATGGAAGTGATTCCGCTCCTATGTCCTGACCTTTGACCCCATTTCGTCCATTTTCAATAGCGTACCTCTTCATGTGGTCCATTACCACATACTAAAATTTCATCGAAATCGAACCTTTTTTACGTTAGTTATGACGCATAAAAGCAGTGGAATGGATCCCGCTCCTATGTACTGACCTCTCACCCCATTTCGTTCACTTTAAATAAGGTTCCTTCCCATGTGATACCCTACCAGATACTAAAATTTCATCGAAATCGAACGATTGTTACGCGAGTTATCGTGCGGACGGACATACGCACACAACGCGTGACGTAATGAGGCAGATGGGAATCGCGACCATCTGCGCGCAAGAGTATGACGTCATAAAACTTTAATAGGATCCACACATAACGCGTGACTTAATGAGACAGATGGCGTGACCGCGCGCCAACATTCTCAAACGCGAGATTGTGACGTCTTAAGATTTCTAAGCATTGGAAACATTAATGGAACGACGCCATGACACTAAAAACGTTATAATTCGGGGTGGTTATTTAACCCACTAAATGAATTCTCCTAAAGTAGAGATCAAGCTAAATCGATTTCTAGTACCAGAAAACGGTAGGTTGACGACTTTCATCAAAATTCTTAGAGCCGTTTTCAAAATAAAATGTACATACTTGCATACAAGAATTGCTACTTTAAGGTGGACGTCAAGTAATTTTGCTTCCTATACTTCCAATGGAAAAACTTCTGTACACATTTTCTTCACAATTATTGCGTTCCGAAGAATGAAAATTTGAACATCGATTAAAATAGCTTCATTTCATAACTGGAATACTTAATATTGTCTAAACCATAACCGTAATAATATTTTCTAAACCACAACCGTAATTATGCAATCCAACATTTATTTGTCCACTGACGTCATCAAAGTACAGGCCGCGCCATCTGTTTCCTATTAATAGTTTAGCACTTCCCTGCAATATCGCAGTTCCACTACAGTAAATAGCACACAGGGTAACAAAATCCAAAGGGTCTCTTTTTAATCAGTTTTGTTTACGCTTTCCAGCCGTAGGTTGAAGCAGCCTATATGCTCCAGCTTTTTCCGTCCGTCTGTCGGCACGATAACTCACGTAAAAATGGTTCGATTTCGATGAAATTTTAGTATATGGTAGGGGACCACCAGGGGACGAACCCTGTTGAAAATGGGTGAAGTGGGGTCAAAGGTCACGCCATAAGAGCGGGATCCATTCAATTGCCCTTATGCGTCATAACTTGCGTAAATATGGTTCGATTTCAATGAAATTTTAGTATGTGGTAGGGGACCACCTGGGGACGAATCCTATTGAAAATGGGTGAAGTGGAGTCAAAGGTCAGGACATAGGAGCGGGATGCATTCCATTGCCCTTATGCGTCATATGGTTCGTAAAAATGGTTCGATTTCGATGAAATTTTAGTATGTGGTAGGGGACTACCTGGAGAGGAACCCTATTGAAAATGGGACAAATGGAGTCAAAGGCCAGGACATAGGATCGGGATATATTCCATCGCCCTTATCCCACACTATTACGGTGGACGTCAAGTAATTTTGCTTCCTATATTTCCAATGGAAAACCTTTTGCACACATTTCCTTCACAATTAGTGTGTTCCCAAGGATGGAAATTTGAACAGCGATTAAAATAACTTCATACTATAACTTGGAATACTTAACATTTTCTAAAACATAAGCATATTTATATAAAAAAACAATAACGTTTCCTTTGGTGGTGTTGAAACCAGAAAACAGATGGCGCGACCTGTACTTTGATGACGTCAGTGGACAAATAAATGTTGGATTGCATATAGAAGGCGAGCCCAATGCAGGAATGCAGAAAACCAACCTGGGTGACAACCAAATATTTTGAAAAGCGCACCCATGATGTGGAGTAGATGAATATTTAAATAATATTAACGCTAGGGTAAACATATTGTGCTAAAACGAGTATTTTGGGGTTACAATTGTTTTAAGTAAAATTACATTAATTATTTTAAATTAAAAATGTTATTAAACAAAAAATGTGAATTATAAATTTTAAAAAACTGATGTTTAATTTTCATAACGCATGAGGGGGAAACGTTGAGTACGAGGATGTAAAAACAAAATTATGTGCTGTTCAGGAAACCTCCGCCGCCCCGGTGGCGCAATGGTCTAAGCGATGGCCTCTGATCATTCGTCCAAAAGGGGTCCGGGTTCGAATCCCGGTGAGGCATGGATGTTGTGTTTGTCTTACGGTACTGGCTCTCTCCCTTCCCTGGAACCAGTGACCCAAAATTAGAGATGGGCGACTGCTTATAGCCCATTGAGTTGCTCACGGTTGTCGTTAAACCTCCAATCAATCCAAAAAAAGAACCCTCCAGCCTCACTCCCCAAAGAATAGTCTGGCGACGCCTCTTTTTCTAACACAGACAACAATGAAACAAATGTATCATCGTCACAAGTACCGCCATAAGAGGACGCCAAAATATTTTTTTGCGTTCTTCTTCCCATTTTAATACAGTACTACAAAAATTACGATCCCGTTTATTTTAAGACACATCATGACGTCTTAAAAATGGCAAATAACACAAGCCTGTACCTTCTGCACAATATAGCACCGGGTGCTACAGCAAATTGTTTGTATAAAAACAGTACAGTTAAACAGCATTAGACCCCAAAGTTGAAGCAGAGAATTAAGTACAAATGACCGAGAGATCACCTAAGACAATAGTGTCAAATTCCAGAGTACTTCTGGAGGAGATTTGTGAAAACATTATTATAGACTGAACCTAGACTCCATCAGTGCACAAGTACGCATGTCATGTACGTATAGGATACGAAGGAGACAGGGACTGTAATAATACGTAATAAGTATAAAATTATGCGAAACACATATCTACGTCGCCTATATCTACTACTACAGTACTTTGCAGATAGCAAATGCTCTACATTAGCCCATTCATACAAAGAACTGGTGCTTTCCTCAAACTCAAAGAACACAGAAACCATTCACGGATTTCAAACTGCAACCGGATAAATTAAAATCGATTGTGTTACAACCGGATAAATTTAAATCGATTGTGTTACAATGGCATAGACGAAATTTCAATATCGCTGCTGTTTCACCAGCCCCCACTTTGAAATAGGAATAACTGTTTACCGGAAATGGAACAAACGAAAGTTTTTGCGGTACAATCCGGTACAAGCGGAGTACAACAGAATAGCATAGTATAAATTTCAAAATTGCGAGGTGGGGGCTTCCTTTTCCCTCCAGCATCACTTGAAATTGGAATCACTGGTTACCGGAAGTGGTACAAACGAATTTTTTTTTTTTTTGTAGTACAATCCGATTCAAACGCAGCACAAGCGAATGTTACATAGTCGAATTTTCAAAATTGCGTAGTAGAGGGGATGCCATTTTTTCCAGCTCCCCACCTTTAAATGGGAATAACTCGCAACCGGAAGTGGTACAAAAGAAAAAAATTTCGGTACAATCCGGTACAAACGGAGTACAACAGAATAGCGCAGTCGAAATTTCAAAACTGAGAAGTGGGAAGCAGTTTTCCCCGAGCCCCCACTATGAAATTAGAACTGCTGGTTACCGGAAGTGATACAAACGAAAACTTTTGCGGTGCAATCCGATTCAAAGTGAGTACAAACGAATGGCATAGTCAAAATTTCAAAATTGCGTGGTGAGGAGGGGGGAAGATGGAGACGTTTCTCCGTCACCCACTTGGAAATGGGAATAACTCGTAATAACTCGTTACCGGTAGTGGTACAAACGGAAATATTGTCGGTACAATCCTGTACAAACGGAGTACAAACGATTGGCATAGTTGAAATTTGAAAGTTCCGTGGTGATGGTGCTGCCGTTTCCGCAGTTCCCAATTTAAAATTGGAATAACTCGTACCCGGAAGTGGTACACACGAAATATTTTGCGGTACAATCCGGTACAAACGGGGTACAAACGAATGTCATAGTCCTAATTTCAAAATTGCGAGGTGGGGGCTGCCATTTTCTCCGAGCTCTTCACTTTGAAATTGGAATTATTGGTTACCGGAAGTGGTGCAAACGAAAATCTTTGCGGTAAAATCCGATTCAAACGGAGTACAAACGAATGCCCTTGCCGAAATCTCAAATTTGCGTAGAGGGGGGTGACGTTTCCCCATCTCCCAACTTTGAAACGGGTAACTCGTTACCGGAAGAGGTACAAACGAAAATGTCCGTGGTACAATCCGGTACAAATGGAGTACAAACAAATGGCATAGTCGAATTTTCAAAACTGCGTGCTGAAGGGGTTCCCGTTTCCCAGAATTTCACTTTGAAATGGTATTCCCATTTCATTTTACCGGAAGTGGTACACACGAAAATTTTTGCGGTACAAACGGAGTACAAACGAATGGCATAGTCGAAATTTCAATATTGCGTGGTGGGGGCTGCCGTTTTTTCACCCTCCCCTTTGAAATGGGAATAACTCGTTACCGGAAGTGGTACAAACGAAAATTTTTGCGGTACAATCCGGTACAAACGGAGTACAAACGAATGCCATATTTGAAATTTCAAAATTCCGAGGTGGGGGGCTGCCGTTTCCCCAGCCCCCCACTTTGAAATGGGAATAACTCGTTACCGGAAGTGGTACAAACGAAAATTTTTGCGGTACAATCCGGTACAAACGGAGTACAAACGAATGCCATATTTGAAATTTCAAAATTCCGAGGTGGGGGGCTGCCGTTTCCCCAGCCCCCACTTTGAAATGGGAATAACTCGTTACCGGAAGTGGTACAAACGAAAATTTTTGCGGTACAATCCGGTACAAACGGAGTACAAACGAATGGCATAGTCGAAATTTCAAAATTCCGAGGAGGGGGCTGCCGTTTCCCCAGCCCCCCCACTTTGAAAATGGGAATAACTCGTTACCGGAAGTGGTACAAACGAAAATTTTTGCGGTACAATCCGGTACAAACGGAGTACAAACGAATGCCATATTTCAAATTTCAAAATTCCGCGGTGGGGGCTGCCGTTTCCCCAGGCCCCCCCCCTTTGAAATGGGAATAACTCGTTACCGGAAGTGGTACAAACGAAATTTTTTGTGGTACAATCCGGTACAAACGGAGTACAAACGAATGGCATAGTCAAAATTTCAATATTGCGTGGTGGGCTGGCTGCCGTTTCTTCAGCCCCTGCCCCTCTCGCACTTTGAAATGGGAATAAGTCGTTACCGGAAGTGGTACAAACGAAAATTTTTGCGGTACAATCCGGTACAAACGGAGTACAAACGAATGCCATATTTGAAATTTCAAAATTCTGAGGTGGGGGCTGCCGTTTCCCCAGCCCCCACTTTGAAATGGGAATAACTCGTTACCGGAAGTGGTACAAACGAAAATTTTTGCGGTACAATCCGGTGCAAACGGAGTACAAACGAATGCCATATTTGAAATTTCAAAATTCCGAGGTGGGGGGGGGGCTGCCGTTTCCCCACCCCACCCCCACCCCCACTTTGAAATGGGAATAACTCGTTACCGGAAGTGGTACAAACGAAAATTTTTGCGGTACAATCCGGTACAAACGGAGTACAAACGAATGCCATATTTGAAATTTCAAAATTCCGAGGTGGGGGGGCTGCCGTTTCCCCAGCCCCCCACTTTGAAATGGGAATAACTCGTTACCGGAAGTGGTACAAACGAAAATTTTTGCGGTACAATCCGGTACAAACGGAGTACAAACGAATGCCATATTTGAAATTTCAAAATTCCGAGGTGGGGGCTGCCGTTTCCCCAGCCCCCACTTTGAAATGGGAATAACTCGTTACCGGAAGTGGTACAAACGAAAATTTTTGCGGTACAATCCGGTACAAACGGAGTACAAACGAATGCTATATTTGAAATTTCAAAATTCCGAGGTGGGGGGGCTGCCGTTTCCCCAGCCCCCCACTTTAAAATGGGAATAACTCGTTACCGGAAGTGGTACAAACGAAAATTTTTGCGGTACAATCCGGTACAAACGGAGTACAAACGAATGGCATAGTCGAAATTTCAAAATTCCGAGGTGGGGGGGGCTGGCGAAATGGAGCTCATTCCGTCCGTGCTCTCTCTCTGATCCAGAACTGTAGTAAACATTACGGAGCTCGAATCCAGTTCAGACACAGGCTGAGCTTGGGGCTTTCGGGTTCGGGCTAAGGATCGGCCCGTCTCAGCACTTCCTACACTAGTGTAGGAACAATTACTCTTTCTTTCGGGAACTTTTTCGGGACTTTTTCGAGAATCCCTCTGTCCTATGAAATCTTTTTGAGGCAGCTATGACTGTCAAGGATGAATTCACTCGCCTTTTGATTTCACCATCTAATATGTTTCCTCTGGCGAATATGTTTCATACCTACACTGATCATCCAAAACATTAAAAACACCTACCTAGTTCCATACATAGGTCCTCCTTTTTGCCGCCAAAACAGCTATCATTCGAAGAGGCATGGGTTCAACGAAATGTTCGTAGGTGTCTCTTATTATTTGGTACCATACCTGCAACAGAAAATCCCGCAGTTTCTGTAAATTACGTGGTTGGAGTGATGCAGCTCGTGCACATTTCTCCAACTCAAACCACAAATGCTCGATAGGATTCATTTCTTGTGAATTTGAAGGCCATGGCAATAAATGGAATTCCTCTTCATGTTCTTGGAACCATTCTTGAACCTTCTTCACGGTGTGGCATGGAGCATAGTTTTGTTGAAAGACGCCATCTTCACCAGGAAATACAGTTCCCGTAAATTACGTGGTTGGGGTGATGCTGCTCGTATTCGTTTCTCCAAATCAAACCACAAATGCTTGATATGATTCATGTCCGGCGAACTTGCGGGCCATGACATAAAATTGAATTCCTCTTCATGTTCTTGGAACCATTCTTGAACCTTCTTCACGGTGTGGCATGGAGCATTGTCTTGTTGAAAGACGCCACTTTCACCAGGGAATGCAGTTCCCCTAAATTACATGGTTGGGGTGATGCTGCTCGTATTCGTTTCTCCAAATCAAACCACAAATGCTTGATATGATTCATGTCCGGCGAACTTGCGGGCCATGACAATAAATTGAATTCTTCTTCATGTTCTTGGAACCATTCTTGAACCTTCTTTGCAGTGTGGCATGGAGCATTGTCTTGTTGAAAGACGCAATTTTCACCAGAGAATGCAGTTCCCGTAAATTACATGGTTGGGGTGATGCTGCTCGTATTAGTTTCTCCAAATCAAACCACAAATGCTTGATATGATTCATGTCCGGCGAACTTGCGGGCCATGACAATAAATTGAATCCCTCTTCATGTTCTTGGAACCATTCTTGAACCTTCTTCACGGTGGGGCATAGAGCATAGTTTTTTTTAAAGACGCCATCTTCACCAGGGAATGCAGTTCCCGTAAATTACATGGTTGGGGTGATGCTGCTCGTATTCGTTTCTCCAAATCAAACCACAAATGCTTGATATGATTCATGTCCGGCGAACTTGCAGGCCATGACAATAAATGGAATTCTTCTTCATGTTCTTGGAACCATTCTTGAACCTTCTGCGCACTGTGTGACATGGAGCATTGTCCTGTTGAAAGACGCCATTTTCGCCAGGAAATACAGTCACCATAATGGGGTGTACTTATTCAGCCAAGATGTTCAGGTACGTGACTGCTGTATGAGTTCGCCCTACACGGATAATGTTCCCAAGTGTTTCCCGAGAAAATTTTGCACAGACCATCACACTCCCTCCTGCCGCCTGGATCCGTCCCACAGTGTATCAAGTTTAAAAGGCTTCCTTGGGTAAACGTCGCACACGGGCTCTTCCGTTTACACGGTTTAACAGAAAATGGATTTGTCTGATGATGAAACCTTCTTCCAGTCTTCTATGGTCTAATTCACGACGGTGAACGGCTGTAAAGCATAGGCACACTAATACACTATATTGACAAAAGTCACCGGACACCTAAAAGAGAAACACAACATAGCATTTATTGACATACATTAGTACGGTGTCGGTCCACCTTTGGCCTTAATGCATGCACTGACCCTTCGAGACATGCTTTTGCCGAGATTTTGGAACACATCGATAGGTATGCGCTTCCATTCAGTATATAATGCTGCAGCTAACTGTTGCTTAGTAGTAGGCCTTGGTTCCAAACTTCTTATGCGGCGCTCTAATTCATCCAATAGGTGCTCTATGGGATTAAGATCAGGGCTCTGTGCTGACCAGTCCACACACGATAAGGAATTATCATCAAACCACGCCGTAACAGTCCTTGCTTTATGGCTCGGTGCATTATCCTGCTGGTCCCAACAAAGCTCGGTTCCATAGTATTTTCACAGAGTTGATAGGGCATAATTGTCCAAAATATCGAGGTAGACGTGCTGGTTAACAGGTTTGTCCACGATAACCAATGGGCAGGGACCATACCACGAAACCCCCCCCCCCCCACGAGTACACTGCCAGCTCCTACTTGACCGTAGGAACACTAAACTGTGGTAAATAGCGTTCCCCCGGCTACCGCCATATACCCACACACGACCATCAGACTGATTCATCGTGTAACTGGATTCATCAGTCCATAGGATTTGTTTCCATTGATCTACGGTCCACGTTCTTTACACGATCCTAAACAACGAGTAGCATTCTGAGTAGAGATGAAAGGCTCATGAGCAGCCGCACGACCACGGTAACCCATGAAAGGAAAACATACTGAGATTCTAGTATTGTTGCTTACCTGTACACCGAGATCTTGTGCAGTACTCCGTCGATTAGCTGTAACGAATCTCCTGAGTCTTTGATATCCTCTATAACTGATTTTCTTTGGTCAGCTGGTACGTTTTGTTGCTTCAGGCTCGCCACGTGTCTTTCACTTATTCAGTACATCGAAAACAGAGAACTTAGGTATGTTTAAACGCCTTTCGGTTCCTTTATGGACAACCCACTAATATAACACCCAACAATCTTTCCTTTCTCAAAATCAGTTCTCTCCCGCAGCGACAGTTTCACTCAACCTGACTAAGCGATGTGATCGCGGTAGGGTCAGCGTCATTTTCTCGTAGGACTTCCGTCCACAGGTAGTAGAGTTTAGGTCCCAGCCACCTACAGCGAGATCGCCTTTTGGGCAGGACACAGAAACGGAAGGAATGTGAGCAAGTCTAGCGACTTTTGACAGAACAGTTTGTAGTGAGATTAGAGTAGATGGCGCCACCGTACAAGTACAATATTGCACATAGATGGGTGAGAGAATTTCAGGGAGGACATAGGAAAGGATACCCATTTAACCAGTGGGTCCAGCCTGGGGGCCGTCACTTTACGTGCTCGTCCGATGCACGGCGGATATTCAGCGATTGTTAGTAAATCACGCCATCTCTGAAAGATCAGCCCAGGCTTGAACCTGGGGACCCAGCATCGATAGCCTGAAACACTAACCACTAAGCCATCCGCGGCTCCATGTGATCGCGGTCAGCTGCAGGCTTGTTTTTATACCGTTTGCAGCTGTACCGCGTATCTTAACAACGCGCCGGATCCGTTCATTTTTTTTGAAGGGGTGTCCGGTGACTTTTGTCAATATAGTGTTTATCATTGGCGACCCTGTCACGTGACGCTGATTGGCTGCATGTGTGCTTATTTGCATAACGCGGTTTAATGTTTCGGCTGATCAGGGTATAGAAATCGATCACCTGGTTTATCTCTGTACGGGTTAGAATATTTTTTTTGTAACTACAGAGAATTGTTTGTTTTAGTAACTACAAAAATTCTTTATTTTAGTAACTACAACTTTTTGTTTTGTTTCGGTAACTCAGAAAATCCACTTGCACACAGATACGTTAAAGAAAAGGGAAAGAGCACTCTCAGTGGCTCTTCACTTAGCTGTGTAAACCCCAGGGGGGGGGATGCTCCACAGTAGTTGTTACGTTTTGTATGACCACACACTTTTCTGATTAAAAGGTCGTGCTCAGTAAAATTTCAAAATCAATGTTATCTTCTTTCATTATGAATGCTTTTAGTTTTCGTTATATATTTGAAATATATATTTGGAATACAGCACAATAGATCATATCCACATACTGAGAGAACTAATTGAAAGAGCGAGGGAATATGAACTTTCATTGTGCATGGCTTTTATCGATTATGAAAAAGCCTTTGATTCGGTGAAACCATCAGCAGTTGCAATGGCTCTGAAATCCTGCGGTATTGAAGATGCATACATTAATATTATTAATAACATCTATGAAAATGCAAGTGCAAAGATTCGGCTGTTTGAAAATACAACACACATAAAAATTGGAAAGGGAGTGAGACAAGGTGACACCATATCTCCGAAGCTCTTTAATGCCACATTGGAAAATGTCTTTCAATCACTGAACTGGGAAAACAAAGGGATAAATATTAATGGAGATTATCTAACCCACCTTCGTTTTGCTGATGACGTGGTCATTTTTGCAACTACCCCACCAGAGCTGCAGAGTATGATCCAGGAACTTGCTGACAAGAGTAAAGAAGTGGGATTAAAAATGAACTTTCAGAAGACAAAAGAGATGTTCAGTGCTTTTACAAGAAATGAAGACTTATGGATTGATGGAAAAAAACTGGAGATAACAGACACGTACGTTTATCTTGGACAGCAGATATCAAGTGAGGGTCACATTGATGAAGAAATTAATCGGCGTACAAAACTTGCCTGGAGAGCTTTTGGAAGAAACAGTATAATTTTCAAGAGCAATATGCCGTTATGTCTTAAAAGAAAAGTGTTTGATCAATGCATCCTTCCAGTGCTTACGTATGGTGCGGAGACGTGGACCTTAACTAAAAGAGACATTCAAAGGCTGCAGACAACTCAAAGTAGCATGGAGAGGTGCATGCTTGGTATAACCAGGAGAGATAAGAAGAGGAACTGGTGGATCCGAAAAATAACGAGAGTGGAAGACATCATGATCAGAGTTAAATCCCTGAAATGGCAATGGGCTGGACATACTGCCAGAAGAACAGACCATCGATGGACAGCCGAAATTTTAGATTGGATTCCAAGGGACAGGAAAAGACCCAGAAGAAGACTACATGGGAGATGGGTGGATGAAATTCGAAAGTATGCAGGAGTGACATGGAGGAGACTGGCACAAGACAGACCGTTGTGGAGGAAACTTTGGGAGACCTTCGTCCAGCAGTGAATTGATAATGGTTGACGACGATGATGATGATGATGATTTGAAATTAAAAATATCTCTCCTTTCTCATTGAAGTATCTTTAACATAAATGCAGTTCAACGTCACCGGTCGCAAATATTTAAATACCATTTTTGTTTTAGGCATCCAGAAAATATGCGTAAATGCTTTCTGAGAAATAAACTGTTAAAAATTTCTTTTCAACGTTTTACCGTAGTATAGTCGGATTGAATGAGTTTCGCCAAAAATTGTTTATTTCAAAATTAAGGAAGCAAACACTTTTGGTCAAATCAAGCTGGTCTTGGGTGAAATCATATTTGCTAGCGATTCAGTCATTCAGGTACAAAATTTTGTTCAACCTCTCAACCAATAGCACGGCTGGAAATCATACGTAACGGCGGAGTAACCGGAGGTAGAGAGCGGCTGCGCTTCAACGGTCGTGTCGTTCATTCAAATAAAGAATTTACCTTATTATGAAATTTTTTGAATGCACACACATGTAGGAAAGCATGTGTGTCAGCATCATAGACAGAAAACATGTGAATAGATACTTTTTAAAATTAAGTTTAATTACAGTTTGATAAAAATAACGACATCGGTTACACACGTTAGATATTAGGCTTACGAAACTGTGTACATGTATTGCAAAGTTTCACTCTTAGAAATAAACATGGCTGAAGCAGCATTTGGATTTGATATAAAGCCGTGTTTTAATCGTTACGTTGTGAACAGCGATGTAAATTCTTGAAACATCTCTTCAAGAGTAGAGATTATATCTGAATAGGGGAAGATTAATATGTTGATTCTCAAATTCGTAGCTATTTATATCTATGGGCCTATAGGCTAAGCACTTCAGAAATCACTTAGGAATTGTTAATAATCAGGACTTAAAAAATAAGTAAAGCTAGTTGTGCGTGTGTGCCCAGGAAAACTTATCTTTTACTATATGCATTTTCGTTTTAAGGGTCTGTGTTCAAAATGTTCAGTGCACAGATGCATGTATCTCAAGTTTTAAGATGAGGCTGAAATTAGTATTTGAGAAATTTAGTGATTTTGCTATGTTCCTTTTTGTTGAAGTTTTCACCTTTTAGTCAATAAACACAGGAGGCTAGTTCCATCAGAGGCATGCATTCAGCCTCTTTTGGAACTAGCCTCCTGTGTTTATTGACAAAAGGTGAAAACAAGATTTGGAGCAGAACTGCATTGGCTTCTAATTTCTGGACTTAGAGCATATAATTAAAAAAAGTTATATTCTTCTATCCTTGGCACTCTATAACAGTAACAACTTCCAGTGAGTAGCAGTGAAAAGCATCATGACATGCGATGACTGTCTTTTTTTCTTGTAGTAGAAAATTCTATTCCAAACTTTATTTGTAAATCTTGTTGCCCAGCCTGGGTAACTAGATTTTTTATTTACCAGCCCAGGCCACTGATTCACATGCCCCGGGCATCTTGGCCATAGTATTTTTTAAGCCCTGATTCATATAAGTAAAATTATACAAAGTTCATAATTTTATACATATAGATTAATGAAAGATTAGATATTTCATTACTACTTTAGCACAAACTTCCCATCACAAAGATTTTTGATCTGTACAGAATTGATTTCATTGATCTAAAATAAAGCAACTGCCAATGAATTGTAGAACTAGTAATCTGGTTCATTTTTCTCTCGTAGCATCCAAAAGCACATTTGTTGACATATAACGAAGTAAATTTCTCCGTCATTTGTGGTCTACGCCGGGATTCGAACCCGAGGCCGCTTATTCCGGAACAAGTCGCTCTACCAACTGAGCTACGCATACATTTGTTTTGATTGCTATGTGCCTTTATGTCGTGTGCGTCCTGTGGCAGGTACGTCACATCTCCGGATCAACGAAATGTAATTTATGATTAACGGTCAGATGAGTATAACCAGCATCATACAAATCGTGTGTTTTATATCCTTTCTGGCAGTCGGTATATATAATTGAGCCAGGTAATATATTTTCTTGTATTACTGATGCTAAGCAATGTGTACTTCGGTTTTCCACTTTTTTTTACAAAGCATTCTTTTATTTCATGGAATATTCCTCCAACCATCCATTGCTGGAGCATTCCGAGTGGAGATGAAAGGCTTAGGGGCAGCCGCACGACCACGGTAACCCATGGAATGAAGTTCGCTGCGAATGGTAAGTGTACATACCGAGATTCCAGCATTTTTATTCACTTGTACACTGAGGTATTGTGCAGTACTCCGTTGATTGGCTGTAACGACTCTCCTGAGGCTTCGACTTCCTCTATCACTGATTGTCTTTGGTCTGCCGGTACATTTTGCTGCTTCAGCTACGCCATGTGTCTTCTTACTTATTCAGTACATCCAAAACAAATGGCTTGGGTATGTTTAAACGCATCTTGGTTTCTCTTATGGACAACCCACTAATATAACACCCAACAATCTTTCTTTTCTCGAAGTCACTTCTCTCCCGCCGCGGCATTTTCACTCAACCTCACAGTTGCGATATGATCGCGGTCAGCTGCAGGCTTGTTTTTATACCGTTTGCAGCTGTACCGCATATCTTAACAACGCACGGGATCCGTTCATTTGGTTTTGAAGGGGTGTCCGGTGACTTTTGTCACTATAGTGTATATCGGAACGACAAAGCGATCCATGAACACTAGATGTAAAGAGCACGTGCTAAGTGTCAACCAGGACATGCACAATACAGCCCTCGTCAGAGAAATCATGCATTCATCGGCCGCTCCTGTCTGGAATAGTATCAGAAGAACTGCCCCTTACATGAACTATAAAGAGACTACCATCAGGGAAACAGCAGAAATGCTATCCAGCAAAATAGCGTGCAATGATATCATCATCATCATCATCATTGTCAACCATTATCAATCCACTGCTGGACGAAGGTCTCCCCAAGTTTCCTCCACAACGGTCTGTCTTGTGCCAGTCTCCTCCATGTCACCCCTGCATACTTTCGAATTTCATCCACCCATCTCCCATGTGGTCTTCTTCTGGGTCTTTTCCTGTCAATTGGAATCCAATCTAAAATTTCGGCTGTCCATCGATGATCTGTCCTTCTGGCAGTATCTCCAGCCCATTGCCATTTCAGGGATTTAACTCTGATCATGATGTCTTCCACTCTAGTCATTTTTCGGATCCACGAGTTCCTCTTCTTATCTCTCCTGGTTACACCAAGCATGCACCTCTCCATGCTACTTTGAGTTGTCTGCAGCCTTTGTATGTCTCTTGTTTAGTTAAGGTCCACGTCTCTGCACCATACGTAAGCACTGGAAGGATGCATTGATCAAACACTTTTCTTTTAAGACATAATGGCATATTGCTCTTGAAAATTATGCTGTTTCTTCCAAAAGCTCTCCAGGCAAGTTTTGTACGCCGATTAATTTCTTCATCAATGTGACCCTCACTTGATATCTGCTGTCCAAGATAAACGTACGTGTCTGTTATCTCCAGCTTTTCTCCATCAATCGATAAATCTTCATTTCTTGTAAAAGCATTGAACATCACTTTTGTCTTCTGAAAGTTCATTTTTAATCCCACTTCTTTACTCTTGTCAGCAAGTTCCTGGATCATACTCTGCAGCTCTGATGGGGTAGTTGCAAAAATGACTACGTCATCAGCAAAACGAAGGTGGGTTAGATAATCTCCATTAATCTTTATCCCCTTGTTTTCCCAGCTCAGCGACTGAAAAACACCCTCCAATGTGGCATTAAAGAGCTTCGGAGATATGGTGTCACCTTGTCTTACTCCCTTTCCAATTTTTACGTGTGTTGTATTTTCAAACAGCCTAACCTTTGCACTTGCATTTTCATAGATGTTATTAATAATATTAATGTATGCATCTTCAATACCGCAGGTTTTCAGAGCCATTGTAACTGCTGATGGTTTCACCGAATCAAAGGCTTTTTCATAATCGATAAAAGCCATGCACAATGGAAGTTCATATTCCCTCGCTCTTTCAATTAGTTCTCTCAGCACGTGGATATGATCTATTGTGCTGTAGCCACTCCTGAATCCAGCTTGTTCTCTCGGTTGAGCCATGTCCAGTGTTACCTTCAAGCGGTGTGAAAGAACTTTAGTGAAGATTTTATAAACTACTGATAGGAGGCTGATAGGTCTGTAGTTTCCGAGATCCTCAATGTCACCTTTCTTATGTAGCAGGATCATTGTAGCGGTGTTCCAATCCTCAGGAATCTTTCCTTCATTAAGGCATCGAGTGAAAATTTGGGCGAGTACTGTTTCGATTTCTCCACTTGCTTCTTGTATGATGTCTACAGTAATTCCATCTTCTGCTGGAGCTTTTCCTCGCTTCATGTTCTTGATTGCATGTGCAACTTCTGCTGGAAGGACTGGAGGAACTCTGGTACTGGTATCTTTCATGATGTCTGGAGTGCATATATCATCCCTTTCATATAATTTGGAGTAGAAATCTTTCACTCTTGTCAAAATTTCGCCTCTATTTCTTGTTACAGAACCATCTTCTTTTCTCAGTGCCATAATCTGTTTTCTTCCCTTACTGAGATGTCCCTTTGCTATCTTTAGGCTTTGGTTGTTTTCAATTGCTTTCCTCACTAGTTCACAGTTGAATTTCCTTACGTCTTCAGTGATACTTTTTCTTACTGTCTTGCATAGCTCTATATATTCCACTTTGGAAGTCACATCTTCTTTAGTTGTCCTCATCTCTCTTCTTTTTTGCATCAGCATTTTGGTTTTTCCTGATAATTTGTTCACATGCAACTTGTTCTTAGACCCAGCTAATTTTGTTGCTGTTTCCATAAGAGCTTTGGTTACTTTTCTGTTAACTTCAGAGATGTCCACTTCTTCCGATGTTAGGCCTTCTAAAGCAGAGAACCTGTTCTTCAGTTCTAACTTGAAGGTATTATGGTGTTTTTTGAAGTTGGTTATGTCAATAGATTTTGTTTGTCTTATGAGCTT
Source organism: Macrothele yani (assembly GCA_039090855.1). NCBI lineage: Eukaryota > Metazoa > Arthropoda > Arachnida > Araneae > Macrothelidae > Macrothele > Macrothele yani. The sequence continues at coordinate 25,040,450 of CM077006.1, read as the reverse complement.
GCCACGTTCCAGTTTAGCGTTGAGGTGCATCTTACATCTCACCAATCTATGGTCACTACCTGTGTTGAACTTGTTTAGCACACTGCAGTCTTCCATGACGAATTTTTTGTTACACATAATAAAATCAATTTCATTTGTCGTCCCATTTGGATGTCTCCATGTCCATTTCCTGTGTGGCTTTTTCTTGAAGAAGGAGTTCAAGATGAAAAACCCTTCTGCCTCTGCAAACTCAACGAGAGTATTTCCACGCTGGTTTCTGTTGCCGTGACCGAATTTACCTACTGAAGTTTCATTCTGTTGCCGTTGCCCTATTTTTGCATTGAAATCTCCCATAATTATTTTCAAGTGCTGCTTACCTTTATTATTTAGATGACAAATTTCCTCATAAAATTCTTCAATTTCTTCTTCAGGATGACTTGTGGTGGGTGTATAAGTTTGAATAATCTGAGCCTGGTATCTTTTCGAGAGTTGGATAACAAGTCGTGCAGCTCTTGTAACGTATACTCTATATTCACTTTCCTTTTGATTTTACTATCTCTGGTTATTTTATTTTACTATGTAAATTATCTTCCTACTGAACGAAATATTGTTTCCCCCGCTGAATGAGATCTGGCAATGAGTGTAAGTCATGACGTGGTGGTAGCTAGTATATAGGCGCGTTCATCGAGAGCGTTGTGTGGGGGTTGAGTTGTGTTGTTGGTTGCGTTGGTTGTTGAGGTTGATGTGTTGGCGTTGCGAGGTGTTGTTATGAGAGTGTGTGTACTATAAGAGGAAAGTTTATTCATTATTATGTACAAGATATATGAGTGCCTTAGTTGACCAAGAGTCTTGGAAATAAACAAGTTTGTCAGTAAGTTCAGTCTTTCTCAATTCTTAGTTTTGTCAGACCTCTGTCTGGCTGTTAGGTTTATGACTTTGATTACTTAATATAAATAACCAGCGTTGAGACTTTGTTTAAGTTCATAATTAACGAGTAACAACACCCTTTTGGGAATTCATTATTTTGAAGCTTAGAGCATTATTCATTCATAATAATTAGCTTAGCAAAAAGATTATAAAGCTAATTCATTATAATTGGCGCCCGAACTTTTCTCGAACACGAGATCCTGACTATTATTACCCATGGCTTCCTTACCTGAGACAACTGCAAATTTCCACCTTCCGGCAAGTCTCGAGGGTAATGGTGTTTGTTTGGACAATTTGTACGAAGCCTGTGGCTCTGACTTTGATATGAATGATCTACACATACCCAAGCGTTTTTCACCATTTCCTAATGCACCAGCTTCTTATCACTCTGAGTCGCGGGTCGTACCTGAGGGAATTCAATCCTCTCAGCGAAGCAGAATGCTTGCTCATTTCGTGCCGCATGCAGGAACAATTTATTTCAATGGTTTGGAGGGGTCTTTAAAGTTCCTCGAAGATCTGGAAGATCATTTTGATCTCTATAATATTCCGGAAGACTGCAAGGTCCAAATTGCCGGCACTTGCTTGAGGGATACCGCCAAGACCTGGTATCGGCAGTGGCGAGGGTCGAACCCGGATTCTCATTATGAGAATTTCCGTGCAGAATTCTTGGAGGTCTTTCCTTTCGGCCTCAGTCGAGCTAGCCTTGCTCAACAGCTGTTTTCACGTCAACAAGGTCCCAATGATAGCCCTGTTGCATTTGCGTTGGAAACTACACGCCTATATAATCTATGGGATCCACATGCCAGTCATGTTGACATGTTGGATACCCTCGTACAGCAGCTCGACCCATTCTTACAAGATTTTCTTGAGGTTCGACACCCTACCACTATTCATGAATGCCTTCGCCTCATACGCACGTATGAAGAGCGACATGGCAAACATGCTTCAACTCACCATGCTCGGGCACCCCGCGAGGCTTATTCCGAAAACCCTCAGCGGCATAATAGACAAAACTTTCAGCGCGAGCATACACAAGTGCCCACCCAAGCTTCATACGTTCCACCACACAGAAGAGTGGCGAACCAACAGCGAGTTTCTGAGCAAGCTTCGGGATATCGTCATAATGCACAGTATGCTCGACCCCGTTTCACTCAGCAGCATTCGGAACATTCTCATGCCCAGGGCAATAATAATTTTTCTGCCCGTGCTGAGGGCAGACGTAACGAATATGAAAATGTCAACAGACACGCGGAGTTCCCGACGCAGGGTTCACGCAATTTTCCTTATCGTGAAAATTTTCCCGATACCCGGCAGGGTCGAGGTTTCCGACCACATGATAACACCACCAGAATTCCTTTAAACTTCCACAGGAAGTAGACGAAGGGTCGGTCCTGCTTCCTGATACCAAACATTCTGACCCTAAAACAGTATTAGTGACTGTTCAAACTCCTCAGTTGCCTGATGTATTCTTGACACTTGAAGACGTTATTGTCGAGACAAAGTTCGACACTGGGTCTGAGATATCAGCCCTAAATACAAAGTTTTGCAATGACGTTTTTTCTGCAATACACGTTCAGCCTGCAACGCAGTATTTGCGAGGTGCCAATAATGAAATCTTCAGTATCGCAGGAACTGTCACATTATCTTTAGGGCTGGGAAAAGCTCGTTTTACACATTCTTTCCTGCTTATAGACGAGCTACCCGTGAAATGTCTCATGGGTATGGACTTTATTAACAAGTTTCAAATAACTTTGAATTTTGTACAACATGTGATTTCCTTTCCGGAACCTGTCGAAATGATTCCGACGGTTCCTGTAGATATTACGAGTTTATTGTTGAGTGACCAATTGAATGAGGGGCAACGAGACCAGCTTTCTCTCCTTTTACAGGAAAGCCCTGGTTTATTTTCGGATCAACCTGGTTTCACACAGGTGGTTTATCATGTTATTGACACTGATGGTTCGAAACCCATTGCGCCGAAACCTTACCCTTGTGCTCCACATAAAAAACAGGAAATGCAACGTCAAATTGCGGAAATGATTAAGCAGGGCATAATCAGGGAATCAACAAGCGCCTGGGCGGCCCCTGCCTTCTTGGTTCCAAAGAAACAACCAAATGAATTTCTGTTTCGTGACAGATTTTCGCAAGCTCAACCAAGTCACAAAAACGATCAATTATCCCCCTACCTGTCATGTCACATATTCTAAATGACTTGTCGTCAACCAAATGGATGTCAACTTTGGATTTGGCGAGTGGATATTGGCAGGTGGCAGTACATCCGGACTCTGTCGATAAAACAGGCTTTGTGACTCCTTTTGGGGGCCTATGAATATTTACGTATGCCTTTTGGTTTAGCTTCTGCACCTGCTACTTTCCAAAAGCTTGTGGACACAGTTCTCAGACCTGTCCTGGGTCCCCATGTGCATGTCTATTTGGATGATATTATTATAACATCAGAGACTTTTGACGAGCACCTTTCTCTGCTCAAACAGGTGTTCCAACTTATATACAATGCTGGCTTGACGTTAAAACCTAGTAAATGCCAGATAGCGCGGGACGAGATTGTATATCTGGATTTGAAAATTACTCCCCATGGTTTATTCACTGATAATGAAAAAATTAGGCCTATTGTTGACTTTCCTCGGCCTAAAACAGCAAAAGAACTATCCCGCTTTCTGGGAATGACCGGTTGGTATCAGCAGTTCGTCCCCGCTTATGCTACAATATGTGAGCCGTTGTATGCTTTAAAGCGTAAATACAAGAAGTTTATTTGGACACCTGAAGCTAACGCTGCATTCGAAACACTGAAGTCTGCATTGACTCAGCCTCCGGTGTTGGCTTTCCCGGATCATACTAAAGAATTTGATATTTATACTGATGCATCCGGAGTTGGTCTTGGTTGCGTTTTGTCACAAGCTGGGCATCCAATAGCTTTTGCGTCTCGTACTTTAGCCAAAGCTGAACGCAATTATTCAGCTACGGAACGTGAATGTCTTGCTGTTGTGTATGCACTGAATACATTTCAATGTTATCTTAACGAATTGACAGTTAACATAATTACGGATCATTCTGCCCTTCAGTATTTAAATTCTGCTAAGCACCTATCTCAAAGACTTATGAAGTGGGCTCTGAAGTTACAAGAGAGCAATATCAAAATTTCGTATCAGCCAGGTAATAAGAATCAATTACCGGACGCATTATCTCGCGTTCCGATTAGTGGGGTCCCCACCGAAACTACTCCTGGATGTCAGCCTTTACTTCTGATAGCTGATATCACATCCAGAGAGCAGATAATGGCAGAATTAATAAATGATCCAGATTTTGGGGATATTTACAATTTTTTGCTTGCGGGTTCGCCCCTACCAAGTGATCCTTCTCTGGCTGGAAGGTCACAACATTTTGAAGTAATAGAGGGTCTTCTTTATTATACAAAATCTCGGACCACTAGGGCAGAGTTTCGCCCATGTATTCCGCGAACCCTTAGAATGGCTCTTTTAAATGAATTTCATGACAAACCTCTTGCAGGCCATTTAGGTATTCGCAAGACCCGTTGTAAATTGCGGGATGTTGCCTATTGGCCTGGCATGTACCAAAGTGTGCTCGCATACGTTCAATCATGTCACTTGTGTCAGATTAATAATTATCGTAATGTAAGACCGGCCGGTCACTTGAAATCTAGTTCAAGTTCTCATGTATTTGATATTATTTCCATAGATTTATTGGGACCTTATCCATTATCTGTTAAAAATAAAGCTCGTTATGTTTTAGTACTAACTGATAATTTTTCTAAATGGGTTGAAGTTTTTCCCATTAAAGCCGCTACGGCTGAGATTATTTGTAATGTCTTAGTTAATGAAGTATTTTCTAGATATGGTGCACCTAATAAAGTAGTTTCGGATAATGGTCCTCAATTTATTTCTGACATTTTTGAAAGAATGTGTGCGAGACTACACATTAAACATAAATTCATTTCCCCATATCATCCCCAGAGTAATCCTGCAGAACGCGTTAACCGAACATTAGTGAAAATGATTGCGACTTTTGTAATGGATCACCATGAAAGATGGGATGACCATTTAGAACTTTTTGCGTTCGCCCTCCGCTCGTCTGTCCACGAGTCTACTAAAATTACTCCTGCAGAACTTTTTCTGGGTCGCAAAATTAAAACCCCTTTTGAAAATTTAACGGGGATTATCGACGAATTAAACCTGCGACCAACTCCGCAATCAGTACGAATCATGGCAGAAAAAGCTCGTGTTGCAATGCTAGGAGCACAAGCGGCTCAAGCACGATATTATAATTCTAGGCGTAGGGAACCAGATCTTGTCGTTGGAGATCTCACTCTCGTGGAAACGCACTTCCAGTCTTCTGTTTCGCAAACTTTAGTGAAGAAATTTGCACCCAGCTACGAAGGTCCATATCGGGTGGCAAATGTCTTTGACAATAATATTGTTCTGGAGAAACCGAACAACCATTTTCAATATGTACATGTTGATCAATGTCGCAAGTATCACGAACGGAATATCGATTTCATTATCAATCCTACTCAACCTTCTGTTCCACAGACTCAAGAATCTATATCTCATGTTCAACCGCCGGAAATTGTGGACGAACCACCGAACATTTTTGACGAATCACCAGTGATTTTTCCTTCACCCTCCCCCTCCAGACGAGTTTCTACACACGCAACCTGATTCTCCCATGAGACAAAGGCTCGATTCGAGTTCGTCGAATACTAATATCGTTCCTTTCCCTCCAACCATTGCCAAGACTATTGCTGCGCCGTTTCCGGCTAACTCTGCGCCAACGCGGGATACTTCTTCTTTGAATACCTCGTCGGAAAGTATCCCTATAGGCAAATCTAAACATCGCCCTGCACGACCGCTGAATTACAGCAGCGACTCAGAGGCGTCGGACATTTCTGATTTATCAGTTATGAATCCAACATTTCATATTCCACACCGTCCAGCACCACCAAAAGCTGGGCGCAAACGTCACTTGTCTCCCCAATCTGCTTCGCCGCAACAGCGACGAAGGCAGAAATCTTTGCATCCACCCGGGTTTCGCCCCTGGAACCTCCGTTCAGGGCAAACAGGGCCGATGCCTGCTACTACTATCATGCCCCGTGGGCGTAAACGAAAGCAAGCGATGTGGCCGGAGACACGTCCGTCCAAAAAGATACTGGAAGGACACAACGGGCCCCAGCACCAAGGGACTTCATATCCAAAGCCTGGGGAGCCCGTTCCTATCAGCCGCAGCAGGGATTTCCGGACCGCCAGACTTCTGACGTTCCTGACCGTTCTTCTCAGCCGCAGGGATTTCCAGACCGCCAGACTCCTGACCGTTCTTCTCAGCCGCAAGGGATTCCGGACCGCCAGACTTCTGACCGTTCTTCTCAGCCGCAGGGATTTCCAGACCGCCAGACTCCTGACCGACAGCAGACCGATGTTCCAGTTCCATTACCGTCCCGGAAGAGATCCAAGCCACCTGATTTCACCAGTCCCATTCGGCCGGGAAAACGTTATCGCACTAGAATTTTTTATGCGTCCTCGAGATAAGTAAGTTCTCGTGGACAGGTTCTTTTCTCAGTTTGTTGTTTTTCCTGCACGACCAGTTGGCGTGTCAGAATTTCTTTTTTTTTCGTGTGGGCCTATGCATTCTTTTTTGTGTATATATGTGTGTTTTTTTTTATATTTCTTCTATGTCCATCTACTAATCCACTTTTTTTTGTATATATCTATGTGCTTAGGGGTAAAATAATAAAATTGTTACTGTTAGGCAGCTCCAGGTAAATTTCGCTGCTGATACAGTTGTTCTGTATTTCAACGAATGAGGCGAACGTAATTTGAAATGAAAATAATAAAATTGTTACTGTTAGGCAGCTTCAGGCAATCTTCGCTGCTGATACAGTTGTTCTGTATTTCAACGAATGAGGCGAACGTAATTTGAAATGAAAATAATAAAATTGTTACTGTTAGGCAGCTTCAGGCAATCTTCGCTGCTGATACAGTTGTTATGTATTTCAACGAATGAGGCGCACGTCATTTGAAATTAAAAAAGTGATTCCTGCTAGGCAGAATAAAAGGAGAGTATGCCGATGCAGGTTTGGTTTGTTCTACACTACAAATTTCACAGTCGAATACAGATTCGTAAATTGTCATGCCAAGATTGATAATGTAAATACGGCTACCACCAAACAACAAATCAAACAAAAGATCGAGAAACGTCAATCATCGAAATGTAAGACTTACACTCCAAAATTGATAGGTTTTTCGGACATAAAAAAAAAGAAAAAAAAAATTAAGGGGGAGATGATGTAACGTATACTCTATATTCACTTTCCTTTTGATTTTACTATCTCTGGTTATTTTATTTTACTATGTAAATTATCTTCCTACTGAACGAAATATTGTTTCCCCCGCTGAATGAGATCTGGCAATGAGTGTAAGTCATGACGTGGTGGTAGCTAGTATATAGGCGCGTTCATCGAGAGCGTTGTGTGGGGGTTGAGTTGTGTTGTTGGTTGCGTTGGTTGTTGAGGTTGATGTGTTGGCGTTGCGAGGTGTTGTTATGAGAGTGTGTGTACTATAAGAGGAAAGTTTATTCATTATTATGTACAAGATATATGAGTGCCTTAGTTGACCAAGAGTCTTGGAAATAAACAAGTTTGTCAGTAAGTTCAGTCTTTCTCAATTCTTAGTTTTGTCAGACCTCTGTCTGGCTGTTAGGTTTATGACTTTGATTACTTAATATAAATAACCAGCGTTGAGACTTTGTTTAAGTTCATAATTAACGAGTAACAACACCCTTTTGGGAATTCATTATTTTGAAGCTTAGAGCATTATTCATTCATAATAATTAGCTTAGCAAAAAGATTATAAAGCTAATTCATTATACTCTGTCAGAGGAACTTTCAACTTCTGCAACTTTATCCTTCAGTTTCTTGTTTATTATAAATCCAACACCACTAGTTCTGCCAGTATCTGTCCCACGATAGTAGAAGAGATGTCCACTTTTCAGTTCGATGAGATCTTCTCCTTTTCTCCTTACCTCACTTAGCCCCACGATGTCCCACTTGATCCTTTGTAATTCCTCTTCCAATTCAAGAAGCCTTGAATCAGAAGATAGGGAGCGTCCATTGTAAGTAGCCAAGGTCAGCATCAGATGGCAGCCTAGTCCGGTCCTCCGGGGATTCTTAGCACCCTCTGCCTTCATGTCGCACTGGCCGCTGCCTTGGCCAGGTACATTCCAGCTGCCGGAGACTGAGGGCCAAGATTTAAGTTGTGGAATCATTTTGGAGGGGTTTGGCCATAACTCACCACGCTGGCCAAGCGGGTTGGTGAGTGTGGGATAGAATTTCCTCTAATCCCGATGGTATAGTTATACCGCTATGGGCGGTCGTCAGAGCCCCTTTAGTGGGAACAGGATGCACCACGAGAAGGCGGGGTTGACATTTGTTTCTACTAAACTACCAAGATTTTGGCATGCGTTATTAAAAGATGGAAACAAATCGCGACGCACCATATAATTGCGTGATAAAAATTCGAGTAATAGGCTCCTGATGTTACCCACGTTATTTTCAAAAATCAACTTAGTTTCTTACGTGTTCCAATTTCCTACATTTTTGTGTCTACCATTCCTTGAAAAAGCCTCCGAGTGGAGTGCGAAAGCTTTGCAAAGCTTTGTGCTGATTACACCACAAAAATTAACGGATTTAATATGCTATATGCATCTCTTGAGTATTTACAGACTGGTGTATTTATGATAACATTCACCCGTCTTTTCCACACTTTTCCAAAGCAAATTTCGTACTAGATGAGGTGAAATTTGATTTTTTTTGTTGTTAGAATACTACCGAATTTTTATACCTTTAATTTGTCCTAAGTTGTGTGATGCATGATTACTGCACCCTTAATATGGATGGCACCCTTCTTTCTGTAACATTGTTGTAAATCCCCAAGAAATCCAGCTTACATAGTTTCAGCCCAACACTATGAACCTCTAAAACACTTTTCACTTTTATTTCAGCGTCTGTTTTTTTTTTAACGGAGAATATGGGAGTTTCATATTTGAGGCACGTGTGCTCTGTTCTCCTTCTTGCAAACTTCCAGGAGAAATCATCCTCCCCCTGGATATCCGCCCACCCGAAATCGATCTCTTTCATCGACGCCTCTCATGCGGAAATGTAGGTATGCCTGGAAAAGGAAACAAACACTTGTCTACTCGATCCTTACGATTTTCGTTAAATGCTTCTCTTATTGTCTGAGGATATTTTCATATTCTATAGAAATCCAATAACTTTTCTGAAGTGTTCTTTCTGATAGCTGACAGACTGCAGAACAAAATGAACAGTCACTAGAGAGAAAAAGTCCAAATTTAATAGGCAGTGCGAATCTGTTTTAGCTGAAACGGCATTTTTATTTTGGGGGGAGGGGGAGGATGTAGCGTGATTTCGTGCTGTTGTCGTCTAGAAACAGCCGATAAATATCGGTTCGCGATTTTAATACTTCGCGCAACATGTTCACATTTTTCTTGGAAGTTATTAAAGTTTTATTCGTTTCAGAAGTGTGGCGTTACGAAGTGTTTCTAAAATGGTTTAAAAAATTTCTCTCTCTCTCTGTTAACTGTACCGAAATGCGTTATACTAATACTATACCCTCGTTTCATAGCAATTGATTTTAGTGGATGAAAAGGCAACATGTGTGGTAAGTTTTAATTTAAACATTGATTGCTTCATACGTAGACGCAGTCACGTCATATATACACTATCTACCAACAAGTATTTGGACACCTGTGATAGCAAAGGTAAACGAAGTTTATTCACCTTCAATAGTTGGTGGAGCCTCCACGAGCGGCGATTACAGCTACGACCCTCCGGGGCATACTCTCAACCAGGCGTTGTACGACGGCTAGCGGTATTTTCTTCCACTCGGCTTGAAAACGACAGGCCAGTTCCTTCACAGATTTCGGACGGTGGGGGCACCCCTTAAGTCGACGCTCCAACTCATCTCAGAGGTGCTCGATAGGGTTAAGGTCCGGGCTCTGCGCAAGTCAGTCCATTCGATTAACCCCATTGTCACCATACCAATCCATGGTGGACGTCGCAACATGACAGGTGGCATTGTCATCCTGAAAGTAACATGGGTCCACCCCGTAAAACTGCCACAACTAGGAAGCGCATGGTCATCCAAAATGGTGCAGTAGGTCTCGGCGTTGAGTCTACCAGGAATTGCGACCAAGAGTCCTGTGCCATACCAGGAAAAACACCCCCATAACATAATTCCACAGCCGCCGAACTTCACAGTTGGCACATTACATTCTGGCAGGAGGCGTTCTCCAGGCAGACACCAAACCCATACCCTGCCATCCAAACGGTAGAGGGTAAACCTTTATTTGTCGCTCCAGAGAACTTATTTCCACTGTTCAACGGTCCACTGTCGACGTTCTTTGCACCACGTTAGCCGAGCAGCGCTATTGGACTTGGTGGTCAAAGGCTTGTGGGCGGCAGCACATCTATGATAACCGAGCAGATGGGCTTCCTTAAGGATGGTATTCATCGAAAGAACACTCCCAAATGCCTGTTGAAACTCCTCGTCGATGTGACCCATCGATTTGGTGCGGTTCTTCCGAATTTCTCTGGCCAGCACCCGTCGGTCTCTAACTCCCAGTTTTGTGGGTCTGCCGGGTCGGGGCAATTTCGACAGTCAAATCTTATCTTCCACTTGCCAATCACGTAGGCCACTGTTAATTTTGGGTACTTCAACTCGCTGGATATGTCACGTTTGGATCGGCCATTTCTGTGATACCCGACGATTACACCTTTCTCGAAATCAGAGAGCTCCGAACTGCGTGGCATCTTGCATGCGACTGGTTGCGTTGTTGTTTCCCACACGATATTTAACGGCGGCGGCCGTGACGTGTATCAGGACCGCAGATATCGTCGATTGCAGGGGTGTCCAATTACTTGTTGGTAGATAGTGTATATATATATATATATATATATATATATATATATCTTTCGAAATCTCCTAACGTAGTGTAATAGAACTGGAAAGGGGAAGTTAAGTCTTTGCTTGGAAGCATATTCTTAAAAGACTTTAGAATAGATATCATTATAGTTTGAACAGTGTCATGAGCCAGGAAATTAGGATCGCCACCGGTCTCCATGAGTGGACGCTTGTTACAACACGTATCAATGACGTCATCCTCACGCGAGAAATTTGCTCAAACCACAAGGACAGGGCGTGACAGTGCGCCAGTACGAAGTCCATGCAATGAGTAAATGGTAGGACTTCTCATAGTTTAAACAAGGAGCCATTATTGGCGCGAAGAAGGCTAGCAGTGGAATCTCAGCAACAGTAGGTCTCGTTGGCTGTTCGAGTGACGCTGCAATGAACGTTTGGTTGCAGCCCCGATGGCGATGGTCTCTGATCATTCATCCGAAAGGGCTCCGGGTTCGAATCCCGGTGAGGCATGGATGTTGTGTTTGTCTTACGGCACTGGCCCTCTTCCTTCCCTGGAACCAGGGACCCTAAATTAGGGACGGGCGACTGCTTATAGCCCATTGAGTTGCTCACGGTGGTCGTTAAACCTCCAATCAAATAAAAAAAAAAAAGGTTTGGCTGAAGTAGTTTAAGAGAGATACACATCCATCATGAGTTTCAGAAACAGAGCACCACCAGGGATTGGAAGTCCAGGTTATCGTCAGTTGCAATGAGCAGATTGGAGCAACTGATTACTCACGATTATTTAATTAACTGCTGTGACGTAACACAGAGGTGAATCACGTGTCAAGAATACAAATCTGCACCGATACATTCCGTCGATGTAGTGTAGTCGGTTCGAACAACTGGCTCCGGAGCGAGGAGGCATGATGTTCGTCACCGACAACTTTGTGTTTTCACTCGGCGAACTACACCCAGGACAGAAAAGGTAACGTTTTCCGGCGCATAATCGAACGTCCAACGGACGCTCTTGCTGATGGGACAATGGAATGAATCGAAGGCTAGTTTATTTGCTCATGTTGGCCGACTCTCACTGGCAGCTCCGCCTAAATATGCGCACGGTAGCACCGTACATTAGATGACTGCAAAAAGGGTCATCTGGTCCGATGGGTCAAGGTTCAAGCTCCACTGACTCGGTGAGTTCAGTTACACATGCCAAAGGACGATTCCGTATTCGGTGCCGCACGAGTGAATAGCTGCACCTAGATAGAGTTGGTTGGAAACGGGTCAAAAATTTTGGACACTGCCTCGGCCGTCACAAACTTCGGCCGGACACGGACCTCACCCGGAAAAATCTGCTTTGAACTATAAATTCTAATTATAGTTCAAAGCAGATTTTCCCATCATCATCAATCATTATCAATCCACTGCTGGATGAATGTCTCCCCACGTTTCTTCCACAATGGACTGTCTTGGGCCAGTCTCCTCCATCCATCTATCACCCACTTGGTCTTCTTCTGGGTCCTTTCCTGTCGCTTAGAATCCAGTCTAAAATTTCGGTTGTCCATCGGTGGTTAGGTCTATTGGCATATGTCCAGCCCATTGCCATTTCAGATACTTTACTCTAATCGTGATGTCTTTCACTCTTGTCATTTTTCTTATCCACGAGTTCCTTATTTTATCTTTCTTGGTTACACCAAGCATGCATCACTCTATGCCTCTTCCGTAGCCGCTGAGCATCTGCGCGTCATCCTGTATAGCGGGTACACAATTTCTGACGATACCTGCGGTGAAGAGTGTCCATGGCACACAGTATGCTAGCTGTTATCTTGGCTAAAAGATGACCCAACACTCTGTTGTGAATGTTTTATAAAATCAAAATTCCGGTTCGATTTTAATGTGCTGATGTTTCATTAAAGCAAAATTCCGGTTCGATTTTAATATGCTGATGTTTCATTAAATCAAAATTCCAGGTCGATTTTAATGTGCTAATGTTTCATTAAATCAAAATTCCGGTTCGATTTTAATGTGCTGATGTTTCATTAAATCAAAATTCCAGTTCGATTTTAATGTGTTGATGTTTCATTAAATCAAAATTCCAGTTCGATTTTAATGTGCTGATGTTTCATTAAATCAAAATTCCGGTTCGATTTTAATGTGTTGATGTTTCATTAAATCAAAATTCCAGTTCGATTTCAATGTGCTGATGTTTCATTAAATCAAAATTCCAGTTCGATTTTAATGTGCTGATGTTTCATTAAATCAAAATTCCAGTTCGATTTTAATGTGCTGATGTTTCATTAAATCAAAATTCCAGTTCGATTTTAATATGCTGATGTTTCATTAAATCGAAATTCCGGTTCGATTTTAATGTGTTGATGTTTCATTAAATCAAAATTCCAGTTCGATTTTAATATGCTGATGTTTCATTAAATCAAAATTCCGGGTCGATTTGCTCAAAATAAAAGCCAGATTTCTCAGGCCGAAATTTGCAAGAAATATAGTAAAAAAAACTATTACATACAGCCTTAATATCTAACAGCCTGAGGATAAAGATTCGATATGATATGGGTTAAATTGTTTTTTAAAGGTCATATGGAAATTTCGAAACCTGGGGATATAGGAGCAGTAAAATTTCTACAGGAATTCCTCGGAGTGTCTTTGTTCGAACTTAGCAATTTTGCCAGTACGAAGCAAAAAGTAAGGTACGTCTATGTTTCAACATACCCAGTGCTTACTCATTTATATGAAGAATAAGTGTTCATTTACACGACGAATAAGTACTCATTTAGAGTCGTGGCCAAAAATCCTGCACCAGTTGACCGAAAGTCAATTTTTGTTGTTTAAAGTCAATTTATACAGCGTAATGGTAAAGTCAGGAATACATGTTATGCATCCTTTTAAAGGAAATTTTATACTGAATTAAAATATGTTTACATGATGTTATTACTAGTAATAGAAGTGAAGTTACAAGCAAAAGTACAGCGTCTAGTCATAAAAAGCAAAAAATAGTGGAATTCGTGAAATCAGCAATGGACGACTAGAGAAGCTCGTTATCCAATTAAATATTAAAGCGTATTTTGCTTGTTGTTAAGTTATTTCAAGTGTCCTGCAAGTTTCAATAATGTATTGTACAGTAATTTCACGTTAAGTGCATGTTACACTAATTTCACAAATTCCACTATGGTTTGCTTTTTATGACTATATGCTTTACTTTTGCTTATAACTTTACTTCTATTACTGGTAATAACATTATGTAAGTATATTTGAATTCAGCATACAAATTCCTTTAAAATGATGTATAATATGCATTCCTGACTTTGCCATTACGCTGTATAAGTTGACTTCAAACATCAAAAATTGAATTTCGGTCTTCCGGTGCAGGACTTTTGGCCACGATTGTATAAGATGAATAAGTATTCATTTATACGACGAATAAGTATTCATTTAAACGAAGAATAAGTACTATGGTCGCGACATACCAGATTGCTCGACACAGTAAACACCACACTGGGAAGTGTTTGTCAAAAATTCGTGCAAATTTGCGGGAACGTGTCGGTCGTTACGCATGTAAAGAATTGCAGTTGGGAACCGATCGCGTGATATGTGAAGGAAATCAAAGGACAAACCAGCTTAGTATTGCTAACTTTGATCGTCCTTACCTGGGCATGTAGAGCACTGCATCGGAGTATTGTCTGTGGTGAAATTGCGTTTAAAGATTGCGAATGTCTGGGCAACCTCATCGGGAATCCTAAAGTCACTTGAACGGATTTAACAGAGTCTTCATCATAGGGATACGTAAGGCTTGTTGGAGTAGATCCCTGCGTTGTATCTCGGTGGAAACGCATCAGGATGCAACAATTGTCGGGCGAATGTGGTTGAGGAGCAATTGATTTCAACAGTCGTTCACCTTCTGTATAGCGGGTACAATGACAATACAACGATAAGCGAATGAGGTGCTGCAACCTGTTTTGTTGCGGTATCTCTGGGGCATCCCTAATGTCTAGTTTCAACAAATTAACGCCCGTCCGCACACTGCCAACATCAGGAGACAGTGGCTACAAGGTGTCCAAGTGCTGCTCTAACCACCACGATCCCCATACTTCTTCCCAATAGAGAATCTTTGTGACGTCATTGGTACAAGACAACGTTTCTGCATGACTCCCTCAAAATATCGATGAATAGTGGACAGAGGTCAACGACGCATGTTCAACGATGCCTGCAAGGTGTCCAACTGTAAATCTGGCCACCACGATCACCATACATCTTCCCAATAGTGAATCTGTGTGACGCCATTGGTGGAAGACTGAACGTCTCTGCACGACCCCCTCACAATGTCAATGAATTGTGGACAGAGGTCAACGACGCATGTTCTACGATACCTACAAGGTTTCCAAGGGCTGCTCTGGCCACCACGATCCCCATACTTTTCCCCAATAGCGGATCTGTGTGGCGCCACTGGTAGACGACTTAATTACTCTGCACGACTCCCTCACAATGTCGATGAATTGTAGACAGAGGTCAACGACGAATGTTCGACGATGCCTACAAGGTGTCCAATGGCTTCTCTGGCCACCAAGATCCCCATACTTCTTCCCAATAGAGAATCTGTGTGACGTCATTGATAGAAGACTTAACGTATCTACACGACTCCCTCACAATGTTGATGAATTGTGGACAGAGGCCAACGAGGAATGTTTGATGATGCCTACAAAGTGCCCAATTGCTGATCTGGGCACCAAGATACCCATACTTGTTCCCAATAGAGAGCCTGTTTGACGTCATTGGTAGAAGACTTAACGTCTCTTCACGACTCCCTTACAATGTCAATAAATTGCGGGCAAAGGTCAATAACGCATAGTGAAGGAAACCTCACTATACCAGCAGGGATTTCCCCACTCGATCCCACGCCGTGTTGTCGAATGTATAGCCCAGCATGGCAGTCATATGACCTACTACCTCATGCCACATTATAATGCCTCTACCTCATGCCATATTATAATGCCTCTTTGCCTATCACATTCACGTAATCCATCAAAAATTAAAAACATTTCTTTTCCACTTACTTGTCTACATGCTTGGTAAGCTTCGTCTCATTCCGTGCATTCCTTCATCGTGTGACATTTTCTGTGTCGAGCAATAAATACCTCAGTTTTCTAGCCACTCTCCTCCGTAAGATACCTATCAACAACGTGTAGAATTTCAGATCTGAAAATTCAGAAATTATCTGCTAGCCCCTCCGATGGTCGAAACACAGACAGAGACATAGTTTCTGACCACTCACCCGAGCTGAGTTAGAGTTCCAGATGAGTCATGGATGATGTGCTTGTTTTTCGTCTCTGGATCTCTTCCCTCCCTGTAACCAGTGGCCCTAAACCAGTGGCCCTAAATTCGGCATAATCGTTAAAGTTAATCATGATGGTTACCACGACCGGATGATTATTTCAAAATTTCAAAATTGGATTTTATCTGCAAAAGAATTTGAATTTTTCGTGCAGCAGGCGAAAGCAAATAAACATCAGGTTTATATGAATCGGCACAAAAACTCCTTGATGCTGTGCAGAAACTAATTAATAGTCCATCCTCGTAGAATATTGGGGAAAGGGGACTACTTAAGGAGCCACGAAGAAAAATAAAGAGGAATAAATTAAGAGGAAATAACAAGAAAATAATGCACTACGGCATTAAGAAAAGAAATCACTGTATCCTAAACTACACTATTTGGACAGAAATGGTTGGACACCTCCACGCAGGCGCAATGATGTGCTCCGGCAGCAGACACATGGTCGATTAGGTATAAAAATGGCAAGGGGAGTACGCCCAGATCAATTGCTGATAGAATGGCTAGTTCTCCGAGTTTCAAAGAGCGTTATAATAGGCGTCTCAGTTGGAGGTATGGGCATAAGAAGCTTTGCTGATTGCAGAAAGGCCACTAAATTGACTGTAGCCTTTTTCAACAAGTGGAAGAAGACGGGACATTACAGAAATTCACCTCGCCCTGGAAGATCCCCGAAACTGCAACCCAAGGACCAGAGAGAGCTGTAGAGAGATCCGGAAAACCAGGTCCCTAACAATGCCCGCCATAGCACATGAGTTCCAGTGGTTCATCTGTCCTGGCCTGCCGCTTATACCTTCGTGCGACTGACCTTGTCACGTGCACTCTGTGACGCGCCTGCGCGGTACACTGTGATTCCGGGTGTGGTAATATGATTCTGATAAGACCGTTGTGACGTGCCTGCCCAGCAGGATGCACACGATATAAAAGCAGATAGTAGCGATAACGAACGTCCGCGTAGCTCAATTGGTAGAGCGACTTATTCCGGAATTAGGGGACCCGGGTTCGAGCCCCGGCGTGGACTAAAAATGACGAATTTACTTCGTTATAATGGCGCCCGAAATTTCCTGATGACCCGGCCGTTCAACATCTCGCAATGGTGGGATGTTCTTTCCACACCACGAGATAGGAAAAATCGGAGAATCCCTCTCCAGCGCTTCGAAAAATAAATGTGTGCGACGTTGTATTTCACACACCAGATTTACTGGAAGTTCTCAAGAGTACGTTCTTCAGTGGATGCTGCCTACGACGATTCATGGTCACGGCTGACCCGCGGGCCATGCCCCCGGCCCTCTTTAGGGGGATGTGACGTGCCTGCCCAGCAGGACGCACACGATATAAAGGCAGATAGTAGCGATTACGAACGTCCGCGTAGCTCAATTGGTAGAGAGACTTATTCCGGAATGAGGGAACCCGGGTTCGAGCCCCGGCGTGGATAAAAATGACGGAGAAATTTACTTCGTTATACTGTGTATGCTGCTCTCAGTGTTGAACTTTTAGGTTTTGTCGTTTGTCATCAAAAATCATTTTGATTTCGTAAAGTATCCTCTTTACGTCTATATAAATCGCTGGAGAGTATTTATAATGTTTCTCTTTCATGCTAGAATTTGTGATAGCAATTAATAGCTATGTCACTTTTGATAAAATCATAAACTTTTTTCAACTCTGGAATGTCCCTTGATATTATCAATCCAATTAATTCTTTAAATTCTACTAGCCCAAAGATCTTCCAGTCCTTTCCTTCTTGCTGGCAATACATGAAATTCTTTATTTCCTCTTTCTCATGTTTTTCCTTTCAAAATTCAATTGTGATATATCAGATTCTTGATTTCTTAGAAGGTAACGTAAATGCTGTATTTTCATGTATGCTATTTAATTCACCACTTGTCTTAGTATATAATGTTTGCGTCTTTGTGTTATACGCGTCTAATATGCGTTCGAGTAATTTATATTGCGTTTCTTTTTAGAACACTGTGAAAGCAAAAACCAGATGTTATAACATTTGAAGATTTTAAATTAGAATTTTTTTATAAAATTAGATGAAATCGTTTTTATCCTTGTAAATTCAGCCATACCTATTCTTTTGTCCTGTTTGTTTAATTTGCACTTTTATGTTCTGTATCTAAAACAATTTATTAAAAAATTGTATTTCTTCTTTATAAAAAATATATTGTGATTTTG
Source organism: Macrothele yani (assembly GCA_039090855.1). Taxonomy (NCBI): domain Eukaryota; kingdom Metazoa; phylum Arthropoda; class Arachnida; order Araneae; family Macrothelidae; genus Macrothele; species Macrothele yani. Next base: position 25,022,084 of record CM077006.1, on the reverse strand, counting down.
ATTATGTGTGAAATTTTCAGTATTTTTGTTTTCTTTTTATTAATATTTTACCCTTGTTTTCTTAGGGTTGAATGCCTATTTTTAGAGGCATGTGCTTCGGAATTAATTTTCAATATATCATACCTGTTCCTTCCCCAGAGTGATATATTTTACCACCCCCGTTATCAGAAGCTATATCACTTAAAGTTTCATTTCTTATTTAGTATCCTTTAATATTTTATCACTTAACGTTCTGCTGCCGAAAACTTTATCTCAAAATTATTTTCTTCTCTGTCGGTATGCGTACTTTTACCTTCTACCATGCCATCATCATTTGTAGCAACTTTATCAGTGTTAGCTTGCATTTACGACGTAGTTTATATACACCTTGATCAACACTTAATATTTTTCCGTGGTTAATTCTACTGCAAAATTTGCATTCTCAATTACTTTTATCTCGAATTACGCATTTAGTGCTACATGCGGCTTTATATCTCCAACTTTCCATTTAAGCTCTTCTTATCTTTTGTCCTGAAGAGTAAATTTCTCGGCAGATCTGAGATTATGGCATATCTGAAATTACTAGACCACCCTTCTTTTTCCATGTCTTTTAAAGCTAAACGTAAATGTAATTCTTTAGTATTTAATCTTCCCATGGATTCACAAAACCCATTAAATTAACTTTCCTTTTATTTCTTTTTAAATTGCTTTACATATTTCCTCAAAAGATTCATTCCACCATATTCATACTCCGCCATACTCTTCTTTATAGAAGCATCGTATTTCTCAATAAAAATTAAAGTGTTAGTACACAGTTTTTCCGACAGCAGACTATGGCAAATCTTTTGGAGTTCAGTATAAAAATGTACCACCAAGTTTTCTCTACTTCATAACGATTTTGGTTTAAAACATTATCTACCGTACAATCAGCCAGTTCAACTCGCATCGCTGTAACTTCGAAGTCTTAATCACCGCCGCATAGCTAGGACACAAAAATCTCTAATTATACAGTGAGCAAAATTATACGTCCCAACGTCCAGAAGAGAGAAGACTTCAATTACTCATCATAAATAGTCTTTATTGGTTGTTCCAGGAAAAGCAAAGGCCGCCCCGGTGGCGCAGTGGTCTAAGCGATCGCCTCTGATCATTCGTGCGAAAGGGGTCCGGGTTCGAATCCCGGTGAGGCATGGATGTTGTGTTTGTCTTACGGCACTGGCTCTCTCCCTTCCCTGGAACCAGTGACCATAAATTAGGGACGGGCGACTGCTTATAGCCCATTGAGTTGCTCACGATGGTCGTTAAACCTCCAACCTAAAAAAAAAAATAAAAAAACATAAACATGCTATTCGGTACTTCAGGTTAATCAAAGATGATCACATTCACATGTTACAATACCGAACCTTTATCAACTTAGGTTCAAATTGTTTGCATCCAACAACAACAGTTTGTGGCAGCACACTACATGTCATCATGCACTCATCGTCAAAAAAATAGTTACACCCAGAAGGACGTGTCGGATTGCAATGCTATTCGGGAGAAAGGTAAAGGTTACCAGGAAAAATAAATTATTAAACATTGAGACAGTTATGGGCAATATTTATTGAGCTACACGCCAATAAATAGTGTCTCTAAGTATGGCGTTGTGCCGCCATGTTTGCATACACAGCGTGCCAGACGTCTCGGCAAGTAGTTGTACAGGTTCCTAATGGTGTCCTGCGATAAGCCATCCTATGCAGCTTGAATGTTCTCACGCAGTTCCTGCAGATTGTGCTGTAGGGATGGAGTGTGGATATGTTGTCCAATAGCATCCCACACATTTTCAATCGGCGACAGGTCTGGCGATGCGGCTGGCCATTGCAAAGTGTCAGTGCCTTGAAGACAAGCTCTGGAGACAGCAGCAGTATACGGACGAGCGTTGTCTTGTTGGAAAATCGCACCGGAGTGAGCGTTTAGAAAAGGTAGGATCACTGGTTGCAGGACTTTATTAACGTAACGTTGGGCTCTCAAAGTGCCTGTAATGAACACTAAAGGTGATGTGACATCGTAGGCAATTACGCCCAAGACGCTCGACAACAAACCGTTCATCTTGGCGCTGACCACGGTGCCTCCACACAAGGATTCGTTGGTCGTCTCCTCGAAGAGAGAAGCGGGACTCGTCACTGAAGATCACCCGCTGACATTCTAAGTAGCTCCATGACAGACGACACCATTGCAGTGTTTGGCGACGATACAATGGTATTAAGGGCAGTCGTCGTAACGGTCTGTGCACGTGTAGTCCTACGTCGTGCAGCCGTCTGTCAATAGTGCTGGCACTAATCGGACGATGCATGGATAGCACCACTGATCGCTGAATATCCGCAATCGTGGCTGTTGGGTCATTCATCGGATGTCGGACAACCCGTCGGTCCTCTCTCTGCGTGGTTCGTCTAGGACTACCAGACCCTTCCTATCGCTGTTCCGTGCCTTGTTCTATCTCCTGCCACCAACAGCGTGCTATAGTGATATCTGTACGACCGGTATGGCGCGCAATACTGCGATAAGACCATCCCGCTTCCCGGAGCCCGACGATGCGGCCCCTCTCGTACTCCTCCAACTGCGCAAATGGCTTCCGAACTTTTCTCCGAAGCATACTTCATCTGCAAAGGATGCAACCAACACAACAGCACGAGTCGAAATGGCAAGCACGCGCAACGGGACGATCTTATATAACCTGTCAGGTACATCGCTACGACCCTTCCTTGCTTTCGTGACATGCGCGGACGAGCGTGATACTTGAATCATTTGCATGTCTCACAATGTCAAACCTACCCACCATATTTCATTCTTGTCGGTTGCTTCCTTCTGGGTTCAACTATTTTTTTGATGATGAGTGTATATCACGACTACGCAAACCACACCACCACACTTTTTTGCTGCTTGTCTCAACATTAAACATCTCTTGCTGTTATCTGTCAACAAGCACACATCATGTACTGCGACCTCAAGACTGTTGCCAACACCATTCAGCGAGTGAGAAAATATAATATTAAGGTAGAAAATGCTTAAAGAGAGTGAACTCAAAACTACATAGAGAAAGAAACTAAAAAAGAAAGTTAAATTAAAGTATACACTAAACTGCTAAATCAGAGTAAAAGTTGTGGAAACAAGTACGATGTGTGTTTTAAAAGTTTCCGAACTTTTTTTTTTTATAATTTTGTCGGTCGCACTTACATCTTATTCAGCATCGTTGCCTTCAAAGTACTCTCCTCCTCGTTTGATACACCGCTACCAACGTCATTTTCACTTCTTGAAGCAGTCTTTCTAGGCTTTTCTCAGGACCGCGCGTAGGCCTGTTTGCGTATTTTCGTTGAAGTCGATTGTGCCGAATCTTCATCCTTTGAAAGTTGATTTTAAGTTTAGAAACAGGAAAAAATTCCGAGGGTACCAGAATAGGCGAGTACGAAGGTTGAGAGAGCACAGTTGTCTCCGCTTTCGCTCAAAAGTCACGAATCAGCAGTGATGTGTGTGCCGGCGCGTTGTCGCGATGGTAGATCCAGGATTTGCACCTCCACGGCTCGGGCCCTTTTCTTCTGACATTTTCTCGCAGACGTTTCAGCACCATTTTACGGCAGTCAAAAAGTTAGATGCATGCGCCCACGATTTTTTTTTTTTGTGTAAAAGATATTTGTATGTGATTTGGGGCGCTACCTGTACCTCCTCCACGAAGCCACCGTCTTACCTTTGTCGACGTGGCTGGAACAGTTCGTCTGATATCACTCGTGAAAGATGTCGTGTCCTTTGGAAGTAGTGTCCAAATTTGAAATTCGTGATGTGATCCGCTTTTTGTGGACCGAAAGGTTGAACCCGATTCAAATTCAACGCCAATTAATTGAAGTGTACAGTGACAAATCATTTTCATGGCAGTCAAACGCAAAACGGTGTTCATTGTTCGAGAAAGGACGCACGGATGTAGAACGCGATTATCGGGAGGAAAGGCCGTCAACTTCGACGACGAATGATAACGCGGACCTCATAACCAAATTGATTCATGAAAACAGGCGACTCACAGTGGACGAGACCGCGGATGTATTGAATATTTCGCATGAAAGTGTGCACCGCATCATCACCAAGCGTCTGGAGTTTCGAAAAGTTTGTAATCGATGGGTGCCGCGCTTACTCACAAAAAAACACAATGCAACGTTTTCAAGCACCTTTCGATTTTTTGGATCATTATCATAGAGTGGGAAATGAAATTTGGGCCATATTGTGACCGGAGTGGGACTTGGGTCTATCACGTCTCACCAAAAACGAAGCAAACTTCATGTGAGGGGAAATATTCACATTCTCCGCCTCTGAAAAAGTGCCGAATTGTTCCTTCCGCCGAAAAGGCTGAGGGAACAATTCGACAACCTTCCGCCGGAACGGCTGAAGGAACAACTCACCCTTTTCTTGAATTAACATGTTGTGCAACACAATTAATTCGGCATCATATTGGGAAACCCTTAAGAGGCTGCGGCCGCCCCGGTGGCGCAGTGGTCTAAGGCGCTGGCCTCTGATCATTCGTCCGTAAGGGGTCCGGGTTCGAATCCCGGTCAGGCATGGATGTTGTGTTTGTCTTACGGCACTGGCTCTCTCCCTTCCCTGGAACCAGTGACCCTAAATTAGGGACGGGCGACTGCTTATAGCCCATTGAGTTGCTCACGGTGGTCGTTAAACCTCCAATCAAAAAAAAAAAAAAAAAAAAAATAAGAGGCTGCGAAAGACGATAAAAGATTGGCGGCTAGGAAAACTGTCAAGAGGCATTGTCCTTCTGCATGACAACGCAACACCACATTCGGCAGTCATCAGGGAAGCCTTCCTTGAGAAATTCAAATGGGAGGTGTAGGAATACCCTCTCTACAGTCTCGACCTTTCGCCGTGTGATTTCCATGTGTTCGGCCCCATGAAATATGTCCTTGTGAAGCGGCGATATCATTCCGATGAAGACGTCAAAAATGTGATTCGAGAATAGTTGTCGCAAGTTGGACGACAATTTCTTCAAGAAGGGTCAGACAAACCCGTGCCACGCTAAACTAAATGTTTAAATAAACTACGCGATTACATCGAAAAATACACTATCTACCAACAAGTAATTGGACACATGTGATAGCAAAGAAAAACGAAGTTCATTCACCTTCAATAGTTAGTAGAGCCTCCACGAGCGGCTATTACAGCTGCAACCCTCCTGGGCATACTCTCAACCAGGCGTTGTACGACGGCTAGCGGTATTTTCTTCCACTCGGCTTGGAGAAGACAGGTCAGTTCCTTCACCGATTTCGTACGGTGGGGGTACCCCTTAAGTTAACGCTCCAACTCGTCCCAGAGATGCTCGATAGGGTTAAGGTCCAGGCTCTGCGCCGGCCAGTACATTCGATTAACCCCATTGTCACCATACCAAGCCATGATGGACGTCGCAACATGACAGGTGGCATTGTCATCCTGAAAGTAACATGGGTCCACCCCATAAAACTGCCACAATTAGGAAGCGCATGGTCATCCAAAATGGTGCAGTAGGTCTCGGCGTTGAGTCTACCAGGAATTGCGACCAAGGGTCCCGTGCCATACCAGGAGAAACACCCCCATAGCATAATTCCACCGCCGCCGAACTTCACAGTTGGCACAATACATTCCGGCAGGAGGCGTTCTCCAGGCAGACGCCAAACCCAGACCCTGCCATCCGAACGGTAGAGGGTGAACTTTGATTCGTCGCTCCAGAGAACCTGTTTCCACTGTTTAACGGTCCACTGTCAACGTTCCTTGCACCACGTTAGCCGAGCAGCGCTATTGGACTTGGTGATCAAAGGCTTGTGGGCGGCAGCACGTCCATGATAACCGAGCAGATGGACTTCCTTACGGATGGTATTCATCGAAAGATGAATACCATCACACCCGGATGCCTGTTGAACTTCCTCGCGGATGTGGCCCATCGATTTGGTGCGGTTCTTCCGAATTTCTCTGGCCAGCACCCGTCGGTCTCTAACTCCCAGTTTTGTGGGTCTGCCGGGTCGGGGCACATTCCGACAGTCACCTCTCATCTTCCACTTGCCAATCACGTAGGCCACTGTCGATTTTGGGTACTTCAACTCGCTGGATATGTCACGTATGGATCGGCCATTTCTGTGATACTCGACGGTTACACCTTTCTCGAAATCAGAGAGCTCCGAACTGCGTGACATCTTGCATGCGACTGGTTGCGTTGTTGTTTCCCACACGATATTTAACGGCGGCGGCCGTGACGTGTATCAGGATGGCAGATATCGTCGTTTGCAGGGGTGTCCAATTACTTGTTGGTAGACAGTGTAGCTCTTCTATTGTATTTCCTGCGTAAGTATAAACATTTCCCAAAATACAAATTTTTAAGTTGTGAATCCATTTATTGGTATAAATATGACATGAATGGTAAGCCAGATAATATCCGAAGACTTGAAAATTTTGACGTGCTGGAGCGGGAATCGAACTCGCGTCTCCAGGCTAGCGCCCGAATATCCTAAACACTACACCACCCAGAACGACCAAATTTCAAGTTTCCGATTAATTTGAATATAACCAACACAGGATTCGCTATTCAAAGCAACCGGAATTCATGTTTTGCGAATCCTGAGGTTAAGGATTGTACCCCGTGATTGTCCGGAGGAGCAGATAAATCAAAAATGGAATACGGGATTACACTATACAATACAAATTTTGAAGATGACAATCCGTTATTTGGTGTAAATATGACAAGGATGGTAAGTCAGATAATATCCGAAAACTTAAAAAAAAAAAAAAACTTGGCTGAATTATCAACTAAATTACTGGTGTTGAGAACGACGTTGTTGAAGACACTAGAAGATAAGTTGCCATGAAGACCATCGGCCAATATGCGACAAGAGCTACACAGACAGATCCAAAAACCTCCTATTTTGTTCATTACGTAATCACTAAATAACTCGATGATATATATATGCAAGCAAAAACTTTAAACGTGAGTTTGGTATCTCTTCAAAACGAGACTGCGGATGCAGAAACAACTCTTCATTTATTTATTTATTTTTAAATAAATCTATAAAATTATTTTTGAACATAAAATTACAGAAACGGAAAAGTAATTAAGGGAAAGAAAACTATTTTCATGATTCACCTGGTTTTTTTTTTTTACTGGGGGTTTTACGACCACCGTGAGCAACTTAATGGACTATCAGCAGTCGCCCGTCCCTACTTTACGGTCACTGGTTCCAGGGAAGGGACAGAGCCAGTGCCGTAATACAAACACGACATCCATGCCTCATCGGGATTCGAACCCGGACCCCTTCAGCACGAATGATCAAAAGCCATCGCTCAGATCACTGCGCCATCGGTGCTGCTCGAAAGCCTGTACGAAATATCTCACCGCTGTACGGTAGGAGATTATTTTGAATCTGTGTAAGTGATAATTCAAAATATAGTTTGTTGTTTTAATATAATAATATTTGTCTCCTTACTCAACGGGCACACTGTGTAGTATATAATACCAGCAGTCCCGCCTGTTCTTCGAACGGTGAATCTATAAAATTATTTTTGAACATAAAATTACAGAAAAGGAAAAGTAATTTAGGGAAAGAAAAGTAATTTAAAATATGTAACTGTTTTCCGATTTAGAACAGGGTCGTGACGTCAGTGCATACGGTTTGACATAATATGGAAAAAGCATGAGCGCCCAATTAATTTTAAATCAAAATTGCATCGAATTTTCACGGCATTTAAGCGTTTCTGGCATAACTATCTTTAACCCTATCAGCATTTTGAACAGTAAAACTAAGCCGCCCTTCTGAATTTTTTTTTTTTGGTTTTCAGACTTTTCTAGATGTAGAAGTGGTAGAAAAAATCAAGCACACAATATTCCAAAGCCATCATTTTGATTTGTTTTGGTTTTCGGACTTTTCTAGGTATTTGGACTTTGCGACCCATCAGCACAGCAATCTTCAGATCTCTAGGTCATTTAGAAATGATCGAACAATTCGTGAAAAATTCAAGCAATGTTCCAAAGCCGCCATCTTTATTTTTTATTTTTATTTTTATTTACTTATTTGTTTATTTGTTTGTTTTCTGACTTTTCTAGGTACTTGGACTCTAAAGCTACTAACAATATACCTATTTTCAGATATCTAGGCCATTTAGAAGAGGTCGAACAATTCACCAAAGATTAAAGCAGATAATGTTCCGATACCACAATTTTAATTTTTTTTGTTTTTGTTTTGTTTTCTGACTTTTCTAGGTATTCGGACCTTAATACCTATCAGCATACCAGTTTTCAGATCTCTAGGTCATTCAGGTCGAACAGTTCGAGGACGGACATATTTGAATTTTCCCGATGTCCCCACCTTGCTTTATATACACTATATTGACAAAGGTCACCGGACACCTAGAAGAGAAACACGACATAGCATTTATTGACATACATTAGTACGGTGTCGGTCCACCTTTCTATCTGGTCAACAGAATAGTGTTCCATTTCTGTATATGGTCCGATTTTGATTTGTAACATGTTGACACTGTGCTGTATATCTGTACATTGTTTCTGAATATTGCCGAACAGGTAATATATTATATTTACACCAGGAAGTCCAAGTTTGTTCTTCTCCTGATATTCATCATTTCATTGATTTGTCTTATGATCAGTTTGTCAATTGCTTTGTACTGTACATTCTTGTAACTATGATGTGTTACAACTTACTGTCTTATTGTACTTTTTTTTTTTTTTCAAGAGAAATGTTGTCTCCTGAAGCTCTCAATATTTTCTTGAACAAGTTTGTTAATCGCACAGCAATGCACTTATGAGCAATAAGTTTTTTTTTTTTGTTAAAATCCTTCCTCAATGCCCAGACATGCTTGTCGCTGATCATTTATCACGAGCTGTAATTTTGCTCCATTTTTCAAATTGTGCACTATGCTGTATATTTTTATATAGGTTTTAGTGGTTTACCGATCTTTGATCGTATTTTATTTGTATTAAGACGTCCTTATTAGTTCGTCTCCTGATTTCTACCTTGAATAAAGATATTTTGAAACCACCTTTGGCCTTAATGCATGCACTGACCCTTCGAGACATGCTTTCGACAACGTTTTGGAACACAGCGATACGTATGAGCTTCCATTTAGTGCATGATGCTGCCGCTAACAGTTGCTTAGTAGTAGGCCTTGGCACCAAACTTCTTATGCGGAGCTCTAATTCATCCCATAGGTGCTCTATGAGATTAAGATCACGGCTCTGTACTGGCTAGTCCACACAAGACACGGAATTATCGTCAAACCACGCCGTAACAGTCCTTGCTTTATGGCTCGGTGTATTATCCTGCTGGTACCAATAAGGCTCGTTTCCATAGTATTGCCACAGAGTTGGTAGGGCATAATTGTCCAGAATATCGAGGTAGACATGCTGTTTAACAAGTTTGTCCACGATAACGAGTGGGCGGAGACAATACCAGGAAAAACACCCCCACACGTGTACACTGCCAGCTCCAAACTTGACCGTAGGAACAGTACACTGTGGTAAATAGCGTTACCCCTGCTGCCGCCATACCCACACACTTCCATCAGACTGATGGATCGTGTATCTGGATTCATCAGTCCATAGGACCCGTTTTCATTGATCTAAGGTCCACGATAAATATTTTTACACCATGCTAAACGACGAGTAGCATTCCGAGTGGAGATCAAAGGCTTATGAGCAGCCGCACGACCACGGTAACCCATGGAATGAAGTTCTCTGTGAATGGTACGTGTACATACCGAGGTTCCAGCATTGTTACGCATCTGTATACTGTGGTCTTGTGCATCACTGATTTGTTTTGGTCTGACAGTACGTTTTGCTGCTTCAGGCATGCCATGTGTCTTCCACTTATTCAGTACATCTAAAACAGTTGACTTGGGTATGTTTAAATGCCTCTCGGCTTCCCTTATGAACAAATCATTAATGTAACACCCAACAATATTTCCTTTCTCAAAGTCAGTTATTTCCCGTCGCGACATTTTCACTCAACCTGACAGTGCGATATGATCGCGGTCAGCTGCAGGCTTGTTTTTATACAATTTGCAGCTGTGCCGCGCATCTTCACAACGCAGCGGATCCATTCATTTGCTTTTGAAGGGGTGTTCGGTGACTTTTGTTAATATAGTGTACATAGTCATATGCTGTACGTATTCTGAAAACAAAAAACTGTCCATCTCATCCATTGTATATATATCCTACACAAACAAGCAACCATCTCCAAGAAAATCAATATCAGCATTAATATTGCGACTAAATTTATTACCATACAAATTAAATTTTACTTATTTTCCTGTTCGGGGATTATTGAAGCGCGAGCCGTCGCCTGTCACCCTTTTTCAGTTAGATTTTTCAGATTCATTGCTCAACCTTTTCACAACACTGTGGCAGTTATTGACAACAGCATTTCCAGCTGTATCGATACCCTGCATGTATCTTTTTCCTACGTTTGACACCCTGCACAAAAAATGACTAAATGAATTCTATCTCTTCAGCTGTGTTCAGTAGCTTCTGCTTTTCTTCATATCTGTTTCCCATAACGGCATTCACAAATCACTTGAACAGAACGTGACTCTCACCTGAATCGCATTACTTCGCAGGAACATTCGCTTAATTTAGCTGTCATACAACATGCTTTCATTCTACTTCGTAACTAAATTTCATTTAGTTTCTATTTTTTTCTCGTATTTCTTATCGTGATCAAAAAGGCAGAATACTGTAAATTCAATCGCCAAGAAAATTAAAATAAATGAAACTATAGAATCACTTTGACGTACTTCAATAAAATTACATACTAAAATTTCGTGTGTGAATATTATTTCATGAATAATTTGCTGTTTCAGGTTTCCAAGCAGGAACTCGTACCGAAAAATAATACAGGCGTCTGAATAAATATGTTAATCCATTTTACGGTCGGTGAAAATTTGATGCGCTTCTAAAGCGAAGCTCTTTGTGATTTATACGTGAAAAATTAATCAGAGGAAATTGTCGCTGATAAGAGGTGTAACATTTTGGAGATATATTTTTTATCCTGTGTTAAAAAGGAAGTTCATTTGTAGTTTTAGGTTATTTTCAGTTTTGAGAGCTAAAATTTCAAACGTATGTTTTATATTACATTTAAAAGAACGCTCTTCTGTGGTTTTAAATTCCTTTCGATACAGAGAACGAAGATATATTTAAAGTAGATTTTTTACGTATGTTCTCATATGCTATTTAAAAATACGTTATTCTTATTTAATTGTTAGGGAAAAAAACTGTGTACCTCCCCGGCTACACCGGGATCTAAGTCATGGATGAGACATGGGCTGTCTGTTTGTCTTATTGCCCTGGCTATCTCCCTCTCTGGAGCCAGTGGCCGTAAATTAGGGAAAGATGACGACTGCTTATGGCCCTTAGAATTTCTAACGCTGGTCCCCAAACACCTCTCTCCAGTAAAACAAGTTAGTAAAATCATACAATGCATTGATGATGATACGCTTTCTAACATACCAGGAATCATTACTCAACTTATTACTCAAGTGAATAAATTTCAAATACGCTATGAGGATAATGGCTGTGGAATAAATCTCGCTTCCGTGCCCTGACCTTTGACCCCATTTCAATGATTTTCAGCAGAACCGGGTCAGTATACCTCCGGAACAACATACTAAAGTTTTGTCGCAATCAAACCATTTTTAGTCAATTTATGAGGATAATAGCTTTGAAATAAATATCGCTCCTGTGCCCTGACCTTTGACCCCATTTCGATTATATTAAACAAAATTGGTTCAGTATACCTCCGGAACAACATACTAAAGTTTTGTCGCAATCAAGCCGTTTTTAGTCAATTTATGAGGATGTTAGCTGGGAAATAAATCTTGCTCCTGTGCCCTGAACTTTGACCTCATTTCGATTATATTAAACAGAATTGGTTATTGGTTCAGTATATCTCCGGAACAACATACTAAAGTTTTGTCGCAATCAAACCATTTTTAGTCAGTTTATTGAGGATAATAGCTGGGGAATAAATATCGCTCCAGTACCTTGACCTTTGACCCTATTTCGATTATATTAAACAGAATTGGTTCAGTATACCTCCGGAACAATATACTAAAGTTTTGTCGTAATATAATCATTTTTAGTCAAGTTATGAGGATAATGGCTGTGGAATAAATCTTGCTCCTGTGCCCTGACCTTTGACCCTATTTCGAGGATTTTCAGCAGAACCGGGTCAGTATACCTCCGGAGCAATATACTAAAGTTTTGTCGTAGTAGAATCATTTTTAGTCAAGTTATGAGGATAATGGCTGTAGAATAAATCTTGCTCCTGTGCCCTGACCTTTGACCCTATTTCGAGGATTTTCAGCAGAACCGGGTCAGTATACCTCCGGAGCAATATACTAAAGTTTTGTCGTAGTAGAATCATTTTTAGTCAAGTTATGAGGATAATGGCTGTAGAATAAATCTTGCTCCTGTGCCCTGACCTTTGACCCTATTTCGAGGATTTTCAGCAGAACCGGGTCAGTATACCTCCGGAGCAATATACTAAAGTTTTGTCGTAGTAGAATCATTTTTAGTCAAGTTATGAGGATAATGGCTGTAGAATAAATCTTGCTCCTGTGCCCTGACCTTTGACCCTATTTCGAGGATTTTCAGCAGAACCGGGTCAGTATACCTCCGGAGCAATATACTAAAGTTTTGTCGTAGTAGAATCATTTTTAGTCAAGTTATGAGGATAATGGCTGTGGAATAAATCTCGATCCTGTGTCCTGACCTTTGACCCCATTTCGATTATATTAAACAGAATTGGTTCAGTATACCTCCGGTACAACATACTAAAGTTTTGTTGCAACCAAACCATTTTAGTCAATTTATGAGGATGATAGCTGGGGAATAAATCTCGCTCCTGTGCCCTGACCTTTGACCCCATTTCGATTATATTAAACAGAATTGGTTATTGGTTCAGTATATCTCCGGAACAACATACTAAAGTTTTGTCGCAATCAAACCATTTTTAGTCAATTAATGAGGATAATAGCTGGGGAATAAATATCGCTCCTGTAACTTGACCTTTGACCCCATTTCGATGATAATAAACCGAATTTGATCCTGTGTCCTGACCTTTGACCCCATTTGCCCATTTTCAATAGGGTTCGTCCCCGGGTTGTCCCCTACCACATATTAAAAAGTTCATCGAAATCGAATCATTTTTACGCGAGTTATCGTGCGAACAGACTGACAGACAGACGGACAAAGCTGGAGCATATACGCTTCTACAACCTACGGTTGGAAAGCGTGAACAAGTTAGTAAAATCATGCAATGCATTGATTATGATACGTTTTCAAACATACCAGGAATCATTATTCAACTTATTACTCAAGTTATGAGCGTAATGGCGGTGGACTAAATCTCGCTCCTGTGCCCTGACCTTTGACACCATTTCGATGATATTCATCAAAACCGGTTCATTGTACCTCTGGAACAACATACTAAAGTTTTATTGCAATCAAAACATTTTTAGTCAATTTATGTGGAATGAATCTCGCTCCTGTGTCCTGACCTTTGATCCCATTTCGATGATATTCCGCAGAACTATTGATACTTCAATATACTCCTAGAACCCCATGATAAAGTTTTGTCCCATTCGAAGCATTTTTGCGTAAGTTATGACGCGTATGGGCGATAGAATGGATCCCGCTGCTATGTCCTGATCTTTGACCCCATCTTGTTCGTTTTCAATAGGGTTCCTTCCCAGGTTGTACCCTACCACATACTAAAAGTTCATCGAAATTAAACCATTTTTACGCGAGTTATCATACGGACTGACAGGCAGCCCGACAAAGCTGGAGCATATACGCTTCTTCAGCCTACTGTTGGAAAGTGTAAAAAATGAAGTAAATTTGGTATGTTTTTTCTATTCTTTAAAATGGATGTTCTGCATTTTAAAGCTAATAAAAGTTTAGAGGTGATTTACATTGATTCTAAAAAGGACGCTCCGGCAACAGTGTCTAATCAAACTCAAGGTAGTGAGGTGACGTTTGTTAAGTACGCTTCAACGTTTGCTGAATAAGAACACTCTCATATACAGGGTGATCCGTTTGAGAAGAGACAACTTATAAAAGCTGTGGTACGGCTTGTGACAGATATAATAAGTCAATATTTGGCAGAAATTACTTTTAGAGATGGGAGTTTCTCTAGGCTTCTATATGACCCCCCTTTGAAGGCTCGGCAGAGTTCATACCAGGTGCTCGATTCTACGTGCACAGTCCTTTTTTCTTCTGTTTTTCTTTTCAATCACGACCATACCTGGAGATGCTACAGATCTTCTTGGTACCACAGCTGCATAACGATGTCGCTTTACACCAAGATCGAGCCCCACCCCACTGGAAGTCAGGAACTTTTTCAACAACACATTCAACAGAATATTCAAAGCAAACAGAATCTAAATTCTGAATTTGCGTGTAATACTTACTGGTTACCCAAGTAACACCTCCCAATAAACTTGAAAATTTCAGCACCCTTGAACGGGAATCGAACCCCCATCTCCCGATTTCTGTTCGTGTATGCTAACCGTTACACCACCAAGGACTGTGACTTCCCAAGCAACTGACTGTCACTAAGCAAACTTAGCTTAGGAATCTCAAAATCCTCAGATTTTCTCTAGTCGAAGCTTCGTTGCTTCCTCATTGCGTTTTGGCCCATCTCCCATCCAGAAACGAATGTACACTATATTGACAAAAGTCACCGGACACCTAGAAGAGAAACACAGCATAGCATTTACTGACATACATTAGTACGGTGTTGGTCCACCTTTGGCCTTAATGCATGCACTGACCTTTCGACAAGGTTGTGGAACACAGCCATAGGTATGCGCTTCCGTTCAGTACGTAATGCTGCCGCGAACTGTTGCTTAGTAGTAGGCCTTGGTTCCAAACTTCTTATGCGGCGCTCTAATTCATCCCATTGGTGCTCTATGGAATTAAGATCAGGGCTCTGTGCTGGCCAGTCCACACACGATACGGAATTATCGTCAAACCACACCGTAACAGTCCTTTGCTTTATGGCTCGGTGCATTATCCTGCTCGTACCAACAAAGCTCGGTTCCATAGTATTGCCACAGAGTTGATAGGGCATAATTGTCCGGAATATCGAGGTAGACGTGCTGGTTAACAGGTTTGTCCACTATAGCCAATGGGACGGGACCATACCACGAAAAACACCCTCACACGAGTCCACTGCCAGCTCCAAACTTGACCGTAGAAACAGCACATTGTGGTAAACAGCGTTCCACCGCATGCCGCCATACCCATAGGACCCGTTTCCAATGATTTGCGATCCACGATAAATGTTCTTTACAGCATGCTAAACGACGAGTAGCATTCCGAGTGGAGATGAAAGGCTTATGAGCAGCCGCACGACAAAGGTAGCACGGAATTAAAGTTCAGGTAGCATGTAATAAAGTTCTCTGCGAATGGTACGTGTACATACCGAGGTTCCTGTACTTTTACTCACCTGTACACTGTGGTCTTGTGCAGTACTCCGTCGATTAACTGTAACGACTCTCCTGAGGCTTTGACGTCCTCTATCACTGATTTTCTTTGGTCTACGGGTAGGTTTTGCTGCTTCAGGCACGCCATGTGTCTTCCACTTTTTCAGTACATCCAAAACAATTGACTTGGGTATGTTTAAACGCCTCTCGGTTTCTCTTATGGACAACCCACTAATATAACACCCAACAGTCTTACCTTTCTCAAAGTCAGATATCTCTAGCAGCGACATTTTCACTCAACCTTACAATGCGTTATGAACGCGGTTATCTGCAGGCTTGTTTTTATACTGTTTGTGGCTGTACCGCGCATCTTAAGAATGCAGTAGATCCGTTCGTTTGCTTTTCAATGGGTGTCCGGTGATTTTTGTCAATATAGTGTAGGTCGGAAATCACCATTACCACAGATAAATCAATGAAGGAACAAATATTCCTCATAATACATGGGAAATCGATGGGATATTCAAAGCAAACAGAGTATTAGTTCTGAATTTGCTTGTACCACTTACTGATCATTCGTGTAACACCTCTCAGTAAAATTTGAAAATTTCATCGCTTGCAACTTTACTCTCCTAGGTGGTGTAACGGTTAGCATACTTGGACGTAAATCGGGAGACGCTAGTTCGATTCCCGCTCCAAGGCGATAAAACGTTCCAGTTTTCTGAGATGTGCTGCATGGATGACCAGTAAGTGTTTCAAGTATATTCATAATTTATATTCCGTTTACTTTGAATATTCCGTCAATTTCCCATGTATTATGTGAAATATTTCTTCCTTCATTGATTTACACATTTCATGACAACTGGTGTGGTCACGATGGCCCTATTCCTTGACCTGCAAACTACCCGGATCTCACTCACTCCCGATTTCTTCGTGTGGGGGGATTGTGAAAAACATCGTCTGCGCCCAACCTCAACATCTGGATGACTGGAAGGGGAACATTTTCTGCAGCGTTCGCACAAATCACTCCGCAGATGTTAGAAAACACGTGGCAGGAATTTAGCACTCGGTATGAAATCTGCTGAGCCCGCAAAGGGGGTCATGTGGAAGCCTAGAAAAACTCACATCCGTGAATGTAATTTCTGCCAAATATTGACTTATTACACTGAAGAGCAAATAAATAGAGATACCTGTCTACTAACCACCTTTCGCACTGATGACGGCGGCGATTCGTCTCGGCATGGACTCGACAAGACACCGGAAGCGTTGGGAAGCCATACGGATTGACGACCCCTGAACAAACTCCCACAGTTCACGAAGATTTGATGGAGGGGGTCAGAGCCTCGAACCTCTCTCTCGATGGCATCCCAGATGTGCTCGATGGGATTGCGGTCAGGAGACCTAGCTGGCCAAGGAAGCGAGGTCACGTCTGTGGAGTGTTCATTTAACCATTTGGATTCAATTCGGGAGCGATGGCACGGTGCATTGTTTTGTTGCATGATAAGGTCCCCAGTGGGTAGTTGAAGATGCACAAACGGGAGCAAATGGTCGTCCAGGATATCCCGGTAGGGTAGACCTGTAAGGGACAATGTTACACGTACCAGGGGTCCCATTTCAGTCCACGTAAACAGTCCCCTGGCGAGAATACCACCCCCACCAGCTTGAAGAGTACCCTGCTGGCAAGAAGGACCCATCGCTTCATGTGGTTTGTGCCGTACTCGTATCCTGCCATCCGCATGTACTAACGTGAATCTCGACTCATCAGTCCAGGAAACATTTTCCCACATGTCTAGGGTCCATTGGCGATGCTCCCGCGCCCATGCTAATCTTTGCACCCTGTGATGTGCGGTCAGCAGCGGTACCCTCGTTGGACGATGGCTTCTGTACCCCATAGCGAGGAGATGGTTCTGGATGGTGTGGCTGCTTACACGTTTTTGTGCACCAGCGTTAAATTGCCGAGTGATTTCTTGCACTGTGGCCCGTCTATCCGCTGTTACGATGAGAGCTAGCCGACAATGACCCCGCTCATCCACACGCTGTTGTCCACGGCGGTTGGCCCTTGCAGGGATGGTTTTACCGGATTTGATGTACTCACGGTGCACCCGTTATACAGTGGCTCGTTAAAATCCCAGTGCCTGCACGACATCCGAGATGGAGTGACCCATTCGTCGGGCCCCGACAATTTGCCCACGATTAAATGCGCTGAGATCCTTCGTCTTACCCATACTGGGTCCGACTGTTACTGATCCCGTCGCATCACTCCTTATATTGTTGGATCGCTGCATACGTCATGTCGTTTCCGTTTACATGGCCGCCCACAGCCCTACATTTGCATAACGCCAGCTGTCTCTAGTTCAATTGCTTTTCATTGTATATCTGTTACAAGCCATACCACAGCATTTTAAAATGACCCCTACCCAAACGGATCACCCTGTTCTGTGTTGCAAACTTCTTCGCTTTCTTTATCGCATGCATTGCAGCATCATATCCTTTTGTAATTTCGTTGAAATTTTAGTATGTGGTACTGGACCTTCTGGGGACGAACCCTATTGAAAATGGGTGAAATGGGGTCATATAGGAGCGGGATCCATTCCATTACCCTTATGCGTCATAAATTGCGCAAAAATGCTTCGATTTCGATTAAATTTTAGTATGTGGTAGGGACGTAATTAGGGACGAACCCTATCGAAAATGGCGAAATGGGGTCAAAGGTCAGGTCATAGGAGCGGGATCCATTCTGTTGCCCTTATCGTCATAACTTACGGAAAAATGCTTCGATTGCGACAAACTTTATCATGTTGTTCCGGAAGTATACTTAACCGGTTCTATTGAATATCATTGAAATGTGATCAAAGGTCAGGGCGCAGGATCGAGATTTATTCCACAGCCATTATCCTCATAACTTGAGTAATAACTTGAGTGTTGGTTTCTGGTATGTTGGAAACCGTATCATAATCAATGCATTGCATAATTTTACTAACTTGTTTAATAGTTTTGTCCCTTTTTGGTTATTTTTTTTTCTAAGCAAGGTATATTTCTATTTTTAATTTAAACTCCTTGGAGGACGACAGGGTGGAATGCAGTTCGGCCGAATTTGGCTGCTCATTCTTACTGAAAGAGTTCTTTTTTCCTCTGTTACTCTCCTTTCCTAAGGGTATAGCTCTCCTAAATCAAAAATGGAACACGTCTAGCTTTCGATGATCATAGGGGTTGCTAAGCTACAAAAAAAGGGTGTTTTTTTGTTAGGATTAATCAAATTCTGTATTTCTTTATTCCATTTTCTGAGTATTTTCTTTCTTATTTTTTTCGCATTTTTCTTCCGACTTCTCTCTTTTCATCATACTTTGTAATTTATCCAATGCTAATCGATTTTTACCGCAATTTCGTCCTTTTCTTCTACCTGTCTTGTATAATTTGCGATTCTGTTTCGGAGAAATCCTTTTATACCTTCCTGTCGAAAGAGTTCTGTCTTAAGGCGTTCAGTTTCGATCGGAATTTCGAAAGTAGTAAGCCTTCTTGTCTTCTGTTTTTGGGAGTTTTCTGGTCGATCTTGCTAGTCGGAGGGTAGGGGGTATTGACGTCATAGATTTCCTCTGTAAACTCGAGTATCTTCAATCGGTGATTTTAAGTATTCATTTATGATTACAGTCTAATACACTTACTTCTGCTTTCAATCTCACCACGCGGATTTCAAGAAGAAGAATGGCAGGGTATTTCAAATGCAAGTACTGAAAATTTTTTAGCAACAAATATTTGTGGAGCGAAGATATTTATTGTCGTTTAACAAGTTCAACGTGTGCTCCAAGTGCAACAATCCGTACATCTAACCTATGACAAAGACTGTATCATGTGAGTAACAACATTTTGAAGCAGCATATACAGGGTGTTTCAAAAAGAATGACTTGATTTCAAAGTAGTATATTTAATAAGGCAAATGTGGGATAGTTACAAAACAAAGAGCCAGGTATGAAGGAAGGTCTAACGTTTCACTCACCACAATTACAAATACTCAATGTGCCCTCCACTTGCTGCACGGACAACATCAAGCCGATAGCTGAATGCATCCCAAACGCGTCGTAGAGTATCTTCAGTCACGGAATTTCCGCTGCCGTGATTCTCGTTTGGAGCTCATTCAAGTCAGCGGGTAAAGAAGGAACATAAACACGGTCTTTTACGTATCCCTATAAAAAAAAAGTCACATGGTGTGCTGTCTGGGGATCCCGGAGGACAAGCGTGTAGCGCCAAGTCATGGGGTTCTATGCGTCTAATCCAACGCTGAGGCAATGTGTTGTTTAGAAACCGACGAACTTGGAGGTTCCAATGTGGCAGTGCACCGTTCTGCTGCAAAATGTAATCTTCAGAGTCGTCCTGCAGCTGTGGAAGTAGCCAGCCCTTCAGCATTGCAAGATAGGAGTTGCCCGTCACCGTGTTGTCCGCAAAACAGAAAGGGACAAAAACCTTTCTAACAGAAACCGCGCAAAAAACATTCAGTTTTGGTGAATCCCGTTCACGTTGGAGGGTAGAGACGAATGTTTTTGCCCACTGGTGGAGCATTGCCGTAACGCCATTTTAAACGCACGCTGCACCGTAATCACGGACTTCATCTTGCTAAATTCGAGCACGCAAAACGCCTTCTGTTGCTTCGACGCCATCTTCTCACTCATTAAGCGTAGCGGCTGTTTGGAAGCCCGTGCTGCCATCTGGCGGTAGTCATAAAAAACTCTAGGCCACGCCCGTAGACATGACACGAGCCGCATTCAGCGGTGGTTCGTGGTTGCCGAGATATCCACTTTTCAAATCGGAACATTCTTTATGAAAACCCTGTATTTTGATGCGCTGTAACGTACATTCTATTTTAACTTTCGTTTTGAGTTACTTTTTCTCTGTAAATTTGAGTTTGTTCTCTTAGACATTTTTAAACCTTAACGTTATGTTTTTTCCCTCGAACGAGAATAATGTTGGCAACAGTAAAGCCGAACAAGTGTGACGAATGTGTGGCCAGATAAGAACGTTAGATAAAAAGGCAATGCAGTGGTTGTTTAAGGGGATTGATGTTAGTCATGATAGACGTGCTGTTATATTAAATCAGTGCTACTGTACTGAGTATGGCAATAAACTGGATATGAGTGTGGAGTATAAACCATGCAAGCAAAACAAACGTATTTTTAAGTACTACAACGGACCTCTTTCTTGTAATGCGTATGAGTACCTTCTGATATTACATTGACTTAGCACAAATGACGTAATTACTGACCTAAGGACTAAGTTACAGCGGAAAGAATATTACGTTATAGAGCATGCTAACAAAATGTACTAGTTGACAGGCAAATTCTACTTCGTAGATTTCATTTCATTTCATTTATTTATTCATTCAGCAACTAGGAAAAGGAGGGAAAAGGCCGTAAGGCCTGACACAACCCTCCTCTCTCCAGAATACAAAAAAACTAAAGCTTAACAGAAAAGGCAAGCCAACATATATATGGTAGCTTAATATGTGAATATACACATACTAGCTCACAACCAACACATCACTGGCGGAAAGTGAACAAAGAACACCAAGAAGGAATTGGCGGACGATCATGAAATTTACATATGTTAATGAGGTCGAGCTTACGTAGGTGTGATGTTAATTTCGGAACCAACCGATGAGCGCTTATGCCACAGCACGGCATAATATGCAAATTATTGTCGGTGGTATTTAAGGAGTACGGCGAAGTGAATGTAATCAGTCGTCGGCGTACGGACACGTGCGAAGACTCTGAAGAAGCTGCAATGCCTGGACATGGAAGACGTGTACGATTTCAGCAGTTATCGGACTTTGAGCGAGGTCGTCTAGTCGGACTCCGCTAGGCCGGGTGGTCGTATCGTCGTGTTGCGGAGCGAATTGGACGGGAAGTATCGGTGGTGGAACGATGGTGGCGTTGATGGTCCAAGGAACATTCTCACACGAGAAGACGTGGAACTGGGAGTCACAGACGGACTGATGAGCGGACCGATCGACGCATATAAAGAGCGGCGTTGTCAAGCAGAACATCCACTGCGACGCAAATCCGAGCTGCCGTTGCACCTGAGGTGACTATGCGAACAATCCGCAACCGTCTACTGGATGCAGGACTACGTGCACGTGTGCCTCTGGCATGTGTACCTCTGACTCCAGCCCACAGTCAGGAACGGCTGCAGTGGTGTCGCCAACGTCTGCTCTGGAGAACCCAATGCGGATCTGTCTTGTTCAGCGATGAAAGCAGATTCTGCTTGGGAGCCTTCGATGGCCGTATGCGTGTTCGCAGACGCACAGGGGAGCGTCTCCACCCTTCTTGCATCCGCCAGCAACACACAGGGTTTACACCTGGTTTCCTGGTGTGGGGAGCGATCAGATATCACTCACGTACACAACTAGTGTTTGTACCGGGTACGTTAAACAGCACCTCCTATATCAACAACATCATTCAGCCCGTTGTTGTGCCATTTGTAAGGTCGGTCCATCGTGGTGTTTTCCAGCGAGATAACGCACGCACACACACGGCACGTGCAGCACAACATGCACTTCAGGGTGTGAGACAAATTCCATGGCCTGCACGTTCACCGGATTTGTCCCCCATTGAGCACGTGTGGGATTTTATGGGACAACGACTTATCCGGTCTCCACGGGCAGCAACGACCATCCCCGATTTAGTGCGTCCAGGTTGAGGATGCTTTTAACTCAATACCCCAAACTTACATCCAACATCTGTACGACAGACTCCATGCCAGAATTGCACAGCGTGACGCAGTTGATGGCGGTTCAACCTCGTACTAACCATGTTACATGGAAATGTTATTTTTCAGTTTACTAGCAAATACAGCTGTATTTTGCCATAATGTTTTGATCACGTTATCCTTTGTATTCCGTTATTATGCTGTATAAATTTCGTTGGTATCAGACGTCTCCTTCTTGGTGTTCTTTTTTCACTTTCCGCCAGTGTATATCAATGTGTTCCATCATCAAAAGCCTTTATTACATCTAAACAAACAACAAGTGTCATATACTTTTCACTATATAATCACATATGTATTCATAAATAAACAACAAATAACGTTTGCACCTCTCTTTATAATCATTCTAACCCACATTTATTCCATTCAATCGAAATTGCCTATTGTTTACTAATTATTTCATAAGATGTGCCTTTAGATTTATTTGAAATAAGTTAAAATGATTAATAGATGTTAGTTCTTGGGGCAATGCGATCCAACATTTTGGGCCACTATAATTTATATTCATTTTAAGTTTCTCAGTTAGTGGGAACAATGGAATTAGTGATCTATTCCTACTATTGTGGTAATGAGTATGTATATTTAGTATTATTATATCATTGTGTATATCATTTTTAATTATTTTATACATTATTTTTCCCACGTTATAGTCATATACTGTAATTGCTTTATCATTAAAATATTATATATGTTGGGGTTCACTTTTGACCGAATAAATGAGATTGGTTGAAAATTATTTGATGTTTTAAGGTCTATTAGTCTTACAAAATCTATTTTGCAGTACCTGTAGTTTGTTGATATTATATTGTGTGGTTTGTCCCTAGGTTAAAATGCAATAATTAATATGTGTTTGAATTAGAGCATGATACACGTAGAAAACAGGATAGCGACAATTCTGCCACAAAAAAAAGGGAATAGGATTTGCAAACTTTGAGCCATTTGTGCAGGTAGAATTTACGCAAATAAATTAGGATGTATAACCTTACATAAATTATAGAGGAAGTAAAATATTTTTAAAGTTACCGGCAATGTTGAAAAACAAAAATCAACAAATCAACAAGGAGGGCCATCTAGAAGATTTACACAAGTCATGTAGGTACGTATAACGAAGTAAATTTCGCCGTCATTTTTGTCCACGCCGGGGCTCGAACCTGGGTTCCCTCATTCCGGAATAAGTCGCTCTACCAATTGAGCTGCGCGGACGTTCGTTCTGACTGCTATCTGCCTTTATGTCGTGTGCGTCCTGCTGGGCAGGCACGTCACGTCTCCCCCCCCGAAAGAGGGCCAGGGTCATGGCCCACGGGTCAGCCGTGACCATGAATCGTCGCAGGCAGCCATCCGCTGTAGAACGTACTTGAGAACTCCCAGTCAATCTGGTGTGTGGAATGCAACGTCACACACATTTATTTTTCGAAGCGCTAGAGAAAGGATTCTCTTGTTTTTCCTATCTCGCGGTGTGGAAAGAAAATCACACCATTGCGAGATCTTGAACGGCCGGGTCATCCGGAAAGTTCGGGCGCCATTATAACGAAGTAAATTTCTCCGTCATTTTTGTCCACGCCGGGTCTAGAACCCGGGTCCCCTCATTCCGGAATAAGTCGCTCTACCAATTGAGCTACGCGGACGTTCGTTCTGACTGCTATCTGCTTTTATGTCGTGTGCGTCCTGCTGGGCAGGCACGTCACATACGATAATGGAATTTGGAACCATTCTTCGTGTAACATGTGTTCCAACTGTGCCAGTGATGTTGGAGCTGGAAAGTGCGGTTTTACCTTCCGCTCTAGATATTTCCAAAAAAGGTTCAGTAATATTGAGATCTGGAGATTGAGGTGGGCAAGGTTGTTGCTGTACCTCAATCTCCAGATCTCAACTCGGCACGCTTCAAAAAATGCACGGGTACATTATCTGTTTGAGACTCGGCACGGTCATTAGGGAACGGCGTTTGGAACATTGGGTGCAGGTGGTTTCCAAAAATGGATTCGTTCGTTGCAGATCTGACACGACCCTGCAAAATAACCAGTGGTCCTATGGAATGCCATGATATGACGCGTCAGGGATCCACCTTCGTGCTTTAGAGTCGGAACCAAATAGTCGGGATGATACACTACTGCAGGTTTTTGTCAGATGTACGCTCTCCCAGTGCTGCGAAACAATGCGAAGCACGATCCATCAGACCAGATGACACGTTGCCTGACTTTATCGCCCCAGTTTGTATGTGCTTTGCATTATCTTACACGTTTGATGGCGGCATGGCCATAAATACCGGCACGATGGAGTTCCCGACGAACTGTTATGTACTGGTGTTCAACTCTCCTGCTATTTGCGGTGTTGCGGTCTTACCCTTCCGTTGTACGATTCGTGCCAACGTTCGCCAATGACTAGCTGATATCATTGTGCAGCTCCCTTAATTTGAAAGTTTGGAGACAACCCATTGTCCTTTTTATTAGGTAGTCATAATCTTTCATACTGAATCTCATGTTACATTTTCTACTGTTTCTGCCGTTCTAGGCGCTGAAGCTCCAACAAAACGTGCACTAATGATCATGCGTTTTTTGAGGTCACTGAGATCTGATATAGTAACACCTGCTTCACTGCGACAGTGGCACTGTTACGAGACAGCTGGCATCGTACTGTAACATTTTATACACTGAAGTACCATAGGTCCTGGGCTACGTACCTAGTACCGTGTAGAACCTCCTCCAGCCAGACGAAGTTCGACGTTGTATCGATTCCACAAGTGGTCGGAACTCGTCTGGAGAGATGTTGAGCCATGCCGTCTGAACGGCCGCTAACAGTTCCCTAGTATTTGTAGATGAAGGATCTTGGGTGCGAATAGTACCTTTTCAACACGCCCCATAAGTGTTATATTGTGTTCATGTCGGGCGAACATGGTGGACACAATATCCGTCGGAACTGTCCAGAACGCTCGTCGAACCAATTTTGGACAAGTTCGGCCCGACGACATGGAGCATTGTCCAGCTGGAAAATCCCATCGTTGTTGGAGTACATGAAGTCATTGAATGGCTGCAAATAGTCACCCAGCAGAGCATTAGAGTGATTACCGATTAATGACGTGCTTACAAAGACCAGAGGACCCAAAGCATGGCACATAAATACACCCCATACATGTATGAAACCACCACCAGCTTCCACAGTGCCCTGTTGACAGTTTGGGTTCATGGTCTCATGAGGTCTGCGCAACACCCGAACCCTACCATCAGCCGTAACAACTGGTAGCGTGACTTACCAGACAATGCTACATGTTGCCAGTACTCCAGGGTCCAATTACCGTGTTCACGAGCCCAGTTGAGACGCTGTTTATGATGTCCTGGTGTTAACAAAGGCACTCTGGTGTGTCTTCTGCTCCCATACCCCATGGACGCTACATTAAGTTGCGCTGACTTTATGGATATGTCTCTGGCACCTCCTGCATCGAACGTGGATGTTATCTGAGCCAGTGTCGCTTGTCTGTTAGCATGGACAATCCTTGTCAGGCACCGCTAGTCACCGTCATTCAGCCCCCGTGGTCGGCCTGATGGATATGTCGCCGGTACCTCCTGCATTGACTGTGGATGTTATTTGAGCCAGTGTCGCTTGTCTGTTAGCATGGACAATCCTGGTCAGACGCCGCTGGTCACGATCATTCAGCACCCGTGGTCGACCTGATGGATATGTCGCTGGTATCTCCTGCATTGACTGTGGATGTTATTTAAGCCAGTGTCGCTTGTCTGTTACCGTGGACGATCCTGGTCAGACGCCGCTGGTCACGGTCATTCAGCACCCGTGGTCGACCTGATGGATATGTCGCTGGTACCTCCGGCATTGACTGTGGATGTTATTTGAGCCAGTGTCGCTTGTCTGTTAGCATGGACAATCCTGGTCAGACGCCGCTGGTCACGGTCATTCAGCACCCGTGATCGACCTGATGAATATGTCTCTGGTACCTTCTCCATTGAATGTGGATGTTATTTGAGCCAATATCGCTTGTCTGTTAGCATGGACAATCCTAGTCAGACACCGCTGGTCACGGTCATTCAGCACCCGTGGTCGACCTGATGGATATGTCTGGTACCTCCTGCATTGAATGTGGATGTTATTTGAGCCAGTGTCGCTTGTCTGTTAGCATGGACAATCCTGGTCAGACGCCGCTGATCACGGTCATTCAGCACCCGTGGTCGACCTGATGGATATGTCTCTGGTACCTCCTGCATTGAATGTGGATGTTATTTGAGCCAGTGTCGCTTGTCTGTTAGCATGGACAATCCAGGTCAGACGCCGTTGATCACGGTCATTCAGCACCCGTTGTCGACCTGATGGATATGTCTCTGGTACCTCCTGCATTGAATGTGGATGTTATTTGAGCCAGTGTCGCTTGTCTGTTAGCATGGACAATCCTGGTCAGACGCCGCTGATCACGGTCATTCAGCACCCGTGGTCGACCTGATGGATATGTCTGGTACCTCCTGCATTGAATGTGGATGTTATTTGAGCCAGTGTCGCTTGTCTGTTAGCATGGACAATCCTGGTCAGACGCCGCTGATTACGGTCATTCAGCACCCGTGGTCGACCTGATGGATATGTCTCTGGTACCTCCTGCATTGAATGTGGATGTTATTTGAGCCAGTGTCGCTTGTCTGTTACCGTGGACAATCCTGGTCAGACGCCGCTGGTCACGATCATTCAGCACCCGTGGTCGACCTGATGGATATGTCTCTGGTACCTCCTGCATTGAATGTGGATGTTATTTGAGCCAGTGTCGCTTGTCTGTTAGCATGGACAATCCTGGTCAGACGCCGCTGGTCACGATCATTCAGCACCCGTGGTCGACCTGATGGATATGTCTCTGGTACCTCCTGCATTGAATGTGGATGTTATTTGAGCCAGTGTCGCTTGTCTGTTAGCATGGACAATCCTGGTCAGACGCCGCTGGTCACGATCATTCAGCACCCGTGGTCGACCTGATGGATATGTCTCTGGTACCTCCTGCATTGAATGTGGATGTTATTTGAGCCAGTGTAGCTTGTCTGTTAGCATGGACAATCCTGGTCAGACGCCGCTGGTCACGATCATTCAGCACCCGTGGTCGACCTGATGGATATGTCTCTGGTACCTCCTGCATTGAATGTGGATGTTATTTGAGCCAGTGTCGCTTGTCTGTTAGCATGGACAATCCTGGTCAGACGCCGCTGATCACGGTCATTCAGCACCCGTGGTCGACCTGATGGATATGTCCCTGGTACCTCCTGCATTGAATGTGGATGTTATTTGAGCCAGTGTCGCTTGTCTGTTAGCATGGACAATCCTGGTCAGACGCCGCTGGTCACGATCATTCAGCACCCGTGGTCGACCTGATGGATATGTCTCTGGTACCTCCTGCATTGAATGTGGATGTTATTTGAGCCAGTGTCGCTTGTCTGTTAGCATGGACAATCCTGGTCAGACGCCGCTGATCACGGTCATTCAGCACCCGTGGTCGACCTGATGGATATGTCCCTGGTACCTCCTGCATTGAATGTGGATGTTATTTGAGCCAGTGTCGCTTGTCTGTTAGCATGGACAATCCTGGTCAGACGCCGCTGGTCACGATCATTCAGCACCCGTGGTCGACCTGATGGATATGTCTCTGGTACCTCCTGCATTGAATGTGGATGTTATTTGAGCCAGTGTCGCTTGTCTGTTAGCATGGACAATCCTGGTCAGACGCCGCTGATCACGGTCATTCAGCACCCGTGGTCGACCTGATGGATATGTCCCTGGTACCTCCTGCATTGAATGTGGATGTTATTTGAGCCAGTGTCGCTTGTCTGTTAGCATGGACAATCCTGGTCAGACGCCGCTGGTCACGATCATTCAGCACCCGTGGTCGACCTGATGGATATGTCTCTGGTACCTCCTGCATTGAATGTGGATGTTATTTGAGCCAGTGTCGCTTGTCTGTTAGCATGGACAATCCTGGTCAGACGCCGCTGGTCACGATCATTCAGCACCCGTGGTCGACCTGATGGATATGTCTCTGGTACCTCCTGCATTGAATGTGGATGTTATTTGAGCCAGTGTCGCTTGTCTGTTAGCATGGACAATCCTGGTCAGACGCCGCTGATCACGGTCATTCAGCACCCGTGGTCGACCTGATGGATATGTCTCTGGTACCTCCTGCATTGAATGTGGATGTTATTTGAGCCAGTGTCGCTTGTCTGTTAGCATGGACAATCCTGGTCAGACGCCGCTGGTCACGATCATTCAGCACCCGTGGTCGACCTGATGGATATGTCTCTGGTACCTCCTGCATTGAATGTGGATGTTATTTGAGCCAGTGTCGCTTGTCTGTTAGCATGGACAATCCTGGTCAGACGCCGCTGATCACGGTCATTCAGCACCCGTGGTCGACCTGATGGATATGTCTCTGGTACCTCCTGCATTGAATGTGGATGTTATTTGAGCCAGTGTCGCTTGTCTGTTAGCATGGACAATCCTGGTCAGACGCCGCTGGTCACGATCATTCAGCACCCGTGGTCGACCTGATGGATATGTCTCTGGTACCTCCTGCATTGAATGTGGATGTTATTTGAGCCAGTGTCGCTTGTCTGTTAGCATGGACAATCCTGGTCAGACGCCGCTGATCACGGTCATTCAGCACCCGTGGTCAACCTGATGGATATGTCTCTGGTACCTCCTGCATTGAATGTGGATGTTATTTGAGCCAGTGTCGCTTGTCTGTTAGCATGGACAATCCTGGTCAGACGCCGCTGGTCACGATCATTCAGCACCCGTGGTCGACCTGATGGATATGTCTCTGGTACCTCCTGCATTGAATGTGGATGTTATTTGAGCCAGTGTCGCTTGTCTGTTAGCATGGACAATCCTGGTCAGACGCCGCTGATCACGGTCATTCAGCACCCGTGGTCGACCTGATGGATATGTCCCTGGTACCTCCTGCATTGAATGTGGATGTTATTTGAGCCAGTGTCGCTTGTCTGTTAGCATGGACAATCCTGGTCAGACGCCGCTGGTCACGATCATTCAGCACCCGTGGTCGACCTGATGGATATGTCTGGTACCTCCTGCATTGAATGTGGATGTTATTTGAGCCAGTGTCGCTTGTCTGTTAGCATGGACAATCCTGGTCAGACGCCGCTGATCACGGTCATTCAGCACCCGTGGTCGACCTGATGGATATGTCCCTGGTACCTCCTGCATTGAATGTGGATGTTATTTGAGCCAGTGTCGCTTGTCTGTTAGCATGGACAATCCTGGTCAGACGCCGCTGGTCACGATCATTCAGCACCCGTGGTCGACCTGATGGATATGTCTCTGGTACCTCCTGCATTGAATGTGGATGTTATTTGAGCCAGTGTCGCTTGTCTGTTAGCATGGACAATCCTGGTCAGACGCCGCTGGTCACGATCATTCAGCACCCGTGGTCGACCTGATGGATATGTCTCTGGTACCTCCTGCATTGAATGTGGATGTTATTTGAGCCAGTGTCGCTTGTCTGTTAGCATGGACAATCCTGGTCAGACGCCGCTGATCACGGTCATTCAGCACCCGTGGTCGACCTGATGGATATGTCTCTGGTACCTCCTGCATTGAATGTGGATGTTATTTGAGCCAGTGTCGCTTGTCTGTTAGCATGGACAATCCTGGTCAGACGCCGCTGGTCACGATCATTCAGCACCCGTGGTCGACCTGATGGATATGTCTCTGGTACCTCCTGCATTGAATGTGGATGTTATTTGAGCCAGTGTCGCTTGTCTGTTAGCATGGACAATCCTGGTCAGACGCCGCTGATCACGGTCATTCAGCACCCGTGGTCGACCTGATGGATATGTCCCTGGTACCTCCTGCATTGAATGTGGATGTTATTTGAGCCAGTGTCGCTTGTCTGTTAGCATGGACAATCCTGGTCAGACGCCGCTGGTCACGATCATTCAGCACCCGTGGTCGACCTGATGGATATGTCTCTGGTACCTCCTGCATTGAATGTGGATGTTATTTGAGCCAGTGTCGCTTGTCTGTTAGCATGGACAATCCTGGTCAGACGCCGCTGATCACGGTCATTCAGCACCCGTGGTCGACCTGATGGATATGTCCCTGGTACCTCCTGCATTGAATGTGGATGTTATTTGAGCCAGTGTCGCTTGTCTGTTAGCATGGACAATCCTGGTCAGACGCCGCTGGTCACGATCATTCAGCACCCGTGGTCGACCTGATGGATATGTCTCTGGTACCTCCTGCATTGAATGTGGATGTTATTTGAGCCAGTGTCGCTTGTCTGTTAGCATGGACAATCCTGGTCAGACGCCGCTGATCACGGTCATTTAGCACCCGTGGTCGACCTGATGGATATGTCCCTGGTACCTCCTGCATTGAATGTGGATGTTATTTGAGCCAGTGTCGCTTGTCTGTTAGCATGGACAATCCTGGTCAGACGCCGCTGGTCACGATCATTCAGCACCCGTGGTCGACCTGATGGATATGTCTCTGGTACCTCCTGCATTGAATGTGGATGTTATTTGAGCCAGTGTCGCTTGTCTGTTAGCATGGACAATCCTGGTCAGACGCCGCTGGTCACGATCATTCAGCACCCGTGGTCGACCTGATGGATATGTCTCTGGTACCTCCTGCATTGAATGTGGATGTTATTTGAGCCAGTGTCGCTTGTCTGTTAGCATGGACAATCCTGGTCAGACGCCGCTGATCACGGTCATTCAGCACCCGTGGTCGACCTGATGGATATGTCTCTGGTACCTCCTGCATTGAATGTGGATGTTATTTGAGCCAGTGTCGCTTGTCTGTTAGCATGGACAATCCTGGTCAGACGCCGCTGGTCACGATCATTCAGCACCCGTGGTCGACCTGATGGATATGTCTCTGGTACCTCCTGCATTGAATGTGGATGTTATTTGAGCCAGTGTCGCTTGTCTGTTAGCATGGACAATCCTGGTCAGACGCCGCTGATCACGGTCATTCAGCACCCGTGGTCGACCTGATGGATATGTCCCTGGTACCTCCTGCATTGAATGTGGATGTTATTTGAGCCAGTGTCGCTTGTCTGTTAGCATGGACAATCCTGGTCAGACGCCGCTGATCACGGTCATTCAGCACCCGTGGTCGACCTGATGGATATGTCCCTGGTACCTCCTGCATTGAATGTGGATGTTATTTGAGCCAGTGTCGCTTGTCTGTTAGCATGGACAATCCTGGTCAGACGCCGCTGATCACGGTCATTCAGCACCCGTGGTCGACCTGATGGATATGTCCCTGGTACCTCCTGCATTGAATGTGGATGTTATTTGAGCCAGTGTCGCTTGTCTGTTAGCATGGACAATCCTGGTCAGACGCCGCTGGTCACGATCATTCAGCACCCGTGGTCGACCTGATGGATATGTCTCTGGTACCTCCTGCATTGAATGTGGATGTTATTTCAGCCAGTGTCAGTCGTCTGTTAGCATGGAAAATCCTAGTCAGATGCCGCTGGTCATGGTCCTTCAGCACCCGTGGTCGGCCACTGCGCTGTCCACGGTGTGTTGTAATGCCTTTCATGAGGTATTCTCGCTACTCACGTGACACCGTGGATCGGGGAATTTTGAATGTTTGCCCAGCTTCCGAAATTGAATGTCCCATACGTCAGGCTCCCACTAACAAACCTCGTTCAATCTCCGATAATTTATAATCGTACTGGCTGTTGTTCAGCTTGACTCACGAGATATACATCTCGCAACTGATGAAAATCGTGGTGCGCGTCTGTGCATTTATACGACGGCAGCGCCAGTTAAAATTTTGCATTCTGCTATCCCATGAATTCGGCACTTCAGAGTATACCCCACACTGTGGGGACGTGAAATCTATGATTTGCATACGGCGCATTACGTGTACGCCAGTCGTAGTCGGTGTTTCCATTATTTATATAAATCCCTGTATACACTATATGGGATGTAAGGTCAGGTGATGCGCAACATAATACAGCCTCTCCTTGACAAATGTCACCCCTACTATTATTCATAACATCTATGAAAATGGAAGTGCAAAGATTCGGCTATTTGAGAATACAGCACCCATAAAAATTGGAAAGGGGGTGAGACAAGGTGACACTATATCTCACAAACTCTTTAATACCACATTGGAAAATGTCTTTCAATCACTGAACTGGGAAACAAAGGGATAAAGATTAATGGATATTATCTAACTCACCTTCGTTTTGCTGATGACGTAGTCATTTTTGCAACTACCCCATCAGGAACTTGCTGACAAGAGTAAAGAAGTGGGATTAAAAATGAACTTTCAGAAAAGAAAAGTGTTGTACAATGCTTTTACAAGAAATGAAGATTTATCGATTGATGGGAAAAAGCTGGAGATAACAAATACCTTCATTTATGTTGGACAGCAGATATCAAGTGAGGGTCACATTTATGAAGAAATTGATCGGCGTATAAAACTTGCCTGGAGAGCGTTTGGAAGAAACAGTATAATTTTCAACAGCAATATGCCATTATGCCTTAAAAGAAACGTGTTTGATCAATGCATCCTTCCGGTGCTTACGTATGGTGCAGAGACGTGGACCTTAACTAAAAGAGACATACAAAGACTGCAGACTACTCAAATAAAAATGGTGAGATGCATGCTTGGTGTAACCAGGAGAGATAAGAAGAGGAACTCGTGGATCAGAGAAATGACAAGAGCGGAAGACATCATGATCAGAGTAAAATCCCTGAAATGGCAATGGGCTGGACATATTGGCAGGACAGACCATCGATGGACAGTCGAAATTTTAGACTGGATTCCGAAGGACAGGAAAAGACCCAGAAGAAGACCACATGGGAGATGGGTGGACGAAATTCGAAAGTATGCGGGAGTAACATGGAGGAGACTGGCACAAGATAGACCGTTTTGGAAGAAACTTGGGGAGACCTTCGTCCAGCAGTGGATTGATAATGGTTGACAATGATGAAGATCATGATACTCTATATTATCAAACGTATTCACACACTAACAAATATTTGCATAAATGCAAAGAACGGTTGAACAGGAAGGTGCGCCGAAAGTGAGGAAGTACGTATTAATAGCTGAAATGTTTTGTCGTGTTATCAGTAACTTTAAAGTGGATACGCCGCGTGAACGTTAGCTTTTCGAGTTCTAGCGTGGGCTGGTCATAGGATGTCATTTGAGTAACGTTTCGATACGGAACATTGCAGCTAAACTAAGCATACCAACATCGACTATAACTGATGTCGTGAAGGGGTGGAAGCAGGACGGTGCAACTACAGCAAAAAAAAAACTTTAAAGAAGGCCGCACAAACTGACGGAACATGACAGAAGAGCCTTGGTAAGAAATGTTAAGAAATCCCATTCGTCCAGTGCTGCTTCCATCGGTTATGAAGTAGGAAATGCTTGCAATGGCTCGATTAGTACTATACTGCCGAACAATTGCTAAGGTCGGATGTCAATAGCAACGATAGCAACCATAAAATGGAAGGCAGGAAAATGTGGAAATTAGCATAAGTGTGGGATACAGTAAGACGTGTTGTGCGTATGCAAATTTTGGATTGCCGAACTTGTTCGCGACGTCATAGCGCTGATAACAGATATAAAGGATTTGACGCGTATTGACCGTTGTTGTTCAAACGCAAAGTTGAAAGGGAAAGAATCAATTGACGAACTTGCAAGTTTCAGTATGTCTTCCCGACATCACCTAGATGATTTTACGCCTGGCCGTATTATTGGCAAGATTGAAGAAGGGCGAAAAATAACAGGTGTTGCCAGGGAGTTCGACGTTAGCCACAGTGTTGTTTCAAGGCTTTGGAAATAATTTCAAACAAATGGAGAGTGTAGCAAACGTCACGGGGGAGGTCGTGTTCGCAGTACGACACCTGCAGAAAATCGGTGCATAGTGCTATCAACAAAAAGACACCGGCGCAGCACAGCTAGTGAGGTAGCAAATCAGTTTATGGCTGCTACTGGCAAGCGGATCTCTCGAAAAACTGTAGCCAAACGTTTGCATGAAGGAGGACTATACGCCCGCCGTCCTGTTGTGTGCATCCCATTGTCCAGACATCACCGTACCACCCGTTTGCAATGGTGCCATCAACATCGCAATTGGACTGATAACGACTGGTCTGCTGTCCTCTTTTTCAGATGATAGTAGATACAGTCTATCGTCTGATTGTCTACGACAACTGATCTGGCGTGATCGTGGTACTGCATATTGTCCAGCAAACATACAGGAAAGGGACCGATATCCGACATGTAGTGTCATGGTATGGGCTGGCATCATGATCAATGGCCGTACGTCCCTCTATGTGCTTCCAACTGGGACTATGACTGGCCAACGATACATTAATGATGTTCAGCTACCTCATGTTTGCATGTTCCGTGGTGCTGTCGGTGATAGATCCATTTTCATGGACGACAACGCAACATGTCATCGAACAGTCGCTGTCCAGGAGTGTCTTGAGAGCGAGGATATTCAACGCCTCGTATGGCCAGCACGTTCTCCAGATCTGAATCCCATTGAAAATGTGTGGGATGCTTTGGGGAGGAGTCTTGCTGGTCTCCAATGCCCTCCAATAAACAAGGACACCCTCACCCGTGCACTGACAGAGGAATGGGATAAATTACCCCAACAGCTGCTTGATAATGTTGTGCAAAGCATGACATGACG
Organism: Macrothele yani; assembly: GCA_039090855.1. Classification (NCBI taxonomy): domain Eukaryota; kingdom Metazoa; phylum Arthropoda; class Arachnida; order Araneae; family Macrothelidae; genus Macrothele; species Macrothele yani. The sequence goes on along the minus strand of CM077006.1, from coordinate 24,987,205 downwards.
TGTGGAATCTTGCATCGCCCTCCAGGGTGGCCATATCCCGTATTGACATCGTACGCCGGAACGCCTGCGGACGGTAATTGCATTTTTTTCACGTTTACGTATTCTGCACAAAATGGCCTGTTTATCCCTTGAACACGTTCCAAAGCTTTCTGGATTTCAGAGCACAATAAATTGTCTTTCTTGTAATGTCCTGGCATTCTGACATTATTTTATTTCACTTGGCATCCAACCACACTTACTTCTTTATGCGCTATATAGCCGTTTATGATGCGTCCTTAGCAATTGTCCAGCAGTGTATAAATATTCGTAGAGAGTTGCACAGCGTGGGTTATTACGGTAGAGCAGTGACACACATGTTACACGTCATTACCGTGAATACGAAGTGCCGTTTGGAGTGGTGTGTCTCAGGTGGTTCCTAGGCTATGGGCGACTTGAAAGCTGTTCTTTGGAGTGATGAGTCACGCTCTTCACTCTTCCAGTCTAATGGGCGTCGTTCCTAGAGTATGGACGACTGGAAAGCTAATTCTTTGGAGTGATGAGTCACGCTCTTTACTCTTCCAGTCTGATAGGCGTCGTTCCTAGACTATGGGCGACTGGAAAGCTGTTCCTTGGAGTGATGAGTCAAACTTTTCACTTTTCCAATCTGATGGGCGTGTGTGGATTTGGGGGCAGCCCGGCGTACTATTTTCGTTGGACTGCGTTCCTCGAACTGTTAATTTCGACGAAGACTACATCGTGGTATGGAATTGTTTTTCATGGATGGGACTCTGCTCGTACAGGAACCACAAACCATGAACTCTGAAAACCATGAACTCTATTATACCACAAAGCATGAACCTCAAGGATAATTCTGCGCTACCAAAAAAAAAAATAACCGTTGTCTCTTCGAACACGATAGAACTCCCTGCCAAACTACACGGTGCGTGCAGGACTGGTTTCTTGAAAATTAGGTGGAATTGTTAGACAATCCTGACCTCAATCCCGTAGAACTCCTCTGGGATGAACTGAGGCGTTGGATACGAAATCGACCACAATGGTCGTCTTCGCTGTCCACACTGGTAGCAGCTTTGTGGGACGAATTGTGAGCCACTCCTGTTGGAAATTGGTTGATAGTGTGCCTCGACGTATTGCTGCTGTCATTCGAGCAAAAGATTAACCGACTAACTACTAATTGCTATAATAAAGCCATTTCTCCCAAAAAAAAACCTTTTGTCTGAATATTTTGATTATATTGTGTATGTACTCATATAAGTAAATGTCCGCCCATAAGCCGTACGAAGCGCTGAGTTCTAACTAGCGTTTGGTTCGAATCCAGGCTGAGGAATGGATGAAGTACTTGTCTTACGGGACTGGCTCTCTCCCATCGCTAGAACCAGTGGCCCTAAATTAGGGACAGGCGACTGCTTATAGCCTATTGAGTTGTTTAGGGTGAACGTTAAATCAAGAAAATTAAAATAAAATAACAATAGGTATATGGAGTAAGTGCATAGATATATAGGTAAAACCTTATTAATACGACACAGTCTGAGCATAACAGGTAATACACTGTAAAAACGTTTCTCAAATTCACGGGCAACTTTGCGTCATTTTTTTCGTAAATTAACAAAGCATATTTCTGATACAACTCTTTCCGTGAAATGACGGAAAGAAACCTGAATTTCACGGAATGTTTGCACTACGGAAAAATTCTGAATTTTCAGAAACCTTTCCGCAATTCCTTCTGTATATTAACGGAAAAACTGCGTCCTCACTTTTTCCCTATTTGCATGACGAAAGGTTATCTGTAATATGATCGATTCGTGAGAATACTTGAGGTTTGATTAACTTTTAAATTTCAATCGTCTGTCGAATTTTGAAGTTCCGTAGCCAGATCGGCTATAGTGGATAGTATATTGCATGGATTTTGTTTATTGTGGCACAGGGTATTTCTTCTCCTTTCCCCTGTTTGGTGCAGCAGCTATTTAATATATACATATAAACTGAAGAGCAATTGAATTAGCTGGCGTTATGCAAATGTGGCGCTGTGGGCGGCTCTGTAAACGGAAACGACATGACGTATTCAGCGATCCGACAATATAAGGAGTGATGCGACGTGAATCAGTAACAGTCGGACGCAGTATGGGTAAGACGAAGGATCTAAGCGCATTTGATCGTGGGCAAATTGTCGGGGCCCGACGAATGGGTCACTCCATCTCGGATGTCGTGCAGGCACTGGGATTTTAACGAGCCACTGTATAACGGGTGCACCGTGAGTACATCAAATCCGGTAAAACCATCCCTGCAAGGGCCAACCGCCGTGGACAACAGCGTGTGGATGAGCGGGGTCATTGTCGGCTAGCTCTCATCGTAACAGCGGATAGACGGGTCACAGTGCAAGAAATCACTCGGCAATTTAACGCTGGTGCACAAAAACGTGTAAGCATCCACACCATCCAGAACCATCTCCTCGCTATGGGGTACAGAAGCCATCGTCCCACGAAGGTACCGCTGCTGATCGCACATCACAGGGTGCAAAGATTAGCATGGGCGCGGGAACATCGCTACTGGACCCTAGACATGTGGAAAAATATTGCCTGGACTGATGAGTCAAGATTCACGTTGGTACATACGGATGGCAGGATACGAGTACGGCGAAAACCACATGAAACGATGGATCCTTCTTGCTAGCAGGGTACTCTTCAAGCTTGAGGGGGTGGCATTCTCGTCTGGGGACTGTTTACGTGGACTGAAATGGGGGGACCCCTGGTGCGTGTGACATCGTCCGTCACAGGTCAACGTGGCCGGGATATCCTGGACGACCATTTTCTCCCGTTTGTGCGTCTTCATCATCCCACTGGGGACCTCATCCTGCAACAAGACAATGTACCGTCTCATCGCTCCCGAATTATATCCGAATGGTTAGATGAACACTCCACCGACGTGACCTCGCTTCCTTGGCCCGCTAGGTCACCTGACCTCAATCCCATCGAGCACATCTTGGATGCCATCGAGAGATATGTTCGAGGGTCTTACCCCCCCTCCTCCATCAATTCTTCGTGAACTGTGGGAGCTTCTTCAGGGGTCGTGGATACGTATGGCTTCACAACGCTTCCGGTGTCTTGTCGAGTCCATGCCGAGACGAATCGCCGCCGTCATCGGGGCAAAGGTGGTGCTACACGTTACTAGATAGGAATCTCTAATTCAATTGCTCTTCAGTGTATATTGTTTTATTGTAAGAAACCGGGTACTTATTGTACAGATGATTATACCATGTCTGTTTGGAAAACTTAAGACAAAAGCTATTATAGCTTTTGTCTTAAGTTTTTTGTTATTATTGTACAGATGATTATATGATGTATGTTTGGACAACTTAAGACAAAAGCTGTTATAGCTATCAAGAGTACGTTTTATATTTATTTGTGTGTGTGTGTGTGAAAAAATACTATAAAAACGTACATTTCACCTTTTTAAATTAGCTGAAAGTCATTGTCAGTTTAAAAAAATCAATGCTGAATATTGCTGCTTCGAAAAATCACGATGAGAAATGCTTAATTTGTAAAAAGTCTTCCTACAGAAAAAAAAATGCCAACCTATTTCAGAAAAATAATAAGCTCCAACAAGAAATAAAATGACTAAATCACTCGCATTAATGACAAAAAACAAAATTTCATCGGCGCCGAATTTTTTTTTACGATGTACATAAAGCTGATCGCGGAGCGTTTGTAGCTCATTACAACTCCAACGTCAGGAGCACGATCATTACTCACCGGAAGGATTATCTGGGTAAGGGTTCAAAAATAGCGGGTCGTGAAATTTCAGTTTAAATTCGGAAAAACCTGATATAAACGGAATTTCTGTCTACGGAAAATCTGTGAAAACAAAGAAGTTAAAACAAACGCGTACTTTTAAAATCGAAAATTTCTGAAAAACACGAATACCTACCGGCAACTTTGCTGCACGTTGTTTTCAGAAATGTTCCGTGAATTCACACCACTTATTTTTTACGTTGTAGAAGAAGTAGCTGTGTGACGATTTTAACTCTTCCGTAAACGAAGAAGAAACTCATAAGCTTTCCGGCTTATAAGCGTCATTAAATGAGAAACATTCTGTACACGCTTTTGTGCGAATAAATATCCCACGACGCGTACTAGTTTTGGACTGAAGAATCGCTTAGAAACAAAAAAAATATATCCCGATCTCTGGAAAATGTCCAAAAGATACAGAAAAAAAAAATTTCATTCATAACATCTCGGAAACCTTAGGAAGGTGGGTATCCTGTTGCAAGATCTCTTTCGTGGCTTAAGGAGTGTCGAATATTACCTCGAAATAGACGAAAAAGTCTTTTGCATTCCCATATCTTGAGAGCTTTCGATTTCCTGACTCCATCTTCTTTAAGATTTTCGGTGAACGTTGAATAAAAAAAAAGAAAGAAAGAGAGAGAGAGAGAGAGAGAGAGAGTGAAAGAGATCCGTTGACGCGCTGCTGGTACGGTATTTTTTGAAAGAGATGTTTGAATGAAGATGCCCCGAGCTCCGCCCCGTAAGTGCCAATCATCGTAAGAGCGCTTTTACCTCTCCGTCATTTTCGGCCTGAATATCGCAGCAAAAATCAGGTTTTCTTTCCGCCGACGAGGATGTTTTGAATCCATTAGCACTGATTATAATAACAAAAAAGTATTTTTAATGCATAAACATCAAATTTGGTACTCAAGAAATTACTTTGGCATTAATTGGAATTGTCAAAATTATGGGATCCGCAAAGTGACAATGATTTCGAAATATTACATTTAGTAAGATTTTATGCTACAATGACTACGCAGGAAAAAAACATCCATTCTTTGGCGTAATGAAATGCAATTAATTTTTTTCGGAGTGTTTCTCCATGTCTTTCGCAAATACACTGGCGGAAAGTGAAAAAAGAACACCAAGAAGGAGACGTCTGATACCAACGAAATTTATACAGCATAATAACGGAATACAGAGGATAACGTGATCAAAACATTATGGCAAAATACAGCTGTATTTTCTGGTAAACTGAAAAATAACATTTCCATGTAACATAGTTAGTACGAGGGTGAACCGCCATCAACTGCGTCACACTGTGCAATTCTAGCATGGATTCTGTCGTACAGATGTTGGATGTAAGTTTGGGGTATTGAGTTAAAAGCATCCTCAACCTGGACGCACTAAATCGGGGATGATCGTGGCTGGCCGTGGGGACCGGATAAGTCGTTGTCCCATAAAATCCCACACGTGCTCAATGAGGGACAAATCCGGTGAACGTGCAGGCCATGGAAGTTGTCTCACACCCTGAAGTGCATGTTGCGTTGCACGTGCCGTGTGTGGGCGTGCGTTTTCTTGCTGGAAACCACCACGATGGACCGACATTACAAATGGCACAACAACGGACTGAATGACGTTGTTGATGTAGGAGGTGCTGTTTAACGTACCCGGTACAAACACTAGTTGTGTACGGGAGTGATAGCTGATCGCTCCCCACACCAGGAGACTAGGTGTAAGTCCTGTGTGTCGCTGGCGGATGCAAGAAGGGTGGAGACGCTCCCCTGTGCGTCTGCGAACACGCATACGGCCATCGGAGGCTCCCAAGCAGAATCTGCTTTCATCGCTGAACACGACAGATCGCCATTACGTTCTCCAGTGCAGACGTTGGCGACACCACTGCACCCGTTCCTGACGGTGGGCTGGAGTCAGAGGTACACATGCCAGAGGCATACGTGCACGTAGTCCTGCATCCAGTAGACGGCTGCGGATTGTTCGCACAGTCACCTCAGGTGCAACGGTAGCTCGGATTTGCGTCGCAGTGGATGTTCTGCTTGACAACGCCGTTCTTTATATGCGTCGATCGGTCCGCTCATCAGTCCATTCCACGTCTTCTCGTGTGGGAATGTTCCTCGAACCATCAACGCCACCATCGAACCACCACCGGTACTTCCCGTCCAATTCGAGCCACAATACGACGATACGACCACCCGGCCTCGCGCAGTCCGACTAGACGACCTCGCTCAAAGTCCGATAACTGCTGAAATCGTACACGTCTTCCATGTCCAGGCATTGCAGCTTCTTCAGGGTCTTTGCACGTGCCCGTACGTCGACGACTGATATTACATTCACTTCGCCGTACTCCTTAAATACCACCGACGATAATTTGCATATTATGCCGTGCTGTGACGTAAGCGCTCACTGGTTGGTCCCGAAATTAACATCACACCTACGACGTAAACTCGACTCCATTAACATATGTAAATTTCATGATCGTCCGCCAATTCCTTCTTGGTGTTTTTTTCCACTTTCCGGCAGTGTATTTATTTTCAAATCCAACAGAAGTACTCATAAATTAACCCTACACTTGTACTGTCGTAATTAGCAATTACGACAGTACAAGTGTAGGGTTGAACAAGATTTTTTTTCGGGGGGGGCTGTTAATAATCACGGTGAGAAATTTAAAGGACTATAAACAGTCACCCTCCCCGAATTTGGAGGTACTGTTTCTGGTGGAGTGAGTGACCCTTGGGGTCGTAGAAATATAGCATTAACGCCTCACCGGGATTCCAACTTGGATCTACCTCGGACGAATAATTAGGAGCCAACGGTTTTTACATTCAGGCACATGGACGACAGAATAATCTCAATATCGTGAGTGACTGAAAGTAATATTTCTATGACCCGCTCCACGCTAATCATATTGGGGGTGGGGGTGGGGGGCGGTGCGACCACCGAGGTTCACATCTAAATTAAGGTCGCTGGTTCCAGGGAAGGGACAGAGCCAGTGTGTAAGACAGCACAACATCCGTAAGCAACTTAATGGTCTATAAGCAGTCGCCCAGTCGCCGTCCGTAATTTAGGGTCGCCGTCCGTAATTTAGGGTCGTCGCCCCGGTGGCGCAGTGCTCTAAGCGATGGCCTCTGATCATTCGTCCGAACGGGGCCCGGGTTCGAATCCCGGTGAGGCATGGATGTTGTGTTTGTCTTACGGCACTGGCTCTCTCCCTTCCCTGGAACCAGTGATCCTAAATTAGGGAGGGCGACTGCTTATAGCCCATTGAGTTGCTCACGGTGGTCGTTAAACCTCCAATCAAAAAAAAAAAAAAAATTTAGGGTCAGCGACCGTAATTTAGGGTCGTCTCCCCGGTGGCGCAGTGGTCTAAGCGATGGCCTCTGATCATTCGTCCGAACGGTTCTACGTCAATTCGTCGCGTGCGTCAATTCGTCGACCGCGTCAATTCGTCGACTGCGACGATTCGTCGCGCGTCAATTCGTCGCCTACGTCAATTCGTCGCGCGTCAATTCGTCGACTGCGTCAATTCGTCGCGCGTTAATTCGTCGCGCGTCAATTCGTCGACTGCGTCAATTCGTCGCGGACAAATTCGTCGACTACGTCAATTCGTCGCGTTTACAGATTTTGGTTACATACAAAACGAATGCAGGAAAACGTACGATTTCGAACGTCTCGCTCCCTGATCAAATTTATAAAGTTTGGACACGCAGACAGGATAGGAATATTACGTTTTTCTTTGGCACTAAAAATATTAGACGGTAAACGGTTTTTAGAACGGGGCAGGGCCCGGTTGGTCAGAGCCCCCCATATACAAAATTTTCGTAAAATCTACAGTTTTCAATTCAGAACCACCAAATCTGGTATACTATCTCGTGGTATTCTAACTTAGACTGTAGACGGTTTTGGGAAGCGGTTGCAGAGAGAGGGGGTGTTAGAGCCCTCCCCTACAGAATTGCCGTAAGATATAGTTTTCAATTTAGAACTACCAAATTTGGTATATTATCTCATGGTACTCTAACTTAGATGGTTTTTGGAACCGGTTGGTTGGTTGGTTGTTGGATTTTATTGGCGCAAGGGCCAGGTTTGGCCAAAGAGCGCCAGACAAAGAACGATCAGCCACAGATTTTTAAAAACGTGGAAAATGATTAAGATCAGACAGGCTTGGTAAAAGTTGAAAAAGAGTATGAAGAAAGCAGTGAAGAAAAGGTAGTTAATGAAGTTTATTAAAAGTAATATATTTACTAATGGAAAAGGACGAACCGTCACTCTCCTCCCCCCACACTCCTCTGCAATGCTGGCAGAGGGCGGGGACGAACTGTCACTCTCCTCCCCCCATGTTCCTCTGCAATGCTGGTAGAGGCTGGGGACGAACTGTCACTCTCCTCCCCCCGTGTTCTTCTATAATGGTGGGTGAGGGTGGGGACCTCGCTGAGGCCGAGACAGTTTGATGGACACCGCACACCTTTGCGGATTGAGGGCCGGGTCTTCCGCACGTGCAGGCTGTCTGCTGGGAACCGGAAGAGGCGGGCGTCTTCAAAAGAGAAGGCGAAGACGCAGCTGGTCGAATAAGCTGGAGCTCGGTGAAATCCACCTGTGTCGCTTGTTCAGCTGTAGATCGCTTGGCAAGTGCGGCGAGAGCTACAGGGCGCGGAACAAAAGGCTGCACGGGTTGTGGCTGAGACTGAACAACTGCGGCAAAAGTACGCTGTCGGTTGTTGGGAATACCCAACTTGGCCTTGGCAGCAGGGTACGAGAAGGCCCTCCAAGGTCTTGAGGCGCTGGATCGCCTTCTCGTCGTTCCACTTCGAACAGGACCTGGCATAAGCAGCGTGGGAGTCACCACAGTTTACACAGCAGGGCTCTGAAGTGCATCCAGTCCCTTCGTGGTCGCGGGAACCACAATTGGCGCACCTCGCAACACTGTTACAGGACCGCTGGGAATGTCCATACCTCTGGCACTTAAAACAGCGTAGAGGATTTGGTATATAAGGACGAACTGCACATAACAAGTAACCAGCCTTTATTTCAGTAGGTACCTTCGGGCTGTTAAAAGTCAAAATAACATTTCGTGATTTGATCAGCGCGCCATCGCGCCTGAAAGTCATGCGTCGGGCAGCTATGACACCCTGATCAGCAAGTTCACACACAAGTTCATCTTCATCGCAGACCAACAAGTCGGGCTCAGAAATGACTCCCTTGGAGGTGTTGAGATACGGATGTGCCGTCACTTGAACTGGAATATCCTGAAGTCTGGTCAACTGCAGAAGAGATTTGCTCTGAGAGAGAGTGCAAGTTTCCACAAGCAGGTCACCAGAGCGTAGCTTCTTCACTGACTTCAAAGAGCCAGCAACACCCGCAAGTGCCTTCGAGATGAAAAAAGGAGACTTTGAGGAAAGTTTCAACATCTGGTCAGTAGAAGAAATGACGAGAAAAGTAGCTTGAGGTATCGAATCTGCAAGTGTAATGCGACGTTTCTGAGCTGACGGCTCAACACCTGGATCTAAAGATACGTCGCGGTGATGTCGTTTTTCAACGAAAGTTCTCTTCAGTGTGTTATGTGTGGGAGGTGGTTGAGGCAAATTTGGCCCCTGATCAATCACCATATCCTGTTGTTTTTTAAATTTTGAGGAGGATTTATGTTTCCCCATGGGAGTAAGAAAAAATTCATCAGCAACGTACTCCGCCCACAATCGAGCCCAACAGGGGAGAACTGGAGGTCCGCAAGCCAAACACATGACGCAAGACACAGTTCTAGAGCTTAGTTGCAAATATAGTCCGTTGGCTGTGATCACACGCACTCGGCGGACACTTCGGCCTCCGGGTACCGTCATGCCAACGCCTTTGGCATGATCCCACAGCCCCCGGGCTCACCCTGCCATGCTATACGACAAAAAGCCGCTAAAGCCTTGCACACAACTTGGTACAAGACTTCTGACTAGAGGTGGGTTAGTCTCTAGCCTCCCGTTTACAGCGAAGCCGGGGTCGAAGAGGAGTGTTGGTACACAGGAGGCACCTATCCGGTCTCCAGCGACCTCAGCCGCCAGACATCCCATTTCCGCCTCACGGGTCTCCGCACGCGGCAAACATGCAGGTAGGTCTAGCACCCAATCCAGCTAAAAGGAAAAAAAAAAAAAGAAATCCAAAGAAGACAAATCCTGGCAGGGAACCTAAACGGAATCTCAGCAACCTACGAACTGAGCGGTTAATATAAATCAGTTAGTGGTGGAGGGTAACAAAACCACAAGACCGGGGTGTTAGTACATAACGTGGTAGCGATTAGGTAGAGAATACAACACGGGCAACTAGCCAGTGGAGAAAATAAATAAAAACGAAAAAGCGAGACACAAGACCAGCTCGGGAACGTGGGGCCGCGACTCCCCAACAGCTGGATGAACAGCCGTCCCTGCAAACACCAACAGCACCAAAATAAGAAAAAAACAAGCTGTGGCATGACATCAGATGTTGACCAGTCACAAGGTCAGCTCGGGCCGTGGGGGCGCCGCTCCCCAAATAACTGGAAAACCAGTTATCCCCGTGCGGGGTTTTGGAACCGGTCAGGGGCCCGGTTGGTCAGAGCCCCCACACACAAAATATTCGTAAGATCTACAGTTTTCAATTCAGAACCACCAAATCAGGTATCCTATCTCATAGTACTCTAACTTAGACGGTTGTCGGTTTTTGGAACGGGTCAAGGCTCGGGGAGTCAGAGCACCCCCCTACATACAAAATTTTCGTAAAATCTAGTTTTCATTTCATAACCATCAAATTTGGTATCATGAAACTCTAACTTAGACGCTAGACGGTTTTTGGAAGGGGTTGGAGCCCGCGGGGTCGGAGCCCCCCCCCCTCATAAAAAATTTCGTAAAATCGACAGTTTTTATCTTAGAACCACTAAATTTGGTATACTATCTTATGGTACTCCAACTTAGACGGCAGACCGTTTTTGGAACGGGTCAAGGCCCGGGGGTGAGAACCCCCCACATACAAAATTTTCTTAAAAACTACAGTTTTCAATTCAGAACCACCTAATCTGGTATACTATCTCATGAAACTCTAACTTAGACGCTAGACGGTTTTTGGAAGGGGTTGGAGCCCGCGGGGTCGGAGCCCCCCTATAAAAAATTTCGTAAAATCGACAGTTTTCATTTCAGAACCATCAAATTTGGTATCATGAAACTCTAACTTAGACGCTAGACGGTTTTTGGAAGGGGTTGGAGCCCGCGGGGTCGGAGCCCCCCTTATAAAAAATTTCGTAAAATCGACAGTTTTTATCTTAGAACCACTAAATTTGGTATACTATCTTATGGTACTCCAACTTAGACGGCAGACCGTTTTTGGAACGGGTCAAGGCCCCGGGGGTGAGAACCCCCACATACAAAATTTTCTTAAAAACTACAGTTTTCAATTCAGAACCACCAAATTTGGTATACTATCTCATGGTACTCTAACTTAGACGCTAGACGGTTTTGGGAAGGGGTTGGAGCCCCCCCCTCATAAAAAATTTCGTAAAATCTACAGTTTTTATCTTAGAACCACCAAATTTGGTATACTATCTTATGGTACTCTAACTTAGACGGCAGACCGTTTTTGGAACATGTCAAGGCACGGGGGGTCAGAGCCCCCCACATACAAAATTTTCTTAAAAACTACAGTTTTCAATTCAGAACCACCTAATCTGGTATACTATCTCATGGTACTCTAACTTAGACGCTAGACGGTTTTTGGAAGGGGTTGGAGCCCGCGGGGTCGGAGCTCCCCCATCATAAAAAATTTCGTAAAATCTACAGTTTTCATCTTAGAACCACCAAATTTGGTATACTATCTTATGGTACTCTAACTTAGACGGCAGACCGTTTTTGGAACGGATCAAGGCCCGGGGGTCAGAGCCCCTACATACAAAATTTTCTTAAAAACTGCAGTTTTCAATTCAGAACCACCAAATCTGGTATACTATCGATTGGTACTCTAACTTAGACGCTCGACGATTTTTTGAAGGGGTTGCATCCCGGGGGTAAGGGCCCCCTCATATAAAAATTCGCAAAATCTACATTTCAAAATTGCCTTTATTCTTCAGTAAAATAACATTTCTATGTACATGACAATGGAATTCTGCCAATAAATACAGCGGTATATACATCAGCTGGAAAGTTCCAGTGAAACGTAAAACAAAATATTGTTAAAATCATAAAAAAAATATTTCGCCACGTAGGGCGAAGGAGAGGCAGACAATAAAGCACGAGCGATACAAACGAAAATGTTTACCTACAGTATTGTAGACAGGGCAAGACATGATTCTATACTATGCACAAATTCCAATTAAGCATTACTACCATACTAAAGATTAAACATTAGGTACTAATTCACAGAAATGCAACAGTGATGCTACATTCAAAATTTACAACATATGTACAGAAGTATTCAGTGACAAGGGGAAATAACGCTAAATGTACTCAGAAGGGCATCTTGTTGCATTAAATTATACACACAGTGACTAATATTTTAAAAAATATTCAACATAATGAAGGGGACATTGCGTAGGCAGTAAACTGTGCAGAAGGAAGAATTATATACAACAACATAATTTAGAACCACCAAATTTGGTATACTATCTCATGGTACTCTAACTTAGACGCTAGACGGTTTTTGGAAGGGGTTGGAGCCCGGGGGTAAGAGCCCCCCATTAAAATGCCGCGTAAAATCTACAGTTTTCAATTTAGAACCACCAAATTTGGTATACTATCTCATGGTACTTTAACTTAGACGGTCGACGGTTTTTGCGACGGGTCAAGGCACTGGGGGTCGGAGCCCCCCCCGCACACACGCACAGACATACAACATTTTCTTAAAAACTACAGTTTTCAATTCAAAACCACCAAATTTGGTATCATGAAACTCTAACTTAGACGCTAGACGGTTTTGGAAGGGGTTGGAACCCCGGGGTGAGAGCCCCTCCCTCCTCATAAAAATTTCGTAAAATCTACAGTTTTCAATTTAGTACAACCAGATTTGGTATACTACTTATGGTTATCTAACTTAGACGGTAGACGGTTTTTGGAAGGGGTCGGGGCCCGGGTCAAGGTAGCCCCATGCAAAATTTTCGTAAAAATTTCCGTTTTTTACTCTTAAGAATACCCTATTTACGTTCTAAGGCGCTCTTTGGCCCTTTGAGGGCCTTGCACCATAAACCATCAACCAACCAACCAACTAACCAACCTACGGTCTAAGTTAGGGACTGTAGATAACAATAAAGTGCAAAAATATGCGTTTAATGGTGTATTAAAAACACAAATCTATATAGTTTAGCTTTCACTACCAACGAACGGCTTATCAGAAAGAAATATAATGTAATGTAAACAGAGAGTTCCAGATATTCAAAATTCAAAACGGTAAGAAAAAGATGATCAATGCCAATGTGAAGTCGTATGCATGCGACATCACATAGGTACATTGCATTTCTGTGCCGCGGGATTCACAGAAGCACACGCCAGATGTACGGCAGTTCTATAGATGTCTCCTAGAAGGTAAGTATTCCCATTCCTTTTTCTTTCTTTTTTGTTTCGCAAAATTAAATTAACTAAATCAAAAAATTTAAAATAAGTTTACTGGAAAATTGCAGGAATATCTTTTTCATTCATTAACTTTCACCCGCTGAACTTGGTGATTCCACAAATAGTAATATGTACCTGGCAAATAACTGGTATCCCTGCTAGTACAAATTATATTAATGATTTATTTGCGTCCAGTTCAATCTAGTATGTCCATAAGAGCGTTTGGGGCCGTATGAAAAATACATTTCAACGTGTGCCGCTACGGCGGCGGAGTGATCTAGGCGCTGGCTTCTGACCACTTGTCGAGAAGGATCCTGGTTCAAATCTCGGTGAATCATGGACGTTGTGCTTGACTTCTGGCACTGGCTGTCCCCCTTCCCAGGAACCAGTGGCCCAAAATTGGGAATGTCAGACTGCTTATAGCCCACTGAATTGATCACGGTGGTCGTTAACCCCCCCCTCCCTAAGATTGCGACGTGTCCATTGCTATTTGTTGTGGACCGTACAAAAAGTATGTTTTTGATATCAAAGTGTCCACTTCCATGTAGGCTGGCCATAAAATGTTAGGGGACCGTACAAAATTGCACTTTTGTTTTCACCTTGTCAGCGCTTCGGTATATGGTTGAAGTATACGTACATATAGTTGGGCCATTTCAGCACGTAGTTTGGTTTATATAGAAAATCAAGATAATGTTACATTTTTACTCAGCTACAACACATTAATCCCAAAGGCTATTTGTTGAAATCTTTAATCCGCCGTGCTCATATTCACAACGTTAACATAACATGTCAAGTTATTAATGTTGCAGTTTTACCCTGTCACAAAACTTTAGTTACAAGACCTTAGGCGTAAACTTTTTTAGGAATTTTTAGTCCGACGTATTCATAAGGTTTCGATAACATGCCAAGGTTATAGTACTGCGTTTTGACTGAGGCACAAAAATTAATAAACAGGCCTTAAGCCTTTTTATCAGTTTTCAATCAACCGTGCTCATATACATAAAATTTTCAGAGAAAGTCAAGTTTACTGTGTTGCGCGTACAAAACTATAAACAGCCATTAACTTTCACCCGCTGAACTTGGTGATTCCTCAATTCATCCATTAACAAGTCTTTTAAGTGATTGTATGCTATGGTCATATTGATAATGTTTGATGACAAGTCAGGTTAATGATGTTGCACTTATCAAAGACTTAAAAAGGTGTAGAGGCTAGTAATTATTATTTGAAGTCTAAGTAAAAGCTCATTTTTAACTTGACTCGTCATGAAATCCTTGTGAATATGGCATTTATTTTATTTTGTACATTTTACAAAGCGTATGCATTTTTTTTGGCATTTGTTTTATTTTGTGTTGTACTTGTTACATAGCGTTTCGCATTTTTGTAATGCTTGTGACTTGTGATTGCATTTTGAATTTTTATTTGTTTCACATTTTGAATTTTTATATGTTTCACATTTTGGATTACTTTTTGACATTTTATGTTTTTGACATGCTATTTTGAAAATTTTGACTTTTTTAATTTTGCGTTGTGTTTTACATTCTTGCATCTTCGGCGGAATTACATTCTTGAAAAATTCAAATACAAGTTAGTAAAAGGTATAATTCAATTAGTGAGAAATACCAGCACATTTTAGTAAAGGGTAGAATTATATGAAATTCCTCTTAAAATGTCCAGCATGTTAACATTGTCTCTGTGCACCAAAGAAGTTCGAATTCCTTTTTATCTTGCCAGCGTTTCTCTTCTGGGTGGATTTGTTGGAATCTGTGCTATCACTCTTTCGATTTTAGCCATAGTTGTTCTCTGCTCTTTCGCAATTTCACTGATTATTTCATACAGTCACAGTTTTTTCTCTCCCAGAATTGTATTCCAGCGTCTGTCTAATCTTTCAAGTTCGTTTTGTATTCTGGGAAAGCCAAATAAATTGTTTTCACTAACTGACCAAATTGTTGGCGGGAACAGCGGAGGGCTTCTGCTTGGATTGTTTCTTCTGCTTCCACGAAATTTTCCAAGAACATAATTTTCCTCAAACCACTGAACTACAGAATCTGCATATTCTAGTAAAATTGATTTCACTTCTTCAAAAGCAGCTGGAATTTCATCAGATGAAAAAAATGCGAGTGCTTGCAAATGTCTGACTTTGAGAGCAAACTCACTGTTTTCCTTATATTCCAAGGCTATGCCAGAGGATGGATATTCCTCAGCACATTTTTTTCCGAGATGAAACCCACAACATTTGTGTGTGCTGCTTCCAAATTCCTTTTTAGCAGCATTATTAACGGTAGCTATTTCAAAATCTATTATTATGCGTATATTGTGGTGCAAGCTGAATATCATAGTCTGATGCATAGTCTTGTAAATCCTACAAAAATACTTTATAATAGTATTATATTATTTATACTTGCTGGAAAGTAACCCATAAACTAGTGGGACAAGTCTGTGCATAACTGGATTCGTTTCAACCATAGCATGAATGGAACATAATTGCCTAAAAAGGGTTGGCCAAGTTTCAAATGTCCCATCCATAATCCAGAGGGGTGCTTCTTTAAGCTTTCGTAAATTATTCTCTGTTAAAAATAAAATAATTCTTTGATGTCCAAATGCGCTATCTCTGCCAAGAAATTTTGCACCATCTTCTCCTGTAAATTTATTGGGGCATCGATCCGTTCTGAAGTCGTAGGCTCCGCAGGCATGTCTTGGCATGTCTTCTCTCTTTTTACAACTTGCCTTAGTGCATCCATATTAGGCATGTAAGCTGCATTTACTGTAGCCATTGACGTTGTCACAGTTTGAATAATTTGTGCAGGGGGCTTCGTCCGTATTTCTCGCTCGTTCTTTTATTTGCGCTCTTGCAACAGCAACATCACTTTTCTCCGGTCTTGGAGCATGATTATGTGGTTTCTCATTGCGCATCCTGTGTTCATCTCCAATAAGAATAGTACTAGCAAAGCCAGTACAATTTCCATAATTTCTTTCAATACAGTGACAATACCGTAAATCACCTCGCACTCTGTTATGGCAAAATAAATACCCTTTCCATTTCAGCAAATCATTTTCTTTTTGTGAGTTAACTATTTATGTTGCATTCTTCATCTGCATAGTGCCTTCGGAAAACAATGCACTTTCTCTTTCCAAAATATTTAGAATGATATATTTCCACTATTATCACTTGACAACGCACAACAAAGGTTTCAACAAGCACGTTCTCTGTTCTCCAGTCAACTGCGAACTAATGAGCAACCATTCAATAAAACACTCAGAATACAGACAATCACGTGAAGCTTGTTCCTCCAGTTAGGGTTTAAGCGAAGTTCAAGATTTTCGTACCTGCGGTCACAAGAAGTGGTTAATTTTAAGGATCGGCATCTTATCTTTTGTTTTTCCAAAACGCAGAGGTACATGTATTTACAGCTGGGACGCTCCAGGCGGGGATCAACAGATGCGAAGAACCCGGGAGCCAGGTTCCGGTGGCGGCAGCAGGCGCGGACTGGGCAGCTGTACTCTGGGCCGGTAGGCGTCATGCTAATTCTCAAAAATAAATTCAATTTTTTTGTGTTGCACCATGCGTATGAAAGAAAATTGTTATACTGAAAAGACAATTTGTTTACCCCGTAACATATTAAACGAAACCTACGTCCCTACGTGCCAAATGATCTGCAAGCCAAACACAGTTTTTCATGCAACACCTTCTCCCGACTTTCTAAGTTCAGATCTGTCTCGTTCGACTTATTTCCTGTACCGCCCCTCTCTTTCGCTAATTGCAGTTAATTGCCGTGAAATTGGTGTTTTACGTTGGGGTGTATTGCCGCCTGTCCTGAAGACTATAGTGAAATCGGTGAACCCCAGGGGAAAAGTATTCCATCAAAAGCAACAGAAATCCAATGCGAGAGCAAAACTTTGTTCGTTGGCATTACATCCAAGCAATTTAGGCGAAGTAGGAAGTGTGTTTTTCTACTACGACACCAGAAGATTGTCGCGAATGCTCAGGCAATTACGATACAGATGTGTCCTTAAAACTTCTCTTTCAAGACGTCCAAAGGCCGGCACTAGGGGATGGGGAGGGATACAGTGCGGATGCTCTTTTTTGTTGCAGTTGGAAATTCTTAAGCTCATTCTTCCTAAAAACTTTGCCTGGTTACCAGTAAGTACTGTCTCATGCCTCAACCATTGCACAGATTTGTTGTTTTTGTTTTCATTCTTTGAGTTAACAGCGGGAAAATATCTGAACTGCGTTGTTTAAGTTGGAAATATTTTTTTTACTTCAGCAACAGGGCTTCACGTATAATTGCAAAATACTTCGATAGAATAAACATACCTTACATAAAGAGTTTGCACGAGAAAATAGATTAATAATAATAAAAATATTCTAAAACCAAAAAAAGAAATTGCGGAACAGAAAAAGCTAGGTAGAGGAAACAAAAGGCTCTAAGAAAACGTTCATATTTAAAGAAACCTGTAGTCGCTTAATGAGTAAGTGGTATAACTCAATACAAAATCATGTGCTGTATTTGAAAAAAAAATTAGAAGCAAGTAGGCATCGTCCCCAGTTTCCCCTTTTCATCCTGTCGACATTACAACTACCACAGAAAAGAAAATAACAAAAACATAACAAAAACACCCATACAAAGTAAAATGCCCAAAACATAAAAAAGAAGTAACCACACAAAATGAAATGCCCAAAACATTAAAAAAACTGCAACCACACGAAACAAAATACCCAAAACATGGTAAGAAATTCTGTTGAAAGCACAATGAAGGTATACGATAGGAGAAATATATGTTTTTAAAACTTAATACAAGTGTCAAAACTGAAATAAAAAGAAAGAAAAAGAAATATTCCAAATTGCATTGTTACTTTAGATATTTTGACCTGTTGACATTTCGTAAATTGTACTTGCACTCGGTCAAAAAATATTACTTACAAGGACTGTTTAGTAACTTTTAATCGCTGTGGTCGTATTTATAAGGTTTGCATAACAAATCAAGTTAATAATGTTGCGCTTTCACTTTCCGTCTCCCGCTAAGTTAGAGTTTCATGACACAAAATTTGGTGGTTCTGAATTGAAAAATAAAAATTTTAAGAAAATTTTGTATGTGGGGGGGGGGGTCTTATCCCCGGGCCTTGATCCGTTCCAAAAACCTTCTACCGTCTAAGTTAGAGTACCATGAGATAATATACAAAATTTGGTGGTTCTAAATTGAAAACTATAGATTTTACGAAAGTTTGTGTGTAGGGGGGAAGGGTAACCGCCCTTGCCCCGACCCGTTCTGAAAACCGTCTACCGTTTAATTTAGAACACCATTATATAGTATACCAAATTTGGTAGCTCTAAATTGAAAACTTTAGTTTTTACGAAAAATATTTATGGGCGGAGGGACTCTGACCCCGTGCCCGACCCGTTCCAAAAACCATCTACCGTCTAAGTTAGAGTACCATGAGAGAGTATGCCAAATTTGGTGGTTCTAAATTGAAAACTGTAGATTTTACGCGGCATTTTTATGGGGGGGGCTTTACCCCCGGGCTCCAACTCCTTCCAAAAACGGTCTACTGTCTAAGTTAGAGTACCATGAAATAGTATACCAAATTTGGTGGTTCTAAATTGAAAACTAGATTTTACGAAAAAAAATTTTTATTCGGAGGGGTGGTCTGACTCCCCGGGCTCCAACGCATTCCAAAACCCGTCCGGTGTCTAAGTTAGAGTACCATGAGATAGTATACCAGATTAGTTGGTTCTGAATTGAAAACTGTAGTTTTTAAGAAAATTTTGCATGTGGGGGCTCTGACCCCCGGGCCTTGACCCGTTCCAAAAACGGTCTGCCGTCTACGTTAGAGTACCATAAGATAGTATACCAAATTTGGTGGTTCTAAGATGAAAACTGTAGATTTTACGAAATTTTTATGAAGGGGGTCTGACCCCCGGGCTCCAACCCCTTCTAAAAACCGTCTAGCGTCTAAGTTAGAGTACCATGAGATAGTATACCAGATTAGGTGGTTCTGAATTGAAAACTGTAGTTTTTAAGAAAATTTTATATGTGGGGGGGGGGCTCTGACCCCCGGGCCTTGACCCGTTCCAAAAACGGTCTGCCGTCTAAGTTAGAGTACCATAAGATAGTATACCAAATTTGGTGGTTCTAATATGAAAACTGTAGATTTTACGAAATTTTTATGAGGGGGGCCGACCCCCCGGGCTGCAACTCCTTCAAAAAACCTTCTAGCGTCTAAGATAGAGTACCATCAGATAGTATACCAAATTTGGTGGTTCTAAATTGAAAACTGTAGTATTTACGAAAAAGTTTTTATTCGGGGGGGTCTGACACCCGGGCTCCAACCCCTTCCAAAAAAAGGCTAACGTCTGAGTTAGAGTACCATGAGATAGTATACCAGATTAGGTGGTTCTGAATTGAAAACTGTAGTTTTTAAGAAAAATTTTATGTGGGGGCTCTGACCCCCGGGCCTTGACCCGTTCCAAAAACGGTCTGCCGACTAAGTTAGAGTACCATAAGATAGTATACCAAATTTGGTGGTTCTAAGATAAAAACTGTAGATTTTACGAAATTTTTATGATGGGGGGGGCGACCCCGCGGGCTCCAACCCCTTCCAAAAACCGTCTAGCGTCTAAGTTAGAGTACCATGAAATAGTATACCAAATTTGGTGGTTCTAAATTGAAAACTGTAGATTTTACGAAAAAGTTTTTATTCGGGGGTCTGACCCCCGGGCTCCAACCCCTTCCAAAAACCGTCTAGCGTCTAAGTTAGAGTACCATGAGATAGTATACCAGATTAGGTAGTTCTGAATTGAAAACTGTAGTTTTTAAGAAAATTTTGCATGTGGGGGGCTCTGACCCACCCGGGCCTTGACCCGTTCCAAAAACGGTCTGCCGACTAAGTTAGAGTACCATAAGATAGTATACCAAATTTGGTGGTTCTAAGATAAAAACTGTAGATTTTACGAAATTTTTTATGAGGGGGGGGGGACCCCGCGGGCTCCAACCCCTTCCAAAAGCCGTCTAGCGTCTAAGTTAGAGTTTCATGATACCAAATTTGATGGTTCTAAAATGAAAACTAGATTTTACTAAAATTTTGTATGTACGAGGAAGGGGGAGGGCTCTGACTCCCCGGGCCTTGACCCGTTCCAAAAACTGACAACCGTCTAAGTTAGAGTACTATGAGATAGGATACCTGATTTGGTGGTTCTGAGGTGAAAACTGTAGATCTTACGAATATTTTGTGTATGGGGGGCTCTCACCAACCGGGCCCCTGACCCGTTCCAAAAACTGTCTACCGTCTAAGTTAGAGTACCATGAGATAATATACCAAATTTGGTAGTTCTAAATTGAAAACTATATCTTACGGCAATTCTGTAGGGGGTGAGGGGCTCTACCCCCCCTCTCCAACCGCTTCCCAAAACCGTCTACAGTCTAAGTTAGAATACCACGAGATAGTATACCAGATTTGGTGGTTCTGAATTGAAAACTGTAGATTTTACGAAAATTTTGTATATGGGGGCTCTGACCAACCGGGCCCTGCCCCGTTCCAAAAACCGTTAACCGTCTAATATTTTTGGTGCCAAAGAAAAACGTAATATTCCTATCCTGTCTGCGTGTCCAAACTTTATAAATTTGATCAGGGAGCGAGACGTTCGAAATCGTACGTTTTCCTGCATTCGTTTTGTATGTAACCAAAATCTGTAAACGCGACGAATTGACGTAGTCGACGAATTGAGTAGTCGACGAATTTGTCCGCGACGAATTGACGCACGACGAATCGTCGTGGTCGACGAATTGACGCATGCGACGAATTGACGCGCGACGAATTGTCGTAGTCGACGAATTGACGCGCGACGAATTGACGCAGCGACGAATTGACGCAGCGACGAATTGACGTAGTCGACGAATTGACGCACGCGACGAATTGTCGTGACACCCGTCCGAACGGGGCCCGGGTTCGAATCCCGGTCAGGCATGGATGTTGTGCTTGTCTTACGGCACTGGCTCTCTCCCTTCCCTGGAACCAGTGACCCTAAATTAGGGACGGGCGACTGCTTATAGCCCATTGAATTGCTCACGGTGGTCGTTAAACCTCCAAACAAAAAAAAAAAAACATTTAGGGTCACTGGATCCAGGGAAGGGAGATAGCACGTACCGTAAGACAAACACAACATCCATGCCTCAACGGGAGCTGAACCCTGACACTTCTCGGACAAACGATCATAAGCCAGTGCTTGGACCTCTGCGCCCCCGGACGGCATAAACTTTTTCTAGGCCCGGTACACGTTCCTGATTTTTTTGGGGGAGAAGAGTGACTAATATGAGCAACTCGATGAGCTATAAGCAGTCGCCCGTCCCTAATTTAGGGTCACTGGTTCCCGGGAAGGGAGAGAGCAAGTGCCGTAAGACATACGCAACAAGCATGCCTCACCGGGAATCGAACCTGGACCCATCTCGTATAAATGGTCACAAACCAGTGCTAAGATAACTGCGCCACGGGAGCGGCCAAGTTTGTGATGGCATAAATCATTCTTTCTTGGGAGTTCGTTCATCATTCACGCAAAAGGATCATTCACGAATGCTCATTCAACCGAATGGCCATTCAATTTCTAGGTCGTCGCTATTCACTGAATAAATCGTACGCCACTCTTTTTGGCAAATTGCCCAAACGAGCGCGAGCTTTTCATCCTTCACCGTTCACGATGAATGATATACTCAAGCGAATGTTTCAGGGACACCATTCAAATGAATGGCACTCACGTATCATTCCCATTCTGGAATTTCAACTTTCAACATTATTTCCTAGCTCATTGCTCACTCACATAGCAACTGACACTTGTTAATTCTCTCGACTTTACTTTTCTCATTGGGATTTAATTCGTTTCAGAGCTCATGGGGCGGAATAAAGTTTAAAATGCTGCGACTTCAGTGCTTGTTGCAGTAATGGTGGATTCAGAGGTCATTCACAGCTGTGAGAACGAACCATCCATGTCGTGGAGTCGTTCGTTGTGAACGAATCGTTCACGAATGGTTCATCTCTAGTACTAGCATTTTGGCTCTTAAGGTGGACATCAAGTAATTTTGCTTCCTATACTTCCAATGGAAAAACTTTTCCACACATTTCCTTCACAATCAGTGTGTTCCCAAGGATGAAAATTTTAACATCGATTAAAATAACTTTATATTATAACTTCGAATAATTAATATTTTCTAAAACATAACCATAATTATATTAAAAATCAATAAATTTTCCTTTGGTGGTGTTGAAACCAGAAAAAAGATGGTGCGACCTGTATACTTTGATGACGTCAGTAGACAAACAAATGTTGGATTGCGTAATTATGGTTATGATTCAGAAGATATTAAGTATTCCAAGTTATAAAATGAAGCTATTTTAATCGGTGTTCAAATTTTCATCGTTAGGAACGCATTAATTAGGAAGAAATAGTGTACAGAAGTTTTTCCATTGGAAGTATAGGAAGCAAAATTTCTTGACGTCCACCTTAAATACATATCACTAAGCTGTTCTCTGAGATTCAGAGGTTAGTTCCACAAAGAAATACAAACTACCAGATAAATTTTTACCTGATTACTTACTTACTGTTACCATATCAAATTTCGGCATTTACAGGGATCTTGACATACAACTCGGGCCTTCACTGACATGCATCACACGATGCACACAAGACGTTCTATACTTCATACTCATAATTTTTTTCTCATGCAGACACTCCTGAATCTGATTCTTCCATGATTTCCTAGGCCTTCCTCTGCCTTTCTTTCCTGCCGCTGAATGTTTTTTCTTAGTAAGCATCTAATCACTCATTCTTTCAACATGGCCAAACTACCTAAGAATATTAGTCTCCACCTTGCTAACAACATATTGCTTCATATTACACAACTGCAACACATCTTCATTCCTCACATGATCAGAACGTGTCTTTCCACAAACTTCCCATAAGTAACGTATTTCTTCAGCACACAAACGACTCCTATGTTTCTTCTGCAGTACCCAGGTTTCACTACCATGCATCAGAGTAAGAACAATTGCACTTTCATACACAGCCATTCAGAACTCTCTTGAGAAACCATCATTCCTGTGAAAACCTCCTAAAGCAGCTATGCCTTTCCATGAAGAATTCACTCGCCTACTAATTTCACCGTCCAATTTGTTCTCTATGTCAAACATGCTTCCTAATTATACAAACTCGTTCAACTAGTAAATTACTGCCATTTAGACTCTTACGCCATAGTAAAAGAAAAACCTGCGTAACTCAGGATGCACAGTGGGCAAAAAAAGTATTTGTACACCTACATTTTTTGGCATAAATAAACGTGGAAAGCAATTGAGATGAAATATTTTTGACCATTGGATTACTTTTACAATGAACACACACACACACACGTATTTCTTTTTTTACTGATCACAAGAAATTTATATATATACATATAACACATTAACAGTTTTTTAAGAGCAGTACGCCATTACGTATTAAAAGAAAAGTGCATCCTGCTAGTGCTTACGTATGGAGCAGAGACATCAACCTTAACTAAACAAGTTAGTAAAATCATGCAATGGATTGATTATGATACGCTTTCCAACGTACCAGAAATCTTTACTCAAGTTATGAGGATAATGGCTGTGGAATAAATCTCGCTCCTGTGCCCTGCCCGATGACACCACTTCGATGATATTAAACAGAATTGGTTCAGTATACCTCCAAACAACATGATAAAGTGTTCTCACAATCGAAGCATTTTTACGTAAATTATGACGCATAAGTGCAATAAAATGGATCCCGCTCGTATGTCTTGACCTTTGACCGCGTTTTGCCCATTTTCTACAAGGTTTGTCCCCAAGGTGTCCCCTACCACATACTAAAATTTCATCGAAATCGAACCATTTTTACGCGAGTTAACGTGCTGACAGACAGACAAACAGACGGACAAAGCTGGATCATAAACGCTTTGAAAGAAAGCGTAAAAAAGACATACAAAGACTGCAGATGCATGCTTGGTGTTATCTGGAAAGATAAGGAGAATAATTTGTGGATAAGGAAAATGGCAGGAGTGGACGACATCATGACCAGAGAGAAATCATTGAAATGGCAATGGCCTAGACACGTTGCCAGAAGAATGGACCACCGATGGACAACCGAAATTTTAAACTGGATTCCGAGGGACAGAAAAAGACCCAGAAGAAGACCACATGGGAGGTGGATGGATGAAATTCAAAATCATGCTAGCGTGATGTGGAGGTGACAGGCTCAAGACAGACAATTGCGGAAAAAAGTTGAGGGGGCCTTCACCCAGCAGTGGATTGATAATGGATGACAATGATGATAAATTAAAATCTTAAATTTTCATACCAAAAATGGTATCTTCTCACATAACAACGCTCTGTTTTAAAGCAGTTAAACATGACATTATGCAAATTGACAACAAACAAAAGTCCAGCACTGTTTAAAAGATACGTTATAAGATCTTTGGAGTGGCACTTTATTTAGTTTCAGCTGTCATGTCTCCGAAAAAGTGCGAGTTTTCAGTTGCAGTAAGGGAATCTCTAATTGCAATGTATTATAGCTCTTTTTTCTTTTTTTGATTGAAGGTTTAACGACCACTGTGAGCAACTCACTGGGCTATAAGGAGTCTCCCGTCCCTAATTTAGGGTCACTGGTTCCAGAGAAGGGAGAGAGCCAGCGCTGTAAGACAAACACAACATCCATGTCTCGCTGGGATTCGAACCCAGACCCAACTCGGGCGAATGGCCATAACTTAGACCACTGAGCCACCGGAGGGGGGGGCGGTATTATAGCTCTTCATAAATGGTTTAGGTTATCGCGAAATGAGTAATAAGTTAAAGTAGAACATCTCTAGTGTTCAGTACGTAATAAAATAAAAAACAGAGAGAGTAGTAGTACAGATAATATATTGCGATCTGGGCGTCCGAAGAAGATAAATGCAAAGCACCACAGGGACACATTAGGAAAGCATCGAAAAAAAACCCTCTGTAGGTGCTCGAGAATTGGCAACTGATGTCGCTTCAACATCGGAGACCATAGTAAGTTCTCAAACTAATCTTAAAATATAATCTTCTAGAGCCCTCCTCCTCCGTGTCACTTTTTAAGTCGTCATAGCAACAACCGAGAAACAAATGTTTGTGACGTCACGCTTAGCTTTTCGTGTTAGTGTAGGTGATGTCATCACCTACACGCGCACAGCCACGCGTATACCACTTTGTTTTGTTGTCGTAGCAACAAAGAACATAGCTGCTTGTGTGACGTCATCTTATCCAAACCATTTCCACATTACGTCAGAAGTCAGAGATGCGGTACGTCACACGGTAAACTCTGGAGATACGAAAACTTTTTTTGGTTGGAGGTTTAACGACCACCGTGAGCAACTCAGTGGGCTATTAGCAGACGCCCGTCCGTAATTTAGGGTCACTGGTTCCAGGGAAGAGAGAGAGCCAGTGCCGTAAGACAAACACAACATCCATGCCTCACGTGATTTGAACCCGGACTCCTTTCGGACGAATGATCAAAGGCCATTGCTTAGACCACCGCGCCACCTACGAAAAACTTTACATAAGGAATTTTGGTTCACTACCTGAACCGGTATTTAGCCATCTGTATGTGGCAACGTCAAGAGTACGACGATCTTACGACGTCAAGATAAAAATAGTTCACGGAAAAGAACAGGGGAAATTGATACAGGGTTCAGAGTCAGTGTATACGAAAAATGTTGTGTACAAGGAAGTGTTGACGAAATAGGGACTAAAGGTTTTACAAAACACATAAAAAACAGACAGCTTGTCTTATCAAATTTCATAGCCGACTGCTCGGGAAATTTTCAGAAAGCTGTGAGCCAACGTCGCCATCTATTGACGTGGAACTCAAAAACTCAATAAATAAATGTCAATAATTTCTGTATCATAAATTTTAATTTTCCCGTCATTATTGACGGGCTTTCATCTAGTTCGTATTATTCTTCACGATGCACATATTCGAGGCAGGACACACAGAAAAAAATTATCAGTAAAACAAATAGGCATAAAAGACTTTAGTTTACCAAAGTTAATGCTAGCACGCCAGCAGATTTTTCGCAAAATTTGGTATTTTGCGGCTCACGCAAGTTTAATATTTTTAGTTCGGATGGAAAGAGATATAATGTACGTGTCGCGAAAGCCAAACACTTCCCTTGGAACAAAGAATTTAAGACCGACTGTAAACATGACAGTGGTCATGTAATGATTTGGGAATGCATGGCCTTTAATGGAGTTGGCAATACGGCATTCATTGGAGGTAATATGAAGGATAGACAACATACTGGTATATTACGAGGTAATTTATTGGCCAGTGCATCAAAATTTCGAATTGCAGATTCATTCTATTTTCAACAGGACAACGATCTTAAACATGCAGCCAATGTAACAAGATTGCGGTTGCTTTATAAAGTGAAAAATCAACTGAAAACGCCCCCACAATCACCAGACCTCACCTATTGATAATTCGTGGCATTTGTTGGATTTCCAAGCGAGGAAAAGGAAATTTTCCAACAAAAAACAGAACTTAGGCAGGCACTCCGCGAAGAATGGCTGAAAATCAGTGGAGAAACAACTGGAAAATTAGTAGAACCAATGCTCAGGCAATTACAAGCTGTAATTGAAGCAAAAAGCATGCATACTAACAAAGAAACGGACACGTGGTTGTCGCTGATTTCAAAACCAAAGTATGTTGTTTAGATAGAGAATCATAAGATATGTTTATATCCAAACTTTGAGCTGCTATGGACAACAGGGGGAGCCAGTAGAGCCTTGTTCATGAGCATTATATTATACACTGAGTGGCCACTTTATTATGACCACCCCTCAGTACTTCGTTGGGCCATCTTTTGCCTTTAATACTGCGTCGATTCTTTGTGGCATGGACTCCACGAGATGTTGATAGGTGGTTTGTGGAATCTGAGACCATGCTTGATGAATAGCAATTTCCAGGCGTGTGAGATTGCTGGGTTGTGGATCCAGCTGACTGATGGCTCGTTCAACTTCATCTCACAAATTCTCAATCGGGTTGAGATCTGGAGATTGTGGCGTCCACCTAAGCAAAGAAAACTCACCGGCATGTTCCTGAAACCAATCCTGTACAATACGAGCACTATGGCAGGACGCATTATCTTGTTGATAGTAGCCATCGCCATTGGGATAAACCATCCACATGACAGGATGCACTTGGTCCGCAACGATGTTTAGATATGATGTGCCCGTCAGACGTTGATCAACACGAATTAAAGGGGCCAAAGCATGCCAGGAAAACATTCCCTAAACCATAACGTTTCCTCCACCAGCTTGAAGGGTTGTAGCAATGCATTTGGGGTTTTTGTTTTGTTTTGTTTTTTTGTTTTATTGAAGGTTTAACGACCACCGTGAGCAACTCAATGGGCTATAAGCAGTCGCCCGTCCATAATTTACGGTCACTGGTTCCAGGGAAGGGAGAGAGCCAGTGCCGTAAGACAAACACAACATCCATGCCTCACCGGGATTCGAACCCGGACCCCTTTCGGACGAATGATCAGAGGCCATCGCTTAGACCACTGCGCCACCGGGGCGGCGCATTTGGGGTCCATGCTTTCGTGCTGTTTCCGCCAAATTGTCACTAGGCCATCGGCATTGGACAACTGAAAACGTGATTCATCGGACCATATAATTTGTTTCAAATTATCGACTGTCCAAACCTTGTGCTCCTGTGCAAACTGGAGAGGTTTTCTCTTGTTAACTGCAGACAGCAAAGGTGTCCGAACAGGCCTTCGGCTGCCATATTCGATCCAATGCAGTGTACGGCAAACAGTGCGTGCAGATATAATTTGAGGGGATCCTTGATTAAGATGGTCTGTAATTTGTTGCACTGTTGCCCTTCTGTTGTCTGTTACCAGTCTGGACACTCTCCGTTCCGCCAGAGCAGTCACTAGTCGATGACGATCACACGTTTCACGTAGAGACCCAGTTTTTTGGCTGACAATCCAGTCTTTAAACACTTTAAACAAAGCTGCTCTGGAACATTTCACGAATGCGGCGGTTTCGGTGATATTCGCTCCGTGGCTCCGAGCTCCTACAGTCATCCCACGTTGAAAGTCCGTCAAATCGCATTTTTTCCCCATGTCGTCCCCCAAAAATCACTTCTACTACTGTCGCAAGCACTAAGCTTTCCCTTTTTATACTAGCCTCGCCCTCTGGCGGCAACAACGTGCAGCCACAGCTCATTTGCTTAAAACTGTCAGTTGGTCATAATAAAGTGGCCACTCAGTGTATAATGTATGTATATTATTAATGTTACATTAGAACTTCTTACAATTATTTTCTATAAAAATAAGTGCAAGAAGTTCGTATAAAAATATGCTTAAATTCATAACGGACACTGTGTTGGTAACATCAGACATGAACTTTTGGCACAGAGACCATTTTCTCCGTCTGCAGTCTTTTATTCACTATCAGTTTTCAGCGCCTCGATTTCAAAACCTAATCGCTTTGCATTTTATAAGAGTAGTTATGTCACTACTCACCCTGGTTACTTCCAAACACCTCTTCAGTATTGTTTTGAATCGGGCCTAGCCCCGGTGGTGTAGTGGTCTAAGCGTTGGCCTCTGATCATTCGTCCGAAAGGGGTCTGGGTTCGAATCCCGGTGAGGCATGGATGTTGTGTTTGTCTTAACATCCATGCCTCACCGGGATTCGAACCCAGACCCCTTAGTCTTAACAATAATGAACTATCTATTAAAAGGTTAGGTACAATAAAACAAGAATAAAAAAATACCTGGTAAAATTTCCTGATGGTAACATGAAACTGGGCGGTTAACATTTCATCCGCCAGAACAGCGATGTCATCCAACGCCAGGAGATACATATCTATTTTTTCGAAGAATTGTAAAGAATATTAAAAACACATGAGAAAAAACAAATTATTTGGGAAAAAACCCATTCAAAATTTAAAAATAACTTGAAGGAAATAAAAAGAAGACCACAAAACGAGGAATTGAAAGAATAGTTTCCACAAACACGTGTTAGACAAAAAAATTGATACGTTTGTAACGTTATCCTTCCTGCGTACCGAGATATCATCGTGAAATTCTAATTTAACCGTAACACCTACTCTCCACCCCATGATGTCATGTTGAAACGGTGCAGTCTTATCTCCGAGCACCCACTGCGGTATCCCCATGACGTTATCAGTCCCAAGCAATCACCCAAGATGACGTAAGATGTGACCCTCCGCCACCCCATTACCCTCCCCCTACCAAAGTGGAGGGTTCCATTGGTTACCATTGGCCCTCCACTGATGTAGAACCGGCCTTTCATACACTACTGGGTTTTTAATATTTTAGGAGAGACCCTAAATATTAAAAACGCAGGTTTTTCCTCATGGGTATTTAATATTTACGGTCCCTCCCTTCCCTGGAACCAGTGACCCTAAATTAGGGACGGGAGACTGCTTATAGCCCAATGAGTTGCTCACGGTGGTCATTAAACCTCCAATAAAAATAATAGAATCGGGCCTAATTGAGGAATGTGATAGAGAAGATTGCGTGGAAACAGCATTCATGAAATGTGCTCACTATGATAACTATTCTTGTTTGGATCATTCCATAATTAAAGATCTTCATATTTTTTGTCGTACATGAAATGTGAGTGCAATGTATATCCGTTACTGAACACGCTATATTGTATATCCATTCATGAATATTTTGTAATGTATACCAATTACTTAAACCAACAAGAACAATTCCGATACGGGCCGCAAGAGTAATGGAGATTCCATGAATATTGTCTCTGCAAGTGTTCTTCGATGTCCTATAACTTCATCATTTATCATGAAAGAAATACGGGATTACGCCATATAATACAAATTTTGAAGATGACAATCCGATTTTTGGGCGTAAATGTGACAAGGATGGTAAGTCAGATATAATTCGAAAACTTGAAAGTTTCCATCGTCCTGGAGCGGGACTCAAACCCGCGTCTCCCAGAAAACGCCCTGGTATGCTAACCACTACACCAGCCAGAACGACCAAGTTTCAAGTTTCCGATCAATTTGAATTTAACCATCACAGGATTCGCTAGTCGAAGCAACCGGCATTCATGTTTAGCGAATCTGGAGGTTAAGAATCTTATCCCGTGTTTGCTCGGAGAAGCAGATAAATCATGAAAGAAATACGGGATTACGCCAAATTTTCGGATATTATCTGACTTACCATCCTTGTCACTTTTACACCAAAAATCGTATTGTCATCTTCAAAATTCATCATTTACATTCCATAGCACCTAAAACTTTGTCATTATACATTATCCCTTCAGTACTGTCGAATGATATAACAAGCACTTTGCATCTAGCGACAACGGTCCGGACCGTTCCCTTATAAGTACCAGTTACATTTTTTTAATTTCGAAAAATCCGTGTTTTGTTTATCTTTACTAATGTGGAGATACTTTTTTTGGCACAAAAAATAAAGATTTTCGTTTGTTATATTTACTTTAAAAAAAAGCACGTATATATATGTGGGGGGGGGGGGTATTTTAAAATTAATCCAGTGGTTAAAAATATGTCTTCCCAATTGCTTTCCACGTTTATTTATGCAAAGTAATGTAGGTGTACACATTCTTTTTTTGCCCACTGTAAATTAACATATTATGAAATTCCAATTCAGCTAAATAACGACAGAATTCAAGATTTGCATATCCTTCGAAAGACAGTCATTGAAGATCATTAATGTAGGTTAAATACATCTTAAATTAAAATTAAAAGCAAAATACTGAAGTGTGGGTAACAAACGAAATAGTAGAGACAAGCGCAGAATTTTCACTGTGCAGCTGTGTTTACACATGTAAATATTCATACCCGTGTTGGATGGCGATTTACCCAAGACGGAATATGCAAATCAGAGCGCTTGTAGAACGAATGCTTTCCATTCGAGTTTATCAGTACAACACATTTTTTTATTTTATTTTATGTGAAACATCTTTACCGGCGATGCCGCAAAATTTGTAAGCGCGTAACTTCTCTCTTGGATACAACAGGAGTAGCGTTATGGTGTACATCATCTTCCAGTTCCTTAACCATGCGAGTAAAAATTAATCGTGGTACGAAAAGTGGCTTCCGTTAACACCCCCCATCACCCACTGCTAAACTGGCCAGGACCTTATTCGCCTTGTGACGTAGAGTTGTGAGTATCTCAATTTCTATTTGTTCGATTTCAGAAATTTAGACTCTGTTGTGTGACTCAAAATTTAACACTTATCGATCAAAATTTCAACATGTCTCTTTTAGCACGTCTTTTGTAAAAAAGATCGTGCTTATGTTACCGATTTGTCCGTCTGTCAGTCCGTCCGTCTGTACCCACGATATCTCTGCAACTATTAGTCCGATTTGAAAAATTCTTTTTGCATTGGGAAGCTTGAAATATGCGAATAATGATCCTTTATTTCGTTTTTTTTTTTTACGATGTACAATTTCGCCGCTAGGGGGCGTAAATGCAGATGATGTCGAATTCAAAAATACGTTTTATTCCACATATTAGCTTCTAAACATCCGATTGAAAAAATATTTCTATCTTTCAATTCCATTTATGTCGAAGAGTATTTTAGATATAGTTACTTTTTAAAATTACGCATAGACTTTCCGCTAGGGGGCGTAAAAGTACATTACATTTTTAACGATAACTGTACTTCTAAAACTCCGATTTGAAAAGTTTTTTTCAGCGGATACACCTCCTGATGGAAAATCTTTTGCATATGATTTCAAATTTTTGGTGAAGAATACTTTAGCCACCAGGGGGCGTAAGTGTTAATTTTTGCTAATGATGTATTTGCCATAAAATCTGAGCTTCTATAATATCGATTAAAAAAATTCTTTCGTGGACTGATGCCACTCACATCGATAAACATTTTCGGAATATTTTCTTCTTAAAATATTCCACAGTTTCACCGCTAGAGGACGTAGATGTATATCTTATTTTTGTCAATATCTGTACTTCTAGAAGTCCGATTTGAGACATTCCTTCTTTGTTGGATAGTGTTTCCAGTGTGACATGTTTTTTATATAAATTCAAAATTTTTAAGTAATTCATAGACTTTCCGCTAGGACGCGTAGAGGTTTATTGCTTTTCTCCCTATATCTCTGCTTCTAAATCTCCGATTTGAAAAATTCTTTCTGCACCTGATACAGTTCCTGATGAAAAATCGTTTGTACATAATTTCTAATTTTTGTAAAAAAGTGGTTTGGCCACCAGGGGCCGTAAACCTTAATTTCCGCTTCTGATGTATTTGCAGCAAAATATGAGCTTTTAATTTCTCGATATAAAAAAAAGTGGGTTTTTGACCGATACTACTCATGTCGACAAACCTTTTAAGAACATTTTCTTCTTGAAATAATGCATGGTTTCTACGCCAGGGGGCGTAGATGTATATCTTACTTTTGTCAATATCTCTACTTCTAGGAGTCCGATTTAAAAATTATTTCCTTTTTGGATAGTGTTTCCGATGAGAAATGTTTTTCCTATAAATTCTAAATTTTCAAGTAAATCACAGCCGGGGGCACAAAGGTAAATTGCGTTTTCTGCGTTATTTCTGCTTCTAAAACTCCGATTTGAAAAATTCATCTTGTATCGCATACAAGATCCGATGGAAAATATTTTTCACATAACTTCTAATGTTTGGTAAAGAATGGTTTGTCCGCAAAGGGCATAAGTGTTAATTTCTGCTTCTGATGTATTTGTAACAAATCTGGGCACCTGGAAATTCGACTAATTTTTTTTTCTTAGACCGATAGTGCTCATATGGAAAAATCTTTTGAGAATGCTTTCTTCCTAAAATAATGTTTTCCCACCAGGGAACGTAAAGTCACATCTTATTTTTGTCGATATCTGTTTCTAAGAGTCCAATTTGAAAAATTATTTCTATGTTGGAGAGCGTTTCCAGTACGAAATGTTTCTCATATAAATTCATGTTTTTCTTAACGCACAAGTCTGCAACCAGGCGAAGCTCACGATTCCGTTTACAGCAATATCTAAGGGATTAAAAACCTAATTGAAAAACTTCTTTCTTCCATCAGATACTATTGTTTTCCATACCGGTTCCATTGACTTTGAATAGCTTTGATAAATTTAATTTGCGTCAGAACGGATTCAAAAGACGTGCTTATTACACCCGAAAATTCGGTGCCATCTTTCTTGTTTTGATCCTGCAGGTGGAAGAGCATTTGGGGGGGAGAACCCGGAGGTTTATATTTTAATTCTTTCAGGGTCTGGGATGATATAAAAATATACTTGTTATTCCAAGAAAAATTAAAATTTTAAAGGTTATTAGATATGAGAAATGTGCTGATAAAGGAATGCGATTATATCAAGCACGCCTTGCGGTTTCTAAACCAAGAACAGTTAAATCAGCAACATAAAGGTTTCAACAACATCAAGCTAGTTCAAAATCGCCGAAGCCGCGTCGATGGCGCAGTGGTAAGGGATGGCTTCTGAAAATTCGTCCGGTATGGGGTCCGGATCGAATCCCGGTGAGGTGTGTTTACTTACGGCGCTGGCTTTCTTCTTTCTCTGGAATCAGTCTTCCTAAATTAGGGAATTAGGGACGGGCGAGTGCTTATAGCGCACTGAGGTGCTCACGGTAATCGTTAAACCCACAATCAAGAAAAAAAATCTGAAAAGAATTGACCGCCCCAGTGGCACAGGGGTCTAAGTTGGCTTCAGATCATTCGTCCGAGGTGGGTCCGGGTTCGAATCCCGGTGAGGCATGAATGTAGCGTTTACGGAATTTCCTTTCACCCTTCCCTGGAACCAGCGGCGGACTTACCACTAGGCCAACTAGGCCGCAGGTGCAAAGAATCAAAACAAGAAATACAATTGTTTACTTCCGTGTTATAAGAATGCATTGTGTCTCGGTTTCAAATGTAGATTTAAGCTTTCAAAATGTAAAGTGTTGTTCCTGGACAAGCATAAACCTCTTTGTCTATGTTTACAAAGATTTTTTTTATAATCTTTAATTTAATAAGAAGTTAAAGCAAAATAATTTTATTTACATAATACTTATTTAACAATAAAATTATACTACCAATTATTATATTCTTAACTTAAAGAGTAGTTTATTAGAAAATCTTATAGGAACAAATTTAAATAGCGGTGGACGGGTACGAGGGTCGCATAGAAAATTTGGCCTAAGGCCTCAAAAGTGACCCTAAATTTGTCAACCAGTGACCCTAAATTAGGAACGGACGATTCCTTATAACCCACTGAGTTGCTCACGATGGTCTTTAAACCTCCAACAAAAAAAAAAGAGAAGAATTTAATCGGGAAACATTCAGCGCCGTCTCCGTGGTTCAGTGGTCTAAATGCTGGCTTCTGTGTTTGGTCCGGGTTCGAATCCGAAAGAGGCATGGATGATGTATAATACCACACAGGCTGTCTTCCTTTCCTAGAACCAGCTACCCTAAATTTGGGCCGGAGACTGCTTACAGCCTATTAAGTTGCTCACGGTGGTCGTTAAACTCCCCCCCCAATACTTTCAACCACTACGGTGGCAGAGCGGTTCGAGTAGCTGGCTTTTAACTATTGGCGTCCGAGATGGGTTCGGGTTTGAATCCAGAGTGAAGCGCGGATGGCGTGTTTGCCTTCCAGGACTGGCTCTCCCTCCTTCTTGAAACCAATGGACCCAAATTCGGGATGAGTTACTGCTTATAGCCCATAGAGTTACTGACCATGGTCATTAATCCTCCCAACAACAAAAAAAAAAAAGCCACAATATTCAGCAGTCATCTATTAGCACTGTCACCCCCCTCGGTTGCGCAGAGATCTAAGCGCTGGTTTCTGACGAATCGTCCGAGATGGGTCCAGGTTCGAATCCCAAAGAGGCATGGATGTTGTGATTTTCTTTCGACACTGGCTCTCACCCTTCCCAGCAACCAGTGATCCTAAAAAAGAAAAACAATTAGCAATGGATGGTCATCAACTTCAGCAATACTAAAAAATTAAGATCAGATGTTATCAACTACATCTGGGCCCACGTTACATCGAAATAAGATATATGATTTTAAGCTTATACGTGCAAGAAGAAAATACTTTGCCAAACTTAGACTGTAGTACATAAGAATGTCCATTGGAAATTTTAGTGAATGCACTTCAAAAATAAATTTAGGTACTTCTGTTTTGTTAAAATAAAAATAATTTACACATTTACCCCTTTTTAAAATGCATTTTGTTAGAAAAAAGTACGTGCTTACGTTCTCGCTTTGTCCGTCTGCCCGTCTGTGGAAACCATATCTATTAACCCGATTTGAAGAATTCTCCTTGTGCTCAGAAGTTTAAAATCTGAAAATGATTATCCTTGCTTTCAAGCTTTTTTACGCTTTCCAACCGTAGGTTGAAGAAGCGTATATGCTCCAGCTTTGTCGGTCCGTCCGTCTGCCTGTCCGCACGATAACTCGCGTAAAATTGGTTCGATTTCTATGAAATTTTAGTATGTGGTAGGGGATCACCTCGGGACGAACCCTACAGAAAATGGGTGAAGTGAGGCCAAAGGTCACGACATAGAAGCCGGATCCATTCCATTGCCCTTATGCGTCATAACTTGCGTAAATATGGTTCGATTTCGATGAAATTTTAATATGTCGCAGGGGACCACATGAGGCCAAGCCCTGTTGAAAATGGGTACAGTGGGGTCACACTTCAGGTCATAGGAGCGGGATGCATTCCATTGCCCTTATGCCTCATAATTTGCGTAAATATGGTTCGATTTCGGGGAAATTTTAGTATGTTGTAGGGGACCACCTGGGAATGAACTCTATTGAAATTGGACGAAATGGGGTTAAATGTCAGGACATAGAATCGGGATCCATTTAATTGCCCATATCCCATTCTATTAAAGGAGCAATTCTTGTATTTATGTAAATTTTATTTTGAAAACGGCTCAAAGGATTTTGATGAAAGTCCTTAACCTACCGTTTTCTGGTACTAGAAATTGATTTAGCTTGATCTCGACTTTAAAAAAATTCGTTTAGTGGGTTAAACAACCACCCGGAATTACCACATTTTAAGTGTCATGGCGTCGTCCCATTAATGTTACCCGAGCTTAGAAATCTTATGACGTCACACTCTCGCAATTGAGATGTTGGAGCGCGGTCACGCCATCGGCTTCATTACGTCACTCGTCGTGTGCGTATGTCTGTCAGCACGATAACGCGTGAAAATCATTCGATTTCAATGAAATTTTAGTATGTGGTAGGGGAACACCTGGGAAGGAACCCTGTTGAAAGTGAACGAAATGGTGTCAAAGGTCAGTACATAGCAGCGGGATCCATTCCATTGCTCTTATGCGTCATAACTAACGTAAAAAAAAGTTCGATTTTTTTTAAATTATAGTATGTGGTAGGGGACCACCTAGGCACAAACCCTATTGGAAATGGGCGAAATGGGGTCAAAGTTCAGGACATAGGAGCGGAATAACTTCCATCGCCATTATGCGTCATAACTTACGTTAAAATGGTTCGATGTGGATGAAATGTTAGTATGTTGTAGGGGCCAGTCTGGGGACGAATCCTGTTGAGAATGGGCGAAATAGGGTCAAAAGTTCGGACACAGGAGAGGAGTCTATTCCATAGTCCTTATGCATCATAACTTACCTAAAAATGCTTCGATTGCGACAAAACTGTATCAATTCATTTCGGAGGTATACTGAACCGGTTCTGCTGAATATCATCGAAATGGGACCAAAGGTCAGGGCACAGGACCGAGATTTATTTCACAGCCATTATCCTCATAACTTGAGTAATGATTTCTAGTATGTTGGAAAGCGTATCATAATCAATGCATTGCATGATTTTATTCACTTGTTTTACAATGCGTAACTTCGTCGCTAGGGGCTTAAATTCAGTTGCTATGGAATGTGAAATACATTTTATTCCATGTAATTGCTTCTGAATATCCGATTGAAAACAGTCTTTCTTCCAGTCGATACCATTTATAACGAAGACTATTTGGGTACAGTTTATTTTTTACGCTTTCCAAACATAAGTTGAAGAAGCGTATATGCTCCAGCTTTGTCCATCCGTCTGTCTGTCCGCTCGATAACTCGCGTAACGATGTTTCGATTTCGATGAAATTTTAGTATGTGGTAGGAGACAACCTGGGGACGAAACCTGTTGGACATGGGGTCAAAGGTCAGGACATAGGAGCGGAATCCATTCCATTGCTCTTATGCGTCATAACTTTTGTAAAAATTGTTCGATTTCGATGAAATTTTAGTATGGTACGATTTTCAATAGGGTTCGTTCCCAGGGGACAACTGGGAACGAACCTTATTGAAAATGGACGAAATGGGGTCGAAGGTCAGGACATAGGAGCGGGATCCATTCCATCGCCCTTACGCGTCATAACTTACGTAAAAATGATTCTACAGCAACAAAACTTTAGTATGATGTTCCGGATTTATACTGAACCAATTCTGTTCAATATGAACGAAATGGGGTCAAAGGTCAACACATATGAGCGAGATTTATTCCACAGCCATTATCGTCATAACTTGACTAAAAATGCTTCTATTGCGACAAAACTTTAGTATGTTGTTACGGAGGTATACTGAACCGGTTCTGTTGAATATAATAGAAATGGGGTCAAAGGTCAGGACACAGGAGGGAGATTTATTCCACAGCCATTATCCTCATGACTTAAGTAATAACTTGAGCAATGATTTCTGGTATGTTGGAAAGCATATCATAATTGAATACATTGCATGATTTTACTGACTTGTTCATGTAAAACATGGCTTTTCCGCTAGGGGCGCAAAGTAAAATTGCGATTTCTCCTATATCTGTGCTTCTAAGTCTGATTTTAAAAAATTCTTTTTTATCGGATAGTGCTATTTATCGAAAATGTTCTGCATATAATATAGAATTATTGGTAACGAGTTGTTTGACCACTAGGGGACGTAACAGTATATTTTTGTTTCTGATATATTTGCAGCAACATCTGCGGTTGTGAAAACTCGATTTGAAAAATTCTTTCCTGATCAGACACCACTTAGCCACAGTAAACGTTTCGAGAATACCGTCTGCTTAAAATAGTGCGTAGCTTTCCCTCCGGGGAGGGGGGGGTAGGTGTAGATTTATATCTCATTTTTGCCGATATCTCAGCTTCTGAGTGTCCGTTAGTCGGAGAGCATTTCTGGTGCGAAATGTTCTGCCCATAATTTCAAATTTTTCTTAACGCACAAGTGTTCCACTTGAGGGCATAAATTCACGTTTCCGTTTGCAGTATATTTGCAGCAATATGATCGTGTCTAAAAGCCAGATTGAAAACCTACTTTTTCGGTCAGATGCTACTAACCGCCAAAACATTTTGTGTACATTTACTGCCAAAATTAGTGAACAATTTTACAGCTAAAGGGGGCGCCAATATTTAATCGATTTTTTTCAATATCTCTCTGCTTCGAGGAATCCGATGTAAAATAATTTTTCTTTGATACCATTTACTTTGTGAAAAATTTTGCCTATACTTCTGGGGCTTTTGTAGTTCACATTTCTGGAGCTAGGTGGTGTCAGTGTTCAATTCTGTTTGATGCTGTTCGTCCACTTTTAAAAAAATCCTATTTAAAAAAATGGTATGTTCACTGTATTGCATTCGCTACAAAAAAAGATATGAAATATCTTTTTTACATGATGCACACATTACCCGCCAAAGGGCAGAAATGTCAAAACATTTTTCTTGCTATATGCTACCTTCAATAGACGTATTACAAAAATTATTTTTTCCTTAGCGATAGTTCTTGCTTTAATGGAATACTTTTTGCATATTATTTACTTTTCCATTATTCAAGATTCTTCTGCAAGGGGGAATCTTGAATAATGGAAAAGCCAATTGAGTTGCTCACGGTGGTCATCCTATTTAAAAAAATCTTATGTTCACTGTATAACATAAAATTCTAATGTCATCATCATCATCATCATTGTCAACCATTATCAATCCACTGCTGGACGAAGGTCTCCCCAAGTTTCCTCCACAACGGTCTGTCTTGTGCCAGTCTCCTCCATGTCACTCCCGCATATTTACGAATTTCATCCACCCATCTCCCATGTGGTCTTTTTCTGGGTCTTTTCCTGTCCCTTGGAATCCAATCTAAAATTTCGGCTGTCCATCTATGGTCTGTCCTTCTGGCAGTATGTCCAGCCCATTGCCATTTCAGGGATTTAACTCTGATCATGATGTCTTCCACTCTTGTCATTTTTCGGATCCACGAGTTCCTCTTCTTATCTCTCCTGGTTATACCAAGCATGCACCTCTCCATGCTTCTTTGAGTTGTCTGCAGCCTTTGTATGTCTCTTTTAGTTAAGGTCCACGTCTCTGCACCATACGTAAGCACTGGAAGGATGCATTGATCAAACACTTTTCTTTTAAGACATAATGGCATATTGCTCTTGAAAATTATCTCTATATTATGTTTTCCTCTGTATCTTTTCTTATAAGTCTTCGATTCGAAAATCGCTTTGTCTCTGATATACTCCTTCAGCTAAGAGAAACTTTTTGTGCACACTTTGTTAATTTTCGTAACAGACTTTCAAACAGCTAGGAAGAGAATGCGACGGTTTCTCTTTCTATTAATAGATGCGTTATCGATTGAGAAATGTGGTTGACTTTCTTTCCTTTTCTTTTTTATAACTTTTCTACAGGTCTTATAGAGGTAATTTTTTAAAAAAGTTGGTGGTCAAATTTTTAAACTAATCCCTAGTTCATCATCAGGCCTACGTCACTGAAGTAGTTGCTGCTACTGAGTCTGAAGTGTCCAACCGCAATTATCGTTAATTCTGGTACTTCTTCTTCTCGCTATTTCCATCCCTTTTTCTAGTTTCCTCTTTACTCAGTTTGATTGATGGGCGATTATTCTTACTGAGTCCCAATTTATGGAGTGTCCACTTGCTTGTATATGTCTGTCTAGACAGACAGACATATACAAGCAATTGGACACTAGATAGACAGACATATACAAGCAAGTGGACTGTATATGTCTGTCTAGACCATTAGTCTGAAACTCAGACCCTTGGAAGGGCCACTTTCCAGTTTTGAAGGAACTCAGGGGGCCGCACGAATATTAATAAATTTCTTATAAATAAATATCAACTTTACAAAACTACTCTAATGGCTTGGCACTAGAGTGGAATATTGTTTCTAATTATTCGTAAATAGTACAAACAAATGCTTCATCAATCACTGAAAACAATCACGTTTACATAACAATTATTTTTCACTTAAATCTTCAATCACAGTTTACCAACTGAACACGGTACACGGTACAGAAAATATTACGTATGTTCTGACCAGAAACATGGGCTCGCTTTTCTGTCATTAACTTATCGATATTTGAGATAATGTCGTTTGAACATGCTACTTTTAAAAGTGAGCATAAGTTACTGTCACTTAACCGATTCCTTTCAAGACATTTTATTCTTGAAAACAACTGTTCACATGTTGTTCCGAACACAGACAGAACGCGTGCAGCTAGGTTAGGAAAGTTTGCGTACTTGTCCTTTGAAACTAACTGGTAAAACTCTGTTATATTGCAGCTGTTGATTGTTTTTCTTAGAAAAGAATCACGCTGAAAGTCTATTATTCAAGCTGAAATTCTTCAGCTGCGTTGTCAGCGTTATAGGAAATTGGAGACTTGAATATACTGAAAATATTTTGCTTAATATAATTCTATCTTCGTAAATAAACTTGTTGCTTACAAAGAAAATGGCTTTGCTAAGCACTACTATGTTTATATTATATTTAATATATTGTAATAATACTTAAAAAAAGAATGATTTATTTTTTCTTTGTAATCGTTCATGCGGGCAGCAAAACAGTTGGCCACACGCCGCGCGGGCCGCGAGTTTGAGACCACTGGTCTAGACAGACATATACAAGCAAGTGGACACTCCGTAAATTGAGATTCAGTAAGAATAATCGCCCAGCAATCAAACTTAGTAAAGAGGAAATTAGAAGAAGGGATGGAAATAGCGAGAAGAAGAAGTACCAGAATTAATGATAATTGCGGTTGGACACTTCCGACTGACTGGCAGCAACTACTCCAGTGACGTAGTCCTGGTGATGAACTAGGATTTAGTTCGAAAATTTGATCACCAACTTTTTTTAAAAATTACCTCTATAAAACCCGTTATTTTCACAGTAAACTATGCATTGAGGTGCCATTTTTTTCTTTTTTAAAGGGCTCTATTGAATATGAATTGTGACGTACCTGCCAGCAGGACGCACACGACATAAAGGCAGATAGGAATCAGAATAATCGTCTGCGTAACTCAGTTGGTAGAGCGACTTGTTCCGGAATAAGCGGCCTCGGGTTCGAATCCCGGCGTAGACCAAAAATGACCGAGAAATTTACTTCGTTATAATGGCGCCCGAACTATCCGGATGACCCGGCCGTTCAAAATCTCGCATTGGTGTGATGTTATTTCCACACCGCGAGACAGGAAAAATCAGAGAATCCCTTCTCCAGCGCTTCGAAAAATAAAAATGTGTGATGTTGCATTCCACACAGCATATTGACTGGGAGTTCTCAAGTGCACGTTCTACAGTGGATGGCTGCCTGCAACGATTCATGGTCACGGCTGACCCGTGGGCCATGCCCCCGGCCCTCTTTCGGGGGGAGATGTGACGTACCTGCCAGCAGGACGCACACGACATAAAGGCACATAGCAATCAGAACAAATGTCTGCGTAGCTCAGTTGGTAGAGCGACTTGTTCCGGAATAAGCGGCCTCGGGTTCGAATCCCGGCGTAGACCAAAAATGACGGAGAAATTTACTTCGTTATAATGGCGCCCGAACTGTCCGGATGACCCGGCCGTTCAAAATCTCGCATTGGTGTGATGTTATTTCCACACCGCGAGACAGGAAAAATCAGAGAATCCCTTCTCCAGCGCTTCGAAAAATAAAAATGTGTGATGTTGCATTCCACACAGCATATTGACTGGGAGTTCTCAAGTGCACGTTCTACAGTGGATGGCTGCCTGCAACGATTCATGGTCACGGCTGACCCGTGGGCCATGCCCCCGGCCCTCTTTCGGGGGGGGAGATGTGACGTACCTGCCAGCAGGACGCACACGACATAAAGGCACATAGCAATCAGAACAAATGTCTGCGTAGCTCAGTTGGTAGAGCGACTTGTTCCGGAATAAGCGGCCTCGGGTTCGAATCCCGGCGTAGACCAAAAATGACCGAGAAATTTACTTCGTTATAATGGCGCCCGAACTATCCGGATGACCCGGCCGTTCAAAATCTCGCATTGGTGTGATGTTATTTCCACACCGCGAGACAGGAAAAATCAGAGAATCCCTTCTCCAGCGCTTCGAAAAATAAAAATGTGTGATGTTGCATTCCACACAGCATATTGACTGGGAGTTCTCAAGTGCACGTTCTACAGTGGATGGCTGCCTGCAACGATTCATGGTCACGGCTGACCCGTGGGCCATGCCCCCGGCCCTCTTTCGGGGGGAGATGTGACGTACCTGCCAGCAGGACGCACACGACATAAAGGCACATAGCAATCAGAACAAATGTCTGCGTAGCTCAGTTGGTAGAGCGACTTGTTCCGGAATAAGCGGCCTCGGGTTCGAATCCCGGCGTAGACCAAAAATGACGGAGAAATTTACTTCGTTATAATGGCGCCCGAACTGTCCGGATGACCCGGCCGTTCAAAATCTCGCATTGGTGTGATGTTATTTCCACACCGCGAGACAGGAAAAATCAGAGAATCCCTTCTCCAGCGCTTCGAAAAATAAAAATGTGTGATGTTGC
This sequence comes from Macrothele yani, assembly GCA_039090855.1. Classification (NCBI taxonomy): domain Eukaryota; kingdom Metazoa; phylum Arthropoda; class Arachnida; order Araneae; family Macrothelidae; genus Macrothele; species Macrothele yani. Next base: position 24,944,065 of record CM077006.1, on the reverse strand, counting down.
ATTCCACACAGCATATTGACTGGGAGTTCTCAAGTGCACGTTCTACAGTGGATGCCTGCCTGCAACGATTCATGGTCACGGCTGACCCGTGGGCCATTCCCCCGGCCCTCTTTCGGGGGTGGGGGAGATGTGACGTACCTGCCAGCAGGACGCACACGACATAAAGGCACATAGCAATCAGAACAAATGTCTGCGTAGCTCAGTTGGTAGAGCGACTTGTTCCGGAATAAGCGGCCTCGGGTTCGAATCCCGGCGTAGACCAAAAATGATGGAGAAATTTACTTCGTTATAGAATAACTTTACAATATTTTATTCGTTCCGGTAAGGATTCCAAAAAACGTGCTCATTACAACCAAAAATTCAACGTCATCTTTCTTGTTCATTTTTTACGATGAATGCCAGATGTTTCACATTAGAGGTGTGCTCCGGCCGGATTGGACTTTTTTTAGTTTAAAGAACAAAGCAACGGGCCAGGCCAAATCGACCTTTTCTTTTTGTTGCAACGTTAAAGAAAGAAAAGAAAGTCGTGTTTCCCGATTTCCTGGTCGGTTTAATGGTTTTGCTGGCTTTACTTACTTCCATGACATAGCCCAACGCGTAGTCACAGGGGCGAGGAGAGGCACTTACAACGTTTTTACCATGTGTGTGTATTAAAATGGTAACACCACTTTGAGACTTGTTGACAACAAAAACATTCGACCCCTAGCGAGTGTGCGTATTGTGTAGAGTGGGGGACGGAGGGGTGTCGCAGTGAGGTGTGTGTGTGTGTGTGTGTGTTTGTATGAAAGAGTGGAACGACAGCGATTGTTTCTCCTATCCCTAATATGTATACGGATTGACTTATGTATTGTTACCGCTTGCTATTTCAGAGAAACAGAGATTTTGAACGCGCTCAGTCTTCTTTTTTCTCTCTCTTTAAAGGTTATATTATTTGATAATTGCTAAAATTTAGGTAGTATTTTTAGGTTTACATTCAACTAAATATTTTCAATAATATTTCATTATTTAAATTTCACAATTTAATAAAATACAATAGAAAGACAAAATAGCCGCGCCCGGTGGCGCAGTGGTCTAAGCGATGGCCTCTGATCATTCGTCCGAAAAGGGTCTGGGTTCGAATCCCGGTGAGGAACGGATGTTGTGTTTGTCTTACGGCACTGGCTTTCTCACTTCGCACGAACCAGTGACTCTAAATTAGGGACGGGCGACTATACTTATAGCCCACTGAGTTGCACACGGTGGTCGTTAAACCTCAAATAAAAAAAAAAGACAAAATTATACAAAATGGCAAATTACGGGCCGGACCATGCCTGGCCGAGGGTCTAACATTTGAAATGGGCCGGGCCTTAAGCGCACGGGCTTAAGCGGGGTTAGGCTCCTTAAATAAGTTCCGTGCAGATCTCTATTTCACATAACCGAGTGTCTTACGACTTTATCTGGTACTCTTATTTCAACTTTTTTTTTTTAATTTCGGCGACCACCATGAATTACTGTAAGTTTTTTTCGCAATCGCCAGTTCTTAATTTTGGGCCACTAGTTCCAGGTAAGGGACAGAGATAAACACACCTCATCCGGAACTAGAACTCAGGCCCATCTTGTACGAATGGTCAGAAGCCAGAACCTCATACCACTTGGCATTGGGGTCGACACAACGTGGACTGTTTCACAGTAAATCAAGAATGGCCCACTTACTTAGTCATTGTCGCGAACAAGATGTCTAAATGATTCAGGCATATAGAGATCTGGTTAGAGATCAGTCCAATAATTGCGTAGGTATCATAAGTCTTTGGTGTCAACCGCTCTGCGATTTGGCTGTGGAACCAATTTAAAAAAAAAATGAAGCAGACGTCCCGTGACTTGTTCCAAGCAATTCCCAACTAAAAACATCTCAGGATTGCAGCTACATCCCCTTCCAGACGGAGTGGACCTTACCTGAGACACTAGAAGCCAGATATCTGCTTCCTCTTTGACGAGAAAACTCTAACAATATGTGTAGACTGCCAGCAGATCTTCTGTTACATAGCGGATACCGCTTAAATAGATGCCTAGTGTCTTTTTTATGGACGAGTGGCGTTTCTTTATGCAATCGGACAGCAGACGTTTATTAGTCAAGAAACCCGTACAAGTCTTGTAACATCACCGGTAGAAGTGCGTTTTGTCATGGTAGTGTGACTCTGTACGCTGGTGAGTGGCCGTACCGATCTCCATGTCTTTTCTTCAAAACGTCCTGTCATAAAGTACCGGCTAAGCTTCTTTATCTGTCCCTGCTTTTGGTCTGAATGGTGGTGTTGTTTGTGGAGATTTCATGCCGTAATGGATGATGGAACACTGTCCCACACAGATACCGTTATAAAATCATTTCTTGAAGAAAATGATGGGCAACGAATGCAGTGGTCTCCATTTTGACAGCAATTCTGTTGAAGATTAGCCAGATGCGTTTGTATTTTCGCCATCCAGTCTTCTTCCCGAACCCTGTGAGATGTTACACCGGGTGTAAGGTAGTATCTTTTCAATCGCGGAATCGCATTATTGAGGGGGCCGCCTCGGTGGCACAATGGTCTAAGCGACTACTTCTGATCATTCGTCCGAGATAGGTCCGGGTTCGAATCCCGGTGAGGCATGGATGCTGTGTTGTCTTACGGCGGCTGCTCTCGCTCTTCCCTGGAACAAGTGACCCTAAATTAGGGACGGGCGACTGCTTATAGCCCATTAAGTTGCTCATGGTGGTCGTTAAACCTCCCATCAGAAAAAATATATATATTGAGTGGATGACGCTGCGCTGCCTTGTATTTCCAAAAGAATCTCATTCCAGATTAATTCTACGCTTTGCATACCAAACTCCAACCATATTTTTTCGATGTATATTTCAAGTACCTGTTTCAAACGTGTTCTAGCGATGGCTTATGACCATTCGTCCGAAAAGGGTCCGGGTTCGAATCCCGGTGAGGCATGGATGTTGTGTTTGTCTTACGCTACTGGCTCTTTCCCTTCCCTGGAACCAGTGGCCTTGAATTAGGGACGGGCGACTGCTTATAGCCCATTGAGTTGCTCACGGTGGTCGTTAAACCTTCAATCAAATAAAAAAAAATGTGTTCTCTATCGTCGCACAGTTGTAAGATACACGCAATTCGTCTAAAATGATTCGGGATTACGGTGATGAAAAATCACAGATATGATCCTGAGAACTTTCACACGTTTATAGTTCAGCAATTTTTTTGATCAGGAAGTTTTTTTGTTTGTTTTTTTGTTTTTTTTTTTGGAACGCCTGAAGAGCAAATATATTAATTTGCTCTGTCACATTAGCCGTAACCGTGTCTTGAAAGCGCTTCTCTTTCAGCGGAAAGTTATGTTTTGGTAATAATGAGAAATCTGATGATACCAAATCTGGTGAATAAGGTGGGTGCGCGCTGAGTCGATTCTTGCTTCTTTTGCGTAAAAACAGGTTACAGAAGCAGCGGTGTAACTCAGTCCGTTATCGTGAAGAAGAAACGAATCTTTCCTTTTGCGAAATTCCGCAACAACGCGTCGCATTTGGTAAGTAACTGTTTCACTACGAACAAATGATACTAGTTACTGACTTTTTGTCAGTCTAGAATAAATTCATGATGAATGACACCCTTATCATAGAAAGATTATCAGTACGGTTTTTGCATGTGATTTTTCCATGCGGACTTCTCTCAGCGGGAGTTCCCCCTCCCCCTTTTTTTTTTGGCGTTCGAGCTGTTCATTTTTTTCTTTTCAGAATCGTAAACAAAGTTTTGCATTCCTTGATTATTTTAATTGGCACAGTTTCATTTAAACTGCAGCGGGAATCAACACGCAACAGTTTTTGCTCCGGTGTTAGGAAATGCGGGTCAACTTTCGCACACGTTTATTTTTCTAAATCGTCGTGAAAAATTATTTGGAGAGCACCTTTGCTAAAGTTCAGACCTGCACTTCTTATTCTCAAATTGATGTGACCATCCTGTGTGACCAACCACCGAACATCTTCAATTGCGTTGTTGTTTTGATTGTTTGATGAGCGTCTGATCTGTTCGTCGTCTTGCAAAGATTCTCGAGCTTCCAGAAAACTTTTGAGCCACTCAAATGTTGCTGAAAGCAACAAACTCGCATTGCATTGCCTTATGCTTTTTGTAACATACCATGCTTCGATGTAGCACGTTTTTACCCAATAAGAAACAAAACTTTATTCTGGCTCATTGTTTCATTGTAAAATTCTGAGACATCACTTCAACACAATAACCAGTTTGAACTGGTTACTTCATAGTCTCTCAAATGGACGCGAGCGAAACTTGCCCACATGCACACACTAGAGGTCTGTATGGCCCGGGCCGGGCATTTGCTCATTTCTAAGTTGGGAAAAAGGCCCGAGGCCGGACCTTCAATATTTAATATAAAGCAGACATGGGCCGAGCAGGGGTTTTTTTATGAGCAAAACAATCGATATAGGGTGCCTTTCTCGTTTGGAAATTCCGCAAAACACAGCAGCAAGATAAGACTGATTAATTTCCGTTCTTGGAAAAAAATAGAAGTTTTACTGCATCCTCCCTCCTACAAAACAATTGGAGTGGGTCAGCTCACTTAGTTTTTCAATATGAGTGTGGTCCTTTCTCTCTCTCTCTCTCTCTCTAACTTTAACCCTCCTCTCATGCTTCAGCGCAGGCTATTAACTACAGCATTTATAAACCGAGTCACCCTCTCGCAGACGATCTTTTTTATTGTTCTGGTCTGCGGGAATTTGTTCTCTAGATGTGTGAAAAGCTTTTAAGTTGTTTTAAATGGCACGGGAGAAATGGGCAGGAAGAAACTTACATCTGTGTATAAATTTGTGCCGTATTTTTCCCATTTGTACTCTCGGAGAGCTAGGAGATGGCAAATGAACCCTTAGGTATCACAGCCCAGCCGTTTTCAAACTTCTGTGACACTGGTTAGCTGGGCAGTCTGTCGTTGTTTCCCCTTAGCATATGCTCAGTTCAGTGTTGCTGATAAATACTCTGCCGTACTTATTATGGAGTTTAAGAAAGCGAAAGAGTTTCGCGAAAAAATCGCTTTCCGAGAATATGTTCTTGTAGAGAATGTAAAGTAGAACGATCGGACTCATAATTTTTTATATTTCGTACTTTTCGAATTAATCCCCCCCCTCCTTACCCCGACGGATATTCCGGGTCCGGCGGTAGGCAATGATAACTTAAAAGCCCAGAAAATTTGAAAGGCATGGAAACTGTCGTTTACATGCAATGTTTTTCAGTGTACAAGCCTCCCCCGCCCTTCTCAGACGTCACGTGACATCTACAGTCACAGAAATATTCCGCCGCCCCGGTGGCGCAGTGGTCTAAGGCGCTGGCCTCTGATCATTCGTCCGGACGGGGTCCGGGTTCGAATCCCGGTGAGGCATGGATGTTGTGCTTGTCTTACGGCACTGGCTCTCTCCCTTCCCTGGAACCAGTGACCCTAAATTAGGGACGGGCGACTGCTTATAGCCCATTGAGTTGCTCACGGTGGTCGTTAAACCTCCAATCAAAAAAAAAAAAAAAAAAAAAAATATTCCGAATTAACGTTTATTGTAATAGAATACGTGTAGCAATTAAGAAGACGAAAACTCTTTAGGAGTTGAATGACCAGGTGTCAAATTCGTGTTTCAGTAATTGTTGAAATTTTACTGGCCAGCCCGGGCCTTGAAAACAGGAGAACTATACGTGCCGGGCTTTAATTATAAAATGTGAAAAGGGCTGGGCCTTGGACGTGCGGGCTTTCCAAATTAAGGCGGGTGCAGACCTTTAGCACACACTACTTGATGCAACTTAGTTTCAGCGCTCCCCGACATATCACCGGCACTTCACACAGGAAATCATTCCGGCATTCTTTTACACGCAATGTTTATACACGCAATAGACAAAACATTAGAAATATCTAACCAACAGTGTGTTGGTTCTCCTCTAGCCCGAATAACAGCCTGTAAAAGCCGAGGTATCGACTCCACCAGATGCCAGAGAGTTTCCGGAGGTAATCCCAGCCATACCTATTGCAGCATTGTCCAATTCTCCGCGCAAGACATCGGTCCAGGATCCGTGGATCTGAGGTGTTCTGCTCCATGGCATCCCATAGAGCTTCCACAGGGTTCAAATCCGGGGACTCTGGTGTCCAATGGATGATTCCAAACTCAGATGAGTGTTCCTCGAGCATTGCCTGGTGAGGTGTGGCCTGATGGGGCGGCACATTTTCCTGCTGAAACAGCCCATCGGCCGGATGATGCGCGAAGTTCGTGAAAGCGTGTACATCAGCCAGCACATGCAGGGCTATGGAAGAGAAGGGCTGGTCCTTAGAGCTAGGTCCCCTGAAGCCGGAAGTTGGAGGTGATGACGTAGTCATGCTGCAGGAGTAGCATGGTAGTGGGTTCTCTGAAACCACTGGTGCTCGGGAACTGCGAACTAATCAGTGCAAAAAAGGCAAACAAATCACATAAACTTTAAGCCCTGGAGTAAGGGGAAGGAGAACCTGGAGTATGGAGAATTGAGAACTCTTTGTCATCATCGCAATTTAAACGAAACAAGATATTCTCTAAACGTATGTTTCCAACATTGCACTATTGGGCATGTCGAACCGAGTCTTCGTTAAAACGCAGGTGACACATTTCTTCAAAATTTTTAATTTGCATTTCTTTTTTAAAGTACTTATATTTTCATCTTGCTTTTTAATTGCTGAATTTCAGAAATTAGAGATCGCCTAAAAGTGGCCCATCTTTTCCATCGTTGAACAGAAACTTTGCGATATCTATCATTTCCTGCCTTTTAGTTTGGAGATCTTCCTCAAGTGTTAAATTTTTTTCTTCATTAAATTATCATTACAGATTTGCAAAAAATTGCAGTTACGGCGTCTGTACATTGCCACTGATTCCCCATTTCGTACTGCATCGCTCGTTTCACCTTTAGTATCCAGATCAATTTTCTTCTGGCTTAATTCATTTAATTATTCCAAAGCATTTCGAACATTTTTTCCCTGTGTCTCTGAGTCCTCTGCGTCATTTCTTCAGAATTAAAAAAAAGGTACATTTACGATGGACACAGCATCAGATTTGAGTATCTTTTCGCAAAGGCAATCTAAGTAATTGATTTGATTTTTCATGTTATCTTCATACCCACAACTCTGAAATTTTCGGTACAAATTTTGGCGTACTTAACACTAACAGAGCCCAGTCTTCGACACCTCTTTATTTATTCTTTTACCAGCACTGATTTATTTCGGGAAAAAGCACGCAATACAATAAGTTTTCCTTTCGGGTACCTGCATTTATTCCGACATGTTGCAACGGCACACGAAAATATTTGTTAAAAAAAAAAAAAAAAAAAGGAGCACCGATTTACGCAGCTAAACTGACTATTTACATACATGCATACAGCAGATACACTATTAAATATTCGCACAATTAATTGTTTTAAATGTACACCAATAAATATATCGCAAACGATAAAATAATCTAGTTTGATGGAATAAAGCGTAATCTAGAAAACTCTTCTCCCAATGACAGCACATCAGCACTGGAGATGTCCATGCAGCACAGTGACGTCACAACTGGCCCTCAATCTCTCTAATGAGGAACGTGTCGGCATTCGGTTTCACAAAGCGGCAAACCAGCGCTTGTCTCTTTTATAGCCCTGCAGCACATCATGGTAGTGCGCAAAAGCTAAAGGTATCTTCAGATACACTAAGGAACATAATGTGTCTGATCAGAAGGCTCCCAAAACCATCACGGAGCTCCCATACCCTTCAACACAGCCCACCTGGTACAACTGGACAGTGTCCTCATGCTGTCGACGCCATGCCTGCACCCTTCTGTAAGCTCAGCTAAAAACCATACTGTCTATGTCTGTCTGACAATGCTGTGCAACTATGTCTGCTTATCCTGTCACTGTATCTGTACCACCAGATCAAATAAATAATTTTTAAACCCTCAAACAACGACAAAAACAACAGGGCCTGAAATTAACTCGGACAGCGCAAACATGGTTCAAGAGATTTGCGGCTGGTGATTCGAGCTTGAAAGAGAAAAAGGACTTTTCGGGTAGGTTATCTGCTGTTGATAAGGACGCTCTGCAAGCGGCTGTAGAAGACAATCCATGAACAAGCTCTCGTAAATTGCCGGAACTGGAAGTTTCTAAATAAACCGTCACCGTAAGATCAGAAAGCTTTATAGATGATACCGTGGGGTGCCTCAAGGGCTCAGCCCAGCTCAAGCTCAACGGCGTGTCGAGGTATGCAAGGAACCGATCAGAAATCCGTGCGATACTCGATTTATGAAACGAATAGTTACTGATGATGAAAGGTGCATATATATATGCTTAATCCAGATTTTTCATCACAGTGGTTGTATACAGGATGTTTCAAAACTGATGGATCAAACTTTAAGAGGTGATAGAACACACCGAGACAAGCACTTTTCGTCATAGGATGCATAGTCGCAAGTTACGTGGTTAGGCGCTGGAGGGCGCTTTCCGTTTCTCCACACACGCCGTCTTTCAAAAGCAAAGACAGCAATCACACAACAAATCAAAACAAAGCTTTATTGCAGAAAAAATAAAAAAACAAAACGTGGCATCACAAAATTACATCAAATTTGTAAATACTGAAACTAATTGCATTTACAAAAGCTGCTCAACAGGGCGACAGCCACTCCTGATACACGCTTCGCATCGTCGACGTAAAGATGTCCGTATGTTGTAGAAAATACCAGGCATTTTCCGGACAGCTGCAGCAGCGACTGAAAGTCTGGCGAATAGTTCCTCATTGGAATCAATGGGAGTGTCGTACATTACGGCCTTGGATGTTCTCATGAAAAGAAATCCAGAGGGGACAGATCTCATAATCGTGGGGGCTAAGCGATGGGTCAACCTCGGCCAATTTATTAGCCTGTAAATTTGGAGTTCAAGTAATCACGCACCTGAGTGCTGAAATGAGCTGGCGCTCCATCCTGCTGGAACCACATTTTACGATGGACGGCTGCTGGTACATGCTGGATCAATTCAGGCAAGACTTGTTGAAGGAAAATAAGGTACGTCCTTCCATCCAGACGTTCGGTAATAGATATGGGTCCTTGCGTTGAGAAAGACGTCGTGTGTCCACGTAACTTCCGACCATGCATTCTATAACGAAAGGTGCTTGTTTCGGTGTGTTCTGTCACCCCTTAAAGTTTGTTCCATTAGTTTTGAAATACCCTGTAGAAGTGAACCAGCTTTACCTACCCCCGAATGCGAAGGTCTTGAGAAAAACGTTATGCTTAGTGTTTGGTGGAATTATGAAGGTGTAATCCACTTTGAGCTCATTCCGAATGATCTGTCTATCAATGCCAAACTGTATTCTCAGCAACAGGGCAGGATGCGTGACAATCTTCAGCGGAAGTATCCTTCCCTAGTCAACCGAAAGAGAGCATTGCTATTAACACAACAAGAACAAGGAAAACCTCGTACCGCTAATAGGACCCAAATTAAACTTTAAGGGCTACATGTAATCGAGTTGCTGCATCATCCAGTGTCATCCTGCATCATCCATCATCCTGCATCATCCATCATCCTGCATCATCCATCATCCAGCCTTGACCTTGACCCTTCAGTCTACCACTTGTTCGGGCGATGCCGCATTTTCTCCGTGTCAAGCAGTTGACTGCATTGGACGATGTCGAACGCTACGGACAAGAGTTTTTGGCTCTAAACCAAAACTCTTGGCACCGTGCAGGAATTGAACAACTGGTTCAAACTATTAAAGATTATGGCATGTACTTTGAAATTTAGCTTGGACACTTCCGAGGTTCTGAGTAAGTGAAACTGTTTTATCAAAACGCCATTTTCTCCGGACTCCCCAATAAAATGATGTCTTAATAAAACAGTTTCACTGGACAATCTTGAACACTTTTAAGATGTACAAGAATGCTCAGTTTAATCCGGAATAGCGGTTTTACCTTTTTAACACGTTAGTAAAATCACGCAATGTGTTGATTATGATATGCTTTCCAACATACCAGAAATCATTACTCCAGTTATTACTCAAGTTATAAGGGTAATGGCTGTGGAATAAATCTCAATCCTGTGCCCTGACCTTTGACCCCATTTCGATGATATTAAACAAGGCCGGTGGTTCAGTATATATCCGGAACAACATGATGAGGTTTTGTTGAAATCGAAGCATTTTTGAGTAAGTTATGACGCGTAAGGGCGATGGAATGGATCCCGCTCCTCTGTCCTGACCTTTGACCCCATTTTGCCCATTTTCAAAAGAGTTCGTCCACAGGTTTGTCCCCTACCACATACTAAACATTCATCGCAATCGATCCATTTTCACGCGAGTTATCGTGCAGACAGACTCAGCTTCTTCAACCTACGGTTGAAAAGCGTAAAAAAACTGGGAGAGCATCATTTTCATCAAAATTTTGGCGTTTTCGGAGCAAAACAGCTTTCAAAAGAGACCATCTTGCTTTTCTCCGTAACTAATTGGAATTGGGAAACGATACTTGGCCAGTTTGTGTAGTTCGTAAAAGTGTACAAGACTGTTCAGTTTAATCCGGAATAGTTGTTTTGCTCCGAAAGCGCCAAAATTTGTGGAACGAGTTAGTAAAATCATGCAATGCATTGATTATGATACGCTTTCCAACATACCAGAAATCATTACTCAAGTTATGAGGATAATGGCTGTGGCATTGACCCTGACATTTGACCTCATTTCGATGATATTGAATAGGCCAGGTTCAGTATTCCTCCGGAACAACTTGATAAAGGTTTGTCGCAATCGAAGCATTTTTACGCAAGTTATTACGCATAAGGGCAATGGAAAGGACCTAGCTCCTAGGTTTTGACCTTTGTCCCCATTTCGCTCATTTTCAATAAGGTTCGTCCCCAGGTGGTCACCTATCACATACTCAATGCCTGTCACACTGGAGCTGATGACGCGGTTGCAGGTCGACCGGAACTTGGGGAATCAGTAAGGTTGCCCCGCCCCTCTGCGAAGAAACTGCATCTGGAGATGTTGCTGCGGTCCAGGAAATCACCACCACACACTTCGACCATTTCTTTGTAAATTTACGTAGGAGTTTTCCGTTTAGCCCACAAAACTCTGACTACACCGCGTTGCTCTTTATTCGTTAACGAAGTTAAGAAACGCGGCATATTTGTGCCATCGTTCACACTATCTTCCACCACGGCGACACCTGATCCTGCCAAAGCAGCTTGTGGCAGGATATTCGAACTCGTTGTCTGCCAAATTGCAACCTGCTGCTGTACCTGTAACCTGCAAAGAGAAAAAAATAGCTGCGCGTTACTTTTCGTTCCTCCCTAGTATATGAATTTGTCTCTTTCTCTAATTATGTCTTCTATATGTGTCCTTCCTCATTATATCTTCTGAATGTATCTTTCTCGTATTATGTCTTCTGCACGTCTGTTTCTCTCACTGTGTCTTCTGAATATCTCTTTCTCTCATTATGTCTGGCTGTCATCTCTCTTTCTCTCATTATGTCTGGCTCTCTTCTCTCTTTCTCTCATTATGTCTGGCTCTCTTCTCTCTTTCTCTCATTATGTCTGGCTTTCTTCTCTCTTTCTCTCATTATGTCTGGCTCTCTTCTCTCTTTCTCTCATTATGTCTGGCTCTCTTCTCTCTTTCTCTCATTATGTCTGGCTTTCTTCTCTCTTTCTGTTGTATTTTCCATCTTTCTGTCCTCTCTCTCTCTCTCTCTCTCTCTCTCTCTCTCTCTCTCTCTCTCTCTCTCTCTCTCTCTCTCTCTCTCTCTCTCTCTCTCTCTCTCTCTCTCTCTCTCTCTCTCTCTCTCTCTGTGGCAATTTTTTTATTTTTTTCTCGTTTTGTTTATCTTATCTTCCTTTCTCTTACTTTCGGTGTCTCTCTCATTCTTTATCTTTTCTGTCTATGCCTTTCATCATTACTTTGTGTATCTCTTTCTCTCCTTTCTCTCTTCTATGAACATTTGTTTCATCTGTGTTTCCTTCTCCCGCTCTTTTTCTGTGTTATTCTAATATTTTTTCCTATCTATCTTCCTCAATCTGTCCTTTCTTTTCATCTTCCTTTTCCTTGTCTCAATCAGTTCCAGTTGAGAGAGATATGTACCTCTCCCAGTGCAAATTAAGACGAAGAAGCGTAACCTATTTTTTCTAAGGAAAAATGCTTAATTACTTTATACTATATAGCTTGATTTAATATAAATTAATTTTTAACCTGCTTGCCTTTATTTAGGAAGTCTAGCACCTTAAAATTGATTTGAATGCATATGACATTCTGAGTAACACTTATTATTTTACATTTGCTCCGTTGCAATGCCTCCTAATCTGGGCTAAAATGACTCGTATATTGCTCCAGAAATATCGCTCTCACTTAGATGACGTCATAACCGAGTTCCAGTTCATGTGCAAGGGACAGGGATTCGTGCTTCCTTCATCCCTGCTCAGTTTAAACAGTTCCATTTTCCCCAAAAGAAATTTATTATTTATGTAACTGCCCCAATGAATATAGATAAGGTATAAATTCCTTTTAAAGATGATAAATCTATCTCTCTGTCTATCGGTCTATTGAAAGCCGGTGCTTCCTGTTTTCATAAGGTCGGAGAGGAAGAATAGCAAGACGAATAAACGCAATTTCACTGCCTTTGTTTTGCTCTCGGAAGAAGCGTTAAGAACTCATTTATAATCGCGATTCGTTGACTTCCCGAACAATTCTCTCTTAAATATTTATAAAAATTACGCAATCCTTGGAATGGAATGCGCTTTGTCGCCCATGGGTTAGATTCGAGAGAGGGTGAGAAACCCTAGCGACACCAAGCCGAGTCTTTCGTGCGAGGCAGCTGTTGAATTCTTCACGAATGCTAAATTACCAGAAGGACTACCGAGGCTACGGAGAAGATTAAATGCAGGGAATGGAATGTCGAGATGTGGATCACTGTTATGTTCACTGTGAGGAGAAGGGTGGGGAGGAATGGATTTCGGCGAACTCGAAAAATTCAACAATACGTTATGCCGGTAAAAGCATATAACGGTTGAGGTTCAGAGGCTACCAGATGCCTGTCGAAACAATGTCCGTAACATTTCAGAGATAACTTTAGCCTTTATTTCATGCTCTATTTTTCTTCTTACTTCTTACGGGCATCAGTTTTGAAATTTGTGTCATGAAGTTAAATATCACTAGCCTGTAGAACCTTTGCATGCCAAGGAAAGGTTTGGCAAGAGAATCTCCTGGAGACAACGTGGTTTGAGAAGCAAATCTTTATTTTTATTCAGGAATTCATTATTTAGTACAGATGTAATAAGATACTTAAGATGGTTCCACCTAAATTCTCTGCCTCATGTTTCCAATGGTAAACTTCTTAACATTTTTTCATGGTAATTAATGTATTCCCAAGGATCAAAATTTGCACATCGATAAAACTAACTTTAAGTTACAGCATGGGATACTTGCTAAAACATAACCATAATTGAGCAATCCAAAATTTGTTTGTCTACTGACTGACATCATCAATGTACAGGTCGCGCCATCTGTTCACAGGTCTAACATTACTCAAAGAAAAATTATTGATATTTAATATAACTATGGTTAATTTAGCAAGTATTAAGTATCCCATGCTACACTGGCCACCCAAAATGGCCACCCAAAATATCCCATGCTACACTGGCCACCCAAAATGGCCACCCAAAATGTCCCATGCTACACTGGCCACCCAAAATGCAACACCAAGAAGGCAGCATCCGATTGGCCTGAAATTCGCAGCATGCGTCGCCCGCGAGAGGGCATAGAAACGATTAGCATTGCAGGGCATATGCAAATCATGTGCGCCCGGCACGCCACGGAGAAGCACTATAAGAAAGGTGCACAGAAGGCGGGGTGTAAGTAGTGGAAGTGTGTTGCGCTGCCGGACCTGTGCGTGGAAAGCTTCCTGATGCCTTGTCGCAGAATACGGCAGTCATTCCAGCACGTTTCGCAGTTCGACAGAGGACGAATAGTGGCTTATCGCGACAGCGATTTATCTTACCGAGACATCGGCACCCGTGTGGGACGGCATCCAGCCACAATGAGGTGAGTATTGATTCGGTGGGTGCAGGAGGGACGGACGAACCGACGTGAGCGATCGCCGCAGCCACGACACACCACCGAACGAGAGAACCGGCATGTTGTGCAGCGGGTATTGACGGCTCGCACCGCCACATCACGAACGTTAGCGCAGAAATTAGGGTGTTTTGCGCAACAACCTGTATCAGCACGTACCGTTCGACGTCGTCTGCAGGAGCAGGGACTTGTCGCACGGCGCCCATTGCTTCGATTACCATTGACGTTACACCACCGGCAAGTGCGGCGGCAGTGGGCCGTTGAACGCCGCACCTGGACTACGGAATGGTGCAAAATTGTCTTCTCCGACGAATCGCGCTTCTGCCTGCATCACCACGGTGGTCGGAACCGCGTGTGGCGGCACCGCGGCGAGTGACTGTATGACGCCTGCATTATGCATCGCCATACCGATCCGTCGCCTGGCGTAATGGTTTGTTGCGCAATTGGATATGACACCCGCACCCCTCTGGTACGCATTGCCAGTACACTCAACAGCCACCGCTACATCTCCGACGTTTTGGAGCCTGTAGTCCTCCCTTACCTGCAAGACCTGCCAGCGGCCACGTTTCAACAGGACAATGCGTGCCCTCGAGTGGCACGCATCGTGCAACAATTCTTTACGGCCCACCAGGTGTCACTGCTGCCGTGGCCCGCCTATTCTCCCGATATGTCGCCCATCGAACACGTCTGGTCTCTGATCGGCAAGCGAGTGGCCCGGCAAGCACCACCCGCGGCTAAGCCTGATGAACTGTGGCAACGTGCGGAAGCAGCCTGGACCGACATACCCCAAGCCTACATCCAAAGCCTCTTTCGTTTGATTCCGCGGCGTGTAGCGGCCGTTATTTCCGGCCATGGGGTCCACACGAATTATTGATGTCTGCGTATTCCGCAAGTCGCACGGGCCTGTAAGCTCAATCGTTTCGTCTCTGTATCTGCTGTTATGTGTCCAGTAAATCTGGCTTTGCTATCTCGTGTCCTTCTTGGTGTTGCATTTTGGGTGGCCAGCAGTGTATAACTTAAAGTTAGTTTTATCGATCTGCAAATTTTCATCCTTAGGAATACATTAACTGCTAAGAAAATATGTAAAGAAATTTTACCATTGGAAACATATGACAGAGATTTTAGGTGGAACCACCTTAATGGCAAATGTGTAACTGGCGTCTTTTAAATGTACATATTTGTATCTACACGACGGACGTTTCGAGGAGAGTGAATTTGTACCTTTAGGATATTATGGTGCGTGGGAACGAACGGGTGAAATTTTTATAGGGTTAAAGGAGGTTGAGGCTCTGATGTTTAAGGATATTTCTTCGCCTCATTTTTTAGGGTGAGTGTATTTTAGTGTGGTGTTATTTACCGTCTGTAGCCCAACATTGTCACGAAAATTACCATAAATTTTATTCTGGAAACGCTTAACACATTGACAAACATGATTCAACTATCGTGCTTGGTATTTTAGAAGCTTTCCACATATGTCTCAACTCTTGTCGACGACGTGGCATACATTCCATTTCTTTTAAGTGCGTGCAAAAAAAGAACTCACCAAAATCTGCAAACGTCAGCACACTGATGATGTCACAATGACTGAAACGTTGACGCTTCATTTGCCCTTATGAAGCCGAGGCAAACGCTCAGCAAAACTATAGTAGATTTCAAATATGTATCATGAATAACGTTGCTGACTTAATCTATGGCGAATTTCTTGGTTGTTTTTATAGTTAGGAATGCTTAAAACCGGGAAACTTTTTTCTATCAAAGCAACACAAAGTTATTATGATGTCTCTATTTTTCATGTTTCATGTCGAAATACTTTCCTTGACAAGACTGTAGCCAGATATATACATGAGTTGCTGAGACACTAAATATTGATATTTTAAAAAATCCTCTGAAGAGACGAGTAAATACGTTCTATTGTTGAAATGCTTACCTTCAGAGGTTTCCTTTAAAAACCGCAACCAAATAGTAGAATGCTACATAAACTGAAGTGCCAAAAGTAATGGAATACCTACCTAGTATCGTGCTGGACCTCCTTTAGCCCAACGAAGAGCAGCAGCTTGGCGTGGCAACGATTCCACAAGTGCCCGGAAGACTTCTGAAGAGATGTTGAGCCATGACGTCTGAACAGCCGCCGACAGTTCCCTGGTACTTCTTGGGTGAGAATGAACCTTTCCATCACCTCCCATAAGTGCTCTATTGGGTTCGTGTCGAGCGAACGTGGTGGCCACACCATCCGTCGGAATTGTCGAGAATAACCCTCGAACCAATTTTGGACAACTTGTGCCCGATGACATGGTGCATTGTCCGACTGGAAAATTCCATCGTTGTTGGGGTACATGAAGTCCATAATGCGCTGCAAGTCGTCACGCAGCACAGCTACAAAAGAGAGTACCGGTTAATGACGTGTTTACGAGGACCATAAGACCCAAGCTGTGCCATGTAAAAACACCCCACTCATGTATATAATCACCATCAGCTTGCGCAATGCCTTGCTGACAGCTTGGGTCCATGGCCTCATGGTGTTTGCACTACACCCGAACCCCACCATCCGCTCGTAATAACTGGTAGAGTGACTCATTGGACTATGACACATGTTGCTAGTCTTCCAAGGTCCAATTACCATCTTCACAAGTACGGATAAGCCGCTGCGTCCAATGTCGTGGTATTGACAAAGACACTGTGGTGGGTATTCTGCTCCAATACCCCTTGGACACTAAATTACGATACACTATCCAGATGAATATGTCCCTGGTACGTCCTGCCTTGAATGTGAATGTTATTTGAGCCAGTGTCGCTTGTATGTTAGCATGGACAATCGTGGTCAGACGCCGCTCGTCATCGTCATTCAGCACCCGTGGTCGACCTAATGGATATATCTCTGGTACCTCCTGCATTGAATGTGAATGTTATTTGAGCCTGTGTCGCTTGCCTGTTAGCATGGACAACCCTGGTCAGACACCGCTGGTCACGGTCATTCAGCATCCGTGGTCGACCTGATGGATATGTCTCTGGTGCCTCCTGCTTTGAATGTAGATGTTATTTGAGCCAGTGTCGCTTGTCTGTTAGCATGGACAATTATGGTCAGACACCGCTGGTCACGGTCATTCAGCACACGTGGTCGACCTGATGGATATCTCTCTGGTGCATCCTGCATTGAATGTGGATGTTATTTGATCCAGTGTCGCTTGTCTGTTAGCATGGACAATTCTGGTCAGACAACGCTGGCCACGATCATTCAGCACACGTGGTCGACCTGATGAATATGTCTCTGGTGCATCCTGTATTGAATGTGGATGTTATTTTATCCAGTGTCGCTTGTCTGTTAGCATGCACAATTCTGGTCAGACACCGCTGGTCACGGTCATTCAGCACCCGTGGTCGACCTGATGGATATGTCTCTGGTGCCTCCTGCTTTGAATGTGGATGTTATTTGAGCCAGTGTTGCTTGTCTGTTAGCATGGACAATTATGGTCAGACACCGCTGGTCACGGTCATTCAGCACACGTGGTCGCCCTGATGGATATCTCTCTGGTGCCTCCTGCATTGAATGTGGATGTTATTTGAGCCAGTGTTGCTTTTATGTTAGCATGGACAATCCTGGTCAGACGCCGCTGGTCACGGTCATTCAGCACACGTGGTCGACCAGATGGATGCCTCTGGTGCCTCCTGCATTGAATGTGGATGTTATTTGAGCCAGTGTCGCTTGTCTGTTAGCATGCACAATCCTGGTCAGACACCGCTGGTCACGGTCATTCAGCACCCGTGGTCGACCTGATGGATATGTCTCTGGTGCCTCCTGCATTGAATGTGGATGTTATTTGAGCCAGTGTCGCTTGACCGTTAGCTGGACAATCCTGGTCAGACGCCGATGGTCACGGTCATTCGGCACCCGTGGTCGACCTGATGGATATGTCTCTGGTACCTCCTGAATTGAATGTGGATGTTACTTGAGCCAGTGTCACTTCTCTGTTAGCATGGACAATCCTGGTCAGACGCCGTTGGTCACGGTCATTCAGCACACGTGGTCGACCTGATGGATATCTCTCTGGTGCCTCCTACATTGAAAGTGGATGTTATTTGAGCCAGTGTCGCTTGTCTGTTAGCATGGACAATCAAATCTGGTCAGACACCGCTGGTCACGGTCATTCAGCACACGTGGTCGACCAGATGGATGCCTCTGGTGCCTCCTGCATTGAATGTGGATGTTATTTGAGCCAGTGTCGCTTGACTGTTAGCATGGAAAATTCTGGTCAGACGCCGCTGGTCACTGTCATTCGGCACCCGTGGTCGACCTGATGGATATGTCTCTGGTGCCTCCTGCATTGAATGTGGATGTTATTTGAGCCAGTGTCGCTTGACCGTTAGCTGGACAATCCTGGTCAGACGCCGCTGGTCACGGTCATTCGGCACCAGTGGTCGACATGGTGGATATGTCTCTGGTGCCTCCTGCATTGAATGTGAATGTTATTTGAGCCAGTGTCCCTTGTCTGTTAGTATGGGCAACCCTGGTCAGACACCGCTGGTCATGGTCATTCAGCACCCGTGGTCGACCTGATGTATATGTCTCTGGTACCTCCTACATTGAAAGTGGATGTTATTTGAGCCAGTGTCGCTTGTCTGTTAGCATGGACAATCAAATCTGGTCAGACACCGCTGGTCACGGTTATTCAGCACACGTGGTCGACCTGATGGATATGTCTCTGGTTCCTCCTGCATTGAATGTGGATGTTATTTGAGCCGGTGTCGCTTGTCTGTTAGCATGGACAATCCTGGTCAGACGCCGCTGGTCACGGTCATTCGGCACCCGTGGTCGACCTGATGGATATGTCTCTGGTACCTCCTGCATTGAATGTGGATGTTATTTGAGCCAGTGTTGCTTGTCTTTTGGCATGGACAATCCTGGTCAGAAACCGCTGGTCACGGTCATTCAGCACCCGTGGTCAACCTGGTGGATATGTCGCTGGTACCTCCTGCATTGAATGTGGATGTTATTTGAGCCAGTGTCGCTTGTCTGTTAGCATGGACAATCCTGGTCAGACGCCGCTGGTCACGGTCATTCGGCACCCGTGGTCGACCTGATGGATATGTCTCTGGTACCTCCTGCATTGAATGTGGATGTTATTTGAGCCGGTGTCGCTTGTCTGTTAGCATGGACAATCCTGGTCAGACGCCGCTGGTCACGGTCATTCAGCACCCGTGGTCGCCTACTGCGCTGTCCATAGTATGTGGCAATGCCTTCGATGAGGTATTCTCGGAACACACGTGACACCGTGGATTGGGGAATTTTGAATGTTTGCCCAGCTTCGGAAATTGAATGCCCCATCCTTCTGGCTGCCACTACTATGCCTCGTTCAATCTCCGATAATTCACGTTGGCTTGCCATAATCCTACTGGAAGTGGTTTAACCTGACTCACGAGAATACACCTCGGAACTGATATAAATCGTGTCGTGTGTCGATGCCTTCATACGGGTCAGTGCCAGTCAAAAATGTGTATACTGCCATTCCATGACTTTTGGCACTTCAGTGTACATACTGTATATTTCACATTAGTAAAGAAAAGGCAAAAGTTATTATATTACAGTAGAAGGAGCTTCAAGGTAGATGTGAGGAATTCATGTAAATACGAACTGCTTTTGATAATTGTGCTATAGAATAATAAAAAGAATACTGAAAATCAAAAACTCTATGCTACACTGGTTTCCCTAAATACAACTCAAAAACGGTATGCATCCGACTCGGATGAAATTTAGTGGTAAGCTTTATCAGACCAAAAGCAACAAAAAACTTAACAGCATGTGATACAAAGCATTTACATTTTGTATGAGTGATACAAATATGAAATTACAGAAATATAGTTGTCAAAATGAAATATAAAAAAGTCTTCCAATATTGAGTGTGGCTACCCCGAAACAGCAATACATGCCCGAACGCGATGTTCCATGTTGTTAATGTCGAGAAGTTCCGTGCGTAGCTGCTTCCATTGCTCGAGCAAAGCAGGGTGGAGTCCCTGCAGGGTTCGGGGAAGGGGCTGGAGGCCAGCAACACGCCTTCCGAGAGCATCCCAGACATGTTCGATGGGATTCAGATCGTGAGAGCGTGCTGGCCACTCCATAAGTACTATAGTCGCATGTTCTAGATACCGGCGCACGAGGCGAGCTGCGTGAGGGTGGGCTTTATACGCCTGCAGTACAAATGTATCACCAAGTGCGGCCGTATACGGGTGAACAATAGAGTCCAGGATGTCGTCTCTATACCTCTGAGCATTGATATTTGTATGTGACAACAGGTAGAACTCAGTACGACGGCCTAACGATACGCCTGCCCACACCAAAACACTACCACCACCATAGGTGTCTCTTTCCTGGATATTAGATAGCGAGTACCGGCCTCTCGCCAGATGTAAAATAGGTGAAAATCACTCTGTAAGCGGTATCGAGACTCATAAGTGAACAGAACGGACCTCCACTGATTTTGAGTCCAGTTCACATGCATTCGTGCCCAACTGTAACGTTCCCTTCGGTGGAAGGGGCTGAGGGACACGCATAATACCGGTCGCCGAGCATACAACTCTCCTACATGCAACCTTCTGCGAACCGTTAAAGCTGATACCGTCCATCTGGTGGCTGCCACAAGCGCAGGTCTGAGATGAGTCGGTGTAGCCGTCCTCTTTCGCCGTGCAGAAAGCCGCAAATACCTGTCATCCGCGGAGGTCGTCGCCCTTGGCTTACTTTCGCTGCACCCTCGTGAAGCTGCACCCGTGGCTTCCACATCCTGCTGACCACAGAACGATTGACATTGAGCCACCTTGCGACGTCCGCCTGCCGTTGCCTTGCTCCGATTTGGTCTATCGCTCTGTAGCGTAACTCCGCTGGTAAATGACGTCTCGAAGCCATGTTAACAAAATCGCTATCTCGAAATTTTGTCATTTACGGCCGCACGTGAATTGGCGACTCCCTCCAAAACAGCTGGTTTTAAGCTCTTGTGCATACAGCGCAACAGCTAAAAACCAGCTCGTGTGCCTTCCATACATCGATGCTGTATGTCTTCGCCAGTAACATATTCAAATTTTATGCAATTTGAACTACACTATATTGACAAAGGTCACCGGATACCTAGAAGAGAAACACAACGTAGCATTTATTGACATACGGTGTCGGTCCACCTTTGGCCTTAATGCATGCACTGCCCCCTCGGCACATGTTTCGACAAGGTTTTGGAAAACAGCTGTAGGTATGCGCTTCTATTCAGTACATAATGCTGCCGCTAACTGTTGCTTAGTAGTAGGCCTTGGTTCCAAACTTTTTATGCTGTGCTCTAATTCATTCCATAGGTGCTCTATGTGATTAAGATCAGGGCTCTGGCTGGCCAGTCCACACACGATACGGAATTATCGTCAAACCACGCCGTAACAGTCCTTGCTTTATGGCTCAGTGTATCATCCTGCTGGTACTAACACCATCAGGATGATGCTCTGTTCCATAGTATTGCCACAGAGTTGGTAGGGCATAATTGTCCATGATATCGAGGTAGACGTGATGGTTAACAGGTTTATACACGATAACCAATGAGCCGGGACCATACCACGAATAACACCCCTACACGAGTGCAGTGCCAGCTCCAAACTTGACCGTAGGAACAGTACACTGTAGTTGACAGATGTCCCCCGTCTGTCACCATACCCACACACGGCCATCAGACTAATGGATCGTATATCTGGAGTCATCAGTCCATAGACCCGTTTCCATTGATCAACGGTCCACGATAAATCTTCATTACACTATGCTAAACGACGAGTAGCAATGAAAGGCTTATGAGCAGCCGTACGACCACGGTAACCCATGGAATGAAGTTCTCTGCGAATGGTGCGTGTACATACCGAGGTTCTAGCATTTTTACTCACCTGTACACTGAGTTTTTGTGCAGTACTCCGTCGATTAGTTGTAACGACTCCCCCTGAGGCTTCGACGTCCTCTATCACTGATTTTCTTTGGTCTGTCGGTACGTTCTGCTGCTTCAGGCACGCCATGTGTCTTCCACTTATTCGGTACATCCAAAAAAGGTGACCTGGGTATGTTTAAACGCCTCTCGGTTTCTCTTATGGACAACCAACTAATATAACACCCAACAATCTTTCCTTTCTCAAAGTCAGTTCTCTCCCGCCGCGACATTTTCACTCAACCTCACAGTGCGATGTGATCGCGGTCAGTTACAGGCTTGTTTTCATACCGTTTGCAGCTGTACCGCGCATCTTATCAACGCAGCGGATCCGTTCATTTGCTTTTCAAGGGGTGTCAGGTGGGTTTTGTCAATATAGTGTACGTTGAGTATATCTGCGATGTCCCGCATCGTGTGGCGTGGATTATTTTCAGTGACCGTTACGATTTGGTCATCATCAACGAATGCAGGCCTTCCGGAATGTTCACGGTCTTCCAGATCAAAATTGCCACTTCTAAACCAAATGAATCACTTACGAACAGTACTTGAAGCTACGGCACCATCTCCATAAACGGCACATAATTTGTGTGCTGTCTTTTCAGCGTGTTTTCCTTTCCGGAGAAAAAAAGAGCATCAAATGACGAAAATGCACCTTGTTGTCCTCCATTTTCAAATTTCACTTCAACCTAAAACGGCGCCTAATTAAGCTGCACAAATCGACATACAACTCGCAGCTAACGACGAGTTGCACTGCGACCTTTCAGGCTGTGTTATCTTTGTCTCATGCTTCTGTTACACATGCAAACATTCAAGTCACAGCGCCACCTACTGCCTAACGCTACTAACTTTTGTTACAACTCAGTAAAAGACCATCAAAATTTGGACGGTTAAACTTCAAACGGCCGATGTACTTGAACTATACGGGTCCCCAAAATTTTCTGCGCTCCCCAAATAAAATTGTTAATATAGCTGCAGAGTTTTACGAAACTAACGGGAAAAAAAAATCTTTCCGCATCTCACCTCAGCAGCGCCGACCATAAACATGCTACATGTGGTAAGGGTTCCGTTCTAGTCCTTTATTCTCTTCTCCATGACTCAAAGCATGATGGTAAATTGCTAATTCCCCTGACACGGACAGCATGCCACTGTGAAGTGTGACGTACATTCTAAATAAACTTTCCTTTTTAGTTTCTTTGCCTATGTAAATCTTGAGTTTGTTCTCAGTTATACTTCACACTTAACGTGATATCGTTTCTCTCAAACGAATACTGTTGGCAACATAATTGAGGTTAAATGAACTTTACGTATGCCTGTTGTGAGAGAAGAACGAGAGATATAAACGGCGATGCAACAGTTGCTAGTGTGGTGGTGGTGGAATGTTGATTTGTGTTATGTGATTTCTACACTATCCTGAAGTGCTATAAACTGTGCTGAAGAAATAAAGGCAATTTCCGTAAGTTTGACTTCTGTTTTAAATGTTTTGTCTGGCCGTTAAGGTTTAATTTAGGAACTATTTCATCGTATGGTTGTGTTTTTAAAATAACGTATCAGTACGAGAAGACATTTACGTTATAGTAAACATACGTTCCTCAAACATCTCTGTCCTTTCTTAGGTTCATTGTCATTGTTATAGCCCCTTTTATCAGCACACCAGTCAGAGAAGATTAGTGTTAATCATTCCCCTAAATGACCACTTCGAATAACGAAGCTAAGAGGTCAGAAATGCTTTCTGATGCGCAGGTTCACTCTTTCCAGCCAAGTACAGCCCACTTTTTAGACAGAAAATATAATCGTTCGAACCGATTTTAGTTCATATTAACCCCGAGCTAATTCTTTCCGTCAGGTAAAAGTACGTTTATTTTTTTAAAAGATGTGATCATTGAAGCGCCGATGTGTTTTGATGTCATCTTCATCAGCATCACCCATTATCAATCCACTGCTGGATGAAGGTCTCCCAAGTTTCTTCCACAACTGATGCTGTCTCCTCCATGTTACTTCGGCATGCTTTCGAATTTCATCCACCCATCCTCCTTCTGGGTCGTTTTATGTCCCTTGGAATTCAATCTAAAATTTTAGTAGTCCATTATTCTGGCAACATGTCCAACCCACAACCATTTCAGAGATCCTACTCTGATCATGATGTCTTCCACTCTTGTCATTTTCCTTATCCACGAGTTCCTCATCTTAGCTCTCCCAGTTACACCAAGTATGCATCTCTTCATGCCTCTTTGAGTTGTCTCCAGCCTTTGTATGTCTTTCTTAGTAAAAGCCCATGTCTCTGGCCCATATGTAAGAACTGGAAGGATGCATTGATTAAACACTTTCCTTTTAAGACATAATGGCATATCGCACTTGAAAATTGTACTGTTTCTTCCAAAAGCTCTCCAGGTAAGTTTTATACACCGATTAATTTCCTCATCAATGTGACCCTTGCTTGTTATCAAGATAATTGTAGGTATCGGTTACCTCAAGCTTTCCCCCATCAATCGTAAAATCTTCATTCCTTGAAAACGCATTGTACATCAGTTGTTCTTGGGAAAGTTCATTTTTTATCCCACATTTTCACTCTTGTCAGCAAGTTCCTGGATCACACTGTGCAGCTCTGAAGGGGCAGCTGCAAAAATGGCTACATCAGCAAAACAAAGGTGAGTTAAATAATTTTCATAAATCTTTATCCCCTTGTCTTACCAGTTCAATGATTGAAATATATATTGCAATCTGGCGTTGAACAGTTTGGAAGATATGGTGTCTCCTTGTCTCACCCCCTTTCCAATTTTTATTGGAACTGTATTCTCAAATAGTCGAACTTTACTTTTGATATACGGAACGGAAAATAAAAAAGGTTGCTGCTTCATGAAAAAACAAATAAATTAAACAATGGATCTCAGGCAGGTGGACGAACTGCCCACGCACTGTACCCTGCACCGGTGAATAATATATCTAAGTAGATGACGGATAAACTGCTTTAGCATGAGTGACGCAACGAATTTTTTGGACGCACAGGATTCTGTCGGGCCTTAATCTGCCGTTTTTTTTTCTGCTGTAATATTATCTTGCGTAAATATCAGACTGCTACCGACATAATGATGTATAGATAAGCTTTTAATGCTATGACTTAGGGATTAATTAATAACTTATTGTGCAAGACTGTTTGCTAAGTTCTTATCTCATCCACAACGCAATTTGTCAAAATAACGGATGAAAAATTAAAGTTGGCTTAAATTAAAAATGTGTATTGCAAGAAAAAGCTTTCAGGTCATCTTTATGCGATCGAAGAATTCGCTTATAATAAGTCGCCTTTTAAGAGAGAAAGAGGGACACAAAAAAAGATAGAACCTGTTTCCGCGAAATTCCGGGAAAATATGTTTTGAAAATGTGCGACAGTTTTCTTTCTTTTCCAATTTGCTAATGGATTGTAATTTGATCCTCGAAGAAATATAAATGGTTGGCTAAGAGTTCCTCTTTACATTAAGACTCGTCCTGAGACTAAACAATGGCCTAGTCAGACAGCGATGTTTTTATTCGAGCTCATGCATGGAGCAAGATGTCTTTGAACAAAATTTCCTTTTTATCAACATGCCTTTGAAATTCGCTTTCCATTTGTCTGATGACGCTTTTTTACCTTCTACGCTTAAAAATATGCATTACTACGCGATAATGAAAGCGATTTTCTTCTTATTTTTTTATTTTTTTACTTGAAAAGTAATAGCACGTACAGACGAACTAACTATAAGTAATTCAATTTATAGTTAAATAATAATTCATGTCTCAAGTGCTAATTAATTTTCTTAATCAGGCAAGTAGAGTCGTCTTTAAGAGGGGTTATTTATACAGTTTCACTATATTACAGAGTTTAGCGGAACATTTTGCGAGTTTTCTCTGTTAGAGGTTATTATACACCATCTACCAACACGTAATTGGACACCCCTGCAATCGACCATATCTGCGGTCCTGATACACGTCACGGCCGCCGCCGTTAAATATCATGTGGGAAATAACGACGCAACAAGTCGCATGCAAGATGCCACGCAGTTCGCAGCTCGCTGATTTCGAGAAAGTTGTAATCGTCGGGTATCACAGAAATGGCCGATACATACGTAACATACCCAGCTAGTTGAAGTACCCAAAATCGACAGTGGCCTACGTGATTGGCAAGTGGAAGATGAGAGGTGACTGTCGGAATGTGTCCCGACCCGGCAGACCCACAAAACTGGGAGTTAGAGACCGACGGGTGCTGGCCAGAGAAATTCGTAAGAACCGCACCAAATCGATGGGCCACATCCGGGAGTGTTCTTTCGATGAATACCATCCGTATGGTAGCCCATCTGCTCGATTATCATGGACGTGCTGCCGCCCACAATCCTTTGATCACCAAGTCCAATAGCGCTGCTCGGCTAACGTGTTGCAAAGAACGTCGACAGTGGACCGTTGAACAGTGGAAATAGGTTCTCTAAAGCGACGAATCAAGGTTCACCCTCTACCGTTCGGATGGCAGGATCTGGGTTTGGTGTCTGCCTGGAGAACGTCTCCTGCCGGAATGTATTGTGCCAACTGTGAAGTTCGACGGCGGTGGAATTATGCTATGGGGTTGTTTCTCCTGGTATGGCACGGGACCCTTGGTCGCAATTCCTGGTAGACTCAACGCCGAGACCTACTGCACCATTTTAGATGACCATGCGCTTCCTAGGTTCTGGCAGTGTTACGGGGTGGACCCATGTCACTTTCAGGATGACAATGCCACCTGTCATGTTGCGAGGTCCACCATCGCTTGGTATGGTGACAGTGGAGTTAATCGAATGGATTTGCCTGCGCAGAGCCCGGACCTTAACCCTATCGAGCACCTCTGAGACGAGTTGGAGCGTCGACTTAAGGGGTGCCCCCACCGTCCGAAATCGGTGAAGGAACTGACCTGTCTTCTCCAAGCCGATTGGAAGAAAATACCGCTAGCCGTCGTATAGCGCCTGGTTGAGAGTATGCCCCGGAGGGTCGCAGCTGTAATCGCCGCTCATGGAGGCTCCACCAACTATTGAAGGTGAATAAACTTTGTTTTCCTTTGCTATCACAGGTGTCCAATTACTTGTTGGTAGATAGTGTAATTGTTCCAGGGGTTGTCGGTAAGTCCTTGGCTTTTCATAGGAAAATTGGATCAGGGAAATGGTTTTAATACGTTATTCCACATATTCGTATCCCAGGTCAACATACTTCTGTCAACGATGTTCTTGCTTCCTTAACTCTTCAACTGGCTGAAATGAATTAACTCCATGTTAGCAAAACGGGTTGAAATCAGCTCGAATATTAGCTGTCTAATAAGTGGGACGAACGTGGCTAGAAAGAAGTTCGTCTTGATAAAGCATCCCGTTGGAAGGGGAAAGCTTGGCACGATTAAATATTTTGATATACACCATTCTCACGGGTTAGATGACCTTGTTGTCTCCTTAATTCAAAGGGAATTTCATTTAACTTTGCTTGCATGATACCAACAGTGTAGGCCGAAGTACTGTCTTACAAAAACTGAACACCTTTGACCGGGAATGAATTCTAACTCCACCTGCGTTTTGTTTTCAGTTTCTGATTCAGCTTGTCCAGAAAAAATGTACTCTCAACTGAACAAACGTTAAAGATAACGGGTTAGTCATTCTCTAGAGCGATTAACAGCCTGTACACGTCGAGACATCGACTCCACCAGATGCCGGAGTGTTTTCGAAGGTAATGCCAGCCATACCTGCTTCAGCATTGTCCACAACTCCTCCTGAGACGTCGGTCCAGGATTCATGGATCTGATCTTCTCAACTCCACCAGATGCCAGAGGGTTTCTGGGTGTAATGCCAGCCATGCCTGCTTCAGCATTGTCTACAACTCCAACCGAGACGTCGGTCCAGGATTCATGGATTTGATGTTCTCAATTCCACTAGATGCCAGAGGGTTTCCGGAGGTAATGCCAGCCATGTCTGTTGCAGCATTGTCCACAACTCCACCCGAGACGCCGGTCCAGGATCCATGGAGCAGAAGTTCCGCTCCATGGTGTCCCAGAAAGCTTTCACGGATTTTAGATCCGGGCCACTGGATGGTTCAAAACGCATATGAGTATCATTCGAGCCAAACCTGGGTGGTTGCGGGCCCGTGGAGTGGAACATTGTTTTGCTGAAACAGATGATTGGTCGCAGGATGTGCGAAGTCCATGAAAGCGTGTAGGTGATCGGCAAGCGGTTAAGGACCTCTCCAGAAACACTAAGGGACTTAATGTGTCACATTAGATGGC
Source organism: Macrothele yani (assembly GCA_039090855.1). NCBI lineage: Eukaryota > Metazoa > Arthropoda > Arachnida > Araneae > Macrothelidae > Macrothele > Macrothele yani. Next base: position 24,915,787 of record CM077006.1, on the reverse strand, counting down.
TCCCCAAGCCATCACAGAACCACCACCGCTTTGAACGGAGCCTACCTGGCAATACGGGGCCATGGCTTCATGATGTCGACGCCACACCCGTTCTCTCCCATCACCTCGGTTGAGCTTAAATCGGGATTAATCAGATAACGCGACGCGGCACCCATTCTGCGGAGATCCAGTTTTCATGTTCCCGGAAACAGGCAAAGTGTGATGTCCGAGAAGTCGACAGTGACACACGAGTAGGGCGTCTGCACCCCTAGCTAAGGGTATGCAACGTGGGCCGTACTGTTAGCCCTCTGGCTCTTCTTGGGCCTCCGACATTTCACCTGGATGTTCTTTGCGCCGCCGCTGGCAAGCGGTCAGTCAGTCGAGTCTGAAAAGTCTACGTCGACCCCGGTCATCAATGGCGTGTCCATGTCAACTGTGAAGGTAGTACTCTTTAGAGGATGCCCATGTCAACTGTGAAGTTCTCTTTACAAGGATGCCCATGTCAACTGTGAAGGTAGTATTCTTTAGAGGATGCCCATGTCAACTGTGAAGGTAGTATTCTTTAGAGGATGCCCATGTCAACTGTGAAGGTAGTACTCTTTAGAGGATGCCCATATCAACTGTGAAAGTAGTATTCTTTAGAGGATGCCCATGTCAACTGTGAAAGTAGTATTCTTTAGAGGATGCCCATGTCGACTGTGAAGGTAGTATTCTTTAGAGAATGCCCATGTCAACTGTGAAGGTAGTATTCTTTAGAGGATGCCCATGTCAATTGTGAAGGTAGTACTCTTTAGAGGATGACCATGTCAACTGTGAAGGTAGTACTCTTTAGAAGATGCCCATGTCAACTGTGAAGGTAGTATTCTTTAGAGGATGCCCATGTCAACTGTGAAGGTAGTACTCTTTAGAGGAGGCCCATGTCAACTGTGAAGGTAGTACTCTTTAGAGGATGCCCATGTCAACTGTGAAGGTAGTACTCTTTAGAGGATGCCCATGTCAACTGTGAAGGTAGTACTCTTTAGAGGATGCCCATGTCAACTGTGAAGTAGTCTCTTTAGAGGATGCCCATGTCAACTGTGAAGGTAGTACTGCATAGAAGATACCCATGTCAACTGTGAAGGTAGTTAGACGATTCGCATATCAACTGTGAAGGTCGTACTCTTTAGAGGATGCTCATGTCAACTGTGAAAGTAGTACTCTTTAGAGGATGCCCATGTCAACTGTGAAGGTAGTAATATTTACAGGATGCCCATGTCAACTGTGAAGGTAGTAATATTTAGAGGATGCCCATGTCAACTGTGAAGGTAGTACTGCTTAGAAGATACCCATGTCAACTGTTAAGATAGTTAGACGATTCCCATATCAACTGTGAAGGTCGTACTCTTTAGAGGATGCCCATGTCAACTGTGAAGGTAGTACTCTTTAGAGGATGCCCATGTCAACTGTGAAGGTAGTACTCTTTAGAGGATGCCCATGTCAACTGTGAAGGTAGTACTCTTTAGAGGATGCCCATGTCAACTGTGAAGTTCTCTTTAGAGGATGCCTATGTCAACTGTGAAGGTAGTATTCTTTAGAGGATGCCTATGTCAACTGTGAAGGTAGTACTCTTTAGAGAATGCCCATGTCAACTGTGAAGTTCTCTTTAGAGGATGCCCATGTCAACTGTGGAGGTAGTATTCTTTAGAGGATGCCCATGTCAACTGTGAAGGTAGTACTCTTTAGAGAATGCACATGTCATCTGTGAAGGTAGTAATATTTACAGGATGTCCATATCAACTGTGAAGGTAGTAACATTTAGAGGATGCCCATGTCAACTGTGAAGGTAGTACTGCATAGAAGATACCCATGTCAACTGTGAAGGTAGTTAGACGATTCGCATATGAACTCTGAAGGTCGTACTCTTTAGAGGATGCCCATGTCAACTGTGAAGGTAGTACTCTTTAGAGGATGCCCATGTCAACTGTGAAGGTAGTAATATTTAGAGGATGCCCATGCCAACTGTGAAGGTAGTAATATTTAGAGGATGCCCATGTCAACTGTGAAGGTAGTACTGCTTAGAAGATACCCATGTCAACTGTGAAGATAGTTAGACGATTCCCATATCAACTGTGAAGGTACTCTTTAGAGGATGCCCATGTCAACTGTGAAGGTTGACATGGGCATCCTCTAAAGGGGCATCCTTTAAAGTACTCTTAGAGGATGCCAATATCAACTGTGAAGGTAGTACTCTTTAGAGGATGCCCATGTCAACTGTGAAGGTAGTACTCTTTAGAGGATGCCAATGTCAACTGTGAAGGTAGTATTCTTTAGAGGATGCCCATGTCAACTGTGAAGGTAGTACTCTTTAGATGTTGCCCATGTCAACTGTGAAGATACAACTCTTTTACAAGTACTTCACTAGCACTATCCAGTCCTTATCGCAGAGAAGACGTCACCACCTTTGCAGCAGACTTCCGTGCTCGAAATGTTTTGGGGCTGTGGTAACAGCTATGTTTCCATTCTTTGGATTGTCACATAGGCTCTAAATCATACAGAGGTATCCATATTTCACCCTTTTTTTCCAGTCGAACCAAGAAACTGTCCGCATCCTGCTTATAAAGAAAGGTGTAATATTGCCTTACATGGTACTACCCGATGAACCTTCTGATCCGCAGTCAGGTATTTCGGGATCCGTTTGGCCGAGACCTTCTTCATATCCAGCACCTCGTAGATGAAGAATCCACAACGGTCACGGGACATACCCAGAATCACTTCGATCTTTTTTGCTGAGAGTCTTCGGTCTTCCACATCCCTGTTGTCGACAGCATCCACATTCTATGGAACAGCGACCAAAACAGTATTTCCCGGACAATCTTCATCCTCAGTGCTGAAGATGAAGATTGTAATTAATTTTATTTCTACGGAAATAAAATTCAGTAAATTAAGGTGTTAAAAATTAAGTAATTGAATAATTAATTAAGACGAAGATTAAAATTAATGAAGATTAAGATGAAGGTTAAGGTTAGTCTTAATCTAAGATGATGAAGATAATCTTAATCTTAGAGATGAAGAGATGATCATCTTAATCTTATTGATGAAGATGTAATCATCCTAATTTTAGAAATGAAGATATGATAATCTTAATCTTAGAGGTGAAGAGATGATACTCTTAATCTTAGAGATTATTATCTTAATCCTAAAGATGATAATGATAATCTTAAAGATTATCTTAGAGATAATAATGATAATCTTAGATATGATATTAGAGATGATAATGGCAATCTAAGAAATGATCATGACAATCTTAGAGATGATCTTGGAGATGATAATGACAATCAAAGAAATGATCTTAAAGATGATAATGATAATCTTAGATGCGTTCTTAGAGATGATAATGATAATCTTAGAGATGATATTAGAGATGATAATGATAATCTTAGAGATGATATTAGAGATGATAATGATAATCTTAGAGATGATAATGGTAATCTTAGATGCGTTCTTAGAGAATATAATGATTATCTTAGAGATGATCTTAGAGATGATAATGATAATCTTAAAGATGATAATGATAATCTTAAAGATGATAATGATAATCTTAGGGATGATAATGATAATCTTAGAGATGATAATGATAATCTTAGAGATGACAATGACAGTCCGATTAGAGTGGTGTGAAGGACGTCAATATTGGACTGTACACCAATGGAAAACTGTGCTCTAGTCACCACACATACAGCCTACTAATACGGTGGTCGTTTCTGGGTGTGGTGGATGCAGGGAGAAAGGTGTTTCCTGTACTATAGCGCCCCGATAATGAAGTTTGGTGGCGGCAGCATGATGGTATGGAGCTGCTTTTCGCAATTTGGCATGTGCGCATTAGTCGTTTTGGACAAAAGCATGAATATTGAACTCTACGTATACGTCCTAGACAGGTACACTCTACCAGTTTTGTGGAAGATTTTAGAGAAGCCGCATGCCTCTATAAGCCGAGCAACACACCATTTCATACAACTCGCATTGTTACAGATTTGTTTGAGAACATGGGCGTCGAAAAGTTGGAATGGCCAGCTCAGAATCCTGATTTGAACCTTATAGAGAATCTCTGAAACGAATTGGAGCATCGGGAGCGTGGAACAAGAGACCGCCTAACAAATAAGGCTTAGCTGGTCGCAGGTTTACAGGTTGAATGGCACAAAATACCTGCGGACATTTACAAGAAATTGGGGGAGAGTTTTCGACGGAGACTAAAGGCAACCAAAGGCAAAGAAAGCTTCCTGTAAATAAAGGTTATTTGTACCAATACAAGAGTCAAACTATTTGTGGTAAGGCAGTGTATGTGCACGTTCTGGAAAGACTATGTAATATTTACATAATCCGTCTGGAAGCAACGGACATCATTTTGTACGCAACCGCTTTGTATAAGAGTTTCCTTAATAAGGACAATAACGGAAACAGGAACTAAGATTAAAAAGAAAATGGTGAGGGCAGAAGTCTCAAATGGTGTTGTTTGCCAACTATGAACTGCTTGTCTCTGTTTAATCAGCTCTCCTTTTTTTCTGTCAATTGCCGTTCTCGGTTTTAAAAAGAAAGAGGATTTGTAGTTGATCAAGAGCCTTGCTATCAATCTAAAGGATGAAGTCAAAGAAAAGTTCGCGTTTACTTTCCTCCTTTATCTTCTTCTTGTTCAGTTCATCAGATCTTTTGTACGTTAGTGATGTCAAGGGTGTCTAGCTCACATGTCCACCCACTTCCACGTGTAGCTTATTATATTTCGTTTATTTCCGTCTCGTCTGGACGTCTATTGTGGTGTGTGTCCTTCTGCGCTGTTAAGGCAACACAAGAGTTCATTAATGGATATGCCTTTCCTTTTCGGAGTTTCTTTTACCACAGGAAAGTTAGAACACAAACGAACGCTTTCATCCGGTAGAGTTTGAAAATACGGTTGCGCATGCGCAGCGCTTAGGTTGAGAAATATTTCGAGATAAGATGCCAGATGAAATGCGTGGATTTTTTATCGATTTTTCGCCTATGTAAAAGCAAGATTGATGCGGAACTTAAAACAAATAATTCATCCTTTATTATATTATAGGGAGAAGGAAGGTAATACGAACACACGATTTCTTTAATGATGAAAAAGAAGGAGCCTTTAGCTACGTCATAATAAAAAAAATGCTACAAAATATGATGATGGAAAATTAACCAAATTATGAAATTACTGTAATTTTCTCTAATATTTTATAATGAGGGTTTTTATGCGTAGAGCGCAAAAAAGAGCGCAAAAATCCATTGCTCATTTTTTTCATGAACTCTGTTGATTTTGGTGAAAGTCTTAAGAGAGATTTATGTTCGATAATTGAGAGATAGTTTTTTCTGTAAAATTTCAGCTGAAGGAATGTACGAATGTCAAAAGAAATCTATGATTGTTAAACGTCTGTACATTTATAAATGTATTGAAAATAGTAATGTATTTTCATGGAGTTAATCTGTTATTCACGTATTGTTTAGGCATTGAAAAGCTTGACGAGCCTAGACTAAAGCGTTGATAATTTTTTGTGTAAAATTTCAGTTTAAGGAATGAACGTATGTCCAGGAAAATCTATGGTTGCAAAACATCTGTGCGTTTATATACAAGGTGATCAGAATCGACCGCACAATAAACCTACCGTACGATTCCTCGTGGAGAAAGAAGCCAAAAACCGTTGTCCGTTGTCCGATCGGAAGTCGCATTCCGGAGATATACACGCCGAAAGTTCCGTGACGTCACATCCGGTAACGCACATGCTCGTTGAAGAGCGACGTGGACAGTTATACAGACGCACGTATCACAAGGCAATCAAGCCGCCCGGATGGCGCAGTGGTCTAAGGCGATGCTTCTGATCATTTGCCCGAAAGGGATCTGGGTTCGAATCCCGTTGAAGTATATTTGTTGTATTTGTTCTACGGCACTGACTCTCCCCTTCCCTGCAGCCAGTGGTCCTAACATCAGGACGGGCAATGACTTATAGCCCACTGAGTTGCTCACATTTTTTCCAATTAAAGAAAAAATAAAAAACAAAAGTAAAAAGGCAATTAACATTTAAAAATGTGGCACGGGATGGGTATGCAAAATATTCAAAAGGGTGGCATTCAAATATTCCAAGGACGGTATGACGTGAAACCATCAGTTGTACGCCTACGCGATATAGCAGGTAGGGATAAAAAAGGGTTGGCGACGGTAGCAGCTAAGCTCCTACTCCGTTGGTACATTTGACAGAAGTGTTGGTAGCGATATGTCGTACAGTTTGAGAGAGTATTGGGACATGTATCTCCTATTGGGGAATGCCATGGTTCAGTATTGCGTGCAGCAAGGGCCGCCCCGGTGGAGCAGTGGTATGCGCGATGGCCTCTGATCATTCGTCCGAAAGGGGTCCGGGTTCGAATCCCGTTGAGGCATGGATGTTTTGTTTGTCTTATGGCACTGGCTCTCTCCCTTCCCTGGAACTAGTGACCCTAAATTAGGGACGGGTTACTGCTTATAGCCCACCGAGTTGCTCACGTTGGTCATTTAACCTCCAATAAAAAAAATAAACGAAGACATCGCTCTTTCCAGGTTTAGCAACGCACGGCAACAGAAAAACGGTGATTCGGTCACCGCCGGGGAATTGAATCCCGGATCTCTCGATACCTAGCCGAACGCGTTAGCCTTAAACCACGGTGGCCAACAATTCACGGCGCTATGTGCGTTTTTTTGTCAGCATCTGACATTATAAATCCGTAAGATGAGCTCAGCTACTGAGACGATCCGATCAGATCTTCAGTAAAGGATTTTAGGAAAGGAGTGTCTGACCCCAGGTCTTAAACAACCCTTAGAAATAGGAAGCTGGGAGATTTGGGCTAGAGAGCCCGATAGGAAGTGACACGGAAGTGAAGTAGAAAGAGGGAGGAAAACGCCCTTATTTATTACCCGGGGGGAGCAGTACCCTGGGTCTGACGGCTTAACGTGCCCATCCCACGCACGGCGGATATTTTGTGGATCAAGCGTTCGTACCTGCCTGGGATCGAACCTGAGGTCCTTTCCGTGGCAGTCACGAACGTTGCCCACTAGGCCACCCGCGGCCCTACTGAGACGTCTCCACCTGGTGGGCATTAACGGCACTGGCTATATATTAAATCCAAAGGGCGAGATCCAAAGTGAAAATCGTCCAAGTACGTGGCATCAGCGAATAAAGAAAGACATCGCTTTTTCCACGTTTAGCAACGCACAGCAACCGAATAAAAAAAAATACATTAATTATTCAGATTTAGATGAACGTAAGAAACGATCCAGACACCGTTGAAATATGATGTAGATACGAAAGTCCATCTGCGCATGCGCAAACTGAAGTCTGACCTCAGGTTAGAAGGAAAAGCTGAATCGTAAGTGTGTTAGTGAAGGGGATTGGTAACTTCCGGTCTAGGATATCTACAGGTTACACTCCATCGTGTTATGCAGCATTTTAAAGCTTTCGTCAATAGCTGGTAACCCCCACCCCCCTCACAGTGCGGGATCGAGAGGAAGCCAAATTTCACTACGACGCTCCGTTTTCATAGTATCGAAAATGCATTTTTATAATGGCTTTTATCACATTAAGCATCAGGTTCTCGTAATTTACGCAGATTGCAATGAGTTATTGTTATGTTTATGTAACGGTGATAGTATAGTAAATTATGTATTGCTGAGTAACAATGAAATTAATTATTGTTGCGTGGGACAGCATTCAGCGCGATGAAATTTCAACACTGGTTTTAACAACGACATCCCGTTACCCATTTTCGTTACATTGAATTTTTTTTTCTTGGGATTTCCTTTACTACTGTCGGGGAAAAATTCATTGTGCATCTAAACCTTGAATTTCAAATACTCACATAACCCGTATTCATTTCTGCTTGTCGGACTCCCTTTTAAGATGATGTGAAATCACCTTGCTGCATTTCCAGTTAGCCTAAGTAGGCATCGTAAATTGGCACTTGGCTTTCTAGTTATCCGGTGTGAAAACACACATTTTTCGGTGGCGGAGGGACACACCGGAGTAAGTTGGTCTCCCAACTCAGCTACACGGACAGAATGTATTGCTGCAGGTTTGTCGTTTTGACACGTGCTTCACCTCTGCAGCACGTCACACCATCTCCATTTTAAAATAATGATTTTGAAGTCGTGCTAATTCTAATCAATTAGACAAAAAGGCCGTCTTATGCACGATAAAATCTTTACTAGTTAAAAACACGTAGGTTAAAAACACACAATAAACACTGGCCACCAATTCGTCTTTAGATGTAATTACATATGACGCAAGGGCGAGAAACCCTCAAGTATATATACAAAACAAAACCCAGTGTGACGTAAGCGGTGTGTGGAGTAGACTGACCAATGAATTTTCAAAGATCCACAAACGGTGACACAAAATTAAAAGGAGTTGACCCTAATGATAACCAATGTTCGGATTGTCACTCCCTTTCTTCCACCAAACCCTTCCAGGGGAGGGGATTACCGAAATGTAATCATCATTACAGCACATGGGTTTGAATTTATGTATCATAAGGCTCTCCGCAAACAAGAAACGCGATTTAAGTCTGGGTGCACAAAGGATCTTGGCCTCATTCCAAAGCGGAAAATGAGTGCCGCTTAGGCACAATCTTGACAAAGCTGTAGTAGCAGAACACGACTTCACGTTATACTTATGTTCAGTAATCCTGCAACCAAGATTGCGGGATGTAGAGCCCACATAAATCAAATCGCTTTTGCCTGGTTCAAGAGCCTTTAGAGGAATGGAATACACCCCATAAACAGGATCCCAAAGGCGTTGTATCCCTCTCGGTTTTAATAATAGACAAAATATTGTTCGACTTAACACCAAAACCAATTCCGTGTTTTTTACAGATATTCTTCAAAACATTGTTAGCACATGGGATGTACTGTAAAGAAGTGGCATACCTAGTAGAACTGCGTTCCCTAACTAAGGTTGAACCACGAGGAGTCAATAGCCTGTCAACCTCCAAAGAGGGATAACCATACAGGGCAGCCAGTTGTCTGATCCTGCAGAATTCAGCATGACGAAGTTGTGGTGACGAAAAATAGGTAACGGCTCTACGGATCAGAAAATGCAAAGACGAAAATTTCTGGCTATTAGGGTGAGACGAACTGAAGGGGATCAACGTAGTTTCAGAGGACGGTTTTGTGAATACTGAGTACGTCAGTGCGTTGGTATCCTCGTCACGTCGAAGCAGGATATCCAGAAAGGATAAAGAGAAATCTTTTCATGTTCAACAGTGAAGGAAATGGACGGATATTTGGCTGAAAGACAGTCAACAAAACTATTGAGTTGTGAAAAGTAGGCAGTCCAAAAAAGCAAGATATCGTCAACGTATCGGAGATACAACAAGGGCTTTACTGGAGCTAAATTTAGGACGTCCTCTTCCAGGGTATGCAACATTCCATGTGGGAACAGGGTTTACAGTACATCCCATGTGCTAACAATTTTTTGAAGAATATCTGTAATGGGAATACCAATGCACTAACGTGACGGGGATACCAATGCTCTAACGTACTCAGTATTAACAAAATCGTCCTCTGAAACTACGTTGATCCCCTTCAGTTAGTCTCACCCTAATAGCCAGAAATGTTCGTCTTTGCATTTTCTGATCCGAAGAGCCGTTACCCATTATTCGTCGCCACAACTTCGTCATGCTGAATTCTGCAGGATCAGACAACTGGCTGCCCTGTATGGTTATCCCTCTTTGGAGGTTGACAGGCTATTGACTCCTCGTGGTTCAACCTTAGTTAGGGAACGCAGTTCTACTAGGTATGTCACTTTAGAGTACATCCCATATATTAACAATGTTTTGAAGAATATCTGTAAAAAACACGGAGTTGGTTTTGGTGTTAAGTCCAACAATATTTTATCTATTATCAAAACCGACAGGGATACAACGGCTTTGGGATCCTGTTACGGGGTGTATTCCATTCCTCTAAAGGCTCTTGAACCAGGCAAAAGCGATTTGATTTATGTGGGCTCTACATCCCGCAATCTTGGTTGCAGGATTACTGAACATAAGTATAACGTGAAGTCGTGTTCTGCTACTACAGCTTTGTCAAGATTGTGCCTAAGCGGCACTCATTTTCCGCTTTGGAATGAGGCCAAGATCCTTTGTGCAACCAAACTTAAATCGTATTTGTTGTTTGCGGGAGAGCCTTATGATACATAAATTCAAACCCATATGCTGTAATGATGATTACCTTCGGTAATCCCGCTCCACTGGCAGGGTTTGGTGGAAGGAAGGGAGTGACAATCCGAACATTGATTATCATTAGGGTCAATTTCTTTTAATTTTATGTCACCGTGTTTGTGGATCTTTGAAAATACATTGGTCAGTCTATTCCACACACCGCTTACGTCACGCTGGGTTTTGTTTTGTATATATACTTGTAGGTTTCTCGACCTTGCGTCATATGTAATTACATCTGAAGACGAATCGGTAGCCAATTCGAAAGATCTAATGTTCATTGCATGTTTTTAACTTACGTGTTTTTAACTAGTAAATATCTTATCGTGCATGAGACGGCTTTTTGTCATCTCCCTTTTATTATTATTTTTTTTTTTTACTTGAAGCGCAGTAGAAATTTTTCATTAATGCCAGACGATGTGCGGGATAAACATCACACATTTTTCAAAGAAAACAGTACATCGATTTTTACGTTCAGGCGCTAATATGAAAACACAAATTTGTCCGTGACGGGGACACATTTTTCCGCGCTCCCTCACTCCGGAGTATGTTGCTCTCCCAACTAAGCTACACGGACAGAATGTATCACCGCAGATTTGTCGTCTTGACACGTGCTTTAGATCTGTAGTACGTCACATCGTCTCCCTCTTAATTCTTTTTTTTTATATGAAGCCGAAGTGGGATTTTTTTATTAATGCTAGACGATGAGTGGAATAAAGATCACACATTTGTCGAAGAATCCAACGGCCAGTAGATCCAATTTTACGTTCGAGCGCCAATGTGGAAACACAAATTTGTCCGTGACGAGTATCGAAATTGCGCCCCTTCACTCCGGAGTAAGTTGTTCACCCAACTAAGCTACAGTGATAGAATGTATCGCTACAGATTCGTCGTCTTGACACGTTCTTTACCTCTGTAGTACGTTACAACGGGCTAACTTAAGTTTCAGTAGTTATCAGTGTTGCTCTTTATATATATGTGTGAAAAATTCCATTGAATTTACCAATCGACTGAAACTACACCCCTGCGTAGATCAGCCTATGCTATCCTTTGATGTGGTATCTATGTTCACCAATGCTCCAGTAAAAGGAGCTCTGGAATCCCTAAAATCAAGTCTTGTAGAGCATCATTACAGCCAACCTGAAGTAGAAAAAGTAGCAAGATTAGTGGGCATTTGCATAAAACAAAACAGTTTTACTTTCCGTGAAACGTTTTATGAACAGACGGCAGGTCTAGCCATGGGCGGCCCACTGTCACCTATATTATGTGAAATCTACATGCGTCGATTTGAAGAAAAACTTTTCAAACTCGTGAAATTTGATTTATAGATACGATATGTAGACGATACTTTCGTTCTATGGAAAGGTAAAAATTCTGAAATTGCGGAATTAGTCAAAATTAGAAATTCCATTGATCCTCACATTCAATTCAACTACGAAACTGAAAATAACGGATGCCTAACTTTCCTTGACTTGACGCCCTGTTTACTCGCTCAAATGAATCTCTCACAACCACAATTTATCGGAAGCCATTCACTGTTTTCTCACTTCCACATGCCAAATCCAATCACCCTTGGCAACAAAAACTCAGTGCCTTTTACAGTCGCGTATGTCGCGCGATACATATATGTTCAGATGAAGACAGTTTGGAGAAAGAACTTTATTTCCTTAAACGTGTTGCAAAACAGCGAGGATAAAATTCTTCTATTTTAGACAAGGCTCTAACAAAATTCCGGAAACCGAAGCCTGTCTCCACGATAACACCTGTGATGCGCCCATTGCGAGAGAAATTTGCCATTATTCCATTTTGCCGTGACATTTCCTTCAAAATTTCAAAAATTCTCAAATCATTTAATTTTAAAGGGATTTTTAAACCGAAAAACAAAATGAACTTTTTAGAATCAAAGAACTATTCTTGAAGACAAAAACTCGTGGGGAATTTATCGTATATGAAACAGACCCGTGTAGAGCCTTGAGTTTTTGTTTTAAGGAGCACAAGACCTACATTCGAAACTGCGACCTAAAGAAGTCATCGATATGTAAACACTGTTACGAAAAGGACTATAGATTTCTCTTTGAAAAAGCCAAACTAATTGACAAGCCAGATTCAACCACCAAATTTGATACCTTGGAAGCTTTCCATATATATCAGAAGTCTTCGCAACTTGTTAATGACATGGCATCCACACCATTTCTATCAGGCGCGCGGAAGCAACTAACCAAAACCCGTGACTGTAAACACCATTTATGACATCATATACAATTTGAATATTTACGTGCCATTTGTCCTGACGAAGCTGGGTCAATACCCAGCGAAACCATAGTCGACTTGAAAAAATAAATATTTGTGACAAACTATGTTGTATTATCTTAAAATATAGTGTTGCTTGTTCGTCGTGTCACTCAGACACAGTTTTAGCCCTGTGTACACGGCAATTGTTGTCTTGAAAGGCAAGAGTGGCAATGTGATGCTGCTCCTGGAGATGTAGGACAAAGGGCAACACTTTGTCCTTCAGAATGCGGAGGTACGCATGCTGGTTTAAATTCATCGTCACTGCAATGAGAGAGCCCATTTCGTGGTACGCAAAACATCCCGAAAACATCGCAGAACCCCCTCCAGCTTGAACAACACCTTCGACACAATCAGGATTAAAGGCTTCATTGGGCCTGCGATGCACTCGTCGCCTCCCATCATTGGAGTACAAACAACAACGAGACTCATCTGACCAAATTACTCGTTTCCAGTCCTCCACAGTAAGGTTTTTGTGCCTCTGAGCCCATTGATAACGTGCGACTTTGTGACTTGCTGTTAAAAGAGACCTCTTCAGTGGTGCTCTGCTCTAGATGGTCATCGCATGCAGTTCTCGTCGCAATGTCCTTTCGAAAATTGGTTGGAGTGGACTTTCATGGACTGTTTGGAGCAGATGTCTGGTTTGAAATCGATTTGCAGTTACTAGGCGTGAAACATAGCGGCGGTCTCTGTTGGTGAGAATCATTTTCCGGCCACAGTTACGTCACCGATTTTCAGTTGACTGCGAACTACACCATTGTTTGTAGACCCGCTGGACATTACGCTTCGACACACCAACACATTGGACGACTTAATTCCCTTTGTGTCCGTAGGCGCGGCCAAACTCGATGGCTCCTTTTTGCTACTTAGTGACGTCTGCTTTACGACCCATATTGCAGTCTAAATTCAACACACACGTTGCTTTTCACCACTGCATGAGACAGAAACTATCCTGTAGACCAAGTTAGTAGACCACGTAAGTGTGGATCCGCTACACTAACGATATATTTTTCATATGGGAACATGGAGTAGACGAATTAAAAGATTTCATGCATATGATAAACAGTCTACACAATAAGACAAAGTTCACCATGGAGCTTGAAGTAGATGGAACGTTGAATTATCTTGACGTCGCGCTCAGAAGAAATAGAACGTCCAGCTCCGATTTTAACGTTTATTATAAACCGACCGCAGTACCGAACCTTGTTCCTCCTGATTCGCACTGCCCAAAAGAGTACAAACTTTCTTCTCTTAGAGCATGGTTCTATAGAGCGTATAACGTATGCCAACCCGACTACCTAAACAACAAGGAAATTGATAATATTTACAGCAAAGGTCTAAAGGCTGGATATAAGATGGATGAAATAGACAGAATACATAGAATTCTAAGAAATCGTATAATGTCAGCAAAAACAAAATCACCTAGTAAGAAAATGAGGTTCGCAGGATCCATCTCATATATCCCAGGCTTTGCATATTGGTTAAAGAATTTGTTACGTAAATACAAAATATTAATAGCAATGAAGTCCCCGACCCCATTATCACATATAGTATCAAGCTGCAAGGAGAGACAGTGTGAAAAAGAAAAGGCAGGTGTGTACGCTATACGGTTGGTATATCCTGATAACACGGAACAGATATATATATCGGAATGGCAAAGCGATCCTGGGACACTAGATGTAAGGAACACGTGCGAAGTGTCAACCAGGAAATGCAAAATACAGCCCTCGCCAGAGAAGTCATGCATTCATCATTCGCTCCAGTATGGAATAATATTAGAAGAATTGTCCCTTACACGAACTTTAAAGAGACTGCCATCAGGGAAACTGTCGAAATCCTCTCCAACAAAGTAGCGTGCAATGACATGAACTCAACTGAACTACCAATGGTTTGGCATGCGTTATTGAAAAACGAGAACACGTCACGACGCGCGGTGTAATTACGTGCTAAAACATTTCATGAACTATGCTCATGACAAACATGATTTTTGTCACCCACGTTATTTTCAAAAATCATGTTTCACCCACGTTATTTTCAAAAATCATGTTTGTTCCTTATGTGTTCCAATTCCCTGCATTTTTATGTCTACCATTGCCTTGAAAAAGCCTCCCAGTGGAGTGCGAAAGCTTAGCGAATTTCTGTGCTTATTACGCCACAAAAATAAACGGATTTAATACGATATATGCGTTCCTTGAGTATTCACGTCAGTGCTATTTCTCTTCCAGCAATGCTACCACGGCTCCCTCTGTGAAACTGGTAACTTCCTCTTGCTATTTCTGTTAGGAATGGCTAAGTTTTGTCCCGTGTGCTTATTTTTCTATACGCCATCGTACGCCGCAGAGTATGGTGGGATGTTTTCATACGTCGCACAGTGCTCGTGTGCATATATTAGTTAACAATTTTAGCACCATAACGCTCTGAAGTAATTAAATTACATTTTTCTTCTTACGCTTTGCAAAGCAGTGGCAAGAAGCACAAAAAAAAAGGCATCGATTTGTGTTCATAAACGAGCAAGCCATTTCAAAACGTAGTACAGGGTTTATTCGGAAAGGAATGCCTCCTACTTAATAGCTTTTGAAATTTTGAAGTGATTTTGATGAAATTGCACTGAAATGCACTATGATATGTTACCAATGTAGGATCAATTTCGTTTCAGAATCGTAAATAAAGATCATGAATGACAGAGAAAAGCATCGAACCGTAATTGAATTCCTGGGAAATGAGGGATGTGAGGCTCCTGAAATCCGCAGAAGACTCCTGGCGGTGTATGGAGCTACCACAATCGATATCAGTAATGTCCGAAAATCGATGAAGAGGTTTCTAGAGGGAGAAAGTTCAGTGTCGGACAAACAACGGAGTGGAAGACCCGCAACTGCAGTGGCAGATGCCAACAGGCAACAAGTGAAAGATCGCATCACAGCTGATCGTCGTGTCACCATCCAGGAGTTGCAACAATCTCACTATGTACAGACATTGAAGAAGCTAAAGCAAGCTATCAGAAGGAAAAGACGTGACATTCCACTTCGTAGTGATGTTTTACACCATGATAACGCACGTCCCCACACCTCAATGGAGACCACAGGCTATTGCCAAAATAGGGTATTTCCCGATCTTCCCTGTAGTCCTGATTTGGCTCCCTAAGACTTTTTTCTGTTTACTCCTTTAAGAATCACCCTTCGTGGGGAACGTTTCGACGATGTGACAAACGTTAAACTGGCTGTGAACTCATGGGTTAAAACGACATTTCAAAGCTGGGGGAAATGTATAGAAAGTGATGGACAATGCTTTGAATAGGCTAGCATTATTAACAATATGTACAAGTACGTATTTTGTTACCAAGTTTTTCATTTTTTCTGCTACAAATAAAACTGAAGGACGAGGCATTACTTTCAGGATGCCCTTTGTTCCTTTATAGCAGGTGTTTCCATCGTTTTGTCCTTCCCCTGTGCATAGGGATACAAAAAACACGAATTTTTATGTACTCCATATGTCAAAGAGCAGCTATAAAGAAAGATTATTTTTCAGTGAATTAAGTTAAATAAACTGCAGCAACGTGAGTTATTTTGTGAGCATGGCATTACTTTTCTCCCCTGAACTCAGAGATTATTTATGCAAACTTTTAAAGAGGTTAACGGAGCTTAGCGTCTAATGATAACTGCTGTTGACATTCCCCTATAATGTTAGACACTTAGTCAGGGAAAATATGACAGAGATGAGCTTCATTTCAGGTTATTATCAATACTTGTCGATTTCGCAAGGAAAAAAGCGCGAAGAACTCCGTCAAGTGCAAATTATAATATATTCCCAATGTTCTTTTAAAACTGCTTAGATGAAATTTGACAAATCGCTGTCGGCGATATAATAAAGAGTCTGAGGCGACGCTGGTGTCTTAGTGGTCTTAGATTTATGCCAAGATAAATCTTAACTGGCAAAGATAATGTTTCTTCAAGACGGCAGCGAGTAGGGGACAACCACTTTGGGCTCATTATAAAATGAGCGGAAACGAAAACATGAAACGCCTTCGGACGCCATTTTTTTCCTTTCCTGAAGTGGAAATTTGCGAAAATTAGCACCCATTTCCCTGAAATGATTCATAAACGTGACATTTTAATTAGACCGTTTAATGTGTTTGCGTAATTATTGCTTACGAAAATATCAATCACGATGGTATCAGCTACAATTGCCACAAGGACACATTTGTTTTGAGACGAACACAGACTGAAATAATTCATCACAAAACTTCCCTGTTTCTGCGCGTAAATAGTTTCTCCAACATCTGATCTATAAATATTTTAACTCGAACACATATTTCATCTCTGCATTTCAAATGAAACTGGTGACAGCGAATATAACTTTGGCTTTGGAATTAAATTGTTGGCTGCAACGCAAACTTTATTACACTGAAATGTCAAACGTCATGGGATATCAGTATGCAAACTTTTAATTGGTGCTGTTTTCTTATAAAGTCTACACGCACGCCATAATTTTTATCAGTTGCGGGGAGGAATCGTGTGAGTCAGGCTGAAAAACCGCCAGTAGGATTACGGCAAGCCGACGTGAATTACCGGAGTTTGAAAGAGGCATGGTAGTAGGAGAAAGGCGGATGGGACATTTAATTTCCGAAGTTGTACGAACATTCAACATTTCTCGATCCACGGTACCACATACGTACCCAGAATACCTCATGGAAGGTATTACCACCCACCGTAGAAAGCGCAGTGGGTGACCACTGGTGCTGAATGACCATGACCAGCGGCATCTGACCAGGATTGTCCATGCTAACACTGGCTCAAATAACATCCACATTCAAAGCAGGAGGTACCAGAGACATATCCATCAGGTCAGTGCATCGTAATTTAGCGCCCATGGCCTATGGGAGCAGAAGAGTGCCTTTTTTAACACCACAACATCGGACACAGCGCCTCACTTGCGCTCCTGAACACAATAATTGTACACTGGAAGACTGGCAACATGTGTCGTGGTCCGACGAGTCACGCTACCTGTTGCTACAAACTGATGGTAGGGTTCGGGTGTGGCGCGGATCGCATAATGCCATGGACCCAAGCTGTCAACAAGGCACTGTGCGAGCTGATGGTGGTTCCATACATGTGTGGGGTGTCTTTACGCGGCACGGTTTGGGTCCTCTGGTCTTCGTAAACAGGTCATTAACCGGTAATCGCTTTGTTGCCCTACTGGGTGGCCATTTGCAGCCTTTCAAGGACTTCGTGTAACTCTACAACAATGAGATTTTCCAGGCGGACAGTGCACCAAGTCGTCGGGCCCAAGTTGTCCAAAATTGGTTCGAGGAGCATTCTGGACAGTGGCCACCACCAATGCCCGACATGAATCCAATAGAGTACCTATGGGACGGAACGGAAAGGTCCATTCGCACCCAAAATCCTGCACCTACAAATGTCAAGGAACTGTGGGGGCTACAGTCGGCATTGCTGAACATATCTCCAGAAGTCTTCCGGCCACTTATGGAATCGATACCACGTGGAGTTGCTGCACTTCGGAGGGCTAGAGGAGGTCTTACACGATACTAGGTACGTATCCTATGACTTCTGGCACTTCAATGTACTGTCTTTATACTGACTGTTAGCTTTTGTTTCACGTTCTGACATACACTGCTCGTCATAGAAAACGCCGCACCAGGAAGTATTTATCGGAGAGCCATGAAAAAAGGTGGAAATGTGTCTGCAGTTGGTTTATGTAAACGATTCGAGTTGCAAACCTGTCACGTGATAGGTGAGACAGATAAAAGGGCAAATTGGCCACTGCGTCAGAGTGATCTCAGTGGCGAAAACACATGTAACAAATACAGACATTTAATGTGGACCAGGAACATCAAACAAAGATCTTCGCTCTTTCCACTTTTATAAGTGAGTCACGGAAAAATTCTCATTATCCGCCACCGGTAGTCGAACCCAGGGTCTTCCAGTTACGCACCGGATATGCTTCCGCACCTCAACGGCTGCCTCGAATTCCTCCAGACTCACACACGCTAACTGCCACGCTAATTGCCTTATTTCTTCAGTTGCTGCTTACCATCTTTGGTGAATCCCCAGCATTGTGCGGGGCTCCAAGAAGCAACTTGCCAAATTGGCTTGGCAGTTAGCGTGTGTGAGTCTGGAGGAATTCGAGGCCGCTTTGGTGTAGCGGAAGCATATCCAGCGCGTAACTGGAAGACCCTGGGTTCGACTCCCGGTGGCGGCCAATGAGAATTTTTCCGTGACTCACTTATAAACATGAAAAGATCGAAGATCTTTGTTTGATGCACACGTAACAATTCAGACTGTCTGGCTGACGTCATCGAGTATCCTATCAACACGCGGACACCATTATCAGAAGCTTCATCGTAGGACTACGTATACCTGTTTGATTAATGTGTTGCATTGGTGGCAGAAACGCATCAGGATGCAAACATTTTCAACCGAATATGGTGACCCTAGTTGGATCCAGGTAATGTACATCGCCGTAGTGGGACTGGTGCACGTGGGCGGGCGTCCGAACATCTCGATCGCTAAATTCGACGGCAAATCTATTTTATAAAAACTTAAGTGGCTTATTCTCGAAAAATTTGCATAAATAAATGAATGGAATAACCTTCATTGCACACCTACGTTGCCTATTCTATATAAATTTTTGTAGCCTATTCTCTAAAAATGTGTATAGATGAATGAACGGATTATCCTTCCCTGTGCGCCTAGTGGTTCATTCCATCACTCATTACGCAGTAAAATCTGCATAAATGAATGATTGGAATATCATTCCTTGATTTGTCTGAGTGGAATATTCTGTAGAAACGTAAGTTACTTCTGTTTTGTAAGCAATCTGCATAAATGAATGAATAGAATATCTCTCCCTGCACACCTAAGTAGCCTATTTTATAGAAGCTTAAATGGCCTATTCCCTAAAAATGCGTATAACTGAATGAATGGATTATCCTTCCTTGTGCGCCTAGTGGCCTATTCTGTAAAAATCTGTATAAATGAATGATCGGAATATCCTTCCCTGATGCACCTAAGCGGATTATTCTGTAGGAAACTAAATCGCCTGTTCTGTAAATGAATCATCGGATTATCCTTCCCTGTGAGCCTAGGGGCCTATTCTCTAAAAATCTACATAAAGGAATGATCGAAATATACTTCTCATGTTCGTCTAAACGATGTATTCTGTATAGGAACCTATGTGGCTTATTTTGTAAGAATGCATAAATTAATTGACAAAATATTCTTTCCTGTACACCTTACCAACTTATTCTGAAGAGACCTACTGTATGTAGCCTGTTATGTAAAACTCTTCAAAGGTGAATGAAAGTATGTAATGTCCTTCAATGTTTAAAACGTGTATTTATTCCGTCAATACCTCACGGGCACTTCACTCGATATCTAATACCCATGCAGAACTAACTCTTAAGGGCAGTAATAATTTAATATAATTACAATTTCACTCGAACATGCAAAACTTCAAGAACAGACCGCTTCAGCGTAAAACAACTTCCACAAATGATATACCACAGATCGACAGACACTCTCAGCATGAAAAATATCGCTTACTTTGAGTCAAAAGACAACTTCAACGACTACCGCTGACACACCACTCACAGCTGCTAGCTCAACACATTATACACGGTCGAGTCACATTAATGTGACCACCAGCTAATATCCAGAGTAGTCGGCGTGTACAACGCGGGCAGCAGATAGATGGACTGGGAATGACCCAATAAGGTGCTGAAAGATGTTCACAGGTATGTGGAGCCATTCTGACTGCAGGGTATCTGACAGCTTCTGGAAGGCGCGTAGTGGAGGATCCATAGAGCGAACAGCGCGATCGAGGTGGTCCCAATACAACACCACAGATGCTCAATTGGGTTTAAGTCTGGGGAATGAGAGTGCCAGGGAAGTGTTTTAAGACTTCATCGTGCTCTTCCAACCACTCTCGGACATTTCTAGAAGTGTGACACGTCGCATTGTTCTGATGGAAGATCCCATCCGCCCCAGGGGAAACAATCAGCATATATGGGTGTACGTGGTCTCCAAAGATGGATTCATAACGAATTCAGTCCATAGTGCCATCCACAGGTATGGGTGGACCCAGAGAGTGCCACAACAACATTCCCCAGACCATAACGCTGCCCCCACCAGCTTGTTTTCCTCCAGCAATGGTTGAAGAGTGTTTGTTCTCCGATGTTTTTCGCCTTATACGCCAACGTCCATCCGTTCGATGAAGAAGAAAACGTGACTCATCGGAGAAGGCAAGCCTTCGCCAATCAGCGGAGGTCCAATTCCGACACTGCCGGGCAAATATAAGCATTTCCAGCCGATGCACCTTCGTTAGTATAGGTGCAGTGACCATCCCTCTGTATAGGAGCCTTATACGCAGCAGGGTTCGCTAAAATGTCGTTTTAGACACACTTCCGGTAGCCCCCTAGTTCATTCGGCTAGTGAGTTGTCCCACTGTAGCGTGTCGATCGGCCCTCATGCACCTTCCAAGCCGACGTTCACCTCTCACATCAATGGCACGTGGTGCTCCGCAGTTTCCATGTCGCTTATTCGCAATGGTGCCATTTCTCTATTCCCGATGCACTTTAACCAAAGCAGCACGCGAACAGTTCACAAACTGTGCTGTTTAAGAAATACTGCCACCCTTGGCCTGAAAGCCGATAATTATCCCTTTTTGCAAATCTGATAAATAGCTCCTTTTATCCATGACTACAAGGAGTGATATGTTTTCAGAATGCCTACAGCACACCTTATATACCCTCCAAGCCAGCTCACGACACGTGTCTTCCTTCATTGGCTACGCGCTGTTGACGCCAAAAGTACGAGGCGGTCAAAATAATGTGACTCGACTGTGTATATGTAGTGGTTGTGCTTGTCAGACATGCATACGTCATTCACTTTTGACCTCAAGACTGTTTCCAACTTAACATTTAGTGAGTGAGAAAATATAATGTTAAAGAAGAAACGCTAAATGGGAATGAACTCAAAATTTACATAGATACAAATGAAAATGAAGGCTTAATTAGAGTATACGTCATATGGAATATCTCTCCATGATGCGCCTAGATCGCCTATTCTGCAAATATCCGCTTAAATAAATGAACGGAATAAATATCCTTTTCCTCATATACGTGAGCGGTTTATTCTGTAGAAAATTGTAACTTAATTTGTTTTGCAACTTATACTGCAAAACAAATTTTAAATGTTTCCTTAATTATGTGAACAAAAAAGTGTAAAGAAATATATAATTACACCACTTAGTTTTTTTTTCAAGCTCAAGAGTGAAAATACAGAATCTAAAATCCTGTCTTTCATTCCTTTTCTTCTTATTTTTTTTTCGTGGGGGAAAAAGTAAGGTGAAGCTATTCTAAATTCGTTTCCAGAGAGCTCCAACGTATGTGGGTTATGTAAAAAATATAATTCACATATAAATAATATTCTTTTAGAAAAGGAATTCCTTCTTATTCTAGCAGAAACAACGAAAAATATGCGTAAAAATAAACCAAATGGAATTCATTGCTCTTAAAAAAAAACAAAGAATAAATAAAGAACATTCCGGTTTCATCATCAATAGAAATCATCATTCCTTCACTTGTGCCGTATGAGCTCAATTTTTATTATATAACATCATGTACTTTAGTATTAAAGACAAAATCCTAATGTGCTTAGTATTACCCTTATTTCTAAACAACATGACGAACATTATTGATCTTCGTAAAGGTAATTTTTTCTGAAGTAATGAGGAGATATAAAAAAACGTTGCATGCTACATAGATTCAAAGCACCTGCTAATGATGTGCATAACGAATAAAAAAAAGGGAAAAAATATATTTTTTCCCTTGTAAATCTCATTTCTCTGAAGTTGCAAAAATAAGTTCTTCATAGCAGCAAAAAAGTTGCCTTCTTTATTTTATAAGAAAGTTATCCTCATGAAACTCCGTCCTCAGGAAAAAAATAAACACTTGTTCCAACAGATATCCTCCTAATTAAAAATTAACAATTTTTCTTTTAGAGATCCCAAGCAGTCCGTTTCTTTTCTCGTCTTGAAAATGTATGCTAGGAATAATGGGATGAGAAATCGTTTAATCCTTTTTCCGTATGTTTCTTGCCGCGTTATCTCCCCTTCTCGATGCCATGCTCCAAAATTTCTTTCTACAAATCGTACCGAAAAAATTTGTTTTGGAAGCTATACTGGAAATTTTCCTTCCTAGAATTCATTGTGGAAAATCCTTACTAAAAATTCTGCTGGAAAATAAAAATATTCGTTTTGGAAGTCGTGTACAAAATATTCCTCCTGGAAGTCGTGCTGGAAATCTGTTTTCAGGAAGACATCTAGATAGAACTTCTGCTGGAAAAATTCCTCCTCCAAATCCCGCTGAAAAATTCTTTCTAGATGTCTAGCTAGAATTTTTTTTTTTTTTTTTTTTTTTTGTAAAATTCGTTCCCTGTAAAGAATTTTCTGAAATTCACGAGTCATCTTTCGTGATGTCTTTCGTAAATTATCGAAACATATTCCGGATACAAGTTTTTTTTCACGATATGACGGAGAAAAATCTGATAAAAACGGTTTTTTCCTCCGCTAGGAAAGCTCTGAATTTTCAGAAATGTTTCTACAATTACTTCTGTACTAGACGAAAGCCGTCGGAATCGAGGGTAAGTTTTTTTTTAAATAATAAACTCATATGAAACAACAAATGTAAACTTTTGTTTGTAAGTCCAGGTTCGTGATTTTTTTTATGACTGAAGATTTAACGACCACCGTGAGCAAGTTAATCGGCTATAAGCAGTCACCCGTCCCTAATTTAGGGTCACTAGTTGCAGGGAAGGGAGAGAGTCAGTGCCGTAAGACAAACACAATATCCATGCCTCGCCGGGATTCGAAACCGGTAGACGAAACCCGTCGGAATCGACGATTAGCATTTTTTTTTGTGTGGTTTTTTTAAATAGTAAACTCATATGAAACGTTTATTAACATCTTTACGTAATGGAAAACGTTTTCCCTACCTGAATAAACTGGATCAAATGAATGTTAAATTGTATATTTATATATCACACAGTCCAATGGCACAACGCAATCAGGGCTTCGAGTGTTCGCTGTTCCCATAAGAACTTTCAAAAAATTCCTGCTGGCGTTGTTTTGAACAACGGTTCGTTGAGAAGAGAGACTTTGGACTTTGGAGTATCTCAGTCGCTGAGCTGGGAAAACAAAGGGATAAAGATTAATGGAGATTATCTAACCCACCTTCGCTTTGCTGATGACGTAGTCATTTTTGCTACTACCCCATCAGAGCTACAGAGTATGATCCAGGAACTTGCTGACAAGAGTAAAGAAGTGGGATTAAAAATGAACTTTCAGAAGACAAAAGTGATGTTCAATGCTTTTACAAGAAATGAAGATTTATCGATTGATGGAGAAAAGCTGGAGATAACAGACACGTACGTTTATCTTGGACAGCAGATATCAAGTGAGGGTTACATTGATAAAGAAATTAATCGGCGTACAAAACTTGCCTGGAGAGCTTTTGGAAGAAACAGCATAATTTTCAAGAGCAATATGCCATTATGTCTTAAAAGAAAAGTGTTTGATCAATGCATCCTTCCAGTGCTTACGTATGGTGCAGAGACGTGGACCTTAACTAAAAGAGACATACAAAGGCTGCAGACAACTCAAAGAAGCATGGAGAGGTGCATGCTTGGTGTAACCAGGAGAGATAAGAAGAGGAACTCGTGGATCCGAAAAATGACAAGAGTGGAAGACATCATGATCAGAGTTAAATCCCTGAAATGGCAATGGGCTGGACATACTGCGAGAAGGACAGATCATCGATGGACAGCCGAAATTTTAGATTGGATTCCAAGGGACAGGAAAAGACCCAGAAGAAGACCACATGGGATATGGGTGGATGAAATTCGAAAGTATGCAGGGGTGACATGGAGGAGACTGGCACAAGACAGACCGTTGTGGAGGAAACTTGGGGAGACCTTCGTCCAGCAGTGGATTGATAATGGTTGACAATGATGATGATGATGATGAGTCCCTCCATACTTCCGCCTTCAACAGAGGGTAAGTCAATCGCACGCTCCTCACATAGACTTTACATGGGAACTTTGCAGCCCCACAACGCCCGAACCGTTGCCCCAATCTCATTTTTCTCTTCGACTGGCACATCTACATGGTAAGACCTTTATTTTAGTACCTCAGCCATATCTTTACGTTCAGCCGATTCTCTCAAAATAGGTCTCACAGTAAAAAACCTTATAGAATTAATATATAGATTGCCTATTTTATATTTAGAAATGCTAATTCCGTAATTTTCAGAGCGTTTTTTAATTACAGAATACGAATTCTCTTCGGAAAGAACAAACATGAAATCTTCTGTCCACAGCTTGTTTACGTGGGCCAATTTCTTAGCAGACTATATTTAATTGCAGCGGATGTTTCTTTTGTGTTCATCTAACACGCTGTTGTCAGTTTCAGTTCTTTGAATTTCTGTCTTTTTGTTTTCTTTTTTTTTGTAATTTCTTATCAAAACAATTTCTAAAAATATGTGAACATCCTCTTTAGAGTGTGACTGGACGATTTCTGTGCGGATATTACTTGCCCAAAGCATAGCACCACCGCCGCGTGCCTGTTTCCGCCCAACAGTGCATCCAGGTGCCATAGCTTCCGTTGGTGATCGGTGTATTCGCGCTCGGCTGTCTACGTAATGTACCAGGAATCTTGATTCGTCAGACTAAGACACTTTCTTCCAATCATCCACGGTCCAATATTGATGATATTGGGCCCATTTCATTCGTTGTTGGCGATGACGTGCAGTGAGCATGGGGACCCGGCTGGGTCTTCGGCTACGCAGGCCAATGCACGGAAGCTGCGATGAACTGTGTGCTGTGACACATTGCCCTGATCACCACTGTTGTAGCAGCGGGTGGTGATTTGTCGCACTGTGGCCGAGCGGTCGCTGTGAACAATGCAATACAGTGTCCGCCCCCTCTGGCATGAATGAGCTGCGGACGAGACACGGCTGGACGACGATTCGTCGTTTGGCCATCTGTGCACCACTTTTGATACGTACTCACTACAGCAACACGTGAACAGCCCACAAGCCGCTCAGTTTCCAAGGGCGTAGTTCCGAGGCGCCGTACCATCACAATTTGTCCTTTATCAGATTCCGATAAATCGGCAGCTTTTTCCCATTCTGACTCCGAACACTCTACCAACCGAAAGTCGGTTCTCGGGTTGTGTGTAAACCGCTCTGTGAACTTCACCTGCGCCACCGTTCGCTCTTCAGACGCGCTTATTTCTCTAGACTGGGTAGGGTCTAAAGTAATGTCTCATCGGTGTTTATTGTTTATATTTTACTTTATGGATCAAATTTGATCATGTCCCTTTAAATTTCACACCGAATTTTGATGCTCTAATATAAACAATTTATTTAACTCATGCTTTTTGGCATTCTTTTTGTGTTAAAACCAAAGGGAGGTTAAGAGAGATTAATTTATTTCTTAGTGACCTAAGCGTTTAATTTAACTGGTTATGAAGTAAAGATGTGCTTGTTCTGCATGTTCAAATAAACTTGAACAATCTCTTTCCTAATAGGAAATATTTGGTTATTCAACAACGTTCTGTTTTATGTCACATGAGTAATGACTCATTTCTTTCTTCTACCTCTTATAATGAAATATAGATGCTTCGTTGGTTTTTTTTATGCCTAAATTTATTCAGAATTTAAATTTAGACTCATTCGTTAAACAGATTTCAGAGCACGTCCGAACAAAAACATTTCATAGCTCAGAAAAAGAGATTATGTCGCTCAACGTTCAAAGTCCCCCCCCCCCACCCACCCACCCACCCCCAAGCATCGCGTCTTTAGAAGAACATTATGCGTAGATAACAATCAATGGAAAACTGCATTCACTTCCAAGATAATGCTGCCACTTCTAATTCATTTAATCAACCAGTTGAAGTCCTGCGGTGATCCTAAGAAATATTTTGCACATTTTTTAAGTGCCAGATTTTTTTTTAATTACTAAAGATGGGAGAGCAAATATATCGAAACGCGACACTGAATTCAGATGACAGTTGTGTCAGGCGTTCGTGTAACTCGTTTAATGTATGGTGAAAACTTTTTTGTGTGGTAGTAAATGCTTTTTCTTTCATGTCCGTTGTGACATGTGAATACTTCAAATGAAGCAACCAAAACAGATGATGACAGTTTATTACGTTAACAAATGCTCCGCAAACTTCCAGGAGTTATGACATCTCTTTATCTCTAATAAAAGGTCCACTCCTGTAAAGGAAAATCGAGCCAGAATATTTCATGACATTTTTTAAATCTCATAAAGAACCCTTGTTCGTGAAATTTAAATATTCATATTCTACACACAGGAAAACTTTCCTAATATGCATTTCATTCAATTACACTTACTCATTAATATACACAATTGACGTGGGTTAGGAACATCAAGCAGACGTCATCGCTCTTTCCACGTTTATAAGTGAATCTCGGAAAAATTCTCATCGGCCACCACCGGTAATCTAACTCAGTGTCTTCCAGCTACGCGACGGACATTTTACTACTGCACCAGAGCGGCCTCGAATACTTCCGTGACTCAGTTATAAACGTGGAAAGAGCGATGACTTCTGCTTTATGTTCCTAAACCACGTCAATTATGTGTATTAATTATTCATTCGCCTCCTACTTATTTGTTCAGTTGCTGCTTACCATCTTTGATGAATCCCCAGCATTGTGTGGTGCTCCAAGAAGCAACCTGCCATGTGTGGCTTAGCAGTTGGCCGTATGTCAGTCTAGAGAATTCTAGGCCACTGTGGTGCAGTGGTAGCATGTCCGGCGCGTAACTGGAAGGCCCTGGGTTCGATTCCCGGTGGCAGCCGATGAGAATTTTACTGTGACTTTCTTATAAACGTGGAAAGAGCGATGACTTCTGTTTAATGTTTGATAAACTTATTCAATTCCATTTACGATTACATGTAAAATATACTAACAAGCAGATGAATCTGCGCCTTCTCATCTTTTAGCTGAGAGCACGTAAAACCCTTATTCAAAATTTCCGAAAACAGCGACACGTTCATACACTGAAGTGCCAAAAGTTATGGGATACATACCTACTATCGTGTAGGACTTCTTCTAGCTCGGCATGGCATCGATTCCACAAGTGGCCGGAATACTTCTGGAGAGATGTTGAGCCATGCCATCAGTACAGCCGACCACAGTCCCGTGGTATTTGTAGGTGCATGATTTTGCGTGTGAATGGACCTTTCCAGCATGTCCCATATTGGTTTCATGTCGGGGGACAAACGTGGTGGCCACCCCATTCGTCAGAACTGTGCAGGATGTTTCTCTAACAGTTTTGGACAAATTGGGCCCGATGACATGTTGCATTGTCCGCCTGGAAAGTCCCATCGTTGCTGGAGTACATGAAGTCCATGAAGGGCTGAAAATGGTTACCCAGCAGAGCAACAAAGCGATTACCAGTTAATGACATGTTTACGAAGACCAGAGGACCCAAACCGTGCCACGTAAAGACACCCCACACGTGCGTGGAATCACCACCAGCTTGCATAGTGCATTGTTGACAGCTTGGGTCCATGGCCTCATGGAGTCTGCGCCACACCCGAACCTTACCATCTGCTCGTAGTAACAGGTAGCGTGGCTCGTCGTACCACGCCTCATGCTGCCAGTCTTCCAGGGTCCAATTACCGTGTTCACGAGCCCAGGTGGGGCGCTGTGTCCGATGTCTTGGTGTTAACAAAGGCACAGTGTGGGATCTTCTGCTCCCATACCTCATGGACACTAAATCGCGCTGCACTGACCTAATGGATATGTCTCTGGTACCTCCTGCATTGAATGTGGATGTTGTTTAAGCCAGTGTCGCTTCTTTGTTAACATGGGCAATCCTGATCAGATGTCGCTTGTCACGGTCATTCAGCACCCGTGGTCTGCCACTGCGCTCTCCAGGGTGGGTGGTAATGCCTTCCATGAAATATTGTCGGTACACACGTGACACCGTGGATCGAGTTGAATGTCCGCACACCTTCGGAAACTGAATGTCCCATCCGTCTGTCTCCCACTAGCATGCTTCGTTCTAACTCCGATAACTCCCTTGTCTTCCCATAATCCTACTGGCGGTTATTCAACCGGACTCACGAGATTACACCTCGCATCTGATAAAAATCGTGGCGTGCGTCGAAGCCCTTATACGACGGCAGCGCCAGTAAAAAAATTGCATACTGCTATGCCATGACTTTTAGCACTTCAGTGTACATACACATTTCATTAAGCTGTTTTCTGAGATTAAGAGATTAACTCCTTAATGAAAGTCTATCTGCTAGATTAACGTTTAACTTATAGAACTAGATTTTACTTATTGTTGATGTATCAAAACGTCTCCATTTCGAGCGATTTCAGCACACAACATCAGCTTCACCGACATCCATCACACGTTTCAAACAAGACCTTTTGTACTTTATGATGATAATATTTTTCTCGTTCAGACATTGCTGAGTCTGGTCCTCCCATTATTTCCTTGGTCTGCCTCTAACTTTTTTTCCTGCCATTTCCGCTGAAATATTTTCTTAGTAAGCATCTCACCACTCAGGCTTTCAGTGTGGCAAAGACACCAAAGAATATTTGTCACCACTTTACTAAGAACATTTGGCCTCACATCACACATATGCAGCATATTGTTTTCTCACATGAGCAGAGCGTTTCTCGCCACAAACTCATCTCTCCAGCGCACAGACGATTCCTATGCTTCTTCTGCAGTATCCAGGTTTCAGTTTCAATGCGGTGTATCAGAGTAGTAATAATACACTTACATATACAGCCATTCGAATTGCAATGACAAGCCTTTGCCGGTGTAGTTCAACTGGTAGAATATCCAACTCCGGAAAAAGAAGATATAAGTTCGAATTCCATCACCGACAGAAAAGGGCAAATTCGCAATAAGTCTTTATTGACGTTAGTTCAGAAATCTTTGAGAATGTGGTTAACATCATACTAGCCCACCCGAGAATGTTCTTAACAACACATTGTAGTTCTTATTAATACCTATATACTGTATTAACAGCACAGTAGGGATACTTTTTTCTCTCACCAAAATCAGGCATATGTTTCTAGCTTAATACCACTGCATCAGGACTCTCTCAGAGTTTTATTACAATGTGTGATCAAATTATAAGGTAACAAAACTCATCATTACCCGAACATATCTACTGGAATCTGCGACAACCGTGAGAGTGTCGCTAAAGTGCCTAAAGTCATGTGATAGAATTATGCAAATTTTTAACTGGCGCTGCCGTCGTAAAAAAGAATTCGACGCACGCCACGATTTTTATCAGTTGCGAAGTGTAATATCGCGAGTCAGATTGAACCACCGCCAGTAGGATTATGGCAAGCCGACGTGAATTATCGGAATTTGAACGAGGCATGGTAGTGGGAACCAGATGAATTGGACATTCACTTTCCGAAATTTGGCAAACATTCAACAATTTCTCGATGCACGGTGTCACGTGTGTACCGAGAATACCTCATGGAAGGCATTGCCACCCACCGTGGACAGCGCATTGTCCGACCACGGGTGCTGAATGACCGTGACCTGCGGCGTCTGACCACGTTTGTCCATGCTACCAAACAAGCGACACTATCTCAAATAACATCCACATTCAATGCAGGAGGTACCAGAGACATATCTATTAGGTCAGTACAGCGCAATTTAGAGTCCATGGGGTATGGGAGCAGAAGACCCACTAGTGTGTCTTTGTTAACACCACGACATAGGACACAGCGCTTCACTTGTGTCGTGAACACGGTAATTGGACCCTGGAAGACTGGCAACATGTGGCATGTTCCGATGAGTTTCGCTACCAGTTGTTACAAGCTGATGGTAGGGTTCGGGTGCGGTGCAGTCCACATGAGGCCATGGACACAAGCTGTCAACAAAGCACTGTGCAGGCCGGTGGTGATTTCATACATGTGTGGGGTGTATTTACGTGGCAGGGTTGTGTCCTCTGGCCCTCGTAAAAGCGTCATTTACCGGTAATCGCTTTCTTGCCCTGCTGGGTGACCATTTGCAGCTGTTCATGGACTTCATGTACTCCAAAAATGATGGAACTTTCCAGGATGACAATGCAGCATGTCATCGGGCCCAAGTTGTGCAAAACTGGTTGGAGGAGCATTTTGGACAGTTCTGACGGATGGTGTGGCAACCACGTTCGCCCGACATGAACCCAATAGAGCACTTATGGGACGTGGTGGAAAGCTCCATTTTCACTCAAGATCCTGCACCTACAAATACCAGGGAACAGTGGGCGGCTGTTCAGATGGCATGGCTCAACATCTCTCCAGAAGTCTTTCGACCATTTGTGGAATTGGTGCCATGCTACGTTGCTGCCCTTCGCAGGGGTAGTGGAAGGAAGACCTACAGGATACTAGGTACGCATCCCATGACTTTTGGCTCTTCAGTGTTTAGTAATGTTCCTGAGTGGTAACACTGCGTTGCCTGAAAATGCATTACACCTACAGGAAGTGCAACAGTCGTGAATATAGATAGTGATTTAACCTGAACGGCAACGCTACGCAGGCGGCTGATGTTACGTTGCGTCTGTGTTGTGGCAGTTCAAAATGGCTATCGTCAGGAACGTTGACATCTCGCGGAGGGTTGATTTTTTGGGTACAGTTTCGCCTATTGAGGTACCTGGCAGCTTTTTGAAGTGAGTGGGTAACTTACAGAGGCTTGTCACCGTGTTTCTGCCTAGTGTGTGGATCGTAAGAATGCGGTAACCGACGACAGTCGAAATGGAAGTCCAAGCAGTTGATTAATGAAAGTCAATACAGCACGGATTGGGAAAATGGATTATTACACTCTTCAATTTTTAATTCTTTCCAGTGTTAAATGATCACGGGAATAAACGCCGCTTCACTACAGTAATAGAAACAATTAAAGATCCCTGTGCTCCAGAAACAAACACCTGAATTATATGCGGAGGAAATTAACAGCCTCATAATATTTAGTGATAACTATTTAAATATTTTTTTTTTGTGACCATGCTCGATAAAATTGCATAAATGGCTGTTTTATCAGTACATTTCATTACAAAATCATATTTATGCAAGTACGATGCACAGCCCGTATAACTTAAATGTTCGATCACCCTGCATAGCAGAACTGTAGTACAGTCTTATGAATATCATACTACAGTCTTATAAATATCATACTAAAACTTTTCGACCGACTTATAAATATCGGATTAGAACTCTTCAACAAACTGATAAGTATTGAACTAAAACTCTTAGATAGTCGTAAAAAAATGGAGGAGTACTTTTCACAGTCTTAAAAGACTGTGAAAAGTATCAAAAGATAAATCTTAGAGTGTAGTTAAAGTGTGGAGCTAGAACACTTCGACAATCTTAAAATTATCGGACTAGAACTTTCCGACAAAATAGTAATTATCAAACTACATGTAGAACTTTTCGATAGTGGTGAAGTATGGAAGCTAGAACTCTTCGACAGTCTTACAACTACGGAGCTAGAACTTTCCACAATCTTTCGATAATTCGTAGTCTTATAAGTACGGAACTAGAACTTTTCGACAGTTTTGTAAGTACCAAGCTAAAACTCTTCCAACAGTCGTAAAAGAATGGAGTTAGAACTCTTCGATAGGCTTAAAAGTATCAAACTAAAACTTTTCGATTGTGTTATGATTATCAAACTGGAACTGCTCAAGAGTTTTATATTCGTAAGTATGGAACTATAACTCTTTCAAAAAATTTTAAATATTGAATTAGAACTCCTCAACAACGTTATAAATATCAAATTAGAACACTTCGATAATCATTTTCATTGCGCATCTCTTTCGAGAACATTTCTACTACAGTATACTGTGGTTCTTCTCGAATCTTTATAAATCCCCTCAGCAGTTTTCTATAGCCTTCGCAATGTCGTACGGGAATACTTGGAGAATGGTATTAATGCACTTCTATGGAAATTTTCAGTAATACAGTCGAATCTCGCTACAGCGAAATTCTAAGGAGACAGAAAAAAATTGTAACCACGTATTTTCGTTAAGGCGTTTAGTACGTACCAGAGAAATTTTTATTACGCATAAGATTGCAACGCTGTAATTGCGAAATAGTGACCATAGAAGCCAGAAAATGTTTCTATGACACTATTTGGAATGGGATGTTTTTGCCAAAGTAGTAATGATGTAAGCTTCAATTAATTTTTAACTATGAAATTACGGTACTGTATATATATTTTACTTATATGTATGTACGTACGTTCTCGATTTATTTTTATACCCTCATATTAAGAATTTATGTATGTTAATAAAATACTATCATATGCTTCAAGAAATAATGTACGTACATATTGGCGTTACATATTTTTAATTTTAAAGTAGCGTAATTAAAGCAATTCGTTTAGTTCCATTTTTGTGCAAAGCATGTTTACATACCGCAAACTGTTAAACAATTCAAACATATCTACTGGGTTTTGAGGTACGATTTAAGTACTGTCTGTTTTCGTGTTCTCTCGGCGTGTTTAATTATAACTGTATTCATAGCATTTAGATAGCTGCTAATTTCTTTAGCATAAAGTCCTCGGTTCTGTAAATAGTATCCAACTTTCTCTAAACATTTAGTTTAACAGTTAAGATTTTCCGTCTCATCTTCATTGGGTGAATCCTCATTTTCGTTCAAGTTTTTTGGCGAAACGTGAAGTCACTTTCCTTCTTTTGTTGGCGTTTCATGACCGCTAAATCGTTCAGATTTTAAAGAGAGGGAGAAATTCGCTACGTATAAAGTTTTGCTTGAGCACTTTCCCCAAGAATTTTACTTTGTAATAAGGTATTTTTTGTTGGAAAGCATTACGTTATAACGTTTTATATTTATTATATAAATGCATACATTAAAACCAAACAAGTTCCCGATTTTTTTTTCGTTGTAACTGCTTTTTTTATATGGCATTTCGTTATAACGTTTTATGTTTTTTAAATAAATACAATGAACCAAACATGTTCACGATCTTTTTCGTTGTAACGAGCTTTTTGTTGTATCGAATTTCGTTAAAACGAGTTTGACTGTATTTTCAAAAAAAAAAAAAAAAAGCCGAACTCACCGGTGAAGGGCATGCGCAACTAAATGTTAACTTAATTCATCAGTCTTGAATTGATAAGCGTCTGCTAAAAATGAGGGAGTTAATATGACTTTTTTCGATTACTAGCTGAATTACCCGGCATTTCTCGGGAAAATTTGTTGATAATTCGCTATCTAAATTTGTACAAATCAAATGAGAACGATTATTTTTTTACGGCATGAACCGTACCTAATACTGTATTTTTTTTCTTCATTGAATTTGAATTTTATTCACTGCAGTTTTTTAAGCACACATAATTTTTAATTTTTCCATTAGATTTTTGTTGTTTACTTACCTTCAGTTCCGATGCTTAATTGTGTTGCAGTTCTTCTCTGGAAAGCACTTGTCACAAAAAAATCAATTATTGCACTTATCACAACAAAAAGTATTAAATTCGAATTCAAAATTTAAAAAAAATGGAAATTTTTACAAAAATGTTTTATGGAAGCCCATTGCTCCCGGGCACCAACTCCTTCCAAAAATCGTCTACGGTCTAAATTAGAGTACCATGAGATAGTATACCGAATTTGGTGGCTCTAAATTGAAAACTGTGCATAACAACAAAAAGTATTTAATTCGAATTCAAAATTAAAAATTAAAAAATGGGAATTTTTCACGAAAACTTTGTATGGAGGCCCCTTGATCCCGGGCTCCGAGTGGATAGTTTAACAAATTTGGTGATTCTAAATTGCATAGCGGACAAACAAACAAACAATAAATTGGAATTCAAAATAAAAAAAGTAAAAATGGAAGTTTTTATGAACATTTTGTACGGGGGCCCCTTCCCGGGCTCTGACTCCTTCCAAAAGCCGTCTGCGATCTAAGTTAGAGTGCCATGATATAGTATACCAATTCAAAATAAAAAAGGAAACAATGGAACTTTTTACGCAAATTTTCTATGGGAGCCCTTTGCTCCGGACTTTTTGATCACTGGCAAGGACCCCTTCTAAAAACCATCTGGGATCTAAGTTAGAGTACCATGAAGTAGTATACCAAATTTGGTGGTTCTAAATTGAAAACTGTGGATTTGCATAGCGGACAAACAAACAAACAATAAATTCGATTTCAAAATAAAAAAGTAAAAAAAGAAGTTTTTACGAAAATTTTGCATGGGAGCCCCTTGACCCCGGGCTCCGACCCCTTCCAAAAACCATCTACGGTCTAAGTTAGAGTACCATGAGATAGTATACCAAATTTGGTGGTTCTAAATTGAAAACTGTGGATTTGCATAGCGGACAAACGAACAAACAAACATTCAACTTTATATAATAGACAATCCATAACTCCTTAAGAGTCCTTCATACCCCGTTTTGTTTCAATTCCGCCGAATGCAAAATAGAAACAAATATAGCATCATGCAGATGGAAAAATCAATATATCATATCACTCGTATGTGTTCCCAAATTTTTATATTTCGAGAGAAAATATCAAACTATTTTTCTGCTTTTAAACCTAGCAGATATCAAGATTAGAACTTTTTAAAAATAATTGTCAATCTGCCCATTATTTTACACTTTTGATATAATAATTAAAATATTACTCCGCAAAGTGACGCTAATATAGAAACGCAGAAAGATGGCGCAATGTTTATTCTACATGCGAAAAAAAATCCGGATTTCTAAATTGTTTTTTGTGTATGTAATTTTGTTCTGCAAATGCGTGTTTTGAGCTATTTTTCAGGAGGTATGGAGGACTGTTAAAGCGAAACACGCCTTTCGAAAAGAATTTTATAACTGCGTCAGTAGAGTTTGATGACTCCCCTTGAATTTTTCTTACCTACCGCCTATTTTTATGATTATCTGTTACAGTTGAAATGAACTCTGTAAACGGTGTCAATGAGCGAGGACATTTAAACTAGTACAAGGTGATGTAGTTCTTATCCATTTATTTATTTCATTTAATTGATTCTGCAATCAGCTGATAAAGTGCCATTTTCTGGGCAACGCAGCTGCACAAAGTTCTTCAGCTTCTACTCAGATACCAGTTTTCCCTTATCCACGAATGCTATACCCAAGACGCCATTATTATTTAATTACAAGTGTCGACACTTTCCTCTTCGAGCATTTTCATTAGAGTTACATCTTCGTCTCTCGAGAAAACAAGCTTATGATTTCTTCCTCTGGAGTAGTAGATATTTTCTTGCTGGGAAAACAAAAATACGTTCATTTGTTCTCACAATTAAAGGAACATCTTTGCGAGAAACATCGAAACACTGATGGTCTCCGGAGATGTGGCCAGATTCGCAATATGCAGTGAGTTTTACCCGAAACAGAAGTAACTAAGTCTTTACTGTTGCATACTTCTGGAAACAGGAAATAACGTTTCAGGGATGCGGTAAAATGTAAGTCATTCTGATTTTCGCGTCGGGAAGATGTGATTTTTCAATGCAAAGTATTAATTCAAGACAACTTCGACCACGTACGCAACATAAAGAGAGATGCGCGCAAACCCCTGTGGAATACGGAGCGCATATCATTCCCAGATTTCTGTGTCATGTGGCACATACGATTTCCATTGCTATCTTTACCCAATATGTTGTGCAGTTTGTTTTATAAATGAAATATTAATTGGTTTAAGTAAGTTCTTGGGGATTTACTTTAGTGCGTTTTAAGGTGGACGTCAAGTAATTTTGTTTCCGATACTTCCACTGGATAAACTTCTGTACATGTTTTCTTCACAATTACTGCGTTCCCCAAGGACGAAAATTTTAACATCGATTAAAATAGCTTCATTTTAGTATTAATGAAGATGTCGTGCATATACAATACATTAAAGAGCTTACACCGTCTTTGCACTATATATTTAATTAAAAAACGACAGATATTTACATATTTAAAGGATTAAAAAACCCATTAGTACTTTTGGGTCGACAATCGAACCGTCTTCAGATGGAGGAAAGCCGCTGCTGCACAAGTGCTCCCATATATATGTACGAGTGTGATGACGTACAAGGTATGGACTAGAGTCACAAGGGTGTCACTCTGTTGCTATCATTTCATTGCTAAATCACAAATCAGATGAGGTCCATGTGGGAATATGATAAATATATCGTGCAAAGACGGTAAAAGCTCTTTAATGTAGCTTCATTTTATAACTTGGAATACTTAATACTGTATTTTCTAAAACATAACCATAATTATGCAATCCAACATTTGTTTGTTTACTGACGCCATCAAAGTACCAGGTCGCGCCATCTATTTCTGGTTTCAACACCACCAAAGGAAAAGTTATTGATTTTTAATATAGTTATGGTTATGTTTTAGAAAATATTAAGTATTCCAAGTTATAAAATGAAGCTATTTTAATCGATGTTCAAATTTTCATCCTTGAGAACGCATTAATTGTGAAGAAAATATGAACAGAAATTTTTCCATTGGAAGTATAGGAAGCAAAATTACTTGACGTCCACCTTTAATATACTGTATCGAATATTCTGAGGTGGTTTGACCATGTTGAAAGGTGGATTGGCGAGATGCTAAGGAAATTTATTCAGCCCGAGTGGCAGGAAAGAAGAGTAGAGGAAGGCCAAGGAAAAGAAATCATGAGGACATTACTCACTGAAGTCTGCAGAAGTAAAAGATAATGAATGCCAAATACATTAGGCCCTGTTTCAGACTTGTAATTGGTGTCAGCGAAGTTCGTGTTGCTTGTAAAGGTAGCTGTAAATGGAGACGTTTTGTACATCAACAATAAGTAAAATCTAGCAGCATGAGTAACTTCAATTTGGCATTCCTCGAAGAGCTAACTTCTGAATCTCAGAGCACAGCTTTTTTTTCTTTTATGCATATATTGAATTGGCAACAAAGTAAGGCAACAGAAAAGTGCTAATTACAGTATACACAAGTACAGATTAGTCCAAAATGTGTTAAGCGTGCAAGTAAGCTTTAAAGCGGTTTTCTTTCTGTGACGTATACAGCTAATTTACATATCCGACATTCCCCCGCGTTGTTCTCATGTGACCGTAACTGGTCCAGAGTATAAAATGTGACGCAGAAGTTTGCCCAACAGTCAAACGCACTTGTACATCGGTAGGTGAAAGATGGCAAGCGATACTGTATTTAATTAGACACTGCATTCTTTACGAATTTCATCAAGGAAAAAGTGCTGCAAAACCATGTGCATCGATTTGTTCTGTTCTGGGGGAGAATATTGTGTCGAAAAGCACGTGTGAGTGTTGGTTTAGCCGGTTTAAAGCAGGTGATTTTGATGTTAGCGATCGAGAACGTAGCGGCGCCCCGCAGTGAAGAACTGCACGTATTGCTGGATGAAGATTCGTCTCAAACGCAAAACGAACTAGCTGAACAACTGATGGCAATGCAAGAAACCTTTTCCGCGAAATGGGAAAGATTCATAAGGAAGGAAAATGGGTGCTACATTACCTGAGCCAAAGGAACAAGGATTAGCGTGTCATGAAGTGTTTGAATCTGTTGAATAAACAACACGGAAAGCCTTTCTTGTGGAAAACCGTTACTGGTGATGAAAAGTGGATATGGTACGACAATCCCAAACAGAAAAAGAAACTGGTTAGATCACGGTGAAGCAACGAGTTCGACACAGAAACGCAATATTCACTGCAAGAAAGTTCTACTGTTCATCTGGTGCGATATGAAGGGTGTCCTCTATTATGAACTCTTGGAACAGGGTCAAACTGTTATTGCTGATCGCTACAAGCAACAATTGCTGTGATTGAACCTGGACATCTGTTGGAAACGTCCATTCACAGGCAAATGATTGCGCCCCTTGAAATTACTGCATGACAATGCTAGGCCGCATGTCGCGAAATCGGTCAGGGAAACGTTATTGACGCTTGGCTGGGACGTTTTGGAGCCCTCGGCGTATAGTCCCGACGTAGCCCCTTCAGACTATCATTTGTTCCGATCGATGCAACGTGGTTTGTCTACTGAACGATTCCGGACATATGAAGAAGTGCAAAAATGGGTTGATGATTTCATCGCGTCACACAACGAAGTATTCTTCATGGCTGGAATCCATCAGCTGCCCGACCGATGGCGGAAGGTACTAGATAATGATGGCGCATATTTTCATTGTAATGGCGGGTTTTTTTGCCCAAATTACATGTTGCGTTGTCTTAAAACGCTTTAAAACTTATTTGTACACCTAACAGATGCAATCGTTTGCCATGACCTGCTCCCCTCGTTTGTGGAGCTGTTGGATACCATTTATGTAGAATTGTGAACGCAAAGAAGTGAGTAACTGCACGTTCTACATCGTCCGATTGGTGAACCGCTGTGCGTCTTGTAAATGTTACAACGACCGGAAAGGTAGTAGTCGCTTGGAGAAATATTCGGGAAACAGGCTGGTTGTGGCAGCAGCTCCCAGCCGAGTTCCTGATCTTGTGACAGGCCACCCGTTCTGTGTGAGATCTTGCTCCATCCTGCTGTAGGAGGACGCCCTTACTGTTCAGCAGTGCTGGTTGTTTCGACATGATCAGGTCACCTGTTCTGTGTGAGATCTCGTCCCATCCTGCTGTAGGTGAACGCCCTTACATTTCAGCAGTGCTGGTCGTTTCGACATGATCAGGTCACCCGTTCTGTGTGAGATCTCGCTCAATCCTGCTGTAGGAGGACGCCTTTACTGTTCATCAGTGCTGGTCGTTTCGACATGATCAGGTCACCCGTTCTATGTGAGATCTGGCTCCATCCTGCTGTAAGAAGACGCCCTTACTGTTCAGCAGTGCTTGTCGTTTCGACATGATCAGGTCTCCCGTTCTGTGTGAGATCTCGCTCCATCCTGCTGTAGGAGGACGCCCTTACTGTTCAGCACTGCTGGTTGTTTCGACATGATCAGGCTACCCGTTCTGTGTGAGATCTCGCTCCATCCTGCTGTAGGAGGACGCCCTTACGGTTCAGCAGTGCTGGTCGTTTCGACATGATCGATGCGTGCAGATCGTTGAGCTAACGACAGTACACATCGGCGGTGATAGTGGTGTTGTCCGGCAGCACCTCATAAAAACACGACACCCAGCAGATCCCACCAAATAGACAGCAGGATCCTACGTGGGTGTAACATGTCTTTGGAGGTCGGAATGGGCTTCTGTTTTGGGTCCAACCACTGTTTCCGTGCTCTGACATTGTCTTACAGGACCCATTTCTCGACACTTGTCACAATGTGTTCCAAGAATGGTTCAACTTGATCACGTGCAAGGAGGGAAACGCATGCACTCATGCGATTTGCTTTCTGCTCTGTTGATGGAGTACCCAAACTGTCCTCTTGTTCACCTTCCCAAGTTGACGCAGGTGCGTGGTAATGCTCGTGTGGGTAGGCCCTGGCTGTTCGGCCAACTCCTATTTGGTCACACGAGGCTCAGCTTCCACTAAGGTCTTCAGCGCGTACATATCCACTTGTGGGTTTGTTTTCCGGCTTTGACTTGGTGTGACCGTTTAAAATTTTCCTCTCGAAACCGTTCGAACGAACGACAGCACTGGCGATGTGATATTGCATTGGAGTACACACTGGTAATGTTCTTGCAAAACTTGCGTGTGTGCTACCGCGACGAAACTTGTACTGCATGCAAAGGCGGGTGCACTACCGCGACGAAACTCATACAGCATGCAATGGCGAGTGTGCCACTTGTCCACTTCCATGTTGGCTGGCGGCTTACACTCTTCGCCTTCTGACGGCTAACTGCCACTGACTTAAACCACCTACCTGTAGATGTCATGCCGGTGTACTACGCAATCTCAGTGGCCAACGTGCGCTGAGTCTGGAACTTCGACTTCGACTTCGGGTGCCTCGTAATCGGACATTACTTTCCTTCCAACCCAATATTATAGCGTAAAACCTTATTGCCAGTGATGGGATTCGAACCCATGTCTCCCAGCTCTGTAGCCTCGACTGAACTGCACTTATTTCGGCTTATAACTTGCCGTTTTTACATGTGAGTCACTTCTGAAGTAAGTACGTCCCATGTATTTCCCCCTTTCCTTAATAAAGAGCTGGGATGAAATCATAGGTTTCCGGGTCAGCCGGCAAACCGTGCTTGAAGTAGCTCGCTGTAGGAGAAGGAATTCTCAATAATTCCAGACGATTTCTTTAAGAAAAATCACATGTTTTTCGAAGAACCTCTGGACCAGCAGATTCAGTTTTACGTTCTAGCGCCAATATTAGCGTAAAGCCGTTTTTGGAGGCGGTGGTGGAATTCTGATCCACGTCTATCACTCCGGAGCTGGTTATTTTCTTGAATGAACTATACCGATGAAGACTTATCGCAGCAAATTGCCGGTTTGATATTTGCGTCACCTCTGAGGGAGGTATGTCACAGTATGTACAAACGAATAACGCCATTCATTTCTTTACGAGATCATATGCGTATACACTTTCGCTCTTTAATGTTATCGTAATTTAGGACCAGTTCCCGAAGCCTGGTACACGGAATATGACACAATGTCTCCCTAGTACCATGGTTATCACAACGCAAGAACTATATTTATTCATGGATCCGGTATTTAATGACGGTTATAATTATCTAAGGCTATTGTATGGAGTCAGTATACCTTATTTGATACTACTGGTACCAGGTAATGGACAAAACCTGCGTCGTTAGGCAAAGGTACAACTCGGATGATTATCTAGAAGGCTCAACTCTAACGATTACCCAGAATGTCCAACTGGGATGATTATCCAGAATGACCAACTCTGACGATTATTCAGAAGGTCCAACTCTGACGATCATCCAGAAAGTCTAACTCTGACGATTATCCAGAAGGTCCAACTCGGATGATTAACCGAAGTCCAACTCTGACGATTTTCCAGAAGGTCCAGCTCTGACGATTATTCAGAAGTCTAACTCAGACGATTATCCAGAAAGTCCCAACCTAACGATTATCCAAAAGGTCTAACTCTGACGATTATTCAGAAGGTCCAACTCTGACGATTATCTAGAAGGTTCAACTCTGATGATTATCTAGAATCCTGGGCCAAAGGACTAGGTGAGCGGTCTAAAAACTTTGTTTTTCAGAAATCCCAAAACGCAAATGACGGATTTGCAAAAAAATATTGATTCCCGGCAGTTGCAAAAAAATCGCGTGATGACAGTACTACAAAGCTTTTGGATTTAAATGTGTTGATTCACGAAGTTATAGAGCGGCTACTATTTATTTGAGGTAAGAATTTGAAGTCTGACAGTTCATGATCGACATTAACTTGGAGAGGTTTGTTTTTTCGTAGACGTATTCGAGAGTAAGTCAATACCAGATAGCCATCGTCGGTGTTTTCTTGCTTGGGCTCGCCTTGCTCTGATGAGACAAAA
The DNA here is from genome assembly GCA_039090855.1 of Macrothele yani. Lineage (NCBI taxonomy): Eukaryota > Metazoa > Arthropoda > Arachnida > Araneae > Macrothelidae > Macrothele > Macrothele yani. Next base: position 24,873,871 of record CM077006.1, on the reverse strand, counting down.
CACTCAACTGACAAAAGCCAAGACTTTGTTTTTTCTTTCTTTCTTTCTTTCTTTCTTTCTCTCTCTCTCTCTCTCTCTCTCTCTCTCTTCTTATCGTAATACAAACGCAGAAGTTAATAGCAATTCAGCTTTGGAAAAGAATCCTGAGTATACCTTGGGCAATAATGCTGCTAATGCAAACGTTCTTGAAATTTCAGAAATGGAAAAATCTCTAACTTGAAAGGAATATTTTGAACGTTTTTTGAGATAACTTAAATGTCAGCAGGATCTTCTAGAAGGCAAGAGCAAGTAAAGAAGGCATACCAAATACTGATTTGAAAATATCTCTGACGTACAAGCAGTGGGAAAGATCGACACAAAATATTAAAGATTTCAAAGCCACATAAATCAGTCAGATAGAATCGAAAATACAGGGAGGTTAAAAATAGCAGGAACGACATACACTGAGTGATCGCCGAATTATGACCACCTCTATCGAAATTAGGACAGCCCGCTGACCACGGAATTTCCGAGAGGGCGCTATCAGTCGACCTACATAGCATGCACAAGTTGGGAGTAGAACAGTGGGTAGTACAATTCAGGAAGTGATGGGTAAATGGAGGGATTTATCGGACTTTGAGAAATGTCAGATTGTGGGAGCTCGGTGAACGGCTGCCTGGATTTCCCAAACGGCTGAACTGGTGAGTTGTTCGCGAGCCGCCGTAGTTTAAGTGTATCAGGACTGGCGTAAAAATGGTCAAACAACGACCCGGAGGCAAAACTGCGAAGGACAGCGACAGGTTGATGTGAGAGGTGAGCGCCTGGTCCGACGACTAGTTCAGGCCAATAGACTCAGTACTGTTCAATAGTTGACTATTGAATGCAACAGAGGTCAACCCAGAACGGTATCTACACTAGCGGTTAGTGAAAAAAGAACACCAAGACGGAATTGGCGGACGATCATGAAATTTACATATGTTAATAGGGTCGGGTTTACGTAGGTGTGATGTTAATTTCGGGACCAACCGGTGAGCGCTTACGCCACAGCACGGCATAATATGCAAATTATCGTCGGTGGTATTTAAGGAGTACGGCAAAGTGAATGTAATCAGTCGTCGGCGTACGGACACGTGCGAAGACCCTAAAGAAGCTGCAATGACTGGACATGGATGACGTGTACGATTTCAGAAGTTATCGGACTTTGAGCGTGGTCGTCTAGTCGGACTCCGCGAGGCCGGGTAGTCGTATCGTCGTACTGCGGAGCGAATTAGACAGAAAGTATCGGTGGTGGTACGATGGTGGCGTAGATGGTCCGAGGAACATTCCCACACGAGAAGGCGTGGAACCGGAAGTCACAGACGGACCGATGAGCGGGCCGATCGACGAATAAGAAGAGCGGCGTTGTCAAGCAGAACATCCACTGCGACGCAAATCCAAGCTGCCGTTGCACCTGAGGTGACTGTGCGAACAATCCGCAGCCGTCTACTGGATGCAGGACTACGTGCACGTGTGCCTCTGACTCCAGCCCACCGTCAGGAACGGCTGCAGTGGTGTCGCCAACGTCTGCACTGGAGAACGTAATGGCGATCTGTCGTGTTCAGCGATGAAAGCAGATTCTTCTTGGGAGCCTCTGATGGCCGTATGCGTGTTCGCAGACGCACAGGGGAGCGTCTCCACCCTTCTTGCATCCTCCAGCGACACACAGGGCCTACACCTGGTCTCCTGGTGTGGAGAGCGATCATCTATCACTCCCGTACGCAACTAGTGTTTGTACCGGGTACGTTAAACAGCCCCTCTTACATCAACAACATTATTCAGTCCGTTGTTGTTCCATTTGTAAGGTCGGTCCATCGTGGTGTTTTCCAGAAAGATAACGCACGCCCACACGCGGCACGTGCAACGCAACATGCACTTCAGGGTTTGAGACAACTTCCATGGCCTGCACGTTCACCGGATTTGTCCCCCATTGAGCACATGTGGGATTTTATGGGACAACGACTTATCCGGTGTCTACGGCCAGCCACGACCATCCCCGATTTACGCGTCCAGGTTGAGGATGCTTGGAACTCTATACCCCAAACCTACATGCAACATCTGTACGACAGACTCCATGCCAGAATTGCACAGTGTGACGCAGTTCATGGCGGTTCAACCTCGTACTAACCATGTTACATGGAAATGTTATTTTTCAGTTTACCAGCAAATACAGCTGTATTTTGCCATTATGTTTTGATCACGTTATCCTCTGTATTCCGTTATTATGCTGTATAAATTTCATTGGTATCAGACGTATCCTTCTTGGTGCTCTTTTTTCACTTTCCGCCAGTGTATTATGACCATACGTCACATGCTCGCACGTATGGACCATAACAGCAGACGACCCGGCAACATTCTCTCCCAATCACGGTTCATCGGCGCAAAAGACTCGCCTGATGCAAAAATAATGCAAATTGGACGTCTGATGACTGGAAAAGATGTTCTGGTCTGACTAGTCGCGTCTTTTACGCCACTACGTGTATAGTCGCGTACGTGCTTGTTCGAAACCATATGAGGCACTCGTCTATCCTGCATGGTCCCCACAGTGCAAGCCGAAGGAGGCGATTCTATGGTGTGGGGCATGTTTATTTGTCAGAAACTTGGACCCCTGGTGCATGTGGAACCACATATGACTGGTGTCTACTATCGTGAACTGCTTTCTGACTCTGTATCCCCAGCAATGTGGCACTTTTTCCCGAATGGCGACAGTGTTTCCAAGATGGCAATGCACCGAGCGATACGTCCAATGTTGTGCCGGAATGGTTTGAGGAACACATTCCAGACTTCCAGCATTTCGATTGGCTTCCGAACTTCACCGATAAAAATCCCACAGATCACTTATGGGACATTATGAAACGGTACAGCAGGCGTTTGGATAGACCAATTACCTCCATACTTGCATTGAAGGCAGCATGACACACAGCATTGTTGACTATACCTCCCAACTGCTTGCGGCATCTTATTTAATCCGTAACACCTCGGATAGCTGCTGTACTGAGGGCAAAAGGAGGACGTAAGAAGTATTAGGCACGTTGTCATACTTCAGTGATCACTCAGTGTAATCTTTCCTTTGAATACATTTCTGAATGGGAAGAATTGCAATATAAGAAGTGAAAAAGTAGAACCCAAAATAGGATAGGTTTTGAAGCATAACGGTCACTCTATTATGAGAACGACAGGAAAACTTATAAAATACCGGATAATAAAATATAATGGACAGGATTAGCTCGCAAATATTGTAAAAGAATTCCATACAATACGAGAGATTTCAAAGCCATAATAATGAACCTCTTATAAACAGAAATATACTGGTGTGCAAAAATTAAGGACGAAGAAGAGAAATTAGCATAACAGCGGAACGACCAGGCAGAACGGACCGAAAGGCCACTCAGGAGATAGACTAGGGTCCGGTACGATAGGGCATGCGCATATATGCAGCATGACGTAGGCGGGGAGAGACAAGTGTCGGAAGGGTATAAAGCACACGGGCGGTGTACGCTCAGCAATTCAGTGAAAGTTATTGCACGGTGTACATCGGTTTGAACGACGTGGAGTTGCTGCCAACGTGTGATATGGCCAACAGGCAATCCAGTAGACGACATCTAGATGCCTTTACCCGAGGTCGCGTCATTGGGAAGTTGGAAGAAGGTCGAAGTGTGACTAGTGTGGCCGAGGAGTTCGGGATCGCTCACAGCATCGTTTCACGAGCTTGGAGAGCATTTCAAACGACCAGAACAGCTGTCCGAGAGTTTTGCAGTGGTTGTCCACGAGCAACCACGGCGGCGGACGACCGGTATATTGTCCTAGAGGCGAAAAGAGACAGACGGCAGACAGCGGGAGAAATTGCAAGGCACATGCAACAGACAACTGGACGTCCGCTATCGCGTTTTACCGTGGTCAGGAGGCTGCACAAAGGTGATCTATTTGCACGACGACCAGTACGGTGTGTTCCATTAACGCCTGCTCATCGGAGACAGTGGTCTCTGTGGGGCCAGGAACACAAGAACTGGACACATCAGCAATGGGGTTGAGTTCTCTTTACGGATGAGAGCCGATTTAGTCTGACGAGCGATTCTGGAAGTATACACATCTGGAGAGAGCAGGGAACACGCAATCACACCTCCAACATCATCGAACGCGACCGGTTCGGAGGTGGCGGAGTTCTCGTTTGGGGCGGTATCATGCTTGGTAGCCGTACTGACCTTCACATCTTCCAAGGAGGTTCAGTCACTGGCGTCCGCTATTGTACCGATGTTCTCCTGCCTCACGTGCGTATGTTTAGAGGTGCTGTGGGTCCTGAGCTCCTCTTCATGGACTCATCGTACAGTGGCTGTCGCAGAGCTGTTGGAGAGTTAAGGTATTCAACGCATGGATTGGCCTGCAAGGTCCCCGTACCCAAATCCAATCGAACACGTGTGGGATCTTCTCGGGAGACGCTTGGCAGCACGTCACCAGCCGCCAGCAACGATTCCGCAGCTGCGATTGGCGCTACAAGAGGAATGGGCCGCGATGCCTCAACAGCTCCTTGACAACCTCGTCCTCAGCATGGACAGACGTTGTAAATCCTGCAACGCAGTCAGTGATGATCATATCCTCTACTAAAGACTGGATTTTTCTTGGCAGCCGCCTGTCACATGGACGTTCCTGTCTTCTGACCAGTTGTGACCAGTTGTGCTCAGCTACCTTTTCAATAAAGTGCCTTTATTGAAAAGGTGCTTCTCTAGGATACGCTTTATGGTCCATAGGGAGATTACGCATTATTCAAGTGTAAGACTTCATCTTATAGCACTTAAAAAGATTAAAGAAATAGTTATCCTCTTTGGTTATGAGACTAATATTGTGGAATGCCTATTTTCCAGTTTGGAAGGGAAAACTGAGTTCCACGTTGCAACGCACTCAACCATCTCACAGATTTGTAGGTTCCATTAATTACTTCCCAGCCCCAGTGACAGTAATAAATAACTTATGTAAACGATTCGGTTTGGATGTTGGCGTGAAAACAACAAATATCCTTACTTTGATAAAGAAAGATAGGGAGAATGCAAATATCCTTACTTTGATAAAGAAAGATAGGGAGAATGTACCCCTTCCATTAGCGGACAATTCCGTGCAACCCAAACAATACATTGGTTCCACAAAGCGTGCGTTACAATTTCGTTTGTTGGAACATAAATATGCTGTTAAGAATAGAGCAGGGAACACAGCATTGGCACGCCTGACTCGAGTTGGATTACATTATCCAGATTGGATTCATGTAAGTATACTGTCTTCACAACCTGACATTCCATCGTTATTGTTAGCTGAGAGTTTGAGCATTTATGCTAACAGGGACTCCGTGTGTAATGATAATTACCCTTGTGATATACCGGAGCCCTGGAAACAACTTGTTCCAGTACGCAACAAAAATATTAACTTTTGCTTTTTTGTGCGTTTTAATTTTATAGTTTGAATTGTTTGAATTTGTAGTATGTGTATTCTGTATAGCAGGTGTTTGATTGGTGGTTGTGGGTGTCTGTATTGTAAAAGGATGGCATTCAATTGAGTGGGTGATGTACGTGTGTTTACAATTATTATGATTTTGTAATGTTTTAGGTCTCTATCTAATCTGAGAACATTGGGAGGGGGAGTAAAACTGTGTGCCCATGCTTATTTGTGACATGTGTCATTGCTGTAACTTCAGTGTGTACATATCGGGGACGCACCGGAATGAGACAATCTGTCTGAAGATGGGAACAAAGGCGTCTCGAAAGTTCTAACGGAATGTGAAGTCGTATGACTTTTATTAAAAGTTCTTAAAAATCACTACGGAGTTTCTTCGAGTGAGTTACGTGTGCGAAGGATTTTTGTACATAGTTTTTGGCTTTTTTATCCTTTGGATTCCTTGTTTGGACTGGTTTTTTTTTTCACTTGTCCCATATTCTTACATCTTGGGGATCTTATGGTATGATTTGAGTCGATGTGGAGCACTTCTGCAGGACATTACATTCGAAAAACCGTCTCGTCCTTAATTTTTGCACGCCAGTAGAAGGAAATCCTGGTTTAAGAACATCTCTGAATTTACAGTTCGACATAAGAACTGAGCAAAATAAATTCTCAGTACAGGAAACATTTCACTGCTGTAACAGGAAACATCTATCCGCCCCGGTGGCGCAGTGACCTAAGCGATGACCTCTGATCATTCGTCTGAAAAGGGTCCGGGTTCAAATCCCGGTAAGGCATGGATGCTCTGTTTGTCTTACGGCACTGGCTCTCTCCCTTCCCTGAAATCAGTGACCCTGAATTAGGGACGGGCGACTACTTATAGGCCATTGAGTTGCTCACGATGGTCATTAAACCTCCAATCAAAGAAAAAAAGTCTAGGACGGGGAAAAATTGAAATAATTCTGGTTTCAAAGCAACTCTAAGTGGACAGATATACGAAAAGTTCAAAAGTAAATCTCAAAATATTAGGTTTGCAACTCAATTCTCTGCCACAGGTTGACAACAAATTATAGCAAATCAAATACGTACCTAATCAGGGAAATAATCCCCGTCGTGTTGGACACATTTGAGCCATCGGTCAGGGAGGTGTCGAATGCCACTGCTGAAAAACGAAGGATATTTCGAATTGATAAAGTCATCAATACTTGTCTGGACCTGCTCGACAGAAGTGAAGTGCGTATCACTCAGGTGATGTTGCAGGGAGCGAAAGAGGCGGTAATCCGACGGGGCGAAGTCTGGAGAATACGCCGGATGGGACAAAATCTCCCATCCCAGGTCGGTGATCGTGTTTAAAGTCATTTTCGCGGTGTGAGGACGCGCTTTATCTTGAAGCAACAGGACCGACCTTCTACCCTTGCCGGTGTACGGCCTTTTCGCCTCCATTGCGTCACTCACACGAATGAGTTGCTGACAATAACGCTCAGCATTGAACGTTTCACCAGATTTGAGCAACTCATAGTGTACGACACCGCGCTGATCCCACCATATGCACAGCAACAACTTCCTGGCATGGATATTTGGTTTAGCGGTACTGGGTGGTAGGCTGACCTGGATAAAAACCCACGATTTGCGCCACTTAGGATTATCGTAGAGGATTCCCTTCTCATCACAGGTCAAAATCTTGCGGGGGAAATCCGTCTTCTTGAATCTGGAGAGAAAGGACGCAGCAACATTATAGCGCCTAGGCTTGTTCGCAGTTTTGAGTTAGTCGGGCACCCAATGGCTCTCTTTGTGAATCCGTCCAAGATTGTGCAAGCGCTTTGCAATGGCTTGCCGTATTACTCTGAATTCCTGGGCGAGCTCTTACTGTGTGCAACAGAGATCCGCGTCCAACAGTTATTCCAGTTCCTCATCTTCAACATTCGGTGGCTGTCCCGGACGTTCTGCATCACGGAGATCGAAATTTCCCTGCTTAAACTGCTGGACCCACTTCTTACACGTACTGTAGGACACAGCAGCCTTATTCAAAGCAGCACAGATCATTTGCTGGGCTTCCGCGGCACTTTTTTTCAGCTGAAACGCGAAGAGGAGGCAGTGCCTCAAATGTTGCTACTCGAACGACATTGCTTTCACCGTCAACTTTCGTCCCTTCTGTCACTACAGCTGTGCGCGGTTACGGTTGCCTCGAAAGCTGTTAGATGGTGCTGCAATCAGCCATTATCGCACACAGCTCTTTGCATTTGCCAACGTTCTATGATCGCTTGCGGTTAGAGACCGAGAATTGAGTTTCACACCTAATAGTTTCCAAACCGGCGGTCAACAAGGAATGCACGAAAATAAAATAGAGGTAGAAGTAGAACAAAACCTGTTTGAGAGCATTTTAAGAATGGAGAAGATTGACACTCGAACAAAACAAACGAAATGTATGGAACAGAGGTTTCAGAGCTGTAACAGTAAACCTCTTTGAAAGAAAGAAAAAGAAAAGAAACTCTTGGTTAGAGAAGATCTCTGAATGAAGAGATTGATATGTATAAAGGAACATCATAGAATAGGAAACATTTAAGAGACAGACGAAAAAAAGAGAAACAGACGGAAAAGTGGAAGACATTCCTGGTTTAAGAGAATTTATGAATGGAAGAGATCAAAGTACGAACAAAGCAAAAGAAATGTACCGAACAGGGAATATTTCAAAGCTATTACAGCAAACCTTTTAGAAGGAATAAGTCGAAGAAACTTCTGTTTTGAAAGCATTTCTGAATGAATAACACTGACATACTAACAAAGCAAAAGAATTGCACAAAACACAGAAAATTTCAAGGCTATAACAGTGAACCTCTTAGAGGGAATAAATGGAAGAAACTCCTGTTTTGAAAGCATTTCTGAATAGATAAAATCGACAAAACGAACAAAGTAAAAGAACGGCACAGAGCAGGGAATATTTCAAAGCTATAACAGCGAACCTGTTTGAGGAAAAAAAATAAAAAAATCTCGTAGTTTGAGATCATCCCTAAATGAACAGCGCAGATGTCCAAATAGTGCTAAACGGCATCACATAATAGGAAAGATTTCAAACCCACAGCAGTCAAATATGTATAATGAAAAACGGAAGAAAATGAAAAATAGTAGAAAATCCTGGTGTGAGAGCAATACCGGTCTCTCTGTCAAAATTACCTGTCTCTCTCTCCTCCCTTCTCTCTCTCTCTCTCTCTCTGTCAAGTATCTTTTCTCACTGACTAAAGTAGCTGACTCTCTCTCTCTCTCTCTCTCTCTCTCTCTCTCTCTCTCTCTCTCTGTCTCTTCCAAATACCTGTCTCTCGCGGAAGTACTTGTCTCTCTCACAAACACATCTCTCTTTCTCTCTCTCTCTCTCTCTCTCTCTCTCTCTCCCTCCCTCTCGATGTCTCTTCCAAGTACCTGTCTCTCGCGGAAGTACTTGTCTATCTCACAAACACATCTCTCTTTCTCTTTCTCTCTCTCTCAAACTCTCTCAAATACCTGTCTCTCTGTCTTAAGTACCTATATCACTGTCGCAAGTAGCTGACTCTCTCTCTCTCTCGCTCTCTCTGTCTTTTCCAAGTACCTGTCTCTCGCTGAAGTACTTGTCTCTCTCACAAACACATCTCCCTTTCTCTCTCTCTCTCAAACTCTCTCAAATACCTGTCTCTCGGTTTTAAGTACCTATATCTCTGTCGCAAGTAGCTGACTCTCTCTCTCTCTCTCTCTGTCTCTTCCAAGTACCTGTCTCTCGCGGAAGTACTTGTCTCTATCACAAACCCATCTCTCTTCTCTCTCTCTCTCTCCCAAACTCTCTCAAATACCTGTCCCTCTGTCTTAAGTACCTATATCTCTGTCGCAAGTATCTGTCTCTCTCTCTCTCCCTCTCGATGTCTCTTCCAAGTACCTGTCTCTCGCGGAAGTACTTGTCTCTCTCACAAACACATCTCTCTTTCTCTCTCTCTCTCTCTCTCTCTCTCTCTCTCTCGATGTCTCTTCCAAGTACCTGTCTCTCGCAGAAGTACTTGTCTGTCTCACAAACACATCTCTCTTTCTCTCTCTCTCTCTCTCTCTCAAAATCTCTCAAATACCTGTCCCTCTGTCTTAAGTACCTATATCTCTGTCGCAAGTAGCTGACTCTCTCTCTCTCTCTACCTCTCTCGGTGTCTCTTCCAAGTACCTGTCTCTCATGGAAGTACTTGTCTCTCTCAGAAACACATCTCTCTTTCTCTCTCTCTCAAACTCTCGCAAATACCTGTCTCTCTGTCTTAAGTACCTATATCTCTGTCGCAAGTAGCTGACTCTCTCTCTCTCTCTCTATATATATATATATATATATATATATATCTGTCTCTACCAAGTACCTGTCTCTCGCGGAAGTACTTGTCTCTCTCACAAACACATCTCTCCTTCTCTCTCTCTCTCTCTCTCTCTCTCTCTCTCTATCTATCTCTCTCTCTCGATGTCTCTTCCAAGTACCTGTCTCTCGTGGAAGTACTTGTCTCTCCCACAAACACATCTCTTATTCTCTCTCTCTCTCTCTCTCTCTCTCTCTCTGTCGATGTCTCTTCCAAGTACCTGTCTCTCGCTGAAGTACTTGTCTCTCTCACAAACACATCTCTCTTTCTCTCTCTCTCTCCCAAACTCTCTCAAATACCTGTCCCTCTGTCTTAAGTACCTATATCTCTGTCGCAAGTAGCTGACTCTCTCTCTCTCTCTCTCTCTCTCTCTCTCTGTCTCTTCCAAGTACCTGTCTCTCGCGGAAGTACTTGTCTCTATCACAAACCCATCTCTCTTTCTCTCTCTCTCTCCCAAACTCTCTCAAATACCTGTCCCTCTGTCTTAAGTACCTATATCTCTGTCGCAAGTATCTGTCTCTCTCTCTCTCTGCCTCTCTCGGTGTCTCTTCCAAGTACCTGTCTCTCGCGGAAGTACTTGTCTCTCTCAGAAACACATCTCTCTTTCTCTCTCTCTGCCTCTCTCGGTGTCTCTTCCAAGTACCTGTCTCTCGCGGAAGTACTTGTCTCTCTCAGAAACACATCTCTCTTTCTCTCTCTCTCTCAAACTCTCTCAAATACCTGTCTCTCTGTCTTAAGTACCTATATCTCTGTCGCAAGTAGCTGACTCTCTCTCTCTCTCTCTATATATATATATATATATCTGTCTCTACCAAGTACCTGTCTCTCGCGGAAGTACTTGTCTCTCTCACAAACACATCTCTCCTTCTCTCTCTCTCTCTCTCTCTCTCTCTCTCTCTCTCTCTCTCTCTCTCTCTCTCTCTCTCTCTCTCTCTATCTCTACCAAGTACCTGTCTCTCACGGAAGTACTTGTCTCTTTCACAAACACATCTTTCTCTCTCTCTCTCTCTCTCTCTCTCTCTCTCTCTCTCTCTCTCTCTCTCTAACTCTCTCAAATACCTGTCTCACTGTCTTAAGTACCTATATCTCTGTCGCAAGTACCTGTCTCTCTGTCTCAAGTACCTGTCTCTCGGTCACAAGTACCTGTCTCTCGGGCACAAGTACCTGTCTTTCTGTCTCAAGTATTCTGTCTCTCTGTCTCAAGCATCCTGTCCCTCTCTCCCAAGTACCACTCTGTCTATCCCTCAACACCTATTTCTCTCCCGCTCTCTCTCACACACACACATACCACACACACAAATGAATCGAGAACCAAATTCAACTTCAAATAGCCTCCACTTTTTTTGTAAAAAGGCACTGTATGTAAACCGATATAGTCATACACATTAAGCGCTATCGTCAGCATCGTTCAGGAAGCTTGCTTTTCATATGATCTTGTGTTACATTTAAATTGGTACATTTAAATTCTGAAAAAAACCTTTTCTCTTCTTGTCCAAACTCTTCTTAATGCCTCTAACATACATCTGTCGGAAACGTGATGTAAACTCCTCCTACATTCAACATACGAGGTATTTAATGTTACTCCTTCATATTTAAATATGAGAAAATGATACTAGCAATAGTCATTATTACACTGCTGGACAATTGCTAAGGACGGATCATAAACGGCTATATAGCGCATAAAAAAGTAAGTGTATTTGGATGCCAAGTGAAATAAAATAATGTCAGAATGCCAGGACATTACAAGAAAGACAATTTATTTTGCTCTGAAATCCAGAAGACTTTGGAACGTGTTCAAGGGACAAACAGGCAATTTTGTGAAGAATACGTAAACGTGAAACAAATGCAATTACCGTCCGCTGGCGTTCCGGCGTAAGATGTCAATACGGGATATGGCCACCATGGAGGGCGATGCAAGATTCTACACGTCGTGTCATGCTTTGCACAACATTATCAAGCAGCTGTTGGGGTAATTTATCCCATTCCTCTGTCAGTGCACGGATGAGGGTGTCCTTGTTTATTGGAGGACATTGGCGACCAGCACGACTCCTCCCCAAAGCATCCCACACATTTTCAATGGGATTCAGATCTGGAGAACGTGCTGGCCATACGAGGCGTTGAATATCCTCGCTCTCAAGACACTCCTGGACAGCGACTGTTCGATGACATGTTGCGTTGTCGTCCATGAAAATGAATCTATCACCGACAGCACCACGGAACACGCGAACATGAGGTAGCAGAACATCATTAATGTATCGTTGGCCAGTCATAGTCCCAGTTGGAAGCACATAGAGGGACGTACGGCCATTGATCATGATGCCAGCCTATACCATGGCACTACATGTCAGATATCGGTCCCTTTCCTGTATGTTTGCTGGACAATATGCAGTACCACTATCACGCCAGATCAGTTGTCGTCGACAATCAGACGATAGACTGTATCTACTCTCATCTGAGATGAGGACAGCAGACCAGTCGTTATCAGTCCAATTGCGATGTTGATAGCACCATTGAAAACGGGCAGTACGGTGACCTCTGGTCAATGGGATGCACACAACTGGACGGTGGGCGTATAGTCCTCCTTCATGCAAACGTCTAGCGACAGTTTTTCGGGAGATACGCTTGCCAGTAGCAGCCATAAACTGATTTGCTACCTCCCTAGCTGTGATGCACCGGTGTCTTTTTGTTGATAGCACTATGTACCGATCTTCTGCAGGTGTCGTACTGCGAACACGACCTCCCCGTGACGTTTGCTACACTCTCCATTTGTTTGAAATGATTTCCAAAGCCTTGAAACAACACTGTGGCTGACGTCGAACTCCCTGGCAACATCTGTTATTTTTCGACCTACTTCAATCTTGCCAATAATACGGCCACGCGTAAAATCATCTAGGTGATGTCGGGAAGACATACTGAAAATTGCAAGTTCGTCAATTGATTCTTTCCCTTTCAACTTTGCGTTTGAACAACAACGGTCAATACGCGTCAAATCCTTTATATCCCTTATCAGCGCTATGGCGTCACTAACAAGTTCGTCAATCCAAAATTTGCATACGCACAACACGTCTTACTGTATCCCGCACTTATGCTAATTTCCACATTTTCCTGCCTTCCATTTTATGGTTGCTATTGTTGCTATTGTCATCCGTCCTTAGCAATTGTCCGGCAGTGTAATAACAACATTAAGCTATGAATTTCTCCACATCGGTCTTTCATTAAACATATTAATTTTCCATCGCCCTATGATTTAGAGCCTTGTGTACAAGAAGCTGAAAGACTAAGCAACGTAATTTTTTCTAGACATAACTGATCATATGTCAACAGTTATTAAAATATAGCACTCGCAATTTATTAAAATGATGCGTCAGAAGATATTTCAGCATGAGGATCCACTACCTGACGTGCAAGGTTCAATTCAAAAGTAATGAGAACGTTCTTGTCGCAACGTAAGTAACAAAACTCCCCTATTCCCCCTAATTGGCGTTAGAATGGATGTCTGTGAGCAAGTTGCTGTAGCTTTCGTTGCCTTATGCCTCGTCGGTTATTTTCAACACAACGCTGGGTATGCGTGTGGAACACGAGCTCTAAAATGTTCGTAATGAGTGAATTCGAAAATGCACTCGCAAAGGATTTTTACTCACATTTGGCAAAATCGCTTTGATAACACATGGCATGTAACGAACGTATAAGCATTTTTAAAGATTTAAGCATTTTAGCGGCAGATGTTCCTTAACCAAATGGTGCCCAAAATTTACTGCGCTCCCCTAACAGAAATGTTTCACAGTCCCCTTGTTTTACGAAAGTTACAGAAAATCACCATCTTCTCCGCTCGCATCTCAGCAGTGCCGACCATAAGCCTGTTAAAATTGAAAAGCGCTTGCTTCTTGTCTGAAAAGGATATCATGCTACTATGTAGAATGATATCCTTGTTTGTCGCCATTGTTATAGCCCTTTTAGCAGGTAATCAGTCAGAAACGTGGGACGTACCAACCTCAGAGGTAACGCACATGACAAAATGGCAAGTTGCAGGGGTAAACCTTCATCGGTATAGTTCAAAAGGTAGAATATCTGACTCCAGAGGAGGAAGATGTGGCTTCGAATCCCATCATCCGCAAATTTGGTGTTATGCGCACTATTGGCACCCGAAAGTAAAATTAATCTCCTGGCCGTGACTCCAGAAAAAAATGCATGATGCTTCTTCCACATGTTGTCTGGAATGAACGAGAATTCCTTCTTCTGTGCTTCGAAAAATGCGCGATGCTTCTTCCACGCGTCATCTGGAATTAATCAGAATTCCTTTTTCTACAGACGGTTCCTTCAAGCATGGTTAGTCGGGTGACTTGAAATAACTTGCGATTTCGTGTCTCCCTTTTTCTCAATGGTGGCGGAGATACAGGGTGATTCACTCGGGATTGAACATATGCAACGGTACATTTAATGATTCGATTGAAAAGTTACATTTGAATAATGTAAAACATAACTTGATCCATGTAGAACAAAACATTGATTCTTTGAAAAAGATTGGCCCAATGATACGGCGTCGGGACACCGCACACCAGACAGTGATTTCCACAGGATGCAATGGCTCTTCATGGATGGCTTGGGAATTATCACTGGCCCACACCCGTGTATTTTGCGAGTTTACATAGCCGGATAAGTGGAACCATGCTTCTGATAATTCCTTTGAGAATCGCGGAAGATGTGTATGATTATGTAGCCTCCTCAGTGGTAGCCTGAGGAGATACGGAACTCATCGCTGAAGACCATATTCCGTTAGGAGGGATAAACCTCGTTTAGGAGGTCCAACGCAATATTGAATAAAAGATTTTAATTCAGTGGCCGGTATGTGTAAATTAAACATCACCTTTCGCCGGCAGCCATATTTACAAGTCACGTCCGGTTTTTTTAATCCTCAGAGTCCATTTTTCGTCCGTGAGTACGTATTTAACAACTAATGAAATTTGTTTCATGCGCAGCATACATTAAGACTCGTGTTCATCCCTTAATTTGTGGGCAGCACTACCTCTGACTTTCCATATACTATTTTTACTATAAATACACTGAAGTGCCAAAAGTCATGAGATACGTTCCTAGTATCGTGTAGGATTTGTAGCCCGGCGAAGTGCAGCAAATCCACGTGGCATTAACTCCACAAGTTGCCGGAAGACTTCTGGAGAGATGTTGATCCATGCCGTCTGAGCAGCCGCTCACAGTTCCCTGGTATTTGTAGATGCAGGATCTTGGGTGCAAATGGACCTTTCCACCACGTCCCATAAGTGCTCTATTGGGTTCATTTCGGGCAACCGTGGTGGCCACACCATCCGTTAGAACTGTCCAGAATGCACCTCGAACCAATTTTGGACAACTTGGGCCCGATGAAATGGTGCATTGTCCGTCTGGAAAATCCCTTGTTGTTGGGGTACATGAAGTCCATGAATGGCTTCAAATGGCCACCAAGTAGAGCAACAAAGCGGTAGCCGGTTTATGACGTATTTATGAGGACTACAGGAACCAAACTGTGCCACGTAAAGACACCCCACTCATGTGTGTTGCCACCACAAGCTTGTTGACAGCTTGCGCCATGGCCTCATGGAGTCTGCTCCACACCCGAAACAACTGGTAGCGTGACTCATCGTACCACGCCACATATTCCCAGTCTTTCAGGGTCCAATTACCGTGTTCACGAGCCCAGGTGAGGCGCTGTGTCCGATGTCGTGGTGTTAACAAAGGCACTCTGGTGGGTCTTCTGTTCCCATACCCATTGACTCTAAATTACGCTGTCCTGACCTAATGGATATGTCTCTGGTACCTCCTGCATTGAATGTGGATGTTATTTGAGCCAGTGTCGCTTGTCTGTTAGCATGGACAATCCTGGTCAGACGCCGCTGGTCACGGTCATTCAGCACCCGTGGTCGACCTGATGGATATGTCTCTGGTACCTCCTGCATTGAATGTGGATGTTATTTGAGCCAGTGTCGCTTTTCTGTTAGCATGGGCAATCCTGGTCAGACGCCGCTGGTCACGGTCATTCAGCACCCGTGGTCGACCTGATGGATATGTCTCTGGTACCTCCTGCATTGAATGTGGATGTTTTTTGAGCCAGTGTCACTTGTCTGTTAGCATGGACAATCCTGGTCAGACGCCGCTGGTCACGCTCATTCAGCACCCGTGGTCGACCTGATGGATATGTCTCTGGTACCTCCTGCATTGAATGTGGATGATATTTGAGCCAGTGTTAGCATGTATAATCCTGGTGAGACGTTGCTGGTCACGGTCATTCAGCACCAGTGGTCGGACACTACGCTGTCCACAGTGGATGGTAATGCCCTCCTTGAAGTATTGTCGGTACACTCGTGACACTGCGGGTCGAGGAATGTTGAATGTTTGCAGAACTTCGGAAATCGGATGTTCCATCCGCCTGGCTCACACTATCATACTTCTTTCAAACTCGAATAATTCACGTTGGCTTGCCATAACCTTACTGGCGGTTGTTTATCCTAACTCACGAGATTACAGCTCGGAACTCATAAAAATCGTGGCATACGTCAAAGCCTTTATACGACGATAGCGCGAGTTAAAAATTTGCACACTGCTATCCCAACACTTTTGACTCTTCAGTGTAGTTCTACTACTACTTCGGGACAGGACAGGTTTCTTACGAACAGTGTATTTCAAATGGCATGTGGTAACTTTAAGTTCAGCGAAATTGTGGTTTTAACTGCATTTTCTTTACTCTGATTCGGGCTATGTATTTCTAGGATTTTTTCACAAACATTTCATAACATGAGCAAAAGTTCTGCCGCCGTTCGTATACCAGGGTTCTAACTTTTCTTCCTCTTTCCTTTTTGTACTGGTAAAGGCAATAAATCATTAAACTTCGTTTGGAAGTGCTTCCTTAAAATTTGTGTCTGCTGACATTTGGACCACTACATTCTTGATAAAAACAAAATACTTCATTCCAGAAGGCTATATGCAATTAATTTCCGTACCAGAAGACAATTCCGTCCGCGATTAATTCATAAAATATTTCCTTGCCTACCAATTAAAATAAGCTACGCTTTCAACTTGACGAGGAAAGTTGCACAAACTAACTATGAGAAGAGTCATCCGCAGGAATAAACTTAGTGAATTTTCTAGCAATTACGACCGATAATTTTCTGGTCTCAACATTAATGGCGACGCTACTAGTTAATTAAGGACAGGAAATTGCTAAAAACCGATAGCCTTGCCCCCCCCCCTACCCACCCACACTCACTCTCACGTTATGTAAGTGGAAGTTGCACAGCTTAAGTGCCAAGCAGGTATTTCCGATAAGAGTTGCAAAGGTTTCGTCCTCGTATCAAGTTGAAAACTAACGATTTGTTTTTGCTTGCGTGGTAAAGAGCCTAAATAATTTCCCTAATGAGTGAAACGCAGTGGGGGAAACAAAACTTGTCACTAAACTGGTGAACCCCAGCGAGTATAATGTACATCACAGTAAAATCCCGTTGACAAAAACCACTCATCTTAGCTTGTCTGGTGATGATTTGTTGGGGGAAAATTTATTACGAAGAACTTCTATTTATTTTTAGCAGCGATATTATTATAGTCAATAAGTTATTCTCATTAGCTACGTAAGTGTCTAAGAAGTGTCGCGTGAGAGTCTGCGAAGATGACAGAAATGGCTGCATTTGGCCTGTGGATGGAAGAGTAATATAAAAGTTGTGCATCTTCGATTTTTAGAAGAAAAAAGAATGAAAAACAGGTAAGCTCTGTTCTAATTGAGCCGTCAGTTTGGAACGTAGGACTACGACTTGCAGATCGGAGGGTTGAAATCAGCTAGTTGAGTACGGTTTCAAAGTGTTTATTTAATTTGTTATAGCCAACATAGGTCAATGATATGAAAAATAGCGTACGTAATTTTTATAAATAATGTTGGATACATTGCGAAAACAAAGCAGATCGATACACGAATTACCCAACGTTTTACTCTGTCTTCTTACATTTCCCATCACTTGCTCTTGCCTCTCGCTTTGATTTTCTCCACTTTCACTTGCGTTCATTTTGCAGCATTGCCGAAAATGTTAACTCATTCACACGAAAATGTTTTTTTTAATTTAGTTTAAACCACTGCGATATGTTCTTTATATATTTGAATAGATCTCGTCGAGAGCTTTAAAACGATACCGCGTACAGTCGTGTTGCATTCAACTGTCCAGATAGACAACAATATTGTCAAAAATGTTCACCGGTTCACAAGAAAACAGTTTTTTTAAATATTCAGTTCAAAACCACTGGAAAATTTCGTCCTATATTTGAATAGATCTCGTCGAGAGCTTTAAAACGATACCACGCAAAGTCGTTTTACATTCAGTTGTCCAGCTAGACAACAGTATTGTCAAAAGTGTTCGCCGGTTCACAAGAAAACAGTTTTTTAAATATTCAGTTCAAAACCACTGGAAAATTTCGTCCTATATTTGAATAGATCTCGTCCAGAGCTTTAAAACGATACCACGCACAGTCGTTTTACATTCAGTTGTCCAGATAGACAACAGTATTGTCAAAAGTGTTCACCGATTCACAAGAAAACAGTTTTCAAAATAATAAATTCAAAACCACTGCGATATGTTCTTTATATATTTGAATAGATCTCGTCGAGAACTTTAAAATGATACCACGCACAGTCGTTTCGCACTCACGGTTGTCCAGATAAACCGCGATATTTTCAAACGTGTTCACCGGATCACAAGAAAACAATTTTTCAAACCACTGCGAAATGTTCTTCGTGTATCTGAGTAGTCCTCGTCGAGAGCTTTAAAAGGATACTGTGCACAGTCGTGTTGCGCTCACAGTTGCCGAGACAGACTAAGTCAAACGTGTCGGCACACGCAGAAATGTTGCATCATCTCCCCCGCGCACAGGGAGCGAGGAGAACGTCGCGCGCACGATGTATTTCGCAGTACGCGAATTGGACTCCATGCTGTTTACGAATATCCTAACACGATTAGTGTGCGGCACGTATTTTTAACACTATAATGATTTCAATTGGGACCTATTTTTGTCACAGGCGGTTGGCCGTAAGTCGCCCCGTACTATCCGCGGAGTTAGACGTAGTCCTACGTCGAAAAAGTGAAAAAAAAAAGAATTCCAAATAACAGAATGATTCACAAGTATACATGTTTCGTTTACATTTAGGAAACTACCAAGTGAGAGCTGGCAATAATGACGAGGAAAAATAAGATATGTAGAGTAACTTTTAATAACCATGAATTCTTTTGTTTGTGATGTCCAAATGTGAAAGTACGTTTCATGAACATCACAGCAATTAACATTAAGCAATGAAAAAAGAGTAATACGTCATACATTTGTTACGTCACACGCTGACGTAATTCGCATTCCCATTCACGGAACATCTGCCCGAAAACACGATAACTAAGCGTAACGTCACAAATATTTATTTCTCAATTGGTACTGTGATAATGACGTCACATAAATATATCTGGGAAGCAGTTTCTGTTCACTGAACACCTGAACAAAAGCACGATAACTAAGCGTGTCGTCACGAATATTTCTCTCTCAGTCGTTTCTAAGGTGGTGACGTGACCTACATGAAAACACGAAAAGCTAAGCATGCGTCACCAACATTTCTTTCTCAATTGGTGCTGCGGTGATGACGTCACATAATTATATCCGGGAAACAGTTTCCGTTCACTGAACACCTGAACAAAAACGCTATAACTAAACGTGTCGTCACAAATATTTCTCTCTTAGTCGTTTCTAAGGTGATGACGTCACCTGCATGAAAACCAAGGAGGTTAGAAAAAGAGGAGGTGAAGGGACCCGTTTTGAGTGAAACCAAAACAGATCAGCTGTTTCTGTCCTCTCTCTGAGGTGGTGGGAGTCTGCGCTGCGAGAGTTCGGGAGCGTGACGTCACTTCCTGTGGCTTAAGCAGTTTTGCTTAGCGCATGCAAACTAAGGATGGAGAGAAGGAATATTTCGGACTTCTTATTTCTTAACATTAGGCTTTTGGTTATATTTTAAACATGGTTACTTGCACATGGGCAGTAGGTAACCATGCGCACTATGCACTTCCGCTCAAAAAATCATTATTTTGTTCAATTTTTAGAGAAATGCCAACACATATTTTCCTGTTTTTTCTGGAAATTTTTTATTATGGGAATGAATATTTCAGCCTCAATTTTTTTCATGCCTGTATGGGTAGAGTAAGGGTCCGAAAAACCCGTTCAAAATCGCGATTTCCCCCATAGAGATATACAGGAGATTCTTAGGTTGGGCGCATTGTCGTAGTCAGCTGATAAAAAGTGGCGTCACGCTAGAAGCACAGGGAGAGGGGCTGTTGCCACCTCCTCTTACTTCTAACCTCCTTGATGAAAGCACGAAAAGCTAAGCGTGACGTCACAAATATTTCGTTCTCAGTTGTTACCAAGGTAATGAGGTCTTATAATTAAATAGGTAAAGCAGTATCCATTCTCTGAACACCTGCACGAAAGCACGGTAACGAAGAGTGACATCACAAATGTTTCTTTCTCGGTTGTTGCTAAGAGGTCTTATAATTTAATCCGTAAAGCAGTTTCCATTCACTGAACGCCTGCACCAAAACGCGATAACTAAGCGTGACGTCACAAATATTTTTTTCTCGGTTGCTGACAAACGTTTACACAACGCAAAATATATTGTTTGGGATTGCATAGGTGTACGACAGCTTTATTGTTTCAAATATATTATGTGTCTTTTATTAATTTTTTGTTTTGTTTTTTATGTGTTGATTTCAAGAATGATAGTTATACACTGCTGGACAATTGCTAAGGACGGATCATAAACGGCTATATAGCGCATAAAAAAGTAAGTGTGGATGGATGCCAAGTGAAATAAAATAATGTCAGAATGCCAGGACATTACAAGAAAGACAATTTATTGTGCTCTGAAATTAAGAAGGCTTTGGAACGTGTTCAAAGGACAAACAGGCCATTTTGTGCAGAATACGTAAACGTAAAAAAAATGCAATTACCGTCCGCAGGCGTTCCGACGTAAGATGTCAATACGGGATATGGCCAACATGGAGGGCGATGCAAGATTCCACACGTCGTGTCATGCTTTGCACAACATTATCAAGCAGCTGTTGGGGTAATTTATCCCATTCCTCTGTCAGTGCACGGATGAGGGTGTCCTTGTTTATTGGAGGACATTGGCGACCAGCAAGACTCCTCCCCAAAGCATCCCACACATTTTCAATGGGATTCCGATCTGGAGAACGTGCTGGCCATATGAGGCTTTGAATATCCTCGCTCTTAAGACACTCCTGGACAGCGACTGTTCGATGACATGTTGCGTTGTCGTCCATGAAAATGAATCTATCACCGACAGCACCACGGAACATGCGAACATGAGGTAGCAGAACATCATTAATGTGTCGTTGGCCAGTCATAGTCCCAGTTGGAAGCACATAGAGGGACGTACGGCCATTGATCATGATGCCAGCCCATACCATGACACTACATGTCGGATATCGGTCCCTTTCCTGTATGTTTGCTGGACAATATGCAGTACCACTATCACGCCAGATCAGTTGTCGTCGACAATCAGACGATAGACTGTATCTACTATCATGTGAGAAGAGGACAGCAGACCAGTCGTTATCAGTCCAATTGCGATGTTGATGGCACCATTGCAAACGGGCGGTACGGTGACGTCTGGACAATGGGATGCACACAACAGGACGGCGGGCGTATAGTCCTCCTTCATGCAAACGTCTGGCTACAGTTTTTCGGGAGATCTGCTTGCCAGCAGCAGCCATAAACTGATTTGCTACCTCACTAGCTGTGCTGCGCCGGTGTCTTTTTGTTGATAGCGCTATGTACCGATCTTCTGCAGGTGTCGTACTGCGAACACGACCTCCTCCGTGACGTTTGCTACACTCTCCATTTGTTTGAAATGATTTCCAAAGCCTTGAAACAACACTGTGGCTGACGTTGAACTCCCTGGCAACATCTGTTATTTTTCGCCTTTCTTAAATCTTGCCAATAATACGGCCACGCGTAAAGTCATCTAGGTGATGTCGGGAAGACATACTGAAAATTGCAAGTTCGTCAATTGATTTTTTCCCTTTCAACTTTGCGTTTGAACAACAACGGTCAATACGCGTCAAATCCTTTATTTCTCTTATCAGCGCTATGGCGTCACGAACAAGTTCGGCAATCCAAAATTTGCATACGCACAACACGTCTTACTGTATCCCGCACTTATGCTAATTTCCACATTTTCCTGCCTTCCATTTTATGGTTGCTATCGTTGCTATTGTCATCCGTCCTTAGCAATTGTCCGGCAGTGTATTTATCTATGGCGTACAGTTTTTTCACAAAGCGAAATTTCTAAATAAAAGTATTAAGCGAATGAAGGGATTTATGATTTATTAATTCGATTAGGTCGCCCACAAAGTAGTATTGCAACTCAAATTTGTTGTCTAACAAGTCTGAACATAAATCTGGTAAAACTTGCGATGGGGAGAAAGAAACAGAATGAAGCTGGAAGGCTAAGGACAGGCTATAAGTAGCTCTAGTCCACAATATAGAACCAGTGCGACATAATTTGTTGACGCCCCCCCCCCCACCCCCAAGTTTTTTTTTCACGTTGGACTGTATAGTTTTACAGCCTGGTGTGAAAGATATACAGTATGAAGGGTATTCTACAAATACCCTATAAGTGTAATGTGGAATTTATTTGGGGAATAGAGATTAAAACAATATCAGTCGAATATAAAGGTGTTGTTTTATAGACTAAAATAATATACATATTTTTTAAGGCTGGGCCGTACTTTTTATCACCATGAATTTACTTCTCGATACGACGCCTCGATACCGCAGAGTATTCATTAAATGTTCATTAAGCTCTAAATAATAATCATCATCAACCATTATCAATCCACTGCTAGAGGAAAGTCTCCCCAAGTTTCTTCCACAAAGGTCTGTCTTGAACCAGTCTTCTCCATGTCACTCCCGCATGCTTTCGAATTTCATCCACCCATCTCCCATGTGGTCTTCTCTTCTGGGTCTTTTTATGTCTCTTGGAGTCCAGTAGGAAATTTCGGTTGTCCATCCATGGTCCATCCGTTGGGCAATATGTCCAGCCCATTGCCATTTCAGGGATTTAACTCTGATCATGATGTCTTCCACTTTTGTCATTTTCCTTATCCACGAGTTCTGCAATCTTTGTATGCGTTTTTACGCTTTCCAACCGTAGGTTGAAGACGCGTATATGCTCCAACTTTGTCCGTCTGTCTGTCCGTCCGTCCGTCCGCATGATAACTCGCGTAAAAATGATTCGATTTCGATCAAATTCTAGTATGTGGTAGGGGACCACCTGGGGACGAGCCCTATTAAAAATGGGCGAAATGGGGTCAAAGGTTAGGACATAGGAGCGGGATACATTCCATTGCCCTTATGCGTCATAACGGGCGTAAAAATGCTTCGATTTCGATGAAAATGTTTTTTGGTAGGGGACCACCTGGGGACGAACCCTATTGAAAATGGACGAAATGGAGTTAAAGGTCAGGACACAAGAGCGGGATTCATTCCATTGCCCTTATGCGTCATAACTTGCGTAAAAAATGCTTTGATTGCAACAGAACTTTAACATATTGTTCCAATGGTACACTGAACCGGTGTTGTTGAATATCATCGAAATGAGGTCAAAGGTCAGGACACAGGAGCGAGATTTATTCCATAACCATTATCTTCATAACGTGACTAAAAATGCTTCTATTGCGACAAAGCTTTTCAGCATGTTCGGATTCTTGATCACACCATTTGGCACGAAGTCTTTTATTACTTATTTAGCATGTTGTTCCGGAAGTATACTGAACCAATTCTGTTTAATATAATCGAAATGGGGTCAAGGGTTAAGAAACAAGAGCGGGATTTATTCCATAGCCATTATCCTCATAACTTGAGTAATGATTTCTGGCATGTTGGAAAGCGTATCATATAATCAATACATTGCATGATTTTACTAACTTGTTTAGTTAAGGTCCAGGTCTCTGCTCCGTACGTAAGCACTGGAAGGATGCATTGATTAAACACTTTTCTTTTAAGACATGATGCTATATTGTACTGTTTCTTCCAAAAGCTCTACAACCAGGTTTTATACGCCGATTAATTTCTTCATCAATACCGCCCTCGCTTGATACGCGTACAAACTCTTGGTTTGCTAAAAGATTGATTATTTTCTTCTGCGTGCTTTTTCCGAAATAATGATCAGTATTCACTTTGGCACAAATTCATCTCAAATTTTTTTACTTCATCACCAACCTTGCCAAACAGGTGTAGTAATCCCAAAACATATCCATTATTTGCTGTAAACAGCTTATCAGATTACTCCCTAAAGATCAATTTGTGCTCCAATGAAAATAAAATCACTTAGATACAACCTCTCTAATGGCCAATTTATTGGTTCCTCATCTCAAAGCTTCATGAAAAGTTACATTTCTTTTTATCTAAAGGAAATTTCATATCCTCAGTTTCAGGCGGTTCAGACATTGCAGCATTATCTAAGTATAAATGAAGAATTCAATCCTTATGGCTGCCACAGTG
This sequence comes from Macrothele yani, assembly GCA_039090855.1. Taxonomy (NCBI): domain Eukaryota; kingdom Metazoa; phylum Arthropoda; class Arachnida; order Araneae; family Macrothelidae; genus Macrothele; species Macrothele yani. The sequence goes on along the minus strand of CM077006.1, from coordinate 24,849,497 downwards.
CCGGATTAGCTATATCGTACAGGGAGGATGACGATGTAACGTGATAAGCAGAATGTGATTCTGATTATTTACACTTATATCCAAAAGTTAAGAATATTCAATATACTTCTGAATATTTTAAGAACCAATCGTCGGAAATGCACGAAGCTGGGTATGCTTGTGTAATAATATATTGCAAGTAAAACAGCAGGGGAAACAAAGTTTAGTTCATGCAAATTTACAAAAATCAACAGCACAATGATTTTCGTGTTGAGTACATAAAATTGAAAAAAGGCTAGTGCACTATGAGTAAAAAGGGATGTGGCCATGAGAAACCGCTGCGAGGCTTGCGGGGCTGCAAGCCTCGCAGCGACTTCTCACGTTGCTTATCAGATTGCCCAAGACCTCTGTGGGCAACAAGTCCCACTCCTGACGAAGAGCAGTTCGGAGCTCCTTGGAGGCTGACAGGATGCAATTCGCCTCCGTAGTGCATCCAATGCATCCTCTGTCGTATTCGTATTCGGAGACATCACTGATCGCTCAATGTGCTGGATATCTTCACTTTGGTGAAAGTCATCCACCAGCTGAGCTATGTGTGGACGTGCATTACAGTCCGTGAACACCAGCTCTGGATAAATTGGTTCCTTTCCCTGATGTTATTGGGTTTGTAAAGGGGTCCCGTTCCTCCAGAGAGTGGTTCGACGAGAATCAGTCTCTAAACTGAATCTGAACTCATCAGTGAAGAGCATATTGCTGCACTGATTCAGTGTTCAGTTTCGATGTACCAGACACCTGTTTAAATGGGCCCTCCTGTCCGCAGGGGTGAGCGGGACAGAAACTACTGGACGTCTGTTAGAGACATCAGTCGCCCTGAGTGTCCCGTAAACAGTTTGTCTTGAAACTTTTGGTCCTGAGGCGGCTGCAAGCTCTGCAGAGTTGCCTGGCAGACATCGTCCTATGATATCGTGCAGTTAATGCACGATACTGGTCATGCTGAGGGGTTGTGATTCTTGGACGACCTTGTACTGGTTAGTGGCTAACCTTTCCTGTGTATTGGAACTTTCTCCTAAGTCTGGAGATTACACTTTGCGGCACATTCAGTGTTCTCAAGACCGTGGTATGTGATTGTCCTGATTCCATCCTTCTGATCATTCTACCCTGCAAAAAACGGTCAACCTGGCGTCTTTGTTTTATATTATGTTCCTGTTCACCAATTTCATGGGAATTGCAAAAAAAAAAAAGGAATAAGACACTTAGAGTAGGGAAAGCTGTTTTTTACGCATTCCCACAGTAGGTCCACGAGGCTCCTTTGTGAATCAATACATCGTGCTGTATATAATGTACATACAATTTTAGAGTTTGTATATTTTACCGTATAATATATGTATCAGGACGCCCATGTTCGCCTCCTGAACCCAACCTTGTTAATAAAATTGTGTTGAACTGAAGAAGCGTATATGCTCAAGCTTTGTCAGTCTGCCCGCCAGCACGATAACTCGCGTAAAAATGGTTCGATTTCGATGACATTTTAGTATGTGGTAGGGGACCACCTGGGGATGAACCCTGTTGAAAATGGGCGAAATACGGTCAAAGGTCACAACGTAGGAGCGGGATGCATTCCATTGCCCTTATGCGTCATAACTCGCGTAAATATGGTTCGATTTCAATGAAATTTTAGTATGTGGTAAGTGACCACCCGGGGACGAACCCTATTGAAAATGGGTGAAATGGGGTCAAACGTCAGGACATAGGAGCGGGATCCATTCCGTTGCCCTTACGTCATAACTGACGTATAAATGTGTCGATTTCGATGAAATTTTAGTATGTGGTAAGGGACCATCTGGGGAAGAACCCTATTGAAATGGACGAAATGGGATCAAAGGTCAGAACATAGAAGCGGGATCCATTCCATCGCCCTTATGCTTTATAACTTACGTGAAAATGCTTCGATTGAGACAAAACTTTATCATGTTGTTCCGGAACTATACTTTACCGGTTCTGTTGAATATCATCGAAATGGGGTCAAAGGTCAGGTCATAGGAGCGTTATTTATTCTACAACCATTATCCTCATAACTTGTGTAATAATTTCAGTAATGATTTTTGGTATGTTGGAAAACGTATCATAATCAATGCATTGCGTGATTTTACTAACCTGTTTGGAGGGACGAGATATTTGCATACTGAACGTCTGAGGACGTTATTTGACCGTGCACTGCGATTTCTTTAGGTATGTGACTGATCTACATACTGATGTCCTCTGTTTTATATTACGTTTTACAAATTATGCTTAACTTTTGGACACCAGTGTAGTACAACAGCCCAATCGACTTGAAGGAAAAGATTATTCTAATTCAAAATTTGTTGAATCTTGAGATTCGACTTCTCTGTCACACCTTTTTTAGATGATCCAGCAATTTGTTAAAATTTTTAAAGGTTTTTCGAAGCTTTCTATTCTAGTGCTTCCCGTTCCACTTTGCTTTTCAGGTTTTCTGCTTCTGAAAACATTTTCGGGTCATTCTTTATAGTTCCAGATATTAGCCCAGAGAATACGTAAGCCTTAGGTAAATATAATAACAATATGGTTTTATGTGAAAATAGCCTGGCACAAATTTCTCACAATATCAAGTTACATAAAGTGCAAAATATCTCAAGACTAGCAGGGATATCCTGTATTTCCCGGGTAAATATTACTATTCGTGGAATCACCCAGTTTAGCGGGTGAAAATTAATGAATGAAAAAGATATTCCTGTAATTTTCCAGAAAATTTATTTTAATTCATTTAAGTTATTGCTTTTTGGTAAACAATATTTTTGGTTTTTCCATTGGGGGCTAAAACGAAAAAAATTTTAGGATTGCCAACCCTTGAGCAGGCGACGTAGAGTTGTCCGTGTGAAAAGCTGGATTTCTCCAAATTAATTCCAGCCACTGCCAATGACTGGCTGATGCAGTAATATTTCTGCCATAAAAGAAAGGAGCCGGTACTGCTGCAAATGTGAAAAATAAAAAAAATAAATTTTTGATTTAGCTAATTTAAATTTACGAAACAAAAAATAAAGGAAGAGGATTGGAAATACTTACCTTTGAGGAGACATCTATAGAACTGCCGTACATCTGGCGTGCGCTTCGGTGGATCCCGCGACACTGAAATGCAATGCACCTATGTCATGTTGCGTGCATGCGACTTGATATTCGCATTGATCATTCTTTTGTTTACCATTTTAAATTTGGAATATCTGGAACTCTGTATTTACATTACATTGTTTTTCTGTCTGAAGAAGCTGCCCGTTGGTGGTGAAAGCTAGCGTTTATTTATTTGTGTTTTTAATACAGACATTAAACGGATATTTTTGCACTTTATTGTCATCTACGGTCTCTAACTTAGACCGTAGATCGGGTATTGGAGTGCTGAATGGTGTTCCAGTTCTTATGAGTAAAAAACGGAACTTTTTGCAAAAATTTTGTATGGGGGCTCTTTGATCCCAGGATCCGACCCCATCCGAAAAACGTCTACGGTCTAAGTTAGAGTACCATGAGATAGTAAACCAAATTTGGTGGTTCTAATTTGAAAAATGTAGATTTTACGGTTATTTTGTATGGTAGCCCCTTGATCCTGGGGTCCGACCCCTTAGACCATAGATTGGGTATTGGACTGCTGAATTGTGTTCCAGTTGTTAAAAGTAAAAAACGGAACTTTTTACGAAAATTTTGTATGGGGGCCCTTTGACCCAGGGATCCGACCCCATCCGAAAAACGTCTGCGGTCTAAGAGTACCATGAGATAATATACCACATTTGGTGGTTCTAAATTGAAAACTAGATTTTACGAAAATTTTGTGCTGGGGCCCCTTGATCCCGGACCCCCACCCTATCGAAAAACTGTCTACGGTCTAAGTTAGAGTACCGTGAGATAGTAAACCAAATTTGGTGGTTCTAAATTGAAAAATGTAGATTTTACGGATATTTTGTATGGGAGCCTTTTGACCCTTGGGTCCGATACGGGCCTAATGTACTCTTCTTATGTTTGCTCTTGTTCTTGTCTAGATTCAGAATGCATCGGCGGTGTAAAGGTTTGAGTTGAAGACAAATTTGGCGATACGTCTCGGCCTAATGCGCTCTTCTTATTGTTGCTCTTGTTCTTGTCTAGATTCAGAATACATCGGCGGTGTAAAGGTTTGAGTTAAAGACAAATTTGGCGATACGTCTCTGGCCTAATGGACTCTTCTTGTTGTTGCTCTTGTTCTTGTCTAGATTCAGAATCATCGGCGGTGTAAAGGTTTGAGACGTAATACATTCATTATCCAGCGAAGTTGTGAAGACTGGCGATGTACATTGGTATTCCATGCTCCGTGTGAAAATTTGGAGATTTGGATCAGTGACATCAATCTCCATCTGTTTTTGCTGTTCAGTCTCGATTTGTGCAGTTGAAGTGGAAGATTGTGGCTCTAGAGCCGAGCTCGGGTGAATCGCATCCCTGCGGGGGGACTTTTGACGCTCCCTCCATTCACGTGACCTTTCAGTTGATGACTTAGCGGGCCTCTTCGGATTCCTCTCGTTCTCCTCCAGCTGTTTCTTTAACTTTCGTCGGTGTTTGTAATTTGTGAAGATTGGCGATGAGGAATTTTTCCTGGATTTTCGCGGCATTATCTACACTTTCGTCACCAATTTTTTTCCGTGTAAAAAATAAATAAATTTTAAATCCACTTTAATTTGGTTCATCACATACGTCCATTAGCTCTGACCACCAGATACGGAATGCGGGGCTGAGGACATCGCTATCATTATCTATTCACTAGTTATCAACCTTAAAGCGGCGTGCGGTGAAACAAAATCACGCGAAATTTAGTTTAATTTTCTAAAGTTACTGTAGCGAAGGGTTAAGGGGTGGAGCGTTGAAACTTGTTTTTGTCGTAAATGGGACTCTATAAACTATCTAATGATGTATAATTTATGACTGCAAACTTGTGGTGTTGAGATAAAATAAAAATATCAACACAAATTTTGAAGATGACAATCCGATTTTTGGTGTAAATGTGACAAGGATGGTAAGTCAGACAATATCCGAAAACTTGAAAATTTCATCGTCCTGGAGCAGGACTCGAATCCGCGTCTCCCAGATAGCGCCCGGGTATGCTAACCACTCCACCACCCAAAACGACCAAGTTTCCGATTATATTATATAGTGTAATGATTTGTATTATATGGTGTAATCCTGTATTTATTTCATGATAAAAATATCTACGTTTACAATAATCAAAGGTTTATTATACGACGACTATAGTTTCGCAGAGCTTTTGACTCGGCTTCATCAGGACGAACGGAGTAAACTTTCAAAATATTGTGACATCATCAGAGTTCTGACGGTCACGGTTTTTGGTGAGTTGTCTCTACTCGCTTGAAAGAAATGGAGTCGACATCATGTCGTTGACCACCCGTGAAGCGTTCCGGTATATGTGAAAAGCTTCTAATACATTAAGCTTGATAGTTGAATCAGGTTTATCAATGAGCGTAGCGTTTCGAAACAGAAATGTATGGTTGTTTTCGTGACAATGCTGGGCTATATACGACTTATTCAGTTCACAGTTTCGTAAAGTAGGTCTTGTGTTCCTTCACAAGGAAATTTAAAGCCCTGCGGGTCTGTCCTATTTATGAAAGTCCACATTCACAAGGTATCTGATAAATTCCCCAGGAATTTATGTCTTCGACTTATTCTTTTGATCCGAAAAAATTATCTTGATTATGGGTTTGAAAATAACTTTGAAATTAAAACTCTTGAGAATTTTCGAAATTCCGAAGCAAATCTGTGGAGCAAATAGGATAACTGCCCAATTCCGCCGTATTGGGTGGTTGTCCAAAGTGTGACATGTTTTTGTTGCGTCCGAGCTCCAGATGTTACCCCCTACCCAGCGCTGAGAAAGATGTTAAAACAAATTGTGTTAGAACCTTTCCAGCTTTGTGCTGCTGGTGCGACGTAACGTCCGAGCGATGGCTCCTCCATAACTAGTTAGTAAAATCATGCAATGCAGTGATTATGATACGCTTTCCAACATGCCGGAAAACATTACTCAAGTTATGAGGATAATGGCTGTGAAATAAATATCACTCCTGTGTCCTAACCTTTGACCCCATTTCGATGATATTTTACAGAACCGATTCAGTGTACCTCCGAAACAACATTATAAAAAGTTTTATCGCAATCGAAGCATTTTAGTCAAGTTATGAGGATAATGGCTGTGGAACAAATCTCGCTCCTGTGTCCTGACCTTCGACCCCATTTCGATTATATTCAACAGAACATGTTCAGTGTACTTCTGGAACAACATGATAACGTTTTGTCGCAATCGATGCATTTTTACGTAAGTTATGACGCATAAGGGCAATGGAATGGATCCCGCTTCTATGTCCTGATCTTTGACTCCATTTCGTCCATTTTCAATAGGGTTCGTCCACAGATGGTCCCCTATCACATATTAAAATTTCATCGAAGTCGAACAATTTTTACGGGAGTTATCGTGCGAACGGGCAGACGGACAAAGCTGGAGCATATACGCTTTTTCAACCTACGTTCGGAAAGCGTAAAAAACAAGAAAAGTACGTTCATGATAAATCCGAGCTGATGGCAGTACTTCGTAGATGTGCTTCCTATGGGATACCTGTCAGTGATTCGTTATTCATAAGCTGTCTTCTGCTGATCATCCTCTTCCCGATATAGCTGATGGAATTCGCATACATCTGGTGTTTTAGGGAAGCAGAACTTACGGAGGACGAACCTTATACAGGCACGTCCGTACGAGATGTAAACCTGAGTTACTGAAACCTTGCTCTAGAATTGGGAGAACCCGGAAATCACCGGTCTGGCAAAATGATGCTGATCCAGTTAAGAGAACGGTTCCTGCCAATGCGTCTGAAACTTCGTCTAAAGGTGACGCCACCGACACAACTGCTCCGGGACCTTTAGGGATCGTTAGAACATCAGAGCAGGATATTACAGGCCAAGCTTCTGGTCCAAGTGAATCTACAGGGTCTTCGCAGAGCAAGAAAGGAGGATGTTTCAGACGAATGTAAAGAACAGACTTCGGATTCTACCTGAATTGAAGTCACCTTTGGCAATAAGATGGAAATGGAATTTTTTCAAACGAATCTCTAACATGCCCATACAGCACAAAACGTTTCAGGAATGTATCAATAATGTTACAATCACTCATTTTCGTTCCACTTTCAGAGATATCTTACAATTACATTTCAGCAACATCTATTTTGAAACATAACTCTTTGTACATTACGGTTACGTTAAAAATAGCATTCACCAATACTACTGTTTTATAGCTTCCATTGTACATAATTGCTACCTTGGTGTTACATTCCGCCGATATATAAGATTTTTGGTTTGGCAACGGCGTGGATGCGCCTGCGCATTTATTCCATTTCACCGAAGCACTCTCGTAGTCGTATTTCCACGTGCTACTGGGATATTCTTCGGTGATACTGTCGTACTCGATTTATCTGCAGTGCTGGCCACCCAAAATGCAACACCAAGAAGGAAGCATCCGATTGGCCTGAAATTCGCAGCATGCGTCGCTCGCGAGAGGGCATGCAAACGATTAGCATTACAGGGCATATGCAAATCATGTGTGCCCTGCACGCCACCGAGAAGCACTATAAGAAGGGAGCGCAGAAGGCGGGGTGTACGTAGTGGAAGTGTGTTGCGCTGCCTGACTTGTGAGTGGGAAGCCTCCTGATACGTCGTCGCAGACTACGGCAGTCATTCCAGCACGTTTCGGAGTTCGGCAGAGGACGAATAGTGGCTTATCGTGACAGCGGTAAATCGTACCGAGACATCGGCGCCCGTGTGGGACAACATCCAGCCACAGTGAGGCGAGTATGGATTCGGTGGGTGCAGGAGGGGCGGGCGGACCGACGTGAGCGATTGCCGCAACCGCGGTATGCCACCGAACGAGAGGACCGGCATGTTGTGCGGCGGGCATTGACGGCTCGCACCGCCACATCACGAACGTTAGCGCAGGAATTAGGGTGTGTTGCGCAACAACCTGTGTCAGCACGTACTGTTTGACGTCGTCTGCAGGAGCGGGGACTTATCGCACGGCACCCATTGCTCCGATTACCATTGACGTTACACCATCGGCGAGTGCGGCGGCAGTGGGCCGTTGAACGCCGCACCTGGACTACGGAATGGCATGACATTGTCTTCTCCGACGAATCCCACTTCTGCCTGCAACACCACGATGGTCGGATCCGCGTGTGGCGGCACGCGGCGAGAGACTGTATGACGCCTACATTATGCATCGCCATACCGGTCCGTCGCCTAGCGTTATGGTTTGGGGCGCAATTGGATATGGCACCCGCACCCCTCTGGTACGCATCGCCGGTACATCCAACAGCCCCCGCTACATCTCCGACGTTTTGAAGCCTGTACTCCTCCCTTACCTGCAGGGCCTGCTAGCGGCTACGTTTCAACAGGACAATGCGCGCCCGCACGTGGCACGCATTGTGCAACAATTCTTCACGGCCCACCAGGTGTCAGTGATGCCGTGTCCCGCCTATTCTCCCGATATGTCGCTCATCGAACACGTCTGGTCGCTGATCGGCAACCGAGTGGCCCGGCAAGCACCACCCGTGGCTACGCCTGATGAACTGTGGCAACGTGTGGAAGCAGCATGGACAGACATACCCCAAGCCCACATCCAAAGCCTCTTTCGTTCGATGCCGCGGCGTGTAGCGGCCGTTATTGCCAGCCATGGGGGCTACACGAACTATTGATGTCTGCGTGTTCCGCAAGTCGCACGGGCCTGTAAGCTCAATCGTTTCATCTTTGTATCTGTTGTTATGTGTCCAGTAAATTTGGCTTTGCTATCTCGTGTCCTTCTTGGTGTTGCACTTTGGGTGGCCAGCAGTGTAGTTAGTTGATTTAATATTTCATATTTTTTTTTGTGATTTAAGATCCTCTGAAAGTAAGTAATCATTTTGGTTATTAGGATTTTTAAATTCTAAAAATCATTTTATAAAACCTAAGTAGATGGCTGTGTTGTTGTTTAGTATACAATACCAGAATGTTTATTTTTTTTTACTTGAACCTGAGAAATTTCATATTGATAGGTATTTAAAGAAATAATAAATCTGATTTTCTTTCTTTTTTTCGCTGAAATATAGTCTAATCCACATGTATAATAGAAATTCGACACCCTCATTTGGGACCGATTTTTATTTTATTTTTTGTCATCAATATATAAACGCCGCAACTTCCCAATGTACAGCGAACTGCGTTGAACCTGTGAAAACGTAAACAACTCGTAATACGACTGTTCTTGTTTTTGAAAGAGCAGTCGAGTGTAATATTGTGTTGTCGGAAAAGTCATGAAGTATTTTAGCCATGTTTTGCAAAGGTCATTTATTGATAGAAAGAACAAAGATCAATCAATGATATAATGCCAGTTTTTTTTCGATAACCTTTTGCCACCTTTCAGTGAGCTGCAGAATGCCTCGTTCATAGAAGGACCTGTCTTTCGTGGCGAAAAACTGTACAAGGTTCTGATTTACAGACTCATCTGAATTGAACGTTATACCACGCAAGAACTGTTGAAGAGAGCGAAACAAGTGGAAGTCTGACGGCGCAAGGTCAGGCGAGTATGCTGGGTGTGGCAACACATCCCACTCAAGCTCCAATAATGTTTGGTGTGTGATCAAACTAGTGTGTGGGTCGCTTTGTCGTGATGGAACACAAAACCTTTAAGGTGAACGAGCTGTGGACGTTTCTGGATGATGGATTCGTTCAAACTGTCCAATTGCCGACAGTACACATTCGAATTGATTGTTTGGTTCCGTGCTAGGAGCTCGAAAAACAGGACACCTTTAAAATCCCACCACACTGAGACCAGAACCTTCCGCTGATGAATGTCTGCTTTGGATGTCGTTTGAGGCAAAGCAGCAAGTCGGGAACAAGACCCTTTGCGCAGCACATTGTTGAACACAATCCACTTTTCGTCACCAGTTATCAGTCGCTTCAAAAAAGGATTGTTTTCCTCACGTTTAATGAGCATATCGCAGATGTTTATACGCGCCGTCAACTGAGCTTCTTTGAGTTCACGAGGAACCCACACATCGAGCTCGCTTACGTATCCCAGCTTCTTCAGGTGGTCGTGAACGCTTGAATTATGAATGTGCAATGTGTCTGCAATCTCTAGTGTTGTGTAACGTGGGTTTGACTCGATCAATGCCTTGATTTGGTCGTCATCCACCTCGATGGGCCTCCTGGACCGAGGAGCATCGTTGAAGTCAAAATCACCAGCAAGGAATTTTGCGAACCACCGCTAGCACTGACTTTCTTGTAGGGCTTTATCACCACACACTTTACGCAACTTTTCACAAGCTTGAAGCGCATTCTTCCCTTTACGGAAGTAAAACAGTAAAATGTGGCGAAAATGCACAGTTTGGTCTTCCATCTTCAACTTGATGTCAAATCTCCGCATATCAATCACATCGCTCACTATTCCTTTTAGACTGCAGCTAGAACTAGCACCTGTCGAATGCCATAGCGATAACAGAGCTGCGCATGCCTCTAGTACTTCCAAAACCGTCCAACCGCCATCGGGTGCCAAAACACGTAATGACTTTTCCGACAACCCAATATTTTTATTGTGATTTTACAAAGTTTATTAAAGCTATAATGTTCATTGTCGTAAATACGTAACAGTAATATGATGATGTCACAAATATCTTTCAGATACGTAACAGTAATATAACGAAGTTACAAATATCTTTCAAATACGTAAGAGTAACATAAAGTTGGTATGTTGAAGTTACAAATATCTTTCAAATACGTAACAGTAACATGAAGTTGGTATGTTGAAGTTACAAAGACCTTTCACTGTAACGTATCGGTTATGTTTCAAAGTTATGTAACGTTTGCGGATATTTTGACGTAACCGTAAGGTTTCTGAAACATTACTGTTACATTGCGCAACGTATCTGAAAAGTCTCAATGTACGTACCTGTAACAAATAAGAAATTTTCCTGTGCTGTATGAGTAGTTACTCCAAACTACTATGTTCGTCCAACTTATGTAACATTTCTGTAGAAAATTTTAAATTATACAGAAAATCGGGTTTGATTTTCTTGAACACCATACCTTCAGCCCAGAGTTGGCTCCGTCCGACTTCTGGTTGTTCCCTGCTCTCAAGAGACATCAGAGAGGATTCAGTTCAATTTTCAGATGTTCAATCCACTACGAGAATATGGTTCCGAGAACAACCTGAAGATTTTTTATAGAGACGGGTTCAAAAAGCTTGTTAAACGTTGGCATACCTGTATCAAGCGTGACCGTGGGTGCACTCTTAAACATTGTGTGGTAGGTTGCACCAATAGGTGGTACTGCACCAGCTACACCACTTTCTGGAAAAAGATACACCGTTGTATTTTACAAACAAAACTCAAAAACGTTGTGTAACTGTACACCACGTTATACTACTAGGTTGCACCGCCTTGTGGTACAAGGCTGCACCGTGTTGTTGGGTTTTGTTTGCACCACACAATCGTTGTGACGTACTACAGAGGTGAAAACATGTGTCAAGACGACAAATCTGTAGCGAAATACTCTGTTCGCGTAGCTCAGTCGATAGAGCAACTTACTCCGGAGTGAAGAGACACAGGTTCGATGCCCGTGGCGGACAAACTTGTGTTTTTCACATCGTGTATCGTTTCTCAGAAAATAGTGCGGCTTGTTTAGCACCACTTTTTGGTGCAACCTACCACACATTTTTAAGAGTGTTTGTAGAAAAATAAAATATGTGAATTAAAGTAGAAATCCTGAGCTTTATTCTTGTTTTGTTTCGCTTTGATACTTTGCCATTGGGCTTATACGCTATCTACCAACAAGTAATTGGACACCCCTGCAATCGACGATATCTGCGGACCTGATACACGTCACGGCCGCCGCCGTTAACTATCGTGTGGGAAAAACAACGCAACCAGTCGCATGCAAGATGCCACGCAGTTCGGAGCTCTCTGATTTCGAGAAAGGTGTAATCGTCGGATATCACAGAAATTGCGATCCATACGTGACATATCCAGCGAGTTGAGGTACCCAAAATCGACAGCGGCCTACGTGATTGGCAAGTGGAAGATGAGAGGTGACTGTCGGAATGTGCCCCGACCCGGCAGACCCACAAAACTGGGAGTTAGAGACAGACGGGTGCTGGCCAGAGAAATTCGGAAAAACCGCACCAAATCGATGGGCGACATCCGCGTAGAGTTTCAACAGGCATCCGGGAGTGTTCTTTCAATGAATATCATCCGTAAGGAAGCTCATCTGCTCGGTTATCATGGACGTGCTGCCGCCGCCCACAGGCCTTTGATCACCAAGTCCAATAGCGCTGCTCGGCTAACGTGGTGCAAAGAACGTAGACAGTGAACCGTTGAACAGTGGAAACAGGTTCTCTGGAGCGACGAATCAAGGTTCACCCTCTAACGTTCGGATGGCAGGGTCTGGGTTTGGTGTCTGCCTGGAGAACGTCTCCTGCCGAAATGTATTGTGCCAACTGTGAAGTTCGGCGTGGTGAAATTATGCTATGGGGGTGTTTCTCCTGGTATGACACGGGACCCTTGGTCGCAATTCCTGGTAGACTCAACGCCGAGACCTACTGCACCATTTTGGATGACCATGCGCTTCCTACGTTGTGGCAGTTTTACGGGGTGGACCCATGTTACTTTCAGGATGACAATGCCACCTGTCATGTTGCGAGGTCCACCATGACTTGGTATGGTGATAATGGGGTTAATCGAATGGACTGGCCTGCGCAGAGCCCGGGCCTTAACCCTATCGAGCACCTCTGGGACTAGTTGGAGCGTCGACTTTAGGGGTGCCCCCACCGTCCGAAATCGGTGAAGGCACTGACCTGTCTTCTCGAAGCCGAATGGAATAAAATACCGGTAGCCGTCGTACAACGCCTGGTTGAGAGTATGCCCCGGAGGGTCGCAGCTGTAATCGCCGCTTGTGGAGGCTCCACCAACTATTGAAGGTGAATAAACTTCGTTTTCCTTTGCTATCACAGGTGTCCAATTACTTGTTGGTAGATAGTGTATATAAATATGGAACACCCTGTGTATAAGTAGCAAAACGAACTAAATTGTCTCTAAATATACACACTGGGTTACTTAGAATTCTGGAAAAGGAGTGCATCTGTTTTTAAAAAGTTTACCTAAAAATAACCGGATGAATATTAGCTAAAAGAAATCTTAATCAGGTTGCTTAAGTAAATGTAGTAATGGTATTTCAAAATCATATACTCCACTACCTGCGTATACTCGCTGATGTCGGTAATTAATACCGACATTAGCAAGACTGATATTACGAAAATTGAGCTAGTTTCATTTGGAAGTACAGATGCTCGGTGTCTCTTAAACATCGAAGAAATCCTGACGAAAGTCGGTAGAATTCGACTAAGTTGCGGTAATGCACGAATGAGAAAAAGAACTGCCGGCTTTGTTGTTTCCGCTAATTTAACAGCATTTTTTGTCACCTCCTTGAGTGCATACATGCGTAATACATTTTGTCTAACACAAATTAGATCTTGCTTTTCAACAAAGCGAGAGAGGGGAAGTGGAAGTAAGAAAAAGAAAGCGAAGTTTGTCATTTTCTGAATTTGCCCAAGATCTGTCTTATTCTTTCGAGTGCAAATTAAGCAGAAAATAACAGCTTAAAGAAATCCGGACGGATTTAACATGATTTTCCGCAAAAATAACGCACGACCGCTTCAAAACGAAAAGAGTTCTCGTTTAATTTAAAATAGAAAAAAAAAACGGAAACTTTCTAAAAAATCCATTGAGTGTCAGGAAAGGATGCGTTTTGGATTAATCAATCAGATTATAGAAAAATTCCTTTTATCATATGCAAGAAGCCAACATCAGAACAGAAAATGATCCGGATTGCGTTTCCTGGAGAACCTAAGGCGAAGCCATGGGATTTATATACTCAGTACAGAAAACATTAGAGATAGATAGATACATACATACATACATACATACATACATACATACATACATACATACATACCAGTGGCGTATCTTGGGTCCGAGACCTGGGCTACACCCCCCCCCCCCCACACACACACACACAGTACTGTTTTTTAAAAATTGCGAAGCTTATTATTTAGTTGTTAAGTAATAGAAGTAACATTTTTTTCTAAAATTTAGGTACATGCTATTCCTAACATGATACCAAAAAATTATGAGGATTAGGATTTGAACACTTATGTGTACACGAACTCCATTCTCCTTTCCTTTTGTGTGAACTTGAGTGTTACGTTTTCGCAAAAATGTTTCTTCCGAGTACTTTTTCAAATTTAAAATTAATGTTTTTCTCTATTAACAAACCAGCCAAGTTACTCCAATGTGCATGTCCTTGTGTGGCTGTAAGATATATCTTGATTATTTTTAATACGGAAAAACTTCTTTCGGAAGTTGCAGTTGTTGATGAACATTTAATATTGATCTGCTAATTTGTACACCTTAACTAGTAATGTTTCTTATTGATTTGTTTTGTGTTCATCAAGGAAATCAAACGCCATTTCATTTTTTAATCGAGCTGTATCAAAATTTGAAGCATAGAGTTCTTTAAGCTCTGAGAGTGGATGTTTAGGGAAGCTTTCACAAAATTTATCACAACAGTTCGAATCCAACAAAGCCACGAATTTAAGATATATTATCACTGATTTTAATTCATTGACACTTCACACAAACTGAAACAACTCTCGCGAAACAAGCACTGTTAAAGGCGGAAGTATGGAGGGACTGAAGTAGTCCGAAGTCTTCGTTTTTTCAGGGCGAACCCTTGGCCAAAGCAGTGGCCACTCACAAGCGCTCATTCATGTTGTCATGGAAACGCTAGCAGGAGATAGTATTGAAGCTCTTCGTATCAGAACAGCGAAGTCTCTCGAAGACGTACTTGCGTTAAGTTGATGACGTTGATCATCGCTCGCCAGACTGATTCTCATAATCGAAAGAAGCTAATCCGCTCGTGTTTTTTTCGCACCGAAAGCATTGAGATATCTTAATACCGTTGATAATTGACTGTTATTTGTGCATTATCTGGGCTTCGCAGCTAACCTAGCTAGACTCAAATATACGCCACTAATACATACATACATACACTGATTGATTGATTTACCCGTATCGCCAACAAGGGCATAACGGGGATTATAGAAACATCTAATGAAGATGGAAAGTTAGGAAAGCAATCTTACCCACATAGAACAGGCCAGGGTCAGTCAGATATTGGCGGCGAAGATAGGAATGATGAGCAGTTGACATAGGCATCCCCCTCCCCGCGCGAAGTGGAACAGACCCAAACCGAACGCAGGCGATAAATAGGCGGACATCAGGTCTTCCCAACAGTAAGGGCAGCGGGTGGGCTAGTGGTCTGCGTTCGTAACTGCCGCGGAGAAGACCTCGAGTTCGATCCCAGGCAGATATGAACGCTCGGACCACTAAATATCCGCCGTGCGTCGGATGGACACGTTAAGCCGTCACCCCCCCCCTCGTAATAAATAAGGGCGTCTTCCTCCCTCTTTCTACCTCGTTTCCGTGTCACTTTCCTATCAGGCACTCTAGCCCAAATCTCCTTGCTTCCTCTTTGTAAGGGTTGTTTAAGACCTGGTGTCAGACACTCCTTTCCTAAATTCCTATACATATGATCTGATCTGATCTTCCCAACAGTATTGCAATCGATGAACATGTGTTAACGTGCCAATTTGAGCGACTCTGATCGTGGACGCCTTCTTAGAGCAAGAGCGATGGGTCATTCTATCGCCCAAGTGGTAAGAACCTTAAGGTTCCGGAGGTTAACTGTATCAAGGGTATACTGCGAATATCCCATCAATTGACGTACCAGCTCCCAGAGAACAAGCGGTGGTCGACCACAAACCACTAATGACAGGGATCGACATAGACAATCCAGGCTCGTACAAACCGACCGCTTGGCAAAGGCAGCGCAAACCACATCCAGGAAAAATGTCGAAGTCCCAAGCAGCGTCAGCGAATGAACGGTATGGCGCATGTTGCATACCATGGGTTACGGGAGTCTACCCCCTACTTGGGTGCCACCGTTGATTGCTCGTCATCGGACATTACGCCTCGCCTGGTGCCAGAAATATGAAAACTGGACATCTGCAGGGTAGCGCCGCGCCGTGCGGTCAGATGAATCCCATTTTCAACTATGCCAATCTCACGGGAGGTTTGCGAGTGTGACATCGACAGCATGAAGCTATGGACCGGTCAAGCCAGGTCGGCTCTGTTCAAGGCTGAGGTGGCTCTGTGATGGTTAGTGTAGTCTACTCATGAGACACACCAGGTCATTTAATGTGTCTACAGAGGTCCTTAACAGTTGAGCGCCACCAGTATGCGCTGGCTGGTCATCTACACACTTTCATCGCCTTCGCGCTTCCTGGGGCCGATTGTCGGCTCCATCAGGACAATGCGTAGCAACACCGCGCCGCAATCAACCAGGCATGGCTCGAGGAAAACTCATCTGAGTTTGGAACCATCCAGTGCCCTCAAGGTCTCCAGATTCAAACTAGATGGAAGATCTCTGAGTGGCCGTGAAGCGGAACATGAGATCCATGACCGACGTCTGAATGGACATCTCGGGGATGCGTCCACTCGTGGTGACAGTGGTGGTAAATTATATGTTACATAATGATCTGGCCCATGAGTGTATAAGAACCCTTCGACATGACGTTAGGGATATATGCTGTGGGACGCGTCCACTCGTGGTGACAGGGGTGGTACAATATGTGTTACATAATGATCTGGCCCATTAGTGCATAAGAACCCTTCGACATGACGTCACTGATACGTGCTGTGGGACGAGTCCACTCATGGAGACAGGGGTGGTCATAATAATCTGGCTCATTAGTGTGCAAGAACAATTCAACATGATATCACTGCAATGTACCGTAGGACACGTCTACTCGCAAAGACAGGGGTGGTTATAATGATCTCTCCCATGCCTGTATAAGAACCTTGAACAGCACCTAACGGAAACAAACAGGTGAACGGCACTTTGCAGCATTATACCGGCCCAACGTCAAAGATCTTGGTTTCAGGCGCTATTGGGATCATCACACGTTCTCCTCTAACAGGAAGTGAGGGAACCCTCAACAGTCAGCGATACATCAGGGATGCTTTAGAAGTAGATGTGATAGATACCCTTCCTTCAAATTTGTCCTAGCGCTATATTCCAGCAGGACAGTTGTCAGCCACACGTGGCACGGAATGTTCAAGCCGTCTTCCATGCACGAAAGTTACCTCTTCTTTCCTCGACTGCATGTTAGTCGGATATGTCCCCGACCTAACATGTTTGGGACATGGTAGCTAACTGACTGGCCCGTCAAGCGCCTCCGTTAGTCACCACAAATAAACTCTGGTCTCGCATAGAAGCATTCTGGCAGGCTATTCCCCAGGATTATATCAATACCTCTTCCACTCAATGTCACGCCATGGGCCGCGGGTGTCCTAGTGGTCAACGTTCGTGACTTCCACGGAGAAGACCTCCGGTTCGATCGCAGGCAGATACGAACGCTCGAACCACTAAATGTTAAGCCACGTTAAGCCCTCGGGCCCCGGGTACTGCCCCCCCCGGTAATAAATAAGGGCGTCTTCCTCCCCCTTTCTACTTCGCTTCCGTGTCACTTTCCTTTCGGGCACTTTAGCCCAAATCGCCTGGCTTGCTATTTCTAAGGGTTGTTTAAGACCTGGGGTCAGACACTCCCTTCCTAAAATCCTTTACATATGATCTGATCTGAATCGCAACCCGTGTAGAGGCTGTTCGAATTTGCTTCACACGATACTGAGATTTGAAACGAAAACATTTTTCTATATTACTGCAAATGTAATCAGTTATCCACTGTAACATTAGGAATCTGTATTATAAATTTCCTTTGAATAGCGCATATCTTTCTTCGTGTAGCATTTTTTACAAACAGTAGTGTATTATTTTAAATATTTCAGTCGTTCTTTTACTGGCAGGTATATTAATATGTTATAAAATAAACAAAATGCCTTGTAGTCGTTTGCTTAAGTCTAGAAATTCCCAAGTTCACAAAACTTAATAGCTTTATGATATGCATTATATTTTGAGAAATATATTTTGCAATGTTGGTAGTCGCTGTAGTGAGATCACGCGTATGATGTTTTCAATTATTTTGTCCTTTGGCTGTGAAACCTACTTTAGTGAAATCGGAGTGTACTTACTGAAGTAGTCCTGCTAATCCGAGTTCCGCTTAATCCGGGATCATTACAAAGAAAACCCATTTCTCGAGCGACGTGCTTTTTTCCTCGAAGGAGAGGAAAGGATATGACATTTGAAGATCATGAGTACTAGATAGAGATTCTTCTTACTGTTTCTAAGATCCACATGAATTTGCATGTGATCTATGTATATTTGGGTGGTCGGTCGACAGTGTACGGTCTTCGATCCTCACTTGGCAGAACTTATAGTGAAAGATTAAACTATTTAAGCTGAAATCGGTAGCATCCGAAATTAGAATTCCGTTTCTTTGAATGATAAAATCGGGGTTTTAAAAACCGTTATTCCTGGGGGAAACGAAAACTCCGGCAGTCACGTAAGAACACTAATCTGGGATAAGTACAGGAAGTAACCTGTCAACTCCGCAAATGTGAGTCGAGGGAAGGAACGCATGGCACACAATGCTGTGGGGAACAAGAGTTCTTCTCACTGATATTTTACACTTGTTCTGAATATTTTCCGCCGGAAAATGTGTTATATGAGACCAAGACAAGGCCAACAGGAGATAAATCCATTACATGAAGTCCAGAGAACGACAAACATTCGATTCTATGTTGCCAATATTTTCTGCAATTGATTTAATCATTCAATTATTTTTCAAAAATAATAATTATACGGTACATATAAACACACAGATCTTTCTCTCTCTCTCTCCATGTCTAGAATGCTTGACGTCACAGCAACGTCTACATTGTTGCGTCGTCACGTGTAGATCAATTCGTGTATACTCCCTAGATGTCAAAGTGATTGCCCACTGTATAATAGCACGCGATCACTCTTAGAGATCAAGGTGATCGCGTACTAATTTAAAAACATTGGATTATATTAATGACTCGAGCTCTATTTATCCCATCAACAAAATTACAATTTAATTCTTAATATCACGGCAATTTCTTTTGGTATATTAATTTAATTTAGCACAATTAGAATATTAATTTGTACGATTGAACTATTTTTTACTTTTTTAATTTAACTAACTTTCCAAGTTTAGTGCTGATTATATTATGCATTTTGCAAAGCATCGATCTATCTAAAACGCCCTAACATACAACAAAAACTGAAATCTTCAGATTCCAAAATGAGCAAAATTGCATCTAAATTTAAGTGGTTCCGATTTGTTACACCAGATGTCGCGTTATTTTGTAGAAAACGTTTCGGTATGAAGTTATAAATTAGCCGACGAATGGGACAGTCTAAAACAAGCCGTAACGGGAATAACATGTGTGCCGGAGAAAAAGTTATTTAACGCGAAAGAACAAAATAAAAGTTATTAAGGTAAGTTCACAGAAAAACAAATTTCCGAGTTTAGTGATGATTATATTACACATTTTGTAAAATATCGCTCTGTCTAAATGCTCAAACCTACGATTGATAAACAAGAAATATTTTACACAGAATGTTATTTATCGCGAGGTCTTTTGAAAATCGGAAATACACTGCTGACCACCCAAAATGCAACACCAAGAAGGACACGAGATAGCAAAGCCAGATTTACTGGACACATAACAACAGATACAAAGATGAATCGATTGAGCTTACAGGCACGTGCGACTTGCGGAACACGCAGACATCAATAGTTCGTGTGTCCTCCATGGCTGGTAATAACGGCCGCTACACGCCGCGGCATCGAACGAAAGAGGCTTTGGATGTGGGCTTGGGGTATGTCGGTCCAGGCTGCTTCCACACGATGCCATAGTTCATCAGGCGTAGCCGCGGGTGGTGCTTGCCGGGCCACTCGGTTGCCGATCAGCGACCAGACGTGTTCGATGGGCGACATATCGGGAGAACAGGAGAGCCACGGCAGCAGTGACACCTGGTGGGCCGTGAAGAATTGTTGCACGATGCGTGCAACGTAAGGACACGCATTGTCCTGTTGAAACACGGCCGCTGGCAGGTCCTGCAGGTAAGGGAGGACTACAGGCTCCAAAACGTCGGAGATGTAGCGGTGGCTGTTGAGTGTACCGACCATGCGTACCAGAGGGGTGCGGGTGTCATATCCAATTGCGCCCCAAACCATAACGCCAGGCGACGGACCGGTATGGCGATGCAAAATGCAGGTGTCATACAGTCTCTCGCAGCGGTGCCGCTACACGCGGATCCGACCATCGTGGTGTTGTAGGCAGAAGCGGGATTCGTCGAAGAAGACCATATCGTGCCATTCCGTAGCCCAGGTGCGACGTTCAACGGCCCACTGCCGCCGCACTCGCCGGTGGTGTAACGTCAATGGTAATTGGCGCCGTGCGACAAGTCCCAGCTCCTGCAGACGACGTCAAACGGTACGTGCTGACACAGGCTGTTGCGCAACACACCATAATTCCTGCGCTAACGTTCGTGATGTGGCGGTGCGAGCCGTCAATGCCCGCCGCACAACATGCCGATCCCGTAGTTCGGTGGTGTGTCGCGGACGCGGCAATCGCTCACGTCGGTCCGTCCGTCACTCCTGCAGTCACCGAATCCATACTCGCTTCACTCTGGCTGGATGTCGTTCCACACGGGCGTCGATGTCTTGGTACGATAAACCGCTGTCGCGATAAGCCGCTATTCGTCCTCTGCCGAACTCCGAAACGTGCTGGAATGACTGCCGTATTCTGCGACGAGGTTTCAGGAAGCTTCCCACGCAGAGGTCCGGCAGCAAAACACACTTCCACTACGTACACTCCGCCTTCTGTGCACCCTTTTATATAGTGCTTCTCGGTGGCGTGTCGGGCGCACATGATTAATTCGTTTGCATGTCCTCTCGCGGGCGACGCATGCTGCGAATTTCAGGCCAGTCTGATGCTTCCTTCGTGGTGTTGCATTTTGGGTGACCAGCAGTGTAAATACGAGTAGCAAATAATTTTTAGTTCTAACATGAATGAGTTTTACTATGTAAGTTTTTACTGTTTCCTTACAGAAAAGCCGGCGTTTGTTTCATTTGTTTTCAATCTGCTTCAATTAAAAATTTCACTCCATCATAACGGGCAAACATCGTCTATATATTAATATTAATTTAAAGCTTAAAAACAACCGTTCTAGGACGGGCTATACGCTAGTAAATATTGTTTTACAAAAATAATGATCAAATTATTCACTCAATATTTTCGTTAAATCCATGTAATTGTGGGAATTTATTAAGAAAACATTCAACCCTATGCGTTAAATCGAATTTTATTACAATCTGAGTAGCACAAAGAAATCTTTACCTTAGATGTTAGCAATTTTCTCTTGTTGTATGGTATGGACAACAAACGGTAATATTGATTATGCGCTGACATCGCTCATTGGTAGGTGTGGTCAGCGCAATATAAAATGTGAAATTCGTGCTTATCAGGTAGTCTTCTTGGTAAAGGCAGCAACAATTTTCTTCTTGATCGATATACTGTATGTCGAACGTATTGCATTCGACATACAGTATATCGGTCAAGAAGAAAGCATATTTAATGCATAATGATTAATTTTACGCCAGGGGCGTAGATGTATTGTATAATTGTTTTTTTTAAACACCTCTGCTTCTAAAAGTCCGATTTGAAATTGTTTCTCTTTATCGGAGAGCGTTTCGGGTGCGAAATATTTTGCATATAATTTCAATTTTTTCTTAACGCACACGTGTGCCACTAAGAATGCATAAGATCACGTTGTTTTTTTGTTGTTGTTTTTTATTGGAAGTGTAACGACCACCGGGAACAACTCAATGGGCTATAAGCAGTCGCCGGTCCCTAATTTAGGGCCACTGGTTCCAGGGAATTGAGAGAGCCATCGCCGCAAGGCAACACAACATCCATGCCTCTCCGGGATTCGAACCGGGACCCATCTCGGACGAATTATTAGAAGCCGTCGCTTAGACCACTGAGCTACCGGAGCGGCGATCACGTTTTCGTTTGCATCATATTAGCAGCGATAGCTGCGTGTCTAAAAAACGAACTGAAAATGCCGGTCAACAAGGTTTCGGTCAAATACTAATATTGCCAAAAACATTTTGTGTACATTTATTGCCAAAAATAGTGCTCAATTTTCCCGCTAAGGGCGCAGATGTCTTATCGGTTTTTCTTTATTTCTCTGCTCTTGAAAGTCCGATTTAAAAAATTCTTCAAACGCCGTATATTATTTACTTTGTGGAACACTTTGCCTCTACTCTTGGGGTTTTGTAGTTCACAGTTTTCGTGCTAGGTGGTGTTAGTGTGTACTATTCTTTGATGCTGCATCACCACTTCTAAAAATCCTTTTTGTTAGTGTATGACGTTCGTTACAATACATATGGGGAATATTATCTTTTTAAAATAAATGCACAGTTTTCCCGCTAGGGGAAAGAAATATCAAAACTTTTTTCTTGCTACCTCTGCCTCCAAGAGATAATTTTCCTTCATATAGCTTCAGCTGTGAAGAATACTTTTCACACATTTTCTACTTTTTCATTATTCAAACTTATTCCGCTAGGGAGTGTAAAATTAGATTGTCTTTTCCTTTATATCTGTTCTTCTAACTGCTTGATATAAAAATTGCTTTGCCCCTAATATGTTCTTTCAGCTAAGATAAATTTTTCGAGCACAATTTGTTAATTTTCATAACATGCTTTTCAATCACTAGTATGGGAAAGTAATTGTTTCTGTTTCTAGATGCTTTATCGATTGTAGAAATGCGGTGGTTTTTTTGTTTTTTTCTGTGATGGATTCCATTGTTTATGCATAATTTTGAAATATTTTTTTCGTGTAGGGAAGGATTCAAAAGACGTGCTGTTTACAATCGGAAATTCGGTGTCATCTTTCTTGTTTTATTTTGTTTAGTGAGATTAATACCCGTGAAGCTTTTCCTTTTTTATTTGTTTTGGGATTCGTCACGAAATTAAGCCGAATAAATCTTTGTTACATCATTGAAATCGGGCTATATGTTTCCCGCGTTCGTCAGTCGAAGAGAATACGGGAGAGTGCCTGAAGATATGAAAAACAGGTTACTTGGATATTTTTTCCGCATATAAAATCCCGTGTCGCAAGGCTGACTGGATTAAGGTGGTTCCACCTAAAATCTCTTCCTTATGTTTCCAATGGTAAAACTTCTTTACGTGTTTTCTTCGCAATTAATGTATTGCCAAGCATGAAAATTTGCACATCGATAAAAGGAACTTTAAGTTATAGCATGGGATACTTAATACTTGCTAAAACATAACCATAATTAAGCAATCCAACATTTGTTTGTCTACTGACGTCATCAATGTACAGGTCGCGCCATCTATTAACAGATCTGAACATTATTCAAAGAAAAATGATTGATTTTTAATATAATTATGGTTATGTTTTAGCAAGTATTAAGAATCCCATGCTACAACTTAAAGTTACTTTTATCGTTGTGCAAATTTTCATCCATGGGAATGCATTAATTGCGAAGAAAATATGTAAAGAAGTTTTACCATTGGAAACATAAGGAAGAGATTTGAGGTTGAATCAAAGACGGCCTTGATTAAAGTCTAACACGCAATTAACTGTCATATGTAATATTAGGTATCAGACTGTGTAGCTTTGCTATATAACTAACTTAGTCAGTTATCGTTTTTTACCAATGCCGACGGTTTTGCTAAACGAAGTCTACATCTAAACATCCGTTGTTCCATCTTTTCAGGCTACGACTCTGTATTCTCGATGCCAGATGAGCAAGGAAGGCTAGCAAACGGTCCTCGTACGATGACGTCATAAACAAGTTTTACGCAAGGAAATTAGAATAATACTTCTGGAGATGCTTTGAGTCTCTTAATCGTGAAGCCGCCAGGTGTGGGAATTTGACGTTGTTTACATTTTTGTTTTGTAATTTCAACGTGATTTCCACGTTGTTTACATGTAATTTCAACTGTGTATTCTAGAATTGCGTAGTTTGGGGTTGCAGAAATCGTGTTAACTTCAGACTGAAATGAATTATACTTCATATACGAGTGAAGTTTTCTATTTTCACGTTATTTTTTGTTTGGAATTCGTGTATTTCAATTTAAAGTAGAAATAAGAAGGGGTCTCAAAATAAATAAAAAAAATAATTCAGTATTTTTTCACACATCGGCAGCAAATTACGATATGAAACTGGGAATATTTACGACGAAAGAAGGCGATTCGGCCAACACGAGATGCATTGGAATAGCCTTGAAAACCATCAGCTTTCCCATACTTTGGCCAAAGAATATAAACGGTTATAGGCTTCAGGCAAAGTGGTAGTGCTCCATTAACAAGAGCATCTCCAGATATCTTACTCTAAGTTCCTTGGTTTTACACTTTTAGTTAAAGGAGTGGTTGACCCAAGAAGGTTAGAATAAGATATCTAGAGATGCCCTTGTTAATGAAGCAGTACCACTTTGCCAAGGGTGGCCATAACAGCGATGCGCCGCTCTAAAAACATTTCGGTGATTTGAGCATGTCGTCATCATCGAGTGCGATTCAACCGCAGATGTAAACATGTCTCGGCTTTAATTACCGCTTTCTGGCATTCGTGTCGTGTTTATTGAGGTTAATAGTATTCAAGGAGTTGTATTAACTTAGTTATTCTTGTTATATTTATCTAGTTATAATTGTTATATTGATTTAGTAATTCTAGTTATATTAATATAATTATTCTATAGTTATATTATTTGAGTTATTCTAGTTATATTACTATCATCAAGCGCGGTGTGTGTATTGTGACTTCTTGTGTTGGATATTCTTGGCATTTTCTTAACGCCATAATGCCAAATTGTTCAGTGGCCATATGCAAAAATAGAAATCAGAACACGAAAGGAAAAGGAACTATTTTCCACAGTTTTCTTAAAGATCATACCAATGGAAAGAAATGACTCATCAAATTTATTTTTTTTTGATTGGAGGTTTAATGACCACCGTGAGCAACTCAATGGGCTATAAGCAGTCGCCGTCCCTAATTTAGGGTCACTGGTTCCAGGGAAGGGAGAGAGCCAGAGCCGTAAGACAAACACCACATCCATGCCTCACCGGGATTCGAACACGGACCCCTTACGGACGAATGATCAGAGGCCATCACTTAGACCACTGCACCACCGGGACTCTCATCAAATGCAGAAGATTAGCTAAAATAATTTTTTCAAATATAACTGTATGCTCTGAACATTTCGCTGAGAAAGGTCACCAAGAAGAATACCAGACAAGCTACCAAAAACGCCGCATGTAATGAAAACTTTTTGTCAGTTACTGGCTGAAAAATATCCTGAAGCACACAAGAAACTTATAAAAGTGTACACTAGGAGAAGAACCTTCTTAAGGATGCGCCGCCTTAGTATTTCTGCCAAAGCAAGGACAGTAGAGCAAGATCAAAAGAAAGTTCGAAAATAGAAAGCCTTAAAAGTAGCAAAATAAATGAAGGTTAATTATAGAATATTAAGGACTAGCCGCCAACGGTAACTGATAACTCATGTACAATAAGCATATTTTGAGCGAAGCTATTGCAAAATCTAAGCTCACTAATTATAACAAATTCTAAAAAAGCGAACGCGTAAAATTTATGACTTCCAGAACAAAAGTACGAAATATTCTAAAACCGAAATTCTTAAAATTTATCATGAACTACTTTCCTTCACGCCTTCACGTTGGTTGTGATCAGGTTGCATGTAAACAAAGCGGAAAGACACACTCAGATCGGGAACAACGTTTTTCATTTTGTATCGCAAAAGACAGAGACACACACACATACAGTACTAAATCCTATAACACTGATGCACCCTGTAAGGTGGCAAAGTATTTAATAATTAATGATTTTTTTTTGTTGTTTTTGTCGGAGGCTTGTTAAAACTGTCCCTGTGGGATCTATATTTTTCTTTTCTCGCTGTTTGTTTACATAGTGTCATACACTTTTACCACTTAATTTTATATACAATTTAATTATTCCAATCTGAACTTTAAACTTTGTTTGAAATGTATTAAAAATGCTAATAATCCATGTATCTATTCCACATTAGGACAGTTTTGTAGGCCACGCTTTATATCAGATAAATAAGTATCGCTGTATTTCAAATCTACGATGAATATGCTTTTTATGTGTGTGTTTGTGGTGCGAAATTACTGAGGATAAACAAAACGAAATTATAACTGTCTTAAAATATTTTGCATATTGCAAAAGCGTAAAGTTTGGTACGTGAGCATACACTGGCGGAGGTGATAGCGAGTTACGAATTTTCGTCGATACGCCATCTTTAGGAGCATCTCGCTCGATCATTACGTCACGACCATCAGCCAATCGCAGCTATTCCTCCGTAAAAACCAACCTTACCGTATTTGAATAACCTTGCCACTTTGCGTGAAGCCTATAACCGCGAGCGCCGGCCGTCAAAGTGTTTGAAAGCTCATGGTGTTCAATGCTATTACAATGCATTTTGTGTTGGCCTAATCGCCTTCTTTCGTTCCAAATATTTCCAATTTCGTATCATAACTTGTTGCCAATGTGTGAGAAAGTGCTGAATTTATAAAATTCTTAATTATTTTGAGGCTTCCCATTTTTATTTTAAATTGAAGTACACGAACATTGGTGCGAATTCTAAACAAAACATAACGTTAAAATTGTAAACTTCACTTGTCTAAGAAGTATAAAACATTCCGATTTGGCATTAACACGGTTTCTGCCACCAAAACCCACGTAATTCCAAAATACAAACAGATGAAATTAGATAGGTATCATGTAAACAATGGCAAATTCCCACATCTAGCGGCTTCACGATTAAGAGACCAGAGCATCTCCAGCAGTATTATTCTAACCTCTTTGGGTTGACCAGAACAGTTTCATGTCGACATGATTGTCGTTGCGCCGACATGACGCTAAACTTTTTAAATCAAGTACAGTATTTTGTAACTAAAAACATTTATATCAGGTTTTTTCAAGACGGTCGATTTAGAAAGTACTGTCGGCTAAATTATTATGTTTAGGTGCGTTCATCTAATTACACAGAGAAACTAGGTGACTGCTTCGTGACGTCAGAGTAAATGGCCAAACTTTAGGTTACTGGGAGTGTGCTATGCTCAGGTTATTACAGCCAACCAATCATCGCACAGATTTAGGACGTTTAGTATGGCATCATTCAATGAGAACTAAATCCTATTATGTATTTCTAAATGGGCGAGATTTTGGTAAGCCTCAACAAGACCTCAGGATTAAAAACAAATGGCGTATTTTGTTTAGGTGATTAGTCATTTTGGTGTATTTCTTGTATTCTTTTGTGCATTTCTTTTCTTTCCGAGACTACGGTGAGCAATTCATGCGGCTATAATCAATCGTCCGTCTCTAATTTAGGGCTACTGGTTCCAGGGAAAGGAGAAAGCCAGTGCCGTAAGACAAACACAATATTTATGCCTCACCGAGATTCCAGCCCGGACCCATCACGGACGAATGGTCAGAAGCCATCGTTTAGACCACTGCGCTATCAGGGTGGCGCAACTGGTTTTAGGGAACAGACAGATCCAGCGCAGTCAGACAAACGTTTCTTTTCGTTTGGGGATTTAACGTCCACCGTGAGCAACTTGATGGGCTATATGTAGTCGCCCGTCCCTAACTTAGGGCCATTGGTTCCAGGAAGGGAGAGAGCCAGTGCCGTAAGACAAACACAATATCCATGTCTCACCGGGATTCGAACCCGAACCCATCTCGAATGAATGCTCAGAAGCCCAATTCTTAGACCACGGGGACGGCGTTGGGCAAATGCGCGACCCATGTGGTCAAAACACTCCGCCAGCCACCAATAGGACCTGTTTGGCCCAATTCGAGGCCACTGTTTCGAGAATAGGGAAAACCACCGCTGCAGGAGAAACACATAGCCAATGCCACATCCAGAACTGGAAAGATCAGTTAAATAACCAGCCCCTGCCCACTGTACGTTCCTCGTGGTATGTTAGTCCTTTAACGACCATGACCCAAAAATCTTGTATCACTCTAAATACCATAATGTCCGAAACTGTCGGTTGTTTCACTTTCTTGCTTAATAACAACAATAGTGACCGGGCGTGACTCCTGCTGATCCCTCATAGGTTGAGAAAATTTGAAGAACAAGTAAGAGTAGGAAATCTGACTAACCATAGACAATCTTTTCGGGTGGCTATGGCCGTTTGTAGGCACGGGCGTTTTGCGCTTTATGGTCGTTAAAGGGTTAATGATGTCACACGACTCAACCAAATGATTCGCACATTTTCACTCTTAGAACTCACTTTTTTAATATGATTCAGTGAAAACGCACTTTACTGAAGGAAGTTTGAATAAGACTTCTGGAGATGCCCTGGTTCCCTTAACTGTGAAGCCACGAAGTGTGGTAATTTGGATGTTGTTTACATAATACCCACGCAGTTTGAGCTGTGTAGTTTTTTTATTGCGTTGTTTTTGGTTGCAGAAATCGTATTAACATAAAAGCCGAATGAGTTACACTCAATAAACGAGTGAAGTTTTTCAATTTCAAAGTCATATTTTGATTTCAACTTGCATTAACGTTTCCTGAATTTTAATTTAAAAATAATTAAGCCGTGGTCTCAGTCCTGGCTTATGATCATTCGTTCGACTTCGGCCCGAGTTCGAATCAGCCTGGATGTTCTGTTTGTCTTACGCCCTTGGCTCTCTTCTTTCCCTGGGCTAAGCGGCCCTAAATTAGGGACGGACGACTGCATTAGAAGCATTTGCTACGAAACAAGGCGATTCGGCAAACACAAAATGCATTGCAATAGCCTTGGAAACCACCAGCTTTCCCACACTTTAAATTGCCGCCGCTCGGGGGTTATAGGCTTCACGCAAAGGGATATTGTTCCATTGATGAAGGCATTTCCACATATCTGTTTCGAACCACCTTGACTTTATCAGTCATTGCCAAAGTCATTAGAGGAGAATAGACTGACAAAAAGCATGCTACTTCCGGCAAACGTTGAAAGCTGACATTGTAGGAAATAACTAGTGTGTTGGCGTGTTTGCGCAGGTATTTGAGTTCTAAATTTGTAAGGTTTTGATATATCATTAAGTGTACGTGACGCGAAATTTTCCTGTTTAGCAGTTTTCTTTCTTTTCTCTTTTCTTTTTATTTTTCGGCTCTGTGAATATTGCAGGCGCCAATATAGCCTGGTATTTTCCTGCTTACTAGTTTTGTTTTGTTTTTTTCTCAGGTGTGAGAACTTGTTAGTTATAATTTAACCTAAAAAGTTCTAGAATCATACGCGAACATTCATTCTATGTAATTTCTGCAGTAAATTATAAATTGAGTCAAACACTCTTGCTTTCCAATAAGCATTATTCATTGCTAACTCCCCCGTTCATAGATGGCGCTGCATATTCAGCTGATTTCCGTCGCTTCAGAACCGCTAGCATTTTGTTTGCCAGTCTAGTCCGCTAATATCTTTGGTCATTGCACCTTCCTCTTTTTTTTTTTTTTTACTTTTTAAGGTTAGATGGACAAAAAACGGATTTCTTTGACTAATCACCTGTTTTATTAATTGTTATCATGACGTCAGAAACAGTATCCAGGGACTTGTAATACAAAGTATAAGTGATATTGACATTGCGTACTGTCTTGTTAATTAAATTAAGTATGGTTTATTCAGTGATACATAATATCGTGTCTTAGTAGAGATTCATATTCGTTGTTACTATTTCATTCGGAAAATTTTCAATTAAATACAGTGTAGTTGATTTAATCGTACTGTATATCGTTTCATATCGTATAATCCCCTAACGTTGCATGTACTTCAATTTGGAACTTTTTCCTGTTACACGTCAGAAACAGTATCCAGGGACTTGTAATACAAAGTATAAGTGATATTGACATTTTTTTTTTTTTTGATTGAAGGTTTAACGACCACCGTGAGCAACTCAATGGGCTATAAGCAGTCGCCTGTCCCTAATTTAGGGTCACTGGTTCCAGGGAAGGGAGAGAGCCAGTGCCGTAAGACAAACACAACATCCATGCCTGACCGGGATTCGAACCCGGACCCCTTACGGACGAATGATCATAGGCCAGCGCCTTAGACCACTGCGCCACCGGGGCGGCTGATATTGACATTGCGTACTGTCTTGTTAATTAAATTTAAGTATGGTTTATTCAGTGATACATAATATCGTGTCTTAGTAGTGATTCATATTCGTTGTTACTATTTCATTCGGAAAATTTTCAGTTAAATACAGTGTAGTTGATTTAATCGTACTGTATATCGTTTCATATCGTATAATCCCCTAACGTTGCATGTACTTCAATTTGGAACTTTTTCCTGTTACATTAGGCAGGTAGTGCACATGGAATCCAGGCCTTAAAATTGGCTTTCCAGTAACCTGTGTTTTTCCCCTCTTCAAAATTCTGAAGTGTTTTCTCTGAAGATTTAAAGGACTTGGTTTTGTTATACAGGGTAAGTCGATATTTTGTTTTTCTTCAAAACAGAGTGAGATGTATCAAAGAATAGTCGAGAATGCACATATCATGGCCAGTTCTATTTTCTGAAAGCGTTTTAAAATAACCTTATTTTGTCAAAAGAAAGATCATTCTAGTATCATTGAAGTTTTTTATAAACTGAAAACTGATATATATTAGGAAATATTCGAAGAAAGTGTCTTGTTAAAGTGAATGAGACTTTTTTCTTCAATGTCACCGAGCAAACGGAATTTTGTTTACGCTGTTGAGACGACGTTTTTAAACTGAACTATTTTCTATAATTCTTTTTGCACCAGATATTCATTTATGTAAATTTATTATTTATCAATAATTAATTACTGATTAGAAGACTTTTTCAGGAAGAGAGAATTGTACAATATCCGTGCAGACTGAAATAGAGCGATCCAGTCACTTAAAAAATTCGTGTTGATATCTAAATGTATTGCTGTATTATTTGCAAAATAAATTGTCAACAGTTTTCAGCAACTATGCTGGTGTAAAAAAAAATAAGAACATAGTTCCTGAAAAGAAAAAAATCTGATGTTCATGTTGATAAAAAGAAAACTGCATTTTAGAGTTTTTTAGCCATCTGTTGTTCGAAGAAATAGGAAACACTAGTCTTTATGACCAAACCGAACAAAAAACAAAATAGAGGTGAAATTTTATTCTACATCTGGGAGCGATTCGGCTAACAGTTGTAGCAACTTCGTATTTACATTGAAACAGTGAGAAAGACGGGTTTGGAGGTGAGTCTCCCTTTGTGCAGAAAAATATGGGAAACATTTCTTGGATACTCAATGGTGGAAAATCTCCTAGCAAAGAAATTCGAATGAGCTTGGGTGCTGTTTGTTTCTGGACATTAGCATCGGTGATATAAATTTTCAGTGAAACAAACCGAAATAAATCTTTGCAGTGCTTTGCATTCTGTTAAAATAGACGTTTTTAAACTGAACTATTTTCAATAATTCATACCAATTTAGCACGCAGATAGAACAAAGCTTTAATACCAATTTAGCACGCAGATGAAACAAAGCTTTAATTGTTTACAAACGTTACATCGAAGTTATGAATTTTGGAAAATTAGTGACTCAAGTAAAATGATCTTCGCATTTACAGTAAATACTACTTTACGACGCAGAAGAAACGTCCTAAGTTTTTTTTTTCTTTCGAGGAAAAGAAAAAGCTTTATACCAGGAAATGAGCAAAGGTACAGTTCATTAGTATGTTCATTCCAGCAATACCGAGTTCGGGCTCAATTTTTAGAGCCCGAGCCCGTCCGAGCACGACGCATATCAGCCCAAGCCTGAATTCTATATTGCAAGATAGAGCCCGGGCCCGAACGAGCCCAAAAACTGTGACTAGCCTGTTTAGGGACATTAATTAAAAGAATCATATCCTCTTCCAGACTTCTACTCTCTCCGCCCCCTGCAATTAGTCGGTGTCTTTCCAACTAGGGAGAAAAGGGGGAAGGGACTCTATCTGTTTGTATAGTATAGTTGCACATTTGTTGTTGTTGTTTACCGTTCATTTCTTCCTGAAATGTTTCGGGAGGCCAAAACGATCCAGAGGCGCTGCAATCTACGTACTTTGTTCAATAGTATAAGCAGGAATAAGTAATAGAATAACTGCTGCGTGGAGATAGGGGTCCGAAATATTGGCCGTCCCGGTGGCGTAGTGGTCTACGCGATGGCCTCTGATTATTCGTCCGTAAGGGGTCCGGGTTCGAATCCCGGTGAGGCATGGATGTTGTGTTTGTCTTACGGTACCGGCTCTCTCCATTCCCTGGAACCAGTGACCCTAAATTAGGGACAGGTGACTGCTTATAACCCATTGAGTTGCTCACGGTGGTCGTTAAACATCCAATCCAAACAATTTTGTCGGCGTTCTATCTAGTATCTATAGTTCTTCAAGAAGCTTTTCGTTCTCAGCAAACATTTACGAATGCGTAGACTCTGACATTTGCTGTAAAAGCCCGGAACAAATATCCCTCCATTGACCCCACTCCCAGCCCAGAGACAGTTGCGGAACAATTCTGTTTATCAATTAAAAAGTTTAAGAATAGTCTCGTACTCTAAATCATACAGAATTACATTTAAAAAAACACATACACACTCTCTTTCGATCTCTGAGGCCAAGCCCGCCGGAGCCCGAACCGTAGTAAATATCATGCAGCCCGAGCCCAGTTCGGGCCAGGGCTCGGTTTCGGGCTCGTACCGTCTCAGACTGTATTCCGGTGAATGGCGTTATCCAATGGAATAACGAGAATTCTGGTAAAAACCTTTTCCTGTTTGATGTTAAAAATTCATTAACTCTTCCTTCCACGAAGAGTCGAGATGGTGTTAAATCGTTTGATTCGTATATTTAGTAAATATTCTCGTCCAGCGATCTTATTCGCACGATCTTATCAATGGAGTATAGTTGAGGCTTACTACGCAAAAACCTCCATTTTGAGCCTGGAAAACAACTGAATTACATTGCCTGGCAAATTTATGGGTGGTCTTCCGATTACAAACGTTTTTACGTGATTGCAAAGTTCGAGTGCACCGCTGCGCCATGTTTACATACAGCCGGCTTACGCCCACCATCAAAGAACAAAGGAAGTAGTTCGCAATGCATTTTATGTTAAGTTTATCTTATAATAGTAACAGTTTATTCATTGTAATGACTCGCATTTATTTTGAAAGGAGCAAATTGGGAATATAATTTATGAAGGAAAATAATCGAATAATAGTAGAAAGGAGTTTTGCGTGTGTTTATTTTTTAAGCAGCATTTAGATTTGGCTGGATTTCTGAATCAGAACGCTTTCAAGCAGTTCTGGATTTCGAGTGTATCGTTCCGCTTTGTTTACATACAACCGAAATGCACCCACCGTGAAAGAAAGTAGTTCAGAATACGATACGGAATTTTCAATACTATCGATATTTTCATCGAAATAAATCATTTCGCAATGAAAATAATTATAGGCATTTACTTTATTATGGAAAATAATAACACATTTATTTCATATTGCAGATTTATACATCGTAATTCCGTAATGAATCATACTGCAACGTACTTTTTCATCTCGCAGCAATCGCGACCAATTTCACACCAGTATTATTTACAAAATCCGGATAAATACTTCCAAAAAATGACGCTTCAGTCTTAACCACTTTGACTTCACGAACGTAGCTTCGCATAAAAAGAACTATAGCACCGGATAAAATCTCTTGCGTAATATATTTCGCAAAAATATTAATACTAATGTGTAAAAGAAAAAAACACTTGCGTAAGAGGAACAATATTAATTTCGCTCTTTGTGAAATTAGTGTTGTTCCTTCTACATAGGAGGTTACAGCTGTGCATAGCCGAGGGTAAGTGGAAAGCAGCAGCAGATTAAACCTAATGGACTCGAGCAAAGTTTAACTGAGTAAAACATGCGTTTTATTAATATTCTGTATTTATTTAGTAAAAAACAAGATGAACTTGTGTGTACAAAATAAATATGGTTACAGAATTGAAATCGTTATTTTGGTTTGCAAAAAGTGTCCGTACGCAGTTTATGCGGAATTACTTCCTTTGCTCATTGATGCCAGGGGTTAACCGGCTCTATGTAAACATGGCGCAGCGATACACGCGAACTTGGAAACTACGTGAAAGAGTTCGTTATCGGAAGACCGCCCAAATGTATTATGAGCACCAGGCCGAATAGAAATGCAGCTGCAAGCATCACAGATACAGGGATTGGACAGAATAAAGTGAACACCTAGGAAAAGAAGGTTTTACAAATCTAATAGGGTGTGGGACCACCTTTGGCACTCAAAACCGCCTGAATCCTCCTTGGGATGGACGCATAGAAATCCTGGATGGTGGTTAGTGGAATGTTACAGCATTCTTCATGTAGAAACTGCTCCAGGTCCTTCAGAGATGCAGGAGAAGGATAACAGGATCTTACTCTGTTTTCCAACACAGACCACAGTGGCTCGATGACGCTTAAGGCTGGTGTTTGGGGAGGCCAAGGAAGGTGTGAAAGTTCGTCCTCGTGGTCCCCAAACCGTGATTGCACATTCTGAGCTCTGTGAATTGGGATGTTATCATCTAGATAGATGGCATACCCTGCAGGAAACAATGCCTAAGCCACTGGATGAACTTTGTTGGCCAAATTGGTTGCATACGCTCTGCCAGTCATCCGTCCTTTCAAGGTGATCAGGGGACCTGCTGAAAACCACGATATGACCGCCAAGAAAATGACAGAACCACTACAATGCTGCACTGTTGGGTGCAGACAGTCTGGGTTGTACGCTTTGAATGTTTTCTCCACACGTAAACACGTCCTGCGGTGGGTAATAGTGTGAATGTGAATTCATCTGACCACATTATACATCTGCAGTCCACGTTGTATCCATGCATAGGCAGTCCACGTTATATCCATGCATCGGCAGTCCACGTTGTATCCATGCATCGGCAATCCACGTTACATCCATGCATCGGCAGCCCACGTTGTATATGCTCCATTATACATCGGCAGCCCACGTTGTATGCTCCATTATACATCGGCAGCCCACGTTGTATCCATGCATCGGCAGTCCACGTTGTATTCATGCATCGGCAGCCCACGTTGTATCCATGCATTGGCAGTCCACGTTGTGTTCATGCATCAGCAGTCCACGTTGTATTCATGCATCGGCAGCCCACGTTTTAGGCTCCATTGTACATCGGCAGTCCACTTTGTATCCATGCTTCGGCAGTCCACCTTGTATTCATGCATCGGCAGTCCACGTTGTGTTAATGCATCGGCAGCCCACGTTGTGTTCATGCATCGGCAGTCCACGTTGAATGCTCCTGGTGCCGTTGCCGTTGTGCATTCACCCGGGTCACCAGAGGTTTTGCAATAGCAGCTCTGCCATGGAAAACTTGTTTATGCATAACTAACATAACTTGTATATGAACAACTTTGTTTATCTATCAACGAAAACAGTCACTGCACACTGTTTTTGTTGATACTGGGGTCTGGAGATGCAGATTGATCTTCGCACTAATTTTCGACGCCGTGGTGTTCTTATTACGGGCAACAATCCCTTTAATTCTATCCTGTCTATCAGTCAGGGTCATTTTCCGGCGGCTTATATGTTTCGGAGACGATGTTTTGCCAGGAACACCGTTATGCTGTCGTGACTCTAGACACATTAACTTTCGATAACCCTACTACCCTGGCGACTGTTGTCACGGAGGCACCAACTAGCCGGCCACCAACGATTAGCCCGCTTTCGAAGTCCGTTAGGTCGCTCATTTCCTCGTCGCCCTGAAAGGAATTTGGCAATAGGACGCTTTGAATGCACATAGACAAAACCTTGAGGTTGTAAATAAATCTATTACAAGCAAAAAGTGGTGGATACCATTGCATATTGCGACGTACGCAACTGCATTAAAAGTCCCGTCTCTGAGCGTGATGTTCACAAAATTCTGTCCAGCCCCTGTATGTGAACGCTGCCGCACGCTCACAGTTATGGGACCTTTTCTGTTATCTGCCCGCCACTATTTGCTTTTGTTTATTGTTTCATAAAATGACAATATTTGACTTCCGAATAAGAACGCTTTCAAGCAGTTCCCGATTTTGAGTGTATCGTTCTGCTTTGTTTACATGAAATCTGCTCTCACCTAACATGAAAGAAAGTAGTTCACGATAAATTCTACGGGAAATGTTTTTGTTGGTATGTAAAATAACAATAAATAGCTAAAACCTACCTCATTACTTGTTAACAAAAATTAAACTGTTTAAGAAATATATAAAAGAAAAACATTATACAGTATAAGAAAACAAATTCACATAGGTACGAATCAAACATGCTCCTATGACTGCCCCAACAAATTTTATTTTTGAATTTAGCGCAGACAAACGGTTAAAAGAACATTCCTCCCAAATGACCACACATAATTCCAAAACGCAGATTTTTATTTGTTTACAAATTACTAAACGTGATCACTGCGCCTCTGCTGCCGAGGGCTCCATGTTCTACTTTCGAAATCGGGAACTACTTGAAAGCGTTCTTATTCGGAAGCCAAATAGTGGCGGGCACATAACAGGCAAGGTCCCAGTTGTGCTGTAACGTCTGCACAAGACAACTGAAAGCGCAATTCGAACTTTTAATCACTGAAACTCTTTGTTAACTTTCGTTAGTGACAGTCAGAAAAATGTTTGCGACATGAAAAGTTAGTCATCCACAATAATGGTGATTTTGTTAGGACTAGGAAACCATTTTGTGCTGTGAAATTGACATGTCACTACAGGTCCATCGCGATCATACGGATCGACTGTAACCGTAAAATAGCTATGAAGTGAAAGGAACACTCGTAGTAGCAGCGGAAACACGTTATTGAGGGTGCAAAAGTCCCGCCTTTTACTGCATTCACAAAGAACCGCATTTCCGGTTGTTTTTTTTATTTTTACGCACCCTACTGATTCGCTTTTAATAAGCGTTTTGGTTCTGGAACCATTTTTTCATGAACGCACGAATTGACTGCTCTGAAATACATATATTTTAAGTTAAGAATGCCGCCCCGAGAGCAAATCGACTGCTCTGAAATACATATAGCTTAAGTTAAGAATGCCGCCCCGAGAGCGAATCGACTGCTCTGAAATACATATAGCTTAAGTTAAGAATGCCGCCCCGGGAACGAATCGACTGCTCTGAAATACATATAGCTTAAGTTAAGAATGCCGCCCCGGGAGCGAATCGACTGCTCTGAAATACATATAGTTTAAATTAAGAATGCCGCCCCGAGAGCGAATCGACTGCTCTGAAATACATATAGCTTAAGTTAAGAATGCCGCCCCGGGAACGAATCGACTGCTCTGAAAACATATAGTTTAAGTTAAGAATGCCGCCCCGGGAACGAATCGACTGCTCTGAAATACATATAGCTTAAGTTAAGAATGCCGCCCCGGGAGCGAATCGACTGCTCTGAAATACATATAGTTTAAGTTAAGAATGCCGCCCCTAGAGCGAATCGACTGTTCTGAAATACATATAGCTTAAGTTAAGAATGCCGCCCCGGGAGCGAATCGACTGCTCTGAAATACATATAGCTTAATTTAAGAATGCCACCCCGGGAGCGAATCGACTGCTCTGAAATACATATAGCTTAAGTTGAGAATGCCGCCCCGGGAACGAATCGACTGCTCTGAAATACATATAGTTTAAGTTAAGAATGCCGCCCCGGAAGTGAATCGACTGCTCTGAAATACATATAGTTTAAGTTAAGAATGCCGCCCCGGGAGCGAATCGACTGCTCTGAAATACATATAGTTTAAGTTAAGAATGCCGCCCCGGGAGCTCAGGGGTCTAAGCGCTGGCTAATGACCATTCGTCCGTGAAAGGTCCGGGTTTAAATCTAGGTGAGGCGTAGATGTTGTGTTTGTCTTACGGCACTGGTTCTCTCTCTCCCTTCCCTGGAACCTGTTACCCAAAATTAGAGATGGGTGATTGCTTATAGCCCATTGAGTTGCTCACGGTGGTCGTTAAACCCCCAATAAAAAAAAACTTTCATTAATCAAAGAGTTCTGTGAAGTCGTCTTCTAAATGTTTTGCTGTGCGTTTGTCAATTGAAATGCGGTGACGCCGAATCGTTGACGGATCGCGTTATGCGATCACCGTTCCTGGATTTGAAGTCTTGCGGCTAGCAACAATCGTTCTTCGTAACATGCTCCCAGAGCCATCTAGCTTCTGCCGTGTGACCTCTGAAAAAAATGCTATGGCCCTCCCTCTGCTCAACTATTTTAGTTGTAATCAACTTCGAGGTCTGCGAACGTGAAAGAAGCTCCGATTATTACCTCTCAGCTTGTTTTATTTTCCCGAGCTTCCTTTTGCGAGACTCTGATAAAGCTAATCTTGTACCCTTCAATCCGTTTTGCAACCAGTATATCAATTAGCCGACACCGTAACATGAATAAATTGTCGATACGTTCTGTGCTACTCATCAAGAGTAATAATGTCTCACGAGGTGAGTAGTTCGCAGGCCTTAATAGCTTGCTTCGGGAATTTACCTCATCCGTATTCTTTCTTTGGCGACAACCGTCTGCCTGACTTTCGCTCTCTCGTGGACCTATCACAAAGTGAAAACGGCAAAATAAAAAATGGTTAAATTTGAAATACAGATATATATTCAGATGTCATAAGGTGAACGAGGTATCAGTGAACTTTACAGAAAATTTAATGGGAAAACAGTGTGATCTAATGCCCTGTTTGGTGATAAATGTTGTAATGAGGATTCGCCTTATTTAGTGCTACAACCGTGGAAGTCCCTCATTAAAGGAATACCACAAGACGCAGTTAGAACAAAGCATAACTGACGATGA
This sequence comes from Macrothele yani, assembly GCA_039090855.1. Taxonomy (NCBI): domain Eukaryota; kingdom Metazoa; phylum Arthropoda; class Arachnida; order Araneae; family Macrothelidae; genus Macrothele; species Macrothele yani. Next base: position 24,810,527 of record CM077006.1, on the reverse strand, counting down.
AAACCCCACATCATCACCATGGTAAGCGGAGTTTCCCCACTTCGCTTTGACGCCTTTTGCGTCACCGACCGACAACCAACTGTATATGAGTTCCTGATGCCTGTATTTTTTCTTTGTTTTTAACCTGACGATGGGCACGTTTGACGGCCCGAAAGATCTCGTAGTTTTTAACTTGTAAATAACGTATTTTAATGTGATTTCCTTTAATATTTTTAATGTGATTTCGTTATTTTGGAGTTTTGAATCGTGCAACGACAGTGTCGATTATTGGATTATTCGAGTTATGAACGACAACTAACTGTTACGAATATCAAATGCACGTCGATCGTGTGATGATAGTTTGTGCTCGGATTGGTAGTACTACTATCAACACAACTACTGCCTTTGTGGAGTGAGAGAGAGAGCAGCAGTGGTTTATTGTATACAAGGAGTAGTTGAAGCAGCGAGATACTGGTATCGAGCAAATAATCTGTCGTCAAAAAATTGTTACACTGCTCTCGAGCTGAACCAAGCACAGCCATATTTCTAGTGGCTAACAAACACACAAAAGTGTACCAAATAGCAGAGAATTTGAATCAAGGACAACGCCAGACGTCTTACGAACGTGTGGTGCACATTGCGTTCTATTCTGTGTTTTACAACAGCAGAAGAGATGTCACTACTTGCATTGTATGTACCGGTGGTATGAGGCAAATGACTGCAAACGGGTCTTGTGGTCTGACGATTTCGTTTTCACATGCGCCATGGCGATGAGATAATGCGAATTTAAAGGCAGCCGCATGAGAACATGGATCATCTTTTATGGACACGACGCTCCAAGTTGGCGGAGGCGATGTAATCGTGTAGGCCATGTTTCCATGATATACTTTATGCCCCTTGATTAAGTGGAACCAATTCTGAATGTCCAAGCGAATTTATGCTGCATTCCTCATCAAGTTCAAACACCTGCGGTCACTCTCTACCTATATGGTGATGGATACTTCCAAACGAACAAAGCACGAAAACACATTGTTCACACTGCCTTGAAGTGGTTTCAGGACCTTGATGGGTACTTTTCCTTGATTCATGATCGCTTCAATCCCCAGATCACCATCCCATGCCATGAAGTCGAAAGTAATATCAAAGGTTTTGATCCGCTGCTCAATTTGCACTAACTGCGAGATGGTATGCGACATGAGTGGACCAATATGTTGCCGGAACGTTTAGTTAAATCAATGCCTGGGTAAACTGCTGCCATTCTAAAGGCCTAAAGTGGTCCAACACATTATTAGGTAGGTGTCTCAGTAAACTGGCCAATGAGTGTAGGCCGCATGTTAAAACAAAGAAAACAAAAGCAGCAGGTATTGAAACCATTCATGAAGAACAGGGACAAGGGTAGATTATACCACACTGACAAACAGATAACAACCATTAAAGGCCTCGGCGGCGTAGTGGTTTAAGCGCTGGCATCTAATGGTTCGTCGAAATGGTTCCGGGTTTAAGTCAATAATGGAGCTTGGGTTGTGTGTTTGTCTTGCGACAACGGCTCTCTCCCTTCCTTGGAAACAGGGGCCCTAAACTAGGGATAGGTGGTTGCTAAACCAAAAGCAAAGAGAAAAAGTTCAGCAACTTGTCATGTAGAGCACATCTACCTTGTCATGAATGCCAGAGGTTTCACTGCCACCATAGAAATAAGAACCATGATATGGTATTCGAATCGGATTTGCAGTTTGAAAACAATACAGTAACTACTCGATAGAGTTTCGTTTTCTCAAATAACTGACGCCTTCCTAGTCGTTTTAGGGGCTGGATTACGACTATTCGTCCGATATGGATCCTGGTTCGAATCCTGGATGAGGAATGGGTGGTGTGTTTGTCCGCTGACGCTGGCTCTGTCCTTCCCTGGGACCAGTGACCCCAAAAGTAGTTACAGGCGTCTTTTTATACCCTTACCAATTACTCATGGTGGTCATTTAACCCAAAATAAAGACAAAATGACTGAAGCTACCAAGCAAAGGTACTGTTAAATTGGACGGTAGAAAAGTTGAAACGTGTAGTATGGTGCGATGAAGAGTGGTCAAGGTGCCTAACGACGTTAAAACAGGATCATGAATACCTCTCATAGTTCAGGTCGACCAAGACAGCGAGTTAGTTTGTAATTACCTTGGGGTACCTTTACTTAGCATGACTTAAATTCTCTGATGCATATGCACGAGACAGGTTGCTTTCCAGAAGAATGTACGCTTCCTCGATAACAAGATACTTCTAGTGCTGCATCAGTTTTATACTAGATATCTTAAGATGAAAACGCTATAGTTAATCGCTTTCGTGTCGTCCATATCTGGAGTCAGAAACGTTAGGAAAGTTTCCGGCACTCCCCCAAACCCTGCACGTTCTTCAGATCTCAGTCCAACTCAACTTCTATCTTGTTGGTCCAACTTGAACACTCCTCGAAAGAGGACAGAGCGTGCCATTCGAATGCACGCACGCCTGCCGATTGCCTCAAAAGAACTGAACCTTTTTTTTTTAGTATAAGGAATCCATTTGCGCTGTCATATTGTTCAGAAAATGTGGGGAAAGCTTGCAAACCAAAGTTTTAAATGGAGGTAATGCAAAAAAAAAAAAAATTACATTTTCATTAAAAAATATTTACTGCCAAAAAAAATGAATTAATCAGTTTGTTAAGCCCACCTATTTATATCTTATCGTGATGCAAACGTTATTCGGAATTGGCAGTTCTTTCTTTATTTTTAACTCTGTTCAGAATATTTTTTTTTTTTATTTTAATACAAAGATGCTGTTATTAGTAAATCTAACGTTAACAATAATTTCGCAGCCTAACGTACTTCATGTAGCTGAATTTTGGTAGGCCGCCCTGATGGCGCAGTGGTCTAAATGCCGGTTTATGACCATTCCCAATAGAAAGGTCCGGGTTCGAATCGCGGTGAGGCATGAATGTTGCGTTTGTCTTACGGCACTGGCTCCCTCCGTTCCCTTGAACCAGTAGCCGAAAAATAGGGAGCGACTGCTTATAGCCCATTGAGTTGCTCACGGTGGTCGTTCACATTTAATAAAAAAAAATATGATAGTTTTAGTGAGCTAACCAGGAATAGAATAATTCTAAGTATGTGTGTGAGAGAGAGAGAGAGATAATAGAGCAAAGCAAAAATTGATCATATTTCCCTGATTGTTAGCACTTATCCTTTCTTTACTGACATAGAGGAAACTGGTTCAAGACAGAAAGTTATTGAAGATGGAGGATACTTGGGGAAACCTTCATCCAGCAGGGGATATACAGTGTCCGAATAATGACTGTGCAGTGAATGTACGAATTGCAGTAATGTAATAATAAAGAAATTTTGAATGGAATTACAGAAGAAGCGACCCGCGAAGTGGAAGTGTTCTGTATCTGGTAACCTTCATGTCTTCCCACCCCAAGGCAAGTATAGTTGTCATTCCGAGCGAAGCTCATTCCCGAGGATTTGGTCGACGGAGGCAGACGTGTCGACTGATCACTCACCTCGGCACAGCGGAAGTGGTGTTGCCGGTTTGACAAAGAGTGTTTTTGGTGGAACATGTCTTTCACCATGACGACACGCACACGGACGAAGTGCAAAAAACAGTTCGCTAGGAAATTTAGTGAGGCAGAGGTCAGCTCATAGCGAAGTTTCGGGAAACTGCCAGTGCTCTGGATATCCCCGCTCCGGTAGGCCATCCACGGCAGACGAGACTGTACAGGATGTCCAGGACAGGACACAGAGGAGTCCACACAAGTACGTGAGATGGCTGTCACAACAAGCTAATGTGCCAAAGACTACAGCCCACGATATTTTCAAAAGGAAGTTGCGTTTCCACCCGTATAAAGTGTCCGTCGTGCATCAGCTGAAAAAAACAGATCACGAGACGCGTGTTCGGTACTGCAGATAGTTCTAAGAGGTCCCGTCTGAAGAAGGTGGGGACATTCTGAACATGACTTTCTTTACAGATGAGGCATGGTTCCACCTGCAGGTAATGCGCATGCACATCAAGAGCTACAGGCTGCAATAACAAGAGTTCCTCTCTGAAGAAGGTGAGAACATTCTGGACGTGACTTTCTTTACAGATGAGGCACGGTTCCACTTGCAGGTAATCCGCATACACTTCAAGAGCTACAGGCTGCAATAATGACCCACGTCCAACAAATCACACCACATACCCTGAGAGAAGTCCTCACCAACATGCAGAAGCGTGTGCAGACATGTCTGGACGTCGGTGGGGCCCATTTCCATCACCTCCTGTGGGATCCACTTCGACATGATAAGTGTTACTTTCAGTGCACAGTTATTTTTCGGATATCCTGTATATATACACTGAGTGGCCACTTTATTATGATCAGCTGACAGTTTTAAGCAAATGAGCTATGGCTGTACGCTGTTGCCGCCAGAGGGCGAGGCTAGTATAAAATGGGAAAGCTTAGTGCTTGCGACAGTAGTAGAAGTGAATTTTGGGTGATGAGATGGGTAAAAAATGCGATTTGACGGACTTTCAACGTGGAATGATTGTAGGAGCTCGGAGCCATGGAGCAAGTATCACCGAAACCGCCGCATTCGTAAAATGTTCCAGAGCAGCTGTTGTTAAAGTGTTTAAAGCCTGGACTGTCAGCCAAAAAACTGGGTCTCTACGTGCAACGTGTGGTCGTCATCGACTTGTGACTGCTCGGGCGGAACGGAGAGTGTCCAGACTGGTACCAGACAACAGAAGGGCAACAGTGCAGCAAATTACAGAACATCTTAAGCAAGGATCCCCTCAAATGATCTCTGCATGCAGTGTTCGCCGTACACTGCATCGGATGGGATATGGCAGCCGAAGGCCTGTTCGAACACTTTTGCTGTCTGCAGTTAACAAGAGAAAACGTCTCCAGTTCGCACAGGAACACAAGGATTGGACAGTCGATAATTGGAAACAAATTATGAGGTCCGATGAATCCCGTTTTCAGTTGCACCATGCCGATGGCCGAGTGAGAATTTGGTGGAAACAGCACGGAAGCATGGACCACCCAAATGCATTGCTACAAACCTTCAAGCTGGTGGAGGTACCGTTATAGTTTGGGGAATGTTTTCTTGGCATGCTTTGGGCCCTTTAATTCGTGTTGATCAACGTCTGACTGGCACATCTAATCTAAACTTCGTTGCGGACCAAGTGCATCCTGTCATGTGGATGGTTTATCCCAATAGCGATGGTTACTTTCAACAAGACAATGCATCCTGCCATAGTGCTCGTATTGTACAGGATTAGTTTCAGGAACATGCCGGTGAATTTACTTTGCTTAGGTGGCCTGCACAATCTCCAGATCTCCACCCCATTGAGAATTTCTGGGATGAAGTTTAACGAGCCATCAGACAGCTGGATCCACAGCCCTGCAATCTCACACTCCTGGAAAGTGCTATTCATCAAGCATAGTTTCAGATTCCACAAACCACCTATCAACATCTCGTGGAGTCTATGCCACGAAGAATCGACGCAGTATTAAAGGCAAAAGGTGGCCCAACGAAGTACTGACGGGGTGGTCATAATAAAGTGGCTACTCGGTGTATATAACGGCGTATAAAATGTAGATGGGGAGCTTTTGTAAGGAATAGTAGAACTTTTATGAGCAAGGTGCCATTATGTCTAACAACAAAAGTGTTTAATCAATGCATCCTTCCAGAGCTTATGTATGGAGCAAAGACGTGGATCTTAACTAAAAAAGCACACAAAGGCTGCATACAACTGAAAGAAGCATGGAGAGATGCATGCTTGGTGTAATCAGCAATGATAAGATGAGGAACTCGTGGATAAAGAAAATGACTAGAGCGGAAGACATAATGATCGGAATAAAATCCTGAAATGGCAATGTCCGGGTTGTATTACCAGAAAGATCACCAATGGACAACCGAAATTTTAGACTGAATTCAAAGGGACAGGGAAAGACCCACAAGAAGATCACGTTGAAGATGGTTTGATGAAATTCGAAAGCATACGAGAATGACATGTAGGAGACTAGCTGAAGACAGACCGTTGTGGAAGAAACTTGGAGAGACATTCATCCAGCAGTGGATTGGTAAAAGTTGGTAATGATGATGATGGTAATGATATACATATCTTTCTTGTTGTTGTTTGAGGCTTATACGACCAGCGTGAGCAACTCAGTGTGCTATAAGCATATGCCTGTCCTTAATTTGGGAACACAGGTTCCAGATTAGGGAAAAAGCCAGTGCCATAATATACCATAAATGCTTCTTCCAGACAAATGACTAGAAGCCAAAACTTTGAATCATTTCGGCACCGTTGTGGCTCATAATTGTTGATGATGATGTGTGTGTGTGTTCAAACATTAAGGTAATCGCTCTGCCTGCCGAGTGGTCTGAGGAGCTGGCTTAAGGTCATTCTTCCGAGTTCGGCTCGGGTTCGAGTCCCGAGGAGGCATGGCTGGTGTGCTTGTACGATGTCGTCGATTTTCTCTCTTCCATGAAACCAATGTCGCTAAATTATGGACCAGCGACTGCTTAAAAACCTTAGTTTCCCATAATGGTCGTTAGCCCCTACCCCCTTCTCGAAAAATGGTTAGCTCCGCAACGGTTTTCTGCGCACATCCACAGCGCAGTCCTCATTATACGGCAATTGCTTTCATTCGTTTTTATGTCTGCGTGAGGAACAGTTCATTAGTGTGTGTTGTTGGTTTTGCAAAGTGCTTTAATGTGAAATCCTTTCGGTATTACAACTTAAATGGAAAAAGGCATCATCTGAAATTCACAAAGAATTAGTGGAGGTGTATGTCGATCATGTGATTTCATTGATATAAGTATCAATGTGGTATATTAAGTTTTGAGAGTGGCGAACATCACTGCTGGACAGGGAAAATGAACGGAAGCCATGAACTGCGCAGAAGTTAAACTATTGGTTGTTCACCCATCGCCTCCTGAAAGTAAAGGAGACTAGGTATTCGCTGAAATTGTTAAAAACCACTGTTTATTGGATTATGCATAACATGTTGGTGTATCGCAAAATTTTAGCTCGCTGGGTGCCAAATGGCGTTGACTGAGCAGCACAAAGTGAAACAAGTGGGCGTGTAGCTAAATAAACTCCTCCAATATTATACAAATCGAGTTTTTTGGGGCCACACAGCCACCGGGCGTGAGCCATGGGTTCACCAAATAATCACTGCAGCAAAAGCAGCTTTCCCAGCTTAGAAGCATCCGTCATTGCCCTCTTGCACGAAAACTTCCGAACGACTGCTTCCGTGTTCAAGGTTATGGGAACTGCCCTTTGGGACCAGAAAAGACTCCTGTTGTGGGTTAAATTCACAAAAATGGGAGAACTAAAGCTGATCATTACATGGGAACACTGAGGAAATTACGAAACGCTATTCGTGGTAAACGTGTTAGAATGCTCAATACGGGGCAACAATGTTTTGCACAACAACGCAACTCCCTGTACTGCTGGAAAAGAAACGCAGAGAAGATAGATAGGTTGGGAAATTCTCAAACAGCTAATAACATCACAGTCCTGATATGGTACCCTCGAAAAGTTGAAAGAATAACTTATCAGGAAAGCGTTTTGTCTAGGATGAGGAAGTCAAAATGGCTCAGCAAAGTTGGACAAACATTTCGTCGGAAATGGGCATCTTGAATTTGGTGTCAGGCTGAGACAAGTGCTTGAATCGTTTGGAAGATGTAAAGAAGCACGTAGGCATGCAGCTACATGTTGGTATGTACCAATTATTCCTTTATGATACAAATTTTTATTTAGTTCTATCCGCCCCATTGGCACAGGCAGTGGTTTAAACGCTGGCTTCTTACTGTTCGTTCGAGAATGTCCGGTCGATTCTTGACTAAGGCATGAATGTTTTTCTTACGATACTGGATCTTTCCTTATGACCATTCGTCCGTGAAGGGTTTGGATCCCGGTGAGGCATGGATGCTGCGTTTGTCTTACGGAACTGGCTCTCTTCCTTCCCTGGAACCAGTGACTAAATTAGGGACGGGCGACCGATTATAGCCCATTAAATTGCTCATAGTGGTCGCTAAACCTTCAATAAAAAAAAAATCTTTCCTAGAAGCAGCGGCCTCAAATTAAGAACGGCAGACTGCTTTATAACCCTTAGAGCTGCTCACGGTCGTCATCCCCCCCACCCCCAAATGTGGTCGAATACACTTTTTTATTATTATTATTATTAGAAGTTTAACGACCACCGTGAGCAACTCAATGGGCCCTAGAATGATTTCAGAAATGGCCCTAAATTAGGAATGGCCGACTTCTTTATAACCCTTAGAGCTGCTCATCCCCCCCCAAATGTGGTCGAATATCATCATCATCATCATCATTGTCAACCATTATCAATCCACTGCTGGACGAAGGTCTCCCCAAGTTTCCTCCACAACGGTCTGTCTTGTGCCAGTCTCCTCCATGTCACTCCCGCATACTTTCGAATTTCATCCACCCATCTTCCATGTGGTCTTCTTCTGGGTCTTTTCCTGTCCCTTGGAATCCAATCTAAAATTTCGGCTGTCCATCGGTGGTCTGTCCTTCTGGCAGTATGTCCAGCCCATCGCTTTTCAGGGACTTAACTCTGATCATGATGTCTTCCACTCTTGTCATTTTTCGGATCCACGAGTTCCTCTTCTTATCTCTCCTGGATACACCAAGCATGCACCTCTCCATGCTACTTTGAGTTGTCTGCAGCTTTTGTATGTCTCTTTCAGTTAAGGTCCAGGTCTCTGCACCATACGTAAGCACTGGAAGGATGCATTGATCAAACACTTTTCTTTTAAGACCAAAAACTCTCCAGGCAAGTTTTGTACGCCGATTAATTTCTTCATCAATGTGACCCTCACTTGATATCAGCTGTCCAAGATAAACGAACGTGTCTGTTATCTCCAGCTTTTCTCCATCAATCGATAAATCTTCATTTCTTGTAAAAGCATTGAACATCACTTTTGTCTTCTGAAAGTTCATTTTTAATCCCACTTCTTTACTCTTGTCAGCAAGTTCCTGGATCATACTCTGCAGCTCTGATGGGGTAGTTGCAAAAATGACTACGTCATCAGCAAAATGAAGGTGGGTTAGATAATCTCCATTAATCTTTATCCCTTTGTTTTCCCAGTTCAGTGATTGAAAGACATTTTCCAATGTGCCATTAAAGAGCTTCGGAGATATGGTGTCACCTTGTCTCACTCCTTTTCCAATTTTTATGTATGCTGTATTTTCAAACATCCGAATCTTTTCACTTGCATTTTCATAGATGTCATTAATAATATTAATGTACGCATCTTCAATACCGCAGGATTTCAGAGCCATTGTAACTGCTGATGGTTTCACCGAATCAAAGGCTTTTTCATAATCGATAAAAGCCATGCACAATGGAAGTTCATATTCCCTCGCTCTTTCAATTAGCACTCTCAGTACGTGGATATGATCTATTGTGCTGTAGCCACTCCTGAATCCAGCTTGTTCTCTCGGTTGAGCCATGTCCAGTGTCACCTTCAAGCGGTGTGAAAGAACTTTAGTGAAGATTTTATAAACCACTGATAGGAGGCTGATAGGTCTGTAGTTCCTCAGATCCTCCATGTCACCTTTTTTATGTAGCAAGATCATTGTAGCGTTGTTCCAATCCTCAGGAATCTTCCCTTCATTAAGGCATCGAGTGAAAATTTGTGCGAGTACTGTTTCGATTTCTCCACTTGCTTCTTGTATGATGTCTACAGTAATTCCATCTTCTCCTGGAGCTTTTCCCCGCTTCATGTTTTTGATTGCATGTGCAACTTCTGCTGGGAGGACTGGAAGAACTCTGGTACTGGTACCTTTCACGATGTCTGGAGTGCATGTATCATCCCTTTCATATAATTTGGAGTAGAAATCTTTCACTCTTGTCAAATTTTCGCCTCTATTTCTTGTTACAGAACCATCTTCTTTTCTCAGTGCCATAATCTGTTTTCTTCCCTTACTGAGATGTCCCTTTGCGATCTTTAGGATTTGGTTGTTTTCAATTGCTTTCCTTACTAGTTCACAGTTTAATTTTCTTACGTCTTCAGTGATACTTTTTCGTACTGACTTGCATAGCTCTATATATTCCACTTTGGAAGTCACAACTTCTTTAGTTGTCCTCATCTGTCTTTTTTTTTTTTTTTTGCATCAACATTTTGGTTTTTCCTGATAATTTGTTCACGTGCAACTTGTTCTTAGACCCAGCTAATTCTGTTGCTGTTTCCATAAGAGCTTTGGTTACTTTTCTGTTAACTTCAGAAATATCCACTTCTTCCGATGTTAGGTCTTCTAAAGCAGAGAACCTGTTCTTCAGTTCAAACTTGAAGGTATTATGGTGTTTTTTAAGGTTGGTTATGTCAATAAATTTTGTTTGTCTTATGAGCTTGCCACGTTCGAGTTTAGTGTTGAGGTGCATCTTACATCTCGCCAATCTATGGTCACTACCTGTGTTGAACTTGTTTAGCGCATTGCAGTCTTCTATGACGAATTTTTTGTTACACATAATAAAATCAATTTCACTTGTCGTCCCATTTGGATGTCTCCATGTCCATTTCCTGTGTGGCTTTTTCTTGAAAAAGGAGTTCAAGATGGAAAACCCTTCTGCCTCTTCAAACTCAACGAGAGTATTTCCAAGCTGGTTTCTGTTGCCGTGACCGAATTTACCTACTGCAGTTTCATTCTGTTGCCGTTGCCCTATTTTTGCATTGAAATCTCACATAATTATTTTCAAGTGCTGCTTACCTTTATTATTTAGATGACAAATTTCCTCATAAAATTCTTCAATTTCTTCTTCAGGATGACTTGCGGTGGGTGCATAAGTTTGAATAATCTGAGCCTGGTATCTTCTAGAGAGTTGGATAACGAGTCGTGCAGCTCTGTCAGAGAAACTTTCAACTTCTACAGTTTTATCCTTCAGTTTCTTGTTTATTATAAATCCAACACCACTAGTTCTGCCAGTATCTGTCCCACGATAGTAGAAGAGATGTCCACTTTTCAGTTCAATGAGATCTTCTCCTTTTCTCCTTACCTCACTTAGCCCCACGATGTCCCACTTGATCCTTTGTAGTTCCTCTTCCAATTCAAGAAGCCTTGAATCAGAAGATAGGGAGCGTCCATTATACGTAATCAAGGTCAGCATCAGATGGCAGCCTAGTCCGGTCTCCCGGGGATTCTTAGCACCCTCTGCCTTCATGTCGCACTGGCCGCTTCCTTGGCCAGGTACATTCCAGCTGCCGGAGACTGAGGGCCAAGATTTAAGTTGTGGAGTCATTTTGGAGGGGTTTGGCCATAACTCACCACGCTGGCCAAGCGGGTTGGTGAGTGTGTGATAGCATTTCCTCTAATCCCGATGGTATAGTTACACCGCTATTGGCGGTCGTCAGAGCCCCTTTAGTGGGAACAGGATGTACCACGAGAAGGCGGGCTTGACATTTGTCAAGGAGAGGCTGTGATGATACGCGTCACCTGACCTTACATCCTTATTATTAGAGGTTTAACGACTACCGTGAAAAACTCAATGGGCCCTAGAATGATTTCAGAAGTGGCCCTACATTAGGAATGGCCGACTTCTTTATAACCCTTAGAGCTGCTCACGGTGGTCTCCCCCCCCCCTCAAATGTGGTCAAATGTACTTTTGTTTTTTAATTGGAGGTTTAACGACCACCGTGAGCGACTAAATGGGCTATAAGCAGTCTCCCATCCCTAATTTAGGGCCACTGACTCCAGGGAAGAGAGAGAGCCAGTACCGTAAGACAAACACATCATCCATGCGTCACGGGATTCGAACCCGGACTCTTCTCGGACGAATAGTCATGAGCCATCGCTTAGACCACTGCGTCACGGAGGAGACACTTTATCTTTGATGCGAGTAAAATGAATTTGTTCAATTGTGTCTAGACATACAGTTTTAACGTAGCAAACAGTTGAACAACAGGTTCTTTAACCGAGAAGATAATGTCACATCAATCCGTAATTAGTAAGAAAGGGTATTTTAATGCACGGAGCTTCTGCCTGCCAACGGAATGCTTTGTCAAGATATTCACATTAAGCCAATAATAACTCGTTTGGAGTTTAGGATTAAAACCCGGACAATAGAACGAGGTTTGAAATTGTAAATATAAAGTGTTCATGTAGTATAACAGGTAAAGATATCAAGTCAGATTTTGTTTGCCCGTGGAGAACGGAGGTCCACGGTGATGGCAATTCAACTGATGTATTAACCTGCATACATCATTTCTTGTGACAATTTCAATGGTCTCTCTGATCGCGGTTCCCCTGAAAGTTGTAAACGGAACCAAAAGCCTCATTCCTTAGGGGAATTACTGAGTTATGAAGCACTTCTTTTGCTAAAGCAGTTGTTCCTCTTCCTTCCCATATATTTCCCATGTGCTCCTTTTGTCTTCTTGAATTTCGATAATTTAGAAATGTTGTGCGATTCCGAAAACTTTTTTACACCTAGCTTTTGTATATGAATAAACATCGTTTTCTCACTCTATGTAAACATTGCATCTCCCTTGCAATTATTTTTTTTTCTCACGAACATTCTCGATGTATTTCTTGAAATTCATTCAACAGCTCCGAGCAGCTTAATGAAATTCATGAGCTCTGAAATACCGGCGCCAATTATGTCGTTGAAAAAAGTATGGTCGAATGAAACTTATTGAGGAAAAAATTAAAGAGGACTTTCAGCGTAAGTTATGTTCCAAGTATATATAACGCAGCACTGCCTAGCCACATTGAGAGAACCTTCATGTTTTTCCTACTTTTTTTTTTTTTACGGCAGTCCATTTACGAACACTTTCACGTAGCTCCGAAGTTGCTGTCCGAATGTTAGGAAATGCTGGCTTCTGACCACTGGGCCGAGATGGATCCGGGTTCTAGTCCCGATGAGTTATGGATATTGACAAATATCCATAGATAGGTGTCCCAAGCCCAACTTGGACGAATGTCTTAGCAGTCAACCAGTTAGTCTCCTCTTTTTGGTACGTTGAGTGAATGTATGTGTTCAAAATATTTTGGCAATGTCTGTATTAGAGCGGCTCTCGGACAACTAAAAATAGCTGTGGTTACTGGAAGGCCCCCACCAATAACTTTTTTTCACCGATAATAGCACCAGGAAAGACTTGTCAAACTCCGACAAGTCTTTTCCTTGCCCTATTGCATGCTTCGTACTGACACTCCCTGACCTTGCACTACGTAGCAGTAACATCACATATGTTTCAGAAACTACCGTGTCCACATGTGGTGTGGAATGCTTCCACTCCTGAAGACAGGGGTGGTCGCAATTTTCTAAGCGTTCAGTTCTAAAATATTGAATGCACACGTCGTTCTAATTCTCGTTGATATATTTGTCTTCCCATAGTGGTGAAATTACTTCAATTCTTGCTCTTCAGCTTTAAAAACTCGTGCACTCCAAGATTTAAAATTAATGAGTTCACAATTCGCAAAACAACTTCTTCGTCTTTTCAGCCATCTTAATTTCAAGAGCTGATTCTGTGAGGCAGAGGAACAAATCAATATGTTTACGTTTCTCCATTCGTGAAATGTGATAATTTAATTGTTTAGCCTGAAAATCAATTATCCTAAACCCGAGATAAAACGTGACTTAAATTATCAGTGGCGGACAAATTATGAAAGACATAAATTTCAACTCTACACTGAAGTGAAACTCTGTTCACGTTTTGGTTACCGGAAAGCTGTACACACATTCGCACTCTAGAGACGTGTTAAACATCATTGCATATTAGGTATGCCTGTTTCAAATGAAATCCAAAATTACGTTGCAAATATGTGGTAAGGTATAGTATCTATTTGATGTATCAGAATATCACATAAAACAACTTCATGAATAAGTTCTTAGTGTTAGATATTCCATTTGGAGGGGGAGGTCATGTTGTGTCTTTAGGCTTATATACCCATGCTATTGTTGCTCAGAAGAGAGAAGCAGTAAATAGCAAAGACGTAACACCTACAGAAGACTATGACGTGGCCAATTCTGTACTTGATTTTATGTTCTTTCGTTCACCCTAGTTCCATGGAATTGCAACGTACGTTAAACTCAAGACAAATAACCATAATCACAGAAACAAATCCTTCTTATGATGAACCGCAACAGAACTTTAGCATGGCACCAGCTCGCAAGCAGGCTAAGCACGAGAGTTGGTACTGAATATGAAATTAAAGTTTGTCATCTCGGTGTGAGAGTGGTCAGAGGCTAAAGGTTATGGCCAGTAGTCATAACTGTGCCCCCGATTCAAGTCTCGGATAAGGTGGTGCATTTTTCTTACGGCGCTTGATGACGCCCTTTTCTCGATCCAGGTGCCCCAAATTTTTAGCTTATGGACCTTTCGTTCATCCTTATATGTTGCCCATCGTTATCGTTAAACCACCCCCCCAAAGAAAGGTTTGCAGCGGGTATCTCTGTTATTAAAGCAGCCGGCCTCCAACCACATGGTTAATTCAATCTCAAATATCGCCATGCCTCCAAGATCGCGCTAATGGCTGCAGTCCCTGGTTATTGGACCCCTTGTTACAAATGAAAAACCACGTTAGTAATGGTCCCGGGGTGTTGGACCTGCATTTCAATTCGGGTCTGAGACCACGTAATTGGCAGTTCCTGGGTATTGGAGAACCTTTACAAATAATACCATCTCTTCCTACTGACTTTATATTTCACTTCCATGTATCTTTCCTGAGAAACCATGTTAGTGGTTGTCCCGGGGTGAAATTTTCAACCACGTTAGTGGTAGTCCCAGGGCTACTAAATTTTAAAAAACAAAACTGAAATTCTAGTTCCTGAATGAACAAAGTTTCATTACTTAAATTAGTATGAACATTTTATGATTTTATGTAGTAGAAAGCTTAGAGGTTTGAGTTAGTATAGGGTACCTTATTTTTTTTATTTTTGTTTTTTTGATTGGAGGTTTAACGACCACCGTGAGCAACTCAATGGGCTATAAGCAGTCGCCCGTCCCTAATTTAGGGTCACTGGTTCCAGGGAAGGGAGAGAGCCAGTGCCGTAAGACAAACACAACATCCATGCGTCACCGGGATTCGAACCCGGACCTCGTTCGGACGAATGATCAGAGGCCATCGCTTAGACCACTGCGCCACCGCGGCCATAGGGTAAACTATCTCAAACCTCTAAGCTTCCTACTTCTAATATGTTTAATATCTGAGGGTCTGACACCCGCTACAAAAAATCATAAAATATTCATACTAATTTAAGTAACGAAACTTTGTTCATTCAGGAACTAGGATTTCAGTTTTTGTTTTTGAAAATGTAGTGGAACCCTGCTTTACGATTTATTTTCGGTGATGTCTGACCCTTTTTTCTTCTTTTTTTTTTTTTTTTTGTAATTCAATTAGGTAGATCCGTTCTTCAATAGTCACAATAAATTTCCATCTGTCTCCGGCTAAGTGATTTTCATGAGGTATACACCGTGTTCCGCACTTAGCAACGTTTCTAGGCAAAAGGCTGGTAACATCTTTTTTTTTCCGGATTCAAATCTTTATTTATTACCTTGTTTAGAGTGGATAGATATTTTTACCGACTTGACGATTGCTCTTTGGCTAGGTGGATTTTTTCTCTTAAGACCAGGGGCCTTACTTTTGAAATAGTCGTAAAAGTATGTACTTTCTTTGGATATTCATGTGGTGGTGTTTTTCTTGTTAAAAGCAATGCTTCTCCATTATTAATGTTTATTTTATATTTAGAATGCTAATATCATAATTTTCACTGCGCTTTTTCCAGAATACTAATATTTTCCTTCATAATCTTCAATCCACATCTTGTTTACGTCCACCATTTTCTTAGCAGGCGATATTCAACTGGAGCAGATGCTTCTTTCGTGTTCATCTAACACGCTGTTGCCTTCCCGGTGGCGCAGTGGTCTAAGCGATGGCCTCTGATCATTCGTCCGAACGGGGTCCGGGTTCGAATCCCGGTGAGGCATGGATGTTGTGTATGTCTTACGGCACTGGCTCTCTCCCTTCCCTGGAACCAGTGACCCTAAATTAGGGACGGGCGACTGCTTATAGCCCATTGAGTTGCTCATGGTGGTCGTTAAACCTTCAATCAAAAAAAAAATAACACGCTGTTGCCTTCCCGGTAGCGCAATGGTCTAAGCGATGGCTTCTGATCATTTGTCCGGAAAGGGGTCCAGGTTCGAATCTCGGGAGGCATGGATGTTGTTTTTCTTACGGCGCTGGCTTTCTCCCTTCCCTGGAGCCAGTGGGCCTAAATTATATATATGATCATATGTAGAGGATTTTAGGGAGTGCCTGACCCCAGGCCTTAAACAACCCTTAGAAATAAGAAGCTAGGAGATTTGGGCTAGAGTGCCCCATAGGAAAGTGACATGGAAGCGAAGTGGAAAGGGGAAGGAAGACGTCCTTATTTATTACCGGGGGCTAGTATCCGGGGTACGACGGCTTAACGTGCCCATCCGACGCACGGCGGATATTTAGTGGATCGAGCGTTCGTACCTGGCTGGGATCGAACCTGAGGTCCTTCCCGTGGCAGTCACGAACGTTGCCCACTAAGCTACCCGCGGCCCTGGCTCTAAATTTGGGACGGGTGACTGCTTTATAGCTCATTGAGTTGCTCACGGTTGTCGTTAAACCTCCAATAAAGAAAACTAAAAAACACACGCTGTCACTAGTTTCAATTTTTTTAACTTTTTTTATTTACTGTAATTATCAAAAACGTTATAAAAATATGTGAACATCCTCTGTGTTTAACCGTACGGGATATGATATCGTTTTACGTTCTTTTCGTCAAAGAACGTGATGCCGTACTTTTCTTTCAATTGTGGTATATGTTGTAGTGCATTGCTTTATAACCTATTTATGCCTTACGAGCTTTTACAAAGTGGTTGCGAAGCTTCCGAATGATCTATAATAGAGAGGAAATATTGGATCGAAGGAGATAAAGCAAAACTTAAACTTAAATCTAACACAGTATGCATAAAATTTGTGCAGATGAAAGAAGTCAACGATGAAAATAAAAGAAAACTAGCAAGTCTGGTATTCCTAGATCAGTTTTATTAATTTTTGTGAATATTTGATGTAAAACTTCATTGTGTGTGTGTGTGTGCATTATGTTAACTCTTTAATCCGAAACTAAATTGCCATGTCGCTCTTGTTTTGAATATTTTCGGATATTATCCACACAGTACGCAAGGCCAGTAGAATTTAGTGGTGCTTTTTTGGCATTTCTCATCAGTTTATACTCAACAAATTCCTCAGATATTTTGAAGTAATTGCCATTTCTAAATGGAAAGGTAAAACGTGTATTCTTCATTTTTTTCTGTATATCTAGCTTTCCGATTCGCCATCTGTTTGTTTTCTTTCAACTCATTTCTCCCCTTTTTCAGTATCTCTTACTCACTCTTGATATAGCACCCGTGTGCTGCTCTAATTATTAATAAATGTACTGCACACGAGCAGTGCATCATTATTAGTGACATGTTCCTAAAGTGAGACTGACTGGGTTTACAAACGTAAACATGTGTAACGCAGATTCCTCAATCCAATTACCATATTCCCTCGTCCAAAAATAAGGAGCAGGCTATGGATTTAAGTGCAGCCAAATCCATTCAGAAACTGGGAAGGCAGACATATGCCCGTATTCAACAAAGTAATTTGCTGAACAAGCACAACTTTAATTAGTTGCGCTGGAGATATTCAACAGGGAAAACGAATTTTGTCCGTTCATTACTTGGTACGCTTGCCAGAAATGCCATGACATTTCGAATCGTTCACATAAATCACCATATATCATCAAAATTATGATGCTTCGCTGGTGTGTAGCTTCATTGAAGGTAGAAGACGCGATTTATTAATTTTTTGCGTTACGATATCTCTGATACCGAGGATTTTGCTTTAAAAATGTTACGTGATGTCGTCGCTTTTTTTATGTCCGCCTTTCTATGGGTATTCCTTCTAAAGACGTCTTGGAAAGTTCTGTGTTATACACGAAGAAGCCAAAACATTTTGAACACTTGCATAATATGTGATGTTCCTCCGCGTGCCACCAAATCAGCTCTTACCTGGTGAGGCGCGGACGATACAATATTTCTAAAGGTTCCTTGTGGCATCTCCCAACACATTACCAGAAGATCCTTAAACTCTTGTACGTTACTTGGTTGAGTAGCCCCAGATAGGATTTGCTGGCCCAACACAAACCAGATACTCTACTTGATTGATATCTGGGGAGTTTGGAGGCCAGGGCAATACTTGGAAGTCTTAATATTCTGGAAACCATCCTCGAACAATTTGGTCAGTGTGGCATGGGACATTCTCTGATAGAAGGCACTAATAGAGGGCGAATGCCGTTGCCATGAAAGGATGTACCTGGAATTCAATGATGTTTAGGAGGGTGGTATACGTCATAGTTTCCTGCACATGAATGACTGGACCTAGGGTTTCCCAGAAGAACATTGCTCAAACCATTACACTTCTCCATCGGACCTTTGCCATAAAAGGATGTACCTGGTCCGCAATGATGGTTAGGCAAGTGGTAGACGTCATAGTTTTCTGCACATGAATGACTGGACCCAGGGTTTCCCAGCAGAACACTGCCCAAAGCATTACACTTCCTCCACCAGACCCTTGCCATGAAATGGTGTATTTGGTCTGCAATGATGTTTAGGCAGGTGGTCCACATCATTGTTTTCTACACATGAATGACTGGACCCAAGGTTTCCCAGCAGAACATTGTCTAAAGCATTACACTTTCTCCACCGGACTCTTGCCATGAAAGGATGTACCTGGTCTGCAATGATGGTTAGGCAGGTGGTAGACGTCATAGTTTTCTGCACATGAATGACTGGACCCAATGTTTCCCAGCAGAATACTGTCTAAAGCATTACACTTTCTCCACCGGACCCTTGCCATGAAAGGATGTACCTGGTCTGCAATGATGCTTAAGCAGGTGGTAGACGTCATAGTTTCCTGCACGTGAATGACTAGTCCTAGAGTTTCACAGCATAACATTGCCCCCAAAGCATTACACTTCCTCCACCGGACCCTTGCCATGAAAAGATGTACCTGGTCCGCAATGTTCAGGCAGGTGGTAGACGTCATAGTTTCTTGCACATGAATGACTGGACCCATGGTTTCCCAGCAGAACATTGCCCAAAGCATTACACTTCCTCCATAGGACCCTTGCCATCAAAGGATGTGCCTGGTATGCAATAATGTTTAAGTAGGTAGTATACGTGATAGTGTTTTCTGCACATGAATGATTGGACTCGAAGTTATCCAGCAGAACAGCTCTGGTCTGGTTCATTTGCCGGACGTTTACTTCACCGAAGGGTCACTTGACCGAAAATCACTTCACCGAAAAGATTGTTTGACCGAAAGGTCACTTGATCGAAACGTTCATTTCACCGAAGGGTCACTTGATCGAAAAGTACATTTTACCGAACGGTCACTTGATCGAAAAGTTCATTTCACCGAAAGGTCTCTTTACCTAAAAGTTCATTTCATCGAAAGGTCATTTCACCGAAGTGTCAGTTTATCGAAAACTTTGGATTTCATTACAGGATCTGTTGAAGCATGGTGCAAGTTCGGCAGACAGACCACCGAAACGTTAGGGGATCATACTCAAATTGCACTTTTGATTTCCCCGTGTCACAGAGAACGCAAAGATTTAGTTTTAAGACAAAAATAATTAATATTAAGTTCCTAAGCCTCGGCTTAGGCCTTTTTAGTAAATTTTAATCATGTTCATAAGATTTACATAAAAGTCATGTTCAGTGCTCATGTTCATAA
Source organism: Macrothele yani (assembly GCA_039090855.1). Classification (NCBI taxonomy): domain Eukaryota; kingdom Metazoa; phylum Arthropoda; class Arachnida; order Araneae; family Macrothelidae; genus Macrothele; species Macrothele yani. The sequence goes on along the minus strand of CM077006.1, from coordinate 24,790,769 downwards.
AGTTTACATAAAAAGTAAAATTTATAATGTTGCACATTTTTTCAGACAAAAAGAATCAATTTTAAGATCCTATGTCTCGGCTGAGGCCTTTTTAGCAAATTTTAACCGTGCGTGCTTATGTTCATAAGGTTTACATAAAAAGTTACTTAACATTTAATGTAATGCTTATGAATATGAGTAGGGTTAAAATCTGTTAAAATGCCCTGCATCTTAGCCTACGGTCAAAACATTTATGTTTTGCGGTTCAGTAAAAGTGGAATATTATTTACTTGATTTACTATGTAACCCTTATGAATATGAGCTCGGAGGATTAAACATTGACAAAAAGGCACAGATCTAAGCATTATAATTAATGTTGCATTTCGAAAAACCTACTCATGTGGAGGTGTTTCATAGAAATTAAAAGTGTATTTTTTATACAATCCGATAATGCTTAGGTGGCCAGTATTTCAAAAAAAAAAAAAAACACCACACTCCAACAGATCTCTAACAACAAAATTCTAAGTTTTCGATAAACTGACCATTCGGTGAAATGATCTTTCGATGTAATGAACTTTTAGGTAAAGTAATCTTTCGGTGAAATGAGCTTTTCGATCAAATGTCCTTTCGATGAAATGAACTTTTAGGTGAAGTGACCTTTCGGTGAAATGAACTTTCGGTCAAGTGATTTTCGGAGAAGTGATTTTCGGTCAAGTGACCTTTCGATCAAGTAAACGATACCCGAACAGCTCCCAAAGCATTGCACATCCTCCCGTGGCTTGTTTTCGACCCACTGTTCATCCTTGTGCCAAAACGACGCACATGCACCCTGTCGCCCACGGCCTGCAACAAGAAACGAGATTCATCCTACCAGATGACCTTTCAATCATTCAAGGTCAATTTTTGATGCTCGCGTGCCCATTGTAGGATCTTTCGACGGTGAAGGGAGGTTAACATCGGCACTCGGGTCGGGCTGGGGCTACGTAGCCCTATTTTCAGCTCGGTTCGATGTATTGTGACACATTATTTCCGTCACCATCATTCAAATTACCGGCGAGTTGCGCTACAGTATTTCTTCTGTAGGGTCGTTCCATACGGGATAACCTCTGGCGTCGATGAGCCGCCGTTCTCCTCCTCTGACCATTGTTTGAAAGCAATAACCATAGGCGGCAGTGAGAACCCAACAATCCTTGCCGTCTTGGAAATACTCTGATCCAGTCGTCTGACTATTTTGATTTTAGACTTTGTTGACTTCATTAGAGTCAGCTGCTTTTCCCATTTGAAGAACAAGAATAACTCTGATTAAAAGAGATCAGTATCAGGTGTTATTTATATCGTTTCGTGATCTTCACATCACTCGCGCCGTCCTTTACCTGCAGTTGTTTAGATTTGCATAAGGACCCTGTTGTCGTAAGGTTTTTGCTCTCCGGTGTATGTGGATAAATGTAAACATTGAACTTTTACATGCAATTTCCTGCTTTACCCAAGCGCAGTTCTTCTGATGAAATCTAGCTGTAAATTATCTAAGACTCTACACCATTTATGAACTAAAACACTTCCTTTAATTGCGTAAAACTAATACAATTTAAGCCAAGCTTTCGGGCTCCACCGGGCGGCTTAGTCTGTGCTAAGCTTTCAAAGTATTCTTAGAAATAGCAAATAGGTGAAAGTTTAGCCCAGACAAAGCCTCCTGGTGGAGTGCGAAAGCTCGGCTTAAATTGTATATTAGTTTTACGCTATTAAAGGAAGTGTTTTAGTTTAACTAATTGTAAACTTGCATTATGGTGCTTTCGAAGAAACGAAGAAAAGAATACCACTCATGCCTCATACGAGACTAATCCGTGTCAGAAATGAACACGGATTAGTCTCGTACAAGGAATGAGTGGTGTGCCTTTTTTTTTTTTATGCCTTTGGTTTTCTCCCTTCATTGAGAACAGTGGTCCAAAATTAAGTACATAGGACTGCTTTTATCTCTTAGGGTAACACCCGATGCTCAAAAAAAAAACGTTAGGTAGGAGGGGCATGGATGATGCGCCCTGATCTTAAAGATTTACACGGGTTTGACCGATAGGGATAAACCCGAGCCCGGCCTGATATCTGGCAAAGTTGGTGCTATATTTCGGGCTGACTTCAGGGTAACTCTGACCAAGCAGAATAAGTTGCTTCTTCGGGTCTGGTTGAGGTAGGGACAGCCGCCCCGGTGGCGCAGTGGTCTAAGGCGCTGGCCTCTGATCATTCGTTCGTAAATGGTCCGGGTTCGAATCCCGGTCAGGCATGGATGTTGTGTTTGTCTTACAGCACTGGCTCTCTCCCTTCCCTGGAACCAGTGACCCTAAATTAGGGACGGGCGACTGCTTATAGCCCATTGAGTTGCTCACGGTGGTCGTTAAACCTCCAATCAAAAAAAAAATTAGACTTTCCTTTGGACCCTGTACATTAGGATGTATGCCAGAGGATGTATGTACACGCCGAAGCATAGAGGTAGGCCAGAGGATATATATAGCAGGAGGTATATATACTATATTGACAAAAGTCACCGGACACCTAGAAGAGAAACACAACATAGCATTTATTGACATAAATTTGTACGGTGTTGGTCCAATGCGTGCACTGACCCTACCAGGCATGCTTTCGACAAGGTTTTGGAACACAGCGATAGGTATGCGCTTCCATTCAGTACATAATGCTGCCACTAACTGTTGCTTTGTAACAGGCCTTGGTTCCAACCTTCTTATATGGCGCTATAATTCATCCCATAGGTGCTTTATGGGATTAAGATCAGGGCTCTGTGCTTGCCAGCCCATACAAGATACGGAATTATCATCAATCCAGGCTGTAACAGTCCTTGCTTTATGGCTCAGTTCCATAGCATTTCCACAGAGTTAGTAGGGCATAATTGTCCAGAATATCGCGGTAGACGTGCTGGTTAACAGGTTTGTCCGCGATAAGCAATGGGCTGGGACCATTCCACGAAAAACACCCCCACACGAGTACACTGCCAGCTCGAAGCTTGACCGTAGGAACAGTACACTGTGGTAAATAGTGTTTCCCCGTCTGCCGCCATACCCACACACGGCCATCAGACTGATGGATCCATCAGTCTATAGGACCCGTTTCCATTAATCTACGGTCCACGATAAATGTTCTTTACACCATGCTTAACGACGAGTAGTATTCCGAGTGGAGATGAAAGGCTTATGAGCAACCGCACGACCACAGTAACCCATGGAATGAAGTTCTCGGCTAATGGTACGTGTACATACCGAGGTTCCAGCATTTTTACTCGCCTGTACACTGAGGTCTTGGGCAGTACTCGGTCGATTAGCTGCAACGACTCTCTTGAGGCTTGGACGTCCTCTATCACTGATTCTTTTTGGTCTGCCGGTATGTTTTGCTGCTTCAGGCACGCCATGTGTCTTCTATTTACTCAGTACATCCAAAACAGTTGACTTGGGTATGTTTAAACGCCTCTCGGTTTCTCTTGTGGACAACCTACTAATATAACACCCAACAATCTTTCCTTTTCAAAGTCAGTTCTTTCCCGCCGCGATATTTTTACTCAACCTCATAGTGCGATATGATCGCGGTCAGCTACAGGCTTGTTTTTATACCGTTTGCAGCTGAACAACGCATCTTAACAATGGGATCTGTTCATTTGCTTTTGAAATGGTGTCCGGTGACTTTTATCGATGTAGTGAGTATGTATATATATACACGTTCGTATCAGAATATGACCACTACCGGAATCAATGTATCCACCCAGGCGCGTCAGAGTGCACGTGACAAAGTCGACCACACGGAGATATAAGCAGCCGGTCTGGAAAGATGAGCCATAGTGTGTCACGTGAGCGCAATTGGCAGAGGTAGAGATTTGACGGACGTTAAAAACGAATGATCACCGGCTACCCCGTGAAGGGTAGAAGCATCTCAGAAACAGTAGACTTCGTGGGCTGTTCGAGAGGTGCTGTAGTAAGTGCACCAAGAATGGACACCTAGTACCTCCCGATGTTATACCTATGGAGCTCCAAAGGCCATCGCCTCCAGAGGCAAACGTCGCCTCCATCGACTGGCAAAGGGCAATAGACGCGCGACAGTGCAGCAATTGACCAGGCAAATGAACGCTGGGGCACCCATGTGCGTGTCCCAGATAGCAGTAGAGCGAACCCTGTTACGCATGTGTCTCTGGAGTCGATGCTGCGTCAAGGCGCCCATGTTAACTCAGGTCCATCTGCAACGACGCCTGCAGTTCGCATGGGACTACCGTCATTGGACTGTGGAAGAGTGGGAAAAGGTTGTCTTTTCCGACGAATCATGGTTTCCACTCCACAGCAGAGTTGGGCAGGAATGCATTACAAAATAATGGAAGTACAGATTACAATTAACGTGTAATGAATTACAAGGTAATGCAGTAACAGGTATTATATTACAAGGTAATCCCAAGTATGGTTTGCACAAGGTAATGGAATTAATCTGTAATGCATTACAATGAAGAGCATATAATTTAATTATTTAATAATGCCATTCAAACGCAATTTGGTAATGAAATTACACAATTTGCAAATAATACACTGCCGGACAATTGCTAAGGACGGATGACAACAGCAACGATAGCAACCATAAAATGGAAGGCAAGAAAATGTGGAAATTAGCATAAGTGCGGGATACAGTAAGACGTGTTGTGCGTATGCAAATTTTGGATTGCCGAACTTGTTCGTGACGTCATAGCGCTGGTAAGAGATATAAAGGATTTGACGCGTATTGACCGTTGTTGTTCAAACGCAAAGTTGAAAGCGAAAGAATCAATTGACGAAATTGCAATTTTCAGTATGTCTTCCCGACATCACCTAGATGATTTTACGCGTGGCCGTATTATTGGCAAGATTGAAGAAGGGCGAAAAATAACAGATGTTGCCAGGGAGTTCGACGTCAGCCACAGTGTTGTTTCAAGGCTTTGGAAATCATTTCAAACAAATGGAGAGTGTAGCAAACGTCACGGGGGAGGTCGTGTTCGCAGTACGACACCTGCAGAAGATCGGTACATAGTGCTATCAACAAAAAGAAACCGGCGCAGCACAGCTAGTGAGGTAGCAAATCAGTTTATGGCTGCTACTGGCAAGCGGATCTCCCGAAACACTTTCGTAAGACGTTTGCATGAAGGAGGACTATACGCCCGCCGTCCTGTTGCGTGCATCCCATTGTCGAGACGTCACCGTACCGCCCGTTTGCAATGGTGCCATCAACATCGCAATTGGACTGATAACGACTGGTCTGCTGTCCTCTTCTCACATGATAGTAGATACAGTCTATCGTCTGATTGTCGACGACAACTGATCTGGCGTGATAGTGGTACTGCATATTGTCCAGCAAACATACAGGAAAGGGACCGATATCCGACATGTAGTGTCATGGTATGGGCTGGCATCATGATCAATGTCCGTACGTCCCTCTATGTGCTTCCAACTGGGACTATGACTGGCCAACGATACATTAATGATGTTCTGCTACCTCATGTTAGCGTGTTCCGTGGTGCTGTCGGTGATAGATTCATTTTCATGGACGACAACGCAACATGTCATCGAACAGTCGCTGTCCAGGAGTGTCTTGAGAGCGAGGATATTCAACACCTCGTATGGCCAGCACGTTCTCCAGATCTGAATCCCATTGAACATGTGTGGGATGCTTTGGGGAGGAGTCTTGCTGGTCGCCAATGCCCTCCAATAAACAAGGACACCCTCATCAGTGCACTGACAGAGGAATGGGATAAATTACCCCAACAGCTGCTTGATAATGTTGTGCAAAGCATGACACGACGTGTGGAATCTTGCATCGCCCTCCATGGTGGCCATATCCCGTATTGACATCTTACGCCGGAACGCCTGCGGACGGTAATTGCATTTCTTTCACGTTTACGTATTCTGCACAAAATGGCCTGTTTGTCCCTTGAACACGTTCCAAAGCCTTCTGGATTTCAGAGCACACTAAATTGTCGTTCTTGTAATGTCCAAGCATTCTGACATTATTTTATTTCACTTGGCATCCAACCACACTTAACTTTTTTATGCGCTATATAACCGTTTATGATCCGTCCTTAGCAATTGTCCAGCAGTGTAATTACATACTAATAGTTTATAGAAATGTACGTGTGCCAAAAGCTATGTCTAGAAAAGCCAGCCATGTTACATACCAGACAGAGATCGAAGTGTCGTGTGGAATGTTCTAGAAGCGGCAAGAATGGGCTTGACGTTTGTAGAATGTTCCAGAACGAGTGGAAGTTGTAGAGCTTTATGTAAATCAAGACTATTCCAGAATGTTCAGGTCCTGTCGTGAAGTATATAAAAAGGAGTCAGTCGCTCGATGGTCCAGTGTTCGTATCGGACAAGTAATGGACAACAACACTTGAGAAGTACGGCAAAAAATGTCAAGAGTTGGCAAATTTCTGTAATATTCGGCAGTGCATCCTCAGTTGCTGAACTGTGAGTGTAGTGCTAATATGTGCTTGTGGCTATAGTGGGGTAATTATTTTGGACAGTGAAACGTATGTAATGGACGAGAATGCTGTACTGGAGATGGACAAAATGAGTATCTCTAACCAAAATAAACATCCCATTCGTACTTACTTCATATGTATTATTTCGTTCAAATCACTTTTCTTGCGGCGAAGACGGGGCAACTACTCATGTCATACACGTATAGTCTCCAATACCTACATACACGCATTTTGAGGTTCTAGGGGTGAAACAATTGTCAAATAACCTACAAAACGTGTAAGGGTGAACTGGTTGCTGGTTTATTCACGTTGTATTGTTACCCATAAGTTATTGGTTAATTACCAACATATAGTTAATCATTAACCATTACGATTATAATGGGCAACTGCCACATGTCATTTCAATTATCATGTAATTATAATGACCAGTTCACCATTACCATGTTATAGTAACGCTAAGTTTTTGTTACCGTTACGCTGTAATGCATTACCGAGTAATTCAATTGCGATTTTGCCCAACTCTGCTCCACAGAAGCGACAGTCGGTGGCCGATACAGCGTAAGACACACGAGAACAAAGACCTGGACACGCTTGTAAGTCAAGTACAGACAGATGGTTGCAGTGTGCATGTCTGGGGGATGTTTTCCTGGTATGATCTGGGACCGCTGGTAGCACTGGATGGATCCTTGAACGCCAATGGCTACCTGTCCATCCTCGCTGGCTACATGCATTTCTTTATTTTGGACGTTTACCCTGGTGGTGATGGCGTCTACCAACAGGACAATGCGCCCTGCCATGTCGCTAAATAGCTGTGTGACTGGTTCGTGGAACATGACAGCGATGTCTCAGTTCACCTTTGGGCCCAACCTAAATCCCATAGAGCACTTGTGGGACTATTCGTATTTGGATCGACAGGTTCGACGTACCGACCCACAACATGTCATCTCCGGGACCTCCGTGCTCAGCTGAAATCCGGATTGGCACGTGTGCCTCTAGCAAACTTCCAGGGCCTCATTGCGTTCATGCCACGCCGTCTCTTCCCTATCATCCGGGCCATGGGTGGTTATTTCCATTATTAAGTAGGTGGTCATATTATTCTGATACGACTGTGTGCATACAATACTATATAGTAGCAGGTAGGCCAGTAGATATGTGTAGTTGGTGGCCAGTTGATATGTATAGTAGGAGGGCAGTGTATATCCAGAGCTGTGGTTTGCAGAACGTTATAAACATCGACGTTGTTGATGTCTCTATGATGGATCTGCAAACCACAACTTTCTGGATTACTGTCGATTTTTATCGACCCTGTAGTGCATTCTGTGGTTTAAGTGACGTTGAAAGAATCAAAGATGACCCAGGATGAGGAAGACTCTCTGTGGACTAGTTAAAAGATAATGAATTCGGGTAGGTGCAATTCCTTGTTTCCTAAATCTTCGATAACTGCTTCGCATTTGAAGTTTTTCCTATCACTGCTGGATGATCTAAAAAGCGAACTTGTGCAATTCCAACAATACCACCCCCAGTGGACAGTTGGCCTGAGGCTGGGCCAGTGTTCGAGTCTCGGGTAATGACAAGGGTAATACGTTTTTAAGTCTCTGGCTCTCCCTTCTTTGGAACTAGTGGTTCTAAATTTAGGACGGGCTACGGCTTGTACCCTTGCTCGTGTCGATCGTTAAACCACAAAACAGTAAAAAAAACCTGATTTTCTCTGGCTGATTAATCATTTGTACCGATGTCTGTAACAAGAACTATTAATATGCATTCATTATTGCTTCATACTCCAGAGCAGGATTTATTGAACCCCTCTGAGTTAAGTAATTATAACTTGGTTTTATTTTTCATGAATGGAAGAGAAAATGACTGAGTGGACACAAATGTTCGATCAGAATTGCTATCGTGAGAAGCAAAAGATTCAATTCAAACTTTGTGTACTAGCGACAGGAGGGGTGCCACTGCGGAAGCATTAGCCACTGCTCAGTTTTTAATCATTTATATATAGCCCACATTTGCCGAATTAAACTCGCGGTAAATGTTTCATCATTCACGTTTTGCCAGGTCATGGACGGACCGAGCTTAATTAGATAATGATATGTGTCGAAGTTTCCGGTTCTGGATAAATATATTCATCCAGACGGACGGTCGACCTCGTGGGCGCGGTGCGTGTTCTTTCATGCTAAATGATTTCATGCAGAATCGTTAAAAGCTGCATGAATTTATTTAATCCGTGATCTACGCATCTCGGAGGGTTTTCGCGGTTACCTATTCCGATATGCTCTGACTGGGAACATGTAGGAATATGTCAAGAGGTTTAATTTATAGTTTCGGGTCTGGTGTACGACAAGGGATTTTTGTTATGTGGAGCATGAAACATAGGTATGTTTTCTGCTTCACTATAAAATTATAATTCATTACGAAGCACTCCTCTTACGTCCTAAAACCTGCTGTAGAATCTGATTTTCTTATGGCATTGCTTTCAAAAGTTAAGGAAAATTCGCTTTTGCAATTTGGACCATTCCTTTGTTTGAATATATCTCTCCGAAAGATATTTCGTTTCTAGAAATGGAATCTAAACACTTCTTTGTTTAGAATAAAGGAAAGCATTGCACAAGCTTCTGTATGACGTAACAAGAAATTATTTCGGTGAGAGATGAACCACGCATGATCAGCGCCTTCCACTCGTTAGTCCGTGGCAAATCGAAGAGGGATGAGTAGACTGAACAAGTGATAGTCCAAATGGACGGCGTGGGGGACTCGGATGTTCTTAAATACTTCATGATTAACTTGCTAAAGGGGTTTCAACAGTCTCGTCAGCAGTATGAGGTCGGGCATTGTCGTACACCAACGAAAACTCGTGACAGCAGTCTATGGCGTTTGTTTCGAATTAAAGGCTTCGGCTTATGACGTAGAGCCACCTTGTAAGGATTCCCGATCGCTGTTGAGCTCCTCCTCCTCATAATTTCCCAATTGTTGATCCCGGATGTTTTCATTCCAAACTCTGAGGTTTACTCTCTGCTTCGTAACGGTAGATCCATCTTTCCTCTCAAGTGATGGTTCTTTTCAAAAAGATATAACCTTCGATACAATAGTAGTCCAAAAGGTTTTGGAAGATTTTCAAACGACTTAATTTGTGCACTTCTATGCGAAAATTTGGGACCCATTCTCACAGACTTCGAGAAACGTAACTGTGTTGCGAATTAATTTCTTGGCAGAACCTTGACAAATCTGTATATAATTTGCCACTTCATCAGTAGTCACCTGTCTAATTGCCAGAACTATATCACGGACTTGTTCAACATTGTCATCAGCAATGGATGTGTGCATATGATTTGCCACTTCACCAATACTAACCTTTCTATTTGCCAGAACCATGCCGTTGACTTTTTTAATATTGTCATCAGCAGTGGACGTGTGCATATGAATTGCCTCTTCATCAACAGTCACGCGTCTGTTTGCTAGAACCGTGGAAGCTCATTGTAGTCATCAATCAGCAGTCACTGGAGGGGCGTCACAAATCTCCTTCATTTGTTACACTTGTGCGACTATTTTTGAACGTGAAAATCCATTTGTAGACACTCCGCTGTGGATAAACACTATTTTCATACTGTGCTAAAAGCTTTTGTTGAGTTTTAAGCCCTGGTGCGACTTCAGCCTACAAAAGACGTTTCACTGTTTGCTTTTTTTCTCTAGTGTACACGGAAAGCGGATTGGCCATGTTTAGAGCCACGACAACCATGGAGGAATTGACCGATCAGTGTCAAACCTCCTCCATACTGACTCTACGCATGCCCATGCAACAAGCAGTACATTCAACGGAAAGGACATTAGAACCACACAGCGGATAATTGACACTCCCTCATAACACTTGTGTGCCGCACTGATTCTGAAGGTAGCCGTCCTTAAAACAAAGATATTGCCGAACTAAAATCTTAAATTTGCGTTGTTTGTCGGTAATATTTTACACAAGATGTGGAGGAGCATGAAACTTACTGCAGCTATCCGATACAAAAACGGTTTTCCCAAAAAGTATGATTTTTAGAACGGGAAGCATATTTGTGAAATGCATCACCTCTCAATAGTATATAGTAGCGCCACCAAGTGGTAATGGTATGCAACTTACCTACATTGTAAAATAATTTATGGAAAGTTTCACACAGCCGCCCTCGGTGGCTTAGTGGTCTAAAAGCTGGCTTCTTCTGACCTTCTTTCGAGTAGGTCTGGGTTTAACCACCGGCATTGCGCAGTTGTTTCAGTCGCTTTGCACTGTGTAGGAGGTGGACGTTTCTGACGGGAGTTGGAACCCCGGTTGTCGGCCATCTAATCTAATCTTGCGATTTTTCCGGGATTTTCCGCAGACTTCCCGTGTCTGGGGACGCGAATGTGCAGATGGTTCCCTTTGAGCTCGGCCACGGACGCGCTTTGTCCCTGGATTAGCTTCTTGAGGATGCCTGGGTTTACCAAATGAATGTAGATGCGCTGGTAGTGAAACAATGTAAGGCAAATGTAATCTGATGCCCCATAGCATTTCCATTAAACAATGTAAGACAAATGTAATCTGATTCCCCATAGCATCAGGCACCTACGGGATTATTAGCCATGATTGATGAAGAGGTTTGGGTTTGAGCCCCAATTAAGACTCCTTACAGTACTGGTTCTATTCATTCCCTGTAACCAGTGACCCTAAATTAGGGACGTAAAACTGCTTTATATAGATGTTCACGCTTAGAACGTGTTTTTGATTAAAAAAGAAAAAAATACAGAAGATGAAAGAAATTCGAAGAACTGAAGCTGAAAACAGTGTGTGTTAGATGAACAGGAAAGAAACATCTGTTGCAGGTCTAAGCGCTGGCTTATGATCATTCAAACAGAAGTCATCGCTCTTTCCACGTTTATAAGTGAGCCACGGAAAAATTCTCTTGCCGCCCCTGTGGCGCAGTGGTCTAAGCGATGGCCTCTGATCATTCGTCCGAACGGGGTCCGGGTTCGAATCCCGGTGAGGCATGGATGTTGTGTTTGTCTTACGGCACTGGCTCTCTCCCTTCCCTGGAACCAGTGACCCTAAATTAGGGACGGACGACTGCTTATAGCCCATTGAGTTGCTCACGGTGGTCGTTAAACCTCCAATCAAAAAAAAAAATAAGTCGTTAAAAATATCTATCAGCTGTAAGCAAGGTGATAAAGATTTGAATCTGGAAAAAAAGAGATCAGATCACATGTAGAGGATTTTAGGAAGGGAGTGTCTGACCCAAATTCTTAAACAACACTTATAAATAGAAAGCTAGAGTGTCCTACAGGAAAGTGACACTGAAGCGAGGTAGAAAAGGGGTGGAAGACGTTCTTATTTATTACTGGGGGGGGGGCAGTACCAGGGGTCCGACGGCTTAACGTGCCCATCCGATGCACCACGGCAGATATTTAGTGGTTCGAGCGTTCGTATCTTCCTGGGATCGAACCCGAGGTTTCTCCGTGGCAGTCACGAACGCTGTTCACTAGGCCACACAAACACACACACACACAAAAAGAAAAGAAACAATGTTTACCGGCTTTTTACTTAGGCATATGCCTGAGCACAGACACAATGCAGACCATGAAAATCACTTAGCCGGAGACAGATGGAAATTGTGTCCATTGATGAAGCATTGGCCTACCTTAACGACTGTAATAAAAAAAGGTCGATTTACTAAGAGCAACAAAAGACATACAAACTTGGTTCCAAGAATCCGAAGAAAGTTTCAGCAAAGGATTCATGGTTATTGCTTGTTTCTCGAACAATAGGAAATTAAAGTTAAGAAATGTCGAAAAGAATGTTAAAGCCAAATCTACATACTACAGAAATAATATTTTAGCTCCTATATTTAAAGAGGAAATATAGTTCCTTCATCCACAGAGCCTTCAAAAGAGTAGAACTCCATCAGGATAAGGCTACCAGTGATACATCCAAATCTACCACTCTGTTTCTTGAAAAATGTAAAAAGAGACTGGTATCAATAAGATATCAAGTCTATACCTTTTGCTGATATTCCTTCAAAGTCCCCTGATGGTCCCCAATGGACGGTCTGTTAAAAAGAACGCTTTCTAAACGCAGACTTGACAACGGAAAGCAGTGGAAGAAGTGTGGAATAAAATACCACGGCAGATTTTAAGAAATCTGTTATCTTGGAGATCTAGGTATAGTCCAGATAAAGGACTATCAGATGAACATTTAAGAAAAAAATTATTTTATTTAAACATTGATTATATTACTGAAATATCTCTGTATCCCTGAAGCAAAACTTTATTTGCTTCAGGATTTAACGACCTGTGAGTTGCTCACAGTGGTCGTTAAATCCTGAAACAAATAAGTTTTGCACATTGCTTTGCATTGAGTTGCCCAAAATTGCGGTTTTTTTTTTCTTCTTGTGTAAATGAAAGGTGAATTTCGAATGGGGAAACAAAAACTTTAGTCAACAACATATTGTCTATTTTGTTCGATGACCTTTTGACATCTTGCAGGCGCCGCCCTGTTGGCGCAGTGGTCTAAAGCGCTGGCCTCTGATCATTCGTCCGTAAGGGGTCCGGGTTCGAATCCTGGTCAGGCATGGATGTTGTGTTTGTCTTACGGCACTGGCTCTTTCCATTCCCTGGAACCAGTGACCCTAAATTAGGGACGGGCGACTGCTTATAGCCCACTGAGCTGCTCACGGTGGTCGTTAAACCTCCAATCAAAAAAAAAAAAATCTCGCCGGCAAGTTCATGATTCCTCGCTCAAAACATTTTTTTTTTCGGCAAAAACCAGTTCCAAGAAAAATTTGATAGCCTCATCAGCAGTGAAGATTTTGCCATTCAAGGCGTTTTGCAAATAACGAAACAAATGGTAGTCTGATGGTGCCAGGTCTGGCGAATATGGTGGATGTGGTAACTCATCCCATCCTTGCTGCAATAATTTTTGACGGGTGACCAAACTTGTAAGTGGTCTTGCGTTAGCATTTGTGAAACACATCTTTACGATTCATCAATTCTGGACGCTTCTGTTTTACTGCATCACTTAATTTATCCAGCTGACGACAGTACACGTCCGAATTTATGGTTTGGTTCTCTTGAAGCAATACAAAATACCCTTGAAATCCCGCCATACTGACAGCATAACCTTCGTTTGGTGCATATGTGCTTTGAGCAGGTTCATCACGCTTGCTCCACGATCTTTTTCGTTCTACTTTGCTGTAGACGATCCATTTCTCATCGCCTGTTATCATACGTTTCAAAAATGGATCGTTTTCTTCACGTTTCAAGAGAGAATTGCAGATGTCAACGTGCTTAGTGAGATGAATTTCTTTGAGCTCGTGTGGTTTTCAACAAATTTTATTTAAGAAAATAGGCTGTTACATCATTCGCGCCCATCAAAAACATAAAAATACACATGACGTTTATAATGATATGTACACATGACAGAGGGTAAAGCTACCCAGATTAAAATAATAAAAACACGAATGCAGGAAAGCATTCTATGAGTATCGTAATGGTACAGGAATCTGGGGTCACTTGCAGCCCCATAATACGTGAATTACAACTAGAGAAACACAGGAAGCATATTTAGCATATGAGAACAAGTAACAAAATGATTTCGGGAGAGTGTGCTAGAACAGAGAATGTAAGTAAATACAACGATGTATGTAATAAACAAAAACAATACTCAAAGCACAAGATACAACATCGCAAAGTCGGTGACACAACAAGAACTTTGATCAGAAAATACAGGGATGCTAACGGAGATAATATCGTCACAGAACACGACTCACCTAATAAGACATAATGACATACTACAGAATAAAAATATGTTCTTGAGCAAAATCACATATAATATGCAATGTAAGAAAAAAGGAAATTTGTACAACATGTTGCCACACAAATAAAGTTAATTAACAGTACACACAATGTTACTCTACATTGGCGAAGGAAAAAAAAGCAAAATGAAGAAAACAGTAAAGACACAATACACAACTAGGTACGGTGAGTGAAAAAAAAAAACATTAGAGAACAGTGAATACAACCTGGCGGAAACAAAAATCAAAAGCTTGATGAGTCAACGTTTCGTGAACAGTATACCACCTTTAAAAAAGTCATGTTATTTTCAACATATTGAAAGAAAGAAAAGGATGACGTAGGTCTACACTCTGTACTTAAAATAGAAGAAACACGACTATACTCCCATATCGAGCTTACTAACGTATCTCAGTTGCATTAAATGGTTTTCAACGCTCGATTTCGATATGTTCAAATTCTCATCAATCTCTCGAGTCGTTAAACGCAGATTGGATTCGATCAATGTCTTTATTTTGTCGTCAGAAAATTTGATTGGCCTTCCTGAGCGTGGTTCATCTTTTACATCAAAATCTACAAACCGAAATTTCGCAATCCAATTCTGACACTGCCGTAGCTTTAAGGCATCTTCACCATATACATCAGATAACTTTTTATGAGCTTGCACAGCGTTTTTCTTTTTTCGGAAGTAATACAGCGAAACGTTACGAAAATGTTCCTTTTGATTGTCCGTTTTGAAATCGACGCCAAACAAACACTATTTAACGAGATCTTGCACTTCTGTTACTAAAACAAACTTCAGCTGTCACGTTACATAATGAACTTTCGGTTTCAAATGACGTTAGTTACATTTCAAGACATGTTTTGCCATCTATGTGTAAAAGACGCAATGACTTTTGGGCTAACCCAATATTTCCAGTCCGACTTACAAATCGTGCACAACAGGAAATCGTTTTGGCCTTTTGCTGGGCGAAACTGCGCATAAGAAATTAAAGTGCATAAGCTCATGACTTGAGCCATCCGATACTAAAAGCATTCTTTGTAAGCTAAGATATTGTGTCTGAACATGGTTTCGCCGCCCCGGTGGCGCAGTGGTCTAAGGCGTTGGCCTCTGATCATTCGTCCGTAAGGGGTCCGGGTTCGAATCCCGGTCAGGCATGGATGTTGTGTTTGTCTTACGGCACTGGTTCTCTCCCTTCCCTGGAACCAGTGACCCTAAATTAGGGACGGGCGACTGCTTATAGCCCATTGAGTTGCTCACGGTGGTCGTTAAACCTCCAATCAAAAAAAAAAAAAAAAAAAAAAAAAAACATGGTTTCACTCAACCTCTGGCGCACTTTCAGCTTACAAAAGACATTCGCAGCTCGCTGTTCTGCTCTGGTGTACACGGAAAGCGGAGTGGCCATTTTTAGGGCACAACCACGGAAGAATTGACTGATGAATCATTGTCTAACCTCTATAAGAACATATTTTTGTTTTCTGAAATAAGTGTTGAAAAGCACGCGTTATTTTCTTAGGGGCACGATATTCACTTTGCTTTAAATCTTTTTAAAGATACCAGAGTTATGAAGTATTGTGAAAGAACCTAAATGTTAATCATACTTTTTTTTTACATGATTAATGTATCTGGAACTTCCAGTGGTATCCTCTAATTTGCTCTGTCTCAGAAATAAAAACACCACACTTTGATATAATTGTCTGCTGAATGTGCAAACATGTTACTCAGCAGTTACGGAAAAGGAGTGAGAATTTTAACTGATACTCGTTTGAGACGAATATTATTCCAGACACTCAAGGATTGCTGGCAATATGACGGTACATTACTTTCAATGCAGACAACCGGAATTCGTTTTATTGGACTGATTATCTTATTTGGAATTTAAATCCCTTCATATCTTCGGGGATCTTATTTTCTTACTCCAAAAGCGGAGATAACGGCGACTTATGCTGAAAGCACTTTTTCTCTGAGATGTTAATATCATTTTTAGTCAAGTCATGTTTGGCCAGATGTGTTCATTAAACCAAAAATTGCTGCGATACAGAGTTTCAAATTTTTTTTTTTTTTGCTTTTGAAAAATGTTTTTTTGCATAACGGAAGCTTATATGCTGGAATGAATATTCTCGCATTCAAATTTTCGCAGCTGCTGGTTCCAATGGCATTAATATTTGCATAATACAATTCCTATAAATATGTTGACTATTTCACCCTTTCTTAGCATACAAAAGTAATAAATCTGGTACCTAAAAAAGGAATTACGATATAAGTTATTCGCAATAGTTTATGGTCCCTTTTTATAAGCTCGAATTTTCTATTAGTATAAGAAGAAATTTACAAACTAAATAAATTGGTTTCTCGCACAGATCCGGAAATACTAGATTAGAGAGATTAAAGTTAAAGCATAATGTCTGCACAAGGCATTACAACACTACGCGAACAGTTTCACAAATTTATTTTAAAATCAATTTGGCAGAAATAGCATGCGGTGCGCAGCTTCGTGTTTGCTAAGGCTTTTTTTTTATTATTATTCAACGTAAATATTGCGTTAATCAGGTTTCACATGAAAACTGTAAAGAGTGAGATATTCTTTGCAGAAATCGAAAATGGTGTAGACAGAGCAAACAAGAGAGATAAAACCGAATTTCTGGGAGTAATCGACAAGTGTTTTGAATTATTTCCAGCAAGGAAAAAAATTTTAAAGCCGATTTTCATATATATAATTTTTAGATATATATACACGTCGAGTGACATTATTGTGAGAACCAGCTAATATCCAGAATAACTGCCGTGTGCAGCGCGGACAGCAGCTAGACAGGCTGGGAGTGACTCAATTAGGTGCTGGAAGATGTTCACAGGTATGTGGAGCCATGCTGACTGCAGTGTATCTGACAGCTGCTGGAGGGTGCGTGCTGGAGGATCCATACAGCGAACAACACGATCGAGGTGGTCCCACAGATGCTCGATTGGGTTTAGATCTGGGGAATTAGGGGGCCAGGGAAGTACTTTGAAGTCTTCATGGTGCTCTTCCAACCACTCTCGGACATTTCCAGCTGTATGACACGTCGCATTGTCGTGCTAGAAGATCCCATTCGCCCCAGGGAAGACAATCAGCATGTATGGGTGTACGTAGTCAGTAAAGATGGATTCATCACGAATTCGGTCCATAGTGCCTTTCATAGGTATGAGTGGACAGAGAGAATGTCATGAAAACAATTCCCACATTATAACACTGCCCCCACCAGCTTGTGTTCTTCCAGCAATGGTTGAAGAGTGTATACGCCAACGTCCATCCGTTCGATGAAGCAGAAAACGTGACACATCGGAGAAGGCAATCCTTTGCCAGTCAACGGAGGACCAATTCCGGCACTGCAGTGCAAATGTAAGCCATTTCTGCCGATGCACCTTCGTTAGCATAGGTGTAGTGACCATCAGTCTGCATCGAAGCCCCATACGCAGCAGGGTTCGCTGAACTGTCGTTTTAGACACCAGGTAGCCCCCTGGTTCATTCGGCCAGTGAGTTGCTGCACTGTATCGTGTCGATCTGCCCTCACACACCTTCGAAGCCGACGTTCGCTTCTCAGATCAATGGCACGTGGTGCTCCGCAGTTTCCACGTCGCTTCTTGGCAATGCGGCCATTTCTCCAATCACGATACACTTTTAACCACAGCAGCAGGCGAACAGTACTCAAACTGCGCTGTTTCAGAAATACTGCCATCCTTGTCCCGAAAGCCGATAATCATCCTTTTTTGCAAATCTGATAAATCTCACTTATCCATGACAGCAACGAGTAATATGTTTTTAGATTGCCACCTTATATATACTCCAAGCCAGCTCACGACACGTGTCTTCTTTAATTGTCTACGCGCTGTTTACGTCAAAAGTAGGAGGTGGTCACAATAATGTGACTAGACTGTGTATATATTAGGTGCTTGAATTAATTCCCGCTGTTTTTTGCCACACAAACACCTGTGTGTTGCCACAGAATGGCACAGGATAGTCTATTCAAAGTAGTGTCCGTTGGAAGCTACGACCCTTTCTCACCGTTGAGGTAACAAATAAATTCCGCGGTAGAAAAGTGCAGGTTCTTTCGTGGCGAACCATTCATCGAGAAAATTTTGGATATCCGCGACAGAAAGGAATTGCTGCTCTGACAGGCCATGTTGTAGCGACCGGAACAAATGGAAGTCCGAGGGAGCAATGTCCGGAGAGTAAGACGGGTGGCGTAAGAAGTCCCAGCCAAGTGCCTCCAAGAGTTCCTTCACGGATTTAGCGACATGTGGTTTAGCGTTGTCGTGGAGAAGAATAACCTTTTCATGTGGGATCCAGTTTCCGAGCTTGTGGATCCTTCCCATTGCCTTTAAACTTTTGCTAACCGTTGACTCATAGACACGTAGTATTTCAGACAACTCGTGGAACGTCTGACATGAATCATCGTCCAATAAGGTCTCCAATGCTCCATCTTTGATCTTTTCAGCTGCCCAGGGCGATCTTTGTCCTTCACGTCATATTCGTTGTCTTTGAAGAGTCGGAACTACTCTCTGCATGTTGTTTCCTATAGGGCATGTTCCCCATAATCCTGCACTAGCAAACGATGACTTTGCGCTGCAGATTTCTTGAGATGAAAGTAGAAGAGTAATGCTTCCCGCAAATTCTCCTTTTTTGGTATATGAAATGCGACATCGTGAATACGATACAAACTCGTGTTCTGTGCCCTGCGATCGCATGTCACACACTGATTCGCCCATACTACGGACGGTAGGTGCGTGTGCAAGGGAGGTCACGTTTAGCCCGGGTCACAGCGCACCACTGCTATGCTCTATTGGGCAAAGCGGGAATTAATTGAAGCACCTAATACATACACTATCTACCAACAAGTAATTTGGCACCTGTGATAGCAAAGGAAAACGAAGTTTATTCACCTTCAATAGTTGGTGGAGCCTCCACGATCGGCGATTACAGCTGCGACCCTCAGGGGCATACTCTCAACCAGGCGTTGTACGACGGCTAACGGTATTTTCTTCCACTCTGCTTGGAGAAGACAGGTGAGTTCCTTCACCGATTTCGGACGGTGGGGACACCCCTTACGTCGACGCCCCAACTCGTTCCAGAGGTGCTCGATAGGGTTAAGATCCGAGCTCTGCGCAGGCCAGTCCATTCGATTAACCACATTGTCACCATACCAAGCCATGGTGGACCTCCCAACATGACAGGTGGCATTGTCATCCTGAAAGTAACATGGGTACACCCCGTAAAACTGCCACAACGTAGGAAGCACATGGTCATCCAAAATGGTGCAGTAGGTCTCGGCGTTGAGTCTACAGGAATTGCGACCGAGGGTTCCGTGCCATACCAGGAGAAACACCCCCATAGCTTAATTCCACCGCCGCCGAACTTCACAGTTGGCAAATATATTCCGGCAGGAGGCGTTCTTCAGGCAGACGCCAAACCCAGACCCTGCCATCTGAACGGTAGAAGGTGAAACTTGATTTGTCGCTCCATAGAACCTGTTTCCACTGTTCAACGGTCCACTGTCGACGTTCTTTGCACCACGTTAGCCGAGCAGCGCTATTGGACTTGGTGATCAAAGGCTTATGGGCGGCAGCACGTCCATGATAACCGAGCAGATGGGCTTCCTTACGAATGGTATTCATCGAAAGAACACTCCCTGATGCCTGTTGAAACTCCTCGCGGACGTAGCCCATCGATTTGGTGCGTTTTTTTCGAATTTCTCTGGCCAGCACCCGTCGGTCTCTAACTCCCAGTTTTGTGGGTCTGCCGGGTCGGGCACATTCCGACAGTCACCTCTCATCTTCCACTTGCCAATCACGTAGGCCACTGTTGATTTTGGGGAACTTCAACTTGCTGGATATGTTACGTATGGATCGGCCATTTCTGTGATACCCGACGAGTACACCTTTCTCGAAATCGGAGAGCTCCGAACTGCTTGGCATCTTGCATGTGACTGGTTGCGTTGTTGTTTCCCACCCGATATTTAACGGCGGCGGCCGTGACGTGTATCAGGACCGCAGATATCGTTGATTGCAGGGGTGTACAATTACTTTTTGGTAGATAGTGTATATACACTCACATGCAAACGGCTGACAAATCATGTAGAGATAGGGTAGGTGGGGAGTATTGCCATCGCCTGCCCATTGCAAAATGGGAACAGACCCAAACCGAACGCAGGCGATAAATAGCCGAACAGCAGGGCTTCCCAACAATGTAAAACAATAGACAAAAATGGGTAAACATGGTGATCTGAGCGACTTTGATCGTAAATGCATTGTCGGCACAAGACCAGATGAGTCATTCTATCGCCCAAGTGGTAAGAACCCTAGGGTTCCCGAGGACAACCTTATCAAGGGTATACCGCAAGTATACCATCGACGGTCGTACCAGTGCCCAGACCACATTCCATTGATGACCGGGTTCGCCGTAGATTATTCAGGCTCTTAGAGACCAACCGCTTGGCAATGGCGGTAGATATCACATTCAATTTAAATGTAGGAGGCCCAAGTCGCATCAGCGAGCGAACAGTATGGTGCACTCTGCATACTCTGGTCCACGGGAGCAAACGTCTTACTCGTGTATCACCGTTCACTGCTAGTCATCGGACTTTACGCCTCGCCTGCTGACTGGAACATCAAAACTGCACCTCTGCAAGTTGCAACGCCTCATATGAACCCCTTTTTTTCTGTTGTACCGAGCTGACGGGAGAGTGCTGATGTGGCGTCGATAGCAAGAGCCATCGCCCAGTCGTGCCAGCTCGGCTCTGTTCAAGGCGGTGGTAGTTCTGTAACGATTTGAGAAACCTTCTCTTGGGACACATTAGGTCCCTTAGTTTGACTGAAGAGGTTCTTAACAGCATGTGTTGGCCAATCACCAACGCGCTTTCAATTCCTTCGCGCATCTTGCGTCCGATGGTCTGCTCCAGGAGGATAATGCGCCCCGCACCACTAACGGGCTGCAGCCACCCTGGTATGGTTCGAGAAAGATTTATCTGAGTGTGGGGCCATTCCGTGACCCCCCAAGTTCCCCGAATTTAAACCCTGTGGAAACTCTGTGATACCGTGGACCGGAAAATCAGATCCATAGATCCTGGACTGGCGTCTCGGGCTGAATTGTGGACAACGCTGCAGCAGGCATGGCAAGCATTACCTCTGGAAGCAGTCCGGCATCTGGTAGAGACGATGCCGTGTACATGCTGTTCTTCGCGCTAGAGGAGTATCAATACGCTATTAGGTAGGTATTTCAAATGTTTTGCGCATTGAGATCATATCAGATCATATGTAGCGGATTGTAGGAAAGGAGTGTTTGACTCCAGGTCTTAAACAATCCTTAGAAATAGGAAGCTAGGAGATTTGTGCTAGAGTGCCCGATAGGAAAGTCACACGGAAGCGAGGTAGAAGACGCCCTTTTTTACTACCGGGGAACCAGTACCCGGGGTCAGACGTCGTAACGTGCCCATCCGACTCACGGCGGATATTTGGTGATTCGAGCGTTCGTAGCTGCCTGGGATCGAACCCGAGTTATCTTCATGGCTGTAACAAACGTTGACCACTAGGCCACCCCGGCCCGTTTTGCGCAGTGAGTGTACATGAACCGGATGCTAAAGCATCCACAAGGAGAAAGAGCTACTCTCTGCCACTAGGTGGCTGAAATCTGTTCTACGAAAAATAAAAATGTGTGCCCAAAGCATTTTACATAACGGAAGATACCCGAAACCCAGGGAGTTTTTAAAATCGGGTTATTAGAAACGAAAGTACAGTTCCGAGAATGGTGTAAACAGAAATGAAGACTTACACCCCTAGCGGGAAATCCGCGTGGGAAGAGAATTGGCACATCAATGAAAAATATTTCTCATAAAAAGCGCTATACGTAGGAAAAATAATTTTTTTAATCGGACTTTCAGAAGCGGAGTTATCGTTACATTATCTCCACGAGGGAGAATTAGGGATTTTTGAGAAAAAATATTTTCGGCGGTGGTTGATGTTTTACTGAAATATATTTAGGTAGATTTTTTGGAAGCGAAGATATCATTGCAAGCATGTTAAATAAGAATGTGCGCTTACGTCCGCTAGTAGCAAGGCATTTTGTCACAGAATATTGTAAAATGCATGCAAATTATTATTCGTCGTGACCCTTATCTAACCCAGAAAGAATTAAAATTTGACTTCTAGAAGCAGATTTCGGGGGAAATACATTATGCATTTATGCCCCCTAGCGGTGAAAGAATGCATTATATCAAATAGAAAGTGTACGCGGAATGGACATGGTCGTCGTAGACGGCATCGGGTGGTAAAAAAATTTTTTTTTTTACTTTGTATATAGAGTAAAATATATTTCGAGTTTAATAGCATGTACATTTACGCCCTCTAGGGGCGAGTTTAAGCATCGGAAATGTAACTAATTATAGGAACCGCCGTCCTAACATATGAGCAACGGATGAACACGCGATTAAGGCTTTTATTAGGAATACGCGATGGGACTCTATTTCAGAAATAATTTTTCAAATCGCGATAATAGTTAGACAATATGGGGTTCACGGAGAGGGAAGAATATAGTGACACTATTAGAATGATTTTTTTATCAAAAGAAGTGGCAAAATTATTTGTTCTGGCTTGAAACATTTAAGAGGAGAAAGGGTAAAAAAGCTAAAGGTGTATGCAAGTGATTTTATAAATTCGAATTTGAAACGTTAGTCATAAGCAGAAGACATGGAGAAGGCTTTATTGAATCTGTTACAAGATTTAAAAATAGATGTTAAAGACTGCAGAGGTCAAAGTTATGATAATGCGAGAAATATGTCTGGTGAATAATCAGGTCTCCCAGCTCGATTAAAAAGTCATAACTGTTTAGCCTACTACATTCCATGCGCAGCACTCTCTCTTAATTTGGTTAGGAAATCCGCAGCGGGATGCTTCCTTGAAGCTACATCCTTTTTATGTTCGTACAGGACATATACAACTTGTGGTCATCTTCATCATATAGGTGGCAAATCTTGAAGACATGTCTTCAAGATAATCATAAGCTCCACAGCTAATCTGGATCGCAATCTCCACTTCTTGTACCCAAAACGTTATGTGAAGCCCGATGGTCAGCAAGGGATGATGCATGCAAAGCCTTACGCTCTAGTTATTCCTGCATTAGAGATGCACTTCAAGACTTCGCAGAAAACACCGGTGAGAAATTACAAGCAAGAGTAGAAGCAGAGGGATTATTAAGTTAGATGAATTTGTTAGAAATGGTCATTCTCTTAGAGCTTTGGAGTGATATTTTACAAAGAATTGATAGTTGCAATAAAACACTGCAGAAAGTGAATATTGACCTTTCAGTTGCTGTAGAACTGTACGATTCACTTATTAAGTATTTGAGTGATCTCCGGAATAAATGTGATAAGTATGAGGAAGATGGAAAACTTTTGTCTCAGTGCGACGAATATCAGAAGAATGTTACCAGAACCCGTCGGAGAAAACTACAATTTCAAGAGATGAATGACAATAAAGAAACTGTTTTCAATGGAAAGGAATATATGCGAATATGCGTTTTCCATACAATCATTGATAACTTGGTGCAGCAGTTGAAACGTCGAGATGCGTATTCCGATGTGGAGAGCATGTTTGGGTTTCTAACGCAATTATCAGATGTTGATGAGACAATGGTATCTGAAAAGGCAAAAAATCTGACAGTTTACTCTAAAGATTTAGGTCCAGAATTTGAACAAGAATGTCTTCATTTCCAGAAATTTTGGTATAATTTAGATAGACAAGCAGTGACAGATTCAAGTGTTAGTGTTCCTGTTGAGGATATGATGCAACTGATTAGGGAAAAAAATTGATTCAACTTTTCCGAAAGTTGATGTTATCCTAAGGATTTACCTATGTATACCCATCACTAATGCCCCTGGAGAAAGAAGTTTTTCTCTTTTGAAAATCATCCACAATTATTTGAGGGCATCTAGTTCTCAAGAAAGAACAAGTGCATTGGCAACTTCGTCACTTAATTTGAACATTATAGAAACATTAACATTTGATGATATAGTAGAGGATTTCGCCAAAAGAAATCAAGAAAAAATGTTTTGGCGGTGAGTAATTTTACTGTATATAAGTTATGTTCATTCGTTTCTTCTATCTCTGTCACTTAATCGATATGCAATAAACATCGGTAGCAGCACTATCATTATATTTTTTTTAAATTCTAAAATTAATATTGCATACCTTGTAAATTTAAATCCAAAATTTTGCAGGCAAATGTTTCAGAAGTGTGTTAAAAAAAACAATTTCATTTGTAAATATAAAAATTTACGGTGAAATGATGTTTTAAAATTATGCGAATTAAACTTGTGAGAAAACGACATTTATAAATCTTTATTTCAATGCCCAGTTTTAAACAATGCATGTGCTAAAAATGTTACAGGGTTGGGTTGTTCTTGAGAATATGCTTATTCTTTGTGTAATAAAAAATCTAAATTTAATATGTAATTTAAATATGAAATTCTAATCGGCCTCAAATTTCTTACAATAAGTTTACTTAGGGGCGTCTGATTTTTCTTGGCCCAGGGCGCTGTAATACTTAAACTCGCCCCTGCCGCTACGTGTAGTCAACATTTTAAAGGAAAATCAGAAGAGATTTCATTCATTATTTACTGTTGTGAACTATAATACTAAAATCGTTTACTGTTTGAACTGAATGAATGTGTAGCGTTTAACTTTTTTTAACTTCCGAAAAAAGAAAACATGTTTTTTAAATAGTTTTCTCTATGGTACTACCAGATCTCTTCAAGGAAACATTCAATCAAGCAGCAATCTGTATTCAGAATGGCTACAGCATTATCGATCATATTCACATACTGAGAGAACTAATTGAAAGAATGAATGAATATGAAATCCCATTATGTGTGCCTTTTATTGATCAAGAAGAGGCCTTTGATTCCGTGAAACCAGCCGCAGTTATTTGAAATCCTGCAGCATTGCAGATGCATATTGCAATATTAATTATTTATACGTGTGAAACGGTAAATGAAAAGGTTCTTGCTCGGAAACAGAGCACGTATAAAAATTGGAAAGAGAGTGAGATAAGGCGATACCATGTCTCCCAATCTATTAAATACCACATTTCAAAACATCTTTCAGTCATTGAACTCGAAGACAATCGGGATAATGGTTAATGGAGATATAACCCACCTTTTAATCGCTTATAACGCAATCATTTTTACACATAACCCCTTAAGCTTCAGAGTGTGATCCAAGAATTTTTTTTTTTTTTATTGGAGCTTTAATGACCATGAGCAATTCAGTGGGCTATAAGCAGTCGTTCGTCCCTAATTCAGGGCCACTGGTTCCAGGGTAGAGAGAGAGGCAGCGCCGTAAGACAATCAGGATCCGTGCCTCACCGGGATTCGAACCAGGACCCATCTCCGACGAATGATCAGAAGCCACCGCTTATACCATTGCTACACCGGGCGGCTCCAAGAATTTGCTGACAAGACTAAAGAAGGGGTATTAAAAATGAACTTACGTAAAACGAAACTCTTGTGCAAGAAATAAAGATTTAGAGGTTGAGGATTTATAGGCAACTAATGCCTACATTTACATATACTACGTAGACAAAAGTGATTGGACGCTCCCACGCAGGCGCAATGGCATGTTCCCGCAGCAGACACGTGGTTGATAAGGTATAAAAACGGCTTCGGGAATACGTTCATATCAATCAGGGCCGCGGATGGCTTAGTGGTTAACGTTCGTGACTTCCACGGAGGAACCTCATGTTCGATCTTGGGCAGGTGCAGACGCTCGAACCACTAAATATCCGCCGTGCGTCGGATGGGCCACTTAAGCCGCCGGACCCCGGGTACTGGCCCCCGGTAATAAATAAGGGCGTGTTCCTCCTCCTTTCTACCTCGCTTCCGTCTCGCATTCCTATCGGGCATTCTATCTCAAATCACCTAGCTTCCTATTTCTGAGGGTTGTTTAAGACCTGGAGTTAGACACTCCCTTCCTAAAATCCTCTACATCTGATCTGATTCGTTCAAATCAATCGCAGATCAAATGGCTAACAGGAGAGAGCTCTCAGAGTTTGAAAATTGCGTTATAATAGGCTGTTCAATTGGAGGTATGAGCATACGAAGCATTGCTGATGTCAGACAGGTTGCTAAATCGATTGCCTTTGTCATCAACAAGTGGAAGAAGAGACACCGCAGGAATTCGCCTCGCCTTGGAAGACCAACAAAACTACATCCTAGGGTGCTGCAGAGGTAGATCAGGAAACCCAGGTTCCCACCAGTGCACGCCATAGCACATGAGTTCCATATGGCCACAGATGTTATGGTCTCCACCATGACACTTCGAAGAGGCACATGCACTCGGGAATCATGACCAAGCAGCCGCCCATATACCTCGCATTACAAAAACAAATGAAGCAACGTTGGTACGATGGTGTCAACAGCACAAAATTTGGACATTGGAGCAATGGCGGCAGGTGTTGTGGAGCGACGAATCCCGTTTCACATTCCGATAGGATAGACGTGTCTGGTTTTGGCAGTTATCCGAAGAGCGTCTGCTTCCGGATTGTACAGTACCGACTCTGAAGCACGGAGAAGGTGTAGTTATCGTATGGGGCTATTTCAGCTGGTACGGTGTGGGTCCACTGGTTGTTATTCACGGCAACATGAACTTTATGCTGTATAGAGATATTCTGGATAACTTAATGCTCCCAACGTTGTGACAATTCTGCGGACAGGAAGATTGTTTCTTTCACAAGTGGCATTGCCCAAGACGATGCCACTCGTCATGTTTCCAGGGCTACAATGGAGTGGTACGAGGAAAATCGGGTCTTGCTGGGGAACTGGTCTGCTCAGAACCCGGACCTCAATCCCATTGAATACCTATGGGTTGAACTTGAACGACGAGTGAGGTCTAGAACAACACCTCCAAACGTTGATGTATTCAAGGCGGAATAGAGGAACAGCCCGTACTCCATTAACTTGCGGACAGTTAACCTCAACGGTTGGCTACTGTAATCTCTGCAAATGGAGGACCTACCTGCTACTGATGTAAATACAGTACTGTTTTCCTATTTACTTACAGTAGGGGTCTAATCACTTTTATCCACGTCGTGTAGAACAGATCAAGCTAAGGATACGTCGAATAAGAAATAAATGGACGTGTTGAACTTGGCTGTAGTGCATTTGAATGAAACAGCCCGATTTTCAAGAGCAATTTACCATTATGTCTTATACCAAGTGCTGAATCAATGCATTCTCTCAGTTGTTATTGGAGACGTTAACTTAAAAAAACATACAAAGCCTGCTGGTGGCTGAAAAAACTACGTGGAAAGATGTATTCTTGGTGTAACCAGGAAAGATAGGGAAGTTGTGGATTAGGAGAATGACAAGGGGGCGAATGATATGATCAAAGTAAGAAACCCTCAAGTGGCAATAAACTGAACATATTTATGGAACTGACCAATGTTGGACAGTTGAAATATACTCACGGACAATGAAATTTGCGCACCTAGAAGAAAACATGCTACAACCGCGCAAATTCGCAAATAGCTAGAGTGCGTGCTGCTATGCAAATGATCCACGTTTGGTGCGATTGCGCATGATCGTGCGCCCTGTGGTGGCGCTGCAAGCACGAATTGGCAGCCTTATTAACAGGCGTGTAGTCGATGCCCCATGAAAGCGAAAAGCACCGGCCGACGCAAGCAAAAGTACAGAGTGACAAGAAGGCCGGGTAGACGCCAGATACTTCGCTTTACGCAACTTACGGACTTTTAGAGAGGCCTGATCATCGGGCTGAAAACCGCAGGGTGGTCGGCGCGCCGTATAGCACGAAACGTGGATCGTTCTGACCATACCGTCCGACTGTGTTGGGATCAGTGGACACGTGGTGGCACTGCTACACGTCGCAGCGGCTATGGAAGAACCAGGAGGACCACTGTTAGAGGGGATCGACGGATCGTGCGCCAAGCAAGAACGGCTCCCACGGGAACCCGGTCCACTGTACAGGCAGATGTAGCTGCTTCTATGCACCAACAAACCAATTCCCGACGCCCCGCGGAAGCGAATCTGCGATCCCAGCGCCCCTTACGTGCCATTGGCCCCGGAATATCGCCCGCTCCGTTTGCAGTGGTGCCTGGCCAAAGCGACGAGGGACGCCACAGATTGGCGATGAGTGCCGCTTCGTTTACGGGACAGATGATAATCGTGTCCGGGTGTGGAGGTCTCCGGTTCAACGGCACAATCCCAACCTTGCTACCGAGCGCCACACCTCCCCACTGCAGGCATTATGTTCTAAGGAGCCATTGCTTGAGATAGCTGATTAGTTCTAGTAGTGATACGTGGATCATTGGCTGGCCAGCGGTATGTGGATGAGATCCTACGGCCCCATGTGCTCCCCTTCCTGGCCGGGATTCCAGGTGCGCTATAACCAGCAAGATTCCTTAGCCCAGGACAGCCTACGTCATGTCCAGACACTTCTATTGCCTGCCCGCTCCCCTAACATGTCCCCTATCGACCATGTGTGGGACCAGTTGAAACGCCGGCTGCCGCGCACTATCCGGGATTTGGAGCACACCGTCCAACACGTGTGGACCAGTCTGCCGTAGGACATCATCAGCCGTCTGCTCGCTTCCATGCTGGACCGTATTGTAGCATGTATCACCGCACAGGCGGTGAGATGTGCTGTTGAAGATGACCGGACTGCATGCCACAGATCCCTCTGTAATTGTCCTGCAGCTCTGTTTTTGCCATCATGTGTATCATTCATTTGTATCATTACGTCCATAAGATTTTAGTTCAATCCGATGCTTCCTTCTTGGTGCGCAAATTTCATTGTCCGTGACTGTACTAGACCGGATACCACGGACGGGACCCAGAAGATCAGGTGGAGGGAATTTGAAAGCATGCCATAATGACAGGGAAGTGAATCGCTCAAGACAGCAGTGGATTGATAATGGTTGTTAGTGATGATGGTAAAAGTTTACCTGCCACTAGTATTAAATATAATATTTTATTAAAGTGCCTAATATTCCCGTCGTAGCTAAGTACCTATGCACCTGCTCGCCAAAGCTTCTTTGCGCCACGTCACGGAAAAAGTAAGCAGCTTCAGACTCGCTGAACCTTTGGAAGAGGGACTTTGAGAAACAGCATTGTCGGTATTTGGATCTTGGGCACCTTACGAAGGATGCAAACTTCCTACTCGAAGACCGCGCAAGCAAAGAACAACAACACTTTCACTAAGTTAGGCTTGGATGGTATTTTGATTGCGGCCGTCTTTCTATCAAGTACGTGACTACAAGTCATGGCCTCGTCCAAACAGGAAGTGTTGGAGTCAGAATTGTTTTCCTCTCATTTCATGAATGACGTATTATCGCTCACAAACGCACTATAAACTCAGGGACCCGCATTTCTAGGATATTATACCGCAAGTTGAAATCCTTACTTCACATAAAAAATACATATTTTTTTTATTTTAATACTCGTGCCCACTGTTTTTCTTTGACCAAAATTTTGCAAAGGAACTTAAAACTGTTTCAAAATGTTCATTGACACGAAAAAAAAAAAAAAAAAGAAAGCTCTCGTCCTTTCATTGGAATGACATACGTAGATCTGAGCAATAGGCTTGCTTTATGTCCTTGGTTGCTACTTCAAAGAAAGTTTTAAGAAAATTGCGGTATTTTAGCCCCACGCAATACTTACAGCAAGCAGTCTAAACAGGAAAGGCGCATAAACGATAATTCAAAATTTCCTGATCCGTACCTTATGGGAAATCGATATAACTGAAACTACTTACCATATGAGGTATGATCAAAAGTCCTCAGATTGGTTGCATAAGTTTCAAATCGCGCGACCAAGCAGGAAGCGGTTTGGCACAGGACGTCAACAGACGTACCAACAGTGTCAACAGCGCGTAGCCAATGAAAGAAGACACGTGTCGGGAGCTGCCTTGGAGAGTATATAAGGTGTGCTGTAGGCATTTTTAAAACATATCACTTCTTGCTGTCATGGATAAAAGGAGCGCTTTATCAGATAGGCAATGATTATCGGCCTTCGGGACAAGGTTGGTAGTATGTATTTCTGAAACAGCCCAGTTTGTGAACTGTTCGCGTGTTGCTGTGGCTAAAGTGTATCGTGATTGGAGAAATGGCACCACTGCGAAGAAGCGACGTGAAAACTGCGGAGCACCACGTGCCATTGATGTTAGAGGTGAACGTCGGCTTTGAAGTTGCGTGAGGCGGGGCGATCGACACGCTACACTGGAGCAACTCACTGGCCGAATGAACCAGGGGGCTATCTGAAGTGTGTATAAAACGACAGTTCAGCAAACCCAGCTGCGTTTGGGGCTCCAATGCAGACGGATGGTCACTGCACTTATGCTAACGAAGCTGCATCGGCAGAAAACGCTTACATTTGCACGGCAGTATCGGAATTGGACTTCCCTGATTGGCAAAGGATTTCCTTCTCCGATGAGTCACGTTTTCTGCTTCATCAAACGGATGGACGTTGGCGTATACGGCAAGAAACATCGGAGAAAAACATTCTTCAACCATTGCTGGAAGAACACAAGCTGGTGGGGGCAGCGTTATGGTCTGGGGAATGTTATCGTGGCATTCTCTGGGTCCACTCATACCTGTGAATAGCAGTGTGGACCGAATTCTTTATGAATCCATCCTTGCACACCACGTACACCCACACATGCTGATTGTCTTCTCTGGGACAGATGGGATCTTCCAGCACGACAATGAGATGTGTCACACGGCTAGAAATGTCTGAGGGTAGTTGGAATAGCACGATATCCATTACATGCCGTACACAAGATCTTTTATACTTCATACTCATAATCTTTTTCTCATGCAGACACTCCTGAATCTGATCCACCCATGTCTTCCTTGGCCTTCCTCTACCTTTCCTTCCTGCCACTTGGGTTAAAGGGAAGTGCACGATGAAGACTTCAAAGTACTTCCCTGGCACCCTTATTCCCCAGACTTAAACCCAATTGAGCATCTGCCGGACCACCTCGATCGTGTTGTCCGCTGTATGGGTCCTCCACACCAGGCACCCTCCAGCAACTATCAGATGCACTGCAGTCAGCATGGCTCCACATACCTGTGAACACCTTCCAGCACTTTATTGAGTCACTCCCAGCCCGTCTAGCTGGTGTCCGCGTTGCACACGGCGGTTACTGCCGATATTACTGTAGTTGGTGGTCCCAATAATGTGACCCGACCGTGTATAAGGCTGCAGTGTAAATACCTATTTTGCGTTGTATGGTAGCACAAACAATACTAAAAAGTTGCTCTTTACTTGGGTAACCGATGAATGGCTCTGTTTAAGCCTTTCAGAGCCAATGGAACATGAAAAGCTTAATAGGTGTAAACACTTTGAATAGAGAAGACAAACTTGCTACTTCATATTATGGCAAGCGGAAATGAACTTCAGAATATCGGTAAAAGTACAGCTAAAGGTTAATTTGCCACCGCTGTAGCGCACGGGCATCTGATCATTCGTACGAGATAGAACCGCGGACGAGGCATGAGTATTGTGCTTTTCTTACAGCTCTGTTTCTTTCCCATCCCTGGAACCAGTAGCTCCAAATTAAGAACAGGGTTGCCTTATAGCTTTCTGAGTTGCTACGGTGGACGTTTAATCACGAGATAAAGTTTACCAAAGAGGGGGCACTCCCTTTCAATCAATGGACTCGTCCTTGAAGCACGATTGTAAGCTGCGATTTCGGCTTAATTTCCAATCACACTTTGCATTAAAGTGGATACAAAAAATACCTTATTTGCAGGAAAAGTGATAGATTTCTTGCTTTTTACAAGTTGAGAAATCATCCATCAATTTTCTTTTTTCAACTTTCTTGAGCACGTATTAAAAGTACGTCCTTATGGTAACGTTTTGTACGGCATGGATTCATTCCCGAGTTAGATTCAGAAAGCTTTTTGTATAAAATTCTGCTAATCTTCAGGCTGATTCATATATTTGCATATATGATTAACGCAGGTTTCTTTTATTGCTTTTTTTTTATTGGAGGTTTAACGACCACCGTTAGCAACTCAATGGGCTATAAGCAGTCGCCCGTCTCTAATTTAGGGTCACTGGTTCCATGGAAGGGAGAGAGTCAGCGCCGTAAGACAAACACAACATCCATGCCTCACCGGGAATCGAACCTAGACCCATCTCGGACGAATGATCCGAAGCTATCGCTTAGGCCAGTGAGTCAAAAACGCCTTTATATATTTGTAGCTAAATCTATACTTTTAAGGTGGATGTCAAGTAATTTTGCTTCCTGTGCTTTCAATGGAAAACCTTCTGTACACATTTTCTTCACAATTAATGAGTTCCCAAGAATAAAAATTTGAACATCGATTAAAATATCTTCATTTTATAACTTGGAATACTTAATATTTTCTAAAACATAACCGTAATTATGCAATCCAACATTTGTCTACTGACGTCATCAAAGTAGGGTCGCGCCATCTTTTTTCTGGTTTCAACACCACCAAAGGAAAAGTTATTGATTTTTAATATGGTTATGTTTTAGAAAATATTAAGTATTCCAAGTTACAATATGAAGTTTTTATCCTTGGGAACACACTAATTGTGAAGGAAATGTGCACAAAAGTTTTTCCATTGGAAGTATAGGAAGCAAAATTACACGGCGTCCACCTTAAACGTTATACCATAAAAAAAATTCCTATTCGCGTGCATTGCCGACAATTGTTTGTCGAAGTTTTTTTTACACCAATTATTTTTCATGTTGATTTGAACGAAACGCAATTAGGCCGCCCCGGTGGCGCAGTGGTCTAAGCGATGGCATCTGATCATTCGTCCGAACGGGGTCTGGGTTCGAAACCCGGTGAGGCATGGATGTTGTGTTTGTCTTACGGCATTGGCTCTCTCCCTTTCCTGGAACCAGTGACCTTAAATTAGGGACGGGCGACTGCTTATAGCCCATTGAGTTGCTCACGGTGGTCGTTAAACCTCCCATGAAAAAAAAAAAAAAAAAAAAAAAACTCAATTAGACCACTAGGTGGCGCAAAAATGTAGTTCTATTAGCTCACTCTTAAGTATATGCGCATGCTCATTGGCACCTTTTCCAAAAGACGTATTTGAAAATCTTTTTACAAGCACTACGAAGCATTAATCATGACCATGCTGATGCACCTACTGTGATACGTAGATTCTCCCCTAGATGATGTTGATGCATTTAACTTTTTACGATAATTTCATATCTAAAAGTTCCATACGAAAGAGGGGGGGGCGAAATTTCGTTCTATAAATGGAACTACATAAACTTTCCATTCATTTCTTGCTTGTGCGATGTACATTTTTTCCACTGGATGGATTAGATCTTGAAGGTTCATGCTGTAATTTGGTGCTATATTTCAGCTTTTTGGCGTCTTGCTTTAAAGCTGTCGCATCTCATATTTGTAGCCACTCCACGATTTTCCGTGCATTTTAGGTGTCGTTTTTCTTCCCAAAACGTGGTAAATTCTAATTTTTAATAGAAAATTTCTAACTTACTTGAAAAATTTTCTCGAAATACCTGTAGCGTGATAGATTTGAGACCTATCAAAAAACATTTCTCCTTTCCCTTAAGAATTCTGTGGCATTCTTGTTATTTGAACTGAGAGAACGCCATCTGCTTCGTTTTTCCCTCCCTCCCATTACTGTTTTTGAATGTTTACATTCAAACAGAATTCACTCAGTTTTAACATCTAAAATAACATGTTTTGTGCAACTAGTATGTTACGCGTCAAACAGATGTGAGGAAAGCTCGTGTGTAAAGACGAAACTGGTCCCATGACGAGCTATAATTCCGCTCTCCATATTCATTACGTTGCATCTCGTTATTACTCGGGCGTTGGGTAAAAACGTTTCTTTGCATGAGCAGTCATCAGATGGTGGAACACCTTAACTTTGAGCACCTGTGCACGAGGTAGAAATAATGCCACTAAATGTAACATGGGGCAATGAACTCTTTTTATGCAAACGTTTCCTTCATTCTTTGCTTGCCATATTGACACAGCTTTCATAAGAATAACGAAAATGATGGATCTAACTGCAAAAAATAATATTCTTCTGCGGACACATTTTCAACGATTTTGCGCTTCAGTTCCACGGGAACAGATAAGCCTCCCAGGTGGCACAGTAGTCTATGCGCTGGACTCTGACCATAAATCCGAGATGGGTCCTATAGTTCGAATCCCGGTGGGGCATGGATGTTGCTTGTCTTACGGAACTAGCTCTCTTTTCCCCTGGAACCAAGGGCCCTAAATTAGGAGGGGACGACTGATTGTAGCCTATTGAGTTGCTCACAGTTGGCGTTAAACCCCAAACAAACAATGAGTATGAACATCGAGAACTTACATCAATGAGCCATTGCATTATAACCACCCCCAGCGTAGAGAAACGAGCGCGCCTGGAAACCGAACGGTGACGCATATGAAGTTCTTAGAGCAGTATGTATACAACCTGGGAACCGGGTTTCGGTTAGTAGTGTTTGGAGTCAGAATGGTAAAAGCTGCCGATTTATCCGAGTTTGATAAAGGACAAATTGTGATGGCACGACGCTTCGGAACTACGATCACGGAAACGGCGCGGCTTGTGGGTTGTTCACGTGTCGCTGTAGTGAGTACGTATCAAAAGTGGTGCACAGATGGAAAAACGACGGGCCATCGTACAGCCGAGTGTCGTCCACAGCTCATTGATGCCAGAGGGGAGTGGAGATTGTCGCGCTTTGTTCACAGCGACTGCAGAACCAAAGTGCGACAAATCACCCGCAGGTACAACAGTGGTTATCAGGGCAATGTGTCGCAGCACACAGTTCATCGCAGCCTTCTTCGTATGAACCTGCGTAGCCGAAGACCCAGGCGGGTCTTCATGCTCACTGCATTCATCGCCAATAACGCATGACATGGGCCCAAGATCATCGAGATTGGACCGTGGATGATTGGGAGAAAATGGCGTCATCTGACGAATCGAGATTCGTAGTGTATCATCTAGACGGCAGAGCACGGCTACGCCGATTACCAAGGGAGGCTATGACACCTGGATGCACTGTTGGGCGGAAACAGGCCGGCGGCGGTGTTATTCTGTGGATGATGTTTTCTTGGGACACGTTAGGCCCTATTATCCCAATAGCACAAATTCCTGAAAGCTGTCAGGTATTTGAACATTGTTGTGGACCAAGATCACCCATTCATGGCAACTGTTCCCTGCTGGTGATGGCCATTACCAACAGGATAATGCGCCATGCCACACTGCCAGAGCCGTCCAGTAATTGTTCGAGGAACATGCTGGTGACTTTGTGTTAATGTTCTGGCCTCCAAATTCACCTGACATGAACACAATCTACCATTTGTGGTTCGACTTGGGAAAGCGGATTCGCGCTGAAGCACCACCGCCCCAAAATGTACGGGAGCTGGAGGACCTGCTGTTGACAATATGGTATCAGATACACTAGGATAAATATCGCCACCTCGTCTAATCGATGACTTGCCGAGTGTTCGCTGTTTTGGCGGGCTAAAGGGGGCCCTACAGCTCATTTGCTAATTGGTCATATTGTAATGGATCATCTGTGTAAAGTTGGCACTGAATTCTGTGGTGTACTGATCGCGTCAGGTCTGAAGTTTGTGGTACCGATTCAGCCTGATTTTTAAGCATTATACGACGTTTTTAATACTGTTTGATTGTTTTGGTGTCTGGCGCTCTTTGTCCAAACATGGCCTTTGCGTCATAAAAATTCACCAACCTGAAGGTTTTGGACAAGTTGTTTAGGGTACGGGCTTCACGTACGTCGCGGATTGTTCTCGGAAACGGCGATATGTTCATTGTTCTCGGAATCTGTTCTGGCTTAGAGTCCCTGTGCAAGACCTAGATGTCGATTTTCCTTCCTGATTGTTCTATCCATTCGTTGAAGCTAGTGCTTCTAAAGTAGTAATGGGCTACACCTTTGACGGCCATGGGGATTATCAACCCCCAGAATTGTTCGAAAAAGCAACTAAATTTTAACTTGTTAAAGATGTTTTGAGGTTTGTCGTCAACTCTTGTCTAAAAATATTAAATTTTTTATACATTCCTTGATTCTATTTCAGGTGCTTGCATCACAAATGCAGATATACACTCACTCCTCCTGAAAGGAAAATATGTAAACATCAGTTATTTTGTTTGATTTAATTTAGAAAACAACGTTTATGAATGCAATATTTATAAAGTCTACTATATTTTTGCTGGAAACTATGGTCCAGATTCATCAGGACTAAGTGTTTTTTATTTCATGCTTGTGGCGATGTTACCAATTTCACGTGTCAAATGTCTTGGGCGGTCATGGATTTTGATTAGTGCTTTCCATACGCTCAATAGGTATGGAGATGAAGATAAATAATTTATTTTGGGTTTGTCTCCAGCCGTCAAATGCGAAAACAATTTTTAAAAGTATATACACTACTCGAC
The DNA here is from genome assembly GCA_039090855.1 of Macrothele yani. Taxonomy (NCBI): domain Eukaryota; kingdom Metazoa; phylum Arthropoda; class Arachnida; order Araneae; family Macrothelidae; genus Macrothele; species Macrothele yani. Next base: position 24,754,051 of record CM077006.1, on the reverse strand, counting down.
AATGGCATCGCTCCATCCAGTAGCGTTCGACGTATCGACATACAAATTGGTAGGTGCGTGGATGCAGGTGGGATATGCAAATCAGTCGAGTAGGCAGCCAGTCGCGTGAGTTAAAATGGGTAAGCATGAGCTGCCAAGGTAGTGCCCCATACTCCAGATCGTACCAAACAAATCAACGGAGTATTGAAAGTTGCTAAAGCATATCTGAGGACGGGAAGTGCCTCCTTTACCCAGCAACCAACACTATCAGAGAGATGCAGGAGCGTAGGCGTCCGTGATGCTAGTTCAACGAATCGCTGCCCATGTGCGTGGAGATATCAGAACAGTTGAACATTGTTGAAAACAGCGATTGCATGAAGGTATATCAAGTAGCCGTAGCGAGACCGATGCAGTCAGGCGGACTTCAACACTCACCTATCGGCGTATTCGTCTCCAGGAAATTGTGGAACCACAAGCTACTGCAGAGTATTCGATGGGCTTTAGCGACATTTATGGACATATACTTTACTACTCGGACAGTGAACCGAAGATTTGCGGAGGCAGGTTTGGGCTCTCGGCAGCCATTGGCCGTAGGGGATCGCCGACCTCGGCCGGATTGTTGTTGTAATAGAACTGCGTAACTACAGGAAAGGCACGACGTATTCAGCGATGAGTCCCGATTCCGCTTCGGTGCTGACGATTGTTGCCACAAGCAACATTCAGCTGTTATCTGGGAGCTGCACACTGCTCGCTAATTGGGCATCCTCATATGGTGTATAGTTACGATAGGCGGTCAGCTCTGATACATGGCATGGTAAGAGACCTGCGATGCGTGGATGACATTTTGTAGCCTGAAATTCTTAGTGGTATCTTGAAGGCCTTTTACCTGCAAGATAACACTTGCCACATACACCGCTAACACCTCCTAAGCGTGCCTACAAGGGATCTATATGCTCCCCATGCCGATCGAGATCTCTGGACCTTTATCGTCCATATGTGGAACCACATTGTAGGCCTCTCCTCAACCGCCCAGAAATGTGGCTGAATTATGGGACCAGGCTAATATTGAGTTAGTCCCAGATATCCCAGGCCACCATTAGAGGGTATATCACTCCATGCTACACCGTGTGTCTGATTGCTTGCGCAACATGGTTGTCAGGCAAAGTAACGACTGCCGTCACTTGATCCTGTCTTGTAGCCTGTCAAACTGATGCGTTGCCTTGGAAATTAAATATGTATTTCGTACCTCACATTCTGTGCCTTGTAACTTTCGGCACAGTTGGCTCACTCTTTCTGGATGGGACATTTTCAGTGTCGTGGATCGAGGAATGGCGCAAATAAGCAACAAAATGCTTCTTTTGTGTAACTATCGAATGGTAAAGAACAAAATGCGAATTCTAGAAGTGGTGGCATCATGCTCCTGCAGAGAAAGAAAACAATACATTAGAAATAGCATGAAATACCCCCACAATCTTCGTCATGGCTATAGATATCTAATCCGACAAAAGAATTTCGAGATACAACTCACAGATTCGAAGATATCATGTTCATAGATAGACGGACAAAGTAATGCTAAAGCGTTTCCTTTTACACGTACATAAAATGCTTAAAAGTATCTAAACATTTTCTGAAAATACACTGCTTAGTTTTGTTTTCATTTATGTTGGAATAGTGAAGATAAATAGCAATCACTTTTATGAGATAGATTCTTTCTGAAACGAAAAGTAGAAGAAAAACTTTACTGTGTGAAATTTGAGCATCCGGCCCTTTAGCAGATAAAATTGAAACATTCCCTATGGACAGGTCATAAAATAAATGAGGTATTCCTCCTTAAAATCTGTTCCAAAATTAATTCTTAACCTAAAAGCAGAAAAGAAAAACCATTTCAAAATTGGTATCAGAAAAGTGTATATAATAAAATTGCGTGTTCAGACATTATTGTAAGCGAAAACAAAGTTTACTTCAAGTTTTCGGGGTGCTGAACTTCCCTGAATTATTATCTGAAATATAATTTCTTGATATTTCGTTCCATTTCTTCATTTCAAGATCTCGCTGGCAGAGTACGTTCTTCAGCTGTAAATTGGGCTCTCACTTTTCTTCTGGTGCACATAAAAATGTTGATACGTAGGACTTAACGTCTTTTGAAACTTCTAGGTAGCTGCTTGGATCTGGCCTTACAGTTGTGATATGAAACACTTTTGCTCTTAATAAAAAACTGCAAATTCCTTTGAAAACTTTGTACCCTACCAAGGGAAGTCAGAAGTTCGTCCCGTTGCAGCTGAAAAGTTGAATGATGTAAAAAAGCCATACACGCCTACTTTCTTCTGCAAAGGACAGGCCGTTGTTTTTCACAGTCCTTTGCCAAAATTCCACAAGAGCCACGATCCCACGGCGGTAGTACCCGGCAGGTTTAAAGGACACAAACTTTCTGATGTCAGATTTCACAACCATCACTGAAGTGCCGTCCTTGTAGGAATATGCCATGGAGAGAAACAGTTGGTAGTCGGATGGGGAAAGCTCTAGACTTGGAGTATGATCTGAACCCTTTCCAATGACTATAGTTTCAGATGAGGTGTGACTAGAAGCATTGGTACAAAACCCGCATCCGTTTCATGAGGGCCGGGCAGGGTTCACTCAGGGCATCATGGATCTGCTGCAGTTGTGTGACATAAGTCTCCCTCCACAGCCTGATCATCTAGTAGGAGTTTCAAGTTCACGGGACTTAAAATTCCGCCAAATGCACAGCATGACTTTCTTCTCTAACCTTTCCGCTTTGCACCACTGGCTTTGTTTCATGATGTGGTGTCAGCCACTGGTTCTTGCTAGTACTATAACTCAGGAATATCCACATTTCATCACCAGTGATGATACGACGCTAACACCCATCGAGTTTCTGGTGCGCAGGACCCTCACAAACCACCAAAGACACAGCATGACTTTTCTTTCGAACCGCCCTCTTTGCACCACTGGCTGTGCTTCCTGACGTGGCCTCAGCCACTGGTTCCCAATTGTACGATAACGTAGGAATATCTACTTTCATCACCTGTAACGGTACCACGCCAAAACCTATGGAATTCTTAGTGTACAGGACCCTAACAATTCCGCCAAATGCACAGCATGACCTTCCTTTCTAACCTCCTCTTTGCAGCACTGGCTGTGCTTCTTGGCGTGGCCTCAGCCTCTGGTTCCCAATGGTAGGATAACGTAGGAATACTAACATTTCATCTCCTGTGACGATACGAAGCCAAAACCGATCTAGTTTCTAGTGTACAGGACCTTCACAATTGCACCAAATGCACAGCATGACGTTCCTTTCGAACCGCCCTCTCTGCACCACTGGCTGTGCTTCCTGGCGTGGCCTCAGCCACTGGTTCCCAATGGTAAGATAACGTAAGAATACCCACATTTAATCACCTATGATGATGCGATGCCAAAACCTATCGTTCTGTGGATTTGACAGGAATCTGTGACAGAGATCATCACGTTGTTCTGCCTGCTGGGGTGTCAGTTCATGGAGAATCATTCGACGGAGCTTGGAGGAGAAACCTAGCTGGTACAGGTGACGAACGATTGTGGATCGTAAATACCTCACGTGATCTGCTAATTGTCGTGTGTTGGTAACCTGGATCTCTGCCGCAGTTTTAACTAGGATATAAGTGATTGTGTTCGTTGTACAAGCTGACATCTGCTGGTCTTCGAGACTGGTATCGCCAACATTTAAATGCTGGAATTATTTTCCACCAATGCTGCTGGTCACTGCTTCCCCGCCTTTAACTATGCAAATTTCTCTCGCATCTGCTACCGCGTTTAAGCCATTTCTCCAATAACTATGGAGGAGCACCCGAACTGCACGTTTATTGACCTCCTTCCTCTGCTAACCTGATGATGCAATGTGGCATCGTGCCAAAAGCCAGTCATCAGATCGTGGGTTCCACGTGATCGGGGTACCTAGTTGACGCTCTTATACATTCCGCGTAAGAATGGATACCCAACAGTATACGTATGTGAGTCAAAAGGAGACGAACTTTTGACTCACTCTAGTACGGTGTATGATCTATTAGGGGTATGCAAAAGTTTTCGCCACCCGCCTAAAGGGTTTAACCGACCAGCGACCCGTGCTGTCAGTTCGTGCATGAAGCCAAGCATGGCGGTCGATAAAGTTCATTTGCGGCACTGTTTGTTAATAATGTTTAATTTAGGGAAAAGTGCGAGTGAAGCATACGGTCAAAACGGTTATGGGCGAGCGGACGTGTGGAGAATGGTTTGCCAGGTTAAAGAAAGGTGATCTAAGCTTGGAAGACAAGCCATTGCCGCCCCGGTGGCGCAGTGGTCTAAGGCGTTGGCCTCTGATCATTCGTCCGTAAGGGGTCCGGGTTCGAATCCCGGTCAGGCATGGATGTTGTGTTTGTCTTACGGCACTGGCTCTCTCCCTTCCCTGGAACCAGTGACCCTAAGTTAGGGACGGGCGACTGCTTATAGCCCATTGAGTTGCTCACGGTGGTCATTAAACCTCCAATCAAAAAAAAAAAAAAAAAAAAAAGACAAGCCACGCGCAAGTAGACCGCAGGAACTCGCAAACCAGGAACTGCAATTGCTGTTGCAAAAGGATGCCATACAATCGACCGCGCAACTCGCGAAACGTTTAAAAGTGGATGAATCGACGGTGGTACGTCTACAGGCCTTGGGCAAGGTCCAGAAGATTGGTAAGTGGGTTCCGCATACTTTAACGAAGCGTAAGGTTGGTCAACGATTGGTCACTGCATGTCGTTGCTGCAGCGGTTTCAAGGGAAGAATTTCTTGTGGAATGTTGTCACCGGAGATGAAAAATGGGTCTATTGCGACAGCCCCGTACGCAAGCGATCCTGGGTCGACCCAGGCCAGCCATCAACATCCACCGCAAAACAGGATATCCACGGGGAGAAAGGTGCTGTTGTGTGTGTGTGCTGGGATATGCAAGGAGTGCTGTACTTCGAATTGTTGAAACCGGGCGAAACAATCACTGCATGACGATATAGCGATCAGTTGTTGAAACGGAACGCCGCAATCGAGCAAAAACGCCCATGGACAGGTAAAGGACGCCGCCCAGTCATCCTGTTACACGATAATGCCAGACAACATGTCGGTGCCACCACGAAATCAACCCTTGAACAGTAACAGTGGGAGGTTTCACTGCACCCGGCTTACTCCCCGGATATTGCACCCTTAGACTTTCATCTGTTTCGCTCTATGCAAGATGCCCTAGTCCAAGAGCGGTTCACCACAGTTCTAGAGGTAAAACATTTCGGTACTGCGTTCTTCTGCTCAAAACCAGAGTCCTTCTATCACAGGGGCATTCATTTCTTGCCTGAAAAATGGCAAAAGGTCATTGATGCTAACGGCCAATAATTCGTTGAATAAATGTGTATTGATTTCCTTATTGTCCCTGTGTCCTTTTTCCTTAAAACGGCGGAAAATTTCGCATACCCCTAATAGAAGAACAAAACGAAAGGAAGAAGTAACTACATGTAAATGTTTTGTTAGCTGCAAAAACGGATTTTTTTTTAATTTTTAATTTTTTTTGCATTAACTAAATTGGAAAGCTTTTCAAACATAATTTAAAGTGAGTTCCTACAACTGTTTCCTGGAACTGTTATTTGATTAGTTGTTGGTTTGTTCTATGCATGATGGGATTACGATACAGATTTTTTTAGCATGTTTCTTGTTTTTGAGTTACACGAAGAGTTGCTAAACTGGGTGACCAACTGTGGCCGTTCTCAAACTTCAACATTTTCATTAAATTTTTTTTAGCGATTTGTGAATTCATTCGCATAGAAACTTTGAATTTAATTAGAAATGAAAATGTGGGGCATTTCTCCTAATTCCGAAAGTCTGTATTTGGCTTCAATAGATACGTTTTGTTTGCTTCTTATGCAGCTACGCTTTAGAAGCTTGTTGATGGATCTGTATCTGCTCGTTAACTCGTCGCTTTGGTTGCCTTTTACAGAACTTAAAAAACATTTCTTGATTCAAGGTCTTATGCTCTTTTAAAGTTGTCCGCTTGGTTTCTTGCTGTTCTTCGTTGTTCGTTCTCCTTTTGTTTCAGTTTCCTTCCTTTTTTTTCTCTCGGGAAATTTTTTTGATCGTTCCATATGTGTTCAGGCATGCGAACAAACTTCGTATCAGATCTGTTCAACCTTAATACCTGTTGGTTATTTTCCTCTTTACGTCTGTGGTACCTTCTCTTCATCTCCCTCTCAGAATCCAGTGATCCATAGTAATTGAAAAAATAATGAAAAAGGTGCAAATTACGGTTATAAGCTGATCTAGGATGAAAGGCTCGATACTTCATGTAGCCAAGGCGACTTAAAGATGACGTCAGATCCATGAATTATTCCGTATGCCTCTCTATTTTCATGGCGTCATGATATCACACGACCCAGTTTGCCTAACACAAGACGTCATAACTCGCGACGTCCGAACAAGAGCCCTTCTTTGCAGATGTCTAAAAACTTCATATAACCAGAAATGTTATATATATAACCAGAAACACCCATATTCAAGAATTTTACATTTTTTGAGCTATTTTTTTAATTATATATAATTTATGAATACTAAATTTGTGATGTTGAAATTTAATAAAAATAGCAATGTTTGTTCACGACTAAATATTTAAAATCACCTATAGTTTCGCAGAGCGTTTGGTTCGGCATTATCGTCCTGATGATGCCGAGCCAATCGCTCTGCAAAACTATAATCGATTTTAAATCAACATTTAATTGTCAACGTTGCTATTTTTATTAAATCTACTTGGTTTAAGTTGACAACAAGTATTTACTATATTATAGTTGAAAAATAAGTACATTTCTGATTTTTGCATTATCTTGGATTACGTATCATTCAAAAAAAAAAAACATTTAAGTTCATCACTAAATGAGAAATCCAGTGCCATTAATTGAATATTGTGCACATACTTCGTAATAATGCACAGTCGAGTCACATTCTGACCACCTCCTACTTTTGACGTCAACAGCGCGTAGCCAATGAAAGAAGGGCACGTGTTGTGAGCTGGCTTGGAGGGCATATAAGGTGTGCTTGTAGGCATTAAGAAAACATAACGCTCGTTGCTGTCATGGATAAAAGGAGCCATTTATCAGATTTGCAATAAGAGATGGTTGCGGCTTTCGATCCAAGGGTGGTAGTATTTCTGAAACAGCGCAGTTTGTGAACTGTTCGCATGCTGATGTGGTTAAAATGTATCGTGATTGGAGGAATGGTACATTGCGAATAAGCGACGTGAAAACTTCGGAGCACCACGTGCCATTGATGTGAGAGGTGAACGTTGGCTTCGAAAGTGAGCTAGGGCCGATCGATGCGCTACACTAGAGCAACTCACTCACCAAATGAACCAGGGGGCTAATGGAAGTGTGTCTAAAACAACAGTTCAGTGAACCCTGCTGCGTATGGGGCTCCAATGCAGACGAATGGTCACTACACCTATGCTAACGAAGGTGCATCAGTAAAAAAGGCTTACATTTGCAACGGCAGTATCGGAATTGGACCTCCGCTGATTAGCAAAGGATTGCCTTCTGCGATAAGTCACATTTTTTTGCTTCATCGAACGGACTGACGTTGGCGTATAAGGCGAGAAACATCGGAGAAAAACATTCTTCAACCATTGCTGGAAGAACACAAGCTGGTGGGGGCAGCGTTATGGTCTAGGGAATGTTATCGTGGCATTCTTTGGGTCCAGTCATACCTGTGGATAGCAGTGTGGACCGAATTCGTTATGAATCCATCCTTGCAGACCACGTACACCCATACATGCTGATTGTCTTCTTTGGGGCGGATGGGATCTTCCAGAACGACAATGCGACGAGTCACACAGCTAGAAATGTCCGAGAGTGGTTGGAAGAGCACGATGAAGACTTCAAAGTACTTTTCTGGCCCCCTAATTCCCCAGACTTAAACCCAATTGAGCATCTGTGGAACCACCTCGACCGTGTTGTTCGCTCTATGGATCCTCCACCACACACCCTCCAGCAGGTGTTAGATGCACTGCAGTCAGCATGGCTCCACACACCTGTTATAGCACGTTATTGAGTCATTCTCAGCCCGTGTAGCTGCTGTCTGAGCTTGACGGGCTCAATAAGCGGACGGCGGTTACTCTGGATATTAACTGGTGGTCACAGTAATGTGACTCGACCGTGTATTAAGCAGAAAATTTATCGTATTACGGTGTTCTGTGAAAGCAGCTATTTCTTTCAATTTTTTACCAGCTTTAATTACCTGGTCTGTTAAGCATTAGTCAAAGAAGCTTAACAGTCTAGGGTGCAACAGTCCATCTCGAACTGATGAACATAGGCTCGAATGCAGGGAGGTCGTGAATGTTAAATCAGTTTTCATAATCCTGGTTCTTTCCCTATCCTTGCTAGTAGTCCCACTTAGGAGTGGGATACTAATTTTAGATATTTATTGATGTCAATAAACCCAAAATTTTGAGAAAAAAAATGGACTAATTTTTTTTAGCACCGGAAAGAGCTATGATTTGTGTCTAGCTTTTGCATTTCGCCAAATAACCATTTCTACTCTTTTTTACTAAACAAAATAACCACGTAGTTTTACTACTCTGTCAATAAATGATATACACTGATGTGCAAAAATTAAGGACGAAGAGGAGAAATTAGCAGGCAGAACGGACCGAAAGACCACTCAGGAGATAGACTAGGGTCCGGTACGGTAGGGCAATCGCATATATGCAGCATGACGTAGGGGGGAGTGTCGGACGGGTATAAAGCACGCGGGCGGTGTACGCCCAGTAATTTGGTGAAAGCTATTGCACGGTGTACATCGGTTTGAACGACGTCGAGTTGCTGCCACCGTGGGATATGGCCAACAGGCAATCCAGTAGACGACATCTGGGAAGTTGGAAGAAGGTCGAAGTGTGACTAGTTTTGTCCGAGGAGTTCGGGATCGCTCACAGCGTTGTTTCACGAGCTTGGAGAGCATTTCAAACGACAGGAACAGCTGTCCGAGAGTTTAGCATTGGTCGTCCACGAGCAACCACGGCGGCGGACGACTGGTATATTGTCCTACAGGCGAGAAGAGAAAGACGGCAGACAGCGGAAGAAATCGCAAGGCACATGCAACAGACAACTGGACGTCTGTTATCGCGTTTTACCGTGGCCAGGAGGCTGCACAAAGGTGGTTTATTTGCACGAAGACCAGTAAGGTGTGTGTCGTTAACGCCTGCTCATCGGAGACGGCGGTTTTGTGGTGACAGGAACACAAGAACTGGACACATTAGCAATGGGGTCGAGTTCTCTTTGCGGATGAGAGCCGATTTATTCTGACGAGCGATTCTGAACGTATACAAATCTGGAGAGAGCAGGGAACACAAAATAACACCTCCAACATCATCGAAAGGGACCGGTTTGGAGGTGGCGGAGTTCTCGTTTGGGGCGGTATCATGCTGGTAGCCATACTGACCTCCACATCTTCCAAGGAGGTTCAGTCACTGGTGTCCACTATTGTACCGAAGTTCTCCTGCCTCACGTGCGTCTGTTTAGAGGTGCTGTGGGTCCTGAGCTCCTCTTCATGGACGACAACGCTACACCTCATCGTACAGTGGCTGTCGCAGAGCTGTTGGAGATTGAAGATATTCAACGGATGGATTGGCCCGCAAGGTCTCCGGATCTAAATCCAGTGGAACACGTGTGGGACCTTCTCGGGAGACGCTTGAAAGCACGTCACCAGCCGCCAGCAACGATTCCGCAGCTGCGATTGGCGCTACAAGAGCAATGGGCCGCGATGCCTCAACAGTTCCTTGACCTCGTCGACCTTGTCCTCAGCATAGACAGACGTTGTAAATCCTGCAACGCAGTTAGGGGTGATCATATCCCCTACTAAAGACTAGATTTTTCTTGGCAGCCGCCTGTCACGTGGACGTTTCTGTCTTCTGTCTAGTTGTGCTCGAAGCTACCTTTTCAATAAAGTGCCTTTGTATCCTTTGGATTCCTTGTGTTTGGACGGTTTTGCTCACTTGTTCCATATTCTTACATCTTAGGGATCTTATGGTATGATTTGAGTCGATGTGGAGCACTTCTGCACGACGTTACCTTCGAAAAACCGTCTCGTCCTTAATTTTTGCACGCCAGTGTATTTCCTCATCTACTGGTCGAATTTGAAAATTTCCTTTTGCTTTCGAAAGATGTGCTCCGACGATTTTTGGCCTAATTCGTTTTCTTGCTTATATTTTCGGGTGCATAACTTTCTCGCTAGATGAAAAAAAGTGTGTTTTGTACGATTTGGAAAGTCTTCTTTTGCATATGATAGGTGGAATTATGAGCAAAGCATTCCATGGAGTTGTTGCTCAGGAAGATGTAAGAGTTATTCCACTGAGTGGAGTAAATGCGCATTATAGCATAAACTTGCGTGCGCTTAGCACGATAAATGTTCAATGTGAAAAATCTGCTCTTAAACTTATAGTTGCTCCTACGAATAAAATTTTCCTTTCGCTATCTCGCTCCTTCGGATGCATTTTTTTTTTTTTTTTGTCCAGTGGCGCAAATTTTGCATTTGACCACGCCGAACTGCATCACTTGAGAACACAACTAACATTAACCGTAGTGACTGTTTTTTTACGTTTTCCAGGTGGATATTTTGTGTTTGTAACTATCATAAGATGTTCTCAATCCATTTCTGGGAGGTAGTCACCCTAAGTGTCTTTCATAGATCTGTCCTAAACAATGCTCTTCCATGTCCTGTGGTATACTTTCGAATTTCATCCACAAATTTCTCAAATGGTCTTTTTCTCGGTCTCTTCCTGTTACTTCCAGTCAAGTATTTCCGTTGTCCAATAGTGGTAATTTCTTCTGGCAATAAGCCCAGCCTATTACCCCTTGAAGGTATTTGCTTTGCTCATGATGGCATCAGCTCTTTTCATTTTTCTGATCCACGCCTTTCTTTTTTACGCTTTCCAACCGTATATTGAAGAAGCGTATATGCTCCAGCTTTGTCAGTCAGTTAGTCTGTCTGTCCGCCCGCACATAACTCGCGTAGAAATGGTTCGATTTCGATTAAATTTTAGTATGTGGTAGGGGACGAACCCTATTGAAAATGGGCGAAATGGGGTCAAAGGTGAGGACATAGGAGCGGGATCCATTCCATCGCCCTTAAGCCTCATAACTTACGTAACAAGTTAGTAAAATCATGCAATGCATTGATTATGATACGCTTTCCAACATACCAGAAATCATTACTCAAGTTATGAGGATAATGGTTGTGAAATAAATTTCGCTCCTGTGCTCTGACCTTTGACCCTATTTCGATATTAACAGAACCGATTCAGTACATCTCCGGAACAACATGATAAAGTTTTGTTGCAATCGAAGCATTTTTACGTAAGTTATGACTCATAAGAGCGATGGAATTTACCCTGTCCTATTTCCTGACCTTTAACCCCATTTCACCCAATTTCAATAGGGTTCCTTCCCGGGTTGTCCATTACCACATACTAAAATGTTATCGAAAACGTTTTACGCGAGTTACCGTGCTGACGGACAAAGCTGTAGCGTGTACGCTTCTATCGCGACAAAACTTTTTCATGTTGTTCCGGAAGTTCACTGAACCGATTCTGTTGAATATCATCGAAATTTGGTCAGAGGTCAAGGCATAGGAGCGAGATTTATTCCACAGCCGTTATCCTCATAACTTGAGTAATGATAATACTAGTGATAACAGCTGTCTACCTTCCTTGAAAAAACCATCTGGTTGATGTGCGAAAGCTTGGGAACTTTGATTTATATTCTACGCCAAGAATTTCGGATCACTAGCACTGTTTTTAAGTGCAATTGGTGTACAGTTCCTAGTTAATAATTGAGTAATGATTTCTGGTGAGTTGGAAAGCTTATCATAATCAGTGCAGTGCGTGATTTTACTAACTTGTTTTGAGTTAAGGTCTATGTATGTGATCCGTAAGTAAGAACTGAAAAAACGCACCTTTTTGTTTTAAGATACAACAGTAAATTGCTCTTGAAAATTGAATTGTACTGTTTCTTCCAATCCAATAAAGTTCCTATATATGCATTCCAGTAAAGTTTATTTCTTCGGTATATATCTTTAGCATCCTTTGTCCTTATGTCACACTGGCCGCTGCCTTCACCAGGTTTGTATCAGCTTTCGTCTGTCTGATAATTTTTCGCATCGGATAGCTCTAAGCAACATCGTGATTTTTTTCATAGTTTCCAGCTTTTTGAGCGCAAGTACATTTAGAAAAGTACCTGCCTGTACAAATCGGATAAAAATTCTTTTTCTTTTTGTATCAGACAAATATGATCACAAGTTGAGCCACAAGTCAGTTATGAAACCTTCAAGATTTATAGAACTGTAGCTTTTGTGTTTAAAACATAGTAACTCTGAAACAAAAAATCAAGCATTACATAAGATAGTACAACTATGCAAGTTATCCGAATTTAATGACGTAGATAAAATCAAGGTTTCCAACCTTTTGCACATCAACCACATGGCTGTTTTCAAGTAAGGTAGACAGCAAACTGGACAATAGAACGTTTCAACAATTTGAACGGGGTGACTTGACAATAAACGAAGAGATGCGAACGTAATTATTCAATAATAACTCGAGGCATCATGTTCTTTTTGCACGCGGAATCCTTAAAGGAAAACAAAAGGCATTCATTATTTGAAGAATTGATTCCGAAATCGTGGTAACTCTAGCGAGACGCTATCATTGCATGATTCGCTGTTGGTGATGATCTCCGATGTTTCCCGAATGGCAGTGGGCTTAGGAGTAGAGTAGGAAGCGAATTTCTTTATTTCATCCCACATAGGATTAGCGGACTTGAACTATACTTCTCTGGATAGGATCGTGGTTAATTTTCCATTCTTCATGTCCCTTTTATACTCGTTGACTCTAATTCTAAATGAACGTTTGGTCATCCCAATGTAGTATCGCTTGGAGCCATCCAGATATTGTAGAGGGATGGCATAAACAATAAACACCTGCTTCGTTGGAAAGTGGGAGCTCGTCAGTATTTCGCTTAAGCATAGCATATAAAGATGTCGGAGATCTTATGCCGACACCGAGGTTCATCTTTCTGAGCGCGTTCTTGAGTTTATAGGAAAGATTTGGTACGTAAGGAATATAGAGCCCAGATAGCGTAGACGCGGCATAGAAAGATTGGTAAAGTTACTTGCGTTATTATTTAAATGAAGCATTATTTGCCACTTGGGCCTCTAAAAACGGGCTGTAAATATATTTTTGTTGTGATGGCTCTTTTCTTATCAACAGTTGAAGTTAAATATGTGGAACTAATTACTTCTAAGCCGCCCCGGGAGCTGAGTGGTCAGACTGTGTCTAACTATTCGTCGAAGTTGGATGCGTATTCGAGCCCTGGACGGAGACATGAGTGGTTCGTTTCTGGAGCCAACCAAGGCCGTCAAGAAAGTACAAGACCATGACATTAGAGAAATGAGTTTCCGTCGTTTGTGACGTCAGTCTTGATACACGGCCTCATACGTCAGTGTCGTGTTTGACGTCATACAGGACAGCGTTGGAAAACAATCGGGAGCATTATTGTCAGCGTGACGTCATGATTTTGATCATATGTAGAAGATTTTAGGAAGGGAGTTTCTGACCCCAGGTCTTAAACAACCCTTAGAAATAGGAAACTAGGAGATTTGGGCTAGAGCGCCCGATAGGAAAGTGACACGGAAGCGAAGCATAAAGGGGGAGGAAGACGCCCTTATTTATTACCGGGGGGCCAGTACCCGGGGTCCGACGGCTTAACGTGCCCATCCGACGCACGGCGGGTATTTAGTGGATCGAGCGTTCGTACCTGGCTGGGATCGAACCTGAGGCCCTTCCCGTGGCAGTCATGAACGTTGCCCACTCGGCCACCCGCTGCCACAGCGTGAAGTCACTGTCAGAGGGAATTACTGATACGCCGTTGTCGTGTGACGTCATATACGATATCGTTGAAAACCAATCGAAAGCCTTAGCTTCAGCGTGACGTCACTAAAAGAGGGAACTCATCTCTGATGTCATGGCCTTCTTTTTTCTAGACGGCCTTGCATGGTTTCGTGTTTTCTGGACGGCTTTGAACGAACGTCCCCAAGATAGGGACAAGTGTCTGTTTATAGCCGCCCTTAAATTTACTCATGACGGGCGTTACACACCTAAGCAAAATTGTGACAGTAAAACGTCTTCAAATTGAAGAAAGGATTGGCAGGTTTTTGTTGCTGTTTCTTACTTTGTCACTATTCTAGATACAATCAGCATACGGAGACACGATTTAGCGTCGGCTTGAAACACCATCCCAGCCTCCCAAATTAATGATAAATAAATTTTAGAGCGCATGCGTATCCCCAACCACGCTAAAAATGCATGCCTCCTTATTGTCTTACATACCTGTACAAGAAAATTCATCAAAAAGAAAAAGAAAGTTAACATTTATTACGCTGAGAACATGTATATTTATAGCATGTGTAAATGAAACTCACGATTTAGTTTCATGTTTAGATAGGCTGCATGTGTAAAACTGTATAAAATGATGCGTTTAGTTTTATTCTTAAGATTAGTATGTGTACCGCCTTATAGAAAAATAAATTAATATTCCAAATATACCCCACAAGTTCTGAAAAACCTTCTACCAGGGTTGAGAATCTTACATTGTACGTTTTCTTGTTATTTGGTTCTATCTAAAAATATTGAAAAAAAATCCAGCTAGTAGAAAATGAGGCAATTTAAGTGTCTCCTAGTAAGTTGTGAACGGTTCTTTTCTCGAGAGAAGATTCTCTTGTTTAAAATTCTGGAATATTAAAATGTCTTCAAATTATATAGGGCAATTATTTTTGCATGTTTAGTATGAAGTGAGAACGAAGGTTTCTGACACAACAAAAAGCGTTTAATGTCCTGCAAGTGCGCAGTAAAGAAAAATTACGAAGATTCATTTTTTGGTTGTAGCTGAGTGACAGATAGCAAGAGAAATGCCTTGACTAAGATCTATTTTCGTCACCTTTTTCCGTTACACTACGACTTTCAGTGCGTGATGACAATAGCTCGCACTCTGGCAATAATGGTTATTGCCCATCAGAATGCGATATATCAAGATTATCTTGCACGGCTGGATAATAACCATTATTATCAAAGCAATACCGATCACTTCTGCTGCTGCTGCTAGAAATAGGCTCACTTCGCTGAGAAAGGTTGGCATTTAAAAGCTCGCATACCAAATGACGGACGTGTATTACTTCGAATTATTTGTGCGCAGTATATAGACTTGTCATTCACGCCTATAAATCCTAATATAAGTACTGTAGATGAGTTTTTAGGTGTGTAGAAGAGTGATGGAATGGTGTCAAAATATTACCGAACGGCTAGTATGTTCCATTTCTTGCATAAGGATTTTGGTCTGAAGCACACTTCGGAACAAAAAATCCACTACAAATTTAATAAATGACAAATAAAAATAATACGACTGGTTTAATTATCCAGAAGTGTTTCATAAATGAAGAAACGTGAGCATGTACACACCAGTGGCGTAACTAGTGCAACGTCCCCCCCTCCCCTCGCGCAAGGTTCACTTCAACACGCCCCTAAGCACAGTAATTTTCCCAGGATTTCGAACACGAGGGAGGATGCATTTTTGCGGTGTGTTTGTGGTGGTTGGGGGGGGGGGGTCAGGAAGTGTCTGCAAAAGTAATGGTACCTAGAGCCCTGTAGTTCTAACTTTTTAAGTAATAGATTTAACAATACGTGTAATTGCTTTGTCCAAAACTAAAATAAACCATTTGAAGAAATCACCCTCTTACACATGGCAGATCTGCTGCTGCGGTGAAAAAATGTTGACGCCTGTCGTGCACGTAATCCTAGGTAACTGACTGTTTTCCCACATCTTCCACGGGGAATCCCACTGTGGCCTTGCTCTTTTCCTCAGCAGCGCAGAGAGAGGGCGATTGGAGAGCGGTCGTATTATTTACAACCCATTGCAGAGCAATCGTACTACAACCCGAACTCAAAGAGCCGAACACTTTCAATCTGTAGGACATTTAGTGTTTAAAAAGTGAAACTAGGCATTTATTTAGGCAAAGCTAAATATATCTTAAAGCAAAATAGGAATCTTTGGGTTAATTATTGTGCTTGTTCGAATTCTTTCATAAAACTGTAACTGGCAGCTGCAGTAAGTCCCTTCGTTACCTGCGTCCCCCGCAGCAGCGGGGGTGGCAGTTATGCCACTGGTGCACACGTAATTTGCACCGTTCCGTTGGCACAGTGGTCCAAGCGATGGCTTCTGGTCATTCGTCCGAGTTGGGCCGCGGGTGCTCTAGTGGGCAACGTTCGTGACTGCCACGGAAACGACCTCAGGTTCGATCCCAGGCAGGTACGAACGTTCGATCCACTAAATATCCACCGTGCGTCGGATGGGCACGTTAAGCCGTCGGACCCCGGCTACTGGCCCTCCGGTAATAAATAAGGGCGTCTTCCTCCCTCTTTCTACTTCGCTTCCGTGTCATTTCTTATCGGGCACTCTAGCCCAAATCTTCTAGCTTCCTATTTCTAAGGGTTGTTTAAGACCTGGGGTCAGACACTCTCTTCCTAAAATCCTCTACATATGATCATTTCATCATTCGTCCGAGTTGGGTCCGGGTTCAAATCCCGTGAGGTATGGATGTAGTGTTTGTCTTACGACATTGGCTCTCTTCCTTTCCTGGAACCAGTGACCCTAAATTAGGGACGGGAGACCACTTATAGCCCATTGAGATGCTCTCGTTAATCCTCCAACCAAAAAAAAAGCAAGAAGAAAGACGGGATCTGCATGCAGTGTTCAAGATTCTTCACTTACGCCAAATTATATAGGACTTTTCCTCTCTAACACACAAAGGCCGTTCCATAAAACTGAGAGTAAAATCACACAAAATGAAGAAATATAGGTACAGAAAAATATATGTTATTCTTTCTCAAAGTATCTTCCCTGGATGATTTGCAACGGGTCCCATCGTTCAGTCCCTTTTCACAAAGCATGTGGCGAAGGCATTTTGTGGAAGCTGCTTTAGCGATAACTGTACAGCTTGAATAACGTCAGCATCTGTGTTGAATGTTGCGCCATGGAACTTCTCCTTCATTGTTGGGAACAACCACAAATCGCACAGTGCGAGGTCAGGACTGTAGGCAGGCTGTGGCATGATTTCGAAACTGCATTTCGTTAGAAACTGTTGAACACAAGCAGCCGCATGTGGGCGGGTGTTATCGTGGTCTAGGGTTCACTTGCTAACTAGTTCCGGTCGCTTAATCCATGTGTGGCGTCACAGACGCTTCAAGACTGAAATGTAATACTCAGCATTGACAATAATTTGTGTAGGAACAGCATGCTGTTGTTTCCAGACACTAGTTGCGCCCTTCATGAGGGGGTCGAAATGGTGGACCCATGTTTCATCGGCAGTTATTACTGTGTTTAGAAAGTTTGGATCCTTCGCAATCATTTGTTTCTACTAATGACACCTGCACTATGGCTAACAATTGTTCTCCCATCAGGTTATGAGGTACCCATCTGGAACACATACGATGCAGCAGTAATTTATAGCGTAGAATGCGGAATGCCGACGTTTTCGAAATATTAGTTTGGCGCCGCTATGTTTTCACACGCCATTCGTCAATCTCCTTGCAGGATTGCCTAAACAGCGTTAACAATACGCTCCGTAACAACAGTTTCAGGTCGAGCAGGCCCAGGAGCGTGTTCTGCCCACAAGCGTCCTTTTTTGAAATCATGGGGTCATTTAAAAATCGTTGACTCACCCAAACATTTTACCTTTGTAAGCTTTTTTCATTAAATCAACTGTTTCTGGAGCTGTTTTACCCAAACGATAGCAAAATTTTATCGTAAAACTCATTTCCCTACTTAACTGTGAATCACTCACCTCCATAGCTGCATGGTGAAATGCAGATGTACCTTAAACAATTGCGCAATAACAAAACCAAAATCGTCTGCTTCGGGTAGTAACTGTCGCCATAGATATTTCTCTAAATGAGTTTATCGTCTACGTGGTTATTTTTTCCCTTCGCACTGTTGCCAACCCCCAGAAAAATTACTCTGTTTTTATGAAACGGCTTTTGTATAATACACTTCGTAATTTCGCCTATTTACACTTCGTAATTTCGCCTATTTACACTTCGTAATTTCGCCTATTTATTTGGTAGACACAGTTTTGAAACATATTTGAAACGGTGAGCATCTGTCTGCCGCTCGTTCGGCAACAGAAAAACTACTGATCGTAGAAGGGCTAAGTTTGGCATAAACTACTGTACGTAGAGGCTTGAAGTTTGCTTTAACTGTACGTAGAGCTTTATAAAGCTTGGCATAAACCACTATACGTAGAGGTTTGAAGTTTGGTATAAACTACTGTACGTAGAGGCTTGAAGTTTGCCAACAACTAGTATAAATAACGGTTGGAAGTTTAGCATAAACTACTGCACGTAAATGCTTAAAGTTTGGCATACAAAATGTTTGCCATGTAAACTACTTTGCATATAAGTTTACAGGTTAGCATAGGAAATGTTGCATGTAAACTATTGTGCGTAGAGGTTTGCAGTTTGGCATAAACTACTAAACGGAGAGATTTCAACGTTAGAACCAAAGTTATTTCGTGCTAATTGTACGTAAGAAGTTAAAAATGCTGTCAAAGCACGGTAGCGGTTTTTTTTTTTTTTTTTTTTTTTTTAGCCAAAGCGCACACGTTATATCCTCAAATTATCTTTTAAAAAACGTAGGATTTAAAAAACGTCTTTATTTACAATTTAAAAAACATGGTAGATAAAAGCTCTGGTAAGCACTTTCGCGACCACTATGGCCGCATCTTCAGGCCAGTGAGTGAAACCAGAATAAAACGGCACAAGTTTAAATAGTGACAGATAGGAGCACAAGTAATACGCATTATGTAAATGAAACACATAAGTCATTGCCATTCACTACAGATTGTTACAAGTCTTTGTAATTACTTAGTTTCTTCCTCCCGTGAACACTGTAAAACCAGGTTTCTATAGGCGGTGGGAATGTATAGAGGCACGTCCTCATTACAGCATTTTGGTCCAAGTTTTATGATATATAAACTCTCAGTAAAGAGCATAGAGCGTTTATTTAAAGCATTGATTATAAGTTTGTGTTAAGGCAGTGATGAACGATTCATAATTCTTGTTAGCAGATCCATGAGTGAGTACAATGCTCCAGTTGATATTTGCTAATAGTGTTCTGAAATTTTCAATGTTCGTTTTGTTAATTTGTCTAGAGATGTAGTGGTCAAGAGGCGTACTTATATGTTGTTGAAGAGGGTAAATTGTAACGATGGGTAGGGGATCGCTAAAGTCATATTTCAATGCCCCGGAAATAGTGACTTGAAGTCCCTATTTAAGAGGTGGATAGGATTTCACTGAGGGGAGGACATTACTAATTGCTCTGCTGTTTATTTGTGTTACTAAGTAGGGGATTCGAACACGAAAAGTGGAGCCTAAAGCCATACTACTGCTGTTAAACCTGCCTCGGGGGACTAACAGAGCACGAAGTGACAGACTGCTTTGGAAGAGATGAGTATAAGACAAGGCTGCTGACTTTGAAGGAAGGGAGTTGAGGCGAAGGAAAGTGTTACGTCTGCGTGTCCTTATTTCTCTTTAACCCTGATCTACGAAAATATTTGCTTTCACAACACCCTTCTCGTAGGCATAAAATTTTCTTTTAAACTGTGCGTGGTGGCAGTAGCCAGTGTCATGTTGTTGTTTTTTAGGTAACTCTCTGGTTTACTAATTTTATTAAAAATGAATGAATGAAACATTAACAATAAAAGACCCCTAACTTTCGTTTTTTTTTGTGTGTGTGTGTGTGTGTTCTCTAAGTGTAACTTCAAGACAGTTCCAAAATTAATGAGTATGTAACCGGGAGGGGGAGAGATTGCATAAATTCCTTTGCAGCCTTCAGTTAAAAGCATTAAAAATTATTCCTTTTAGTTAAGTAAAGTTGCCCTTTAAGTCCCCCCCCCCAATGAACACAATACCCCCCCCACCTTCCGATTTCGAAGTCCAGCGACGTCCCTGAATCTTTAGTGCGGCAAATAACTACATTTTTTTCTCTCTCACTGCGAGACACTAATAAAGCTCAAAGCATTTAAGTACGTTAAAAATAGCCCTTCCATAATTTTAGGAAAACCCCGGACAAATGTGTCACATAAGCTCAATTACGGGTATTTAGTTAACGTCATGCCGCTTTGTCACTATAGCCACGCAAGATCCGGAGAGTGTTTAAAAGAAGTGTTATTTTTGTGTAGGTAACAGAGGGTAACCCAGTCCCCACCCTCACACACACACACACACACACACTAGGACATAAGTGTTTTCTTCTTACACAAAGCTCTGAATAACTTTCTCGAAAGGATAAATTTCTGCAAGTAACTGGCAAGAAAACGGGAGAAATCATTCCCAAATTCCTGTTTCATGTTAAGTTCAGCGAACTACTGCTACCAATATTTTTTCTTGTTAATGTTTGTTCCTGGAAGTTCGGAAATACATAATTTATCTTGCGTAGCACCAAAGGGATTCACATTTTCTTTAGGGAATAAATGAGGCCTTAAATTGGTAAAAACAGTAATTCTTGTTTCCCTTAGTACAGCATGATTAGATTAAATAAATACTACTTGATAAAATTGAAGTCGACAGTGAGCTCTTGTAAGATTGTTTCTACAAAGTTTGAAGAAACCCAGCAAAAGTCGCTGTAACTTAATCTCGTATTATTTTGAAAATCAAACTACATACATACATACACACGTACTTGCTGTACAACTATTTTTTCTTCAGTCTTTCTGTAGACATAGCAAATTCTCTTCGAAATTTTGTTTCTTAAATCTGATACTGATGAACATTTCGAATGTTTGTGTTGTCGTAAAATGTCGTTAACCTCTGTTTTAGCACATCTCTTGCAAAAAAAAAAAAAAAATAGAGCTTATGTCATCAATTTGTCCGTCCGTGTGTCCGTGGACCATCGTATCTCTGCAACTGTACGTCCGATTTGAAAAATTATTTTTACATTGCGAAGCTTGAAAGGTGAGAATGATGATCCTTGCGTTCCCGTTTTTCTGAATGCACAACTTTGACGCTAGAGGGCGTAAATACAGATATCGAATTCGAAATGTATTTTATTTCATATATTGGCTTTTGAATATCCGACTGAATTATTTTTCCTTTGGATGCCACTTATATTCAAGACTATTTTAGGTACACTCTCTTTCTTCAAGTAATGCACAGATTTTCCGCTAGGAGGCGTAATGTTAAAAGTGCGCTTTCCCCGATATCTCTGCATTTGAAAGTCCGATTTGTAAAAATTCTTCCTGCATCGGATACAATTCCTGATGGGAAATGTTTTGCATGTAATTTCTTATTTTTGGTAAAGAATGGTTTGGCCACCACGGTCCGTAAAAGCTTGGTTCTGTTTATGTTGTATTTGCCGCAAAATCTGAGGTTCTGAAAACTCAATTAAAAAAAATTCTTTCGTCGAACGATACGGCTCACCTCGGAAAATCTTTTGAGAATACCTCCTGCTTTTTTAAAAAAGTGTATAAATTATTTTACTCCAGGGGGCGTAGAAATATCTCATTTTTGTCGATATCTCTGCTTCTAAGAGTCGAGTCCGATTTGAAAAATTCGTTTGGCTGGAGAGCGTTTCCGGTGTGAAATGTCTATCATAATTTCAAATTTTTTCTTTACGCACAAGTGTGCCACTAGAGGGCGTAAGTTCATGTTTCCATTTACAACAGTATCTGCGGAACTCAAAACTCGACTAAAAACTTTTTTCGGTCAGATATTACTAACTATGAAAACTGTTTTCTTTCGAAAACAATGCGCAATAGTTTAATCTAGTTTTTCTCAGTATCTTCGTTTCTAAGTGTGCAATTTAAAAATTCTTTTAACAAAGGATTTTGAGTTTTGTAGTTCACAGTTATCTCGCTAGATGGTGTTTGTGTTCTTTTGTTTGCAACTGTATCTCCCCTTCTAAAAACCCTATTGAGGGATTTCTTTTAACAGTAATGCCATTCGCAACAATAAAGATGGAGAGCATTATCCGTTTTAAATAATGTACAGCTGTCCCGCTAAGGGACGTGAAGGTCAAAACCTTTTTCTTGCTATCTCCTTTTGCGAGACGTATTTTAAAGTTATTTCTTAGCATAGCATGAAGAACACCTACATATGCATGAAGAACACCTTTCGCATATAGATTAAAATAATACAACGTAGTTGTCACAAATGTTTATTTTCTCAAGCCGACCATGGTTTCGCTGGGTATTGACCTAGTTTCATCAGGACGAATGGCACGTAAATATTCAAATTGTATATGACATCATAACAGTCTTGGGTTTTGATTAGATGCTTCCACGCGTTTGATAGAAATGGCGTGGATGCCATGTCATTTACAAGTTGCGAAGACTTCTGATACATATGGAAAGCTTCCAAAATATTAAGTTTTTTTTTTTTTTTATTGGAGGTTTAACGACCACCGTGAGCAACTCAATGGGCTATAAGCAGTCGCCCGTCCCTAATTTAGGGTCACTGGTTCCAGGGAAGGGAGAGAGCCAGTGCCGTAAGACAAACACAACATCCATGCCTCACCGGGATTCGAACCCGGACCCCGTTCGGACGAATGATCAGAGGCCATCGCTTAGACCACTGCGCCACCGGGGCGGCAATATTTAGTTTGGTTAGCTTTCCATATATATCAGAAGTCTTCGCAACTTGTTAATGACATGGCATCCACGCCATTTCTATCAAACGCGTGGAAGCATCTAACCAAAACCCATGACCGTAAACGCCATTTATGATGTCATATACAATTTGAATATTTACGTGCCATTCGTCCTGATGAAGCTAGGTCAATACCCAGCGAAACCATGGTCAGCTTGAGAAAAAAACATTTGTGACAACTACGTTGTATTATCTTAATCTATATATAATCGTCACAAGACTGTAGTCTTTGAGATAAAAACCTTTCGCAATTTTCAACATCTCCAGTTTACGCAAAGTTCTTCCGCTACGAGGCGTAGAGTTAGAGGGTGAATCGAAAGTTTTGCAATATTTGGATCACTTTGTCTTCATACATACCTTTACGACGAAAGCTGACTAGTATTCAAGTATAGGCCATCGTGTGTTACACCGTCTTTAGCCATCTGCCTGCCAGTTCTCCGCGGCGGTACCACTTCTTGTCTTTCGAGGTGAAGAACTCCTTCGCCCCAGCTACCACCTCCTCCTGGTTGTTAAGTGATGCCCGCGAAGGTAGTGGGCCATGGACTGGAAGAAGTAATAATCCGACGGGGCAAGATCCGAACTATATGCTTGGTGTAGCATCAGTTTGATGCCCTCAAGTTCCTGCAATTTTCCCCGGGTCGTTCGCGCGGTATGAGCCAAGCGTTGTCCTGCTGTAGGAGAGCTTGCTTTCTGTTCACCAGTGACGGGTACTTCTCCTCCAAAACGAAGCACATCCACTCCAGCTGTTCAGAGTAGAGGTTGGCGTAGATGGCCCGATCATCTGAAACAAAGTCGTAATGGATTATTTCCTCGAAATTCCACCAGACGCAGGGCATCATCTTGTGCTTGAAGTGCCCACGTTTGTCAACAGGTTCAGGAAGGTTTCCCGGGCTGAACCGCTGCCGTTGTGTGTTAGGATTATGGAAATACACACTTTTCATCGTACGTAACAATTCTCTTGATGAATCGTACATCGCGCGGGTTTTCTAGGAGTTTCGTGCACACTTCCAATCGGCGGTTTACATCAGCAAGCGTCAGTTCGTGAGGGACAATGCGGCAGCTCCTGTAGACATTGCCGAGGTCCTGAAGGTGATGAACTATGGTGATCTGTGATATGCCTAGCTCGCCTGATAATCTCAGAGGGCTGGTTGTTGGATTTGCCTCTACGGCCTGGCGCACGGCCTCCGAATCCACGGTTCTTGGCCTACCTGACCTTGCCTGATCGTCGAGGTTTCTGTCACCTGAGCGAAATTTCTTGAACCATCTGGTTGCGGTGCTGTGGTCCACGGAATCATCCCCTTTCGCATGACAAATGTTTCGTGTTCCTCAAGCAGCGTTGTGGCAGAGTTCAAACTCGTAAAGCAAAACGACATACATGCAATGCTGTTCATGGGAACCACTTTATATCTTTTTCGACTGACTGCATTGCACGATTTGAACTAGTTTAAACACGTGACATACCCGCCGTAGCACATGCGTTTATGCAAATATTGCAAAACTTTCTGCCGCCCCGGTGGCGCAGTAGTCAAAGCGCTGGCTCCTGACCTTTCATCCGAGATGGGTACGAGTTCGAATCCCGGTGAGGCATAGATGTCGTATTAGTCGTACGGCACTGGCTTTCTCGCTTACCTAGAACCAGTGGCCCTAAACTGGGGACAGGCGACTGCTTTACAGCTCACTGAATTGCTCACTCTGGTTGTTAAACCCCAATAAAAAAAATCCCTTTCTAATACTTTAGTCTACTGTGAGAAACTTTTTGTGCGCAATTTGTTCATTTTCGTAACATACTTTTCAGTCGGCGGTGGAAGGAAGTAACTTTCTATTTCTGGATATTTTATCGACTGTAGAAATCCGGTTGATGTTTTATTTTTATTTCATTTTTTTGTTTCTAACCTGGTCCATTGATTTTGAATGTTTTCGATAAATTTAATTTGCATCGGAAAGGATTCTAAAGACATGCTCATTGCAACCAAGAATTCGGTGTCATCTTTCTTGTTTTGTTTAGCACTACATCTAAGTTTTTAAGTCATTTACGAGGTAACTTAAATGAATGCTTGCATTTGGTCCTCTTTCTAATACTCCAGTTTAGGAAATTATTCACATCCGATAACATGAATTACGACCGATTTTTTTTTTCCATAAACTTTTCACATTTAAAGTACTACCGTTAGATGGCGCAAACTTGAATTTCTAAATTTAATGTCTGGCGCAGTACATGTGGAAAATTGTGAAATCGAACAGCTTTAGCCAGGATCATCATATTTGGATGTACTGCTTGATTTTCTAGATGTACAGTTTTTCCGCGATGAGACGTACCGGTATAAGTGCATTTTCAACTATTCGAGATCAAAATGGCCTTTTTTTCCCTACCTCTTGAACTCGACAGACCATGGCGCCGAAGTTCAGTTGCATGCGATTTTGGACTTTGGTCCACATGCGTGAATTTTTGCCGCACTGTCTGCTGCATATTTTTTTGAAATATCGTTACTTTTAGGGATCACCAATTGGTGCTGCATCGCGTTCTTCTTGATCTGCTTTGTATCTTCAAATCTTGTTCCATTCAAAGACATTTCCAACGTCAGGAATAGCCAAAAATCGCAAGGAGCCATGTGTGGAGAGAATGGGGCTGGCCTCACTCGTGGGCAAGCCCCATACTCTCCCGACGTAGCTTTCTCCCATTCGGCTCATCCCATTCAGGCCTTTTTGGTGTTTAGCCAAAAAGGCCTGAATGGAGTGAGACGAATGGGCGGAGGCATGGTCACGGTTTTTCTGGATTCACTCTGTGGCTTCAATACTCCTCTCCTTCAAAGACATTTTCAACTTCAGGAACCACCAGAACTCGCAAGGAGCCGTGTCTGGTGAGTATGGGCGTTGCCTCACTCGTGGAATCCGGTGTTCGGCCAAAATGTCCTGACTGAGGCGAGGCGAACGGGCGGAGGCATTGTAATGGTGCAGCTTCTAGTCTATTCCGCCCCACTGCACCTCGTAGGCGACGGAGAACTGTCTGGTAGTACTTACGAAGTATATTCAGTGAGCTGTCTGTTGTTTCGGACACCACGTGCGGCGTTCATCTGGATGGTCAACTAATTGTGGCTCCCTTTTCCTTCTGCATGTCGGTCCATCTACAGACCACACTACGAACAATGACTGAGAAGACTTCAAACAGCTAATATTACCTGCGATTGCTCAGATACTACATCTTTCACTTCCGTCGCTCCAATAATCAGTTTCCGTACAAACGTCGACAAGTGTTTCCCATCCGCCATTGAACGGATTTTGTACTAGCGAACTGACACGTCCTGCTTGTGACATCTATATATACTTCGCGCCGGCCATTGACGTCACTCTTGCGTGCTGTGGGGCGCGTCCACTCGAGGAGACAGCGGTGGTCATAATGATCAGGCCTACGAGTGTGTAACAACCCTTTGACATGAGGTCACTGGTACGTGTTGTGGAACGCGTCCACTCGTGGAGACAGGGGTAGTCGTAGTGATCTGGCCCATGAATGTGTACCAACTCTTCAACGTGCTGTGGGGCGCGTCCACTCGAGGAGACAACGGTGGTAATAATGATCTAGTCCACGAGTGTGTAACAACCCTTCGACATGTCACTGCTGCGGGACGCGTCCACTCGTGGACAGATTGATGGTCGTAATGAGTTGGCCCCTGAGTGCAGAAGAACCATTCAACGTGACCTCCCTGTTGCGTGCTGTGGGGCGCGTTCAGTCGTGAAGTCGTACTGATCTGGCCCATGAGTTATAACTTTGTTGCATGACGTCACTGCTATGGGATGCGTCCACTCCTAGAGAAAGAGTGGTTGTAAAGTTCTGGCCCATGAGTCTGTAAGAAATCTTCAACATGATGATAAAGCTACGTTCTGTAGGACGCATCTACCAATAGAAACAGGGACGGTCATACTGGTCTGGCCCATGAGTGTACATGAGCTTCTAAAAAGATATAAAAATTCTTCATGCGTCAGATCTTAGTAGCGATTCCGAACCTTTCAAGAGCAAAATTTTTCATCTTAGATGGCGAAAAATTTCATTTTTAGATTGACTTATTTTTTAGAACACTAGTGATTTCTCACTTTAAAAAAAGTACCTTGGAATGCTTCAAGCGATCAAGGTTTGATACTATGTAAAAGGATGAGTACACCGCTTTGGAGATTTCGGAAGCATCTTTAAAGAACTATGAATAAAAATGAGTGATTTTTTTTTTAGGCATTAAATGTAACAGATCTTCAGTTAAGTGAATAGATTGCAGATTCAGCTCGAGGGAAAGTTTCATGGTGTTAAATGTCATGAAGTAGACGTACTGATACAGAAGAAGATAACATTCTTCAGTCGATAACTGAGCCGAGAAAACAAAATATAAGCTTCCAGCCAGACTCGATGTTTGTTCTCTGCATAAATGGAACTAATGTGTCATGGATCTCAAGAATCACTCGGTGAATTCTCACGTTATCGCCTCTCTTACACATTACCCCTAAATTCGCTTATTATATAATCAGATCTTAAAGAGAGAGAGAGATGCATTCTTTAATATAATATCAAAATGCTGTTTTAATCTTTCTGAAACAATAGGAATAATTAACTTCGCAATATCGTTGAAAATAATTAACTTAGCAATATCGTTGCTACGGAAACCTCGCAAATGGAAGATTAACTGAATTAACTTAGCATATTTTGGGAATAATTAACTTGGCGATATCGTTGCTACGAAAATCTCACAAATGAAAGGTAGATTTTAGAAATGTCATTTACTTACAAACAAGCAAAAATGAAAGATCTCTTCAAAAAACGTGAAAAAAAGAGAGGGGGGTGCTGTAGCTGGCAGTGCAATGAAATCGTATACCCCCTCGGTTACAGTGCTCACCATTTAGTTCCAAAATGCTTCTGGGAACAACGCAAGCACCATAACTGTTCGTCGAGAGCTGAAGGGAATGTGCTCCCACGACTGATCAGCTGCGTACAAGCCTCACATCAGCAAGATCAAATCTATTGGAGCTGTGTAAAGCTCGGAACCAGTGGACTCTGGAGCAGAGAAAACGTGTCCTCTGGAGTGATGAATAAGGTTTCCTTATCATGAATGGAATTATCAAATATTCAAATTTATCGGAAACTTGAGACTTGGCCCTTCTGGGTGGTGTAGTGGTTAGCATACTCGAGCGCTATCCAGGACGCGCGGGATCGATTTCTGCTCCAAGACAACGAAATTTTCAAGCTTTTGGATGTTATCTGACTTACCATCCCTGTCATATTTGCACCAAAAAACTGAAGTCTTCAAAATTTGTAAGGTTTCCTCCATCTGGCAGCCAGACGGACGAGTCTGGGTGCGGAAGATGATAGGTGTATGCCACCTGATCGACAGTGTTGTGCCAGCTGTGAAGTTTGGTGGAGGAGGCATCGTGCTCTGGGGCTGTTTTGCATGATTTGGGCTGGGGCTCTAAATCTAATGCACAGAAATCTTAGCGCGACTGTCCGTAATGACGTTCTCGAGAATTCTGTGCTCCCAACTTTATGGCAACTGTAACGACCCTCGCTCCTTTCGCTTTCTCAATGTGGTTGCGATCCCGCTATAGCCGCCACATAATTTTGTTGGTTTGTTCCATAGAATCACACACTTGAACAAAATATATAGAGTTCGGGCCCTATTGTAACAAAAAAAATAACACTTTATTTCACTAAAACTATGTTGATTGAGACTTATTGAAATGCAGGTTAATGGAATGCTTGCTTGGCATGTTCTCCGTCCGTGCTATATCGACTCATGACTCGAACTTCGTGCTTCTCGTAAACCGATGATGTACCTAACCGACGTAATCCCCGACGCCAATTCGACGACCCGACCTCTCGCTGGAAAAACCAAGGTTTCTCCCCCCCCTTTCCAAAAAGTCCCTTCTCTCTTGAAAACTTCGGAAAATCCCCACTCCCACTTAATCGAGTTTCGTAGTTAATCCTCACCCACGCGAGGCTACCTGCAAAAACACCCTTAAGCTTGTTTTTTTCTCGTTAACGCACTTTTTTGATAATCTCATTGTCACACAAGACAGGTACAATACACTTAAAATAATTAGACATACTTCTGCTTTAAACGGATGGTAATTCGGCAAACCCCATTAGTTTTAACCAAGAGTAGTATTCTACGATCAAATTTAGTGTCATTGATTTTCAGGACTCGGTTGAAACTGATACCTCAAGAACGATAGCAAAGTTCACGGCTCCTCCCGAATTTAAACCCAAAGCATATAGATGCAACACGAAGTCATGGGTATCCAATCTGAGGCTGATCAATTATGTGTCTGAAGTTTGTCTAAAAACGGCAGAGCTTGTGTCCCTCAAATCTTAAAAATAGTGGCCATCCTTGAACACAGTTTTGATCCTCCGGTAATGAGTAGATCCGCGTCGTCGCTTACGACTGTAAGCCAATACAGATATAATCGGACTCTCCTTACGTCACTTCAATTTACTCCCGCTTCGCCTTTCCGCCTCTTCGAGATCACGATTGGAGGAGGACTAATGACTCCGCCGGACTTCCTGGACACAGGTGGTTCCAACACTGAAATAAAACTAATACTAAATGATTTAAGATCTAAAATTTAAATAATTAGAAAAAAACTAATACAAAATGAGACGAGAAAAAGCAATTATATCAACCACAGACTAACTCCAAATTATGTATGAATGGCACCTGGCGTAAGCTTTGGCCTGACTGCATTCCAGATTCGCAAGAGCATGGCACTACCCTTACGTCAGTAACAGAGAACGTGACAAGATAGAGGACTAGATGATGTAGAAGTTGGTGACATAAATGAGCTAGTTACGAGGCATGATGAAAAGCTAACTGAACAACGGAAGATTTAGAAAAGCTAACTGTGAGCAACTATCCAAATGATACACAGAGGAGAGTGAAGCTGACTCTGCAGTGCCAGTCAGGACACTAACAGTGAAGCCAAAGCTCTTATTATAAAGGGATGAGAGACCTTCTGTAACAACGATTCCCACTGGGAGCGGAGATCAACCGTTAAAATAGGGACTGAGACAGTTCTACAGCCATACAATGAGAAGAAAACCACACAGACATCTGTTCCATCGTTAGGAGAGGAATCGAGACAGTTCTACAGCCAAAGTGTAACTTATTTTCAGAAAAGAAGAAAACCGGACATGTAACGTTTTTAAAGCAGTAAATTTTCTTAGATATTATACAATTCTCAATATCATAAAACATTTTTCAAGTATTTTGTGTTGATTACTGAAAATCATGGAACGGAACCTAATGTACACTCTGTGGACAACAGTGATTGGGCCCACACGTTAAGTAAATATTAGGTGCTTGAATTAATCCCCGCTGTTTTTTAACACACAAACACCTGTATGTTACCACAGAACAGTACAGGATAGTCTATTCAAAGTAATGTCCGTTGGCAGCTACGCCCCTTTCCCACCGTTGGGGTAACAAATAGATTCCGCGGTGGAAAAATGCAGGTTCTTTCGAGGCGAACCATTCATCGAGCCATTTTTGGATATCCGCGACAGAAAGGAAATGCTGCTCTTGCAGGTCATGCTGTAGCGACCGGAACAAATGGAAGTCCGAGGGAGCAATGTCCGGGGAATAAGGTGGTTGGGGTAAGAAGTCCCAGCCAAGTGCCTTCAAGAGTTAATTCACGGATTTGGCGACATGAGGTCTAGCATTCTCGTGGAGAAGAAGCATCTTGCCCTGTCTTTTGGCGCATTGCGGCCGTTTGTCCGTGAGTGCACGCTTTACATCGAGTAATTGACGTCGGTACCGTTCAGCATTGATGGTTTCACCGGATTGCAGCACCTCAGAATACACAACATCGACTTGATCCCACCAAATGCACAGCATCACCTTTCTGCCATGGATGTCCAGTTTAGGTGTGGAGGTTGATGGTTCGCCGGGACGAACCCATGATTTCTTGCGCTTAGGATTGTCGTGACGACTCCATTTTTCATCGCCAGTTACTATTCGATGAAAAAACCACTTCCGTTTGTGTCGTTGCAGCAGCAATTCACACATGGTTTCACGTTTCATGATGTCGCTTTCCCATGTAGGATCCAGTCTCCGAGCTTCTGGATCATTCCCATTGCCTTTAAACGTCTGTTAACCGTTGACTTATAACGAAGTAAATTTCTCCGTCATTTTTGGTCTACGCCGGGATTCGAACCCGAGGCCGCTTATTCCGGAACAAGTCGCTCTACCAACTGAGCTACGCAGACGATTATTCTGATTCCTATCTGCCTTTATGTCGTATGCGTCCTGCTGGCCGGTACGTCACATCTCCCCCCCCCCCCGAAAGAGGGCCAGGGGCATGGCCCACGGGTCAGCCGTGACCATGAATCGTTGCAGGCAGCCATCCACTGTAGAACGTGCACTTGAGAACTCCCAGTCAATCTGCTGTGTGGAATGCAACATCACACATTTTTATTTTTCGAAGCGCTGGAGAAGGGATTCTCTGATTTTTCCTGTCTCTCGGTGTGGAAATAACATCACACCAATGCGAGATTTTGAACGGCCGGGTCATCCGGATAGTTCGGGCGCCATTATAACGAAGTAAATTTCTCCGTCATTTTTGGTCTACGCCGGGATTCGAACCCGAGGCCGCTTACGGATGCCCAGGGCGCTCTTTGTTCTTCACGTTATATTTGTAGGTTTTGAAGCTTCGGGACCACTCTCTGCATGTTGATTCCGATAGGGCATGTTTTCCCATAGGCCTGCACTAGTAAACGATGACTTTCCGCAGCAGATTTCTTGAAATGAAAGTAGAAGAGTAATGCTTCCTGCAAATGCTCCTTTTTTCGGTACGAAACTCGACATCGTGAATGCGATACAAACTCGTGTTCTGTGCCCTCCAATCGCGTGTCACACACTGCTTCGCCCAGACTACGGACGGTACGTACGTGCGCAAGGGATGACACGTGTGGCCTGGGTCACAGCGCACTACTGCTGCGCTCTATTGGGCAACAGCGGAAATTAATTCAAGCACCTAATAGAAAAATAGTACTGTATTTACATCAGTATCTGGTAGGTTCTCCGCTTTCAGAGATTACAGTAGCCACCCGTCTAAGTAAACTGTACAGAAGTCCATGGAGTACAGAAATCTGGATGTTCCTCCATTCCGCCTTGAGTACATGACCAACGCTGTCTTTGGAGGTGTTGGTCTAGATGTCACACGTCGTTCAATTTCATCCTATAGGTGTCCATGGGGATTGAGGTCAGGGCTCTGAGCAGGCCAGTCCATTCGCAAGACCTGATTTTCCTCATAGCCCCTGGAAGCATCACAAGTGGCATTATCGTCTTAAAAGAAACAATCGTTGTGTCCGTAGAACTACCACAATGTTAAGAACATTGAGTTATCCAGGATAACTCTATACAGCACAGAGTTCATGTTGCCATGAATAACAACCAGTGGACCCACACCGTACCAGCTGAAATAGCCCCATACCATAACTCCACCTTCTCCGTGCTTCAGAGTCGGCACTGTACAATCCGGAAGCAGACGCTCTTCGGGTAACTGCCAAAACCAGGCACGTCCATCCGATCGGAATGTGAAACGGGATTCGTCGCTCCACAACACCTGCCGCCATTGCTCCAATGTCCAAATTTTGTGCTGTTGACACCATCGTACCTGCGTGGCTTCATTGATTTTCGTGATGAGAGTTTCATGGGCGGCTGCTTGGCCATGATTCCCGAGTGCATGGGCCTATTCGAAGTGTCATGGTGGAGACCATAACATCTGTAGCCATATGGAACTCATGTGCTATGGCGTGCATTGGTGGGAACCTGGTTTTCCAGATCTCCCTCTGCAGCACTCTAGTTTGTAGTTTCGTGGGTCTTCCAGGGGGGGGTGAATTCCTGCAATGTTCCGTCTTCTTCCACTTGTTGATGATTTAGCAACCTGTTTGGCATCAGCAATCCTTCGTATGCTCATACCTCCAATTAAACAGCCTAGCATAACGCCCTTTTCAAACTGAGAGCTCTCTCCTGCTAATCATTTTATCAGCGATTGACCTGAGCGTACTCCCGTTGTCGACCACGTGTCTGCCGCAGGAGCACACCGTTGCGGCTGCGTGCGGGTGTCCAATCACTTTTGTTCACATAGCGTATTTACATGTTCCCCTTACGTTTTTTCTTCAATTTACGACGGAAATCTCAGCAATCTAACCCCGGCTTGAACAGTCCTATTTGTGTTTATAAAGAAAACTGAAACTCGCAGCATGATCTCATGTATAAATCAGCAAATTCATGCAACTCTTCTGAGCAAGAAACAAACCAGTAGGGTGTATTCCTAACCTAAAGGGTGAGTTCTACAATCCAGATGCGAAGAGGGTATGAAACGTGTTGTCATGGCGCCAAGCATGATTAATGAAATTATTTGAACGTCGAAACCTGTTGCCATGTGAAGTTGCTGAAGCAGTTATGTAATTAAAACACCCATCAACAAAATCATGAGAGTGCTTTTTGTCTGAAGGATCTCGCCGTTGAAAATATTTAATTCCGCTTTTATTTAGGAATACAGTTTACGTTCTTCTGAAATGCTGTTTGGAAGAACAGCAGAAAATCCGCCTCGCTCGTATTATTTTTTCCGTTTACATAATCACCTCGGGTTGCTACGTGTACATGAGAACACGGATACACCAAGTTAAATCTTGATGAAAGGATAATCTGAGATTTAACGGATAAGTCGCATTTTGTTCATTTTATGCATCAGCCTTTACAATTTGAATTTGTACATCAACCTTTGCAAATTCATTTTCATTGTATTCAGTCTGCCCGCAAACTTTTGTCTTCATTTTATTCATTATGTGCATCAAACTTTGTGACTTCATTTTGCTCATTTTTGTGCATCGATGTCTTCAAATTCGTTTTATTGATTTAATGCAAGAACATTTTAAACTTAGTTTTACTTCGTATTCACATCACCTCTACCTTTGCATCTCCATTTAATGTATTTCATACACCGACCTCTTGCAACTTTATTATTTTTTTTTGTATACATGCTGCACTCAAGCCTTTGCATTGTTTGTTTCATTCATTTCATACATTTTACGACTTTATTTTATTCACCTTATGCACTAAACTCTAAGATTTGCCGCCGCAGTGGTCTAAGCGATGGCCTCTGATCATTCTTCCGAAAGGGGTACGGGTTCGAATGGATTTGTTTGTTTTACGGCACTGGCTCTCTCCCTTCCCTGGAACCAGTGACCCTAAATTAGGTAAATTAGGGACGGGCGACTGCTTATAGCCCATTGAGTTGCTCACGGTGGTCGTTAAACCTCCAATCAAAAAAAAAACCCTCTAAAATTTCGTCTTGTGCACCAATATATAATACACCAAAGTAGTAAATTATTAGGTAGTAGTAAATTATGTAATACCTGTCAGTACTCCATCAGCATTTTTGACTGCCTTGATTTGATGTGATATGAATTCAATGAGGTGCCAGGACGATATAAGCACCTCATTGAGGTCGTCCTCCAGCCAAGATTCGGCAACTAAGCGAATGCGATGGCATCCGCCAGTTGCCGAATCTTGGCTGGAGGACGACCTCTGTTGAGAATGTTTCTCTGATTCACATCCCACAGGCGTTCAATCGGACTAAGATCTTGGGACTGTGTAGGCCATTTCAGTACCTAAAGTTAAGGTCGTACTATGTCACAATCCGAGCCTTGTAGAATGGCGCATTATCTTGCTTGGGAGTCCATTCGGACACAGATCTCAGCCCACCACGTCGCCTCCATCAGATTGAAAGCTAGGCCGCTGTGATCCATTGATCCGACTGTTGAGGACATATTCTGGCCCATCCATTGGTGTATTAATTTAAAACATGATTCATCGGTCCAGGCGACCTTTGACCTTTTCTCAGTCCTCAAC
Source organism: Macrothele yani (assembly GCA_039090855.1). Taxonomy (NCBI): domain Eukaryota; kingdom Metazoa; phylum Arthropoda; class Arachnida; order Araneae; family Macrothelidae; genus Macrothele; species Macrothele yani. Next base: position 24,719,416 of record CM077006.1, on the reverse strand, counting down.
AGTCCAGTGGGGTTTTTTTGGAATTTTTTTTAATGAATGGGAGGGAAAGGGATTGATAAATGAATTGAAGACGTACTAATTGCGATTATAGTATTAACTGTATTTACTTCAGTTTTATTTGTAGAAATGCAAAATGTTATTTCCCTGCAAGTATTTTTTCTTGTTTTGTGTGCATAATGACGTAAAACGGCTTTTGTCACATATGTATTCCCAAAATTTTGCCTCCCCCAATATTCAGCGCCCTGGGCGATGACCCAGGTTGGCCCAACAGTAAACCAGGCTCCGTTCTTTTTTTGAAGGGGAGGCGCTTTTGTTTTGCTTTTTTTTCAGGTGGGTGGTAAGATTATTTTGAGCATTAAAGGAATCACCCGTTCATAATTTTGAGCCACTGGTACCATAAAAGGACACTGGTTGCACTACATGAATTAAAAAAAGCCACCAGTGGTTCGTATTATTTTTCATTCGGATTCTGAAAAGAGTTAGTGACCATGATGCCGGAACTCACGCGTTAGGTGTGACGCTTTCGAGCGTACTCCTAATGCGTGAGTTCCGGCACCACGCCTATCGTAGCGTATAAAATCAGCAAATGTCGCGCGCCGAAAGAGCCATTCGGGTGCTTGAATGGTTAGAAGTGTAGTTTTCTAACCAGCCGTCAGAGCTGGGCCTCTGTTCAAGTCTGTGTCATGGGTGGTGTGCTTTTCTTCTGGTGCAGGCGTTTTTGCCTGCGCCTTGGAACCAGTGGCCCCAAACTTGGAACGAGGTTTCCCATTTCCGCAAGAATACCGATTTTTACCCCTCCCCCTCAAAAAAACCTGATAACCCTCTTCCGCATGAGTTTTGCGGAGCAATTTCCCATGTGTTTTATAAGTTTGTGTGGAAGTGCGTACTGTGTATGTGTTCAGTCAATGAGCAAAGATTTGCAAAAGCAAATGATTTAATCGTGCTCAAATCTTGAATATAATTTTACAAAAAATTCTCCGACCGTTGTTGTCGAAGTTGGAATCCCTGAATTTTTAATTATATTCGTTTCTGGGGAAGTATGTACTGAGCGTACTGTATATGCTGTCAATGAGACAGTATTTGTTGCGTACTGTATATGTTGTATGTATTGTACTGTGTGTGTGCAAAAGTTCTACCCTTTTTGTAATAAATGCAAATTGCGATCGAAGTAGTTACGTCACAGATGACGCTGCTATGCTGAATGTTCGGCCAATAAAGCTTGGAGCAGTACAGCATATAGAGGCACTAGGTTTGTTCGAGTAAGTCATTCGCAACGCAAATCACGGACGGTGTACCATGGCATGCGATAAGGAGTACATTACACATTGTTTACTGTACGAGTTCGATAAAGGCAGTACTGCAGCCGTGGCTTGCAGTAATATCTCTCAAGTGTATGGGGAGGATGCATTTGATGATAGCATATGTCGCCGTTGGTTTCGGGAATTCCGGGACGGAGACAGAAGCTGTAAAGATCAACCACGTCCTGAACGTCCATCCGTGGTGTCTGACGAGCATGTGGACAAAGACATAGCGAATGACCCACATCCAACCGTTTAGTAATTAGCGGAAACGCTGTCGGTATACAGAACAACAGTCGAAAGACGGATGCATGCGCTTGGGTTCATAGCCAAGTTCGATAACTGGGTTCCGCACCAGCATGGATGATGTGTTTGTTTTACGGCACTGGCTCTCTCCCTTCCCTGGAACAAGTGCAGGGCTTGAGAGGAAAGGACTAGTCCTAAGCGCTTCACCCCCTGAGACACGCCGCCGAGCAGCGCTGGCCCGTCGGAAGCCAAGAGCCACGGGGAGCTGTGATCTAAAGGAGCACCATAAGAAAGGCACTTTCAGTCAAAGTTCCTACCGTATTTAGCATTTTACAGTCTGTCATCTATTGCAATGCGCACCCAGTTATTAGAAATTAAATTTTTCGAAAAGAAAAGTTAAGGATTTTGGGTCCTAAAATCAGAAAACATTGATGTAATAGTATAAATGCGATAATTTTAAATGAACAATTTCTGTCATGAATGCTTTTTCGTAAAGTACACTGGCGGAAAGTGAAAAAAGAACACCAAGAAGGAGACGTCTGATACCAACGAAATTTATACAGCATAATAACGGAATATAGAGGATAACGTGATTAAAACATTATGGCAAAATACAGCTGTATTTGCTGGTAAACTGAAGAATAACATTTCCATGTAACATGGTTAGTACGAGGTTGAACCGCCATGAACTGCGTCACACTGTGCAATTCTGGCATGGAGTCTGTCGTACAGATGTTGGACGTAAGTTTGGGGTATTGAGTTCCAAACATCCTCAACCTGGACGCGTAAATCGGGGATGGTCGTGGCTGGCCGTGGAGACCGGATAAGTCGTTGTCCCATAAAATCTCACACGTGCTCAATGGGCGACAAATCCGGTGAACGTGCAGGCCATGGAAGTTCTCTCACACCCTGAAGTGCATGTTGCGTTGCACGTGCCATATGTGGGAGTGCGTTCTCTTGCTGGAAAACACCATGATGGACCGACCTTACAAATGGCACAACAACGGGTTGAATGATGTTGTTGATATAGGAGGGGCTGTTTAACGTACCCGGTACAAACATTAGTTGTGTACGGGAGTGATAGCTGATCGTTCCCCACACCAAGAGACCAGGTGTGTGTCGCTGGTTGATGCAAGAAGGGTGGAGATGCTCCCCTGTGCGTCTGAGAACACGCATACGGACATCGGAGGCTCCCAAGCAGAATCTGCTTTCATCGCTGAACACGACAGATCGTCATTGCGTTCTCCAGTGCAGACGTTGGCGACACCACTGCAGCCGTTCCTGACGGTGGGCTGGAGTCAGAGGTACACATGCCAGAGGCACACGTGCACGTAGTCCTGCATCCAGTAGACGGTTGCGGATTGTTCGCACAGTCACCTCAGGTGCAACGGCAGCTCGGATTTGCGTCGCAGTGGATGTTCTGCTTGACAACGCCGCTCTTCTTATGCGTCGATCGGTCCGCTCATCAGTCAGTCTGTGACTCCCGGTTCCACGTCTTCTCGTGTTGGAATGTTCCTCGGACCATCTACGCCACCATCGTACCACCACCGATACTTCCTGTCCAATTCGCTCCGCAATGCGACGATACGACCACCCGGCCTTGCAGATTGCGACTAGACGACCTCGCTCAAAGTCCGATAACTGCTGAAATCGTACACGTCTTCCATGTCCAGGCATTGCAGCTTCTTCAGGGTCTTCGCACGTGTCCGTACGCCGACGACTGATTACATTCACTTCGCCGTACTCCTTAAATACCACCGACGGTAATTTGCATATTATGCCGTGCTGTGGCGTAAGCGCTCACAGGTTGGTCCCGAAAATAACATCACACCTACGTAAACTCGACCCTATTAACATATGTAAATTTAATGATCGTTCCCCAATTCCTTCTTGGTGTTCTTTTTTCACTTTCCGGCAGTGTATTTTGCTTACTATACTAACTATATTTTTCTGATGTCAAAAACTCAGTGTACTGTTCCATTTTTTTTTTTTTTAGTAATTCCCTAGAAAAGTTTAGTGGTTTGTTTGCAACCTTTTTCTCTCTGTCACACATTAGTTGTTTAAAACTTTTAAGACACTGAAAGTTACTGAGTTCTTCAAACTCCGCAAAAGTAGTTCAAACACTCTGTTAATGTATAAAATAAAAATTATTCACTTACATTTTGCATCCGTCTTGATTTCTAAAGGTCAGAGTTTAAAAAGTGGTGAAAAAAATTTACTTCATGAATTGAAGGTACGTTCGTCATTGCACAAACTGGAAAATGTTTTTTGCATTGTACAAATGTAAAACTGTTTTCTTCATTGCCCAAATGTAAAACAAAAACTTGTGTTTTTTCTCACTGCGTTTGCGTCAATTAATTTCTTTCTGTATTTCTTCAGAACTTTCCTGCGCCGCACCAATAATGAATTTCTGTTCAGAAAACGAATTCGAATAAATGTTCGTATTCTGCAAAACCGACAAATAGTATCTTTGTTTGCAGATAAAAACCGTTTTTCTAGATCATTTATGAGTTACCTAATAACACCTTTCCCTTTTTTAAATGTCCTGTCGTGAACTGCGCAGAAAATCTTTTCAAACTGTTTAATAATATTATCCCAAGAACATGATGGTACTGTCAAACAGCCAGCAGATGTTAGTCTCACCCAATTATCTTGAGCAGAATTAGTTCCGGGGCAGTTTCTTGAAATAGTTCCTAAAGAAGGATCTTTATCGGAACCCGATACAGACCCTTCTTACAAGCACGAAAGGACGTGGGAAACAATGTCCTGTCCTTTCGTGTTTATATGCGTATTTCAGCACATGACATTTCGTTAAAAAAAATCGGAAATAAAAATCAACACTCAGTATACAACTTAAGTAAAACACAACGTGAAACGAATGCTATACATAAACCAAGAAAAGGTGCGGGCGCGCAAAACCGTAACAGAGGAAAATTTGGACTTGTAGGGAAGTTTACAAACGAAGTCGGGGAGCAGGCCAGCGCGGTGACGTAGAAACAAGTGGCCAACGCGTTTTCCACCCACCCTTTCAGACACGGGTCGGCATTCAGTTCCCCAAAGGGACGGACTAGCCCTTTCCTCTCTAAAGCCCTGGAACCAGTGGCCTAACTTAGGGACGGGCGACTGCTTTTAAAGCCCATTGAGTTGCTCACGGTGGTCGTTAAACCTCCAATAAAAAAAAAGGATCCGTACCAGTGTTTCTTTGCTTTCTCGTCACAGAAATGAACCGTTTTGGGGACGAATTGTAATGGGTGATGAGAAATGGGTGCTGTACCGTAATGTAAATAGTCCACGGACTGTGTGCCGAGGTGCGGAACCTGCTCCATTGACTTCAAAAGGAGAACTGCATCCCAAAAGGTTTTGTTGAGTGTCTGGTGGTGGAATGTCTAGGGAATAATCCACTGGGAGATGTTGGCACTTATCCGCAACATAAATGCTGACCTCTACTGCCAACAGTTACACAAATTCCGAGAACAACTGACATCGAAGCGCCCAGCACTCGTCAGTCGCAAAGGCGTGATCCTTCATCATGACAACGTCAGACCTCATGCTGCTTTAATTACTCGGCAAAAATTACTGGACTATGGTTTCGAAGTGTTACCTCACCCGGCGTATTTCCCTGACCTGGCACCAACGGACTACCACCTTTTTCGATCGTTACAGAACGCCTTCGCTCTCCAAACTTTCAATGATGTGTACGATGTGAAAACAGCATTACATTACTTTTTTACTCTAAGACAGTTTTTCCGGCGTGGGATTCACCTACCCATAGACAAATGGCAAGAGGTCAAGCAAAATGCTGGCAATTGTGATATCCTACATACGTTATTTGTGGTGTTCTCCTTTTTTTGTAGCCTGCAAAAATGGTAGAACTTATGCACACACCGAATGTATTATACTTTCCTCCAACCGGACGCTGGACGAGTCCACTCCGCGTACCGGAGGTAGATAAAAAAATAAACATCCAACTCAGATCCTTTACGGCGATGGCGGCCTTGGTGTTGACAAAAGCCACGAGACAAAAAAACAACATGCGGAATTGGACTGTTAAATGGGGGGGTAGTCTTGCGGAAATGAGCGACCTCCACTTGGGACGGGCAGCTAATTTAGAACGTTTAGAGTTGTTCCTGGTGAGTCGTTTATTGCCCCATCTCGACCCTTCCCCCAATGAAAGGCTCACTCCAATACTGTTGGTGATTGTATCTTGAAATGATTTCACATTGCAGGGAACTATAAATCGAACTTCTTTAATCTAAGTTAATTGCAGGCCGAGGTTATGTAGATTTTTCTTCCAGGGCAGGGGACTGTAGCCGACAGGAAACGTAATGTTTTGAAATCCATTAGGAAAAGATAAAAGCTAATGAAAATAGAAAAATTAAAGCATTATTTTCTAATGTAAGTTGATGCGTTTTTATAAAAGCATTTTTCTAATGTAATTCAAATTTTAAAAAAAAAGAAAATAAAAACTTTAGGGGAAGGCCCCTGGCCTCCTCCCTTCTTCTGAATACGCTCCCGACTGCAGGTGACAGAATCAGAATCTCCAAACACCACCATCGTGTGAGCACAGAATCTTCAGGGCTTACACCTGCCAACTTGATTCTTGTGGGGTTTTGTGTCCACAAATTCGGAAACATACACACTATATTAATATTTTCTCAGCAATGTTTTTCGTTTCATCTAAATATTTTCATGTGATTAAAAACACTGCTTAAACATAAACACACAATGGACAGGTTTGCCAATTTCTCTTTACTTGGGGGAAGGGTCTGCTTTTAAAGATTTTGTGCGTATTCAGTCGGGCTAAAGTCTGAGATGTTATTCGTACCATTTCTCTTATGAGGCTTTCACATATGACACGATCTCATAAACTTTCCTCTGAAGAAATTTCTGGCTGCGCCGCTGTGAATGCATGTTTAAATTGGCAATCTTGACTTCTATAAAATCATGAATCTGATCTTTAAATCTGAAATCGTCGTGATCTTTTTGTTCATGAATATTAAAAGGTTGATTCGTGAATAAAAGAGTGAAGGACAAATTTAAAGAACATAAGGAATAACATAAGTTCGAACGTGTTGATCCCCCTTAACTAAAGGTTATCATATCCGAGATGTCACTTTGTTCTTTGTGAATAGTTACCCAAAATTAGACGTTTCTGAATAGACGCAGACTGTGGACTGCAAGGTCTCAGGACCGGATTAAAGCTTGTGTGGGCCCATAGGCTAAGACATTTGAGTGGGCCGCAATTATAAAACATCTCGGGTAGTACAGCCTTGCAATTTAACGTAGTCCCAACACTGAGCCACCGTCTTTTAGGAATAGAAAACAGTGACTCAGTGTTGGACCTACGTTAAATTGCAAGGCTGTGCTACCTGGGATCTGAATGGGCCACCAAAGAACTTAAGACGGGGGAATTATTGTGATGTCCGTTGAAACAAGAAACTGTAACTACTAAATTATCTGCAGAGTTTTCATTATAAGTCATTGTATTTTTCATTGTTCTCACCAAAACATGAGTTTAAAAGCTTCCGATTCCTAGATTTTGTTTTGGATTCTCTAATGATTTAACATTGTATACTTAGTGCATATTTTTTGTTATGCGATGTAAAGCCGCTGGGGACTTCGATCATTAAGGGTTCCAAGTGTAAATTGGGAGGTGTGGGTGAATGGTAGTAAAAAAGCTGAAACTGTCTCTCAGACCCTGTTGTACACAGCGACATGAAACCGTTACCCTTGGTGTGTCACTGCCTTGAAATCTGTTCCTCTTCCAGCATGTGTTCCTGACCAGGTGGAAATCATACGACACAAAAGTGAAACTATTTTATACACCTCTCTCTCTCTCTTTCTCTACTTAAGTAGGGCCCCAAAGCTATAGCCCCTTTAGACCCTCTTTAATCCGGCCCTGCAAGGTCAAAAGTCATGCCCCCTCCCACATACACATTTTTCTAAGAGGGCATTGCCGACCCAATATTTTTGTTTTGTTTCGTTAAATACGTCTTTTTATTCACAGTGTATTTATTTTTTTAATACGTGAATTCTAATGGCTCCCCTTCAAAATCTGTACTGTCGCGTGCCCTGCGTTTTGTAAATTATTTTGATTTATATTTCTGGTGACGCCTCGAATTTGGAACGATCAGAATTTCCCTCTTTCATTAATAGCAAGCAAATTAGCGAGTATCGGAAAGCTAATTTGTTTGCTATTAATGGAAGAGGAAAATAAACAGCTGGAACCAGGGGTGGCGCAGTGATCTGAGCGATGGCTTATGACCATTCGACCGAGATGGGTCCGGGTTCGAATCCATGGATGTTGTGTTTGCCTTACGGCACTGGCTCTCTCCCTTCCGTGAAACTAGAGGCCCTAAATTAGGGAACGGTGACTGTTTATACAATGTATAGCCCACTGAGTTGCTCATGGTGGTCTTTAAACCTCCAATAAAAAGAAAAAGGATCTAGAGGTGTAACCAGAGCATTTCTGCGCCTGGGACAAACCACAAAATATTGTGCCCTCACCCCACCGAAGTCGTTTAGACAAAAAAAAACTTTACTGCCTGAAATATTACAATCCTGCTTGTTGCATGAGTTTTTAGGATAGTAAAAGTAACCTTGTCTGTTGATTACGCTGGGATTTGTGTTATTTAGTGCTTACACTTAGTATGCCATTACATTTCTTTTCGAAAAAATTTACATTGGCTAAAGGGAGTTGCTTCTGACATTTCGTTTCACACCGAATTTCATGTTGTTCTTTAATATTCTTTTGTACTCGTAGTTCATTGATAATCAGTAACGGTTATGTAATAGGTTTTAAGAACGGGTTAGTTTTTCGGTTGACCAGAGGAAGATTTTTGCAAGGTTATTGCCAATTTAATTCTAGTTTAACTGCCTAGCATTTAAGATTTTTATTTGGGTATGACCCAAGGAGGTCAGAAGAATAGGAGGTGAAGAGACCCGTTTTGAGTTAAGCCAAAACAGATCAGATGTTTCTGTCCTCTCTGAGGTGGTGGGAGTCTGTGCTGCGAAAGTTCGGGAACGTGACGTCACTTTCTGTGGCTTAAGCAGTTTTGCTTAGCGCATGCAAAGCAAAGATGGAAAGAAGGAATATTTCGGACTTATGTCGTAACATTAGGCTTTTGGTTATATTTTAAACATGGCTATTTGCACATGGGCAGTATGCAAGTTACCATGCGCATTATGCACTTCCGCTCAAAAAATCATTATTTTGTTGAATTTTTTAAAGAAATACCAACACATATTTTCCTGTTTTTTCTGGAAATTTTTTATTATGGGAATGAATATTTCAGCTTCAATTTTTTTCATGACTGTATGGGTAGAGTAAGGGTCCGAAATACCCGTTCAAAATCGCGATTTCCCTTTAGAGATATACAGGAGATTTTCCGGTTGGGCGCATTGGCGTAGTCAGCTGATAAAAAGTGGCGTCACGGCTGAAGCACAGGGAAAGGGGCTATTGCCATCTCCTCTTTCTTCTAACCTCCTTGGTATGACCCCACAAGCAGGATGTTACGGAACTAGGTGTCATTTCTAATCCTAAACGGGAAAAACATTTTACCCTCACTAACTGCGTCAGAAAATTTTCGGAAATCGCAGCAGCACTCAACGGAAGGGTTTCGTACATTTCTTTTACCCTTACTTACATCAAGGATGTTCTGAGTGGTGAAGCTGAACTGGACGTGGGCGGAACGCCATTTAGGGCTGTAAAATACAAAATGTGAAGAGTGCGTTGAGATTATCAACTGCTCCGGAGTTCCGAACTTTGGTACCCCATTAAACGGATGGAATGCAGCTTGAAGTAGCGGCAAATGATTTAATTGCCCCCAGAGAATCATCGAAAATATGAACATCCTTTTATCTTGTTAAGTACGAACAACCGCGCCGTAATTTCTGATTGTGAACAACTTATATCCCCTACACATTTTGAGGAAGAAATGTGAATTTCAACTTGCCAAGCTATCGCAACTGCCGAAAAAAATATGTACAAACTTTGTAATTATATGCCAGAAATCGATGCAAAAGTTTCAATTCCGATTTTAATCTGTTTGTGCGCAGTGACTCTTATGCTCTCTGCTGTCTCTTGAGCTGCGCCCAGGGCAGTCGCTCCGCCCTAGTTGCGCCTCTGGTTGAAACCATTCTGTAAAGCACACCAGTACAGCTTAGAGCATCTTATTGCAAATAATATATTTCTTGCCTATATCGAAATGCATAATGTCCCAATCTCCACTTTACGTGGCCAGAGATTTATTTTCAAAATCCTAATGAATAACAAAATAAGTAAGAAAAAGCCCATATTTAGTGTTATTCGTTCGAGAAGTAAGGCATGACAGTCTGATTGCCAAATTTGTTTTGTGCTTCACATGTTCTCATGAAATGGGCTAAATGTTTAAAGTTAAATATCTAGAAAAAAAGAATAAAATGAAAAGTACCAAGATATGTGTCTTTTTTGTACCTTAGTACATTTTATTCTTTTTTTTCTATTTTCATACTCGTCCTTTGTTTCGGCAAGCTCGCTGATGTCCCATATTTTCTATGAACGCATCGGGATAACGGATTCAGATGCTGTTGAGTTTTTGTTTTTAAAAGTATAAATATTTTGTAGGAATATTTGCTTTTCTAGTTTGTTTATATGAGCAATTAAAACTGCGTTTTCAGTTATTAAAACATCCGTCAAATTTCGTAGTTTACTTCAGTTTTCTTCTGTTTTTCTCACGTCCATGGGGCAGAAACGGTTTCCCTTTCATACCCGATCTCTTCGTCAACCACCCTATCCAATAATTTGGTGAGGTCAGGGCCTCTTCGTGTTGAACACTGAATTGTAACTTGAAAACTCTGCAAGAGAATGGAAACAAGCACTGAGTAAGAAGTGTGTTGTATTCGGAAGCTTGTATGTTCCTTCCATAATCTGCCATCCTTGTGAACAAGCCATAATTACGAGGTGGGCCGGGCTCGAATTACAGACGAGGCATACGCAATGTGCCTGTCATTTGGCGCTGGTCCTGAACCAGTGACGGATGATTCCTAATGGTCTTAGATTCTTATGGGGTCGCTGAACCCCGAAACAAAAAGGAAAGAGCATCTTCAAACAGGCAACTTGCTATCTTTCGAACTTTAGAGCAACTAATCGCTTTTAAATTGTTGGCCTTAACTTTCCGCACTAGGGCTTAGCTTCGAGATATTGGTAAAACATGGAAGTTTATGCTCTTGTTGATCGTCCTTTCCAATATCTGGAATGAGGATTTCTAAATTAGTCGTAAACAACAATTCCTTGCTTTCGATTCTCATCGCGCTGCCGAAAATTGTCACAATTGTAGTAATAATAAATAAATTCTTAAAACAGTTCTCAGAACTGTATCCAGTAGCGGACAATGCCATACTCATATTCTATTACTGTAGTTTGAACGATACTGTATATCAAAATTTATCATATTCATCAAATGTGTAACTGGGCACCCGTTGGAGAAATGGACCACTAGCAGTGGGCGGAGTATATCTCCGTAGTCGGTAAAGCCGGAGTTACATGTAAAGAAAGCAGGGAAATATTGTTTACCTTAACTGTTTAGCAAACAACTTCTTCGTCGAAAATAGGGAAGTTTCATTGTTTAAACAAAGTTTGAACTACTGTGTAGGTAGAACCGTAAACAGATGTAAACTTCTCTGTGGAACAACATCTGAGTTTGTTGCGGGTTTGTAGGAAATAGTACCGTATGATGATTACTTGAATTCAACAGCAGTGTCATTAAATTTACTTGACTGATTAATAACTGTTATATATTGAAATAAAAATTTCATATGATTTTGAAGAAACTTTTCCGTTGATTATTAAAAAAATACAAAAATAATTGGAAACTTGCTTTAGTAGTTAAATGCGTTTCTATCTGTAATGGTGGTGAAATTCGAGCTGATTTTAACAGGTCGTTACTTGATCTCCCACGAAAAATGTCTTTCTGTCTTCAACAGTCTTTAAGAATCCGAATCTCTCAAAATAACAGCCATAATAACTACTAAGGAAGTTAACAAACCTTGAAAATATTCTCAATACCCTTTCGTTTGTGTCTGAGTAAATTGTGATATAAAAAATTGAGTAATTTCTGAACTTTATCCTTACTCAACTTTTTAAACAGTGAAACTAACAAATTGCTTTCTCCAGAATATAGTAAGTATTAAGCTCAGAATATATCATTTTTTTGCGTATGGTGTTGGAAACGCGAAATCCTATTGAGATATCCGAAATTCAAAAAGGTTTTTCCTCCATTTTCTAAGGTGGACTAGGAATTGTCATGAATAACCAAAAAATTTGATGCATTCTGCATATTTATTCAGTGTTATTACCTTCCTTGGAATATACGAACCAGGAAATCCAGAATTTCTGGCTTTTTACAGTTTATGATGAAGAGCATAAGCCAGGTAGAATTCAAAGACCTTTAACAGAATTATCACTTCAATGATCTTGCGCTTTCCAAATGCTGTTTCTGATTATTCTAAAAAGAAGCTGTAGAATCAGTCTATTCGGTTGGGGGAGGGGTGGCTTTGTGCTAGACTTTCTATTTATTTAAGTTCTGTAACATAAACATTATGGACACCTGGATCGTTTGCAACTACTTGTCTGTACACCATAAAATTGACTTCAGAATAATTGTCCCACATAACAATTCGCTAAATGACTGTATGTACCAGATATAAAATAAACCTACTGTTGACATTTCAATTAGTAAATGCGAAAGCTTGCGATTAGCTCATATCTTTTGGAAACGATCAGAAACAGAATTTCATCCAATTGCTGCAAAATAAAAAATGAATTGCATTTATGTATAATATCAGCATCAACAACTTACGTTTCACATTAAAATATGTGACACCAGTCTTTGAGTATATACAATCAGGTTTCAATATGATACCAGTCAATATATTCAGGTTTCAATCAATCTGTCTTTGTGAATTAATTCATCCGTATAATGGAATACGTCTTAAACAAATCAGAGTCGTTTCCAACTGTTTTGTTTGCCAAGATTGTCAAATTTTATGCTTTTTACTGTGTAATAAGAGACACGCTATGTTTTCTTTTTCAATTAATGTGTGTTGGTGTGTTGTTTTTTTGCTGGATAATAATTGAGAATGTGTTTAGTTTGCTGGGACAGAAAGAATGTTCACACGATATAAAGGTTCTGTAAAACATCAGCTTGTTATCAGAATTGTTTTCTTTGATAATATGGTGATTTCGGTGCCTTTAATTGTAACTGAGTGATATGTTAATTAACAAATATTAATCAGGAGCGGTTTTTCATCCTGAATCTACATTTTACAATCCTAGGAACAACAATGAACAAATGTCCACCACATCAAAGAATAGAATAAATGCTTCTAACTCTAATTTAATTATCTATATACACATTTAGCTCTTAGAGAAGAAAATTGGAATCAAAACAACACTAGCAAATAACATTTGTCGCCTAGAACGCAAACACAAATACTAGTTGAAAGGATCGAGCTGGTACCCAAATTATAACACTCCCAGTGCGACAGTCAATTTCCACCCAAAGCTTAGTTACAGATTTGTTTGATTCCACTTACTTGTTAAAAAATTGACAAGTATTTATTTAAAAAAAATTTGCTCTGAAAGTCAATCAGAACAAGTTCTCACTCCAGCGGTGAGACGCTGTGTTACAGATCGAGATTGTTGCATCTCGTGCGAGCTTTTTCGATGCGAGTACACATTTATGGTCGGTTAGCAAATGATTCTGTTAATTACGCATTTTTATTATAATACTGATTATATATACTTTCCTTGAGTATAACTTTGATAAATCGGCAGTCATAGATCTCGGTATGCAAAAATCTCCATTGTTTTTTTGACAATAAAACTAAAAGTTAAAAAAAGTTTGTTTACATTGCCAACGTGCTTTTCTGGGACGTTGAGTGGGTGCTTTTAAAATTGTAGCATCTTCTGGTAGAGGCTAAGAACTATTGAATATGAAGCCAATGAAAATATACTCTCGCTGAACTGTAACCACAAGTCGGCAGTGTACAGGAAAATACAATAATTTACAAATTAAATTACTAAGAAATACTAATCTTTGCAAATTTACCGCTCTGAATTATAATTTACTTATAGCGCCGCCTATTGGTTCATTTTTAACGCCATTTTATTTGCTATTTTTCCTCTTGTCAGTGGAATGTGTTCGCCCTTTCGTGACGTAAGTGAAATTTATTATTTTTTTCACTCTGATGATTTCCGCACCAACTGTGATATGTTTCTTTTTCCGCATTACTAATATCATCAACATATGTAACCTCAGCCCAAAATAAGTATTTGTTACCTGATGCACCTGTAAACACACCTGTACACCGCAGAAAATAAGCGGCCAATTTTCGGAAGCAATTATTTTCAAAATTAAATTTCTATTGGTGGCCGTATTTTTGCTCGTTGAAAATGATTTGGTAATTTACACTGGTCTCGTATCCCTATTTTTGTAGGTATTTCTGAAAAACAATGGTTGAGCTTTAATCCGAAATTTAGCATGATGTGAAAATTAGGGCTAATGTAGGTTTCATGTGTTGAACAATTTTAAATGTCACGTTGTGTTTGCGAAGCCGGGTCGCATTCGGTACCGAAGGTATGAAAACGTGCAGAGAAGAATTCTGATAAACGATGTCCGTTTTTAAAAGGCAGAACGTAGAAGAGCAAGGCCATATTTGTCATCTGTTTTTCTTGTAAACAAGGTACTGTGATCGTTTTAATCCACACCCACAGTAAGGAGTCGTATTTTAACGGTATATTGTACTCGTTTTGTTTTATTTCCTTTTTTTTAGTGGCAATTAGGGTTTTAATTTTCTTTCCCCACCGGAAAAATCAGAAAGGGGAAATTTTCGTGGGTGGAAGAAGGGCCTTTTAGTTTGTTTACATTTGAGGAATCGTCGATTTACAGTGTGGAGGATTAATTTTGATTAAATAACGGGGCGAAATTACTGTTATTTTTTCCTGATACGGAGTGGCTTAAAAGTATCTGTTGCTCTCACATTTGTAGCTTGTTTTTCTCGTAGGGAAAATTGTCGGAATAGGGAACCCAGTGTAATGTAAATTTTTTGTTCATTGTTACTAAACAACTTGTTACTAGAATAAAAATTCTAGCAAACGTTATATCCACTTTTTATGTAAAAAATCGAGAGATACATATGATATTCAAATTTAGAAACTCAGTAGTCCATATTTGGGTTTCTTTTGCCTCTCATGATAGTGTAAACATTTTTTCCAGTGCTGTAAATACAGTTATTGAAAAATCGTGTTATAAGCTATATAATATAAAGAGACAGGCGTGAATTTTATGAATTGCATTAAAAGTAAGAAACAGCATGTAGTTTTTTTTTTCCTAACTGATATTTACAACTGCATCTGCTTTCTCATATCACTTTGCATTTGCACAATTTTGTGGAAAAACAGAATGAGTTATTTTTCTGTTTGGTAGCTGCAAAGATGTGGTAATTAGAAACAAAATATTACTACAATATTTAAACAGGTATCGGCAATCAGTGTTTCTTGAATACAAGCAGGAAGCATTTCATAGCACATGAAGTAGAGAATTAAAAATTCCCCAGATGGTGAAATTGTTACAGTATAAGGCAGTGCCTTTGTTACATAATGTTTTATTGTAATTACACATTTTGAATGTATTATTACAAAGAAGGAAGTGGAGGAAACAAAAATATAACATAGAGCAAGAAATATGAACACTTTGTGATGATGGCGGAAAATAGGCTTCACACAGAATGAATTGCTGTGGGACCTAGAAATTGGGATTTGAAAGATGTTATCTGTACATAAGATTTCAAATCTGTACTTTCAAATTGAGATTTGAAATATCTTATCTGTACTTGCTTTGATTCAACTAGAATTCTGTTCCTAGGGACATCTTTTGAGAAAGTAAAGCCTGTTGTGCATCAAGTGATCCTTCTAATTTCCATTGCTAGCTCTGTTCTTTTTTTTTTTTTAATCGATGAGTATCCTTCCCCTTCTTACTCCTTAAGACACTTAAGGTGGTTCACCTCGTTGGCTGAGAAACAGTGCTACAATACTAGTGGTACGGTAAAATGTTCTCAACTTCGTGGATGATAGTAAAACTAAGCATTAGAAACAATGTTATTTTTAGAAGTGCCACATTGAACTGTTCATGTATTCATCTCTGTCAGAAACTTGAAAATTGGATTGCCCTCAAGCAGAAATTGAACTTGTTAACTCCCAATTTCCGTTAGCATTGCTGTTGCACCACATAAGAGAATCTATGTGCAAGCAACATAATCATCACATAGGATTTCATAGTAATTAAAAATACACTAAACTATACAAAGTGCTTATAGCATAATACAAATCAGTTTATTTACTGGTGGGCGTGTAATGGATGTCAGTGAAGCCTGAGTTGTATGTCAAGATTGCTGTAAAGGAAGAAGTTTGATACAGCAACAGTAAGTAAAAAAAAATCTGGTAGTTTGCATTTCTTTGTGGAGCTAACCTCTGAATCTCAGAGAACAGCTTAGTGGTACGAGCGAGTGAGAGATATAGTACAGTGGAAACTCATTACAACAAAATTCAAGGGGGACAAAATATTTTTTTAACATATTTTCATTAAAACATTATTACGAAATTCTTGTTAAAAAGTTGGTACGCACTACAGAAATTTCATTATGCATGGGATTTGCAATGCTGTAATTGTAAAATAGTGCCTGTAAAAACAAGCAAAGGTAATTTATTTTTAATAGATAAAGCTTTTGCTAAAGTAGTAATGAAATATGCAAGCTTTAAGTAATTTATAAGTACAATTTACGTACTGTATATATTTTTACTTATATGTATGTACATACCGTATTTTTTTTTATCTTCCCCATATTAAAAACTCATCTGTTTTATACATCTAAATAAAATACGGTGATATGTTTAAGAAATGTACGTATGTACATATTGGCATTACATATCCGTAATTTTAAAGTAGTGTAATTAAAGCAATTTATTTAGTTCCATTTTGATGCAAAGCATGCTTACATACAGCAAACTGTAAAACATTTCAAACATACGTATTGGGTTTTGAATACGATATAAGCACAGTCTGTTTTTGTTTTTCCATGGCATCTTTAGTTATAACCCTGTTCATAGCATGCAGATAGCTGCTAATTTCTTCAGTATAAAGTCCTCTGTTCTGTAAATAGTAACCAACTTCCTCTAAACATTCAATTGCATTTACTGGTAAAACATCGGAGTAACAGTTTAGATTTTCTGTCTCATCTTCATTAGGTGAATCCTCGTTTTCTTCGAAGTATTTTGGCGAAACGTGTAGACACTTTTGCTCGTTTTGTTGGTGTTCCATGGCAGCTAAATCATTTAGAATTTTAAAGAGAATGAGAAATTTGCTATGTATAGAGTATTGCTTGAGCATTTTTCCCAAGAATTTTAGTTTGCAATAAGGTATTTTTCGTTGTCAACATTTCATTGACATTTTATATTACTTACATAAATACATAAAAATATATAAACCAAAAAAGTTCAAGATTTTTTTTTCATTGTAACGTGCTTTTTGTTATATCATATTCCGTTATGTTTTAATACTTTTTATGTAAATACAATAAATCGAACAATTTCACGATTTTTTGTTGTTGTAACGTGAATTTTGTTATATCATATTTTGTTTAAACAAGTTTTGACCGTATATACAAATCGCTAAGCTTTCACCCTTCGAAAGCCTCCAGTGTCAGCTGGAGGCAGTTAGACATAAAATATCTCACCCATTCAGAGGCATAACTGCACATTATCTTCTACAATATCACGAGAAAGCCTTCTGTCAAACATCAAGGTATTCAGTTGCAATAATCAAACATAACTATAAAATTTCAAGTACTTCTTATATTGGATTTCTTTAGTAAAAGTTCACTATTGAAGGTTAATTTTTTGACGTGCATTAATGCAATTGCATTTTTGGACTTACCGTTAAATTTTCGAAGATTCCAAGTTGAACACTTCCAGCACATGGATCCTGGTTTGTTCTCGTATTTCCCTTATGTAGATGCGGTATGGGGGGTCTGAATAAAAAAACCCCATGCCGCATCCAGCAACTGAATGAAAACTACCCCATGCCGCATCTACATAATGGAAATACGGGAAAAAAAACCCAAGATCCATGTGCTGGAAGTGTTCAACTTGGAATCTTCGCCAATTTAACGGTAAGTCCAAAAATGCAGTAACTATAAAATGTCCAAAGAATTCGCAAATGCCACAGCCAGGCCTGTATTTAGGATATGTTACGCCTCTGTGCAGTCTTTATTTTTAGTCTCCGCGTCTCCAAATGCCAACATCACTTCTCACAATGACTAGCAGATATATGGTTGTAAAAACTTATGCAAAATGCTCATTAATTTTCAATTTTATTGAAATACTGTAACATAATCCGTAAAAATTGAGAAATTTACGATTTAAAAAAATATTAAGCAGAAAAATATTGCTATACAACTATTTTGATATCTGTACAGAAGTCCGATAAATAAAAATTCTGAACAGATATATTGAAACAACAAAAAATTATCATTATAAAATTAATCCTCATTTATAGACTTATCTCAGTTACAGAAGTGATTTTCTCCTATCCTTTGCATTTGCAAATGCATTTATTACTTCCTCAAATTCCAGTTTCACTGTAATGTGTGGTTCTATGAGAAGCACTAAAGGCAGGTTTTCCTAGCAACAGGTTTTATATGCAGTGGAGAATGGAAAACGCTTCCCAATCTAGACGACGGGATAAGCCAGTCGTGACACAACAGTGTGAAGACATCTACTCATGTTACAATGCAGTGCGTTTCAAAAAGTGTAAAAGCGTGTGTTTCAAAGAAGAAACTGTGTGTATTATGGCTTGTCAAGTATTTGGAAGAAGAGGATTACATACTTGAACTGTTGCACAAATGAAAACCAATTGGTGCGATGTATTTATGTCGGAGAAGGAGTGTTCAGAAGTTTGATAGAAAAGCATTTGCTCGATGATGAGCTTAAGTTTAAAGCATATTTCAGATTCACATGGGAGCAGTTTAATTTCATTTTGACTCTTATTGAAGATAAAATGGCCTGTAATTCATATAATTGAATGAAGAAGCCAATAACACCTTGCAGAAAAACTTGCCCACATTCTGAGGTAAGTAACTGGAGGAGCTTGTATTATTAAAACAACTATTTACAGTGTAATCATGAATCATTTTTTATTAAGTATGTATACACTAGAAATTTTACTACATTAAAAAAAAATTATATGCAATAGAGTAATGAATAATTCTGAAAGTCATTTCTGAAGGTGTAGAATCCACAAAAAACATGCATTGAAACAGGATAAAAATTATGCTCAAAGTATTTATTTTCACTCATTACTGTCGCTGAGGGCATATGCTTTAAAAGCGTCTCTGAGGATGTTGTTTTCTTGAGTTGAATAGTGTTCCATAAAATAGGATTTCCACCAACCAATTCTATCAACTGCTTATCTCCTTTGAAGCTGAGAAACGATCCAATGGCATTGTTAAAAATAATAGGTTATTAATAATTGAAATTAAACAAACTAACTTGGTGAATGAATTATACTAGCCTGCTAGGTGCTACGGAATTGACTGCTCCCAAAGCAGTCGCGTCATCACGCCGGGCGTCTCACGTTGGCAGAGAACCGGTTTAGGTTTCTTTCTTCTAGGAAAACAGTCTGAGTTCTTTTCATTGTACAAGTGGGAAGAGTAATGATCTAGACATTCTCAGCTGTGTATAAAACCCATCTCTAGGAAAACCCGCCTTAAAAGATTGAGTTGTTCTCGAGTTTGGGCAGATCATATCCATTTTAATTATGTATAACTGTAATTTGCTTACATTTAGCCTACTCATTTTAACAGAAAACACAAGAGCACTGTGGAATTGTTTAAATGTGACTGAGTCTTGAAAAAAAGAACTAAAAATAAATACCATTGAAATCAAGCTCAACAGATGACCTCACTATGAACAAGTACAAAGCACACACCACAGAGCATTAACAACTAGAGATGAGAGATTTTTCACTACCTGTGATTTGATCACGGTTATTGAAAAATTACAGGTTGCGCCTGCTACCAAAGACCTCAAGTAACTGTGATCGTCCAGCCAACAGCGTACCTTCCTCACTCTTTCATTGCTACCCAGCATGCTTTTTGGGATTTATCACAGCACCCGAGTGAATTCTGCTCCTGCTACCTGTAGTAGATGGCAGCTGCTTGCTCTTCATGATTTTCACACAGCATTGCTTGTCAGTTTTCTTATTTCAGTATTATTTTGCTGCCCCCAAACTTTGTTCCCTGTACAGCTGCACATGTTACACATGCCTAATTATGGGCATAGCCATGCTGGTGTACTACTGAGAATTCTGTTTACTTGATTGGAAACATATTAAATGTATGTGGCATGCTTGGTGGGACCAACAGGTAGGAAATAAACTGCATTGTGTTAAGCCAGTTTGTGGAGTTTGGACTTCACCTTTTCACTGGAACTGTAGGGAGAAAGTACTGGCATGTCTGTACATTGGGCATTAATGTTTCACTCACCACTAACTGCTGTGTGGTGAGACTAATGTGTGTGCCATGTGTAATGTACCTTTGACTGTTGTGCAGGTGTTTTATATTTGTGCTGCCATTTTGTTCATGAAAATGTCAGGTGTTTTTTTTTTGCTTTTACTCTTTACAGACTACTCAGAAACCCTGTGTTACCTTTTAAACAATCATTGAGCTGTGCTCTTCTGTTTTCTCTTTTATACGATGTACTAGTGTTTTCATTTTGTGTAATCCATCGTTGTTTGTCAGCCATTTATACCGTTTCTTGTGTTATTTCTTTGTGACATACTTTTAGTTATGTTTTCGTGTTTTGTTACTGTTATAAACCATTGGACTTGACACTGTTTTGGCCCAACGGGGCTTTTGTGCCAGCCAACTCCAACAGAAATTATGAGTCTCTTCCACTGGTTTAAATAGCTTTCTTATTTCTTAAACTTATAACTTTCATTCAAGCTTTTCTCCTAACGAAACATTTCTCTTCCCTTTTAGTTTGTTTTTCATTAACTGCATCTTGGTACCCCAAGATGCAGCTTTTGTCAGAAAGGTAGTCTCCTCTTTGGACTACTGCTTATTCTGTAAATCAAACTCACCTTTTAAATAATCATTGAGCTGTGCTCTTCTGTTTTCTCTTTTATATGATGTATTGGTGTTTTCATTTTGTGTAATCCATCGTTGTTTGTCAGACATTTATACTGTTTTTTGTGTTACTTCGTTGTGACATACTTTTAGTTATGTTTTAGTGTTCTGTTGCTCTATAAACCATTGGACTTCATACTGTTCTGGCCCAACGGGCTCTTGTGCCAGCCAATTCCAACCGAAATTAAAATATCCAGAACCAATTTGCTGTTGTGTTGTCTGTTTCTTTATTATTATTATTATTTAGAGATGATTAGTGAGGGTTGTCCTGGTATTGCAACAATTAGTGAGGGTTGTCCTGGTATTGCGCTTCCTGAGGTTTTCGTTCTCTTTCTTCCAGAACTGGTACAGCGTACCAAGTCTGGGAAGGCGTTAGATTGAAGGTCTAGTGTCTCTAGGCTGCTGTGAATGATCTTGTACAACTCCTGTGGCTGATATTACTATGGGGACAGTGGCGACGTTCACCATATGCCACATATCCTTGACTTCGTATCGTAGGTCGTGCTACTTTGACAGCTTCTCTCCGTGCATCTTTTTGCTTTTGGATGTTGCACGTGTTAGTCACGGTTATGCCAATGAGGTATGTTGATTTCTTCTCCTTGTCGACTAGGACAATGTCGGGCCAATTGTGGGGGCTGATCTTATCTGTTCTGATCGATCTGTCCCAGTACATCTTGTGAGCATTGTTCTCTAGAAGCGTTGGCTCTTACTTGTAGTAGGAGACAGACTCAGTTGTAATGAGGTGGTGCTTTCTTGCCAATTTCTGATGGACGATCTTGGGGACTTGATTGTGCCTGTTTGTATACTCTGTTTGTGCGAGGACTCTGTACCCTGCTGTGATATGCTGGATGGTCTCTGGCACTTGATGGCATTGCTGACATGTGTCACTTTCCATTGACATGTCCTTCAAGATACGCTTCCGGTAGTTTCTGGTGTTTACAACTTGATCTTGTATAGCCATCAGGAACCCTTCAGTCTCGGGGAAGAGTGATCCATTTTTTAGCCATGAATTGGAGGCACATGGTCAGATTGCAGATCGTTGTAGTGCCTTCTGTGTAGGACTTTCTTGCCCCAAGCTTCTTCTTTTGGCTTCCTCGTTCCAATCTCGATGTTCTGAGTAGAGAGGTCTGTGTACTTCTTGTCACTCTGGTTTATCGCTTGGTAAAGGGGCCCCTTGCTCTGATTGAAGTATTTCCTGAGGCTGCTGATTTCTTTGTCTTGGTGTTCCAGGAGATCAATTATTCCCCGTCCTCCTGCACGTTCAATGGTCAGCCTTTTTATTGCTGACTTCGGGTGGTGCTGGCGATGCTTAGTGAGGGTTGTCCTGATATTGTGCATTATTTCCTCAAGCTCTGTTGTGGTCCACTTGATGATTCTGAAGAAATATATTATTATTATTGATCCAGTTCTCAGGGGTAAATATCTGCTTTGTTGGCACATTCATCCAGAATTTGTATTTAGGTTAATCAACATCAGCATGCTTCAGGACAGATCTAGGTTTATAACTAAAACAAATTTATTGCCACAGTATTCCTCACTGATGAAAACCTTAGTTTGAAGAGGTTAGCATTTTATTTGTAACCACTGTCATGGAAAAACCTGCTAGTGGAGAGTGAAAACTTGGCAATTTCTGCACACCATAATACACGCTAGTAAATAAATAAATTTATGCTACATTATAAGGACTTTCAACTTATGTTTTTTGCAATTATGAAAATTGGTCAAATGATTTCCATACTGGCAAAGAAACCTATAAGTATGACAGTCAGTTTAATTAATGCACCTTTACAATTCATTGAATGACCATGATGTATTTGCAAGGATAACAATTCTTTACAACTCTTGAAACTTCTTTTGTTTGGTTATGGCAACATGATTAAGCAGTAGTGGGAATGGGCCGAAAGGCAGCGGAATCTTGTTCCGGGAGTAATGTGACACCAAGAAAAAAGAAACAAACATTTAATTTGAATAAAACATTTTGCAATGCATTTTACATTTCAATTAATGACTCCATCTTATATGAATTGTTCGTCTCTGAATAAAGAAAACAGCTCTCACTTCAGCTAAATGTGAGTATTTCATTTTAAAGTTTAATAACAAAATTTCTTTATATGGTTTTATATCTACTACTAATGGGTTTGTGCATATTAAATTTTTGTGGCTTTCACTTGTATTTTGGGTTCCAGTAGCGAATGATTCCCATTTCCGCCACTGTAATTAATGTTTTAAGGAATCGCAAGTTTTTAGTTTAGAGCTGCTGGTTCTAAGTAAGAGAGTGAAACAGTGCTAAAAGATTAAATGCTACATACTTGTCTCAACCCCTGGCATTTGAATCCTAACCCAGTAGTGTGACGAGTCTGAAACCTTTGCCCTAAACCTTGAAAATCATGGGCGAGATAGCAACATCTTTGCATTCACAGTAATCTTAAAGTGCCTGCAGTGATGTTGTTCCACTGGTGCATGATCTGCCTGGGATCAGCTTTGTTCTGTGGGTTTAATTTTTGCTAAAATAGATCTGCAAGTATGGATTCTGTCATACCTGAGATACTGGTGATTTAATTAATTATACTACAAGGAAGCAGAATTGGCTTCGACTGGAGGAAATGTGAGGATGTTCAGAAGATACTTGGAACTGCACTGTCCTGGGTTGTGTAACGGGTAGCATGTATAAATGGAAATTGAGAGGTCCGGGTTTGTTCCTGCCTCCCAGGTGATTATAATTTTCAAGTTTCCTATTATATGTCTTGTAAAGAACAGCAAAAACTGGTGATTCAGGCCTATTTGTCCGCTAGGCAGGGCCATCCCTAGGAGTTGCAGGGCCTGATTGGAAACAATTCTTGAGGGGCCCAATCTTGCAGCCAAGGTCTACAGAATCTATACCAGTAAATAGTTTATTATAGACTTTATTTCTGTATTACACAATGGAAATCAATCAAAATATGTGTTTAAAAAATACATGTGATTTAATGGACCAAAGGGATCTAAACACATTTTGACATAAAATTGCTCATACGGAAGTCTACAAGTAAACACACACAATATGTTGATTACCTTTGAAAAGTCTAAATAGTTACAAAACCATTTGTTTTATCAACTGTGCAATGATTTAGTGAAAATATGCCGATATTAAAAGTGGCATCCATCACCGAACTAATACTTCAAATTATATGGTATTGATTTGTTAAAAATTCATAAGAATATTAGGTACTTATATACTAACAGTATGCCAGCAGGAAGTGCGGAATTATTCCACCACTAGCTTGATTGTTCATGCACCCGCCAAACTACCTCTCTGCATGGGTTAAGTCAAAGCCACCTAGATGGCGTTGGCTGAGCTTGGGATAAGGAGTGTAAGGATGATCAAGCTAGTGGTGGAATAATCACGCACAACCTACTTCCTGCTGACGTACAGTATATATATGTACCAAAAATTAAAATGGTTTCTATTCTCCATAAAACTTAAAATGTGATAGATGTATGTTGCAATATGTTCTAGTGTGCATTTCAAATGATTAAAGCAAATTATCCTAGCGTATGCCCTTTTAAGTGCGGGGCACAATTGGGAGTAATTGGTCTAGTCGCCTTAATATCTGGTTCTGCTGCTAGGTAACAGGTAAATAATTCTCAAAGCTTGTGTTTGCAGAATACATTACATCAATTTACTTTCACATTTATGAGATTTGTATTTTAGGAACCATCACTGCAATAATTGTAAGGGCTTTTCTTTAGAATTTTTATGTGCACGACTATGTATATGGAATTTTGGTGGGATCCCCCATCCACATGCACACTCATAAATTCTATGCAGATTTGATAAAAGTATAATTGTTTAATGTATATCTTTAAAAAAATGGCTAAAGACCATGTACATATACACTATATTGACAAAAGTCACCAGACACCTAGAAGAGAAACACAACATAGCATTTATTGACATACATTAACACGGTGTCGGTATCCACCTTTGGCCTTAAAGCATGCACTGACCTTTCGAGACATGCTTTCAACAAGGTTTTGGAACACAGCGATAGGTATGTGCTTCCATTCAGTACATAATGCTGCCGCTAACTGTTGCTTAGTAGTAGGCCTTGGTTCCAAACTTCTTATGCAGCACTCTAATTTATTCCATAAGTGCTCTATAGGATTAAGATCAGGGCTCTGTGCTGGCCAGTCCACACACGATACGGAATTATTGTCAAATCACGCTGTAACAGTCCTTGCTATTATGGCTCAGTGCATTATCCTGCAAGTACCAACAAGGCTTGTTTCCATGGTATTGCCACAGAGTTGGTAAGGCATTACTGTCTAGAATATCGAGGTAGATGTGCTGGTTATCAGGTTTGTCCACAATAATCAATGAGCCAGGACCGTACCACAAAAAACATCCCCACACTAGTACACTGCCAGCTCCAAACTCGACCGTAGGAACAGTGCACTAGGGTAAATAGCGTTCCTCCGGCTGCCGTAATACCCACACATGGCCATCAGACTGATGGATCGTGTATCTGGATTCATCAGTCCATAGGACCCATTTCCATTGATCTACGGTCCATGATAAAGGTTTTTTATACCATGCTAAAGGACAAGTAGCATTCCGAGTGGAGATGAAAGGCTTATGAGCAGCCGCACAACAACGGTGAGCCATGAAATGAAGTTTTCTGCAAATGGTACGTGTACATACAGAGGTTCCAGATTTTTACTCGCCTGTACACTAAGGTCTTGTGTAGTACTCCGTTGATTAGCTGCGACGACTGTCCTGAGGCTTCGACGTCCTCTATCACTGATTTTCTTTGGTCTGCCAGTACGTTTTGCTGCTTCAGGCATGCCATGTGTCTTCCACTTATTCAGTACATCCAAAGCAGTTGACTTGGGTATGTTTAAATGCCTCTCAGTTTCTCTTGTAGACAACCCACTAATATAACAACCGGCAATCTTTTCTTTCTCAAAGTCAGTTCTTTCCCGCCGCAACATTTTCACTCAACCTCACAGTGCAATATGATCGCGGTCAGCTGCAGGTGTGTTTTTATACTGTTGGTAGCTGTACCGCGCATCTTAGCAATGTAGTGGATCCGTTCATTTGCTTTTGAAGGGGTGTCCAGTGACTTTTGTCAATATAGTGTATATCAGCTGAGGAAAAGTTTTAATTTTTATAATTATAAGCTCTTTTTAATTCAGGCTGATAAAACATGTTAAAAAAAAAAAGAGAGACTACTACAACCTCTTCCACACTTTTCCTAAGCACAACAAGCCAACAATTATGGACTTTAGTTATGACAGTTTATAATAAAATAATCCACCTTTTTTTTTTTTAATACTTATTCCTCCATAAAATTGTGGCTATTAAATTTATCATTCCTTATTTGTATTTTATGTTTTTAAGTCTTCATTTCAATTAGGCTGTCATATTTTTAAGACAACCAAAAATCATCAAAAACCTCACCTGTGTATAGAAGTTTCGAAAACAGTTTATAAACAAAATATAGTTCACTCTAATAACATGCTAGTACAAATTTGACACATGCAAACATAGGCTGCTGTTAGAAATTCAGGATAATTAAAATAAGAAATGGAAGTAACAACTGTGAAACCTAACTTTCCTGTGTTTGCCACGTTCTCCTATACTTCCTAATGGGGAAAGTTTTTTAGAGCTTTTGCTGTATGCAGGGCCATAGCTATTCGGAGGACAGGGAGGGCTGTTGCTCTCCCATAATGGTAATTCCAGGGATGTAAATTCTTGCTCTGGAGATGTAAAAAATAGAAATTGTAAATAAAGAAAGTTACACCCTTCAGAATTTTCTTATTAAAGACTTTAGTTAGTTTCGTACAGTGTTCCGTGTAGTTAACCAGGGTACAGAGTAACATACACTATGAGGTGCGAACATGTCATATTCATGAAGGAAATTTTCCAAAACAGTGAATGGAGGCATAGAAAACATTATGCGGATATGCCGTCTATTTTAGTGTTTTAAATTTATCAAAAATTTGGCTATGCCAACTGCTGGCGCTAGTTTGTTTTTCATTCTGCATTGTGTGGAGTGTTGTGTTGTTGGCGTTCACATGATGTTTATGTTTAACTTGGTATAACTTGTGATTCTTGGATATTTACCTAGTTTTTACATTTCTAATAAAAATATGTTAAAGAAATGTAATGCAGTTTTTGCTTTTGAACGATCATAATGCTTTCCTCTAATGGCAGTGTGTGAGAAAATACGCAAAAGCCATGTATTATTTGAGTGGAACTTAAAGGGGCATAATTTCAAGTCCCACCCTTGCACATGAGCAAAGCTTGCTGCGGTCCTGGCTGTATGCATAAATTATCAGAAACACCACTATGGATTATTGTACCATGTGGTATTACAGGCCTGTCACAGTGTGAATTCAGGAGTATCCCAGATATGAATTCATATATATATATATATATATAAAGTTTTTGAAATCATGATTAAAATGTTGAATTTGTGAGTAAATTTGTTAGAAATAACTGAAACATCCTAAAAGTCACCAATGATGTCAGTAATGGATCCAGATATTATTCCCACTGTAACTTTATGGGAAAATCTTCCCAGTTTTTTTTTTAATACCTAAAGCAGGATGCTACTTTTCCCTTGCTAGCAGGAAATGTTGAAAAAACATTTTTATTAAAAAGACTTGTTTATTTCTCTATACTGTAATAATATCATAGGAAAAAACAAGTGCTGTAAATTAACACAACATTTATCATGCATAAATTTACTGTGCTAATATCTTAAAAAAAATACTTAAAAAGGATTTTAATTTCATAACAAAATTTTTTCATAACAAAAGTTTCATAAAAAAAAATCCAATTTTTTTTCTTTAGTTCTCATCTGACACAATATTTGAACTTCATTCATTTTTGTTTGTGTGTCTGTGTGAATATTTTTGAAGTCTAATATAGTTTTTAGGGCATCAGGGTAAACCAGAGGTCAATTATTGGCAGGACATTTGTGGTATGTGCACAAGGCTCCCAGTTTTTGTTAGGTTGCCTAAAACAGTTTGTATAACACAAATCATACAGTGTCATGCAAGATTTAATACTGTAATGTTTATTGTAAAATAATATGAAAGTTTTCAGAATCCAGCAGAAAAAGAAGGCTGACATACACTATATTGACAAATGTCACTAGACACCCCTTTAAAAACAAATGAACGAATCTGCTGCATTGTTAAGATGTGCGGTGCAGCTGCAAACAGTATATAAAAACAAGCTTGCAGCTGACCATGATCATATCGCACTGCGAGGTTGAGTGAAAATGTCACTGAATTGACTTTGAGAAAGGAAAGATTGTTGGGTGTTATATTAGTGGGTTGTCAATAAGGGAAACCGAGAGGCATTTAAACATACCCAAGTCAACTGCTTTGGATGTACTGTATAAGTGGAAGACGCCACCTGAAGCAGCAAAGCGTGCCGGCAGACCAAAGAAAATCGGTGATAGAGGACATCAAAGCTTTAGGAGAGTCGTCACAGCTAATCGACGGAGTATTGCACAAGACCTCAGTGTACGGGTGAGTAAAAATGCTAGAACCTCGGTATATACATGTACCATTCACAGAGAACTTCATTCCATGGGTTACCACAGTAATGCGGCTGCTCATAAGTCTTTCATCTCCACTCGGAATGCTACTCGTCATTTAGCATGGTGTAAAGAACATTTATCGTGGACCGTACTCAATGGAAACGGGTCCTATGGACTAATTAATCCAGATACATGATCCATCAGTCTGATGGCTATGTGTGGGGTATGGCGGTAGCCGAAGGAATGCTATTTACCATAGTGTTCTGTTTCTACGTTCAAGTTTGGAGCTAGCAGTGTACTCGTGTGGGGGTGTTTTTCGTGGTATGGTCCCAGCCCATTGGTTATTGTGGACAAGCCTATTGACCAGCACGTCTACTTCAATATTCTGGACACTTATGTCCTACCAACTCTGTGGCAATACGACGGAACCGAGCCTTGTTGGTACTAGTAGGATAATGCACCAAGCAAGGCTGTTATGGTGTGGTTTGACGATAATTCCATATGGTGTGTGGACTGGCCAGCACAGAGCCCTGATCTTAATTCCATAGAGCAGCTATGGGATGAATTAGAGCACTGCATAAGAAGTTTGGAACCAAGGCATACTACTAAGCAACAGTTAGCAGCAGCATTATATACTGAATGAAAGCGCATACCTATCGCTGTGTTCCAAAACCTTGTTGAAAGCATGTCTCAAAGGGTCAGTATATGCATTAAGGCCAAAGGTGGACTGACACCGTACTAATGTATGTCAATAAATGCGATGTTGTTTCCCTTCTAGGTGTCTGGTGACTTTTGTCAATATAGTATACTTTGTGCATCTGAATTACACCAAGGAATGAACCAATTACTAGATGGCTTCCTTTACTTGATTGTTCATGGGTGTGGCTGGTAACTTGAATGTTTCAGCAGTTTTACAATGCAACCACATATTGTCATGCTTTTGTGAACAAAGTGAGGAGTTGGAATTTTTGACTGAAAGCTTATTTTTGATACCAGGATGAGTCAAGTTTGTCCTGTTTGCAGCTTAAACGTTTAGTGATGCAAGAAAGCCATATGTGTGCACCTCATTGGGCAAATCTCTGGCTGCTGTTTTCTATAGTCCTTTGCCACAGCTGTACCACATAGCAGATTTTGATGCCAGAAACTCTCGAATGCCAGGTTCCACATCCACCACTGAAGCAAAATGCCATCCTTGTAGAAATGGTCCATGGAGGGAATCTGATAGTAGTTGGATGTGGTGGAATTGCAACACGGTCGAAGCAAGCTTTGCTGATCTGGCAGGGCGAAATTAAGAACATCCCTTCAAGATCAAAAGTTTCCAATTTCCACTCAAATATTGTAGTATGCAGTCTTTATTTTCTCACACCTCCACTAGAGAAAAGTATTGTGATCCTTCAAAATCTCACTTCCAATTTTTGACATAATTCTACTAAAAATGTAAAAAATAAATGGATACCAGAGAGCCAACAGATGTAAGTATTAAGAAAAAGGTAGAAGCTACGTTAACACCAACAACACAGCTCGCCGCAAAAATTTAGAGTCAAAAAACAACCAACACAAAACGAATGAGTACCAGATAGTGAACATAACAATAGGAAGACACTTTTGCAGTAGGGCTCGGAAAAATTCCATTCAAGATTAAACTCTCCGGTGAGCTTCTGTGACACAGCACAGCTGACTGACTTCTTATAGCATTATAGGAATGGCCAGAGGTTAGGCATATCCCCATATTCTTTTGTATGCCTCTGTCCGCTGCTTCGGACGATTAATTCCATGCACGTGAGGGGTTCACATCTCACAGTGTAAGTTACTCTGTATTCCGGTTAGCTGCGTTAAATGCTGTATGCGGTTAACTAAAGTCTAACAAAATATAAAGGGTGCATAGGAAAGTCCCTGGAATAACTTGTGAATGAAGGGAGGTACAGTTATGCAAGTGAGATAACGGTATAGCAAAGCGCCTCTAGTGGCGAAATGTGGAAGTTAGCCATTGCAAATCGAAAACGAAAAGAGGGAGAGCAAAATTTCCAGGTACAAAGTTGTAGAGCATCAATTAATTAGTACAAAACGACATTTGTTTCACATGGATAAGATAAATTGTCACCTGAATACCCTACTATGTCCGAAATTGATGCATGACGATTCGAATCTGCATATTCACATTTCGCAAATGTAGCCGTATGCAAATGCAGATTGTGACGTTGTACCATACATACGATATAAAAGCCAGTAGCAGGATGTACCCTGATCAGAAGTTCAGGTCTACGTACGCTGTGTAAGAATGGCGAGCTTCACTCACTCCCAAAAATCAGGTGTATGCAACAGCGCCTACAAGTTTGCTGGGTCTACGGCGTCATGTTACAGATGCTTGCAATAGTGTGACACCTTCCATGCTGAGGAATGTGCATGCAGAGTTACTTTCATGAATACAAATTTGTATCATGAGCAATGGCGAACTCTTCGAACGTACTCGACATTAACTTTTTATCACTGTGCGCCAGTTTGCCTTTTTTGTTTTGTCTGATGTCATCAAACTGTATTGACATAAGTACGCATTTATGCAATAAATTGTGTGTATTTGCTCATACCTATGCCTGTTCCCTTGAAACGTTCACACAAAAGGCCGCACATCGATTTCGGACATTGTAGGGTATCCAGGCGACAATTTACCTTATCCGTGTAAAACAAATGTTGTTTTGTACTAATTAATTGATGCTCTACAACTTTGTAATTGGAAATTTTGCTCTATCTCTTTTCGTTTTCGATTTGCAATGGCTAACTTCCGCATTTTGCAACTAGGGGTACTGCTGTCGGTTGCATTTGATCAGGCGTAGTCACTTTACTATACCGTTACCTCACTTGCATAACTGTACCTCTCTCCGTTCGCAAGTTATTCCAGGCTAAAGGGACTTTCCTATGAACCCTGTATACTGACGTATATAACTTTCCTTCTGAGTTACAATTTTCAGTAAATTTATTCACATGTTGTGCTTTTTTACTTTTTATGCCCTCGGAGCAAGAATTTACGCCATTGATTCACCATTCTGGGAGGGCAACCAGCCTCCCAGCCCTACCGGTAGCTATGGCCCTGAATTGCAACACATTCCAATTCCCGCAGTTTTTGACAGACCACTCTGAAGGTGTGACTTGGGGCATTATCTACTTGCAGCATTGCGCACTTCCTATTGATGAATGCTGGGTAGTGTTGGCATGGAGCGTTATGGAACTACTGTAACTCTGTGTAGAGGTTGTCACCCACGGCTTGACCATCTGGCAAGCATTCCCAGTGCATAGGACCCTCACAATTACTCGAAATGTACAGCATGGTTTTCCTTTTGAACCACCCTCTTTGCACCACTGTCTATGCCTTGTGGAATGGTCTTGGCTGTTGATTCTCAGTGGTAGGATAATGTAAGAATATTTGATTTTTATCACCTGTAATGATATGATGTTGAAACCACTGTCCAGTGGATTTGACTGAAGTCTGCCACAAAACGACACATTGGTTCGCCTGCTGGGTTATCAATTCATGGTGAACTTCTCTATAGTGCCTGCAGGATAAACCAAGTATGTGCAAGTGATGATAGATTGGGAAGACCTTACCTCAGCTGCCAATAGTCACATACTGGTATCAGAGTTTGCTGTCACAGCTTAAACTTGGGTGTCAGTGTTGGTGCCAATTGGTCATCCTGATGTTGACTTGCTTTTAAGGCTAGTATCCCCAGCATTAAAATGTCAGAACCATTTTCATTCAGTACTTCATTCGGTCCATTTTCCCTCTTTAACTGCATAAATTTCTCTCCACTTCTACTGCCTTTTTAACCCTTTTGTCCAATAATGGCATAGGAGCACTTGTTTATTGACCTCCATCCTCTTCTTACCTGGTAGCATAATGTGGCTCCGTACCAAATGTACGTATATCATGAGCCTAATGTGTTCTGCATCATTGCAGTACCCAGTTGATACTGGCATTCCTTTTGCAAATAAATGGATGCCCAACATTTTGCATAGCTCAAAACAGGATGAACTTTTGACTTGGCCTGGTATGATGAGGTAATATTGGGTTGTCTGGAAAGTACAAGCCAAATTTGCATAGCTTGTTGATGACTGGTCGCCATGTGCCACGATCACTATATGTGGATGAGGCAGCTGTATAAAAGGATGTGTGAGAAATCTGTGTATCAATTTGTGCTGGAAGCTGTAGAAAGAAAGGCAGGGAAGTGGCTGTAAAGTGTAGGACGATGAGCGACAATCTGTTGCATTTACGACATGTCCAGCTTTACCTCTACTATAAGGGACTAAATGCAAGGCAAGCCACATGGGAGATACGTGATGTGTACAGGGACAGTGCTGTGGCAGACAGAATAATTTGCAAGTGGTTTGCCCAATTTTCAGATGGAAGTTTTAACCTGGAAAATGAAAAGCATCAAAGCAGGCCTTGTGCCACTAATGAGGACCAGCTCTGTGCACAGCTCGGGACTAAACCCCATCAAACAACATGTGATTTAGCAAAGATAGCCTATCAAACTCTACCATCCATGTACACTAGAGCTGAAACGGGCTGAGCCCAAAAGCCCGAAGCAGAGCCCGGGCCCAAATCGGGCTCTGTCTGTAGAACATTTACTGCGGTTCAGGCTCGGGGTCTTAGAGAGAGGGAGAGTGAGATAATTTTTTTTTATGTATAAATGTAATTTTATATGGTTTAGCAAATGAGACACTTTATAGTTGGTAAAGGAAATTCTTCGGCAACTGGTTCTGATTGGGGAGCACGCATTCGAGATGGCTATTTGTTCCGGGCTTGGGTAGAAAATGACATAAGCAGCGCACTAGTGTGTTTCTGCAGAGAAGAAAAAGCTTTTTCAAGCACTATAAATATTGGATACTTGATAGCATGCCGACGATAATTTATCCCCTATCTCCACGCAGTAACTCCCTGCTAATTATATTTAGCAAGGTACATATGTCAGCGCATTATGGTGCAATAATATTAGCATTAGTTGAGCAACATACGATTGTAGCAACATAGAATCATTTTGGATGGCCGGCCGCACGAAGCACTCAGGTGGTAGCGAATGGTCAAAGAAAATCGTACAGTTACTTTGAAAAAATAGATAGAGGTCCCTTCCCCACTCCCTATTGGAGAAATATATTGGTTAATTGCAGGAAGAGGAGAGAATGGAAGTGTGGAAAAACTGATGTTTTTTATTAATGATTGAACAGGTTAGCCAATTTTCTGGCTCACTCGGGTTGGGGCTCTATCTTTCAATATAAAATTTGGGCTCTGGCTGATATACCACAGGCTCGGGCTCCGAAAATTGAGCCCAAACTCAGCTCTAATGTACACCTCCAGAAGCTTGGCCATGTCAGTTGGCATGTTGTATGGGTCCCACACAGTTTGTCAAAGAGAAACTTGCTTGATCGAGTTTCCATCTGTGGCACTTTCTGAAACTCAACAAAAACGATTTGTTTTAGAGAAGGTTGGTGACTGGTGATAAAAAATGGATTGTTTACAATAGTGTTTCCCAACCACCTGTACCAGTCCTCTAGAAATAAATCAATTAATTTATTTTTCTTTTGAATCGAAATGGAGGCAAAGTAATAAGAAATCTAGATCTAAATTTTTTTTTTAACACCTGTGACAGATGGTTAAACGAAGCTTGGTTTGCTACTCTCTTCACAGAAGATCTGAACTCCTGCAGGATTATTCACCAGGAAAAAGGAAACCTTTGTTGAACGTCGTTCTGATGCAAGTCTGGTATTGATATTCAGATCCAAATCTGTGACTCAGTTTTGGGGTATTATGGAGAAAGAATATCCAAGTCTCAGTGACGAAGCTCTAAAATCATTGGTAACTTTTCAGACTACGTATTTATTGTGAGAAACCTTTATTAGCTGTTTTGGCAATCAAAACAAAACGCATGAACATAATGCACATTAATGCTGCACTGCACCTTGCAGAAACAAGACTAGAACAACGGCTCAGGAAGATTATCACAAAGCAGTAACAGATGTCGCATTGACCCCAGAAAAAATTTTAACTCTAAAAAGAATATTGTAGTATATTGATTATCGATTGCTTTTATTAATCATTAAATAATATTAACAGATGAAATATATTAGCTATAAGTAGGTGGCATGAAATAATCTGGTATATAAGTAACGTATTGTACACAGTGATCATTATCAGTAAAATAATATTACAAGATTAAATGCTTGAAAATAGCCTAAAAGTTTTGTTTTAGCATCGCCAGTCCATGAAAGTTTTACCAATGTTTTGCCGGTCCACGAAGGCGAAAAGTTTAGGAACCACTGGTTTGCAACAACGTGGTAAGGAAAAGGTCACGATTGCAGCATGGTGATACACCGTTACTGACCCCTGAAGCAGGACTACACCCGAACAGAATTTTGCTCAGTGTTTGGTGGTACTGTAAGATACTGATTTCTTTGTCCCGTTCCGCCAATGTTTCTTGGCTCCACGGGGACTAATGGAACACCTTGGATTTTATTTTGAAATGTTGCGACGATTATCCTGCCTTGAGACGCTGGTTTGGACCTTGGCCACCCCCGTGGCCCAGAGACCAGCCCGCGATGACGTGCTGGCAGGCGACCTAGCGTACCTTATCTGGGTTCCCGCTCTGTCTGGCGGGATAGGTCGTTAAGTAATTTAGGGTTGACTGGGAGATTGTCTTGCCCTCGAACTTTTTTAGGGGAATAATTTCCCTTTATTTTCTAACACAAAAATCTACACACATCTGTACACTGTCCTCATGCTTAGGACTCACAACATTAAGATATTTAAAGAGTATTTACATGGTATGTACACTGGAAGTTATTTTGTCTGCTTGCCCACAGACTTTTGCCCTCATTCCGATTCCGAATCGCTGTCGGTGTGCACGTGCACCTCTTGCGTTTCGGTCCCCGTTTGACTGGGGAAAATCGTGTGTTGCTGGAGGGTTAGCCTCTCAACTAGGGCTATAATCCCCCTCCTGCGAACGGAGGATTGGATGAGCAGATCCAATCTTCACGTTCTTTGCACACCTGGGATCAGTGTGTTTCTCCATTCGGCGAAGCCGCTGCATTCAAGCACGCAATGTTCTATGCTTGCCGACCTATTTCCACAAGGACAAGTGCAGTTCCTGATGGCAAATCTGCCCAGGTATTCAGTGCAGATGCCATGGCCACTGAGTACTTGATTCAAGAACTTGTTTGTCTGTGCACGTTTGGTTGAGACCTTCGGAAACACTCTGTGTGTCTTCCGCCCTGTCTCTCCCGTGTCCCATCTGACCTACCATTCGGTCATGGTCTGTCGTGCCAATGCTGCGCGGATGCTCCTTCGTGGCGTTCTGCATTGCACGTCAACCGTCTCTTTCAGCGGGGCTGCCTTCGCCAGCTGGTCCGCCCTTTCGTTTCCCTGGGTCCCGACATGGCTTCGTACCCAGTGGAAACTAACTGCCCCATCTCCTTCTGCCCTCAAGAGGGTTTTAATCCTCTGTGGTGGTACTGTAAAGGTGTACTACACTACGAGTTTTTACTGAACAACCAGACAATAAATCACGATAAGTACTGCTCATAGCTGGCCATTCGGCAGGCAGCAACCAAGAAAAAGTGACCTGTTTCAGTGAATATGGCTGGCATTGTGTTCCAGCAGGACAATGCAAGACCTCGTGTCTCTTTGAGGACACGACAGAAGTTCCTAGAGTTTGAGTGCGATGTCCTACCTTGCACTGCATATTCTGCAGACACTGATTCCTCATACTACCACCTTTTCAGATTGCTTCAGAATTCCCTTAATGGCACAAGGTTCAATACTTTGGACCACATCAAAGATTGCCTAAACCAGTTTTTTTGCACTGAAATCTGTGAAGCTCTGGGAGAACGGAATCTTCAGCCTACATAACAGATGACAAAGGGTTGTACAACAGGGTACTTATATTGTTTGTACAAGATCTTCCCCCCCCCCCCCCGCTCCCCATGTGATGTTCTTTTACATGCCATTTTTCAGCACGAAATTTCCAGACAAATCTTATAAGCGGTGCAAAACCTAAAATGTAAATATACAAAGGAACATGTTGATCTGGGTATGCAAGAAGGAAACTAAGTAAAAAAGTGTGAAAACAAGTGGTTGTATAATGAAATATATGCTGTGTGGTGATAGGACAGTGATATGCTCCTGAATCATTGCACAAGCAGGAGTCTCCCACGTTGACAATGAATCCATCATTATTTCCATCAATTTTTTCTTAGAAATGATGTACTGTCTGTAAGAAATGATTTGCACTATCAGTTCCCAGTGCATAGCAGTTCCCATCTATATCTCTGGAAATGTTAAGAAATGTTAATACAGTCAAAATCTGATGCTTTATTCCAGACGGTGAAATAACTATTCTGTTTGTTGTTACTCTTCATACCGAAACGTTAAAACTTGGAAAATCGACCAGGTAATCAAATGATTTGGGGCACTGGCTTTTTAACCATTCATCCGAGTTGGGCCCAATTTTGAGTCCCAGACAAGGCATGTGTTTGTCTGAATTCAGAACAGCTGTCCTTTCCCTGGAAGCCTCAATAGCCTAAAATTAGGGATGGTGATCGCTTATAGCCCTTACAGCTACTCATGGTGGTCATTAAACCCTTTAAAGAAAAAAGAAAAAAATTAGATTTTTGCAATTCTCAATTTTTCCATCAGGATTTGTACCTCAACATTTTCTTAGTATTTTTTAGCTGCATGAGACTAATATAGTGCCAAATTTTTTGTGAAGACCTTACATTAAGGGCGGTATCACAGAACAAATGCAAATTTTTTTTTTAATATGTCCATCAAATCAAATAAGTGATCTTTGACCAGATCAGTATGCTTAATATAAGACAGACAATTGTGGAAGCAATTTGGGGAGACCTTCATCCAGCAGTGGATTGATAATGGTTGATGATGATATATATATATATAACATGTCAGAAAAAAACCTTAAAAAAATTCCATTAGTTAAAAAAAAAAAAAAGAAAATGTCATAAAGATGTGATTGAGGCTGCGCTTAGCCGCTAGTCTAAACCTCACATCATAGACACTAGAATTATCATTCAAAACAACATGAACACTGAAACCTAAAAACAGAAATCAAAAATTTACTTATATAAACTAAGCCAAAACCAGACTCCGAAAAAAAAAAAAAAAAAAAAAAGACCACTGACCTCATGAAGACAGTGCTCGGCTGTCAAGGCCCTAAGACTAAATAAAAATACATATATACAACAAATTATGCTGCCTTTATCAAGAGAACACCGGCATAAAGGTGACTCTTCTGGATTCCACAAAAGGCTGGAGTACAAAAAGCCTGCGGATGTATTCTCGAAGTCACCATCTCTGAAAAACAAATGAGCAAAAAATGTCGTGAGTCACTCCTAACAGCAATTGAGGTCACAGGTCACGGTCAGTGTATATAAAGTGCCCATAAACTAATGAGAAAATAAAGTAAGATGAGGTTAATTGAAATCTTCAGCTATTACAGATCCACATTTATAGCACTTAGCAACCTAATCAGTTAAAATTGTGGGATCTTTGGTAAGTGATATATTTGTAGCTTTATAGACCTTAATAAAGGAAATTGTAATCAAGTTTAGAACTGAGAGCTAACGGCCTAAAAAGTTGAGGTAAAAAACGTAATGGGTAATTATTAGCCTGTAATGTAACAAATAGCTTGGATAAAAAATGTTCTTATATAATCTTCCTTGATCGCCGGATTTGAGTCAGCCATTTTTTTCGTGGATCTATAACATGTTGGTGGCTTTGCAGGTAGGCCCTTTCATTTGATCCTTATGGAGGGTTTTTATATCTTTTATCTTTTCTGTGCTAGCTGAAATTTCTTTTTTTTTTTTTTTTTTTCGGCTTTGCTTTTGCTTGCATTTTTTTTTTTTTTTTTTTTTTTGCTGTTTGCCTTATTTTGACTTGCTCTTGTGCAAAGCTCCATTTGGGGAACATACATCGTTTTCTGGCCGCGTGGCTGTGAGTCAACTTTCATTGTTTGGCGTTAATTTTGCGTAGTTGTACACTGTATAAAGCATTCTTTAATACTGTGTACATATTGTAACTTTTGCTCTTTAAATTTTTCAGTACCTTTCCAATGTTTTATATTACGTATTTTTGTGTAAAGTCATTCTGTGTTTCGTGGGAACTGTCTGTAAAGAATTATCTGTTATTTGATCCTACTCTATCTGTCTGCTTTGGGGAGGGGGGGCTTGTTCCATAACATAGGGGTTGTTACATTTTTGTCTTTTTTTATGGTGCTTCCTGGTTGAGTTTTTCCCTTGGGTAGCTCACCACGTGTTTTGGCCACGTGGCACTGCAGTAAAAATATTTGGAACTTCTGGCTTCAAATAAAATCCTTGTGTTTGGCATTTTTTTGTTTTCTTACAAGTTGGGCAATATTAGCATTGCATCGTTCCTCTAAAAAAAAATTTTTTTTGCAGTTAATTTTTCCCACATTTCTTGGGTCAAAATTCTTTGTTTTTCTCACAATATTTGTGAACTCTGTGCAGTAGTTTTTCTGTTTTTGTGGGCGATGATGAAATATGGGTTGGGCCAGTTATGTCTTAGATGTATGCTAAATTAAAAAAAAAATTTGCTTATTTTTTTAAAGTTTTCCGTTCCCTTATGGGCAGTTCTATTAATTTGGTATTTTTTGGGAACTTATACTTTTTGCATCTAAGACATAGCAAAACCCATTTTCAACCAGGTCTTTGTGGAAGTGAGTAAATGCAGAGTTTGGCTGGTCCTTGATAAAGACAAGGCTCGGCATTTTCGACACTTTCTGCATCCCTGTTTTTTGTTTTTTTCTCCCTGCTTGTTGGCTTTGGAGTTTTATGTCTTTTGTTGTTGTAGTTTCTGCTTTGTAAGTTGTTGTTTCTGAGAATTCTTCACTGCTGCTTTTGCACGTTTGGTTTTCAGATTGTAAGTATGTGTGAAAAAAAATTTTTTTTTTCAGTTTTAATTTGTTTCTTTCTGTTATTGGCTTAAGTTTGGTTTAATTAATCATATATATATATATACAATAGTAATAATAATACATATATAATTTATAGATACAAATGTAATAAGAAAGTGAAGAGAGAATGGGTTGTTCATGAACTGGATGACACTGTTCTTTTTTGGGTGTGCAAGTTATGTAGCAAAAATTGCTCAGCATTATCTGTGAGTGATTTTTCTGATTGGAAACATACATGCCTGTGAAGTTGAGGTAACATTTTGTTGAACATGAAAATTCGTATCTTTCAAAGAGGCAATTTGCAATATAATTTGTCGTAAGGAAGAAAAGGATTGTGTTGATGTAAAATTATTGGACCAATACAAAACTGAATGTGACTACTGGCCAGGGTGTATTTAAAGGGAAACCATGTTTCATTTCTTCATTAAAATGTGATTTACATTAGAAAAAAAGCTTTAATTTAATAAAACTGCATCAACTTACAATAGAAAATAATGCTTTAATTTTTTCATCTATTTTGTCCTGATTGATTTCAAGAACTTCCACTCTCGGTTGCCCCCCCAAATCCTATATATGCCCCCGCTGCTGGCACAAAGTGCTACAGCTATTAAGCCTTTGACATGTAAAGGACTGTCATTTCATTTTTTATTGTTTTTTTTTAACATAATGAAACAATTGGTTCTCCAAATAATGGAAATTTTCTTGGTTGCTTAGAATTGATTAGCAAATTTGATCCTTTCTTAGCCAAAGATCTTCAGAAATAAGGAAATAGTTGCACTGGACACTCAAATTGCTTATTTATTGTCCACTACTATAAATGAGTTTATTGACCATTTTTAATCACTTGTGATAATTCGTCGGAGATGGTTTGGGTTTGGATCCCGTTTAGGCATGAATGTTCTGTTTGTCATACAGCATTAGCTCCTTCCCTGCAACTGGAATCGGTATCCCTAAATTAGGGACAGTGACTGCCAACCAAGTTGTTCACAATGGTCGTTAAACCCCCAACCAAAAAAAAAAAAAAAAAATCATATGTGTAATGCAGAATGGATAAGGGCCCCTGACGAAAGTCCCTGCCCAGTGCTCTAAGCTCTCCGACTTGGATGGCTTGGAGCCCTGGTCGGCCCCTGGAACCTACTGTTTGCTTATTGAATTTCTGCAAGTCCTAAACAGAGTGCAAGTTCTGCTGATCACTGAACTTGCTTTAGAAAATAAAATTAATGAACTAATAAATTGAAAACATGAAAATAGGAAATAAGTAGAAAATTCATGAAAAGTGCTAAAAAGTCATCATAGGCCAGAATGGACAATGCTTGTATATACACATGTGTATGACATTTATTCAGATTTGATGGCGCAACTGCCATATTTGGCTAAAGAGTGCCGGAACACAATAAATATATATACGAGGGCCATCCAGAAAGTAAATACAGTTCGTGCTACGCTCCCGTGCATTCGCTTCAGAGTCTTGTATGTGCAGTTGTGTTGCCTCGTCCATTAGCCACACCCTGACACCATTTTATGAGGGTGTGCTAATGTTAAAGGTTTGTGCTGTGTGTTAATGTTGAATTTGATAGAATGGCCTGCCGACTGCAAAGTGTCTGTGATAAGGTTTCTGAATGCGAGAAATGTTAGGCCAAATTAGATTCATCAGCAAATTTGAAAATTTACAGACAAAGTGCGATGAGTTTAGGAATGGAGCGGAAGTGGGTTCAAATGTTTAATGAAGGAGGACAGAGTGTTCATGACGAATTGTGCAGTGGTAGGCCTTCTCTGGTCACGGAAGATTCAGTGGTGAGAATGAATGAAATGACACTTCACAATTTCTGATATCTGAGAACATTTCCCTGAAGTTTCAAAATCATTACAGAAAAGCTTCAGTACCGCAAAGTGTGTGTATGACTGGTGCCGAAGATATTGATGGAAGAGGACAAAACAAAATGCATGGGGATCTGCTTTGGAATTTTTGGGGTGGTATGCAGAAGGCAATGATTTTTAAGCCACATAGTGATGAGAGATGAGACTTGGGTGTTTCACATCATGCCTGAATTGAAACAGCAATCCCTGCAAATGGTAATGCATCATTCGTATGAAGATGGCTGTTGAATGATTGCTTAAAACCTAGGCAGCAGACTTCTATGAGGAGGATATGTGTAGAAACTTGGTTCACGATATGACAAATGCCTTAACATCGAATATGTTGAAAAGTAGATTAAGGTATGTAGAAGTCATTGCACATTAAATATTAGTTATCAATATATTGTATATATATTTTTAATCTTCAAACTGATTTTATGTTCTGGATGGCCCTAGTATATAATATACAAAAGATCAGCTCCTCCAATAGTCGATGCCCACAATATCATTGTGTACCACTCCACATATGCATACACAGAAAAGTACTGTTTTTGTGTAACAACATTTCCGCTTTATTTCTTGTAAGGTATTTCGTAGTACATTTTGTTCATTCACAATAATTTAAATTTGAAAAAATGTTAACCCAGATTATTAAATTTTTGGAGATTAATGTACTTCTAAGTTGTGATTAATGCTAAAAGGCCATATAGTTAAAGTTATAAAATGCAATAAACCTAGGTTTACACTGGTAAAGTGCACAGCACCAACTTTTCTTGGTTAAAATAAAAATACTAATATGTTTTTTAGCTTGCTTTTACCTAGGTAAAGAGTGAATTATTCATGGCCACTCTCTTGAGGAATAGTAGTTTCTTTCCCCTCACTTGCAGATGTACATAGTAGCCAATTCAAAATGGCAGTGAATAGTAAAGAACATGCTTCTTTTAAGGAAAATTTTAATTTACTTTATCAAAAATTAGTACCTTCAAAGTATGGGAGCCCCATTTTTATATGAAAAGTTGCAGCAGAATGAGTTTCTGATATTTGAAAGAATTGCTAAAGAAGCTACCTCTCAATCAACTGTATGATATCAGCTTTTAAAGCGATGTGATGTATGTTCTGTTAGTGGTGTTTAGTAGCTAATTGGTCCTGTTTCCCTTTATGTGCGACTAACAAAGTTTTGTGAAAATGAGAAATTGTTGGACATATTGCTTGACACTCATTTGGTTATTAGACACTGTGTGAAACATCAAAATAGTGAAAGAAGTGAATAAAAAGTATAAAAATGTGACACAGGAAGTTTTTAAATTATACTTAAAATTGTGCATTCAATACCAAAAGAAACCGAAATCTCAGACAGTAATATAGGACTTGTGAGACAAGATGAAATGAATAATTGCTGCTGAGTAGGATTGTTATTTTGCAACCATCCACTTTACCTATCCAAGGTTGGCTAGAATGCAGATTACCCAGGTAAAGCTTGAAATCATTGTTATTTTTACCTTACTGACTGCAAGTGGTTAATGTGCACTTTACCAGCATTTCCTGGCTTGACCTGTAACGTATAAATTCCACATGTTAAAAAAAAAAAAAAAAAATGAAATAGAAACATGAAAGGTGAAAAAATAAAACAATTTCACTTCCTGAGGAATTGATTTGCACATAAGAAAAAAAAAATTGGTGCTTTTGGATTGTGGTCCGAATTATTAAGAAAAATGTGTGTACAGCTTGATTTTTTTTACATTAATTTGTAATATTTTGTATCACATTATGGTAGAAAGGATAGCCAATCAAGAAAACAAGGTGGTTGAATTAAGTTATTTTGCAGTTTATACTGACTAGACATCATTGGAAAATGACTTATTTTTGCACTTCCAGTTGCATCTTTTCAAAGCAACGAAGTTGATTCAAGACATAATAAGCAAGTCCTATTGGAAGAACCCTCTACAACTCGGAGAATGTCCACCACAGGATGAACTGTAAAAAGTTCTGCTGCAGGAGACTTGCTTATTACATTATGAATCAACTTCCTGGCTCTGAAGAGATTCGAAGGCCATGTGCATAAAGACAGTTGCCGATCTACAACATTGTAAGCTCTAATTGGTGCCTTTGTATTACAAGTTGTAGAATTGGAAAAAAATTCAACCTTGAAAGTATTAATCCTGACAGTGAGTGATATGGAAATGTTAACCCTAAAACAATTGCAACTAGCTCTAACAAAGATTGAGTCTATTGCAAATACTTCTGGGAACCTTCCCAAAATATAAGACATGCAGAGAGTTTGTAATGAGAACCAGATGTATGAAGAACATTTTCAAAAGATGCCAATTTATTTAGGTTTTGCACTGCTTTAT
Source organism: Macrothele yani (assembly GCA_039090855.1). Taxonomy (NCBI): domain Eukaryota; kingdom Metazoa; phylum Arthropoda; class Arachnida; order Araneae; family Macrothelidae; genus Macrothele; species Macrothele yani. The sequence continues at coordinate 24,675,935 of CM077006.1, read as the reverse complement.
AAAAGCTTTCACTCTTCACTTTGTAGAAGTTGAAAGCTGCGTAAAACATTTACTTACTCGTTTAAGGGTATTGTGAGAATTTTCTTATGTGGTGAAGTGCAAGCACGTAAAGGGTTGTGTAGTGATAAATCATTGTTTAGGGCGTGACTCAAAGACTCATTATTTTTGCTGGAAATGGTGCTATTTACTTGACATACATAAAACACTATTATGTTCCATGGAAATAAGATTGTTTCATACATTTCGAATAATTTTTAATATAGCTTTATACAGTGCAAAATACAAGGTGCTTCACTTGTAGAACGCCCACAGTTATTTATTGCAGACATAATGTATGCAAAGTAGGTAAATGTAATTGTGGTAGTACATACCTTGGAAGATGTCCAATGTATCGCATCCCAACAAATGATGGAAGTTGCAGCCTCCTTCCTTCAACCAGGCGCTCCACGTTTGCAAATGCCTCAATTAGCTGAGCGTGGCTGATGTCAACTGCAGCAGTGGGGATTTCTTTAAGTTGCTGGAGTGTGCAAGTTTTATTGGGATACACCTTTCATTTCAACCTGCCACAAGAAGTCTAGGTGACTGGGATCTTGAAACCTTGGTGCCCATGTTCCTTTGAAGGTTATGCTATCTTCAAAGAAGCTGCTTACAACTGACATAGACCTTTTGGACATGTGACAGGTCCCCCCTGGTTTTTTTTGGCTTTTTTTTTGGAAGTATCCACATTGTAACTCAATGCCATCCAACTGATTAACAAATGTGTTGATAATTTCACAGTACATGTCTGTGTTCACCATAGTTTGAAAGAATAGGAGCTCTGTGATGTGTGTTCATGACAAGGCACACCACACTCCAATCTTGAGGTCATGCAGTAGATGTTCATGAATTGCATGTGGATTCGCTTTGGCCCACAAGCACTTATTCTGTGAATTGACGTATTGTGATAGGTGGAACCATGCTTCGTCTGAGAAAAATGTTATGTCCAAGATGTCACCATTTTCAGCCATGAAGGTATGAAACCAATTGCAGTATGACACCTTTTTTGCGATATCTGGCCCAGGCAGTTTTTGCACTAAGGACACTTGATATGGGCTAATGCCCCCCCCCCTCAGTTTTTTTTTTTTTTTTTTTTTGCTGCCGTGTAGCAAGTCGCCGACAGACCAATTTCTTGGGACAGTTGCTGTAAGGACTTCCTCGGTGAGTTAAGCAACCTGTTGTGCATGTCCTGCATTGTTCATTGCATGATGGTCACCAATGTGTCTGTTGTCTCCAGTTTTTCTCACCATCTTCTATATTGCACTTTTTAATGGTGCTGCAACATTAAATCATTTTCTGAAATTGGAGTGCATAACCTTGAATGAACTCATAGGGCAATATGTTTTGACCAAGAACATGTTTCTGCTCAATCATGTACATGTTTGCTGCACTAAGACTTGCCGTGAACAGAACTTATGAGGGTGTGGAGAACTTAAAGGAACAGTACACTTAAAAAATAGGTCCTTGAAAATGCGAATTTTTGCTGTCATGTTATGCCGGTGACAGGATGATGCTCATAGAGCCAAAATTTGTTTCCCTACAGCCATTGGAAGCTGAATAAACAGCCGACAAAGTTTCTGGCGATGACGTCACACTAGACAAGCGGTCAGTCAGACAACTTCTCGCACCGGTGGCATCTGTGTACTCAGTGCGGTAGGGGTTGTGAGGGAAAGTACGAGGTAATTAGTGTCAGAATTTCTCTCCTTGTGTTGCACGTGTTCTGTTCATTAGTCATCAAACTTTCTGCTGCAATTTACACAACAGGAATGAATTTTAAGCAGTTTACTGATTTTGCTGAAACCCTTGGTTTACAAGCACTCAGTAACTACTTTTTACAAAGTGGTGAAATTTTTAGTTGGGCCAATAATCAAATTTGTATGGCACAGTATGAAAAAACAAATTACTGATGATTTAAAATTATGCAATTCCAAAATTTGGGTGAGCGGAGAGGGACAGTTTGATTCGCCAGGTTTTTGCGCCAAATACTGTACTTATTCCATTATGGATATTAGCAAGGGAAATACTGTAGATTTTATTGTCGTCCAAAAAGGTGTTTTTGATGGGGACTTAGAAAATAATGCGTGCGATTTATTACTCTCGTGCCTCTATGAAGAAATAGTTTTTTTTATCAGATAGACATAGAAGCATTCGTGCTCTCATGAAGAAAAAATATCCCAAATTGATTATCACATGGCCAAAAGTTTGACTAAAAATCTAAAAGCTGCTGAAAAGAAAGTTCCTTTACTAGAAGCATGGCGGTCCAGTATTACCAATCATTTATGGTGGTCAGCTCAAACGTGTAATGGAGATGCTGAACTGCCGGTAGAAAAATGACTGTCTCTGACTAACCTGCCATACAGTAGAAATAAGTTAGATAAACTGCCTTTATATCTAACTATTATTTCTAGTTCATATTTTTCTTCTTGTTTTCCATATCATGTTCAACTATTACAGTATTTTTATTTTCGCGGAGCAGGAGGTCATTAATGACTTTGCACTTGGGCTACGAGAAATACTCATAAAGTTGTTTCTCCCATGGTAATAGGAGAAACTTAAAAAATATATGCACTTAGTTCAATGAAAAATACCTTTATATACTCGTTTATAGACAGTAGCTCACAAATCTTTAGTGACAGTGGGAGTTAATCAAAATAGTCTGTGTCATTTCCAGGGCAACAAACAAAACCCAAATACTGTTGTTCATTAGATTCAAGAAAACATTCTAACACAAGAAGGGATTACTTTTCTGATTTTTCGCCTTACAGGTATCCAGTAATTCACCCAATATACGAATTGTGTCTCCATAGTTTGCTACATACAAGTTCATATTATTTTTTTCTCGTTTTTTTCAGCCCGAAGAATCATTTGATAACGACTTGCCTGTAAGGTATGGATGTTTAGAACAACACTGTCGAATGATTCATGGTTTATTATACATTGGGCACTACCTTTTATTTTCAGCATTTGATCACTCACATTTCAACACAAACACTCAGCGTCTATTGATATTCTCTCGCAGTTATCACATTGGCACCAGTCAAGATTACCTTTTCTACCCTCGAATATGTTTGCAAATTTCTTGTTAAACATTCATACTGTACCGGCAGAATATCGTGGTTCAAATGAATAAGGATTTACACTAGCCATTTTACAGATTGATGGGATCGACTGCGCTGCACAGAACAGTAAAGAGCACCGACTGGAGCTCTACGCACGCTGAACTTCCGGTCTCTTGTCTAGTGTGACGTCACTGCTGATTTTAAAAACTGCTCTAGCGGAAGAACTACTTAAGATAAAGCATTTCTGATTGCGTCAGTTTTCATGTCTCTTTTGACATTACATTTACGCGCGGAGAAAAAAAATGCCCGAAATGAGTTTACTGTTCCTTTAATGTTGGAAGTTGGTGACGGTTCTTTATGGTGGCTGCAATGTGGTGCCATGACATGCCGAGACATGCTGGAGTCTTTTGCATCTGAGCATGTCTCTATCCATGTCTGTACTCCTGTAGTTGCAACTGTCTTGTTTGTATATTATGTCTGTAGTAAATGATAACTCAGGGCATCCTATGACTGAAACACCTTGTACCTTCATAATTTGTGGTAAACTATTTTTTATTTGATTGGCATTTTAAAAAGACTGAACTGTAGAAATTAGCTAGTTTTTCATACATTCTGCTTTATATTTTTGTGTTGTAATCAAGGGTGACATTGTTGACACTGCTTTTGAATTCAAAGTGGTCATTATATTGTGACATTTTATCTTCTACATGGTAGAAATTGGTTGCACATACATACTTGTTTTCTGGTGTAGAATTACTTTATTCTTTTGCTCCCACATAGTATCTCTTTGCAGAAAACTAAAATTGTATTGTCCTTGAGTGGGAATTGAACGTACATGCATTTCCTAATTTTCATTTGAGCTTGCTGTCATTTTTCTTGATTAATTTTTGATATGTTTGAATATTAAAACGCCTAACCTTATTCACTTTCATGACCTATTTCATACATAATTCTTGTTCTTCGAGGCAGATCTTTCAAATTAATCCACTAATTCTATTTTAATCAAAACAAATAAAATTACAGATTAATCTTGATCAAAAATACTTTTAATCCTATTCGAAAACTTCTAATTTTCACAAAAAATAGGGTGGTTTCATTATCTGAACTAGGGTTAAAGTTTTTTTTATTAAGATTAGCTTGCAATATATAACATTGAGGTTGTTCCAATTAAAATTGGAATTTGTGGTTTTGAAAGATATGCTTCAGAGAACAAGAATTCACTTAAAAAGTGATTAATGAAAAGGTTAAATTTCATTATCATTTTTAATGTGTAGAACATTTCTTGTTTGATCCTATCAGTTTTTCATGGCTGCTAAAAAAATAATTAGGTTTCTACATCAAATAATTAAACACAGTGCCAATAGCAGGAAATGCACATGGGTCATGGTTTTATTGTCTATCTGCTTAGTTTTTTTATAGTGTTCAAAATGGGTGTTTACTGAGCTGTACATGAAGATTTTGAAGTACCCAATGCATATTGGGTATGCCACCCTGGTGATGCAGTGGTCTTAACAGGTGGCTTCTGATAATTTGTTTGGGATGGGTCTTTATTCGAATCCTAGTGAGGCATGGGTATTCTGTTAGTCTTATGGCACTAGCTCTCTCCCTTCCTTGGAACTAGTATCTTTAAATTAGGAGCTCATAGCCTGTTGAGTTGCTCATAGTGGTTGTTAAACCCCTCAAACAAAAAAATAAACAAACAGTATGTGTATTTGGGTACATGCACATCACATTTTTATTGTTTGGTCAAGAACACAAGTAACATTTCTCTTCTTTTTAGAACCTCTTAATGAGAATTCAGTATTTGTATCTTCTCCAAATGAATCTACAGGTTTGCTTAAAATTTACATTTTAGAACCATGAAATTCCACTGGAAACCTAGGTTTTACAAGTCTCTTGATTGCAAGACATTCAACAAGTTGTCTTGAGAGGTCGTTCAAAGAAAGTTCGGAATTATTCTTCAAAATAAAAGCAATGCTTGGGTGTTGACTGCTTATGCATTCAAGATGACTTTCATAGGTATCTATAATATAAATTTCATTTTGAGGTACCTTCCTAGTGACCTCCCATTACCTTTGAACATCAGAGGCAGGCAAGATCATTAAGAAAAATAATGTGGTGCTTTCCTTGACTTCATTATGTAGTTACTTGAAAAGCACAAAGTTGGTATGGGTGATGATCACAGACTTTGGAAAGGATGTGGGAGCTGAAATTTAAAAAAAATATGAATTAGGTACATTTTATACATGCCTGGCAATGCCAGTTACATGTTGATTAAAAAAAAAAAATTGCTTGTCTAAAAAATCCCAAGGTAATTTTAAATGTCTGTGTCAGGTTTAAAGGTAAATGTGATTATCAAAGTTAAAAAAAAAACACCCAACAAACACACACACACGCGCACACACACACACACACACACATGAACTCATGGTTAAAAATGCTAATATACTTTATTTTGCACTGTAGGATTTCTTTTTCCCTCAGTGGAAGTCCAGTAATATTTTTGATTTTTCTCTTCTTTTTATATGATACCACTAAATTTAGTAACTCAAATTAAGCCACACTCCTTAATACTCCATATGCTTTTGAAAGACAATGTGTTGCAGTAAAATATAAAAACTTCTGTTTCAGTTATCATAACTGGAAAACTTTGGTTTGCTAAAGTAATCCAATGGATATGGAAGTTATGCCCTGCTGTTTGTTTCTCTGGGAAACATCTTTCCTAGATATTCACTGTTGCCATGTTCTGCTAGAGTAAGCTTTTGCAGAGGGATGATGAGTCATTCTTTATGGGGGATTTCTTTGTCTTAATTTCCAGTTTCTCAGTGTTCCTTTTTTGTAGATCCTATTTAAAGTTAAATTTTATACAAATGCTAAAGTGTTCTTTAAAAAATAACGTAAATGTTTGTATATTGTAAAGCTTTTGCTTTTGTGTCAACATTGATGTCCTGCATCTATTCTGTATGGCATATTATTTTTTGGAGGGGGGAGATCTAGAGAAGGCAAATGCAGAGTTGTATAAAAATAAAATGTATCTGCGTACACAACCATTAAAACAGAAAACTTGCTGCAAACCCGCAAATCATGATAACAATAGAATAAGATAATTTAAAGAAAAATTAATATAACAATAAATAATTATTAGAACATTACAGATTCCAGAGAGGACAAAAGTACATTACGACTGAATGCGAAGAAATGTGTGTAAAATGGACCTTAAGGCCAAAAGTTTAAAATATTCAACTATATGAACCTCATAAAAACAAGATACTAATTAAAAAAGTTTTTATATCAAGAAAAGCAGTTCCGTTAATGAACCTTCAAAAATTATAATTTTTCATTTATGAGGTATGAACTCGTTGGCGTTGAAAGTTGGAGGAGGTTAAATATTTTTTTATTCAGAGTATTGCTTCAAGTTTGTTTTTAGGGATATAAGTAATCATACCAGAGGCATAAATTCATGCACTGGACAGTTTAAAAATTAATAGAAATGCAAAATGTGTGAGTAAATTTACTGAAAATTGTAACTCAAAAGAAAAGTCATATACTTCAGTATTTTCTTTTTTTAAATTAAGACTTTGCTTAACTATATACAGTATTCCATGCAGCTAACCAGGATACAAGTTGACCTGTACTTTGTGAGGAGTTAACCCCTTATATGCACAAAAAGAATTGTCTAAAACTCATATAAATACAAATGAAGATATGCCTAAGGATATGACTGGCATGTAATACAATATGAAGATATGCCTAACCTCCATGGTCTTTCTGAATACATAGCAGTGATGAAGAGCTAATTAATCATCTGTGCTATGCTGCAGAAAGCTCCTTTGAACATTTAACCTTGTATTGAATTTTTCTAAGCCCTACTCCAAAAGCATCTTCCTGATGTTACATTCACTATATAATACTCATTCATTCATTCTCTGCTAGTTTATTCTGTATTTCTTTGGCATGCTTTGTCACTGGCATTCACATAACTTTTATGTTTTACCTGATATTTACAACCATTGGCTCTAGGGTGTTTACCCAGTTTTCACATTTTTAGTACAAGTATGCCCAAAACTGGAAATGCAACTTTATATGTATATCATATAACCTAGATGAGAAAAGATTGTCAGTACTATGAGGAAGTGCTGCAATTGCTTAATCTAGTGCAAATCAGAAAGTTGTTTAGATTCCTAAGCTACAACTGTTTAACTTCAGTTTCTTGGAACTTCATTTTTCTGGGTGGTGTAATGTAACATACTAAATGAAAATCAGGAGATACGTGTTCACTTCCCGTTCCAGGGAGATGCAATTAAGTTTTCTGAAGAGATGTCTACATGGAAAACGATGAAGTAAGGAAGGTACTTCTGTGCTTAGAATGATATTAATATGTGCCTGCCATGTACTAGAGCTGTCAATTTCTTCATGAGAATTCATTTCTCAGTAATTTATATGGCAACATTCTTTGAATCTCTGTCCAATACTTATTTGGGGGAGAGGACGGCCTTCGAGTTTCTAGGAAAAAATGTGCTTATGTCAGTTTTAAAAATTAAATGCATGCAATATTGCAAATTGTCTTTGATTTCATAGCTTTGATGTCACTCACATATGGATAGTTACAAAATCAGATAAAAAAATCTAAATCTTTTTCTTAAAAGATGAGCTTTTTTATTGTATACTTCCTAATTCATGTTTTCACTTCAAGATGCCAATAAAATGTTTTATAACTTTCACAATGTAACATTTCAACTTCTGAACGCTGTCATTTGGAATGCATTCAACTTCTACTTTGGTGTCCGTTGTGAAGGTTAGTGCACTGGACTGGGGTGAATTACTGACTGATTCATGAATCCAGGCCTGTGCATTCTTGTGAGCTATTTCAGCTAGACAGAGGCTTCTTTGGCAGGTATTGTGACCACCAAGGGAGCTGGGACTGGGGAATGCAAACTTAACCTTGTCTGTCCTCTAAAAAAATTTCCAAGAAAAAGCCCCCCCCCCCAACCACAAAAATCTCCTTTAAAAATGTCAAGGCGTACCTTGAAACTACTAAATTCTCAGATTCATGCCACTCCTCTTCCAAGAATTTCCACTCTCCAGCACTTCCATAGTTGCAAATTAAGGTAGAATTGGTGCAAGTCAATCATAATCAGTTATTTTTACATAAGATGTTCGTATACAATATAAACAAAATTAATGCATGATTATAAGTGGCTATTTTATTTTCATACAAATTTTATATTAGGTGTACAAATAAGTTTTAAAGCGTTTTTTGTGTGATGTATACTACAAATTTACGTAGCCGACATTGCCCCGTGTTGTCATGTGACTGTAACTGGTCTAGAGAATAAAATGTGACCCAGAAGTTTGTCCAACAGTCAAACACACTTGCACATCAGTAGGTGAAAGATGGCAAACGGTACTGCATTTATTCAACACTGCATTCGTTACGAATTTCATCAGGGAAAATGCTACAAAAGCATGTGCATCGATCTGTTTTGTGCTAGGGTAGAATATTGTATCGAAAAGCACGTGTGAGTTTTGGTTTAGATGGCTTAAAGCAGGTGATTTTGATGTTAGCGATCGAGAACTAGCGGCGCCTCGCAGAAGATTGCACATTAGGAACTGCAAGCATTGCTGGATGAAGTTTTGTCTCAAACGCAAAAAGAACTGGCTGAACAACTGTGTGTGTGTGTGTGGGGGGGGGGGGTAACTCAACAATTTCCAATCATTTATGTGTAATGGGAAAGGTTCAGAAGGAAGGAAAATGGGTGCCACATGACCTGAGCCAGAGGAACAGTGATGAGCGTGTTATGAAGTGTTCGAATCTGTTGAATAAACAACACAAAGTCTATCCTGTAGAAAATCGTTATAGGTGATGAAAAGTGGATATGGTATGACAATCCTAAATGCAAAAAACACTGGGTAGACCCTGGTGAAACAATGACTTCGACACCAAAATGCAATATTCAGTCCAAGAAAGTTCTGCTGTACATCTGGTGGGATATGAAGGGTGTGTTTTATTATGCACTATTAGAACAGGGGCAAATTGTTACTCCTGATTGCTACAAGCAGCAGTTGGTGCAATTGAACCAGGAAATCTGTCGGAAACGTCCGTTCACAGGCAAAAGATTGCGTCCCATGAAATTACTGCATGACAACGTTAGGCCGCATGTCGTGAAATCGGTCAAGGAAACGCTATTGACGCTTAGCTGGGAAGTTTTTGAAGCACCCGGCGTATAGTTCCGACATAGCCCCTTCAGACTATCATTTGTTCCGATCGATGCAACATGGTTTGTCTGCTGTACGGTTCCAAACATGTGACGAAGTGCAAAAATGGCTTGACGACTTCATCGCATGACGCGACGAAGTATTCTTCCTGGCTGGAATCTGTCAGCTGCCTGACTGATGGTGGAAGGCAATTGATAATGATGGTGCATATTTTGATTCATAAAGGTATTGTCGTTTTCTCTCAAATTTCATGTTGTGTTGTCTTAAAATGCTTTAAAACTTATTTGTACACCTAATACAAAGTTTTGAGCACTTTTTTTTTTTTTATAGTGAACTCGCACCTAACAGTATGGCAAATTCAACTATCCCTCCCCAATGGCTGAATCAGGGCCAGATTAAGGCCTTAGTGAGCCCATAGGCTAAGACATCTCAGTGGGCCCCCAAAGAGTTTGACAGAAAATAATTATGAAGTCCATTGAAACACAAAACTGCAGCAATATGATTAATACCTAGGGAATTCTTCAAACTAATAAATTAAATTATCTGCAGAGTTTTCATGATACATTACTGTATTTTCCATTATCCTAATAAGGACAGTTTGAAAGCTTAAGATTCCTATGTTTTGACTTGGATTTACTAATGATTTAGCACTGTATATTTTTTAGTGCATTTCCTTTTTGTTATGTAATGTGAAGCTACTATGGACTTTGACCATTAACGATTCAAGTGCAAGGTGTAGATGAATGGTAGTGAAAAATCTGAAACTGTCTCGCCGTCCCCACTGTACAGAGCGACATAAAACTTTACCCTTAGTGAGTCACTGCCTTGAAATATGTTTGTCCTCTTTTGACCAAGTGGAAATCATACAAGACAAAAGTGACTATTTTATAAATCTCTTTCTCTATTATTTGCCAAGGCATGCCTCCTGGGCCCATTGTAATGGTGGGCCCCAAGGCTATAGCCCCTATAGACCCTTCCCCCTTTAATCTGGCCCTGGCCTGAGTGGTTAGAAGTGTGGCCTTCTGACGGATTGTCCAAGTTGGGTTTAGGTTTGAATCTCAGATTATGGTGTTTTGTCCTACACTGCTGGATCCGTCCATTCCCTGGAATCGGTGGCCCTAATTGGAAAAAAGATTTATATATTATTTTCAACTGTTAGCTTTAGGTACGGAATTCTGAGTTCACTGTTAGCTTTAGGTACCGAATTCTGAGTTCACTGTTCTTCATTGATCATCTTTGAAAACTTGAAAATTACATTGCTTTTGTAGTGGAAATTGAACCTAAGCCTTCCCGTTTTCATTTGAACATGCTACTGTTATAATAGCCAGGATGACTAACTTCCAGACTAAGCAGTTTTAGTTTTAGAATCTAAAGAGCATCAGATTTGCACTTGTGAAAGCAATCAGATGCTTCTTCATAGCATCAACGACCCTTTCTAAACCAGAAATCACTAATCTACAGGTGGCACTGCTACTGTAGCATGCTGCTTTTGCAGTAGGTTGGCATGTAGCTTCACTGCAAATAGCAAAAAATGTAGTTGTAGGAGAGTATACAACTAAAGTAGTTTGTAGCAAAAAAATTGCTCATAAAACAAGCTACTTTAAAAATAAAGTGGGAACAAAAAATCTTCAAACCACGTGACATTTCCAGATTTCTTGAAGTATTATCTGCTGGGGGAGGAGAGGGGCTAAGTGTGCCAGCCTACAGTCATGTGCCCAACTTGATTCAGACTGTGAAAATTTGCCCAACTCTTAAGTCTGCGGAGTACCACTGATCACCAGATTAGATTATCTTATCCAAAGAGAATGAATATGCAGATATGTCTTGGTATGCATTTTATTTTAATTCTCTGGGCTTAACTGCTAAGCTAGCTAGCCTTGAATATACACCACTGAGTGTATTAAAATGTGTTGCATATGATGATCAGAGCTGAAATAAATACAATGATAAATTAGTTGTGCAATTTACTTTGGTATTTAATTCTGAATGCCATATGTAAGAATGTTTACAGAGTGAAACCTTTGAACAACAGTCATTGCTCGGACCAGGAGAAAGTGACCGTTGTTGGGAGGTAACCATTGATCGGAGGTTAAGCCTCAGTTAACATTGCTTGGCTGTTGCGTTTGTATGAAATCAGAATAAATATATTAAGATTATGCACAATACAGAAAATCTTGCCGTGTTTTTTTTCAAATGCTGACTACTGAATAAAACAATATAATTAAATAATTCATGGCATAGAGGATTTTATGAAAATGGTGTCTGACGACTGGTGTTAAACAGCCCTTAGAAATAGCAAGCTAGGAGATTAGGGTTAGAGTACATTGTAGGAAAGAATATAATAATTAAATAAATAGTTCATGGTGTAGAGGATTTTAAGAAAACAGTGTCTGATGTCTGGTGTTAAACAGCCCTTAGAAATAGTGTACCCTATCCCTATAAATCTCTTTCTCTATTATTTGCCAAGGCATGCCTAATCGCCCACCAGTCAAACTTAGTAAAGAGGAAACTAGAAGAAGGGATCGAAATAGCAAGAAGAAGAAGTACCACAATTAACGATAATTGCGGATGGACTCTTCCAATTGAGTGGCAGCAACTACTCCAGTGACATAGTCCTGATGACGAACTAGGCTTTAGTTCGAAAATTTGACAACCAACTTTCATGAAAAATAACCTCTATAAGACCCGTAAAAAAGTTATTCCACAATTAATATTCTTTCCTACAATGTACCCTAAACCAAATCTCCTAGCTTGCTATTTCTAAGGGCTGTTTAACACCAGATGCCAGACACTGTTTCCTTAAAATCCCCTACACCATGAATTATTTAATATCCCTTCCTACAATGTACCCTAACCCTAATCTCCTAGCTTGCTATCTTTTTCTTCCAACCCTTTTTATAGCCAATTGAGGCTATAGGTTTCCCTCGTCTCTTTCCAAATGTTTTGGTTACATCGTTTTCAACGTTTCCGTACTCATCAGTTGGATGACAGCTCAGCTACGCTGCAGAAGATTTTGGGAGACCGGTGCGATACATTCGCAATCTTTTCGTTTTTAAACACATCAACTTTTTTAAACTCGTCTAGCTTTTAAAATTTTTTCCTACATTAGCCTGATTTTAACTATTGTACCATGCTTTTAAAGTATTTTATTTATTGTTCTCGTGCATGGCGCTCTTTGGCCAAATTTGGTCCTTGCACCATAAAAACCCATCAACCAACCTTTCCAGATGTTCCTTTTTTGACTTGTCTATTCCACAGCTTTCCTGCAGTTTTGTTTATATCATCCATCCATCCATCGTCCGTCTGGTCTTCCTACTGTTCTCTTTCCTTTGTATAGTCACCATTCTGTTACTATTTTAGTCCATCTAATATTTTCCATTCTTGCTATATGACCAGCCCATTTGCATTTTAAATTAAGTATCTTTTCACCCTGTCTAGAAATTGTGTTCTGGATCTTATATCTGTATTCTTTATTTTATCTTTAAGTCTTATATTTTGTAGAGATCTTTCTATTTTACGTTGTGTTTTTTGCAATTTGTCTGAGATGTTTTTTTTTTATAGGCCAGGTTTCAGCATCATATGTTATAATTAGTATTATACATTGAAAAGTTTTGCTCTGTTTTTTGGCTTTATTTTACTACACAGAATCTTGAACTTCCCAAAAAGCTGCCCATCCCATTTTTATTCTTCTGTCAATTTCTTCCATAATTCCCTATTTCTTTGTGGTCATTAGTTTTTCTATTCTTCCACACATTCAATTGTTTATCATTTATTCTAATATTTTCTTGTGTTTCACTGTTAATTTAATTTGCCATTCTTTTTGTTTTATCAATATTGATTACTAATCCAATTTCTTTTGATTGATCTGTTAGTTCTATCATTTCTTTTAATTCTTTTTTTATTTTCTGAAAAGAGGATGCTATAAGAAATAAATGTTAGATAGTAAAGCGTAACTGCACAGTTAGCTGGCTGTGTGCAGGAACAGAGCCCACAGGTACCAAACAGAGAAACATCACCCCCAGTGGGTCAAATTCCAAGCTCCATCAACCAGCCCCCGGGACGAGTGAAAAACATGGAAGCTCCTGCTCGCTGAACTAAACTTTTAACTCTTTTCTTTTCATTTAAGCATACCATTGTACCAGCCATAGTCCAACCCATTATGCCTTTAGCAGTAAATATTCTTTGTCCCTATCTTATCCCTCTTGCTGAAGTACCAAAGGAACTATGTAAAATCCAAAGAACAGGGTGTCCATTAGTTCTCCTTCAAGGCTGACTGGGGTGTCTTCCAATTGCTGTCAAAAGGGTTTCATTGTTCAGAGATTATTATTAATGTTTACCTTGTAGAAGCTGTTCGGTACCAACCAAAACTTGCCATTGTTTGGAGGTGTCCATTAATGGACGTTGCACTGTATAATCGTCCTTATAATTTGTGTTATTAACTGAAGCCGAAACAGTAAAGTTACTGAAAAGGAGTGAAAGTAGCTATTTTTGGGAAAAGTAGTGTAGTTAGCTACTTTGAAAAAAGTAGCTTTCCAGTCACTTCCAGAAATGGATCTAGGTCACTATTTATACACTTGCAAACAATGAAATTTCTGCACCTAGAAGAAAACATGCTACAACCGTGAAACTTTGCAAATAGCTAAAGTGTGTGCTGGTATGCAAATGATCGATGTTTGGAGCAATTGTGCATGACTGCACATCCTGTGGTGGCGCTACAAGCATGAACTGGCAGCCTTATAAATGGTGTTTAGTCGATGCCCCATGAGAGCAAAAAGCACTGGCCAACGTAAGCAAGAGTACAGAGTGAGAAGAATGGCAGGTAGATGCCAGAGACTTCAATTTACACAACTTAGACTTTAAGAGAGGCCTGATCATCGGGCGAAAACTGCAGAGTGGTCTGTGCCCGTATAGCCTGCCATGTGGATCGCTCTGACCATACTGTCAGACTATGTTGGAAGCAGTGGACATGTGACGGCCTGCCACACGGCGGAGCAGCTCCGGACGGACCAGGAGGACCACCGGTAGATAGGATCGACGGATAATGCGCCAGGCAGGAATGGATCCTACGGGGACCCTGTCCACTATACGGGCAGATGTAGTGGCTCGTGTGTCCCCACGAACCGTTTCTCGACACCTGGCTGAAGTGAATCTGCGATCCCAGCGCCTCTTACACGTGCTGCCATTAACACAGGAACATTGCTGGCTCCATTTGCAGTGGTGCCAGGCCAAAGCGATGTGGAACACCACAGACTGGCAATGCGTATTGTTTGGAGATGAGTGCCGCTTCGTTTTGGGGACAGATGATCGTGTCCAGGTGTGGAGGTCCCAGGGCCAACGGCGCAATCCCAACCTCGCTATCGAGTGCCACACCTCCCCCACCGCAGTTATTATGGTCTGGGGAGCCATAGCCTATGATAGTCAGTGAGCTCTAGTAGTGATACGTGGATCATTGACGGGCCAGTGGTATGTGGACCAGATCCTACGGCCCCATGTCCTTCCATTCCCGGCTGGGATTCCAGGTGTGCTATTCCAGCAGGATAATGCCCGCCTGCACATGGCTCAGGTTGCTCAGGACTGCCTATGTCATGTCCAGAGACTTGCACGGCCTGTCTTCTCTCCGAACACGTCCCCCTATTGAGCATGTGTGGGACCAGTTAAAACGCCAGCTGCTGCTGTGCCCCACTATCCGGGATTTGGAGCACATTGTCCAACACGTGTGGGCCAGTCTGCCTCAGGATAACATCAGGTGTCTGTCTGCCTCAATACCGGACTGTACTGCAAGCATGTATTGCCACCCGAGGTGGTACTACGCGCTATTGAAGATGACTGGACTGCGTGCCACAGATCCCTCTGTAATTGTCCTGCAGCTCTGTTTTTGCCATCATGTGTATCATTTATCTGTATCATTACATCCATAAAATTTCAGTTCAAGCTGATGCTTCCTTCTTGGTGCGCAAATTTCATTGTCCGTGAGTGTATATTTAATGTCCCCAGTGCTTCAGATACAACATTGGCCTACATGATTCCGGGGTTTGCAAAATTTCAAGTGTTTTATAGCAATTCAGGTATGCTGATCACATATATCACATCCATTTTTCTCTGTCACACACAGATTTTTCAGTTTCCCATGTTATGTTTACTTATGTATTACAAAAATGAAAAATATTATAAAGTAATCTGTTATTCTAAAGATTTAAATTTACTTGCTAAAGCAGTTCATGCTATTGGAAAATGATACATTAGATGGAAAACTTTTAATTGGAAAATGATACAGTAGATGGTGCTAGTATTAATATATCAATGATTGTCACATTGTGTGAAATTGCCATTGTGAACACTGCTTCAAGCAATAAGACAGAAGTGTATTTTGCTGATTTGAACTGTTGTGTTTTTCTTTATTACTGTGTTATTGTGTCAAGAGACTGTGTTAATAGTCCTGATTCATTTTGTTGCATGCGTATGTGGTAGTTTTGTGGTGAAAAAAAGGCAACACAATGTAACTGATTTTGTAAGGCATGTCGTCCATATTTCCGTATAAAGCTTGGAGACCAAGACAAGAAATGGGCCTCACATCAAGTTTGCCACACGTGTTGAAAAATTGAGAGAAATGGAATCGAGAAAAACTGTTCTGTTTGCTATTCCAATGATATGGTGGGAGCCAGTGAGTCATGAAGAATATTTTTGCTTAACCACACCAGTGCAGAGGGCTGCAATTGCAAAACCATAAAGAATATTGTCTACCAATGACTACCTGTGCTGTCAGACCTGTACTACATGATCCTGATTGCTGCTCTGCTGGCACAATGATCTAAGCATTGGCTTATGACCATGATCTAAGTGCTAGACAATAATCTTGGCACAATGATCTAAGCGCTGGCTTATGACCATTTGTAGAAGAAGGGTCCAAGTTCAAATCGTGGTGAGGCATTGATATTGTGTCTGTCTTAGGGTACCAGTTCTCTTCCTTCCCTGGAACCAGTGGCCCTAAATTAGGAAGACAGGCAACTGCTTATAGCCCACTGTGTTCCTCACTGTGGCTATTAAACCCACAATAAAAAAAAAAAAAAAAACTAGATTTACCTCTAATATCACTTCTTATATATCATTAGATTTTTCATCTGCTTCAGAAGTTTAGTTAAGTTGCAGTGAAACTGAGGACTTGTACTGCAATCTTGAAACATATAGTGAACCACAGAAGTTTACACAAAGTGGATTAAATGACTTGGTACAGGATTTAAATCTGCTGAAGGAAAGTGCACAGCTTTTAGGATCTTATATACAGAGAGAGATTATCTGTTTTCACAATTGTGAAAAAATCCTTACATGGTAGAGGAAAGTAAATGTTATTTTTGAAATCAGCTTAGCAAAATTAATCTAAATCACTTAAATTAATGTAAACCCCAGTCAAAAAATAAAATTTTGTAGGTCTGTGCAATCACATAAATTAATGAAGAAATATTCTGGACAAATAATGGGAATTACATAAGTATATTATTTTCATCAACCTGATTTTGATATATTGAATTTCCTTTAGTTTACTGTTCTCCATGTGACTCTCAGAAAACTTGAAAATCTTGAGCGTTGTAGCAAGTTCTGCATTGTTGTTGCTATGTGTTAACATGAAATGGATTTATTCTGAATACAAAAAGATAGTTTACACAATAAAGAAAAACAATCACTATAGCATTTAATTATTAAAATTGACCAATACCCCTTTAAATGTGATACATGATTAGAATGTAATTGGGAATCTTCTTTGATTAGACTAATTCACTATACTGTCAGTTCTGTGGGTAGACCTTCACTGGGAACTCTTGGTCACATGGCAGTGAAAGGATTTGTAAACATTTTCCATTGAAATAATTGTTTTTAATTTTTTAAATCACAAACTGCAAACAAGAACTGAAAAATCAGTACTATTTTTATGGTGTTCAATTGCTTGCTTTTTGAGTAAACCAGATTGATGCTTTTTTAAATCACATGTCTGGATAAAATCTTTCAAAGTAAAGTTTGATCTTGTTGATTCAGATGGGTTAGTATAATAGGGAAAATTTCTAGCTTGGAAATTTGTTACAAGTTCTTGTTTATGACCCAGCTGGTATTTACTTCGCTTTGTCAGTTGCACTCCAAAGTCTACCTCAGACGGTGGATTTCCCTTCTTCCAATTACTAACGATACGAGACAATACTAAGAACAGAACAAAGCACGCCCATTGTGTTGCACGATAAGTCAAAATCTGCTTTTTCTTCTGCTCTCATCTTTCTGTTTCTGAACCTCCATTTTTTTTTTCTGCTGGAGCTAGAACTGAAAATTTCATCTCTAAATTGACCGCAAATTTTAGTAGTTTTCAAAACTTTTACAAAAATTTGTGGTTTTATTACTATGATTTTACAAAAATAAATATATTAATTACGATATTGGTAATCCTCCAAAAACATGGCATCAGTAATTAAACAAATACATCGCTCTTTCCACATTTTAGCAACACACAGCAACCAACATTTTTTTCAGTTGCTGTGTGTTGCTAAAACGTGGAAAGAGCGATGTATTTGTTTAATTACTGACGCCATGTATTTGGAGGATTTTCACTTTGAATCTCGCCGTTTGAATTTAACTGCTATAATTAATATTATAGTCAGTGCCGTTAATGCACACCAGATGGAGACGTCTCAGTAGCTGAGCCCATCTTACAGATTTATGTCAGAAGCTGACTGAAAAACACACTAGCACTGTGGGTTGTTGGCCACCGTGGTGTAAGGTTAATGCGCTTGGCTAGATATCGAGAGATCCGGGGTCAATTCCCCTGCGGTGACCGAATAACAATTTTTTGGTTGCTGTGTGTTGCTAAAACGTAGAAAGAGTGATGTATTTGTTTAATGATATTGGTAATTTAAGAAAGGAAAAACCTGTTTTGGGGGGATGATCAACCCAGCCCCCCCCCGGTCCACCACTGTCGGCGTGTGGCTTAATCAAATTGATTAGTAGCTTGTGGGTGGCTTCTCAACCTTGGTAACCCATGTCATGTAGCGTCGTACACATTGTACTGGTGCTAACATCAGTCCTAGTAGTCTTGCATAAGGTTTGCATTTTTGACCACAGCATAAAACAACATAACACAAGAACTGACCAATCAAAGTCAAAGCTCTACTGCAATGATCAGAGCAACATTATGTCTACACACACTTACTCAAAAAAGCAGTGCACCAAATGAAAAGAAATGTGAACTAGGTTCCACATAAATGCTGCCTCACCCTCCTAGTATCAAGAATGTGGGCTAAGAGTAATGAAAATAGTCTCTCCCTCAGAAAGTAACATGAGCATGTAACAAAGTAATGGAGCTGCTGCCTTAAATGTAGTTGAAAACACGCATCAAGAAATACAAAGGGCGTCCTGAAAGTAATGCCTCGTCCCTCATAAGATTTTTATTTGTAGCAGCAAAAATATGAAACTTGGGTGGCAAAATACTTGGACATATTGTTAACAATACTAGCCTATTCAAAGTATTGTCCATCACTTTCTATACATTTCCGCAATCTTTGAACCCATTGGTAAAATCCATTTTGGAAAAATTCTTGAGACTGTCGTTTCACCCATGAGTTCACAGCCAGTTTAACATCTGTCACATTGTTGAAACATTTCTCACAAAGGGTGTTTTTCAAAGGGGCAAACAGGAAAAAGTCTGAGGGAGCCAAATCAGGACTGTAGGGGGCATCACTGTCCACCCCATTTTGGCAATTCTACACTACCTTCTTCGTAATTTGTTTGTTAGTTACGTGCATTGCCTACCACTCATTTATAACTCCATTGAGTTGTGGGGACGTGCGCTATCATGGTGTAAAACAACACTGTGAAGTGGAATGTTTCGTCTTTTCCTTCTGATAGCTTCTTCAGTGTCTGCACACAGTGAGCATGGTTTTATTGTTGCAACTCCTGGATGGTGACACAACTATCAACTGTGATGAGATCTTTCACTCGTTGCCTGTTGGCATCTGTCACTGCAGTTGTGGGTATTCCACACCGTTGTTTATCTGATACTGAACTTTTTCCCTCTCGAAGCCTCTTCATCCATCTTCAGACATTACTGATATTGACTGTGGCAGCTCCATACACTGCCAGGAGTCTTCTGTGGATTTTCTGGAGCCTCATATCCCTCTTTTTCCAGGAATTCAATTATGGGTTACTGCTTTTCCCTGTCATTCATGATCTTTATTTCAGATTCTGAAAACATTTCTTCCCACATTGGTAATTATCGTAGTACACGTCATTGCAATTTCATTAAAATCACTCTAAAATTTCAAATGTTATTATTAAGGAGGCGGCATTACTTTCAGGATGCTCCTTGTACATTTTCTGTATGTTGCTAGTGCAGCTTGCCTTGCCTTGTCATTTAAATTGGTCTTAGTTTTTCTACAATCTCCTCACAGATAACAAATGCAGAAATGAGACCATATTTTTTAATGTATTTTCCTAGTGATGTGCATCTTTTTCTATCTCTTATTGCATGTCTCTTCTTGCCATTCCAAATATTGGGATAAATATCTGTTCTTTTGTATTTTTAAGTGAAGTTCAGAAGTATTACTTACATTGCCTTCTGGCATTTTCTGTGACCCAAAAACTTGGTTTCTTGGCAGAACCAGGAACGCAGGATTAATTTTAATTTTGCTTTATAAAAAACAACAACAAAAAAAAAACTATGCTTGCATCATTTGTTATAGCCAAAAAAGAGTAAGGAATGGGAAAACATGTACTCCTTATGGAAAATTCATTAAAAAATATGAAGCGGTTCTTTATTGTAACCAGATTGTAAACAGTCAGACGGACTTAAGAACTTCCTTAAAATGCTTACAGACTTGAGAAATCTTTGTCTTACCTGATTCCCATCACAAGCCTGTAAAAATGTTTCATTTTTTATGGGACAAACTGACTGAATAAACATGTGGTCTGTCACTGATATGCTGCTTCATATATAATGGGTCATTCCATATGAATTCACCAGGTGCTTGTAGTTGTGGGTTTTTTTATTTTCCTCACTTTTTTACATGTTACGATACAACATAAAAGTACCCTGAAAACAAAGTTTGGGATTTATTTTCCCAACCCCTTTGGAGATAAGGATCCTCAAACCCCCAAAATTAGCTAAAATAAGGGTTATAGTTAATTAACACAAATTGAGTATTGTGAAGATAATGACACTTAATGGACTGTGCCTAAATAGAGGCAATAACCTGTATGCTGATTTTGCCACTTTTGGGCAACATTTTTATACCAGAACGGCACTTAAACACAAAGTGAATATTTTTTCAGACAATCCTCATATGTTGTTAAGAATGTTAAAGCATATTTCAATTTGTGTTATGTTTCCTTATATTTTATAACTGCAACATTGCCAACATTTTCATTTTTGGGATACAATAATCAAAAGGGGTAGCAGATAAACACCTTATTTGTTCTGAGGACTATCTTTTATTGCATATCTAAATGTTCTCAAAGTTTTGTTTCGTGTTTCATAATAGTTCCCGAAATAATGATAATGCAAATATGCCCTTCATGGTATGCAATACGGGCATACTTTCAGCATTTAATTGAACATGAAATAGTAATACATGCAATTAATAAATGTTTACTTTAATACATTAAAATTTATATAATTGTTTTGCAAAGTAATAAGACCAGTCATTGTTGCTATGCAACTGAAATCCCCCCTCTCCTCCCATTTGTTTCCAAAAAATGTTTCAAACAAATTCTTATTTGCATTCATGTTGTAGGTCTTTTTGCTAAAATATATTGTCCTTGCCCAGTTTTAAGGGTTTCAGAAAAGTCATGCTATCATAAATTAACATGTCGTCATTCATGGCAATCTGATATGTCCATTTGAAGGACTTTCAGTGTTGGATGATGCAATAAATCAGATATTGCATCATCCACTTCAAGTAGCAGAACTCAACTCCACTGTCAATTGAGTCAGCTTAGAACCTTTGAGGGTGAAACATCCAAGTCTCTTAGCTTTGTTTCAAATCCATAATATCAGTGTTGTAAATATGTATAATTTCTATGCAAATCAGATATGCTGAATTAGTTTTAAAGTTGTGTAATCCATTTTTTTATTAATACTACAAATTCAGAAATTATTTGTATCATAAGTGTATTCAATAATGCAGTGTTGTGTTGGTGTCTTGACTGAGGAAGACTGTACTAATGCATCAACAGCTCTTTAAGAAAAGTGACTAAAATTTATGAGTATTCACCTGAGCAACAGAAATTATTAAAAATGAGAATTAAAGACAAGATTCAAAGTGCATTAGAGCACCATACAATTAAATATTTGGATAAATACCAACACTTATATATAAGTACATGTTGTGATCCATACAGTATCCATAAAAAAAAATAGTAAAGAAATCATTGTGTGAAATTAACAGTCAGCTTTGCTGAAGAACACTCACATTTGGAACTACAGCTTGTGCCTGGGAAATCTGTATGTTCTAACTGTCAAAAAATGGTCACTAACAGTGGCAAGACTCATCATAGAACAGGAAAATGCAAGAAAGTAAATTACAAGGAATCATACTCTGAATCTGATATTTCAGACAATGATGCTGAAACTGATGAGAATAGCTTGTATGAATCCAAACATGTTAAATTAATCAAGCATGTAGCATTTTAGGAATTTCTCCAGTGAAAGCTCAAACTTTGCTAGCACATAGGCGATATGCTGCCATAGGAAAAGAAGTTACCCAAATATCTGGTAATGAAACTGCATGATTCGTTTGAGGTTTATGATGAACCCAGTACTTCAAAATCAAAGAAGACAAAACAACAGAATGAATGTGAAACAATAATTTCAAACCTTAAAACAAAGATAATGTTACTAGTTTTGAAGAAAAAGTCAAGATTTTCACTTTTCAAAAACATATCACTTTATCACTTTTCTAAAACCCTTAAAACTGGGCAAGGGCATTACATTTTAGCAGAAAGACCTACAACATGAATGCAAATAAGAATTTGTTTGGAACATTTTTTGGAAGCAAATTGGGGGGGGGGGGGGTTGTAGTTGCATAATAACAATGACCGGCCTTATTACTTTGCAAAACAATTACATACATTTTTAATGTATTAAAGTAAACATATTTATTAAATGCATGTATTGCTAACTATTTCATTCTTTGAATAAAGCTCATATTGAGAAATGGCTTCCTAGTTTAATTGAATTAATAATCTAAAGCAACTTATGGGAATTTACTAGGAAATGTTTTCATTTATAGCAAATTTTCGGAGAAAACTCTTCTCCTTCTTCAGGCTCTCTTGTTGTTGTCACTTTTTGCTTGTCACTATCATGTTTACGGTTTACCTTGATGGTTACGGGGCTAGCTATGGGCTCCCCACTCTCCCCACTCTTAGCTAACTATTATGTGGGAAAACTAGAAGAAAAGATACTAGTACAACCCACATACTTCTGCTTATATAGCAGATACATGGATGACATCTTATTTATAATAGATAGCTCAGAAATTGTTCCAGAAAGAATTCTAGACTCATTCAATGAATTAGATGATTCCCTTAAGTTCACTATTGAACTTCAAAAAGAAAGAAGAATAAACTTCTTAGATATTACTATCTATTATGAAGATGAAAAATTCCTCACTAGTTGGTATAAAAAACCAATGAATACTAAAAGACTACTGGATTTCAATTCGTATCATCCAGTTTCTATTAAGAAAAATGTAGCAAGTCAGTTTTTAGAAAAAATTAATAAAATAGTTTCTACTGCAGATAAAAAGAAGCCCATAAAGAAGAGCTTAAAGTCATACTTGCAGAAAATAGCTATCCTAAAGAAGAAATTGAGAAGCTTCTGAATTTTAATGGTACGAAGAACCCACAAAAGCAAGAAGTAAAATTCACTAGAAAAATTTCTTATCACAAAGGTTTATTTGAGGCTTTAAAGAGAATTAGTAAAAAATACAATATTAGGCTAGCTCCAAGTTTAGTGAACAAAGTTAAAAATTTTTTCCCTAAAATAGTTCAAAGAGAAGAAGATATTTTAAAAATGCAAGGAGTAGTTTATGAAGTAAATTGTAGTTGTGGACTATCTTACATAGGTGAAACAGGTCGCAGACTAGAAACTCGTATAGCTGAGCATAAAGCAGCTATAAAAAATTGCTCCAACAAGACTGGATTAGATAGGCATGTTAGAGAAACTGGGCACAGCATGGATTGGAATTACCTTAAAGTAATCAGTTTCCAAAGCAATTTCCAAAAAAGAAAACTGAAAGAAGGAATAAAGATTGAGAAAAATCAAAATTCCATCATCAATGACTGCAAAGGATTTTCCCTGCCTAACATCTGGCAGGATTTGTTGAAAAATAACCTAAACCGTCAAGGTTAACCGTAACCATCAAGGTAAACCGTAACCATGATAGTGACAAGCAAAAAGTGACAACAACAAGAGAGCCTGAAGAAGGAGAAGAGTTTTCTCCGAAAATTTGCTATAAATGAAAACATTTCCTAGTAAATTCCCATAAGTTGCTTTAGATTATTAAAACTATTTCATGTTAGATTAAATGCTAAAAGTATACAAATATATACGGATGATAAAGAAACGGGTTTCTGTACGCCCAGTTAATTGCTAGCTTTCACTACCTCCGGGTAGCTTCATCAGGCATTTAGTAGCTAAAGATCGCAGAAGCAATTGGAAAAAATATTTCTAAGAATATAACTAAATTCAAAATAAGCAAAACACTTGCACGGTGTCACGAGTTGTTTGATCCCAAGGCCGGGTGATCACATGAGAATACACGTGACCACCCGGCCTTGGGGTCAAACAACTCGTGACACCGTGCAAGTGTTTTGCTTATTTTGAATTTAGTTATATTCTTAGAAATATTTTTTCCAATTGCTTCTGCGATCTTTAGCTACTAAATGCCTGATGAAGCTAACCGGAGGTAGTGAAAGCTAGACTGTCTTGATCCTTTTATTTTATACGCTTAATAAACGGAGTTCATTTTTTATCGTCTTTCACATGCTAAAAGTATGCCCATATTGCATACCATGAAGAGCAAATTTGCATTATTATTTCGGAAACTATTGTGAAACACAAAACAAAACTTTGAGAATGTTTAGATATGCAATAGAAGATAGTCCTCAGAAAAAATAAGGTGTTTATCTGCTACATCTTTTGATTTATTGTATCCCAAAAATGAAAATTTTGGCATGTTGCAGTTATAAAATATTTTCTGATTAAAAAAGGGAAACATAACACAACTTGAAATATGCTTTAACATTCTTAGCAACGTATGAGAATTGTCTGAAAAAATATTCACGGTGTGTTTTAAGTACCCTTCTGGTATAAAAATGCTGCCAAAAAGTGGCGAAATCGGCGCCTTGAACTTTCACCCCCTACAACCTGATGAATTATTATGCTATGGAAATCAGGTTATTACATATGAATGTACAGGGTTATTACCTCTATTTAGGCACCCATTAAGTGTCATTATCTGCACAATTACTCAATTTGTGTTAATTAACGATAACTAGGGCAGTAATTTTATCGCAGGGAAAAAAAGGCAAAATTCGTGGGGCAAATTATGAAATTACGCAAAAAATTTGGGGCCGTGATATACACTAACATTTCCAAAAAAAAAAAAAAAAGTCTACCAAGTTACGAAGCGGTAATACAAATGACTAGTACGTAACTAAATAAGCATTATAACTTTATAAGTTTTTAAGATTGATACTTACATTTATAAGCCATTCAAATTCTGGCAATGTTTTTAAAACCGTTACACGAGATCAAGATTTCCATTTAAGTGGATGACATTTTGATACATAATATATTATACATACACAGATTCTCTCCTTTAATGCTGCATCTGTTGTCCTGTAAGACATTTTTAAATTTAGAAAAGGATCATTCAGCATCGATACTGTTTGTGGGTACTGACAGACAACGGATGGCGACCTTCTGTTGCTTAGGAAAACGACCTTTTTTCGTATTCCAGAAGTCTAGCAAACCTTCGATGGCATGAAATTCTTTTACAGTCGCTTTATATAAACGAAATTCATATTTTAGTTGGTCCTCATCTTCGAACACAGGAATGTGGGTGAAAACAAACAAATGTTCGTCGTCATCTAAAAGGTCCAAGGACTTAATTGATAAAGATCAAACACCCTACAAAAACCTACATGCTTTGAAGAAATTTGCGGCTGGCTGATAAATTCGCTGCTTTTTATCTTAAAAAAAAAAAAAATAATAATAATGCTTAATTTTTTCATAACAAGTGGATAGAGCTCTTTTTGCAGCAACGTAATCGCTGTCTCGACTGTTGCTAAGAAGACTGTTGGCGAAGTCCGACAATTCATTATGTATTTTGTGCACAGAAATTCACTGTTTTTCAAATAAAGTGAGCTGTCCAGAAATATATGCCACATGAACCTCAACCTGCTTCAGATTTTCTTTTAAATTCCTATCTTGACAATACCCAATGATTTTATCCACAATACACCTGCTACTGTTGTCTTTTTCTTTTTCAAAAAACTCTGCATAGTCTTCTAAGTGTGTTTGCACTGAAAAAGCACGGCCTCAAACCAACTGTTCCACTTAGTCTGCACAGGTACTGGTGGTAAGCAAGGTATTTTGTCCTTCTCTTGCAACAATAGTTGAAAACGTCCTTTACGGGAGAGACAAGCTATGAAGGCACGTTTAACAGCAACTACTATAAAGAGTTAACATTTTCAAATTCATTCTGCCAAATTTCGCCCAAAGATTTAAAAGATGCGCATTGCAGGTGACGTGAACACCATTCCAAAATACGACTTTCAGGCTCTTTCCCCATGCTTTGGACATACATGTAAGATGCATTGTCTGTTACAAAAGCGGATATATTAGCAAAAGGTATTTCATAATTATTAATGCAGTGAAGTATTGCCTCGCTGACTGCTTTAAAATTTATGGATCCAAAGTGATGCACTCAAGGAAGATTGCATTCAAAGATGTTTCATCATTGCACCTTTCAACATTTGGTTCAGCTGATGGAACAGCAAGAATATTAAAAATGTATCTATCTTCAGAATTGGTTGTTTCATCTGCTATGACCTCATCATCACAAAAGACCACATGTACACTCTTCAGCAGAGTGCGTGTGACCTTAAATTACTCGTCAAGCTTGGTCGAAAAAAGTATCTTCTTAATGAACAATCTTGAGAGGTAATTCAAGATTCAAAGCTCTGGCTTGGACTTTCGAGTAGGATTACTTTGCTGTATATTTTTTGCGTAAATTCTAACGAAGGCAGTATTAAAATTATTTAATTATGAAAAACAAAATAGGTAAAAAATCTGAAATTCGTGGATATATTTGATATTCGTAAAAATTGCAAAATTCACGTGCGACAGAATTACTGCCCTAATGATAACTCTTATTTTAGCTCTTGGGGGGGGGGGGGCATATCTTCAAAAGGGTTGGGAAAATAAATCCCAAACTTTGATTTCACGGTACTTTTATGTTGTACTGTTACATAACAAAAATGAGGAGAATAAAAAAAACCTACAACTGCATTTTTTTTTTAAATCTGATGATTTCATGTGGAATGACCCTAATGTGAAACTCCTATAAATCTTGTTTCCATAAAGCATTATTTTTATTCACGTTTGGCTCTGTCCTATGTCCTTTGTTCAGTCCTTTATTTTTCATCTAAAAGTTTTCTTTCTTTCCTTGAAACTTATGAAAGTTTTTGAAGTCGTGAATTTCTGTATTTGTTGTATTATTCAGCGAGATTTTGGTTTTTAAACCAAAAACGTGATCATAGTTTTGGCAACATGAGGTCCTGCATTGATTGTCTCAGTGAAATTGCCAAGCTTCTTTCATCTGTGGTGAATATTTGTAAAATTTCTCAGTGGTAATCTTATGTAACTGTGATATGGCTGGTATACAATATTTGTGTCGCAGTAAAAGTTGTGATGATCCCCCCCCCCTCTGAATATGAAAACGAGCTTCTTCGTATGTGAGAAAGTAAAAAGAACACTGCTACTTTGTTTGATTGATTGAAACACGGACAAACCACAGAATAACTGTGTTTACCCCCTCCCCCTGTGCAGTCATCAGCATTGCCAGTAGTCATATCTTGTTTCAGCATCATTGTGCTACACCATGGAAGTCTGCTTCTTTATTGAACTCGTGAACATCTCTAGAGTTGTGTTCTTAAACAAAGTTAATGTTCATTACTTTAACTCCTTAATGTCTTTTGCACATAGATTGTACCAATGGTCAATCTGGTAGCCATTTTTTTTAATTTTTTTTTTTTTTTTTGCAAGATTTAATTCTCTCTGACAATGCTATGTTTCTTTTAAATATTTTATTTTAACATCAGGCATCTGGTTTGGTGCCAAATGAAATACTTAGTGCAGAGAAAGAGTGTTTGGCAGATATTAAATATTTTCCATTGGAACTTTGTTTTTAAATCTTACTGCCAGATTCCAAAGTAACAATAGCTTCTTATGTTTTATTAGGGTCAAAATCAGTCCATTGCAGACTGTGTTAAAAGTTGTGTGCTTGCATTGAATGCTGTCTGTTTTTTTCTTGATAGTAATTTTTTTTGAATGAGTCATCCATTTTCAAGGTATTTCACTAATCTAAATGAATGACTAGTAAAAGTGCAAAATTGTTTTCAACTGATCATGGAAATACAGTAAATGAAGTATTCATTAAAAAAAAAAACAAACCTTTCATTCCTTTGGGGGTTAAAATTATAGTAGCAGGGATTTAAAGTATGTTATTCAAATTTTATCAAGCATTCACGCACACACACACACACACACACACACAAAATATTTTACATGGATAG
Organism: Macrothele yani; assembly: GCA_039090855.1. Lineage (NCBI taxonomy): Eukaryota > Metazoa > Arthropoda > Arachnida > Araneae > Macrothelidae > Macrothele > Macrothele yani. The sequence continues at coordinate 24,647,790 of CM077006.1, read as the reverse complement.
GTAAATTTTAGGACAAATGTACATACACAAAGTTGTCTGTATCATTTCTAACTGTTTCACACATTATTTCTACCCCTGGAAATATTTAATCAAAATTGCACAAAAAAGAAAAATCAGTAAGAGTCTAAATAAAAAGAAAAGGTTACAGAAACAAAATAAATTGCAACTATGGACTGACTCAACAGATGGTGACAACATCGTCGTGCGCAATCTAAGTGCAAGACACGTGCACGAGGAGGAAAACGACATGGCATTTGAAGGTATACCGACAGATTGAGATCTGGCCAACACCAATGAAACCAAGACCACTGAAGATGGCTTTAAATAAATAAGCCAAAAAAAGAAATGTGTGAACAGTAAGAAATGCTGCAGACTATTTTGTCTACACTCATTCGTTATAATAAGCCATGTATAACAGTACCAATATTTTTATTGAACAAATACAATAAATTTTAGGAAAATCACAGGCAGTATTACTTTTGCACTGTATGTTTTATTGAAGAACACAAGGAATTTAAAATGATACATGCATTTTAGTTTTAAGCATATGTTCAAATGTATTTGTTATAAGAATATTCCAGAATTTGTGCATTGAAGGATGTGTTGGCAGTGCACTCTTTCGAAATATTCAGAAAATTTCAGTAAAGGTGTTCAAATGGTGTCATTTTAAAATGGGAGGGGGATGTTAGACTTCGTGGGTCTTTCAGTAGAAATATCATAGTTCCCAGCAGCACAATTCTTCACTTCTATAATACATTTAATAGGTATAAACTTAAAGGCCTGAAATTTTTTATTCAGCACATGGACCTTTTTTGTGGCAATTTTATCTAAGGAGTATGAAGTCATTAATAAAAAAAAAACCTGCTAATGGCCATCTGTCCAGTGATATACACTATCTACCAACAAGTAATTGGACACCCCTGCAATCGACGATATCTGCGGTCCCGACACACGGCACGGCAGCCGCCATTAAATATCGTGTGGGAAACAACAACATAACCAGTCGCATGCAAGATGCCACGCAGTTCGAAGCTCTCTGATTTCGAGAAAGGTGTAATCGTCGGGTATCACAGAAATGGCTGATCCATACATGACATATCCAGCGAGTTGAAGTACCCAAAATCGACAGTGGCCTACGTGATTGGCAAGTGAAAGATGAGAGGTGACTGTCAGAATGTGCCCTGACTTGGGAGACCCACAAAACTGGGAGTTAGAGACCGACGGATGCTGGCCAGAGAAATTCGGAAGAACCGCACCAAATCGATGCGCCACATCCGTGAGGAGTTTCAACCGGCATCAGGGAGTGTTCTTTCGATGAATACCATCAGTAAGGAAGCCCATCTGCTCGGTTATCATGGACGTGCTACCACCCACAAGCCTTTGATCACCAAGTCCAATAGCGCTGCTCGGCTAACGTGGTGCAAAGAACGTCGACAGTGGACCGTTAAACAGTGGAAACAGGTTCTCTGGAGCGATGAATCAAGGTTCACCATCTACTGTTCGGATGGCAGGATATGGGTTTGGCGTCTGCCTGGAGAACGCCTCCTGCCGGAATGTATTGTGCCAACTGTGAAGTTCGGCGGTGGTGGAATTATGCTATGGGGGTGTTTCTCCTGGTATGGCACGGAACCCTTAGTCGCAATTCCTGGTAGACTGAATGCCAAGACTTACTGCACCATTTTGGATGACCATGCGCTTCATACGTTGTGGCAGTTTTACGGGGTAGACCCATGTTACTTTCAGGATGACAATGCCACCTGTCCTGTTGTGAGGTCCACCATGGCTTGATATGGTGACAATGGGGTTAATCGAATGGACTAGCCTGTGCAAAGCCCGGACCTTAACCCTATCGAGCACCTCTGGGACGAGTTGGAGCGTCGACTTAAGGGGTGCCCCCACTGTCCGATCGGTGAAGGAACTGACCTGTCTTCTCCAAGCAGAGTAAAAGAAAAAAACGCTAGCCGTCGTACAACGCCTGGGTGAGAGTATGCCACGGAGGGTCGCAGCTGTAATCGCCGCTCATGGAAGCTCCACCAACTATTGAAGGTGAATAAACTTTGTTTTCCTTTGCTATCACAGGTGTCCAATTACTTGTTGGTAGATAGTGTAACTATATGGGGTGGCTAAATGTGCACCAAGGAGCTCCAGATATATGTAAGGTAAAAATAATTTTGAATGTAAAGTTCCAGAAGTTTAGGGAAATATGCAAAATAAAGAACATTATAGCACTGCTGACTATGAAATCAAAATTGAAGAGGAATATCAAATTGAGAGGAAAGTTTACTTTCTGTAGAAATTTTCTTATGTTGGGGATGTGCTGAAGCTGCTAATTTTACTCTTGAAAAGACCACTTATCTCATGACTTAAACAGGTGTCAAGACAAAGGATTAAAATACGTGTGCTCATTGAAGTTGCAGTTGTGAACATTAGTCAGTATCAACAATTATGTAAAAAGACATATCTACTAGAAAATACCTAAGTGGCAGTGATAAACTTTAAATTAAAAAAAAAAAAAAAAAAAAAAGGTTGGACTGCCAAAAACTGTCCCTAAAATCAGTGGTTACATTTTATCTGTTACTGTTCATCATAAGAAAGACTAAAACCATGGTGAAACTAAAGAATATAAATGTGTCAGTGGAGAATACTAAGGGGTATCTTGCGGTTCAAATAATGAGACAAACTGCATTGGATTTTAATGAGTGTAATAGTAGTTCCACCCTTTAAAAGACATATGCTCAATGGACAAAACATTAGAGATATCTACCGAATAGCATGTTTGTCGTTCTCTAGTGCGAATAACAGCCTGTACACACCAAGTGCATAGACTCCACCAGATGCCAGAGGATTTCCGGAGGCAATGCCAGCAATGTGTGTTGCTGCATTGTTCACAACTCCGCCCAAGACATCGGTCCAGAATCCACGGATTTGATGTTCTCCACTGCATTCTATAGAGCTTTCACAGGGTTTAAATCTGGGGACCTGGGGTGCCACTGGATGGTTACACTCTTAGATGAGTGTTCGTTGAGCCATGCCTGGGTGGTTGTGGCCCGGTAGGGTGGTGCATTGTCCTGCTGAAACAGACCATTGGCTGTAGGATGCACTAAGGCCATCTCCAGACATACTAAGGGACGTAATGTGCCCTATGAGAAGGCTCCTCAAACCATTGCAGAGTAAGCACTGACTTGAACAGAGCTGACCTGGCATGACTGGGCATGACCTCATGCTGTTGACACCACACCTGCATCCTTCTGTCAGCTCAGTACATTTGAAAATGGGAATTATCTGACCACATGATGCAGCACCACTCTACAGAGGTCCAGTTTTGATGTTCCCGGCACTGGGCGAGATGTAATGTCCGATGACAAGCAGCCAATAGTGGCACTCGAGTAGGGTGTTGGCTTCCGTAGCCCAGGGTGTGCTGCATGCGCCGTACTGTTCACTCTCTAGTGCTACTTGGGCCTCCCAACATTTAACTTGGATATGATTTGTTCCGCCGTTGCCAAATGGTCAGTCTTTTACGAGCCTGGATAGTCTACGTTGACCCTGGTCATCAGTGGCATGTGGTCAGCCACTGTTTGCTCTTTGGTACGTCTGTCGACTGTACACTTGCAATTCGCCCTTGATGTGGTTGCTTTTTCCAAAAAAGGGTGATCTTTTTTGGGAAAAAATATTTTTTCCAAAAAATCACCCTTCCAAATCTGGATTAAAAATAAAATGAACTGGTGTAAATTATTTACTCTTGTTTTGAAAAGGCATTCAGTGAGCCATGCTGTTTGTAAATAGAAGATCTAACTAACTACAAGCTTTGTGGGTAGGAGGATACTGTAATAGAAAACCAAAACTAACTCATCAGTTATCAAAAACTTACTTGAGTATATATCTTGTGCATGAGCATTGGTGTTTATATGGTGAAATGGATGAAAAACTGGAGTCTAGAGATCTCTTCTCTTTTTGTTGAAAAGTTTTACCCTTACCTGCCAGTGTGACTTTTTTTAGTGAATCACCCTGACATGTCAAGTTTTCTTTGGAAGGTCATCCTTTATTTTGAAAATTTCTCTTGGAAATTTGATCTGTTCTGATTTATAAACAGTTCAAATGCTCGAATATTGTGTTCTTATTTTTGTATAATTTAAGCTTTAATTTTGTTTTTATTCCCATATATCTAATGGTTGTCTGCCCCTTCCCCATTTCTCACAATACCATTTTTGCATTATTATATTTGATAAAAATGATTCTTAGGTAAGGATGTTGAGAGTATTCTATGTTCAGAAAGATACATCTGTGACTTTCAACAAATTGTTCATATAAAAACGGTTTTCATGGAATAATTACTTGTATCACTCAGTTTTTTACTGAACAGCAAAAATTTTGTTTAAGCACCAGTCATATTTTTAGGGCATAGTAGTGTCATGAACAAGAATGCAGTTGTGTTCAAAAAGTAACATTCATAAAAAGATAAGAACATTGTCAAAAATGAAATTTTTTCAGAAATTCTTAAATAGAAATACTACTAGTTGTAGCCCTGAGAAAGGGTAGGGTTACTACCCAAAAATTTGACTTACAATTTCTTTTATTCCACAATAAATCCCATAAATTTTAAATATTTGTAATGCATTAAATCTAGAAATAGCCATATTATTTTTATACATCAATTATTACCAAATTTCTCTCTTATTGGTTGTCATTGAGAATCTTGCTCAAAGTGAAGTTCAGTTTTATGAGTCCATTGGTTAGTCATCAGGGCTTGAACAATACCTTGCCCGAGATGCCCGGAGCATGTAAATTATTGGCCTGGGCAAGTAAAAATGAAATCTAGTTGCCCGGTCGGGCAACTAGATTTAAAGGGGGAAAAAAGTTTGGAATAGAGAATTTTGTGCTCAAGAAAAAAAGACTCTTGCCGTGTGTTTTTCATTTTACTGCAGTTGCATTATTGTTGCGGAATAAGTGCCAAGGCCAGGAGAATAGCACTTCTTTAATTATATTATGCTCTACATCCAGAAATTGGGGCCATACGTAGTTTTGCTCCAGGTGTTGCTTACAGTTAACGGTGGGATGAATGCCTCGTACGAAACTACCTCCGGTGTTTAGTGACAAAACGCATAAACTGCCATGAAACAGGAGAACGCAGACTGATGGGTAAAAAAGCTGTGCTTTATGGGGAGGGAGTGACAATGGAGTATTTATTGCCCAGCCCCAGGTGGGGTTGGGTCTCTGATATAACTTGGTCAAGTGAGGGGAAGCTTCCGCCGGCGTGCACACCCACACACATAAACTGACAGCGGAACTACTGAAACAAAAGCTAAGTTTCGTTTAAGAATGAGCCTGCGTAATGCGTTCCACTTAACCGGGAGAAAAGCAAAAATTATCAATGCCAATAACTTAGTTTATCTGAGAGAACACAGTATTCGTGTTAGTTGCAGTTCATGCTAGCTGTGGATATAAGTTGTATTTAGTAATGGACATACCCTGTTTTTTTGGAAAATAAAATCCAGCAACGAGAGTATATCTCATAGTAAGCAATTGTGTGAAATTCCCGATCTGTCAGCGGTAGTTACAAATTCGTCTTCCGCACTGTTGAGTGACGTAATTTCAGAATCGGAATCTACATCGTTGGCAAATCTGAAACTTATGCAAGTGGACTATGATAAAGCGTACAAAAAAAGAAAAAATAGCTGTTGCACAGTTGAAGAATCTTGGATAAAAACATTTAATTGGCTAAAGTCAAATGACAAGACTATTATGTTGTGCACTATTTGCAAAAGCCATCCTAAAATTGCTGATACCACCAGTAATTTTTTCAAGCAATGTGGGGTGTCAGGTGTGCATATTTTGTGTGTATGGTTTGGCAGTTGTCTTTGCTGAGGTTTTTGAAGTTAAAAAAATAACTTTTCCAAGATTAATGTATCTATCTGCAACAGGAGCACTTATTACCAAGGTTCCTTCTGTTAAGCACTGTACCAAGGTAAATGAAGCTCTTCCAGGTGCTCTGGAGTAGTTAGGTTTTTCTTCTTTGTTATATTTTATTTCGCTGCTATAATGGATACTATTCCAAAGTAATGGAGGTAGTTGCCTTCAATGCACGATCTTAATAACAAGAGTCACTCACAATACAAATTTAAATTCGTTGGCTGAATTTAAAGATTTTATTGTATAAGAACTTTCGGGTTTCCCTAGAACCCATCATCAGATACAGAAGAAGGAATAAGTTTAAATAAAGTGTTACGTGAACATAATATAGATATCAGATATTAATACGACATAATGTCCCGTGGCATCAAATTGTCAAACGATGTGGCATGTATCATGAAATAAAGAAAATAGAATGCAGGTGTACATAAAATACTGCATTGTAAAAATAAAGGAAGGTTAGTAGGTATAAATTAATTGTGTTGTTCTCATCAGGAGACACAACAAAGAGCACTATAGCAGAAATCGAGATTAAGTGATTTCGTCCTCAGTTTGCCTCGTATTCGGAACTGTAAATAGTTTCCAGATTGTAGGTACAGATACTGGAACATTGTCATTACAGCATAAATGTCTGAGTAGCAATTACAAGGCTCTCGGTTAACAGCAATGAAGAGACAGCACTAGGTGTTACAATGATGGAAGCATCATTCCAAATTGGATAGTGCAGGCCATCGCACACGAGTCGAGACAATGCAATTATGTTCACATAACGCTTTATTTAAACGTATTCCTTCTTCTGTATCTGATGATGGGTTCTAGGGAAACCCGAAAGTTCTTATACAATAAAATCTTTAAATTCAGCCAACGAATTTAAATCTGTATTGTGAGTGACTCTTGTTATTAAGATCGTGCATTGAAGGCAACTACCTCGATTATTTTGGACTATTTCTGCACGAATTTGAATTCTCCGGATACTATTCCATCCTGTGGAATTTATGCTATTTATAAAAATTTAGTGAGTTAAGTTTCCGTTTGGTATTTTGTCCTTAAAAAATGTCTAAATATAGTTTCCTCAGAATGTGATGTTTGAAATCCAACACACAATTGCACTCAATTCTCTAGTAACATCAATCCAACGTTTTCACACACCTTACTGTTTTACCTGTTGTTATGCATTACATCCTTTTCTCTGATTTAACAGTAGTTTTTCACTTTTGTAGTTATACTTCCATTTCTCTACTCCTGTACTTTGATACTGTAATATTTATTTTTCTTTTGACTGAATGACCCATGACATTCCATCTTAATAACAGACTTAAGTTTAAACATTACAGTGCCCGGGCCAAGAAAAATCGGACACTCCCAGGTAAATGTATTTTAATGTCAAAAATTTACTTCCAATTTAAATTTCACATTTAAGTTGTGTAGATTTTTTTTTATTATAGAAAGCATCAGCATTTTTTAAAGAACTATGTAGAAGTTTCATTAGAAATTAAAAAAAAAAAATGAAGTGTTGTTTTCTCGCAAGTTTAATTTGCACATTTTTGGAGCTTTATTTCACCGTCAATTTTTGTATTTTCAAATGAAATTGCGTGATTTTAGCATACAAATGAAACATTTTTCTGCAAATTTTGCATTCAAATTTTCAACATCAGCAATATACTATCTGTAGGACTTTTTTATAAATTGCATGCTGCCTGTGTTTATTGTAAATTTATTGAGTGACTAGCAGTTATGCCTGTTCTCCTAACAGTGAATCTATAATTTTTTGAACATAAAATTAAAGAAAGGGAAAAGTAATTTTAGATCCGTAACTGTTTTAAGATTTAGAACAGGGTCATGACATCAATGCATAGGGTTTGACGTATAATAAAACAGACGGGCTTTTCAGCACTCCTAAATTTTAAATCAAAATTTCAGGAAATTTTTACAGCATTTCAACGTTTCTGACATGACTGACTACCTTTGAAACAATCAGCATTTTGGACAGTGTAAAGCTCAGCCTCCTTTTTGAATTTTTTGGTTTTCAGACTTTTCTATGTGTAGTAGTGGTAAAAAATTCAGGCAGACAATATCCTAAAGCAGACATTATTATTTATTTATTTTCCAAACTTTCTAGGTATTCGGACCTTCAGTCCTATCAGCATGGCAATTTTTAGATATCCACGGCTATTTAAAAGTGGTAGAAGAATCCACAAAGAAATTCAAGCAGACAATGTTTCAAAGCCCCCATTTTGATCTTTTTGGTTTTTGGACATTTCTAGGTATGCAGATGTTAAGACTATCAGATCTCTAGGTTATTCAGAAGTAGGTGAACAATTCGTGGACGGAAACATTCGCATTTCCCCGACTTTGTTGTATATATACAGACTAACAGACTAAGAGGAAATGAATGAACATAAATTAGTAAAATTATTTACAGCTAAAAGATTTGTTTCTCGATTTCTTTGTGGCAAAACTTTTTACTATATCATCAAATGCCAGTGTTCTGATATTTGTTTTGAGTGACAAAGCTGTAAATTATGCACTTGTCCTTTCCCAAGAACTATGTTATCCTCAAATAATCATGGATGGTTTTCAAAACAGAAAAACTTCATTTCTCCAGAGTCCACGCTATTTTATATCAACGCATAGCAACCGAAGCTAAAGAGTGCCAAGATGTTGTGTCTGTCCTTCCAGTTATAGTTTTTCTCATCCTTGGAATTGCTGGTTCTAAATTAGGAATTTGAAACTGTGAGCCTTGAGTAATCATAGGATTCATTAAAACCTGAAACAAACAAAAAAATACAACACTTTCACACTTTGTTTAGTAACATCCAAACAAAACTAGTAAAGCAAGCAAGTTTTAGATGGCAAAAATCAGTTTAAGATGCTTGAGTTGAAATCGAGGTTGAGATGATGTAAGTTCAGTTAAAATTTTTGCACACAACACTGCAAAATGTACTTTTGTATTAAAATTTGATGAAAAACTACAGGAGAATCTGTGGCATGTACTCGGTTTCAATATCGTTTTGAACTTCGTAGGGCAGTTTTTTTGTTTGTTTTTACATCTTTTGATTAACATAGATGTGCATTGATGAAACTAATTCGTGTTAAAATCCAACAGTAGAATAAAATGTCGACTGAACACGATAAAAACAAATGCATTGCACATGTACCACATGTTAAAATACTGTATTAAGAAAAACACATCATACGATTCATTAGATTTTTAGAAGACACATCGTCTTCATCATCAGATGATAGTGTAATATCACGAGATAGACATTGACTTAAATACTGTTGGGCGACGTCACAAACACATGAATCACGCCATCTATGAGAGAACAATGCTGAAAACAAAGAATTTCAAATACCACCTCAACATGAAGAATTATTAACTAACACATTTGTCCATGGTTTGGCTATCATTTTTGGAACATAATCATTACAACAGCTGTGCCCAAATAAGGTAATATACAAACTTCCCAAAAAGCATGAGTGATTGTTTACCTGGAGTGTTCAGGATAGTAACCTCATCCCACTTAGGGAGGTGGGATCCGGACGCCACCAAATGAGACAGAGCAGTTGATAGGCTTCCAGTTTTGAGCTTATACTTGTTCTCTTTTATTCTGGTGCTTAAGCACCTTTTTAGTGGAACTGATGTAAACCGTATCCTATGCCTCCGGGTCGACAGCCTGTTGAGGGACTGAGTATATGCCAGACCTGTGTTCCAATGCAGCAGGGTCCCAGTCCTTCCTAATCAAACTAAAAATATTTCGAGTTTTGAGACCAATATTGATATTTAGTGGTTTACACTTGTTTTTCAAAATGTTAGTGTCTCTTGGAACGTACAGCAATGAAACTTACATATTGAGGTCTGCGGATCTGTTGACTGAGTGTCGAAAGGTTAGAGTTTTTAATCTGTCGATATAGTCTGTCTACCACAGAGACTTCATAACCATGATGTGCAGCAGTCTGTTTAATCTTATCCACTTCGAAATACCGCAACCTAGGGTTGGACGAATGAGTAATGGCTCTGTGAAGTAAAACCCTAATAGTGAAAAGTTTATAGAGGGTGAAACGAGGACATCGAAATAATATCAATGCTGGAAGACTGCTTACGATAAATGGAATATTGAATTTGATTAGAGGAGGTCCTTTGTAACAAAATCCAAGATAGGAAGACAATTATTTTCTTCCATCTCAAGGGTGAAATTAATGGATTCATATTGAGAAGAGATGAAATCACAAAATGTAACCAGGTCAGCTGCAGAATACGTCCAAAACATCATCCACATACCTTATAAATAAAAGCGGCTGCTTAGGATATTTGGTAAGGATGTCATTTTCAAGAGATTGGAGCAAAATTTCAGCGAGAATGGATGATAGTGAGAAACCCATGGGTGCCCCACTATTTTGACAGTAAATAATATTGTATTTAAAGTAAGACATCTTCTGTACTAGTCTCAGAGTGGAAAGTACGGCTTGTATCTCAGATGTCGAAGTACCAAGAGCTAAAATCTTAGCCTCAATGATATTATGGACTACATCAACCGGAAGGCTGGGGAACAACGCTTCTGTGTCCAACGAAGCCATAAGAAATTTAGAATCATAATATAAAAACGGACGGATCCTTTCTAAAGCTTGACTAGAATTTAGGACTGAAAAACTTGAATTAGCAATAAGAGGTCTTAAAGTATGTAGCTAATGTCCTCTCCAGCAGACGAGTAGGGCTAAATGAACTGGAAACGAGAGGTCTTAATTGATGCCCAGCTTTATGAAACTTCAGTTGACCAAAGAGTTCAGGGACTCTGGAACCACAAGGGGGAACTAAAGCTGAAGATATGGAAGTAGGAAGCAATTGTAGGGCTTTCAAACATGCAATTGCAGAAATAGTTGCCTTGGTGGGATCTGATTGTATGACAGTAGTAGGTATTTTAGAGATTGCTATAAGCATTTTTTTATGATACTCAGCTTGGTCCATAATAATTGTCTGATTTGACTTATCTGCTGAGATTACTGCAACTAATGGGTTGTCACGGAGTTGCATTAAGCCTTTATTCTTGTTGTTAAATAGTTTATCAGGGCGGTGCTCAGATTAATGTCTATCACACTGTATAGTTTTGGCAAGCTTATACCGAAGCATTTCTTGTTCACCTTCCGGAAACCTCTGTACAACAGCTTCAACTTGTGAAATAAGTGAAAAGTCATTAGGAGGATTCTCAGGATATGCAAACTTAGGTCCACATTGTAATACTCTGGTTTGGCAGGAATTCAGTACCAAAGAACTGAGGTTAACATATAAGGAGGTTTTTTAAGTAGGTCTAACTGTTTATGCCTTGGAGAATAACCAACAAATAAATGCTTCAGAGATGCAGACCGTGCAACTAATAATTTTAACTTGTGAATGTATCGGTCTTGTACCCTACAAATTTCAGAAGCATTGGAGGCACTTGACAGAAGAAGAATTCTGTCCATAATGATGGGATGCATCACTTTTGAAAGGAATAAATGAGTCATAACAATGTCTATTCAAAAGGTCAATAAAGTATCTCTTCTGTCTAATTTCACAAGCAAGACGTCTTGTCTCAGTATTTCTTAAAATAGAGTCGTCAATTTTAGAGCGAGGGTGACAATTCCAGGTTAGATACTTAGGCACAATGTTCAGATCCCTACAATTTGTAAGGAAATTGAGATGAGCGTGTTGTAGTGCCAGGTTGCGACACAGTTTTAAAAATGCCCTAATAGTCCAAGCCATGATAATATTAAAACATACATACCAAGTTAAAAGCGACAAACGTTGATGAAACTAATTAGTGTTAAAATCCAATAGTAGAATGAAATGTCGACTGAACACGATAAAAACAAATGCAGTGCACACATACCACATGTTAAAATACTTTACTAATAAAAACACATCATATGATTCATTAGATCTTTTGAAGACACATCGTCTTCATCATAAGATGATACAGTGTAATATCGCGAGATGGACATTGACTTAAATACTGTTGGGCGAAGTTACAAACACATGAATCACGCCACCTATGAGAGAACAATGCTGAAAACAAAGAATTTCAAATACCACCTCAACATGGGAAGTTTGTATATTACCTCATTTGGACACAGGTGTTGAAATGATTATGTTCCAAAAATGATAGCCAAACCATGGACAAATGTGTTCGTTAGTAATTCTTCATGTTGAGGTGGTATTTGAAATTCTTTGTTTTCAGCATTGTTCTCTCATAGATGGTATGATTTATGTTTGTGACATCGCCCAACAGCATTTAAGTCAATGTCCATCTCGTGATATTACACTGTATCATCTGATGATGAAGACGATGTGTCTTCGAAAGATCTAATGAATCGTATGATGTGCTTTTATTAGTAAAGTATTTTAACATGTGGTACGTGTGCACTGCATTTGTTTTCGTGCTCAGTCTACATTTTATTCTACTATAGATGTGCATAGTGAAAAATATTTGTCGGTGTAACATTTGTGCTTTAAGAAGTAAAATATGGAAGATTTATTTGGGTTGAGTAAATGAAAGCATAATCCAAATTTTGTGATGTAGTTTCTGGCTTTTCCTAGTGTACATAGCTTCCATTCTTTAGGTGGTGTAAATGCACATTTATATTTAGCGTATTATCTATTTCTGGAAGATAGATATGAAATATTCTCTTTGAATCCAGTAGAGGTCAGTATGCCAAAGATGTTCTGTTAAGTTTTTCCTGATAGATATCATAAACACATTTTGTACAAAGGATAAACAGGAACCTAAAAATCTCTCTGGTATACATTTTCACATGTATTCTGTAGGTAGGGAATATGATTTTTAGGAACAAATTTCCCAAAGCATCACATTTCCTAGGTAAGTAAATGTGATATATTATTAGCTGTGCCAGCTATTATGCTAGACATGTATTTGTGCCCATGTGCTTGTGAGTTAATGCTGTAAAATACTATTTAAGCACATACCTCATGTGTTGTACATTGTGATCTGAAATGGACATAGGACCATAATAATTCCTTTAAAAAGTAAAGTGGTAGAAAAGGAAGGGAAAGAACCACATTTCAGAATGAAACAGCGCAACAGATGCTTAAGACATCCATTACCAAACTGGGGGTGCAGATGTATTAGTGCTGGCTATTGCTGCTGCGAGTTCTGTTTACGCCGAACTTTCATACATAAAAATCTTATCCTTTCACAATAACAAAAATACTGTAGTCGTAATTTTTCAAAATATCCATTTGTGAAATGTGCACATTTTGCTGGAACTTCAACGAGCGGAAATGCACTTTTACTTGCAGTTTAACATGAAAGATGCTACTTCATCTGAATGATTGCATTAAGCACTTGATGTTTCACTAGGATCTTATGTTGCGTTTCCTTGTTGTTTGCCAACAATGTGCAGAGGTTATCCCGCTCCATTCTTTAATGATATATATATTTTTTTAATTTCAAATGGTTCTTATAGCAAAGCTTTAGATTAAAAAAGAGCAATTCCCATTCTTGGTTGTTAGTGTACTGCAGAATGCTGATACACTTTAAATAAGGCTGTCTTACTTTGACACATCAGCCATGTGGCCAGGATGACCATCAGAACCAATAACGAAGGCCATTGGCCACAAGATGTAACCACACAATCAAATTCTGTAAGGCATGTATGCTATTGGCTGATAGATTGAGTTGTCTTTCTCTAAGTTGTTTTCATCAGCAGTATTCAAGTGCTGCTAATTTTGCAAATTCGATAATTCATAAGCTACTTTTTATTTTTGCTCATAAAGTTTAGTTGTTTTTTGCTTAATAAAAATCTTTTAGAACATTATTTTTGTCCTTAAATTTTCTTAAAAAATAAGGGTGCATCTTATATAAAAAGGTATTTGATAAGCATCTTATATTTTCTGTAAGAGTCTTGCAACTGTTCAAGTACTGTGTTTTGAAATTCGTACTGCCTGAACTTTCCAGACTTAGTGCTGAGTGTTTTCTGTTCTTTAGTCCCTCAAAGCAGTATTGATCCTCTTATTTCCCAGACTTGGTACCAAAGCATTTTAATCTTTTTAGTCCACTCAATGAGGCATTGTGCAGAAAACATTCTTATTCTAACTACAAAATACAAGAAGTGAATGCCTTTGATTTGAGCTATTTAGGCTTTTGACCTTAGTGAGTTAATTATCTTCTTATATTCTACACAATATGTGGAATGTATACAAATGATTATTTTGGCTCACCTTTCTTTGTGAAGAAAGGTGAGCCAGAATAATCATTTTTATATTTTAAGCTAGAATAATCTTTGTTTTAGAATAGTTACTTGTCTTCATCTAAAGATTTAAATCTTCTGCTGACAGCATTGTCTGTTTGATGTAATTCAGAATGATTTCTGCTATGTTGGTTTTTGTTAGCTTTCACTTGAAATGTCAAAGTTAGGTGTTGAATACTAAGCTAATATCTCAGGGAATTGTGTTAATAGACTTGTGTTCTAAAGTGCCCTCCTTATTTGTGGAAGAACTCTTCTTCATGGCTCTTTCCTGGCTGCAATTGTGTAGATGTGAGAAAAGAATTTGAAGGACAAAAGCTTAAATAGCTGTCACCAGTGCTATTCTGTAACCATGTTCAGTAGCTCTAATTTAAGAGGTGCACGAGTGCTGCTATTATCTAAGGAGTTTTTGTATTGGTTTTGTAACAGTGAATGAGCATTGTAAGTGAAATGTAATGCTCTGTGAAAAAGTGAATGCTTCTATCATCCAATGTACAAGTTAACTCTCTGTACTTAAAATATTTTTATCTGATCCACAATGTAATTGAAACACTGCAATATTCTTTTTCATTAGGCATATTAATTTTATTCCCACTTTGTCAAAAAAAAAAAATAAAAAAAAAATGGCTTCATTACCCCCCCCCCTAAGTTTGAGTGATATCAGTTGTTTTCATATTTATAGATTTTTTTCTTAGTCTTCTGTAGCAAGAAAAGTATTTTCATTTCAGGTTGTAATCCTTGTGTAGAGCTTCTTATCTCACAGATGATTCTGTTCAAGTTGTTCAATTAAACCTAGGCTGTTATTTCATACTGTTCTTCTACAATACCCACATGAGATAGCTTGCATAAAAGCTAAACTTCATTTTTTAACACAAATATTGACTCTCTTTTCATGTGTCTACCATTTTCAGTCCTCAGAGCATCTTTTTGATACACACAGACCTAATGTTTATTTAGAATCTGTTTTTTACGTATTGATAAATACAGTGGAAACCGAATATAATGCCGTCAGTTATCCCCGCACGGGGATAACTGGTTTTCCAGTTATTTGGGGAGCGGCGCCCCCACGGCCCGAGCTGACCTTGTGACTGGTCAACATCTGATGTCATGCCACCGCTTGTTTTTTATTTTGGTGCTGTTGGTGTTTGCAGGGACGGCTGTTCATCCAGCTGTTGGGGAGTCGCGGCCCCACGATCCCGAGCTGGTCTTGTGTCTCGCTTTTTTGCTTTTATTTATTTTCTCCACTGGCTAGTTGCCCGTGTTGTGTTCTCTACCTAATCGCTACCACGTTATGTACTAACACCCCGGTCTTGTGGTTTTGTTACCCTCCACCACTAACTGATTTATATTAACCGCTCAGTTCGTAGGTTGCTGAGATTCCATTTAGGTTCCCTGCCAGGATTTGTCTTCTTTGGATTTCTTTTTTTTCCTTTTAGCTGGTTTGGGTGCTAGACCTACCTGCATGTTTGCCGCGTGCGGAGACCCGTGAGGTGGAAATGGGATGTCTGGTGGCTGAGGTCGCAGGAGACCGGTTAAGTGCCTCCTGTGTACCAACACTCCTCTTCAACCCCGGCTTCGCTGTAAACGGGAGGCTAGAGACTAACCCACCTCTAGTCAGAAGTCTTGTACCAAGTTGTGTACAGGGCTTTAGCGGCTTTTTTGTCGTATGGCACGGCAGGGTGAGCCCGGGGGCTGTGGGATCATGCCAAAGGCGTTGGCATGACGGTACCAGGAGGCCGAAGTGTCCGCCGAGTGCGTGTGATCACAGCCAACGGACTATATCTGCAACGTATAAGCTCCAGAACTGTGTCCAGCGTCATTTTCTTGGCTTGCAGACCTCCAGTTCTCCCTTGTAGGGCTCGGTGGTGGGTGGAGTAGTCTGCAGACGAATCTTCCTTCTTTTTTCCATGGGTAAACCCAAAAACAAACGCTCCAAATTTAAGTCACCTGAGACAATGATAGTTGCCAACGACACTCCTTCATCTTCTCAACCTACCAAGTCTCGAAACCTTAAACGTTCTTTAGACCCTGACCTGGACCAAGAATGTACAACCTCTTCTTCGGCAGCTGTACCAGTCGCTCCGAAGCGTCTTCTCCCCTCGATTGCTGTGACTACGCATGCTACACACTTACTTTTAGAATCCATCGATCCGAATGAGAGACTGTCCACCAGATCTCCATTTTTCATTTCTAAAGCTTTGGATGCTGCGGTTGGCCCCTTGAAGTCTGTGAGGAAGCTTCGCTCTGGGGACCTGTTTGTCCAAACTTGCGGTGTTTCTCAGAGTAACACTTTTCTGCACCTCACTAGTCTTCAAGGCATTCCTGTCAAAGTGACACCTCACCCGTTTCTTAACACCTCTCGGGGTGTTATTTCGGAGTTTGATCTCTTGCCATGCAGTGAGGACGAATTGGTGACTGAACTTGCGGATCAGGGTGTTCTTGCAGCACGTCGTATGATGTTCCGGCGTAATGGCTCTTTGATTAAATCTAAAAATGTAATCTTGACTTTTAACTCCCCGAAAGTTCCGACCGAAATCAAGGCTGGCTACTTGGTCTGTGGAGTTCGCCCGTACATTCCCAGTCCTCTGCGCTGTTTCAAGTGCCAGAGGTACAAGCATTCACAACGATTCTGTAAGAGTTCCGCTCGTTGCGCTAATTGTGGCTCCGGTGAACATGACGGGGAAGGTTGCACTTCTGCGGCCTGCTGTGTTAA
This sequence comes from Macrothele yani, assembly GCA_039090855.1. Classification (NCBI taxonomy): domain Eukaryota; kingdom Metazoa; phylum Arthropoda; class Arachnida; order Araneae; family Macrothelidae; genus Macrothele; species Macrothele yani. The sequence goes on along the minus strand of CM077006.1, from coordinate 24,630,929 downwards.
CTGTGGTGAGGCCCATGCTGCTTACTCCCGCAACTGTATGAAATGGAAGGACGAGATGGCGATCCAGCGTCTCAAGACCCTGGAAGGCCTCTCGTACCCTGCTGCCAAAGCCAGGTTGGGTATACCCACCATCCGACAGCGTAGTTTTGCCGCAGTGGTTAAGTCTCTGCCACCACCCGTGCAGCCCTTTGTTCCGCGCCCTGTAGCTCTCGCCGCACTTGCCAGGCGATCTACAGTTGAACAAGCGACACAGGTGGATTTCACCGAGCTCCAGCTTATTCGACCAGCTGAGTCTGCGCCTTCTCGTTTGAAGACGACCGACTCTTCCGGTTCCCAGCAGACAGCCTGCACGTGCGGAAGACCCGGCCCTCAATCCGCAAAGGTGTGCAGTGTCCATCCAACTGTCTCGGCCTCTGCGAGGTCCCCACCCTCAACCAACATTCTAGAGGAACATGGGGGGAGGAGAATGACAGTTCGTCCCCAGCCTCAACCAGCATTGCAGAGGAACATGGGGGGAGGAGAGTGACAGTTCGTCCCCGCCCTCTGCCAGCATTGCAGAGGAGTGGGGGGAGGTGAGTGACGGTTTGTCCTTCTCAATTAGTGAATTTTTTTATAAATCTGATTAACTACCTTGTCTTCACAGCTTTCATCATACTCTTTTTCAACTTTTACCAAGCCTGTCTACTCTTACTCATTTTCCATGCTTTTAAAATTCTGTGGCTGATAGTTCTTTGTCTGGCGCTCTTTGGCCAAACCTGGCCCTTGCGCCACTAAAATCCACTAACCAACCAACCAACCAACCGTCAGTTATATCCTGGAATTGGATATAACGTGGGTCCGATTGTGTCTCCTGATCATACTTGTGCATTTATCTGTTGGGTATATAAATAAGTTTTGAGGGATTTGAGGTGAACGAAATGCGTTGTTGGAGAACAGAAACAATATTTTATTATTAATCGAAGTATGCTCCCTCTGAAGCTACAACTTTACCCCATCTTTCGGGCAGTGAATGTATGCCCTGAAGAAAGAATTCCGGTTCCTTGGAAGAGATCCAGTTGCCCAGCCGATTTTTGATGTCTTCATAAGAACTAAACCGTTCTCCAGAAAGTGCTGACTGCATTGACCAGAACAAATGGTAATCCGATGGCGCAATACCTGGCAAATATGGTGGGTGGGGTAGAACTTCCCAGTCGGATCCTTCCAAGTACTTTTTCACAGGTTGAAAAACATGTGGTCTTGCGTTGTCACGCTGTAAGATGTCTTTGTTGTGTCTATTCTCCCATTCCGGCCATTTTTGCGTGAGAGCTCATTTTAAAAGCATTAATTGGGTTCAATACCAATCACCAGTAATAGTTTCTGATGGTTTCAGCAGTTCATAATGGATCACACCCTTCTGGTCCCACCAGATGCACAGCATTACCTTTGAATTATGGATATTGCATTTTGGCGTTGAAGGACCTGGTTCACCCATGCTTTCTGCCATTTAGGGTTATCATACCATATCCATTTGTCGTCGGCAGTAATAATACGATGCAAAAATACCTTTCTTTTTGCCTTTGAAGCAGCAATTCGCAAATGGTTTTTCGACGTTCAAGGTCTCTTTCCCGCAAAGCATGTGGAACCCAATTCCCTTCTTTTTGCACCATTCCCATGGCAGCTAAACATTGTGAAATGAATGGTTGACTAACATTTAATGCTGCTGCTAGTTCTTTTGGGGTCTGGCACGGATCCTCGTCTAGTAAAGCTTCCAATTCGGCATCAGCAGTTTTTTTGGGGTGGTCCAGAACGTTTTTTATCACTGACATCGAAATTGTTTCTTTTGAATCGTCTAAACCAATACTCACATGTTTTTATGGATGGGGAATGTTCACCATACATTTCTGACATTAAGCGATAGCTGTCAGCAGCACTTTTCTTGACAATAAAGTAATGCACTAACACTTCCCACAAATGCTGTTTCGTTGGGACGAAAGTTGCCATTTTCCATCGAGTTAAACAAATACGTCTTCGCACATCAATCGAACGTCATATACTGACTCTAACAGCTGGCGTCTCGTACTGCAATAACGCAGTGTTGCCACTTTAAAATATATGTGAGCAGTAAGAAGTACGACACCGAACGGAAATCCCTCAAAACTTGTATATAAGAAGTTGTATTGGGTATATAAATATCATAATGAATAGATGTGTGTAATAATAAGTAAATACAATTTGTCAAAACCCATTTGAATAATATATTGAATATGCTCTGAATGTTTCAAGAACCTATAAAGAGAGTTTAGGAATCATCTGTGGCTTAGGGCTCAAAGCATTCAGATTTGGATGTACTGCAGGTATCTCTATAATGCAGTTATCACCTTGTCCCCATATACTCATGTTATAACAGGCTTTCTGTGTAATGTAATAGAATGTTGTGCCACTCTGATACTATTGCACTATGAAAAAGTCAGCCTATAGGTTTCCAAATGCCACTCTGGTGGCACAGTGGTCTAAGCGAGGGCTTCTGGTCATTCGTCCGAAAGGAGTCCAGGTTCGAATCCTGGTGAGGCATGGATGTTGTGTTTGTCTTATGGCACTGGTTCTCTCCCTTCCTTGGAACCAGTGGCCCTAAATTAGGGACGGGCGACTGCTTTATAGCCCAAAAGTTGATCACGGTGGGCGTTAAACCTCCAATAAAAAAAATAAAAAATTCCAACCTTTTTGCTATTTGGGATGGAAAAATTTGTTTCTTTTATGCAGGGTATCAGGGCCAGCTCAAACTGGTAAGCAAAGCGGTGGGGTGCCTTGTCTAGAGGAGCACCATTAACAATATAACTCTTACAAAATTTTAAGTAGCCTATGTGGGAAAAATAAATGTCTGTGACTGAGAACAACAAGGAGTGCTTTATAAACCCCAAAATGGTTCTGTCCCATTAATCTTGCCCTCAATTTGGTCACAGGCCATCTTGCTTGTTGCCTCTGTCAATGCATCTTTTCTTCATTTCACTTTCTGCTTTTTCTGCAGAAATGAAGAATATTGTATATTTGTTTTGTTTGAAGCAAACCTAAGGGGTGGTGCTAAAATTTTGTACACAAAGAGTGAAATCTTGTAAGTCTTCAAATTTGTTGACTTGTTTTTTTTATGAAAAGAGCATTTTTTCAAGATCTGTCATGCAGATGAAATCACCGTTTGCCACTTGACAATTTATGTCCCTTTATATTGGGTATATAAATAAGTTCTGAGGGATTTCCGTTCGGTGTCGTACTTATTACTTCCCACGTGTATTTTAAGGTAGCAACACTGCGATATCGCAGTACGAGATGCCAGTTGTCAGAGTCAGTACACGACGTTCGATTGAGGTGCGAAGACTTATTTGTTTTACTCGATGGAAAATGGCAACTTTCGTCCCGACAAAACAGCATTTGCGGGAAGTGTTAGTGCATTACTTTATTGTCAAGAAAAGTGCAGCTATCGCTTAATGTCAGAAATCTATGGTGAACATTGGCCATCCATAAAAACATGTGAGTATTGGTTTCGACGATTCAAAAGGAATGATTTCGATGTCAGTGATAAAGAACGTTCTGGACCACCCAAAAAAATTGCTGATGCCGAATTGGAAGCTTTACTCGATGAGGATCCATGCCAGACCCATAAAGAACTAGCAGCAGCATTAAATGTTAGTTGACCATGCATTTCACAATGTTTAGCTGCCATGGGAATGGTGCAGAAAGAAGGAATTGGGTTCCACATGCTTTCCGGGAAAGAGACCTTGAACGTCGAAAAACCATTTGCCAATTGCTGCTTCAAAGTCAAAAAAGAAAGGTTTCTTTGCATTGTGTTATTACTGCCGACGAGAAATGGATATGGTACGATAACCCTAAACAGCAGAAAGCATGGGTGAAGCCAGGTGAACCAGGTCCTTCAATGCCAAAATGCAATATCCATGGTTTAAAGGTAATGCTGTGTATCTGGTGGGACCAGAAGGGTGTGATCCACTATGAACTGCTGAAACTGTCAGAAACTATTACTGGTGATTGGTATGAAACCCAATTAATGTGTTTAAAACGAGCTCTCACGCAAAAATGGCCGGAATGAGAGAATAGACGCAACAAAGTCATCTTGCAGCATGGCAACGTAAGACCACATGTTTCTCGACCTTTGAAAAAGTACTTAAAAGGATCCGACTGCAAAGTTCTACCCCACCCGCCATATTGCATCATTGGATTACCATTTGTTCCGGTCGACGCAGTCAGTACTCTCTGGAGAACGGTTAAGTTCTTATGAAGACATCAAAAATTAGCTGGACAACTGGATCTCTTCCAAGGAACCGGAATTCTTCCTTCAGGGCATAAATTCACTGCCCAAAAGATGGGGTAAAGTTGTAGCTTCAGAGGGCGCATACTTCGATTAATATTAAAATATTGTTTCTGTTCTCCAACAATGTGTTTTGTTCACCTCAAATCCCTCAAAACTTATTTATATACCCAACACTTGAAAGAGACTTAAAGCATCTTCTCTTTTTGGGAGGGGGGGGTCAAATTTGTGTGCATATGAAATTTGAAAACATTACATAAATTCAAAAAGTTTACAACAGGATGCTAAAGAAAGACTGCGCCAAGGTACAAACATGCCTTGAGTTGGCACTGCTCCCGGGTATCATACAATTAGGAATAATGTTGTTAGTGGCCCTTTTTACGTAAGCACACCTTACAAAAAATTAGTCACCTGTCAGAACTTACCTAATAACGGGTTACAGCACCTCTTGTCTGGATAACAGCATGGATCCAGTGTGGTAGAGACTCCACGAGCTTGTGGATGTACTGAACGTCGATTTGCAGCCAGTTATGCATCAATTGGCCCCAAAGTTCTGCCAGAGTATGTGGGTGTCTATTTTGGTATTTCACCTTCTGTTTCAAATGATCCCAAAGATTTTCAATAGAATTTAAATCTGGGAATTTGGCTGGCCAGTTGAAGTGAGACAGTATTGCCGATTGTTCATCTTGCCACTCAGACACAGTTTTAGCCTTATGCACTTGGCAGTTGTCATCTTGGAAGACGAGTGGCAATGTGATGCTGCTCCTGGAGATGTAGGGCAAAGGGCAGCACTTTGTCATTCAGAAAGCAGAGGTACGCATGCTGGTTCAAATTCATGTTCACTGCAACGAGAGAGCCCATTTTATGGTACGTAAAATATTCCCAAAACATCACAGAACCCCTCCAACTTGAACAACACAATCGGGATTAAAGGCTTCATTTGGCCTGCAATGCACTTCCCGCCTCCTATCATTGGAATACAAACAAAAACGAGACACATCAGACCAAATTACTAGTTTCCAATCCTCCACAGTAAAATTTTAGTGTCTTTGACTAAAATTTTAAAAAACTAAAGTGACGTTCTATTAAGAGGCCTCTTCTATGGTACTCTGCTCCAGATGCACATTGCATGCAGTTCTTGTCTCAATGTCCTTTTGGAAATTGGTTAAGGTGGACTTTCATTTGCTGTTTAGGGCAATTATTGCCTGGTTTGAAACCAATTTGCATTTATTAGGTGTGAAACATGGCAGTGATCCCTGTTGGTGAGAATCATTTTCCGACCACAGTTACGTTGCCGATTTTCAGTTGACTGCAAACTACACCACTGTTTGTAGACCTGCTTGACAGTACACTTTGACACACCAACAAATTTGGCGATTCATTCTATTTGTGGGCATTGCCAAACATGATGGTTCCTTTTTGCCACTTGGTAACATCTGTCTTACGACCCATATTGCAGACTAAATTCAACACATACGTTGCTCTTCACCACTGCATGAGGCAGAAATGATCCTGTAGACCACGTCAGTGCTATTCATCTCCCAACAATGCTATCACGGCACCCTCTGTGCAACCGGAAACTTTCTACTGTCATTTGTTAGGAGTGACTAATTTTTTGTCTGGTGCGCTTACATTGACTAGCACATCTCAACAAATAATAATTTAAAGAAATCATTAAATTACAGTGAAATCAATACCTAAGAGGTTATTTAGCCATTTTAATGTAATGAATAAAACTGTTGTTTTAATTAAAGACATTCAGCTGCATCAAATGGGTTATTGACAACCATACATGTAGTTTGGGCTTTGTACTCAATTTCTGTACATACTTGGGTTTTTTGAACAGTTAACTTGAAAATATGATTTCATACAAAGAACTTATAGTAAAAGAAAGGACTTCAATGTTGTTGTTTTTTGTTTTTTTTTTGTCAACATCTGGGAAATTGTCCTGCATGTCAGTGATGTAGTTCTAAACAAAAAAAGTGCCTTAGCACCGAATGAATTATGAAAACACAACCGGGAAGAATACCCTCAAAATATTCAAAAGCCTGGTGAAATCTAATTTGTTGCTTTTATTATTTAGTATGTTTTTATTAAATTTTCATTACTAATCACTTTCATCAATTTATATTAAAATTGTGTAATTTGAGCAATTTTAAATTAAATAAAAAATGTTGGAGTCGTGCTAAGAATGCTAAATTTTTATTTGAATATCACTCACTCATTGCCGTTTTAAATATTCATTGTGAATAATACATGTTAGTTACATTAAACAGATGCAATAGCATAGTAACATCAATTCAATGTGAATGATAAGCTGTTTTTCATAAAATTATGAAGTGGATGAAGATTCTGAAGTTACCCAGAAGGATGGGAATGAGCCAGAGGATCACTTGTTTCTTGAAGGGCAGTGCAGTCTCATAAATTTATTTTGACTGCCGTCTAGAAAAATGAGTTCACATTCTTTTTGTACTCAAACTCATATGATTCGTGAGACTCCCAACTGTGTGATCAGACTGTATAGTCTCATCCGTGCTGTACATTTTTGTTTGCTTCAAGCTTTAATGATCACTATGAGCAATTCGTAGGGTTATAAGCAGTTTTACGCCTGTCTTTAATTTTAGTACACCAGTTTTGGGCAAGGGACACATCCAGGGCCGTAGCCAAACTCTATACTTAGGGCAGGCTCAATAAAATTTAGGGCATGCTCAAGAAAGCTATATACTTTTTACCTTTTTTTGAGCATCTGAAATTTTACAAATTTCAACCCAGACTAAGTACCTTATCTAGGTACATCAGGTGCAAAAGTACCATTTTAGATTAACATAAATAAAAAAACAACAAGAAACATTTTGTAAAATAAAAATACATTTAAAATCGTTGCTTACCAATAGAAAATCAAAATAGTTGTAGTCGTCGGTTCTTTTGACCATTAAATTTTCTCAAAAGTAAGTCCATGTCAAGAGTTTATGTACAGTTTTGTTCAAATGCAAGAAGAGTAAAATTCGACATTCGTTGGTGGCACATCAAAAGCAGCTGTGCGCAGTTAATTCTCGTTAAAACAGAAAAGGTGGATTCACAAGTAGCCGTACTACAGCCGAAAGTCGTGGCTGTGGCCAATAATTTATAAGTATTTCTGGAGACTACTCGCTGCTTAAAAATTTCATCAAAAATGACTGAATTTGGGTTTTCTTTCTTCTGGGTTTGTATGAATCTGTTGACTACTGCAATTTGTTCTGGAAATGGAAGTTTGATATCTAAAGTTTGCAAATATTTGACTTTGTCTAAATCAATATTTTCATCTTCAGCACTGGAAACTGCAATTATGAGTGTTTCATTTTCTATGAATCATTGGCAGAACAGGCGCAAAATTTTTCAGGGCAGGCTGGCATCCCCCTGTCTATGGCACTAGACACATCCAGTGCTATTGGCCAAGCACACACTACCTCTTAGATTCATGCAAGGGGGACCTGAATAGTCAGAAACCAGCACATTAGACCACTCTACCACTGGGGTGATAGCAGCACGTTTGTATAACCAGGTACAGAACACAGATCTCCTTATTTTTGCAGATGTGGTTAATCCAAGACAAATTCCCAGCTTCTCTTGCAGTCTAACCACGAAAAGTAGCTTAGTGCCTTAGTGGCGCTAAGCCACTTTTTTGTGGTTAGATGGCACCACTAAGGCATGCTAAGCCCCTTCTACTACACCACTGCTGCATGTTCTCTTAGAACTTTGACATCACCCTTGAATTTTTTTTTACTTTAAAATCTCATTACACATGACTTGAATATAATGCTCTCCAAGTTTTTAAACAGTGATTGTGGTGTTATTTGGCTTTTATCTAAATGCTTGACACACTCTTCTATTTTCATAAAAAAATAACTGGTGAATCAGATTTGACAGATAGTTTGTAGTAACTGATGCAGCAGCTATCATAGTTATCTAGAAAGGAAAGACCATAGCCAACTCCCCCCTCCCCTAACAAAAAAAAAACAATGTTTGCTGTTGCCACAGGTACTTCAAACTATTTCTTTGTGTCACACCTGAGTTGCCTGTTGTTTTTGTGACTCCAAATTTTACTTCTACAGAAACATTGAAATATCACCTCTTATGGTTTATGGCTTACTGTGGATAGCTAATAAAAAAATTATGGATGCAGATTTCAACAGACGCAAGAGTGCAAAATATATTAAATACAGCAATAAGAAATAGTGTTTTGTCACAAAATCATTGATCTTACCATTCAAACAATTCTCTAGAGCAGGGCTTTTCAAACTGTGTGACGCAGCTCCTTGGAACGTCGCGGGTTTTGGTCAAGGGAGTCACAGTTGCGCCGTTGAAATTCGCTGAAAAGGCCGGACATGAGGGGATAATGGCAGCCACACATCACTCCCCTCCTCCCTTCAAATAGAAAATAAAACATTCCTGGAGATACGTCCCCATGTCTCCCCAGGTGTCACGTGACCTCTTCCAAGGATCAAAACAACGTGGGAAAAAGTGATTTGATTGGGTTCTGATGATTAATTAGCTTTGCAGAGAAGGCACCCTTTTGTTGCAGTGCCACGTGAAGACCAGACTCATTCTTATGCTTACTGTTTGTGATAATGAATGTGTAGTGGTTTGAGAGCTTTCCGTATTTGTCGTATTTATGTCCTTTACGTTTGAAGAACAGGCAAGACGGATAAGTTTTTAAATACTAGTAAAAAAAGTCACGTTTCGGAAATAACAAACAGTTTGAATGACGACAATACTGGAAATATGACGAAAGCTACATAGATTTCTTGTTGACGTGTTCTGTTGTGGGAAATGAACGTCCACAGTGTGTGATCTGTTTTAAAGTACTAGTCACTGAAAGCATGCTCCCCAATAAAATGAAACTTATTTTGGAAACAGTTCATGGAAGTTTGGTAAACAAACCATGTGAGTATTTTTCTTCTAAGTTGAAAGGAATGTTGAATCAATTCTTCATACACCTCAAGGTGTTGAAATTCTATAGTGGTTATAATTCTTATTATACATACATGCCAACAACTCAATTACTGCAATGTGTACTGTTTCTCACATTGTATTATTGTTGAAGTGCTCGCACGAAACATTATCTTTGTTTGACAAAGGGTTATAATCATAAAATGCTATAGAATTTATAATATGTAGGTATAAATCAATAACAAGAGGCTAAGGTTGTTACTTACATTTGGTTAAGGAGCATTCTGGAATATTGAAGTGTCTTTTTGGTTAATTCCTGAATTTCTTCAATTAGTTGACAATCTTATTTTTGTAGTCACTTTGTGACGAAGTTATGTCCAAGTTTCAAATGGTAGGTTTCCTTTCTTCAAAATAAAACTGTGATTCTATCAAATTTTAACGTTCAGGTACAATATTTAATCTTCATATTATTCAATACTTTGTTTCCAAATGGAAAGGTAAAAACAGTAATTGAGTATTCCTTTTATTGAGTCATTTAAAAGATATTTAAGAACGTTAAAATATTGAACATTCCAAACCTTATGTTGAAAGGGAGTCGATCTGGTAAAAAATATCTTGTTTTGATGAAAGTTCAGTCTTCATTTCCCATAGCACCAAATTCCCAAACTAGTTTCAACTAACATTTCGTAGTCTTCTTCTGTGGGCAAAAAATAAAAAAATAATAAAATAAAAATAGATAGTTGGCTGAAGAACAACCGGAACGATGAGAAATACATCATTTTTTGCCCACAGAAGAAGACTACGAAATGTTAGTTGAAACTAGTTTGGGAATTTGGTACTATGGGAAACGAAGACTGAACTTTCATCAAAACAATATATTTTTTACCAGATTTGACTCCCTTTCAACATAAGGTTTGGAATGTTCAATATTTTAACGTTCTTAAATATCATCTTTTAAATGACTCAATAAGAGGAATACTCAATTACTGTTTTTACCTTTCCATTTGAAAACAAAGTATTTAATAATATTAAGATTAAATATTGTACCTGAACTTAACCCTTCAATGTGAAGATTTGACAGAATCACATTTTATTTTTAAGAAATGAAACCTACCACTTGAAACTTGGACATAATTTCATCACAAAGTGACTACAAAAATAAGATTGTCAACTAATTGAAGAAATTCAAGAATTAACCAAAAAGACACTTCAATATTCCAGAATGCTCCTTGACCAAATGTAAGTAACAACTATAATGAATATGATTTTACTACTAAGCTAATTATCGTGAATATAGCTTTCACTAATATTATAATGAATTCAATGCTTGTACTAAGCTAACGCTTCTTCTAATGGTAGTTGTGTTATTAATTATGAATAAACTTTCCTGCTAGTAGTGTAGTAATAATAATAATCAAGCTTATAACTGGTAGTAATGTTGTAGTAGTAATTAAGATGAATAAAGTCTTATGCTGGTTGTTACTAATAACACTAAATGAAATAAACCTAAAAGCCAGACAGAGGTCTGACAGTAACTATGAACTGAGAAAAACGTACTTACAACAAATTCTTTATTATTGAGACTTCTCGCTCTCACATAAACGAACTCTCTTTATACAGCACCAGCTTTCTGACATATAAACCACAGCTCACTTCGTACAACAACAAACGCTCTCTCTATACAACAACAAACGCTCTCTCTATACAACAACAAACGCTCTCCTTCACATAAACCAACGCTCTCCTTCACATAAACCAACGCTCTCCCTATACAAAAACAAACGCTCTCCCTATACAAAAACAAACGCTCTCCCTTGGTATCGTTGAACGCGCCTATTTATACTGACTACCACCACGTCATGACTTTCACTCATTGCCAGATCTCATTCAGCGGGTAAAATAACATCTCGTTCAGTAAGAAGATAATTTACATAGTAAAATAAAATAACCAGAGATAGTAAAAATCAAAAGGAAAGTGAATATAGAGTATACGTTACACAACCTTTAGCCTCCTGTAATTGATTTATACCTATATATTATAAATTCTATAGCATTTTTTATGATTATAACCCTTTGTCAAACAAAGATGTTTCCTGCGAGCACTTCAACAATAATACAACGTGAGAAACACCAAACACTGCAGCAACCGAGTTAAAAGGAATGGCTGAGCAAAAGGCAACTTTCACTAAACAAGCTACAATCCCGACAAAGGCTCTTCTTTCATCCTACAAAGTGGCTTATCGAGTAGCAAACAGCAAGAAACCATACACACTATGGCTGAAAGCCTCATTTTACCAGCTGCTATGGACATGGTTTCCATTGTGGTAGGAGAATCCGCTGCCAAGTAACTGCAAGTGTGCCATTATCAGAAAATACTGTTAGTCGTCGATTTCTCAATATGGCTGACGATATTAATGACCAGTTAATTGAAAAACTAAAGTGCAAGGATTTTTTCATTCAATTGGATGAAGCCACTGATAGTCATAACGACGCGCATTTGATTTATTATGTGAGATTTATAGATGGTGATAATGAATTTCATGATCTTTTCTGCAGAAGTATAACATCTCATACAAAAGCAGTGGACTTGTTTCAGATAATAGATTCTTTTATGGCAGAAAATAGCGTGAACTGGGAAAATTCTGTAGGCGTGTGCACCCGCTCTATGGCAAGTAGTTATAGGGGACTAAAGGCGCTCATTAAACAAAAAAGCTCCTCAAGCCATGTGCACACATTGCATCATCCACAGGGAGGTTCTTGCTACTAAGAACATCAGCCCTGTTCCACACGAAATTTTACAGCCAGTAATCGAAGTAGTAAACTTCATTAAAACTCGATCATTTAAGTCCAGATGTTTTGAACAAATTTGTGCATATATGGGGGCTGAGCACAGTTCTCTACTACTGCAAATCTCGATGGATTTCATGTGGAAATGTCTTGTCAAGAGTATCTGAACTTTAGGACGGAACTTCATTCACATCTTCTCGACCAGAAATATTCCAAGAAGTTTGCAGACAGTGTCTTTCTTTCAAAGCTGTAATACCTGTGTGACATATTTGAAAAGCCAAATTCATTAAATATATACTACAATGTAATGAGATCCACATTTTGCTGCTAATGGACAAAATTTCTGCCTTCGAAAGAAAATTTGCCCTGTGGAAAAAAAAATGGAAGAGGGAGTTCTAAATGACTGCTTTCCTACATTGCACACAATTTTAAATGAAAATTATTTAAAATTGAATGAAGCCGAGAAGTTGGTGTTTCTGAATCATTTGTCACAACTCATTGATCATTTTAAGAAGTACCTTCTAGAAGATGTTCAACAACACAATTGGATCAAAGATCCCTTCAGTGCTGATCATCCTCCCTTAACGTTCTCAACTGCAGAACAAGAACAATTTAATGATATCTCATCAAACTCCACATTGAAACCCAAGTTTATGTCATCTTCCCTACCAAAATTTTGGTCATCAATGAAGCAAGACTACTCTGAAGTAGCTAGCTAACAAGGCTTTAAGAATTTTGATTCCCTTTGCATCATCGTATTTATGTGAAATGAGATTTTCTGCAGTGGCTGTCATCAAAACCAAGTACAGGTCCACAGTGAACATCTAGAAGGAGATGAGAATTGCAGTTTCCGAATTTGTCCGAGATCTGAGCATCTAATGAAGAAAAACAAGCTCATCCTTCCCACTGACACTGCTTGATTTAATGAAGAAAACACAAGCTCATCCTTTTCACTGACTCTGCTTGATTTAATGAAGAAAAACAAGCTCATCCTTTCCACTGACACTGCTTGACTTAAGGCTCTACGAGACCCGCCATCTTGTATTGCTGCTTTCTCTTGTTAACCAACGGGCAAGTGTATTTCACAAATTGCTTGGGCAATTTTGCACATTTTGGAACACCGTTTGTGACTAACGCAAGATATATGATAAAGAGTTCCCTGGTTTCAGAATTTTTATTGACCTCTCCCTTCATTCTTTATCTGCAGCGAAAGTCGTACCAAGGCGTCTTCCATAGTTTTATCAATTAATAAAAAATACTTAAAGGGTCCAAAATGAAAATCTGAAACCAGGGAACTCTTTATTTATCATATATCTTGCTTTAGCCACAAACGGTGTTCCAAAATGAGCAAAATTTGCCCAAGCAATTTGTGAAATACGTTTGCCCATTGGTTAACAAGAGAAGGCAGCAATACAAGATGGCGGGTCTCGTAGAGTCTTAATACAGAAATGTAAGTTGATTGGGTTTAAGTTCTTTTTTTGCAGAAAATATTGTTTTAATTAAAAAAACCTGACTACCTTCCTATTTCATTTAATGATAATAAGTAATAATATTTAAGTTAAGATTTAATTTTAAAAAATGTATATTTAAAAGGTAAGCTTTTCACACATTTTTGATCAACAAATGTAAAATTATCAATGAAAACATGCATATATGAATTTATAGCATGGTTTATATATTTTTCTATATTTGGGAGCCGTCGCAAATTTATATAGAGTAAAGGGAGCCATGGGACAAAAAAGTTTGACAACTCCTGCTCTAGAGCCAAAGGTACCATGAATTGCCACAAAAAACTAGTTATAATGGTGCTATACTATTTACAGAGCATTATAAATTTTGGGTTATTGTGTACTGTGATACTGAAAATTTGTGTAACACTATAAGTCAGGCATCGTATACCAGTGTTGGAATGTAGATGTATTATTTTCTGGATGCTGATAAACTGCATGAATGTCAAATTTTGTTCAAGTCTGTTTTTGTAAAGTGTGTGAGAAAAGTACTAGTTGAGAACAATATAATCTCAGAAGTAGTATGCATTTCTCATTGTGCAAACCATCTGCCTTCATTTTGTGGCTGTATACTTACAATTAAGGTGGATCCACCTAAAATCTTTGCCTTGTATTTCCAATGGGCAAACTTCTGTAGCCATTTTCTTCACAATTCATGCATTTTCGAAGATCAAAATTTGAACATCGATAAAAATAACTTCATTTTCATAGCCTAGTATACTTAATATTTTCCACAATTTAACCATAATTAAGCAATCCAACATTTGTTTGTCTACGGACGTCATCAATGTACAGCGCCATCTATTTTTTGGTCTCAACACCACCAAAGAAAAAGTTATTGATTTTTAATATAATTATGATTAAGTTTTAAAAATTATTAAGTATATATACTAGGTTATAATATAAAAGTGATTTTTATCGATGTTCAAATTTTCATCCTTGGAAACGCATTAATTGTGAAGAAAATGGCTACAGAAGTTTGCCTATTGGAAATACAAGGCAAATATTTTTAATATTTCCTAATGACTCGTTAGGAAATAGTTGATTAATGGTTACAAAAAAAATTATATGGATTTTTATTATTTTTATAATTTAATATAGACTTTTTAAAGCAGACATCTAATTGATCTGCTTTGAAAATTTGTCTAAATTAAGTTTAAAAAGCTTTAGTAAAAATTTATAATTAAGTGGTTTTTTTTTTTTTTTTTTTTTTTTTTTTTGTAATCATTGTTTGAAACACTTGAGTACAGTGGGATCATTCTTAAGTGAATCTTTAATAAACATAAGTCCAAAAAGTCTTATTTTGGTATCTTTTATAATCAAAGTCAGTAAAGCAAAGACATATCTCTTAAGTCCTACTTTGAGAGAGAGAGAGAGAGAAGTGTGGGAGGAGGAGAAAGAGAAAAGCTGTTAAATTCTGGTGCTGGGCCACCTGGCATGTCTCCATTTTCAACACACTTTTTTTTTGCTGTATATTAGCTTGACACTAATGAGATTTTAGTGGCAAAATGAAACAAATGTTCTTGTTGCTCATGCCAGCTTAAAGTGTGTTTCCTTAGAAAAATGTTGCACTACATTGTTTTTTCACGGGTCACTAATGCACATGTTTATTCATGCAAAATGTTTTAACTTATAATGTGTAACATGTGTAATGTCTTTTTCATAAGGAAATTTAATTTAACACTGTGTTTGAAAGTGGTGTGTGATTTTGATTTTAACAGTTCTTAGCTTTTTTTTGTAACCCTTACATTCATTGTAATGTGGATTGTATGTCACCTAGAGGGCTACTGGTTAATGCACAGTAGTTATATGATATATGTGAATTACTGATAAAATAAATTATTTTTTATGTTTTCCTGTTTTTTATTATTTGTGCCGTGTTCCATATTTTTTATTAGTGTAGTAAGATGATTATTTTAATTAAAATTTTCATGATCCTTTCAGAAATATCTTAGTAAAGAAAAATGTTACATTCCATATATAAAATATAAGGGTCATCCAAATGAAAATGAGCCAAAGGACATATATGAGCAAGATATGGTGGCTTACCTTGAAAATAATCCCTGTGGCTATTAAGATACTTATCCCACTGTGACACTATATGTTTGATTCCTCGTGCATAGAAAGTGGTGGGTTGGTGGTGGAATCATTCCTGAACAGCATTCTGCACCTCTTTGTCTGAGTGAAATCTGTGACCCTGCAGATGTTTCTTCAGCTCCCTGAAAATGTGAGAGTCACGGGTACATATCTGGGCTCGATGCTGGAGTATTTCGTACCCAAATTTGGGAAGGTAATCCAGGACGATTTTCGCAGTGTGGGGGGTAGGCGTTGTTACGAAGAAGAGTGACTCTTGCTGTGAGCAGCCTAGGCCTCTTAGGCTCGAGTGATACAGAGATTTGAGTGTCCGCATGCTGGGCAGCGTATCTGGCGGTGAGGAACTCGATCAGCAAGGGGATCTTGTGATCGAAAAAGGTCAACATGACCTTCTGTACACTTATCTGCATTTCTTTGGTGGTGGAGACAATGTGTGCTTCCATTGGCTGCTTTGTCCTTTGTTTTCAGGTTGATAATGAAAGCACCATGTTTCATCTCCTGCAATGATTCTGTTGATGAAACGGTGACCTTCCTGATGATACCCCAGTAAATGTTCCAACAACACACCCATGCGACTGTCTTTCTGCACAGATTGCAAGTTGTGTGGCACCCACTGTGCACAAATTTTTCTGGTACTGCAGATGATCCTGGATAATGGTGTGCACACTCCCTACACTGATTAAAACTTAGTCAGCAAGTGCCTCTTCTGTCTTCCTGAATGAGACTATCGACTTCAGCAATGGAAATATTGGTGATCACACGGTGTGTTTGCCCTGGCCTTGAATCATCAGTCACAGATAACCACCCCTCTCGGAACCACTTACTCCAGTCTTAAACATGTGACAAAGACATGCAGTTTTCGTACATGTTACTAGTGCAGCGACAAGTTTCTGCACTCCCGACAGCTTCCATGGTTAAAAACTAAATAACTGCTGTGTTCATGTTCAATGTTTGTTGCTTCAATCATGACTGTTTGGATGGAACTCCTGCACTAATTCCTGTACAAAGGCCAAATGCTTCCATCATTGCATGATTGTAACATTGCATTTCACTGTGTCATAACATTACAGTGGTGCCACTTATGTTTTGTATAGATGTTGCTGCAGTATACCCATTTGGCAGTTTGCTATGTCCATTGTCTCATTTTCATTTGAATGACCTTTATACAGTATAAGGATTTGTACAATCATTTCATGTGATCAATGCTAAATTGCAGTTTGAAACATATTTGCACATTTACACATGTACAACACATGGGGGTTTTGCATTAAAAAATATGGCTCTTTAGTTAAGAAGCATCATCGCAGAACAACTAGCTACTATATAACCGAAGGATAACAAGGGTGTTAGAAATAAAATTCTCAAATACCGATGTGTGTCAGAAAGCCGTTTTGATATGTAAAGGTGTAATTTAGACACTCTAAACAGAGAGCTAAATTTGCTGCCCAAATCCAAATGGAATATTTATAAAAACATTTTATTTGCTGATATGCTTCAGTTGTTAAACCTACCTAAGGAAAGCTGTGTGGAACAAGAACACACAAAAGTAGCTGATTTTAATTCTTCAGCGTGCTATTATGCTGTTTAGGATTCTGCTGGATTGGCATTGGATATCATTGCTGATCCGAGAATAGTTTACCAAATGGCTGAACACTGTTCTTTATGATTTCTCTGAGACCACTTGATCTAATGCTTGGAAATGGGAGCTATTGAAACAGGTTAAATTTACACTGCAGAAAAGGAACAGTAGCCTCCTCTTTCATCTAGTGCAGCTGTTCCTGAACTGTGCTGTGTGAAAGCTTCCCATAAATTATTATTGCTTGAAGAAAAAAAAAAAGCAATAGAAATAAAATATGCAGTGTAGAAATTTATTAAAAGCAGATTAGTGTTGCACTGTCAGCCTCTTTTAAAGTCTGTTTGCTAGCAATGAAATTCAAATCAGCCCTGAGGTACTCATTGCCATGAACACATCAAACAATTTGAAAAGTATTTCAATAAAGATATGCAGAATTCAATTGGATACAGAACTCTTGCTCTGCAGCTGAGAGATTCAATGCAGCTGATCAAGAGGCACCGATTTTTTTTTTTTTTTCGTATTCGAAACGCATTGTGACCTTGTCAGATTTGAATCTAAGAGACTGTGTTGACATATCCCTCTTTGGTGAGCAAAACTTTTCTGTCACATACATATGTAAAGCTATGCTTTACGAATAAAATATAGAACTCAGCTGAAAATTGAACCAGATGTGCTGCCCCGGTAGCACAGTGGTCTAAGCGCTGGCTTATGACCATTCGTCTGAGAAGTATCTGGGTTTGAATCCTGGTGAGGCATGGATGTTGTGTTTGTCTTATGGTTTTGACTCTTTCCCTTCCCTGGAACCAGTGGCCCTAAATTAGAGATGGACAACTGCTTATAGCCCATTGAGTTGCTCACGATAGTTGTTCAACCTTCAATTATAAACAAAAAGAAAAACAGATGCCCGCTTAAAACTTTTAAACACTAAGCCACAGATTGGAAAATTGTGCAAAATTTTTCAAGCCCATCCTTCACATTTCACTTCATGATGTTTCGGTTTTGGAAGTTTTCTTATACTAACATTAAAACAATTGCTGCTAGTCTTGATTTTATGTACTAGTTAACAAAAATTAACATAATTCAATATTAATTTTTATACTATTAATTCATGCATATTTGATATATATATATATATAATTTATATTTAATAAATGTTTCTGTGGATCATAATGGTGTTACGTGAAAAAAAAGGGGGGGGCTGCTGATGTAGTGCATTTTTATGTACCAGTAGCTAACAGTGCAATCTTAAAATAAAATTGAGAAAAGACCATTGTGGAGCTAACTGCTGTTTTTATAAGGACATTTTGTGTGT
Organism: Macrothele yani; assembly: GCA_039090855.1. Taxonomy (NCBI): domain Eukaryota; kingdom Metazoa; phylum Arthropoda; class Arachnida; order Araneae; family Macrothelidae; genus Macrothele; species Macrothele yani. Next base: position 24,612,429 of record CM077006.1, on the reverse strand, counting down.
TGAATTATATCTTTAGCTTAGGGCCTATATAAATTAATGACTCGGTACTAACAAATTCTCAAAATAGTAGAAAACTGTTACACACACCATTCTTTAATGGTTACAAAAATATTTAATGTGGGTTTTAGTAGAATTTCATTCATTTTGAGAGATTTCAAAATGCATACCACTTCTTCCTCGGGTCTTCTTTGTTTAGCAGTTAAGGTTTGCAGTTACCTATGGTCACGATAAAGTTCTTTTCTACGGTGAGGTTATGACTAGGGGAAAAACATGAATCCATTGTGATTTGAGAAGGTCCGACCTGAGTTTTCAATGACAATGAATCGTTTTTACTTTTCAATTTCAAATCCTTTTTCTTTTTCTTAACAAATCCGCTTAATTTTCTTTTTTATAACTTGTGTTTGATAAATTACAGTTTTAAGAGATTCCCAATTCATCAAGTGCCCGACATGTTACATATATATCTGTATAATCCCACTGTGGTTGATTGAAATTTCTTACTAACGGTTGGGGGTGAAATCAGTACTAACATAAAAGCCAAAGGTATACATCATACCACTTACATGTCACATCAGCAATAACACACTATTTTGGCAGCACTTGGAGGCATACGTGTAGTGTAACCAAAAAATTGGGGGGGGGGGGAGAGCATAAAGCATGAGTAAGTGTGAACTGATTTTTTTTCATTTGGTGAGGAGCAGCCATTGCGAATGTCGGTAGCCAGTCGCCAAATGGCGACCAGATATTTTGTAGTGGCTAGTAAATTTTTTAATATAGTAGCCAACGATTGCCAGTAGATCCCCCCCCCCAAGTGAGCAACTATTTTGTCCAACTCCGTCGCCCCCCCCTCCCAACCTGTGAATGAATATTGAGCTCAGTTTCCTTGCCCATAATCCTACAGATACTTCATAAATGAATGGAAGTGAAGGTGGGCTTCGAGAGAAACTTAATCTGCTGATGGATCAGCCTGGAGTGACCAAAGGGTCAAGGTTACTAAAGCAATCTTTGTCATGGTATACCTTGCAGAAAGCATAATATCATCTAAAGGTAAAATAATTATCTTTGAATCTCTGTTTACCCACATATATGCTGAACAAAAAAGAAACAAACTGTGTTATGACAAATGCTTTTAAGATGATGCAACTGCTACATTGAATGCCATGTAGTACTGCTCCTTGTAAGCGTGACTTTTCACCAATGAACCTCATAAAAATTAGTAATTGGGCATGTCTGAATAGTAACACTTTAAATGACAATGATGATTAGATGCAAATGGCTCTTCAATTGAAGATTTTGATACTCAAAATTCTATTCAATTGTGGTGATCAGATACCTCTGATGGGAAGATCAGACACTGTACATATCAGTAATAAACTGTATCAACATCATTAGTGCAACTTTGTGTATATATATATCCTAGCTTTTGTCCCTTTGTCTTAAATATTATTAAAGAAATTAGACATAACTTCAGTGGCCTCTCGAAAATAAATCATGTAAGAGTAATGATATTACAGCACTGAAAATAAATTGTCAAAAAATCAATCGTTTAGGAACAAAAGCATATGCAATATCTGCAATCAATCTATTGATCCTATGCAATAACGGCTATGCATCTGTCTTTATGAAGTTAATGGGGGAGGTGTCTCATTAGAAAGAAAAAAAAAACATTCATCCATTTAATTTCATTGAAATGTAAGTAGAGAAGTTACTGAATTATTATTATTTTAACTTTTCATGCACAGTAGATTTTCTCATTTTGGCTAGTAAATTTTTAATTCCACTAGCTACATTGACTAGTAGAAACTTCAACAGTTTCACAAGGGCTGGTGGAAGGACACGAAAAAATGTAAAGTGATGTTTTCTCTCTAGGGGAGGCCATTCTTGGAAAGATTGTATATGTCACAACAGTTGGGTCTTAAGTGCATAACAAATATTTTTTGTTATGCCTTACTCTTCAATCACTGCTGATAATGAATGCTGAACAGACAAGCATATTTTTCACAAGATGCTAAGTTTTCTGAAAATAAATTCCTCCTCTTGAAGAAATACTTTTGCATATTAACATTTTTTTATGATACATGAATGTTATATAATGAGTTATCTTCATTGATAGGATTTTGCCATGGTTTTATGTCCTGACAAAAAGTGAATCACAAACAAATCTAAAAGGTGATCATAACAGTGTTTGTATGAAGCTCTTTGTCTCGGAACTTCGTAGCAACTCCATTAAACCTCCCATTCATATTTGCTGCCCCCATCATGGGCATGTCCTTGAATTTAAATTTTCTTAAGTTGAGGGCACTGCCCTTTCGCCCCCCCCTCCCCCAACAACAACACCTATGCTTCAAGTTATTTATAACTGGTATTATGGAACTTGACAAAAGATATCCACAAATCACAGTTCTGCTGCTCTTTCTGGGCTATGCAAGCAAAACAGATCTACTCTCAACTGGTAAGGTTATTATACCTTTCCACAACCTCTTATTGCAGTGATACCACTGTATGTCTACCATAGAACTTGCTAATGCAAGAAGACAAGGACCACATAGTAGCAGTAAAGGTCAGTAATCAGAAACCCTCTCTTCATAGCAATATCAGTCATTTCTGTGCTGCGAAGATCAGTGTGGCAACATTTAATCTGCCAATGATAACAGTGGATTAAGAAACAAAAACCTAGACAAATAATCATTCAGAGTAGCTAGTTAACAATCACGTGAAAGTGTCTGGAAAAATTACAAACTTGTGTTTTTTTTTTTGTTTTTTTTTTTTTCAGTAATAACTGATGGCATGGCTATTTCTAGAAATTGTTACTCTATAAATTTTAAATGCTTTTTTTTTTTATAGGAATGTGTGTTTTTACATCATATTTGTTTTTCTTAACATTAAACCTACCTATCATCAGGACTCAAGTGTTGCCACTCTTGGGATAAAATCCAACCCTTATGATCATTTAATGTAAATAGACGATGTCGTCGCTCTGTCCACCTTATTTAACATGGACAGAGCAATGACATCGTCTATTTACATTATCTCCATGTATTTGAAAAATATTCATCATTTAATGTAGTTTTACTATTTCTGGACAGTTTCTTGTTTTTCTTTTAAAAAGTGCTGTTGATGTGCCAGTGCTTCCACCAAGTCATAAATAGTTTTATATCCTGTATTTTACACAGGAAACTGATTTTGGACCCTGTAGAAGTCCTAGCAAACAAAATACAAAATTTTTTTTTTTTTTAAGGAAGAGATTCCAGAAAGTCCAGAAAGACAAGAGGAGGAACTGCACTTAATAAACAGAAAAGTAGGATTTCTTCCTCAGGAGTAGCAATACCTACAACAGTAATCCTGTTGATGGTAATAGGCTTCTGAAAATTTCAGAAGTATATGAAAAATGACATATTTCTATGCAAAACTTAAAACTTGGTTTTTACTTAAAATTTCTATTATTTTTTACTTAGTCTGTCCATCTGTGAGTGTAATATCTTTCCATCCTGAAGTGTAACTATAAAAATACTTCCAGCATTTGATAAAGGGAAGCTTTATCAAATCCTCTAATTTAACTTGGTGTGCAATCTTCCTAGTTATACTACAAACATACTTATTTGTCATGCTTTGTTTTTGGAAGATATATTTGAAAAAAATCATTTTGTGTGTTATGTATATAAGCATGACAAAGATTTTCTATTTGTTATCTGGCTTTTAGTGGATTGGCTTCTGGTATCACTTTCTTTTGAAATGCAAATGGCCAGTTCATTAGTCACCATTTAATTGCATCTACACATAACGGAAATTGCCCATATTTACCTGTTGGAGAATTATAATTTTAAGATCAAGATCTGCATAATCTGCCATTTTTTTGTATTTGAGCAATTATGGCAGAATGGCTTTGTGCAGCCACAGGGCAATTGTTAGAATGGCTATGCAGAATACAACCAAGTTACTAAAAGAGTGGTTCTGTATGGATGGGTTCCATTTCAACTCAGGCAGGGTCGTACCATCATGGTCTCAGATTTCTCTAAAAAAATTAAGGGGTGTTCCTTGACTAAAATAAGGAGACCCATATTTTTTCTTTCGGCAAGAAAAATTTTCCTTTCGAGAAAGAGGGTTTCAAATCTTGCACCGTCAAACAAGCTCTCTAGAAAACGGTTATTTTTCCTAACTTCAGCGAGTCATTGCAGCAGAGTTAAGAAAGATATCGTGTTCCTGTATTTTTTTTTACATTGTGTGTATAACATATAATAACATATGGTGCTAATATTTGCTACACATCGTATGATTAAAATTTTAAAAAATCGTAAACTTTGTGATTTTTAAAAAAAATTGAATTTTTTAAGTTTTTTTTAAACAGGTTTGGATGGAGTTTTTTCTATATTCGTTTTTTTCGTTAAAGACATAGAAATGTGCACTTTATTTGTAATTTTTTGTGTGTCTGTGAAACTGCTAGTTTCCGCGTTTCGGCAGCGTTAAAACCAGCCGATTTTGAAAAATCTCTAACTTTGCCAACGATTTTCTCAAAAAGGCCATTTTTTAAAATTCTGAAAATTAAATCCCTGTTTCATTATTAACAGGAGAATATCTGTGTAAATTTTCACGGACCTAAAAACGCTCGTTTCCGAGTTAGACGCGTTTGAATTCGGTTTGAAAGCCTACGATTTCCCGTGTTCTAAAGGCGCCATTTTGCAAAATCTCAAGCGCAAAGTACGTACGTTATCTCTTACCCGAATCAAAGCGTTAGATATTCTTTGCTCGAATGATGGAATGAGAGCATTGGGTCAGCTGGCCCTGGTTGGATACATCCACCTCACCCTTCCCCGAGTGATGACATGCCTATAAAACTGTCGGGGGGGGGGGGGGGGTAACCAAAACATACAGAAAATTCTTGCTGCTCCACTAACAAAGTTGAGTTGCGAAAGACAGCAGCAGTTGTTTGTTTGTTTGTTTGTTTACGTATATACTTAAACATCGCATAAGAAAAGACTATGAAAGAGTAGAAAACTGTTGTGAAACAATTTTAAGAAAGAGTGCAGGCACGTATACTTAAACATCGCATAAGAAAAGACTATGAAAGAGTAGAAAACTGTTGTGAAACAATTTTAAGAAAGAGTGCAGGCACGTGTACTGTAAGTTAATTTTCGATGGCTAAACACCCTCGAGTTTTTCTGGGAGTTGCTAATTGTAGGCTACTGTCAGAAGAGCAGTTACTAAAATTAACTTCTCAGTTTTTCGTAATAGTAAAATATTCGCTCAGGAGAGTTTTGTCCTCTGCGAACGGGGAGAGAAGGTGCAATGCTCTTGACCTCGCTGCTGGGTTGATAGCGCTGGTCGCTACCGAAGCTCTGCTTACCTCCACTCCAAAACGTAATGGCAATTGTCTAATCTACTAAATAAATAACAATTAACACATACGCGTGCATGCTTATTCATAAAATGTAAGTTGAGTATATTTCCTGTTCAATCAGCTGATTTTACAAGTAAAATTCATATACAACTAATGCGCTTATAATGGTGTAAAGATTTTTATCTATTTAAAACATATTCAAAGATTTCAATTTTTTTAAACAGGGAGGGGGAGGGAGTGTGTTCGTAGTGATCTCCACCTGGGCCACGATAAACCATGCACTGCCCATGTCTTCTGCTCCCTTACAAGATAATCCTGGATCGATGGGTGACCAGCGGAGTTTTGACACCCCCACCCTCCTCTCACGTGGTGGTGAGGTGTCTCAAAGCTAGGTAGCTTTCAAAAATGTTTCAACTTAGTTGGCTGGTAATAAGAGAGGGATTCCATTTCAATTCTGGCAGGGTCGTACCATCACGGTCTCATATTTCTCTAAAAAAATTAAGGGGGTGTTCCTTGATTAAAATAAGGGGACCCATATCTTTTCTTTCGGCAAGAAAAATTTTCCCTTCGAGACAGAAGGTTTCAAATCTTCCACCGTCAAACAAGCTCTCTAAAAAAACGGTTATTTTTCCTAACTTCAGCGAGTCATTGCAGCAGAATTAAAAAAGATCTTTTGCTCTGGTATTTTTTATTACATTGTGTGTATAATGTATATAATATTTGATGCTAATATTTTTTTACACATCGTATGATTAAAATTTTTAAAAAATCGTAAACTTTGATTTAAAAAATTGAAATTTTTAAAAAATTTTTAACTGGTTCAAATGGAGTTTTTGTTTTCTGTACTCGTTTTTTTTTGTTAAAGACATACAAATGTGCACTTTATTTGCATTTTTTATGTGTCTGTGAAACTGCTAGTTTCTGCAGCGTTAAAAACAGCCGATTTTGAAAAATCTCCAACTTTGCCAACGATTTTCTCAACAAAGCCCTTTTTTTAAATTCTGAAAATTAAATCCCTGTTTTATTATCAACAGGAGAATATCTGTGTAAATTTTCAAGGACCTAAAAACGTCCGTTTCCGAGTTAAACACGTTTGAATTTGATTTGAAAACCTACGATATCTCCGTGTTTTAAAGGCGAAATTTTGGAAAAATCTCAGGCGCAAAGTACGCACTCTCTTACCCGAATGTGAGAGCGTTGGATCCGTCCACCTGACCCTACCCTGAGCGATAACATGCCTAAAAAACGGTCCTGGAAAAAAAAAAAATCTATATATATAGAATTGAATGTATGTCTGCTAAACAAATTTACAGTTTTCAATTTAGAACCACCAAACTTGGTATACTATCTCATGGTACCCTAACTTAAACCGTAGACGGTTTTTGGAAGGGGTTGGAGCCCGGGGTCAAGGGGCTCCACACAAAACTTCCATAAAATCTAGTTTTCAATTTAGAACCACCAAATTTGGAAAAGACATACAAATCTTAGACCGCAGACTGTTTTTGGAAGGGGTCGGAGCCCTGGGTCAAAGGGCCCCCACACAAAATTTCCGTAAAATATACTTGTAAACTATAGTGCCCTAACTGAGACCGTAGATGGTTTTTGGAAGGGGGTAGAGCCCTGCGTGTGTGGGAGCCCGTGGTCAAAGGGCCCCACGCAAAATTTCCGTAAAATCTAGTTTTCAATTTAGAACCATCAAATTTGGTATACTTTTTCTTGGCACCCTAACTTTGTAAAATATTTTACGAAAATTTTGTAGGGGTGGGGGCTTGACCCCGGGTTCCGACCCCTTCCCAAAACCGTCTAGTCAAAGTTAGGGTGCCAAGAAAAAGTATACCAAATTTGATGGTTCTAAATTGAAAACTAGATTTTACGGAAATTTTGCGTGGGGCCCTTTGACCCGGGCTCCCCTCTTCCAAAACCGTCTACGGTCTAAGTTAGGGTACCATGAGATAGTATACCAAGTTTGATGGTTCTAAATTGACATACATTCAATTCTCTATATATATAGATTTGATATTTTTTTTTCCAAGACCGTTTTTTAGGCATGTTATCGCTCAGGGTAGGGTCAGATGGACGGATCCAACACTCTCATTCGAGTAAGAGAATACCTACTTTGCGCCTTAGATTTTTCCAAAATGGCGCCTTTAGAACACGGAGAAATCGTAGGTTTTCAAATCAAATTCAAACGCGTGTAACTCAGAAACGGGCGGTTTTAGGTCCGGGAAAATTTACACAGATATTCTCCTGTTGATAATAAAACAGGGATTTAATTTTCAGAATTTTAAAAAGGGGCTTTTTTGAGAAAATCGTTGGCAAAGTTGGAGATTTTTCAAAATCGGCTGTTTTTAACGCTGCGGAAACTAGCAGTTTCACAGACACATAAAAAATTGCAAATAAAGTGCACATTTGTATGTCTTTAACAAAAAAACGAGTATAGAAAAAAAAACTCCATTTGAACCAGTTAAAAAAAATCTTAAAAATTTCAATTTTTTTTTAAAATCGAAGTGTACGATTTTTTAAAATTTTAATCATACAATGTGTAAAAAAGATTAGCATCACATATTATTATACGTTATACACACAATGTAATAAAAAATACCAGAACAAAATATCTTTAATTCTGCTGCAATGACTCGCTGAAGTTAGGAAAAATAACCGTTTTTTAGAGAGCTTGTTTGACGGTGGAAGATTTGAAAACCTCTGTCTCAAAGGGAAAATTTTTTCTTGCCGAAAGATAAGATATGGGTCTCCTTATTTTAATCAAGAAACACCTTAATTTTTTTAGAGAAATCTGAGACGGTGATGGTACGACCCTGCCAGAGTTGAAATGGAATCCCTCTCTTGTTACCAGCCAACTAAGTTGAAACATTTTTGAAAGCTACCTAGCTTTGGGACACCTCACCACCACGTGAGAGGAAGGGGGGTGTCAAAACTCCGCTGGTCTCCCATCGATCCAGGAGTATTTTCTAAGGGAACAGAGGCCATGGGCAGTGCATGGTTTATCCTGGCCCAGGTGGAAATCACTAAAGAACACAATCCCCCCTCTTTAAAAAAATTGAAATCTTTGAATATGTTTTAAATAGATAAAAAACTTTACACCGTTATAAGTGCATAAGTTGTATATGTATTCTACTTGTAAAATCAGTTGATTGAACAGGAAATATACTCAATTTACATTTTATGAATAAGCATGCACGCGTATGTGTTAATTGTTATTTATTTAGTAGATTAGACAATTGCCATTACGTTTTGGAGAGGACGTAAGCAGAGTTTCGGTAGCGACCAGCGCTATCAACCCCCCAGCAGCGAGGTCAAGAGCATTGCACCTTCTCCCCCGTTCGCAGAGGACAAAACTCTCCTGAGCGAATATTTTACTATTACGAAAAACTGAGGTTAACTTTAGCAACTATAACAAAACAGCAACTGCTCTTCTGACAGTAGCCTACAATTAGCAGCTCCCAGAAAAACTCAAGGGTGTTTAGCCATCGAAAATTAACTTACAGTACACGTGCCTGCACTCTTTTTCTTAAAATTATTTCACAACAGTTTTCTACTCTTTCATAGTCTTTTTATGCGATGTTTAAGTATATACGTAAACAAACAACTGCTGCTGTCTTTCGCAACTCAACTTTGTTAGTGGAGCAGCAAGAATTTTCTTTATGTATTTTTACCCCCCCCCCCCGACAGTTTTATAGGCATGTCATCACTGGGGAAGGGTGAGTTGGATGTATCCAACCAGGGCCAGCTGACCCAATGCTCTCATTCCATCATTCGAGCAAAGAATATCTAACGCTTTGATTCGGGAGAGAGATAACGTACGTACTTTGCGCCTGAGATTTTTGCAAAATGGCGCCTTTAGAACACGGGAAATCGTAGGCTTTCAAACCGAATTCAAACGCGTGTAACTCGAAAACGGGCGTTTTTAGGTCCGTGAAAATTTACACAGATATTCTCCTGTTGATAATGAAACAGGGATTTAATTTTCAGAATTTTAAAAAATGGCCTTTTTGAGAAAATCGTTGGCAAAGTTAGAGATTTTTCAAAATCGGCTGTTTTTAACGCTGCCGAAACGCGGAAACTAGCAGTTTCACAGACACACAAAAAATTACAAATAAAGTGCACATTTCTATGTCTTTAACGAAAAAAACGAATATAGAAAAAACTCCATCCAAACCTGTTTAACAAAAACTTAAAAAAATTCAATTTTTTTTTAAAATCACAAAGTTTACGATTTTTTAAAATTTTAATCATACGATGTGTAGCAAATATTAGCACCATATATTATTATATGTTATACACACAATGTAAAAAAATACAGGAACACGATATCTTTCTTAACTCTGCTGCAATGACTCGCTGAAGTTAGGAAAAATAACCGTTTTCTAGAGAGCTTGTTTGACGGTGCAAGATTTGAAACCCTCTTTCTCGAAAGGAAAATTTTTTCTTGCCGAAAGAAAAAATATGGGTCTCCTTATTTTAGTCAAGGAACACCCCTTAATTTTTTTAGAGAAATCTGAGACCATGATGGTACGACCCTGCCTGAGTTGAAATGGAACCCATCTATGGTTAACTGCACCCATTGTAAGAGCAGCAATTTGTTGAAAGGATGTGAAGAGAAGGGATTGCCCCCTAAAAATTTCTCCTAAATGTCAGTCTTATATAAAAACTGCAAATTTAATATGGAATTTGTTCATATTGTTCAGTTACCATGAAACACAAGAATCAAGCAACACATTATTATTATTTTTTATTGTTACCTAGTTAAAACAACAAACCACGTGGATGATTTAAGGCTGCACATCTGTACATAAATAAAAAAAATTAATGGTTACAGAAAGGAAATCTTTACTTCTAGGTTCTATTAAAAATTCTGTATTTTTCAGTTTTTCAATTTTTTTTTAGTATATCAGGTCTTTTGTTGCAGTTAAAACATAGGTGCTGACTATATAGGAGGCAAGGTGACTCTTGCCCTTCCAATAATTTTATTGGGGGAGGCAGTGCCCACCCAATATTTTTTATTTCATTTAATTAAATAATCGCTTTAGCCTCGTAAGATGGACCAAGTTCCACCTTATGAGGCCAAAGTGATTTATTTCCAAAATATTAATAAATAACAATAAATAAAAACGTTTTTCCCATTCTCAGCATTGTTCATTTTATAAGAAACTCGATTTACCAGGCTCTGTATTAATAGTGTTTAACATGTTCTCGTGATATGTGGTAAATGATTAAAATAATTTTATCATAAATAAAATACAGAAACGTATTATCCAGCACCTTTTATTTAACTATTTGTTGTTTGCCCTTCTTCTTTGTTTCAGTAACTCAGCTAATTTCTCATAGTTTTTACTAAACTATGGAAATAAAATCTCTGGATATTTTTATAAAATCACAGGCTGAATTTTATTTTTAAAAATATTAATGTTCATCAAAAGAATATTTCTGTTTCCTTGTTCATTTGCTGAGGAGAAATTACAATTGCATTTAAAAATATACGTTGCATCTCGTAGTTTATCTTTTTGCCTCCTCCCCCTTATTTTCCTCCTGACAATGGAAGAGATATGCCACTCCCACGTCTGATCTTTTCATGCGTGCCCCCTCCCCCCCCCCCCGTGGCAGATCCAGAGGGGGCACTCTCCCCTCAGTACCAAGGAAAAGCTTCAATTTGTTAGGTTTTAATAACAATTCAAATATTTTATCATGAAAGAAAGTATTACTTAAAAGTATATTACTTTCCTAAATAAATTGAAGGAATTTATAGACATATACTTAAAAAACTTTTTTATTTTGAGGAAAAATATCAAAGGTTCCCAGTTATTTCCAAAAATCAGGTTCTTCCCATATTTTCCAGGGGCAAATCCAGGACCCCCCCCCAATAATTTGGAGAAGTCGACGCCCCTGAGTTAAAATTAATAGTCAGTGTTTGCCCTATTTAAATTTTCTTTGCGTCCTTGAAGTTATGGCTAGGAGCGAACTTGGTTCCACTGATATGTTATTGGCCAACCTGATGGGTCATCATTGGTATTATAGAAGTTTGAACAAGGTAATTTCAAACTTAAAATACATAGCTCATGCTAAATTTCATTTTTAAATAAACACACATAATATATTGAAGCACATACTTATTTTGTGTGTGTTCAAAAAGGCATGCCCTTGGTAACAGGGTATATAATCAAGCAATAATCCAATTCTTACCAGATTCTGTTCAGCACTGCTTCATTCATGTGCAACATGACTTCTGAAATCAGCAAATTTAGCAAATTACTATACTTATCTCACATTGCTCCATGCTCTCTCCCTCATGCTTTCAGCTAAATGTCACATGAAGTCATTACTAACATAGCTAACTATTGGATGTTTTAGGCACTACATCATAATATCTGGGTTTTGTGCATCCAGTTAGAAAAAATAACTACTTTTTATCATTCTTAGAAGGAAAAAAAAAAAAAAAAAAACTTAATCGCCCTAAAACAAAAAACATTTTTTTAAAGTATTTATGAGGACTGTGGGAACCTTGCCATATTAAAGAATTTTGCAACTATCAATTTTTAAAGTGCTGAACTAAGTGTGGAATCATTCATTAGTAGAATGAAATGCTTCTCACTTAGAAAAATTGATCATTAGCAGAGGGGCAGGGCAAATAGCTACCAGGAGAGCAGGAAGGGTGTTTTTGCCATCCCAGGATTGTCATATCAGGCACATAATTTCCTACTCTGAGGAGCGTAAAAATAGAAATGAACAGAGTGTGAATAAATGTGCCAAACACTTAAACTCAAAAACAAAGTTATACACTTTAATATCTTCTTTTGTAAATACTTCAGTTAGCCGCATACATTATTACGCGCAGCTAAGCAGCGTATAGAACCTACACTGCGAGTTGTGGACCACTTCATATGGATGCATGGGATTGTCTGAAACAGTGGATGGAGGTATGTAAAACAATATATGCTGATATGCCTAACCTCCCTGACCTTTCCAAATACGTCTTAGGGATAATTAGTCATTTGTGCTCTGTCACTGAAAGTCCCTCTGAGCGTTTAGCCTTGAAAGAAATTTTTCCGAGCCCTACTCTGAAAGAATCTTCCTATTGTTACCTTTACTATCTACTATAATACTTATTCTTTCTGTGCTGGTTTGTTTTCATTCTGCATTTCTGCACGTGTTGTGCTGTTTGTGTTCACATAACTTTTATGTTTCACTTTATATTTAAAACTGCTGACTCTTGGGTAATAACCTAATTCTTAAATTTTGAGTAAAATTATGTCAAAACTGGAGGTGAGATTTTTTAATGATCAGTGATACTGTCCTGTAGGGAAGGTACGAGAAAGTAAGAACTGCTTATTCTCTATTTGAGTGGAAGTAAGGAACTTTAGAACTCAAAGAGGTGTGATTTCAAGGCTCACCATCCCAGATAAGAAAAGCTTGGTACATTCCTGCAGAGCAGCATAGTCAAGTGGGTCCTCATGTCTGGACACCCCCTGATGGTGGATTAAGTAGTACAAATTTAAAGCACATGTATACACTGAATGGCCATTTTATTATGACCACCCCTTAGTACTTTGTTGGGCCACGTTTTGCTTAATACTGCATCGATTCTTCGTGGGACGGACTCCACGAGATGTTGATAGGTGGTTTGTGGAATCTGAGACCATGCTTGATTAATAGCACTTTCCAGGAGTGTGAGATTGCAGTTGTGGATCCAGCTGTTTGATGGCTCGTTCAACTTCATCCCACAAATTCTCAATGGGGTTGAGATCTGGACATCGTGGGGGCCACCTAAGCAAAGTAAACTCACCAGCATGTTCCTGAAACCAATCCTGTACAATACGACAACTATGGAAGGACGCATTATCTTGTTAAACGTAGCCATCGCTATTGGGATAAACCATCCACATGACAGGATGCACTTTGTCAGCAACGATGTTTAGATATGATGTGCCAGTCAGACGTTGATCAACATGAATTAAAGGGCCCAAAGCATGCCAGGAAAACATTCTCCAAACCATAACATTGCCTCCACCAGCTTGATGGGTTGTAGCAATGCATTTGGGGTCCATGCTTTCGTGCTGTTTCCGCCAAATTCTCACTCTGCCATCGGCATGGTGCAACTGTAAACATGATTCATCGGACCACGTAATTTGTTTCCAATTATCGACTGTCCAATCCTTGTGCTCCTGTGTGAACTGGATACTTTTTCTCTTGTTAACTGCAGACAGCAAAGGTGTTCGAACAGGCCTTCGGCTGCCATATCCCATCCGATGCAGTGTACAGCAAACAGTGCATGCAGAGATAATTTGAGGGGATCCTTGATTAAGATGGTCTGTAATTTGTTGCACTGTTGCCCTTCTGTTGTCTGTTACCAGTCTGGACACTCTCCGTTCTGCCTGAGCAGTCACTAGTAGATGACGATCACACGTTGCACGTAGAGACCCAGTTTTTTGGCTGACAGTCCAGTCTTTAAACACTTTTAACAACAGCTACTCTGGAACATTTCAAGAATGCGGCAATTTCGGTGATACTCGCTCCATGGCTCCAAGCTCTTACAATCAGTCCACGTTGAAAGTCCGTCAAATTGCATTTTTTACCCATCTCGTCACATTGTTAGCAAACAAATGCATTTTGTTAGTGATAAAAAGTGGTTCTAGCAAAAGTTGCTAGTGGAAAACTTTTGAGTGTTGTAGTGTGAGCTGTAAAGCGCCACTGCATTGCATGTGTGGAATATTTTAGACACATAAAAAAAAACTGCTTTCTGGAAATGAATGTTTCTTGAATAAGTACAAACATTATAAAAACATTTTGGCACTATTAGAAATATCCAGTATATTTTCCTTATCTACTTCTGCATGTGAGGTTGGGTTCAGTTTCATGAAGAAAATCCAGGGTGATTGGAGGGGCAGTTTAAACTTAAAAACATTGAATGCTCTAGTGAGTATTGAGGTTGAAAGTTCGTCCAAAGACAAGTTTGACCCCAGGCATGCTGTTTTAAAGTGCTATGATGAAAGGAACCGAAACCCAGATCATAAACCATACAGAAAATAACTTAAGATTTTGAATAGTGTTCTTGAATTTTGTGAATAAAGTTAAATAAAATGAAAAAAAAAATGTTTTTTAAATATTTGCATTCAAATTAAATTGTTAGAATTGATCTGTCAGGTCATGAAAAGGAGAGTTCTGTCTAAATTTTGTAATTTTTTCAGCACTACAATGTGACAGCTACAGGGGTGAAATCAAAATTTGTCATGATTGACTAATGAAGGGTGACATGTTAAAGTTTCTTTTATATAATGTTAATAACCTTTCGCTAGTAGGTAATGCAATTTGCTAGTAAAAAATAAGGCCACTAGCAACTGTTGCTACTGCTAAAAAAGAAAAAAAAAAAAAAAACGAAATAAAGGCCTGGATACATATATAGAGAGTAACTTGTCTAATTCAAACGTTTTTAATTCGAATTCTTGGTTAATTCGAATTTTTCATTTGGTCCCTTGAATTTTCTATATGAATGTTAATAAAAACCCTTTAATTCGAACTTTTTTTTTTTTTAATTCGAAGAAACCCCCATTTTTGTATTCTCCTGTTTTTTACAATTACTTTTTAAAATGGGTACGTACTGTTCTGGATGAAGCAATAAGTTAAACCTGAAACTATAGTCAACTGCTTCAGAAAAGCAGGCTTCCCGCACCTCGATGACGAGTCTCAACTACATCAAGGTAATGGTGGCGAGGAGATCATACCCACTGTGGAATACTGGGAAGATGTAGGCTGTGATGTACCGTATGAGGCTTTTTTGTGAGATTTGATGACAATTTAGCTGTTTGTGGTGAACTTGCAGATGATGAGATCTTGGCTGATGTTATGAAAAAGACCAGCTGTGACCATTTCCATCTCAATTCAGGCAGGTGTGACCAACATGTGTCAGTTGACCACCTCCAATTTTTTTTTTTAAATTATGGTAGCTACTCCTAATAGAGGTATAAAGTACTGCAAAAGGATTTTTCATAAACATTCTTTTTTTTTTATGAAAAATCATTTTGAAAATAGGCAAAAAATACACCCATGACAAAAAATTGTGTGAAACGCCAAATTTTTTAAGTGCACACTTGCTTCTGAATTATAACAGGTAGACTCGATTTTATTTTATTTTGAAGCTATTGAATTGGCCTTTCTTCAAATTCACAGAAATTATTGATCAAATGAATGTTGCCAGATGGCAAAAAAAATTTTAATGTTCCATAAATTCAGGATTTTTTTTTTTTTAGGAAATACTTATCAGATATAAGTAAGTACCTGCACCCCTACCAGGGTTGTCTTAGCAGTAATTTCATTTTTATCCTGTAATGCATGTAACTCATAAAATATTTTTTTTAAATATACAAAATTTCAAAAAATCAACATTTTTGAATTGCAATATCGTAAAACCCCCATTTTTAAAAATTCTGAAATTTTGTCCAAATATTTTATGCCTTAATGGTAGGTAGTTTACTGGGGGAATCAGGTTACTGGATTTTTGCCTTGAAATTTTCCTACATATTTTTGAAAATGACAGGGTTTTTTTTCAATTTCTTTTTTTCTTTCCAATTTTTGAAAAATGGCACTTTTTTTTTCAAATTTTTGAATTCAAAAAAAAAAAAAAAAAGAACTGTAAACATTATTTAGTAAATTTTTAATAGCAGGAGAACACAATTCCCGGCACAGGCTCACACTAAGCATTTGCCAAGTTGCCAAATGTGACTAAATTCGAAAATGGCGGGGAAAAAAATGCGTAACAGTGAAAATGGTGGTGAATGATTTTATGAAACTTTGCAATTTTTGACTAATGGGTACACTGCAATTTGCAGTAATTTTTGGGCTAAACTGCAGCTGATATGATTTCAAAGTCTGATTTTCCAAAGCTGTGGCGCTGAAAATGGTACCGCCCGTTGCAATTTTTATGGAGTACTGTGAAACACCTATCAAGGCTGCTTGAGGGTCATTGTGGGAGTCAATGAAAATAAGAGCTACTGAAGAGGGGGATATCAGGAGGGAACTCTTTAGAAATTTATAATGAGCAAATCCAGAGAGATTGGATAGTAGATGTTAAATAGTCTGCAGCATATGTTCCAGTGTTTATGTTGCACTTTGACTTTGCTCAGAACTGGTCTGTAATTCTACCTGATGAAGTGCCAGATGTCACTCTTTACATGCATTGCACATTTTCCAAATGAGACTGTCTTTTGTGGGAGCATGCAATGATATAAGCCATGACACAGCACATGCTCTGTGTGCCATTCTGCTCATAAAAAGTGAAATTGCTAAGACTTGTCCTTTGGAAGAACTTAAAACAATTGTTTACATCTCAGATGGAGCAGCAGGGCACTTCAAAAACAAATATCAGTTCTATGAACTTATGAAGGGGGACCTAAATGTAACAAGCAAGTGATCTTTTCAGCCACAAGCCATGGCAAGAGTGCATGTGATGGTGTGGGTGGCTTGTGCAAACATTTTGTTACTAAATTCAACTTACAGAAAGAAGCTTCACAAGCTATAGAGATGCACCTTCATTTGTTGAAAATGTCACCCCCTTGATTCCAAAGACTAAACGTCTACTCCTCGCAAACTGATGAAATTCAATACTACCGAACCAGCAAAGTAGAAGAGTGGGTGGGATACAGTAAAATCTGTTGTTGGGATACAGCTGTAGCATTCCTAGTTAGTACAGGGAAATAAACTATCAATGGCCAGTGCAGTGCAGTTTTCAAGCCAACAAAAAAAGAACCCATTTCTGTGAATGATTTTCAAATAGGATAATTTATAGGTTGCATTTATGAGGATAACTCTGGTGGATGGGACAGATTACAAACATATCTAGAGAATTCAAGGACATAACAGTATCTTTTGTGCACCCTCATGAACCAGCCAGAGGTTTTTGGTGGCCAGACGAATGTCGCAAGAAAAGAGTGTCCAATGCCCTTAAAAAAATGTACTTCTAGAGGTGAATGCCCCAACTCCTGTTGGACGTTCTGCACGACTTCATACTTTTGATGAGAAGGAAATCAATCAAATCCAGCAGCTTTTCTCAGTTTGAATGATTTGTAGTTACGATGAAAAGCTCATAATTTTGTTTTTTGAGGCCTTTTTTTTTATGTAAATAGAAATTGAATCTTAACTACAACTGTTTTGTATGTGTAGACTGGATTTAAAAAAATTAAACATGTACATAGGTGACAATTATAAAAAAACATAAAAATGACTTTAAAATATAGATTGACACTGCAATTTGGAATATATACTCAGATAAACGTTTCAGAAATATCTTTTAAAGTGTTTTTTTTTTATTTAATAATAACCCAACCGTGAGGTTCGAGCAGGAGAGAAGTGCATTTTCAAACATTTTAGAAAAATTTCAAGGTAAAAATCCAGTAACTTGATTCCCCAGTTAACTACCTACCATTAGGACATTATGTGGACAAAATTTCAGAATTTTTTAAAATGGGGTTTTGAGATATTGCAATTCAAAAATGTAGATTTTTTGAAATTTTGTGTATTTTAAAAAATTAATTTTTAATTGCATACATCACGGGATAAAAATAAAATTACTGTTAAGACAACCGTAGTAGGAGTGCAGGTTGGCACATTTACCCACCTGAAAAGTCTTTTTCTTAAAAAAAAAATTAAAAAAAAATCCTAAATTTGTGGAAAATAATTTTTTTTGTAATAAACATATAATTTTTTTGTTGTCTAGCAACATTCCTTTGATCAATTGAATCTGTGAACATAAAGGCCAGTTCAATAGCTTCAAAATAAAAAAAAATCAAGTCTCTACCTGTTATAGTACAGGAGCAGTGTACATTTAAAAATTTCGCGTTTCACATGATTATCGTTACAGGTGTATTTTTTACCTATTTTCAAAATGCTGTAGCTTGACCAAAATTTTTTTTTATGAAAAATCCTTTTACAGTGCTTTATACCTCTATTAGGAGTAGCTACCATAATTTTTTCAAGGAGGTGGTCAACTGACACCCCTGCCTGAATGGAAAGGGTCCTGTGCATCTTCAGATGAAAAACTGGAACAGCCAGAATTTCCTGAAGAGCACCTTCCAAATTCAGTAGAGACCTTGGTTCACCTCCAACAGTTAAGGAAGTTTGTTGAGGAATTTACATTATTTACCCATAACATAAATTCTAAGCAGGCCAAAATTTCACATTTTTTTTACAAAAAAATTGTAAGTTTACTGTACTGTACTTTTTTTTTTTATGTAATGAATAAATATGTTTTTTTTTACAGTACTTGAATGTGCCCATATTCAAACTTGCCTAATTCGAATTTGTCGATAATTCGAATCATTATTGTTGTCCCTTCAGCTTCGAATTATCCAAGTTACACTGTATAACCTTAGCAATAATTATAATTATTTGGGATATAGTATAGATATATTTTCACAATTGATAAAAACTCATATCACAATTTCTGTTCAACACATGTTAATAGTGATGAGTTGTGAAAAACCGTGATGTGCAAGACAAAGAACATAGTTGTGGCGATGTGAGAAGCACACCCACGTCCCAAATCGGATTTAAGAGGTCAATGAGATGGAAAGTAGGAAATGGACGGGTGGAAGCCATTTTGAGATATTTGGCAGAGCGGTCATGGTGGCAAAGCTACAACATCGAAGAAGAAGGGCAGGACCTCAGCGGAGAGATGTGACAGTTATGTTAGAATTATGGGATCGGAGGCAAGCATCCCGCAGGAACGCTCCGCTCTGATTGTCCCAAAGCTGGAGAGATGCTCCCGAGGCGAGTGAGCGAGTTGCAGAAAAAACGGGGTTTTTGGGGCTTCCCTGGTAACTTTCGTGGCGGAAGGATGATTTCGATATTGCTCTGATGGCCGAGGTCATCAGAATCTGGGTCAATGGTGACTAGGGTCACTACGTTTAAAATAGTGACTGAGGTTACATAATTGGAGGACCTGAACTACAGTTCAGTAGAATTACGAGTCTTAGCTTATGACACTGTAGAGGAGAAGCCATTGTTTGAGGACCAGGAACACCAACAGTCAGCAGCAAAGTAACCCTGACAACTGTGTCTCTCAAGGAAGCACTCAAATGCTGTGTGCACCAGGATATATACATCGAGAGAGGTAAAATGTTTAGTCTGATCTTGTGTAATATATTAGCTGTAACGAACTTGACTCTCTGGACCGATCGAGAAGTACTGAGATACGTGAAAACCAAACTTTGACGGCTTGATAACAAACGAACTGTGGTCTCAATAGACCGAGAAGAGCGATTGCACCACGTTCTAAAAGCTTGTACGCATTATTACTGTGAATTACAATAGTCAAGCAAATCATTGTGCACCCCTGATGTACTGTATGTAAAATAAATCTTCTTGTACATAGGTACTGCATAGTCCATGTCATATGTTGAAATATGTAAAATGCGTTATTCATCAACTAGCTCGTCGAAAACTAAGTTTCGACTGGTGGCAGCACTACCAGTCCCAACTGATCCGGACTTTACTTTCCAGTTTGTCTTCCGTCGGAAGCGCTTACCATCCCATCATTAAATATTACAAGTGGTGTAGCAGTGTGGGGTGCAACGCACAACCTCCAGCTATTTTTCGTAAAAAAAAAAAAAATACTGCATCACCCGACGTTACATTACAATAGTTTTAAAAACAGAGAAAAATTCATCACATGTCTAATGTCACTCATATTAATGTTTTTGACACTATGTTGTTCTTTGTCTTGTGCTGCATTGTTTTTTGTGACTCCTAACTATTAAAACTAAGAAATTAATGTGGTATAAGTTCTCATTGATTATAAGTAAATAGAGATGGTTCCTCTTCATTGCTATAATAAGAAAATAGTGGTTCTGGCGTGCACGCAGACACACAAAACTGATAATAGAACTTAATTCTTACTTTGTATCGCACACAAATGGCGAATATTTGTAGTCCAGTTTTCTGCTGTACTTTAACCTCTGTCACAGTTGATTAAATGGTGTTGGGACTAGCTGCCTGTAGAGATTTCCCAATGATCAGAATGTTTGTATTAGGCTCATCAGAACTGGAGCAAGTGCTAGCAGTTTGCTATTATTATTTTTTTAATTTTACACTGTCTTTTTTATGAAAAAGACTATCTTATAGCAATTGAATTGACATTTTTACAACTACTACATAAGTATTAATGACTTATTTGATGAAATTTTGTCATAAACCACATGCTTTTTTGATCTTGATCAGAAAAGGAGTCAATCTTTTATCCTAGGTTGAACAAATAGGCAATTTCTGATTTGTATAGCAATTAAACAACACTATTACATAATCAGAAAACATTAACAGCAAAAGCTTGTCAGTGTATTTTCATGCTGGCTTTTTAAAGGATACTTTTTGCCACCCCAGCAGCACAGTGGTCAAAGCTCTGGCTCAGAGTTGTATAAAAATAAAATGTATCTGCATATGCAACCATTGAAACAAAAAAACTTGCTGCAAACCACGATAATAATAGAATAAGATATTTAAAGAAAAATTAATAGAACAATAAATAATTATTAGTACATTACAGATTCCAATGAGGACAAAATAAGTACATTACAATTGACAGTGTGTGAAATGAACCTTTATGGCAAAATATTAAAATATTGGACTATGAACCTCATAAAAACAAGAGACTAATTAAACTTTTATATCCAGAAAAAACGTTTCATCAATGAGCCTTCAAAATTTATAAATAGCATTTCTAACAACTTAATTAAAAAAAGTAGACTTACAAAATACACAAGGAAATGATTTCAATTTAAAACTGGCAGCTGCAAGAGAGGCCTGGCACTAAAATTTAAATCATTTGTGTAAAAAAATTTTTTATGCAGTTCCTATGCAATGAGAAACAGGCCTTGATAATATCTAAAGGCCAGAAATGTCCGTAAAAGCAAAATAAATAACTCGGAAAATGTTAAAAAACAATTTAATATTCCAAGTTAAAGCAGAATTAAGTATATTAACCTGAGTAAAACTTTTAGTTGCTGTAAATAAGTTTTTTCTTGTAGATAAGCTGCAAAATCTGCTAATAATTTTGAAACTATTCATGTATGTCTACATTCTGCTACTCTGCTCTGGCTTCTGATCATTCATGCAAGATGGGTTTGAGTTCGAATCCCAGTGATGCGTGTATGTTGTGTTTGTTTTGCAGCACTGGTTCACTCCTTTCCCTGGAACCAGTGGCCCTAAATTAGGGTCAGGCAACTGCTTGTAGCCCATGGAGTTGCTCATAGTGGTTGTTAAATCACCTAAAAAAAAGGAAAAAGGGATATTTTTTGCATTATTTCAGTCTGGTAAAGAATAGACAAGGTGAAAGAGAAGCAGGTGCAACATCTTGATTGACATCATCTACTTCTTTTCTGGAATGAAAAGAATGTGTCATGGTATGCCTGTCTTCTGATGTTAGATACTAGGACAGAATATATTTCTAGACAGTCCACATATTGAATAGTGTATATTTTGGTAATCTGTTTGGCGGACACTGTATAGTTATTATTTGTAGTTGACACAGGGTTAATTTCTAACCCAATTCTTGAATTATACATTTTCGTTACTATTTGGAGAGAAAAAAAAAATCTTTTACAGTATTGAACTGCCAGCGTCCTTCCTTCAGTGCTTCTTTTTTGGGGAGAGGTAGAGTGGTTGAGGATTGTTTATTCAACTGGACAATTCAAATCCTTGTTGTTGCTGCGTGAAGCAAAAACTGATATTGACCTTAAAACCACACACCCTTACACAAAATAAGGAGCAAACAGTAGCACTGTGTTTCTTGTGTTTATATGAAAGATAAATACACAGCCCTGACAAGAAACGCCAACGTACTTCATAGGCATTTGTTTACACTTAGTTTTAATTTGAAGGGACTTCCATAGGATGCTGAATTGTATTGGAAGATAATAAAACGAAATATGACGATATCGCGGACCTCCTTCCCATTAAACAAAAAAAACCCCTCATACTGCAAAAGGTATAAATTAAAAAAAAAAAATGTCAGAATTTAAATAAGATTCTAGGTTGCTTCTTACTTTCGACCACAACGCTTAACAGGAAAAATAAATTAAAAATGGTCACGGTTATGAATAATCTGTAAATGGAGGCAAAATCGAAGCACCGTCTTTGA
Organism: Macrothele yani; assembly: GCA_039090855.1. Taxonomy (NCBI): domain Eukaryota; kingdom Metazoa; phylum Arthropoda; class Arachnida; order Araneae; family Macrothelidae; genus Macrothele; species Macrothele yani. The sequence goes on along the minus strand of CM077006.1, from coordinate 24,589,957 downwards.
GTTGACGGTGTTGTAGCTGTTAAATGCCGTTTGATTGGCAACCTAAATGAACTATAGGGGGCGCTGCGCAAACGTAAACAAACTTCTTTTAGTACAGATAACGTCGCACGTGTTTCCCTAAAGACATGTAGGAATGGCTGGTTTAACACTTCACTCATTGAGATAATGAAGTTTGTGGACGCAACTAAAAATTTACGATGCATCAAAGCAGAGGAAGGGATTCTTAATGCTGGTCATATAATTTCATGTGGAATTAAGAAGGAAGATAGGAAAGAAATCCACATAGTTTCGCATTGAATTCAATCCACCGTAATAACGCCGTCGCCTCATTCGATCAACGGAATTTTAGACAGAACTAATTGCTAAATTTCTGTAAAGTCTTTTGAGTGCTCTTGTAAAGCAGGCAGAAGTGAAACGTGTAAGCACTGTGTAGCAGTAATGCTTTACTGTAACAGATAATTTTTATTTTTACATTTTCAGACAAGTGATATAGTAATACCGACAGGACTATAGCAAGAATTAGTGGGACCCTGGGAAAGTCACATTTTGGTGTCCCCCTTCATCTGCCACAGCACTAGTAGGTATACTGGAAGATTAGATATTTGTTTTTCCCGTCTGTAAATTAGGCAAAACAATTGGATCGGTAAAGTCAAATTGACTGTTGACAGAGCATTGTAAATCTTGTTCCGTAATGAAGTTTAAATTTATATAGATAACAGCAATTACTTGTTTTCAAGAGCATGTAGAAATACGGAATTTTAAATTATTACTATGCAGTAAAACCATTTTGTCTTGTTTATTATTCTTTCAAACACGTTACTAGGTTAGTAGCATTTCACTGGAAGGATTTCAAATGCAAGGCACAGACGTTTATACTAACTTGTGAAAGACATAGCTGGAACCTTGGAAACGACACCACTGCCGCCCCGATGGCGCAGTGGTCTAAGGCGTTGGCCTCTGATCATTCGTCCGTAAGGGGTCCGGGTTCGAATCCCGGTCAGGCATGGATGTTGTTTGTCTTACGGCACTGGCTCTCTCCCTTCCCTGGAACCAGTAACCCTAAACTAGGGACGGGCGGCTGCTTATAGCCCATTTGAGTTGCTCACGGTGGTCGTTAAACCTCCAATCAAAAAAAAAAAAAACGACACTGCGGGACGCAACATGAATTATTGTTGTTGTTCACGGAATTCTCCATTATACTACTCTGTAATTCCAGAATGTGTGCAAGAATACCCCAAAACAAGCCAACCGAGCCTAAGCAACGATATAACAACAGCTAAGAATGTTATCCGTACTATAGTAATTCTTTTTTTCTCTGCTAGAGGGAGAGCGGACCGCTGAGATTTTTTTTTGATTGGAGGTTTAACGACCACCGTGAGCAACTCAATGGGCTATAAGCAGTCGCCCGTCCCTAATTTAGGGTCGCTGGTTCCAGGGAAGGGAGAGAGCCAGTGCCGTAAGACAAACACAACATCCATGCCTCACCGGGATTCGAACCCAGACCCCAGACGTACGAATGATCAGAGGTCAGCGCCTTAGACCACTGCGCCACCGGGGCGGCCCCGCTGAGATTGCAAATATCAGGCTTGCTGCTGTTTCGAAAAATGAGTTGTACCTACCTTTCCAGATCTCTCACGGGCAAATAGATAAATGAAGTATAATTAAACAGAAAATGCCCGCCCCGGTGGCGCAGTGGTCTAAGGCGCTGGCCTTTGATCATTCGTCCGTAAGGGGTCCGGGTTCGAATCCCGGTGAGGCATGGATGTTGTGTTTGTCTTACGGCACTGGTTCTCTCCCTTCCCTGGAACCAGTGACCCTAAATTAGGGACGGGCGACTGCTTATAGCCCATTGAGTTGCTCACGGTGGTCGTTAAACCTCCAATCAAAAAAAAAAAAAAAAAAATAAACAGAAAATAGGCGGGCATCGTGGAATGAGAAAATACAATCGGTCTAGTGTTGAATTTGTTTCTGAGTATTTTCCTCCAAAATCTGTTTTTGACTTGGAAGAATTGTGAGTGCTCTCAAGATGAGTACGACTTAAAATAATGTAGACCAAATTAGTCGATAGGAGACATTTGTTGAGGAAACTGTCCAGCAGGTAAGTAATATATTTTCAATTGCGTTTTTCGCTAGACTTCGAGTACAACGAAATTAAGGCAGCCGGTTACGACTAAACGAAGGAAAACTTCTACACACAGAGGAGAAGACTCAGAGGTTAATCTTCCATTGAGACCCATGGCAACAATTTGGTCCCGAAAATCTCAGTACAACATAGCGCCAGTGGACGGGCATGGAATAAAACGTCGATCCGTAACCGCCTGCCTTTCTTTATTAGATTTTTTTTTTTTAGATTGAAGGTTTAACGACCACCGTGAGCAACTCAATGGGCTATAAGCAGTCGCCCGTCCCTAATTTAGGGTCACTGGTTCCAGGGAAGGGAGAGAGCAAGTGCCGTAAGAAAAACACAACAGCCCTGCCTCACCGGGATTCGAACCCGGACCCCGTTCGGACGAATGACCAGAGGCCATCGCTTAGACCACTGCGCCACCGGGGCGGCGCCTTTCTTTATTCGCCCCGAGAATTTACTACTGTCCGCGCCGCTACTTACCCACGGATACCATATCACGTGACAGACGCTATCGGTAATATTTTTTCCCCGACCACTAGCTTGACTTCCATTGGGCGCTGTCTTAAGGTGGATCCAATTAAAATGTTTGCCTTGTATTTCCAATGGGCAAACTTCTGTAGCCATTTACTTCAAAATTAAGGCGTTTCCAAGGATGAAAATTTGAACATCGATAAAAATGACTTCATATTATAGCCTAGTATACTTATTTTCTAAAACTTAACCACAATAATTAAAAAATTAATTACTTTTCCTTTGGTGTTAAGACCAGAAAATAAATGGCGCGACCTGTACATTTATGACGTCAGTAGGTAAACAAATGTTGGATTGCTTAATTATGGTTAAATTTGAGGAAATACTAAGTATTCTGGGCTATAATATGAAGTTATTGTTATATCGTTGTTAAAATTTTATCGCCGCCCCGGTGGCGCAGCGGTCTAAGCGATGGCCTCTGATCATTCGTACGGAAGGGGTCAGCGTTCGAATCCCGGTGAGGCACGGATGCTGTGTTTTTCGTACGGCACTGGCTCTCTCCCTTCCCTGGAACCAGTGACCCTAAATGAGGGACGGGCGATTGCTTATAGCCCATTGAGTTGCTCACGGTGGTCGTTAAACCTCCAATCCAAAAAAAAAATTATCCTTGGGAACGCATTAGTTGTGAAGAAATGGCTACAGGAATTCAAATTTCTTTTAAAGAAATAGTCATGTCTCTAGGCTCTTTCAGGTGCCCAATGGTCAGCCGTTAAGAATTTTAGACGAACTAATGAATTTGTCTAGCATTTCTATTATTTCTCTTCTATCGTCGGTTCTTCGTTGTGTATGAGGGCTCTCACGCATATCCAGTTGTTCATTCGCACTTTGTTCTCAAGGAAAAACCCTTAGACCAATATCTCATCGGAGCAAATATCTAAGCTGCGTGCAGTAAAGAAAATGTCTGAAAAAGAAGTCTGCGAAAACAGATTAATTGTTCAAGCGGATAAATGTTATTACTGTGGGAATTACTGATATTTCTCCTTGTTCATCGAGCAGTTAAAATTGGTCGATCTTACGAAACCTCGTAAGGGCTCGTATATAATAACACAACGATGGGAAGATTTGCTCACTGAAATACTCGTATTCTTTTTATCTGGAATTTTTGGAACAAACGAATAATTACTTCGGTATTTATGAATAAAAATAAGTTTCATTTCAGCTTTATACCTATATCTGTCTGAAAAGTTTTAATTTCCAGAAACAGACGCGCATGCGCACTTGTTCTCTTCTACCTATGTATTTGGTATTTGCGTTCGCTCTGAAATGACAGGAAAATTCTCAGTATTTATTGTGAGAAAAATACTACCGGAAGCACGCTGTTATAAATTAAGATATAGCTAATTACCGTTAGATTTAGGTTGATGGACTTTGAAAGTCAGGGTCAGTTGATATGCCTTACTTTTATTTTCATTTGCAATGTCCTATTTTCATTTCGTAATTTTGAAGGATACACTGGTCTACATTTGTGATGTCCCATCACCCCAGAACTTTTTCTACAGATTGTGACAAAGCTATTATTCCCCTAAGATATTCCTAAATTTGTGGCTCACCCAATTTATTTTAAAATAAAAATGTTTTATCAGTTTTGGTTTACACTGGACAAAATATTGGGTAAACTTAAAAAAAGAAAAGCAGTCTATTCAAGCAGACGATTCTCCTATATTATCTCTCAGTAAGCGATCAAACACCAATCATATTAATATTACAATTAATTATGTAGGAAAATTGCTATGTAGCTCGCGCGTACACGCACCCACACAATTCCAACCTTCAGGATGATCTTCATGGTAATTTAGTTAAAAAAAAGGTCTTCAAGAGACGGGTGATTTTTTTTTTTTTTTTTTCTTGCCCAAGCCAAATTTTTCAAAGAAAAATAATTATCCGATTCAACTTCTCGTTATGAGCATGGTTTGGTGTAAAGTTAAATTCTGAGGGGATTTCCAACTTGTTTCACCTTAAATTGTTAAGTTTTTAACTGAATTCGATTTACAATGCATATTTCGGCAGTTCTCTTTTCATCCACGATCTAACAGTTTTTTTATATGTATTTCTCCAGTAGGTACGTGTATTTCTATAGTGGATGCCAGGAATAAAATTCATGGCCTCGTTCGGTCGTCCCAATCCTCCCCGGAACACAATGCATACACGTCTTAATCATGAGACTGGGTCGCCGAACCAAGGGAATCCCATGCCATTATTGCCACTATTTGACGATCTAAATTAATTGAAAACTTACGTCCCCATTGCCCATCCGTATCTTAGAGGTAATAGCTTAGTTTTTTTATTCGCTTTTTTTTATTCCCTAAGCACCCAAGAACGAAATCTTCTTTCAGCACAGAATATATTTTTATCAAAACAGAAGCCGGTCAAAAAGACTTTGAATGAAATACGGGATTACACTACTGTACAATACAAATTTTGAAGTTATGAATCTGTTTATTGGTAGAAATATGATATAAATGGCAAGTCAGATAATATCCGAAAACTTAAACATTCTGTTGTCCTGGGGCGGGAATGGAACCCGCTTCTCCCAGTTTGCGTCCGAGTGTGCTAACCATTACACCACCAAAAGGACTTTGGTTATGCGCTTCTGCAATTCTAGACACAGTTTACTGTAACCTTGTTGGCTTTATGCTGAAGACTGACATAGTGGAAAGTACCCTAAGAAAAAAAACTGTTTTTCGCATGGAACATGTAGAATCAGGGAAGTGGTAAAAATCCCAGTATGACTTTACGAAGAGGATAGGCTCTGTATCCTTGAGTCTATGACGCAGGCTTCTGGCCAGTGTGAATCTGCACTGGGCTTAAGTCACTGATAAGACATGAATCAGTAATGTTGAAGGGGCTTAGCAGCGCTAAGGTAATATTTTTCTAGGCTTGACGCCGCTAAGTCACTTTTCGTGGTTACATGGCAAGAGAATCTGGGCAAAGGAACTTTTTAAATGAACATGTATGCAAAAATAGGGAAATCTGTGTCCTGTATGCAAACATACTCATATCTTAACCGAATATTCATATAACATAAATGGCCGCCCTGTTGGTACAGCGGTTTGAAGTGAACGCTTCTGAGCATTTTTCCGAGTTAAGATTGAGTCCCAACCCCGGATGAGTCATGTTCACAGCCAAAGGTGCTGGATCTGTCTCTTCCCTGGAACAAGTGACCCGAAATTAGGAACGAACGACTGCTTATAGCCATGCGAGTTGTACATGGTAGTTGTTAAACCCAGAAATAAACATACAAAAAATACTCTGCAGATTAATCTACACTGTTACTGTTGGATCACGCAGTAAGGGATCTCACAAATCATTTGAACTCCTTTGTCTAAACGGCAGTCAAAATAAATTTGTAGGAGATGGCTACTCGGTGGGGTTAAGATTGCAGTGCTCAGAGAGAAAACGGTACTGATGGACATTTATAATAAACAACTCGCCACTAGCATTATCTCCAGAAAAAGTAATCCCCAGAGCTCACTGTCTGCCACCTTACGGGCAGACAAAAATGTTCCACATGTACCACATAATCTTAGTAAAAAGTGCGCATTAGTCATATTGAATTGATGTTACTCTGTTAGTTCACAAACATTCCCAAATATTTAAGATCGTATAGAACGACACAGAGTCGTATTTAAATGAAAATTTTAAAATCTTAGGATATGTCTCTCACGTTACATTCTTCCTGTTATTTAAAAGTGCTCAGATCACGCAGTTTTAATATAAATTTATATTGGTAATTAGTAATGTAAATTAAAAATAATAAATAATAAAAGCAATGAAACTGATTTTGAAAATTTCGAGGGCAATTTTTCCTAGTCCGTTTACCGCTAAGGCACTTTTTTATTTAAAATTACATCACTGGCATGAATGTTGTGCTAATCAGGTGACGCTGGCTCTGTTCCTCCTCTGGAACAAGTGGCCCCGATTTACGGACGGACTGCTAGCCTTAACAGCTGCTCACGGAGGTCGGAAAAACCTCCGGGACAGTAGAAAAAACGAAAAATAAAACCTGATTTAAATGAAGTAGGTGAAATGTCTTTTTTACCCTCCGTCCAACCGACGAGAATGTTTTTACAAACATTTTTTAAAGCGGAGGTACTATTGCAAATAGGGATACACACTAACGCTACCACTGGCTGTGCATTTTGAAAGAGAAAAGATTCGCAAAATATTCTTCATAGTGGGAATTATGCGATGGAAAAAGAATTTTTCGAATACGACATTTGGGAGTAGAGTTAAGAAAAACGCAAGGAATTTGGAATCAGAGTTGAGCAAAATCGTAATTGAATTAATCGGTAATGCATTACAGCGTAATGGTAATGGAAACAAGAACTTAGCATTACCATTACATGGTAATGGTGAACTGGTCATTAGAATTACATGGTAATTGTAATGACATGTAGCAATTACCCATTATATTCGTAATGGTTAACTATATGTTTGTAATTAACCATTAACTTACGGGGAACAATACAACGTGAATAAACCAGCAACCAGTACACCCTTACAAGTTGTGTAGGTTATTTGACAATTGTTCCACCCTTCGGACCTCAAATACGTGTATGTAGGTATTGGAGATTGTATGTGTATGACATGAGCAGTTGCCCCGTCTTAGCCGCAAGTAACGCGATTTGGACGAAATAATACATATGAAGTAAGTACGAATGGGATGTTTACTTCAGTTAGAGATACTCATTTCGTCCATCTCCAGTACAAATTCTCGTCCATTACATACATTTCACTGTCCAAAATGCACTGAAGAGCAATTGAATTAGAGATACCTGTCTAGTAACGTGTAGCACCATCTTTCGCCCTGATGACTGCAGCGATTCGTCTCGGCATGAACTCGACAGGACAGCGGAAATGTTGGGAAGCCATACGGATCCACGACCTCTGAACAAGCTCCCACAGTTCACGAAAATTTGACGGAGGGGGTCAGAGCCTCGAACATCTCTCTCGATGGGATTGAGGTCAGCTGACCTAGCTTGCCAAGGAAGCGAGGTCATGTCGGTGGAGTCTTCATCCAACCATTCGGATACAATTCGGGAGCGATGGCACGGTGCATTGTCCTGTTGCAGGATGAGGTGCCCAGTGGGATGTTGAAGACGCACAAACGGGAGCAAGTGGTCGTCTAGGATATCCCGGTAACGTTGACCTGTGAGGTACGATGTCACACGTACCAGGGATCCTATTTCAGTCCACGTAAACAGTCCCCAGACGAGAATGCCACCCCACCAGTTTGAAGGGTACCCTGCTGGCAAGAATGATCCATCGCTTCATGTGGTTTACGCCGTACTCGTATCTTGCCATCCGCATGTACCAACGTGAATCTCGACTCATCAGTCCAGGCAACATTTTTCCACATGTGTAGGGTCCAGTGGCGATGTTCCCGCTCCCATGCGAATCTTTGCACCCTGTGATGTGCCGTCAGCAGCGGTACCCTCGTGGGACGATGGCTTCTGTACCCCATAGCGAGGAGATGGTTCTGGATGGTGTGGCTGCTTACACGTTTTTGTGCACAAGCGTTAAATTGCCGAGTGATTTCTTGCACTGTGGCCCGTTTATCCGCTGTTACAATACGAGCTAGCCAACGATCATCCACACGCTGTTGTCCACGGAAGTTGGCCCTTGCAGGGATGGTTTTACCGGATTCGATGTACTCACGGTGCACCTGTGACACAGTGGCTCATGAAAATCCCAGTGCCTGCACGACTTCCGAGATGGAGTGACTCATTCGTCGGGCCCCGACAATTTGCCCACGACCAAATGCGCTTAGATCCTTCGTCTTACCCATACTGCGTCCGACTCTTACTGATTCCCGTCGCTTCACTCCTTATATTGTCGGATCGCTGCATACGTCATGTCGTTTCCGTTTACAGGGCCGCCTACAGCGCCACATTTGCATAACACCAGCTGTATCTAATTCAATTGCTCTTCAGTGTAATTACTCCACTATAGCCACAAGCACATATTAGCACTACACTCACAGTTCAGCAACTCAGGGTGCACTGCCGAATATTACAGAAATTTGTGAACTCTTGACATTTTTGCAGTACTTCTCAAGTGTTGTTGTCCATTACTTGTCCGATACGAACACTGGACTAGCGAGCGACTGATTCCTTTATATATATTTCACGACAGCACCTGAACTTTTTATTATTATTATTATTATTGGAGGTTTAACGACTACCGTGCGCAACTCAGTGAGCTATAAGCAGTCGTCCGTACCTAATTTAGGGCCACTGGTTCCAGGGAAGGAGAGAGAGAGAGAGAGAAAGAGAGAGAGAGAGAGCGCGCCAGTGCCGTAGGACAAACACTACATCCGTGCCTCACCGGGATTCGATCCCGGACCCATCTCGGACGAATGATCAGAAGTTATCGCTTAGACCACTGCGCCACCAGAGCGGCGGTCTTAGCCTTTGGCACACGTACATTTCTATAAACTATGATTATGCAATTGTTATTTGCAAATTGTGTAATTTCATTACCAAATAATTCCATTGCGTTCGAATGGCATTACTAAATAATTGAATTATATCCTCTTCATTGTAATGCATTGCAGATTAATTCCATTACCTTGTGTAAACCATACTTGGGATTACCTTATAATGCATTTGCATTACCTTGTAATGCATTACGCGTTAATTGTAGTATGTTCTTCCATTACTTTGTAATGCATTCCTGCCCAACTCTGGTTAGAATAGATGGAGTAAGGGCCAGCCGTTCCTCTCGTGTAATCAAAGTGAAGCCAACGAAACGTCACGATCGTGACGTCACAGCCAATCACATCCTCTGCCGCCATGTTTGTAAGACCAGTCGTAGCCAAACACAGCCGCTGCCGCCATGTTGGTAAGACGATTGAGAATTAAAGTCGTCCGCTTAAAGGGCTTCAAGTTTGTGATGTCATCCTTACTCCACTATTCTAACCTCCTTCGAAAAACGCTTATTCCTATGCGCCCTCTAGCGGTAAACTATGCATTCTTTAAAATAAATTCGCAATCCTTACTATAGCGAACCGTATAAAGTACAAACAGATTTTTTAAATTATTTCGAGAGGAGAAAATTACAAAAAGAAATTATTGCTTACCCCACGTAGCGGTAGAATTGGGCTCTAGCTGTAGAAGAGGACTCTCGGGCAAAACATTACTCGAATTTAAGTGATCAGTAAAATGATAACCTGTAGCTCGTGAAACTAACTATGCCATACAGCACATTTTTTTTATTTTACCAATTGAAATATTGCTCGATACAAAATACTCTTTCAGTATTGATTAATGCAGAGAGAGTACTTATCTTTCATCATGGTCTGTGCCAGTAACGGCCATGCCTACTGTAAACATTGCTTAATCATAAAAGCAAACGTTCTGGAGTTACGTAACCGATCTCATTTTAAAGAAGAAAATGATGGGGGGGGGGGGGAGACAAAACACATTTTATCCTTTGCCATTCACGATTATGGTCGTCACAGAAATCTGAATCAGAGCATCTACCATCAACATTAAACGTGAAGGAAGTGTGGAAGCTATTAAAGAGGGAAATACGTAACTCATCGTTGGTATGCATTGTATTTGAACAATAAAAAACAAAGAATAGTTTTTCTTCTTTAAAATAAAAGAAAACGAGAAAGAGCTTGTGAAGACATTTTAATCTTGATTTTGATGCTCTGGGAAAAAAGGCGTTTTCTCATGTTGCTTGAAGAAAATGGAAATAAGGATTGAGAAAGATGATGGGTTTCGAAATAAAAACACATTACTACGGTAATTCCACTGAGAGAGGGAGAGAGAAAAAGAGCGAAAGGCTGTACGACGTATGTTTTAAGCAAAAACAGCTTCTAAAACCCCTTTGCAGATACCTGTGTATATTAAATCACTGATACTGATCCGATATACTGGATAAAATGAAAAAAAAGTAGAATGAGAACAGTGTATCGGGCAGAAAAAAAGGGAAATTGAAAAAAAGCCCCACTAAAAATGGCGTGTATTAATTTAACCATTGAATATTATTTTTTAAAGCAAAGTGAAAATATTCTTGTCATGTGGTTAAAACAGTCAACATACTGTTTTGATGATTTAGAGGTTTTGTTATCCTTTTTGTTATGTAAAAAGAAAATATATGTTTATGCTCCCTTAATATCTATAAAAGGATTTTCCGTGATGAGTGATATCTGACGAAGAGGCTCTTTAGGAGCAGAGATAAGGTTACAAATATATTGCAAACGTAAATTTGCGTTTACTAGCGGCGAAGTTATTTTTTGAATAAAAAATAAAAAAGTAGGGGTTTATCATTCTGACAGTTCGGGCTCCCGAATCCAATTCAGGAGCAAAAGCAGGATAAACCGAAACCGTTTCATTGACAAAAAGGTGTCCTCATTCACAGATCATTAGATTGCAAAAACAAGAAATTATTAGGAATCGATAAGCCGAAACAGTGCTCATAACGTGATATGCTTTCCGCATGAGATTTGATAGACAGACAATGTATAGGTTTATCTATCTATCTATCTATCTAAGTTAGTAATATCACAGTCAGTGCAGTGTTGCGCGTTATCATGTGTTGTATTTTCGAAAGCGGTCAAAATCAACGGGATATCGTTTCCCGCTGTTAAGGAAATTTCAACTTGAGGTAAATGTGCATTGTAATGTTGTTGTTTCTTTGTTTAATTTGAAAATGTTTGTACTTTGTTTTTAACTATCATAGGCGCATGCATTTTTTCGGAGGGGTCAGTCTCAACGAGAAGCTCATTTCACTAGTTTCAAAAATTTAACTTTGACATTTGTGATTTTTATTTTTGTATGTGAAAATGTTTGAACTGATTTTTTTTATTTTATTCTAATGAGCAGTAGTCGACGATGAATTCCTTTCACGTGGTTTAGGACTTTGAACTGGAGTTAAATTTTGCGTTGTAATTTTTTTTTCAATGAACTGAAGTGTACGTGCTGATAAAACTACAAAATATGTACAAGAAACCTTCACACACGTAACTCACTCGAAGAAACTCCGTAGTGATTTTTTAAGAACTTTACTGAAAGACACACGACTATCATCAGTAAGATCTTTCGGGACACCTTGTTCCCATCTTCAGACAGATTGATTGTCCATGTCCGGTGCGCCCCCTATATATACATACTGAAGCTACAGCAGTGACGCATGTCACACATAACATGCGCACACAGTTTCACTCCCCCTCCCAATGTTCACAAATTAGGAAGAGACCCAAAATCATTACAAATTAAAATAGCTATAAGCACACGCACACCACCCACTGAATTGAATCCCATCATTTTACAATACAGACACACACAAACACCAATCAAACGCCTGCTACAGAATATACATACTACAAATTCAAACTATAAAATTAAAATCTTCCTAATTTGTGAACATTGGGAGGGGGAGTGAAACTGTGTGCGCATGCTTATTTGTGACATGCGTCATTGCTGTAGCTTCAGTATGTATATATAGGGGGCGCACCGGACATGGACAATCAATCTGTCTGAAGATGGGAACAAGGTGTCCCGAAAGATCTTACTGATTGTAGTCGCATGTCTTTCAGTAAAGTTCTTAAAAAATCACTGCGGAGTTTCTTCGAGTGAGTTATGTGTGTGAAGGTTTCTTGTACATATTTTGTATTTTTTTTTTTTTTTTTTTCGTTTGAAAATGTGTGATGTATTTTTTCAGCTAGTTTCTTTGTTTAGGATGAGGATAAAAATCGAATTTTTCCAACGAAGTTCGAAATTTTTAACTTGGATCAAATTCTATGTTCATTTATTAAAGAAAAAACTTGTATGGAGTAATTACTGGTCTATCTCTGTATTTGGAGGAGGATTTTAAGTTTTATTCTATTTGAAAGAGGATTGTAAGATCATCAAGGACTATAGAAAGGAGTGCTTATCACAGGTGACAAGCGATGTCTTCTAGTATTTTATTCTCTGTTCCATGGCCATGGCGTAGTACTCCCCCGTCTCGGACATCATGGCACTGCATAGAAACAAAGGTTCCGTGGATTTTGTGGAAAAAATGGGGAGAGCGGTGGAATTTGCGGACAGGAAGAGGGGTTGAAGTATTAAGGGTATGCAAAAGATGCCGCCGTTTTAAGGAGAAAGAAGACAGGAACAATCAGAAAATCAGTACACATTTATTTAACGAAATATTGGCCGTTAGCATCAATGACCTTTTGCCATTTTTTAGGCAGCAAATGAATGCCCCTGTGATAGGACTCGGGTTTTGAGCTGAAGGAACGCAGTGATGCAATTTTCCACCTCTGGAACTGTCGTGAACCTCTGTTGGACCAGCGGATGTTGCATAGAGCGAAACAAATGAAAGTCTGAGGGTGCGATGTCCGGGGAGTAAGCCGGGTGCGTTAAAACCTACCAGTGTAACTGTTCAAGGGTTGATTTCGTAGTGGCACCGACATGTGGTCTGGCATTATCGTGTAACAGGATGACTGGGCGGCGTCCTTTACCTGTCCATGAGCGTTTTTGCTCGATTGCGGCGTCCAGTTTCATCAACTGATCGCTATATCGTTGAGCAGTGATTATTTCGTCCGATTTCAACAGTTCAAAGTACAGCACTCCGTGCATATCCCACCACACACACACAACAGCCCCCCCCACCCCCGTGGATATCCTGTTTTGCAGTGGAGGTTGATGGCTGGCCTGGGTTGATATGCAGTATCCCGCTGAGCTAACCAAGGTACAAAGTAACCTACACTGTGTAGGTGTGAACCCCTTATTAAAAGCATGAAAGCTTGTCCGAAACAGTGGATGGAGGCATATAAAACAATATGCGGATACGCCTAACCTCCGCGACCTTTCGGAGCATCTGGGCTCTGCCGGCGAAATCTTCTCTGATGAAGTTTAACCTTGAATGGAATTTTTCCAAGCTCTACCCCTAAAGCATCTTCCTATCTAATACTGATTTGTTCTGCGCTTGTTTATTTGCTTGTTCTGCATTTCTGTGGAATGCTGTGTTGTCGACGTTCGCAAAACTTATACGTTTTACTTGATATTTACAACCGTTAACTCTCGCGTACGTAGTTTTTACATTTTTAGCGAAATTGTCAAATGCCGGAAGTGAATTTTTGATGTATTGTAATACAATGCTGTAACTGTTGTGGGGAAATAAAAATTATTTGAGAATGAATGGGGAACTTTTGAAGTCGAAGGGTTGTAATTTCAAAACTCGTCTTTCCAGAAACGGTTGCTCGGCACCTCATGCTGCTAGGTGGGTACAAAAGTTCTACCCGTTTTTCATGATACAAAGTCCTAATAGAACATTTAAGTAACAAATGCAATAACAGATGGCGCATGTGATCGCAAAAATGCTTCAAGGAGTAGGCTATAAAATGACACCAACTATGCAGGTGCATCTCATTCGTAAACAAGTCACACAAAGGTTAACATGTCAAGTAATAAGGATCACATTAGGCATTGTTTGCTTTAGGAGTTCGACAAAGACAACAATGCAGCTGAAGCCTGCTTAACATTTGTGAGGTGCATAGCGAGGACGCTGTAGACGAAAGCATATGTCACCATTGGGTCCGGAAATTCTGTGAAGGAGACCAAAAGTTGCAGAGGTAAACCACGTTCTGGACGTGTCTATCAGAGGTTTCTGAAGAGGATCTCAACCAAGCTGTGTCAAATAATCAATATCTAACCGTTGATGAATTATCAGAAAGGTGTTTTGGACATAGAACAACAGTAGAAAGCAGAGATGAAAACGGGTCAGCGGGTAGACAATTTCTTTGCGGGTCAAACTGGTTTGGTCAAGGTGTTCCTGACCCGGTTTTATTTCTGTTTTATTAAAATGGTTTTTTTTTCTCAAGGAACCCTTTTTAAGAAGTCTTTAAAAATAATACTTCAGAGCTGCAGAGCATGAACCAGGAACTTCTGACAAGACTAAAGAAATGGGATTAAAAATGAATCTTCAGAAGACAAAACGGAACTACAATGCTTTTAAAACAAGAAATTAAGATTTATCAATTGATGGGGAAAAGCTGGAGATAACCAATTCCTACATTTATCTTGGGCACCAGATATCAGGTGAGGTTTACATTCATGAAGAAATGAATTGGCGCAAAAGACTTGGGCTGGAGAACTTTTGTAAGAAACAGTACACTTTTTAAGAGAAACGTGCCGTTATTATGTCTTAAAAGAAAAGTGTTTAATCAATGCTTCCTGCCAGTGCTTACGTACGGAGCGGAGACCTGGACCTTAGCTAAAAAAGACATACACTGCAGATAACTGAAAGAAGCATGAAAAATGCATGCCTGGTGTAACCAAGAAAGATTAAAAAGGGAACTCGTGGATAGGGAAAATAACAAGTTGGGAGATATAACTATCACAGTAAAATCCCTGAAATAGTAATGAACTGAAACTTATTGCGAGGAGAACGGACCACGATGAACAACCGAAATTTTAGACTGGATTCTAAGGGACAGGAAAAGACAACGTGGGAGATGGGTGGATGAAAGAGACTAGTTCAAGACAGTCTGTTGCTGAAGAAACTTGGGCAGACATTCATCCAGCAGGGGATCGATAATGATTGACAATGGTGAAGTTATATTCGAATTTATAGTTCAAAGAAGATTTGTCCGGGTCTGGTCTAATTACGTGTCATCCGGGTCCGGACCGAGTCTAATTATGTGCCTGCGGGATCGGGTCCAATTACGTGACGGCCGGGTCCGGATCGAGTCTAATTACGTGATTGCCGGTCCAATTACGTGACGGCCGGGTCCGGATCGAGTCCAATTATGTGACGGCCGGGTCGGGTTCAATTACGTGACGGCCGGATCGGGTCCAATTACGTGACGTCCGGATCAGGTCGGGTCCAATTATGTGACGTCCGGGTCCAAAAGTTTTGACCCGTTTCCAAGTATGGTAGAAAGAAAGATGCATGCGCTTGGGTTTATCACACACTTCGACCAGCGGGTTCCACGTGACCTATTCGCAAGAAATGGATTGGACTGAATGACCACCTGTCTTTCTTTGCTTGTGCGTCACATAAATGAACCATTTTGAAACCACTAGTTATTGGTGATGAAAAGTGGGTCCTTTACAGAAATGTAAAGCATCAAAGGACACTGTATGCTGAGGTGGAGAGCCTGCTCCATCTACTTCAAGAGGACTTCATCCGAGAAAAGTCTTGTTATTTGTGTTGTGGCATGTCAAGGGAGAAATCTACTAGGAGCTGCTTGCACCTAACCAATCGATAAATGGTGATCTGTACTGCCAACAGTTCCAAAAGGTTGAAAGAAAAATTGAAATTTAAGGGTCCAGCACTGGTTAATGGCAAAGGCGTCATCTTGCAACATGACAACACACCCCATACAGCTTTAGCCACTCAGGGAAATTTACTGGACATTGGATGGGAAGTGTCTCCATACAGCACATAACGTTTCAGATATGTATCAATAATGTTACGATCTCTCATTTTCGTTACACTTTCAGCGATATCTTACAATTACGTTTCAGTAACATCTATTTTGGAACATAACTCTTTGTACATTACGGTTACGTTGAAAATAGCATTCATTGATAGTACTGTTTTATATTGCGTTGTCAGAAACGTCATGACATATTTTAGCCATGTTTTGCAAAGGTCATTTATTGATAGAAAGAACAAAGATCAATCAATGATATAGTGCCCGTTTTGTTCGATAACCTTTTGCCATCTTTCAGTGAGCTGCAGAATGCCTCGTTCATAGAAGGACCTGTCTTTCGTGGCGTAAAACTGTACAAGGTGCTGATTTACAGCCTCATCTGAACTGAACGTTATACCACACGAGGACTGTTGAAGAGAGCGAAACAAGTGGAAGTCTGACGGCGCAAGGTCAGGCGAGTATGCTAGGTGTTGCAACACATCCCACCCAAGCTCCAATAATTTTTGGCGAGTGATCAAACTTGTGTGTGTTCTCACGTTGTCGTGATGGAACACAACACCTTTACGATGAACGAGCTCTAGACGTTTCTGGATGATGGATTCGTTCAAACTGTCCAATTGCCGACAGTACACATTCGAATTGATTGTTTGGTTCCGTGGTAGCAGCTCGAAAAACACGACACCTTTAAAATCCCACCACTCTGAGACTAGAACCTTCCGCTGATGAATGTTTGCTTTGGATGTCGTTTGAGGCAAAGCAGCACGTCGGGAATAAGACCGTGCAGCACATTGTTGTTCATAATCCACTTTTCGTCACCAGTTATCAGTCGCTTCAAAAAAGGATCGTTTTCCTCACGTTTAATGAGCATATCGCAGATGTTTATACGCGCCGTCAATTGAGCTTCTTTGATTTCATGAGGGACCCACACATCGAGCTTGCTTACGTATCCCAGCTTCTTCAGGTGGTCGTGAACACTTGAATGATGGATGTGCAACGTGTCTTCAATTTCTCGTGTCGTGTAACGTGGGTTTCACTCAATCAAAGCCTTGATTTGGTCGTCATCAACCTCGGTGGGCCTCCCCGACAGAGGAACACCGTTGAGGTCAAAATCACCAGCACGGAATTTTGCGAACCACCGCTGGCACTGACGTTCTTGTAGAGCATTATCACCGTACACTTTATCCAACTTTTCACAAACTTGACGCGCGTTCTTCCCTTTACGTAAGTAAAACACTAAAATATGGCGAAAATGCACAGTTTGGTCTTACATCTTCAACTTGATGTCAAATGTCCGTAAATCAACCAAATCGCTCATTATTCCTTTTAGACTGCAGCTAGAACTGGCACCTGTCAAATGCCATAGCGATAACAGAGCTGCGCATGCCTCTAGTACTTCCAAAACCGCCCAACCGCCATCGGGTGCCAAGATACGTCATGACTTTTCCGACAACCCAATAGTTTCCATTGTACATAATTACTAACTTGATGTTACATTCCGACGATATTTAAGATTTTTGGTTTGGAAGCTGCATCGATGCGCATGCGTACTTATGCCATTTCACCAAAGCACTCTTGTAGTCGTAATTCCATGTGCTGCTGGGATTTTCTTTGGTGATAGTGCCGTACTCGAGTTAGCTAGTTAGTTGATTTAATATTTCAACTTTTTTTTTTTTGTGATTCAAGATCATCTGAAAGTAATTGTTTTGATTATTATAATTTTTAAATTCAAAAAAGCATTTTATAAAATCTCTAAGTAGATGGCTGTGTTGTTGTATTAGTATACTATACCAGCACGTTTTTTTTTTTTACTTGAAGATGAGAAATTTCATATTGGTAGGTATGTACAGAAATGACGAATTTGATTTTCTTCCTTTTTTTCGCTGAAATAGTCTATTCCACGTGTATAATAGAAATTCGACACCCTCATTTGGGACCGATTTTTTTTTTCGTTATCAATATATAAACGCCGCCACTTCCTAATGGACAGGGGACTGCGTTGAATCTGTGAAAACGTAAACAACTCGTAATACGACTGTTCTTGCTTATGAAAGAGCTGTCGAGTGTAATATTTTTTATTGTGATTTTACAAAGTTTATTAAAACTACAATATTCAACGTAGTAAATACGTAACAGTAATATGATGTCGCAAATATCTTTCAGATAATGTAACAGTAATGTAACGAAGTTACAAATATCTTTCAAATACGTAACAGTAACACGAAGTTGGTATGCTGAAGTTACAAAGACCTTTCACTGTAACGTATCAGTTATGTTTCAAAGTTATGTATCGTTTGAGGACATTTTGACGTAACCGTAAGGTTTCTGAAACATTACTGTTATATTGCGCAACGTATCTGAAAAGTCTCAATTTTGGAGTCCTACGTACTTGTAACATATACGAAATATTCTGTTCTGTGTGAGTTACCTCACCGCCGGTAATCCCCAGATCTAGTCCCTACGGACCACTATCTTTTTCGATCACTTCAGAACAACTTCGTTGGGAAAACCTTCGATGAAGTTGAAGATGTCGAAATTGCATTATAAGAGTTTGACTCCAAAACGGAGTAGTTCTGCAGAAAGGGAATTCAGTTACTACCAGAAAGATGACAAAGGGTCATAGATAAGAATTGTAGTTATACGAAAAAATAAAGATGTTAATAAATGAATGAATGAATGAAATACGGGTTTACACCATTGTACAATACAATTTTGGAAGATGTGAATCCGTTTATTGGGGTAAATATGACATGGATGTTATATTTACGCCAATAAACGTGGTTACATTCAAATTATTCGGAAACTTGAAACTTAGTCGTTCTGAGTGGTGTAGTGATTAGCATACTCGGGCGCTATCCGGGAGACGCGGGTTCGATTCCCGCTCCAGGACGACATGTCATATTTACACCAATAAACGGATTCACAACTTCCACATTTGTGTTACATATGTAAACGGATTTTTGAACGGATTTCACAACTTCCAAATTTGTGTAAACGTATATGTGTAAACGGATTCACAACTTCCAAATTTGTATTTGTATTATATTTGGAAGTTGTGAATCCGTTTATTGGTGTAAATATGACATGTCGTCCTGGGGCGGGAATAGAACCTGCGCCTCCCGGATAGCGCCCGAGTATGCTAACCACTAAACGACCCAGAACGACCAAGTTTCCGATTAATTTGAATGTAACCATCACGTTTATTGGTGTAAATATAACATCCATGTCATATTTACACCAATAAACGGATTCACATCTTCTAAATTTGTATTATACAATGGTGTAATCCCGTATTTTATTCATTGATATTCTGCGCCTCCGGGCAATCACGGGGACGAATTTTAAACCTCCACCCAGCAATAAGTCTTGCTGGGCCAGCCCTGGGCCATTGTTGGCAGCCAGCTCTGCCAACAATGGCCCAGAACTACGTTGCCGCTGTTGAACCGTCAATAGAATGTCCGGGCGGCCAACAGAAGGGCCAGCAGTTTAGGCCAGCAGCTGGCCATCAGTTGCCACCCCACCATTAGTTATCATAC
This sequence comes from Macrothele yani, assembly GCA_039090855.1. NCBI lineage: Eukaryota > Metazoa > Arthropoda > Arachnida > Araneae > Macrothelidae > Macrothele > Macrothele yani. The sequence goes on along the minus strand of CM077006.1, from coordinate 24,570,390 downwards.
GCCACAACAGGGCTACTATCACTTACCCATCACAGTCAATAGCTGCCAAAAGTGGCCCTTCAGCGGCCCTGCAAGCACGTGCCATAAATGATGGCAACCCTAATGTGGTCCGCTAGTTTCCTGGCAGTGGCAGCCGGCAATCACGTGACGTAACTGATGGCTTGCCGAATCTTGTCTGCCAATTCCCCAGTAGTAGTCATAAAAAAAAAATTATAACCGCAGTTTCCCAAAGCTACAACAATTTTTGTTTTTCTCCTTACGAAATTTCGGAGTTGCGCTGGGGGAATTTTCTCAACAGGTCCGGAAAAACGACGCCCGTTCGGATCTGGTTTGAAACGAACCAGAACTGTCTGCGTGGGAAGCGGGTGCTCTATCAACTCTACAACTCTACTGATTTGGCCCCCACGAGCATGGCTTGAAGCCGACCCTCTTTTCTGCGGAATGTGTAACGAATGGTTCTCTATTTAATTTTAAAATATTGCGAGGTATTTTTCACAAATGTCAGTTTCATATAATTCATAAATCTAGCTTTTCAACGCAGGATTGTTTTTTTTACCTTAATGGAACTTTACTTTTTCAACGAGAGTACCAACTTTTAAAGGCTTTTTCCGAAGTTTCGAGCGGTTCTTGTCGTCTTGAAAGGCGATTGTTGAATTAATATATTTACCCGTTCATGTCACATTCTGTTACATTTTTAACGCTGTAAATTTCCTTCCCGCTGTCCAAAGCTACATTTGTTTTAAAGAGGAAATATATTTTATTTTACTTCTCGTTATTTTTAGAAGTGAATTCCTCTAGTCTTGTGTATTCAACCCATGGATGAGTACATTATATCCCCATAGCGCTGCTTTTTTTTTTTTTTTTATTACAAGTAATTGAAACATTTTGTACACATATAATTCTTTTCTTTTTTTTTTTTTCAACATAACTCTTTTTTAATGTTTTTCCTGGTCTTTTGTTTCAAGCAGTTTAGTGAATGTTAACACGAAAGATTACACAGAAATTATTTCTTGTTATTCATGGGAATGGAGTGGGTGTATTTTATGGCTGTAATCTACCCAGCAAAAACTCAAGTGCTGGGAAACTGCTGGCCACCAGCTGGCAGTGATGGGTCACTGCTGGCTGAAATCTGCCGCTCACGGCCCGGTAGCGGTCCGTTGGTGGCAGCGCTATCAGTTGGCGAGCTATTGATGGCCCTGCAGCATCGCAGTGAATTGTGGGCCTCCAAGCAAGTGCAACTAGTGTGATGGACCACAGATGGCCCTGTTGTGGCATATGACAACTGATGGGGTGCAAACTGTTGGCCTGAACTGCTAGCCCTTCTGTTGGCCGCCCGGACATTTTATTGACTGTTCGGCAGCGGCAACATAGTGCTGGGCCATTGCTGGCAGTGCTGGCTGCCAGCAATGGCCCAGTGCTGGCCCAGCAAGACTGTTTTTGCTGGGGAAATGCACAAAAGTCAACATCCTTAATCGTTACAGCATCTGACTACTTTTCCCGGTAAATTTAGGGGGTGGGTCATCCCCACCTTGGGAAAATTCTGTGTGCCAGGGCGCACGGGCTCCTCCCTTGGGAAATTTCTGGGTGCGCTACTGTGCCTAAGGAGCTCTGTTAGGAATTAGGGCCACTCAACCACTTACCTAGAGGAACTTTCTAAGGCACATCACAACAATCGCACATATATATATATATAGTATTTCATGGCTTATACTAATATCTTCGTTGGCGTGGCATTTCAGTAGGAAATTAATTTGCCTCTTTATATATGCTTTTCTCTCTCTCTCCCTCTTTAACATCCACTAAAATAACACGATGGCGATAGCGTAGTCTTCAACTAACTGGTACCACGAGAGAGACAGCAGTTGTTGCTTCTGCGCATGCGCAGTTCCGTTGCTTCCACCTGGTGTTGGGGTTTCAACGGTTCCCAGCTACGGTTCACTAGTGGTACTTGCTTGGTAGCCCGCAATTCACGGCGATGCTGCAGGACCATCAATGGCTGCCAACTGATGCCGCTGCCACCAACGGACCGCTATCGGTCCGTGAGCGACAGATTTCAGCCAGCAGTGACCCATCACTGCCAGCTGGTGGCCAGCAGTTTCCCAACACTAGTGTTTTTGTTGGGCAGATTCGCTATATATGAATGCCTGTTGCTTCGACTAGCGAATCATGTGATGATTATATTCAAATTAATCGGAAACTTGAAACTTGGTGGTGTAGTGGTTAGCATACTCGGGCGCCATCGGGGAGGCGCGGGTTCGATTACCGCTCCAAGACGGCGAAATGTTCAAGTTTTCAGATATTGTCTGACTTAACATCCATGTCACATTTACACCAATAAACAGATTCACGTCTTCCAAATTATTATAAAGATGTTATTTATTAAAAAAGATTTTCTTTGTCTACTAAAAAGCAAAAAAACAAAGGTGTAAGAACTTTTGCATACACATAATGAAGTTTGACATCAGTTGGTTTTCTTTTAGTATTACTTCCATTTTCTTGTATTTTTTTTATGTTTAATTTTTGCAGGTAGTGCATTTTTGATTAATGAAATAAATAAAACTACATCATATACATTGTCACAAGGTTTCTTCAGCCTGTACTTGGTTGAGAGGTCTTAAGGACATGTTTATTACAAGGACTCTCGAGCGAAACATTACATGAATATAAGTGATTAGTAAGCTTGTTTTCAGGACCGAATCACTCAATAATCGTAGCATGTAGCTTTTGGAAATACCGATACCATAAAAGTAGAGTATATTTTTTTTTCTGTATTGTTTAGTTTAGCTGTTGAAATATAGCTTTATACTTCTTTATAGTATTGCCTGATGCAGGGAGTAGTTATCTTTCATTATGTTCTGTGCCAGTAACGCCCATGCCTACTGTAAGCATTGCTTAATCATGAAAGCAAATGTTTTAGAGTTACGTAACGGATCTCATTTTAAAGAAGAAAATGACGGAAAATGAAATAACAAAAAAACACGTTTTATTCTTCTTTGCCATTCACGATTATGGTCGTCACAGGAATTTATATCAGAGTATCTACCATCAACATTAAACCTGAAGGAAGTGTGGAAGCTATTAAAGAGGGAAATACGAAACTCATCGTTGATATGCATTGTATTTGAACAATGAGAAACAAAGAATAGTTTTTCTTCTTTAAAATAAAAGAAAACGAGAAAGAGCTTGTGAAGACATTTTAATCTTGATTTTGATGCTCTGGAAAAAAAAAAGGCGTTTGCTCATGTTGCTTGAAGAAAATGGAAATAAGGATGGAGCGAGATGATGGGTTTCGGAATAAAAACACATTACTACAGTAATTCCGCTGAGAGAGAGAAAGAGCGAAAGGCTGTACGACGTATGTTTTAAGCAAAAACAACAGCTTCTAACACCCTTTTGCAGATACCTGTGTATATTAAATCACTGATACCTTCTCGATATATATTGGATAAAAAAGAAAAACTAGAACAAAGTATGTCGAGGAGGGAAAAAAAAGGGGAAAACAATTTTTTTGAAAACACTAAACATTACATGTTAACAGTGGTGTATCTGAAAAACTCTATCCCCCCCCCCCTCGCAAGAAAAGAAATATCTTCCAGCCCCTTTTGCAAAAATCTTTTTGCTTTCAGTTAATGTAATTTTTAAATTCCACTTTATTATAGGTTTTATGCGCGTTTTAATAATTCAAATTCTTTCGAACGTATAGGTATTTTTCGTAAAACCAAAATTGTTGCACTTTATTTCTTGTAGCAAAAATGTACATTGTATAATTAAAATGATTGCCCTAGTTTTATACCAATACGAAGTGCTACGAAACACTTGTGTCAAATTTGATCATATAATGCAAATTTTATTCTTTTAGAGGACTAAGGGCAGCCTTTTGAAATGACTCACAAACACAAAACATGTAACTGCCGTGTGGCAGTGTCTAATGAACCCAATCATAAAATTTCTTTTACGGTAGCAGTTTTAAAAGCACGATAATTAAAACAGTACTCAAGCTTCCGATGGAGTGAAGAACTTATTTAATGTATAGGTTAAAAGTTTAAAAGATTAAAAATAAAGCCATAAGAACTTTCGGTCTTCCTAAGGACCATCATCAGATGGAAGTAATAAAGGAGCTTTTGGGGTGGGGAGACATAAGTAACTTTCAGGCAGAACGTGACGTACTAAACAGATGGTCATGTCGCCAAATCCAAATATGATAGTTTTAAATCGATATATGAATACAATCAATCAAGTGGTTAAATTATCGAATAAATAACATACAAAACAAGTAAGACGTAGAAAAAGAATAAATGTATGAAGGAGGCAATCTTACGTAACTAACCTACAATAACCGGATGATATGCATACTTAGGTCCAACAACAATGACAATTTTTTTTAAATAAATTAAATATTTTCATTCTCCACAACTGGAGGGAAAAGTTTTAATAGTTGTGTCCAAGGTGTCGGTATGTAGAGAGCAGTATTGTCATTACAACATGATGTTCCTTGTTCAGGAATTATCAAACTTTCGGTGAATAATGAGGAGGAGATTGTACGTGGTGTTATAACGATTTTTGCCTCTTTCCAATTAGGATAATACTGCCCATCGTTTACTAGTCTTGCAAGAGCAGTATTTGATAGGCCATTCTTAACGGTATATTTATGTTCATTGAGCCTTATTCCCAATGATCTTTTGGTTGATCCGATGTATTCGCTGGAAGGGGAACTTGATTCAAACAATCAAATGGAATAGTGTATACACCAAATTTGTTAGCTTCTGTATACACTATTCCACTTGATCGTTTGAATCAAGTTCCCCTTCCAGCGAATACATCGGATCAACCAAAAGATCATTGGGAATAAGGCTTAATGAACACAAATATACCGTTAAGAATGGCCTATCAAATACTGCTCTTGCAAGACTAGTAAACGATGGGCAGTATTATCCTAATTGGAAAGAGGCAAAAATCATTATAACACCACGTACAATCTCCTCATTATTCACCGAAAGTTTGATAATTCCTGAACAAGGAACATCATGTTGTAATGACAATACTGCTCTCTACCTACCGAAACTTTGGATACAACTATTAAAACTTTCCTCTAGTTGTGGAGAATGAAAATATTTAATATATTTAAAAAAATTGTCATTGTTATTGGACCTAAGTATGCATATCGTCCGGTTATTGAAGGTAAGTAACGTAAGATTGCCTCCTTATTGTATGTATTTGCCTTACTTCATTCATTTATTCTTTTTCTACGTCTTACTTGTCTTGTCTGTTATTTATTCCATAATTTGACCACTAGATTGTTTGTATTCATATATCGATTTAAAACTACAACATTTGGATTTGACGACATGGTCACCTGTTTAGTATGTCACGTTCTGCTTGTAAGTTATTTATACGTATATCTCCCCACCCAAAAAGCTCCTTTAGTACTTCCATCTGATGATGGTTTTTAGGAAGACCGAAAGTTCTTATGTCTTTATTTTTAATCTTTTAAACTTTTAACTTATACATTAAATAATTTCTTCACTTCATCGGAAGCTTGGGTACTGTTTTAATTATCGTGCTTTTAAGATTGCTACCTTAAACTTTTATGATTGACCCATTCCGCACGAGATCCTGATGTCTTGTCTAATGACCTTTTCCGATTTATAAGAAAATACAGAACAGAGCAAATAAGAAAGCATTAATAAAGAATTGTGGGAGAGAGAGAGTAAAATTATTTACTCTTGAATATAAAAACACACACTTAACATAATTAAGCAATGTTTTCCACATAGTAAGAATATTTTATTTTGACCCTGTTGTAAATAAAAAAAAAAAGTAATTTTTCGTTCCCGCGAAGAACATCCTTTAATTCATTATATTCTGAAGCATGCGTAGTTATGTGCAGACAGGTGTAATACATAACGCCTTATCATCACTGATATAAAAAAAATTCAGTCACATTCTCTTGTTAATATACATGTGTAGGAACTACTGCATTGGTGTAATAAAGGGGCCTTAGGTCCTCTGGAATAGCTGTTTTTCCGTCACCCAGTTTTTAGCACGTCTTTATGAAAAAAGATAGTGCTTATGTTATCGCTTTGTCCGTCCGTCTGTGGACACCATATATCTGCAACTATTAGTTCGTTTTAAAAAATTCTTTTGCATTGGGAAGCATAAAATATGCGAATGATCCTTCATTTTTTTTACGATATACATTTTCGCCGCTAGAGGGAGTAAATGCAGAAGATATCGAATTCAAAAATAAATATTTTATTCCATATATTTGCTTCTAAACTACAGATTGAAAAAATCCTTTTACCATTAGATTCCATTTATGTCGAAGAGTATTTAAGGTATAGTCACTTTTTCAAGTTACGCATAGGTTTTCCGCTAGGGGGCGTAAAAGGAAATTGCATTTCCCCCGATATCTTACTTATAAAACTCCGATTTGAAATATTTTTTTCTGCACCGGATACACATCCTGATGGGAAATCTTTTGCGTATAACTTGTAATGTTTTGGTAAAAACTGGCTTGGCAACCAGAGGGCGTAAGTGTTAATTTCTGCTGCTGATGTATTTGCTGGAAAATCTGAACTCTTAAACTCGACTGAAAAAATTATTTCGTTGACCGTTACCGCTTTCATCGAAAAACTTTTGAGAATACTTTCTTCTTAAATAATGCATGTTTTCCCGCCAGGGGGCGTACACGCATATCTTTTATTTGTCGATATCACTGCTTCTAAGAGTTCGATTTGAAAAATTCTGTCTTTGTTGGAGAACGTTTCCGCTGCGAAATGTTTCTCATAATTTCAAATTTTTCTCATCGCCCAAGTCTGCACCCAGAGAGCGTCAGTTTGGGATTCCGTTTACAGCAATATCTGCGGCAGTTAAAATCCAATTGAAAAACTTGTTTCTTCGGTCAGATATTACTGTTTTCCGTACCGGTTCCATTGACTTTGAATAGCTTTGATAAATTTAATTCGCGTCGGAACGGATTTAAAAGACGTGCTCATTACACCCGAAAATTCGGTGTCATCTTTCTTGCTACAAAATATGGCGAAAATGATTTCTTGATGATTTTACTTATTTACTGGGGGAAAAAAATTGCTTTTCTTTTAAATACTTCATTCAAAGCTGCTGTCAAAAATTGCTGGCTATTTCTTTAACAAGTTTCATATAAAGTTTCAGTAATTTTTTTTTTAAATCCACCTATTGAAGCTGGAGGCCCTCTTAGTTGTGAGGCTCTCCACTACACTACGAGGGTTGCGGGGGCTATCAGTACGCCCATGCATGTTAATTTAACCAGTGAAAACTCATTTTTAAAGCAAAACGAAAATATTTATGTGAAGTTATATAGTTCAACACCGTCAATATCTATGTATACTGCTTTGATGATTTAAGACTTTTACTTATTCAAATTTACTGGCGTAGGGGGTCATACTTGTTCAAAGAGGGCCGCAACACGATATATACACTATATTGACAAAAGTCACCGTACACCTAGAAGAGAAACACAACATAGCATTTATTGACATACATTAGTACGATGTCGGTTCACCTTTGGCCTTAATATGCATGCACTGACCCTTCGAGACATGCCTTCGACAAGGTTTTGGAACACAGCGATGGGTATGTGCTTCCATTCAGTACATAATGCTGTCGCTAACTGTTGCTTAGTAGTAGGCCTTACTTCTTAGTAGTCCAAACTTCTTATGTGGCGCTCTAATTCATCCAATAAGTGCTATATGAGATTAAGATCAGGTCTAAATGCTGGCCAGCCTACACACAATACGGTATTATCGTCAAACCAAGCCGTAACATTCCTTGCTTTATGGCTCTGTGCATTATCCTGCTGGTACCAACAAGGCTTGGTTTCATAGTATTGCCACAGAGTTGGTAAGGCATAATTGTCCAGAATATCCAGGTAGACTTGCTGGTTAACAGGTTTGTCCACGATAACAAATGGTCCGGGACCGTACCACGAAAAACACCCTCACTAGAGCACATTGCCAGCTCCAAACCTGACCGTAGGAACAGTACACTGTGGTAAATAGCATTCCTCCAGTTGCCTCCATACCTACACACGGCCATCAGACTTATGGATCGTGTATCTGGATTCATCAGTCCACAGGACCCGTTTCCATTGATCTACGGTCCACGATAAATGTTCTTTACGCCATGCTAAACGACAAATAGCATTTCGAGTGGAGATAAAAGGCTTATGAGCAGCCGCACGACCTCGGTAACCCATGGAGTGAAATTCTCTGCGAATGGTACGTATACATACCGAGGTTCAAGCATTTTTACTCTAATGTACACTGAGGTCTTGTGCAGTACTCCGTCGGTTAACTGTAACGAACCTCCTGAGGTTTCGACGTCCTTTATCACTAATTTTCTTTGGTCTGCCGGTACGTTTTTCTCCTTGAGGCACGCCATGTGTCTTCCACTTATTCAGTACATCCAAAACAGTTGGCTTGGGTATGTTTAAACGCCTCTCGGTTTCTGTTATGGACAACCCACTAATATAACATCCAACAATCTTTCCTCTCTCAAAGTCAATTCATTTGCCGCCCCGGTGGCGCAGTGGTCTAAGGCGCTGGCCTCTGATCATTAGTCCGTAAGGGGTCCGGGTTTGAATCCCGGTCAGGCATGGATGTTGTGTTTGTCTTACGGCACTGGCTCTCTCCCTTCCCTGGAACCAGTGACCCTAAATTAGGGACGGGCGACTGCTTATAGCCCATTGAGTTGCTCACGGTGGTCGTTAAACCTCCAATCAAAAAAAAAAAAAAAAAGTCAATTCAGTGACAATTTCACTCAACCTCACAGTGCGATATGATCGCGGTCAGCTGCAGGCTTGTTTTTATACCGTCTGCAGCTGTACCGCGCATCTTCACAACGCAGCGGATCTGTTCATTTGCTTATGATGGCGTGTCCTGTGACTTTTGTCAATATAGTGTATGTACAGAAGATCGCCTTGGAGGTAGAGGTTTTAAGTGAAATTTTTATGCGTTTGTAGTTCCATGTATCATTATTAAACATTCGCAATCCGTTGGTGGATGAAGTTCTCCCCCAAGCCTGTTCAGCGAATCTGTCTTGACAAATTTTCTTATATTTCACTCCAGTGTGCTTTTGAATTTCATCCTCCCATGTACCGCGCGGTCTTCTGTTTAGTATTTTCCTGTTTTTTGTCACCCAGTCCAACACTTCAGTTAGTTCCTTTAGGACTCATCGCCGTGATCATGTCATTCGCTCTTGTAATTTTCCTTCGAGTTTTTGGTCCTATCTTTCTTCGTTACGCCAAGCATGTATCTGTCAATGCTTCTTTGATATTTTCGCAGCCTGTAAGTTCTTTCTACACTGGTTTCCATAAATAAATGAACAAAATGAAAAATCGCGATAAGGTGGTTAATTATATTTAAATATGCACGAAATTTGCATATGTTACAGGCAAAGTACTACAGCATCATTGATGGTATACAAATGAGTAGCGCTGGCATAGCTTTGTGCAAATTAATAGCAGCTTAGAACTGGTTTTTTCTCAGTGAGTCGCCAATTCACGTGCAGAGATTGAAGAAAGGATTTCGTGATAAAGATTGTGTTGTAATGACTTCGAGACGTGATTTACCAGTGGAATTACAATTACGCTACAGAGCTATAGGCAGACTCGAAGCTGGCCAGAATTAGGCGAACGTAGCTAGGTGGCTGAATATAAGTCGTTCTGTGATCCTAAGGCTGTGGAATCGCTTCCAAACCATAGAAATCATGTTCCCGCAGGTACGCCAAGGCACGTCTAGGGTAACAACCTCTCACAAGATCCTGTCTAGTAGCTTCCAAACCTTATAAATCATGTTTCCGCAGGTACGCCAATGCACGCCTAGGGTAACAACCTCTCAGAAGATCCGGTGTAGTAGTTTCAAAATCATAGAAATCATGTTCTCGCAGGTACGCCAAGGCACGCCTAGGGTAACAACCTCTCACAAGATCCTGTCTAGTAGCTTCCAAACCATAGAAATCATGTTCTCGCAGATACGCCAAGGCACGCCTAAGGTAACAACATCTCACAAGATCCTTCTAGTAGCTTCCAAACCATAGAAATGATGTTCCGGCAGGTACGCCAAGGTACGCTTAGGGTAACTACCTCTCATAAGATCCTGTCTAGTAGCTTCTAAACAATAGAAATCATTTTCACGCAAGTACGCCAAGGCAAGCTTAGGGTAACAACCTCTCACAAGATCCTGTCTAGTAGCTTCCAAACCATAGAAATCATGTTCCTGCAGGCACGTCTAGGGTAACAACCTCTCACAAGATCCTGTCTTGTAGCTTCCAAACCTTATAAATCATGTTCCCGCAGGTACGCCAAGGCACGCCTAGGGTAACAACCTCTCACAAGATCCTGTGTAGTAGTTTCAAAATCATAGAAATCATGTTCTCGCAGTTACGCCAAGGTACGCCTAGGGTAACAACCTCTCATAAGATCCTGTCTAGTAGCTTCTAAACAATAGAAATCATTTTCACGCAAGTACGCCAAGGCAAGCTTAGGGTAACAACCTCTCACAAGATCCTGTCTAGTGGCTTCCAAACCATAGAAATCATGTTCCTGCAGGTACGACAAAGCACGTCTAGGGTAACAACCTCTCACAAGATCCTGCCTAGTAGCTTCCAAACCATAGAAATCATGTTCCCGCAGGTACGCCAAGGCATGTCTAGGGTAACAACCTCTCACAAGATCCTGTCTTGTAGCTTCCAAACCTTATAAATCATGTTCCCGCAGGTACGCCAAGGCACGCCTAGGGTAACAACCTCTCACAAGATCCTGTGTATTAGTTTCAAAATCATAGAAATCATGTTCTCGCAGGTACGCCAAGGTACGCCTAGGGTAACAACCTCTCACAAGATCCGGTCTAGTAGCTTCCAAACCATAGAAATCATGTTCTTGCAGATACGCCAAGGCACGCCTAGGGTAACAACATCTCACAAGATCCTGTCTAGTAGCTTCCAAACCATAGAAATCATGTTTCCGCAGGTACGCCAAGGTACGCCTAGGGTAACAACCTCTCATAAGATCCTGTCTAGTAGCTTCTAAACAATAGAAATCATTTTCACGCAAGTACGCCAAGGCAAGCCTAATGTAACAACCTCTCACAAGATCCTGTCTAGTAGCTTCCAAACCATAGAAATCATGTTCCAGCAGGTACGCCAAGGTACGCCTAGGGTAACAACCTCTCATAAGATCCTGCCTAGTAGCTTCCAAACCATAGAAATCATGTTCCCGCAGGTACGCCAAGGTACGCCTAGTGTAACAACCTCTCATAAGATCCTGTCTAGTAGCTTCCAAACAATAGAAATCATTTTCACGCAAGTACGCCAACGCAAGCCTAGGGTAACAACCTCTCACAAGATCCTGTCTAGTAGCTTCCAAACCATAGAAATCATGTTCCAGCAGGTACGCCAAGGTACGCCTAGGGTAACAACCTCTCATAAGATCCTGCCTAGTAGCTTCCAAACCATAGAAATCATGTTCCCGCAGGTACGCCAAGGTACGCCTAGGGTAACAAGCTCTCATAAGATCCTGTTTAGTAGCTTCCAAACAATAGAAATCATTTTCACGCAAGTACGCCAAGGCAAGCCTAGGGTAACAACCTCTCACAAGATCCTGTCTAGTAGCTTCCAAACCATAGAAATCATGTTCCCGCATCTATGCCAAGGCACGCCTAGGGTAACAACCTCTCACAAGATCCTGTCTAGTAGCTTCCAAACCATAGAAATCATGTTCCCGCAGGTACACCAAGGTACGCCTAGGGTAACAACCTCTCATAAGATCCTGTCTAGTAGCTTCCAAACCTTACAAATCATGTTCCCGCAGGTACGCCAAGGCAAGCGTAGGGTAACAACCTCTCACAAGAACCATCTCTAGTAGCTACCAAACCATAGAAGTCATGTTCCCGCAGGTACTCCAAGGCACGCCTAGGGTAACAACCTGTCACAAGATCCTGTCTAGTAGCTTTCAAATCATAGACCATAGAAATCATGTTCCCGCAGGTACGCCAAGGTACGCCTAGGGTAACAACTCTAATAAGATCCTGTCTAGTAGCTTCCAAGCCATAGAAATCATGTTCCCGCAGGCACGCCAAGGGTAACAACCTCTCATAAGATCCTGTCTAGTAGCTTCCAGACCATAGAAATCATTTTCTCGGAAGTACGCCAAGGCACGCCTAGGGTAACAACCTCTCACAAGATCCTGTCTAGTAGCTTCCAAACCATAGAAATCATGCTCCCGCAGGTACGCCAAGGCACGCCTAGGGTAAAAACCTCTCACAAGATCCTGTCTAATAGCTTCCAAACCTTATAAATTATGTTCCCGCAGGTACGCCAAGACACGCCTAGGGTAACAACCTCTCACAAGATCCTGTCTAATAGCTTCCAAACCATAGAAATCATGTTCCCGCAGGTGCGCCAAGGCACGCCTAGGGTAACAACCTCTCACAAGATCCTGTCTAGTAGCTTCCAAACCATAGAAATCATGTTCTCGCAGGTACGCCAAGGCAGATCTAGAGTAACAACCTCTCACAAGATTAATACTTGCGGCTATTTGTGCGACAGAAGAGGACTGCTACGCCGATCCATCTTCGATCTGTGCTTGTTGCAGCTACCGGAAGAACAGTATCAGCTTCTGAGGTACGCAGGCTATAAGAAGGAGAGCTCTATGCTATGTGACCTGTTACCTCCCGCCACAGGAGAGAACGTTTGAATTAAGCGCGCATGCATGTATATTGGAGTCCAAATCAATGGAGATCTGTGCTGTTCACGGACGAGCCCTGGTATGCTTTACAGAGTGATTCTTGGCGAATTTTGATCTGGAGAGAGCCAAGGACCAGATATCATCCCTCTCTAATCCGTGAAAGGGATATGTATGAAATGAGAAACTCACCGTCTATGTACGATATTTAATAAAATACGAAATATATTTACAGTTAAAATATCCCACTAGCACTTTCGGGGTAACATTTACCCCATCATCAGGTGGAACACAGGCAATGTGATACTCCTTTATATAGTTGTGCAACGATGCATTATGGGTATAAGTCATCAAACGTCGCACGGGTCGTGACCGTTGCCATTATGATAGAGTAAAGAGTATAATTTCACAAGTTATTAGTTTAACATATCAGTACAAGGATTCGTTACAAATACATACGTATGGTGGAGGTAATGTGCTTGCTTGGGGAGGCATTTATTTAGGTGGAAGTATCTACGTACTGCCAGGTGGCAACTTGAACGCTCGGAGGTATAAAATGATATCATGGACCCCTTTTTTCGGCCATGCAGGTGCAATTGAAGGCACATTCATATTGCAAGTCAAGAATGCTCACCCACACACAAGGTTGCTGGTACAGCAATACCTTGAAAAGCAGGCGGACTATTTTTCGTATGGAGTTACCAGCACGCTCTCCTGACCTTAACCCAATCGAGCATGTGTGGGAAGCTCTGGTAGGCATGTTGCTGCCTTCAACGTCTCCCTACCCCTCCCAGAATCTTGCATGAGCTTCAAACTGCTTTGCTTCAACAATGGGCTATGCAACCTGCGGATCTCATAGACACCATTATTAGCAACATGGAACATTGCTGTTGGGTCTGTTTTGCGGTTTGGGTTGATCACACTCCATATGGAGACATTTCTTAATTTAATTTTTGGAATACTGATTTATTTCTTTGTTATTTTCAGAGGAAATACAAAATCTAAATGCTTTGATTAAAATTTTCTTGCGATTTACTGTAACGTATGGTACAATGAAGATTTTCACTAAGTTTCATTCAAATTGGTTGCATATTTTTGACAATATAACAATTTGTTGCGTAATTTATGAAAACCAGTGTAGGTCTACATCTGTGATCTCCAAGGAAGAACTAGAATTTTGCATCGAATAGACACTCATTTTTAAGACATTGATAAAATCTCTTTAAAATTGTGCTGTTTCCTCCAAAAGCACTCCAGCCAAATTTCCTATATCTATTAATTTCTGCTTCGATGTGGCCAGCGCTTGATACTTTTGTCCAAGTTACAGGTAGGAATCAGTTACTTTTAAATTTGTCTCCATCTATCTCTGATTGTTTAGTTCTTCTAGTTTTGTTTTCTGCAAGCTCGTGTTAATCACACTTCTTAGCACGTCTTTTGGAAAAGTACGTGCTTTTATAGCATCACTTTGTCCGCCCGCCTGTGTACATCATATATCTGCAGCTATTAGTCCATTTGAAAAATCCTTTTTACATTGGAAAGCTTGAAATGTGAGAACGGTGATCCCTGCTTTCGTATCTTTTTTCCGGATAAATAACTTTGCCGCCAGAGGGCGTAAACGCAGATGCATTTTATTCCATATATATTTGCTTCTAAATATCCGATTGAAAATTGTTTTTCTTCCTTTAAATGCCATTTATAACGAAGACTGTTTTGGGTAAAGTTTATTTTTCAAGTAATGTATAAACGTTCCTCTAGGTGAACGTCGAGGTAAATTGGGATTTCTCCGATATCTCTGCTTCTAAAAGTCCGATTTCAAAAATTCTTTCTGCGTCGCACATAGCTTCTAGTAAGAAATGCCCTACCTATAATTTTTGGTAGAGAATAGTTTGGCCAAAAGTGGGGGGGGGGGGTAAGTGTTTATTTCTGGTTCTGATGTATTTGCAGCAAAAGCTGCACTTCTGGAAACTCAACTGAAAAAATTCTTTCGTGGACCGATGTCACTCACCTCGGGAAGCCTTTTGAGAATACTTTCTGCTTAATATTGTGCGTAATTTTTCCGCCAAGGGGCGTAGATGTACATCTTATTTTTGCCCATATCTCTGCCTCTAAGATTCCGATTTGACATATTTCTTGGTGAACATTTACGGTGCGAAGTGTTTCTTTTGTAAGATCAGATATTTCTTAACGCACAAGTGTGCCACGAGAGGGTGTAAGTTCACGTTTCAGTTTCCTATTGAAAAAAATATTTTTCGGTAAGATACTACCAACTGAAAACTCTGCGTATTTTATTCCCAGAATAATGCACAATTTCTCCGCTAGATAGCGCAAATATTTAATCTGTATTTCTGCTTCTAAATGTGCGATTTAAAAAATGTTTCAACACAGTCTACCGTTCACCTTGTTGAACACTTTAGATTTGTATTTGAGTTCTATAGTTCACAGTTCTGTCGCCAGGTGGTGTTTGGGAAATTCTGTTTGCAGCTGTATCTCCGCTTCTAAAATTCGTATTGCTGCCCTGGTGGCGCATTGGTCTAGCGCTGGTTTCTGACCTTTCGTCCCAGACGGATGGTGGTAGGATTTTTAGACACGATGAGATGGATGTTAATAGGACGCATGTAATAGGATTTGTCACCGGGTTCGAATCCCGGTGAGGCATGGATGTTGTTTATTTTGCGGCACTGGCTCTTTCCCTTCCCTGGAACCAGTGACCATAAATTAGGAACGGGCGACTGCTTATAGCCAGTTGAGTTGAGTTGCTCACGGTGGTCTTTAAACCTCTAATCGCCGCCCCGGTTGCGCAGTGGTCTAAGCGATGGCCTCTGATCATTCGTCCGAAAGGGGTCCGGGTTCGAATCCCGGTGAGGCATGAATTGCACAGCTTTCGTGCTAGGGGGCGTTAAGGTCAAAACCTTTTTCTCGCTATCTCTGCTTCGACGTATTTGAAAAGTTCTCTTTCCTTAGCATAGCTTTTGCCATGAATACTTTTCGCGTGTTTTCAACTTTTCCATTCTGCAAAATTCTTCCGCTGGAAGGCGCATAGATATTAGGTGTACAAATAAGTTTTAAACCGTTTTAAAACAACGCAATATGTAATTGAGGGAAAACAGCAATACCTTTTACGAATCAAAATATGCGCCGCCGTTATCTATCACCTTTTCCCATCGGTCGGTAGCTGACGGATTCCAGCCATTAAGAATACTTAGTCATGTGACGCGATGATTTTTTTAAACCCATTTTTGCACTTTGTCACATGTCCGGAACCCTACAGCAGGCAAACCATGCTGCATCGATCGGAACAAATGATAGTCTGAAGGGGCTATGTCGGGACTATACGCCGGGTGCTCTAAAACTTTCCAGCCAAGCGTCAATAACGTTTCCTTGACCGATTTTGCGACATGCGGCCTAGCGTTGTCATGCAGTAATTCACGGGACGTAATCCTTTTCCTGTGAATGGACGTTTCCGACAGATTTCCTGGTTCAATTGCAGCAATTGTTGCTTGTACCGATCAGCAGTAACAGTTTGACCCTGTTCCAATAGTTCATAATAGAGCACACCTTTCATATCCCACCAAATACACAGCACAAATTTCTTGGAGTGAATATTGCGTTTCGGTGTTAAAATCGTTGCTTCACCGGGCGGGGTCTGCCCAGTATTTTTTGCGTTTGGGATTGTCATACCATATCCACTTTTCATCACCCGTAACGATTTTCCACAGGAAAGACTTTTTGTGTTGTTTATTCAACAGATTCAAACACTTCATTACACACTCATCCCTGTTCCTCTGGCTGAGGTCATGTGGCACACATTTTCCTTCCTTCTGAATCTTTCCCATTGCGCGCAAACGATTGGAAATGGTTTATTAAGTTACCCCCAGTTGTTCAGCTAGTTCGTTTTGCGTTTGAGTCGAATCTTCATCCAGCAATGCTCGCAGTTCCTCATGTGCAACCTTCCGCTACGATCTCGATCGCTAACATCAAAATCACCTGCTTTAAACCGTCTAAACAAAAACTCACACGCGCTTTTCGGTACAATATTCTCCCCCAGAACAGAACAGATCGATGCACATGCATTTGCAGCATTTTTTTCTTGATGAAATTTGTAACGAATGCAGTGTCGAATAAATGCAGTATCACTTGCCATCTTTCACCTACTGATGTGCAAGTGCGTTTGACTGTTGGGCAAACTTCTGGACCAGTACCGGTCACATGACAACTCGGGGTAATGTCGGATATGTAAATTAGCGGTATACGTCACACAAAAAACGATTTAAAACTTATTTGTACACCATATATATTATGTTTCCTTCTATATTTCTTCTTTTAACGGTTCGATTTGAAAATCTTTGTCTTTGATATCTTCCTTCTGCTATGAGAATTTTTTTTTATGAGCCATTTGTTAATTTTAGTAATAGCCCTGGTGGAAGTAAGTAGGTGTTTCTATTTCTGGATGTTTTATCGATTGTAGAAATCCGGTTTTGTATTTTTACCAACCTGTTCTATTGACGGTTAATAATTAAAAAAAAAAATTTCGCGTCGGAAAGGATTCAAAAGACGTTCTTATTACAACAGAAAATTCTGTGCCATCTTTCTTGTTTTTACTCTTGTCAGCACGTTTCTGAATCGCCCTCTGTAGTTCTGAGAGGGTATTTGCATAATTTACTATGTTGTCAGCAAGACGATGGTGGGTTAAACAACCTCCCTAAGTCTTTATCTACCTGTCTTCCTAGTTGAAAGGCGTGTTATGCAATGAGGCGCTGAAGAGCTTTGTATTATAGGTGTAGCATGACCAAGTTATGGGGATGGGAGGAGGAAGTGTAAACTATTTGGGGGGGGGGGGCGACGCCATTCTCGGAAAACGTTGATTCTGTCTGATGAGGATTAAAATACTTAATACTTTTCAAAGCACCTCATGCACCCATTTAATGATAAATAATATCATTGGAACCAAAATTATTGATCCTGAGCCGACGTGTTAACAACGTACTGGCCACCCCGGTAGCGCAGGGGTCTAAGCGTTGGCCTCTGATAATTCGTTCGTAAGGGGTCCGGGTTCGAATCCAGTGAGGCATAGATGTTGTGTTTGTCTTAAATCACAGGCTTTCTCCCTTCCCTGGAACCAGTGACCCTAAATTAGGACGGGAGACTACTTATAGTCCATTGAGTTGCTCACGGTGGTCGTTAAACCTCCACTAAAAACGAAACAAAAAAACAACAACGTACTGTGCTTCATTATGTATCGCTTTTTTTCTCGTTTCTGGGTTGAACACTATGAAAGGAAGAAGCGATACTGTATTTTAGTACAACGTGTTGTACTAAAATACAAAAGGGAAGGGCTTGGAGTGTTACAACCAGTGGGGTAACCAGAAATTTCTTGGGGCTGAGGTGTCGTCCATGGCTTTGGTTCATTGGTGAGAGCCTCCCAGAAGAAACTACTCCAAGTGGGAATAAGGCCAAAATCTTTAAAGGTCAAAAAATGCAAAAAAAAAAAAAACAAAAAAAAAAAAACAAACTGAGAAACGAAGACCCCTTCTTCTTCCCCTTTGTATTTGGCTACGCCTATGGTTATTACGTCACGTTTCGAGGCTTCTTAGTTCAGTCTTTTAAGATTGAATCGAATTTTTTTTTTAAAAAGGCCTTTCAGAGATTTCATCTTTTGTGTCCATAGATCGGAATGTACTGCATGTAAAGCCTAGTCCACACTTGGAAACATTGTTTGCAAACAGTTTGCGAACAATTTGCAAACTGTTGGCAAACATTGTTTTTCAAACATGTTTCATTGATGTTTTGCGTCCGCCAAGTTGACTTCTAGATGTTTTCCGAGGACAAGAGCCATTTTCTTTAAAGCATCTCACTTTTTATTCCTGTTTTTATACTCAGAGTGCGTAACGACCCAAAGTATTTTCCGTGACTGGAACTAAATGAATTCTAAAGTATTTTTTGGAGTTCACACACTTATTATTACTGAAACAGATAATCTAAAAACAGCAGAAATCAGTACAGATGTTTCAAATGCTGACGTACGACCTTTTGAAAGAGTTCAAAGGGACTGCGCATGTGCGTATTTCGCACATACGTAATCCTAGTAATTTTTTCTGTCTCCTGACGGCCAGCTGTTCCGGCCATTTTTCTCAGCTAGTCTTTTGGTGCCCTTTTTCCTAGCTAGGCTTTGGCGCCTTTGACAAATTTCGAATTGTCCGCATTGAAAAAATAAATCGAACCATGATATTTACCTTTTTTTTTATAAGGCTGGATTTACCTGTCATCAAAAACTCATTTTTTGACAGGTAATTTAAAATAAAACCAACATATGATTACAATGTAGATTAATACTCAAGAAACGCATATAGCGTATTAAATCCGTTTATTTTTATGGCTTAATAAGCACAAAGATTCGCCATGCTTTCGCACTCTATTGGGAGGCTTTTTTAAGGAAATGGTAGACATAAAATGCTGGGAATTGGAACACGTAAGGAACAATGATGATTTTTGAAAATAACGTGGGTGACATCACGAGCATATTACATGAATTTTTAGCACGTAATTACACGGCACGTCGCGACGTGTTCCCGTCTTTTAATAACGCATGCCAAAGTATTGGTAGTTCAGTGGGGATTATATCATTGCATGCTACTTTGCTGGAGAGGATTTCGACAGTTTCCCTGATGGCAGTCTCTTTGAAGTTCGTGTAAGGGGCAATTCTTCTAATACTATTCCATACTGGAGCGGCCGATGAATTCATGACTTCTGTAGCGAGGGCTGTATTCTGCATGTTCTGGTTGACACTTCGCACGTGTTCTTTACATCTAGTGTCCAAAGATCGCTTGTCATTCCGATGTACATCTTTTCCGTGTTGTCCGGATATACCAATGGTATAGCGTACACACCTAAAGAGAAATTCTTGTGCCACATAGAGAGATGTGGAAGTCTTCCGTACAAAAGCCAAACTCAATCCTGGGAGAAGTTCGACTGTTGACCACGGTAAGAAGAGACCACGTCCGAACACCAACGAAAGGGAATGCAAGAATAAAGATAGAGGGGGAAGGGAGTGGAACCGAAAAATAGGAGTAGAAAGAGTTGAAATATACGCAATAACTTCTCTGTGTTGTCATTGTATGGATCCACGGAAGGGGACAGGAATTGTAAACTAAAAAAAAGAAACTCTTTTCCTTGCTAGTTGGAAGATACTTTGCCTCCAGCGGTAAGGAATCTGAATCTGCAACTCAACCATCACCAAGGAAAATCAGCACACGTGTTTTATCACTCCCCCGGTTCTGAAACCTACGGCAACCTCAAGTTTATAACTAATGAGCAACATATGCTGTACACTTTTATAGGGATGCACATCAGCGAGGTGTATTAGCTTATGAAATATGTAGGAAGTACACCAAAAGATGTATGGTGCTCAGCTTTGGCCATTGATATAATGTATACGGAATCAATTAACCGCTGCATAATTGAAAGTACTGAGGGTCACGTGCCGTGTAACTTGGAAGAATACCATCAGAAGGGAGAAAGTAACACGATCTGGTATTTCTAAGAAGTTATGTAGCAAACCTGCGCTGGTATGGGCATATATTGAGATAAAACGTAAGACACATGAGACATAGAGTTATGAGCATATAGAACGCAGGAATATCTACGATGAGATGCAGACTGACCGTGTAAGTTATCGTATTGAAGGAACAGAATTTAAATACTGATATTATGTATGTATGTGTTTTATACAAAAGTGTTTGAATTTAGTGGTTTGTTTATGCTGTTCTGATAGCTTCTTTTTTTAGGTATTAATGCATGTTTTTCTCCTTTTATTTATTTTCTGCAGGCTGTCAATGAAATTTATATAAGGTTCTTGGTCTTCGTTTCTTTTATTCCTGATTTTACTTAAAAGTACTTGCGATCTTCAGTGGGCGAGTAAGTTACTTTTTCTTCTTTCTTTTTCGACTTTTAAGACCTTCATCAATATTAATTCGCTTTATTTGATGGGAGTATGTTGTCTTTTTTCGTAATTATTGCTTCTAATGTAATAAAGTTAACTAATTTACCAGTCTTTATGATATTTTTATAAAAGTTTTGATGTAACAAAAATATTCAGACCTTGTTATGGTGTTCATGATCTTAAAAGTTATGAAGGTAAAGTGAATGACAGCTCCTCGTCGACGAAATGAATGTAGTTTTTACTCTAATCAAACTACGTTCCTGAAGTGAAAAAATCACTTAATCTTTGTGAATGCTTACGCCTATCCTTTCTATAAATAAGTTGCAATTTTTTCTTGCTATTGCTGTTATTGTTAGTTTAATGTGCTGTTTCACTGGAGAAGCAAGTTAATTAGTGCTTATTATGAGCATAAGACGTGTATCTAAAATGTTAAAATATGCATGTGATCTTAAAAAGTAAGTTGACACGTGTTGATTGGATCATACATATTTTATGGCTGGGTGAAAGACCCTTTTGGAAATACGGTATTGAGAGTACACGATGTATATTATATGAGGCGTTATCCAAAAAAATTGTAACCATCATGTGCAATGGTTTCTGATGGACAAAACCCTGATTTAAAGATAAGAATTTAATTTTTGAAGTTATCCGCACGTAAGGAAAAGGAATAGGATCTGTCTGTAAATGTTTATTACATATTTTCTATTTCTGCAACTTCTTTATTTACAACATATTGGTATGGTACACTGCGTTCTTTAGTTTTCCAGTGAACGAAAATACAGTGTGGGAAACCTGAAACCCCATCCAATTTAAAATCTGGGGATTGTGTATCTAACCGAAGTGCAGAGTGATAGATCTGAAATCCCATCCAATTTAGAATGCGATGATTCTATCTGTCTAACCTTTGACGTATATGGGCAAATTCACTACTCAAAAGATGTGTCCAGATTCTTTTGTTCATGTAGTTTTTACCTCCCGGCCTACTAGAACAATTTATCTTTTTATTCATTCATATTGTTCTCACTTTTTCATTTATCAATCCAATTTCTTATGGTTGATTCATATCAACTTTTACTCATTAAATTATTGTTTCTTTCATTCATGACTTCATACATTAATTTATGTGACAACATGCATTTACTTAACTGCGCTATTGGGAAAATACAGGCGTTTCTTATCCGGCCTGTTTATTTTCATTCACGCAACATTTCTTGTGCATTACTTCATTCATACTATCATTAATTAATCAAGTAATTTCTGTGTCAGCCTGCAGTAGCCTATCCGCGTTTTTGAGAAAAAAGTCAATAAGATAGGTTTGCAGTTATGTACTTTTACTATTCATTCATTCATTCATACTCTCATCACTTGTTCATTAATCTATTCATTCATTCTGTTTTGAATTTTTCGTTAAATCATTTATTTTCATTTGTTATGCGTTAAACCATTCATTATCATTAATCCGTTAATACCTTCATTGCTGATTAATTCACTATTCATACTCTCATTACATATCCATTAACTCATCCATTTGTATTGACATTTGAATGCCATTAATTCAGTCTGCAATCTTATTTTGTTGCATATTCATCAAATCATTAGTTACTGTACTCACAAATTCATGCTCTCATATTGTATCCGTTGAGCCATTCATTCTCTCATTAGGTATTTGTTAAATTATTCATTCTCTCAGTAATTACCAATTAATTCCTTCATACTCACTTCACATTTATCAATCCATTCATCCATGCTCTCATTATCTCTTTACGAATTCATTCATCTGTACTGCGATTTATTTGTTTATTAATTCAACCATAAGTCTTGATTATTCATTAATCCGTTGATTAATATACCACATTCATTGCTTATTCATTCATCCGTAAATGTTTATTACCTACTCACTAATTCATTTGTTCTGCCATTTACTTATTCATGTAATTCTTAGTCTCACTGGTCATTTATTTATGTACAGTATTCATTATTCATTTATGCGTATTCCCATTACCTACTCACTCATTCTGCTATTTACTTATTCATTAATTCAGTTATTAGTCTAATTGATCATTCGTTAATCCATTTATCCATATACGGTATTCATTATTCATTCATTAGTATTCGCACTGCCTACTCACAAATTCATTCATTCATTTTGTACTTGCATTTACTTATTCAGTTATTAGTCTCATTGCGTACTCATTCATTCATTCTCTTTAACTGTTCGTTAAATAATTCATTCACCCATTTTCACATTTATTATCGTTAATACATTCATACTTTCATTGCTGATTCATTCATCCATACAATCATTACCTATTCATTAATTCATTAATTTTTACTGTCACTTGTTTATTCATTAATTCATTAATTTTTACTGTCACTTGTTTATTCATTAATTCATTAATTTTTACTGTCACTTGTTTATTCATTAATTCAGTCATTTCAATCCTATTCCTTATTCATTAATCCATTGATTCGTATACTCGTTATTTATTAATCCATTGATTCGTATACTCGTTACTTAATAATCCATTCATACTCTCATGACTTATTCGTTCATATATTCATTCATCACCCATTTGTTTTTTGACTTTCAAGACAAATATGCTGGTTTTTGAACACTGATGTACGTATATTATTCATTCTCTCTCTCATTGAGTCATTTATACGCTTTTTCGTATATGTCTTGGCTGCGTAATTGAGACAACGCACTGGTTTTCTACTTATCTATTCGTAGTACGTCGTCAAGTCAAAAAACTTGGCTTTTGCTGTTCCCGCTCTTTCATTGCAGTGTCATAGGGTTACGAATATTTTCCGTGCGACGAACGACAACTGAAAACTGCACGCACGCTTGTTTTATCATGGTTAAACACAGGTGTTTCGTGGTTTTATCAAGAACATCGCGTGATCAGTGACACCGCGTTTGTACAGACTCTCCATATGTTCAGTGTAAATGAATTCGAGGGTTCATGTACGTCTGTCACTTTTTAAATAGAAGCACACGACTCTTTAGGCGACAAGTCACCTGCCAAAATTCAATTACGCTCTAGTTCCACTTTTTTTTCTCTACGATTTTTTTTGTCACGACAGATAAACTTCAAACGCATTCGAAAGGATTTTTTGAGCCAACTAATTCTGTGTAGGATTTAATTAAAGCTCTTGCTGGTTGGTAGAGTTTCGCCTTTTATTTTTTTACGCAGTGCGTTTCTGCGTCGTGAATGTGTTTCCTGTAGATATACACTCAATAATAAAACATTAGAGATACCTACCCAATGACTTGCTGGTCTTCCTCTAGCGCGAATAACCGCCTGTGTACGCTTAGGCATACACTTCACCAAATACGGAGAGTTTCCGAAGGTAATGCCAGCCATGCCTGTTTCAGCATTGTCCACAACTTCACTCATGACGTCGGTCCAAGATCTGTGGATCTGATGTTCCGCTCCAAGGCATCCATCCCACAGAGCTTCCACAGGGTTTAAATACGGGAAACTTGGGTGCCACTGGACGATTCGAAACATAGATGAGTGTTCCTCGAGGCATGTCTGGGTTGTTGCGGCACTGAAGCAGACCATCGTCTGCAGGATACGCGAAGGCCATGAAAGCGTGTAGGTGATCAGCCAGCACATGCTGGCAGCGCTTAAGGGCTACTCCACACACACACACACTGAAGGATCTAATATGTCCCATGAGGAGGCTCCCCAAAGTACCTCAGAGCCACCACCTCCTTGAACAGGGCCACCTTCGATCGACGGGAAAATGGACTCATGCTGGCGACCCCACACCCGCACTCTCCCGTCAGCTCGGTACAGCTGAAAACGGGACTCATCTGACCTCACGACACGGTGCCACTCTGCTGAGGTCCACTTTGATGTTCCCGGCACCGATCGAGGCGTAATTTCCGATGGGGAGTAGTGAACAGTGGCACGAGTAAGGCTTCGGCTCCTGTTGCCCAGAGTATGGTGCGTATGCCTTACCGTTCGCTCGTAAACGCTGCTTGGACCTCCGCCATTTAAACTGGATGTGATTTGTGTCGCCGTTGCGGAGCGGTCGGTCTGTACGAGCCTGGATAGTCTACGTCGAATGAGGTCTTCGATGGCGTGTAGTCAGTCACCGCTTGCTGTCTGGACGTCGGTACGTCCTTTGATGGCATACTCGCGGTATACCCTTGATACAGTTGCCCTCGGGTACCCTAGGGTTCTTATCAGTTGAGCAATAGAATGAACCATCTGTCTTGCGCCGACAATGCATCCACGATCAAAATCTCTCACATCACCACGCGCTTACCAATGTTCGTCGATTGGGATACACTTTTGGAAAGATCAGATCATATGTAGAGGATTTTAGGAAGGGAGTGTCTGACCCTAGGTCTTAAAGAACCTTTAGAAGTAGGAAGCTAGGAGATTGGGGCTAAAGTGCCCGATAGGAAAGTCACATGGAAGTGAGGTAGAAAGAGGGAGGAAGACGCCCTTATTTATAACCGGGGGGCCAGTACACGGGGCCCGACGGCTTAAGGGGCACATGCGACGCACGGCAGATATTTAGTAGTTCGCACCAGTCTGGGATCGAACCTGAGTCTTCTCCGTAGCAGTCACGAATGTTGACCACTAGGCCATCCGCGGCCCATACTTCTGGAAAGCCCTACTGTCCGCCTATTATCACCTCTGTTTGGTTTGGGTCTGTTCCTACTGTCCGCCTATTTATCGCCTCTGTTTAGTTTGGGTCTGTTCCACTCTGCATGGGGGATGCCCATAACAACTGCCCATCACCCCTATCTGTTATGTTTTGTCTACGGAGTATGAAATGGATTGAATGCCTGTTTTTCTGGTTGCTCGAAAAGGTCAGCTGTAGAAACATTGTTTTTATTTTTCACACACGTGCTGGAAACGTGGTGAGGTTCTTCCGTTCTGACTGTGGCAATGTAGTCTCACGCAATCGCTGGAGTTTCGTGCTTGAGTAGAAGCAAAACTGCTTAGATGTTCAAGCTTACATTAATTCCACCACTTTGCTTGACGCTGACGACTCGTTTACCTCCTTCCTTTTCTCTCCCCTCCCCCCATTCAGTGCTTTTTGAGAAACTAAATACAAAATCCTTTCTCCTCGCTCTACGAGGGCTGATCGATAAGTAGCTTCTGTTTAGTTTTGGCGACAAATTTGGAATATATAAATGGTGTCTCCCAACGTCATTACACACTCCTGACTGAAGGGCGTTGTTTCGCACAGGAGATTGAATAAGAAGTCAAAGTGCTGGAGAACAGATTTAAGTTAAAATGATTGCCGATCTGGATACGTGGTATCACTCGGAGGTACGTGCGGTGATTGAGTGGTATAACGCGCGGTACTCCCGAAGGAAACATTTGCATTTAAAGCAATATGACGCAAAGTCATCCTTCTGTCTTCTTGCAGTAGAGCGCTCACACACGCCACGTTGCTTTCTGTTGGTGACGTTGAGGGCTGTCACTGCGTTTCTGATTCGTCAGTGCATTCTGCCCGTGTGTTAATTTTGAACATTCGGGCACGCTCCGAGCCTTTATGACCATCGAGCCTGCCGGTATTTCGGAGTGTGCAGCTGGTGTAGCACCAGCTGTTTTTGGTGCAACCTACTGCAAAATAGCTAATACACACAATTGACATGGATTAGGAACATCAAACAGAAGTTTTCGCTCTTTCCACGTTTATAAGTGAGTGACGGAACAATTATCATCGGCCGCCACCTGGAATCGATCCCAGGTCTTCCAGTTACGACGGGCATGCTACCACTGCACCACAGCGGCCCCGAATTCTCCAGACTCGCATACGACAAACTTCCAAACCACATGGCAGGTTGCTCCTTTGGAGCCCCGCACAATGCTGGGGATTCACCAAAGACGGTAAGCAGCAACTGAAAAAATAACTAGGAGGCGAATGAATATTTAATACACACAACTGACTTGGATTACGAACATCAAACAGAAGTCATCGCTCTTTCCACTTTTATAAGTGAGTCACGTAGTGTAACTGGAAGACCCTTGGTTCGATTCCCGGTGGCGGCCGATGAGAATTTTTCCGTGACTCACTTATAAACGTGGAAAGAGCGATGACTTCTGTTGGATGCAAAATAGCTTAATAATTACTAACGAATAAACGTACATCAACAATACATAAAGTAGTAAAACTATACTGGTAATCCGATTTATTGACATAGAATTAAACGTTTCGAAGCTTTCGCACATAAATCATAATCAGATAACTTTTTCAAGGAAGGTAGACAGAAAACTGCAATCCGAATAATTAAACGCTTCAACAATTTGTACGCGGTAACTTGTTACTAGGCAATAAACAATTAGATGCGAATATAATTTTCATTCAAAGACACGTTGCTTGGCCATGTGGTAACTTGGGAAGGTAAAGACGTTTTCTGAAGAACTGGTCCTCCAAATTCGTGACAACTCTAGCGAGACGCTACCATTGCAAAACTCACTGTTGGTAATGATCTCCAAAGCTTCTCTAATGGATGTAGATTTAAAGGTGGAGTAGGAAGCTTAAATTATCTACACCATCTTACATAAAAGCAGCGGACTTGAATTTGACTTCTGGATGGAACCGCTGTTACTTTACGGTCCTTTGTGTTACTTTTATGTGCGTTGATTCTACAACGGACGTTAAAAAACAGAGTAAAATCACACAAAATGAAGAGATATAGGTACAACAAAATACAGTTTTTTTCTCAAAGTATCTTCCCCCGGGCGATATGCTACGCTCCCGACGTTCAGTCCGCTTTCCAAAGCACGTGGCGAAGGCATTTTGTAAAAGCTGCTTCAGCGACCCCTGTACAACTTGAATAACGCCAGCATCTGTGTTGAATGTTGCGCGGAACTTCTTCATTGCTGGAAACAACCAGAAATCGCACAGGGCGAGGTCAGGACTGCAGGCAAGTTATGGCATGATTTCAATACTGCATTTCGTAAGAAACTATTAAACACAAGCAGCCACATGTGGGCGGGCGTTATCATGGCGTAAGGTCCACTTGCCCACCAGTTCCGGTCGCTTAATCGATATGTGTCGTCGCAGACGCTTCAAGACTGGAATGTAATACTCGGCATTGACAGTAATTTCTGGAGGAACGGCATGCTGATAGACTACACTTTTTATGATCAAAGAATATTATCATCACCTTCCCAGCTGCTTTGGTTTGGCGGACGTTTTGCGGAGGAGGCGAGACTGTGTGTTTCTAGACACTCGTTGCGCCCTTCATGAGGGGGTCGAAATAGTGGACCCATGTTTCATCGGCAGTTATTACTGTGTTTAGAAAGTTTGGATCCTTTGCAATCATTTGTTTCTACTAATCACATACCTGAATTTTGGCTAACAATTGTTCTCTCATCTGGAACACACACGATGCAGCAGTAATTTGTCGCGTAGAATGCGGAGTGCCGACATTTTCGAAATATTAGTTTGACGCAGTTATGTCTTCACATGTCATTCGTCGATATCCTTGCAGGATTGCCTGAACAGCGCTAACAATACGCTCCATAACGACAGTTTCAGGTCGAGCAGGCCTAGGAGCGTGTTCTGCCCACAAGCGTCCTTTTTTGAAATCATGGTGTCATTTAAAAATCGTTGACTCACCCAAACATTTACCTTTGTAAGATTTTTTCATTAAATAAACTGTTTCTGGAGCCGTTTTATCCAAACGACAGCAAAATTTAAGCGCACAGCGCATTTCACTTCTTAACTCTGAATCACTCACCTTCATAGCCGTATGGCGAAATGCAGACGTACCTGAAACAACTGCGCAATAACAAAATCAGAATCGTCTGCCACGGTTAATAAATGTTGTCATAGGTATTTCCTTAATTCAGTTAGTCGTCTGCTTGGTTATTTTTTCCCTGTTGCCAACTCAAAAAAATTACTCGCAGCTTTTATGAAACTGCCTTTGTAATTCTAAACCAATGCTTTGTAATTCTGACGTTCAGTAGTATGGTCTCCAGCCGTCGGGATATTGTAGAGGGATGCCATAAACATCTGCCTCGTTGGAAGGAGGGCTTGCCAATATTTCTGTTCAGCATGGTATATAAAGATGCGAGAGACATTATACTGACACTGTAGTTCATCTCAGTTGGTAGGAAACATTTGTTATTATGGAATTGAGGCTAGGTGCGGAATAGAAGGATTAAAACGCTTGATTTCGGCTTTTTCGTTGCAATCATGAAGTTGGTTCTTGGTGTACTTGTATTACGCCTCAGTGGCCAGTTCGATGACGCTTTTTAGTTCGCGTTGTCTATAGAATGGGCATCGGAGAAGACGGCGAAGGATCTTCTAATTCGAGAACGGAAGATAGCTGTTTTGTATTCTGCAGGCATCAGGTTGGGGACGGGAGGAATGCTTATGATGGACTTGTGTACAAAGGTGGTTGTCATGCGATTTGTTCAGTATAAAACATCCAGATAAAGTAGGTCATTGACAATTGTGTTCAAGCACCACAGTGAAGTTGATGGTAGTGGATTGATTTTATCAAGGAAAACCAGGGAGTCTCCGTTCCGTGAGGCCATATGAAAAATTCGTTGTCCTTATGTCGTTGCCAGGTGTTAGGCTGTGGGGTGATACTGGAGAATATATGCTGCTTAATTGTGCGAAAGATTGCTTCCGCAAGGATGGCCAAAAGTGAGCATTGCATCGGAGCACCATTAGTCTGTTTGTAGATTCGTCCTTGGAGACCGTAAATGCTAGAATTTGAGACTAAATCCATTAACTTGAAGTCGCGGAGGCAGGACTCCTGCAAACAGTGATGAATTAGATATGACTTCCTTTAATGTTCTGATGGCTTTCCGCCCGGAGACCGAAGGATAAATGCAAACTACGTTGGTTTTATTTAATTTCGGTCACCCAGAGAAATGACTACCATCTATCTGGTTGATATGCGAAAGTTTGAACTCTAGTATTTCACAGATTTCCCGTAGTCAGAAACTCCGTTTATCTCAGAAAAAAAATCCTTTTCAGGTTTTTCCCTATTTAAACTAAAATTCCGCGAAATTTACGAACCTACAGTTTTAAGCCCTTACCCCAGATAATGAATCCTTCCGCTGCAGTCAGGATGGAACCCCCGTCGTTTGGGTTGGTTGAATAGGTAACGCACGCCTTTAACCACTGAGCCACAAACGCTCGGGAATCCGAATCATGTACATCGTAAAACAAATTGCGTGACGATGAAATGATTTATTTTTGTCATTAATGCGAGTGATTTAGTCATTTTATTTTCTGTTAGAGCTTATTGTTTTTTCTGAATAGGTCTGTAATTATTTTTTTTTGTAAGAGGACTTTTCATGAATTAAGCATTTTTCATCTTAATTTTTCAAAGCAACAAAATGCCTTGCAACTTGATTTTTTTTAAAATTGACAATGGCTTTGTTATCTTTAAAAAAGGTGAAATGTACTTTTTTTATATGTAGTATTATTTCACCAAAAAAAAAAAATATATATTATATATATAAAATTTACTCCTGATATCCATAGTAGCTTTTGTCTTAAGTTGTCCAAAGACTGAAACATAGACATCGTACAATCATCTGTACAATAAGTTAAGTACCCGGTTTCTTACAGTAACACAGTATGCACTATATTGACAAAAGTCACCGGACACCCCTTCAAAAGCAAATGAACGGATCCGCTGCCTTGTTAAGATGCGCGGTACAGCTGCAAACGCTATAAAAACAAGCCTGCAGCTGACCGCGACCATATCGCACTGTGAGGTTGAGTGAAAATGCCGCGGGGGAGAGAACTGATTTTGAGAAAGGAAAGATAGTTGGGTATTATACTAGTGGGTTGTCCATAAGAGAAACCGAGAGGCGTTTAAACATACCCAAGTCAACTGTTTTGGATGTACTGAATAAGTGGAAGACACACGAAGTAGCAAAACGTACCGGCAGACCAAAGAAAATCAGTGATAGAAGACGTCGAAGCCTCAGGAGAGTCGTTACAGTTAATCGACGGAGTATTGCACAAGACCGCAGTGTACAGGTGAGTAAAAATACTTTAACCTCGGTATGTACACTTTCCATTCGCAGAGAACTTCATTCCATGGGTTACCGTGGTCGTGCGGCTGCTCATAAGTCTTTTATCTCCACTCGGAATGCTACTCGTCGTTTAGCATGGTGTTAAGAAAATTCATCGTGGACCGTAGATCAATGGAAACGGGTCCTATGGACTGATGAATCCAGATACACGATCCATCAGTCTGATAGCCGTGTGTGGGTATGGCGGCAGCCAAGGGAACGCTATTTACCACAGTGTACTGTTCCTACGGTCAAGTTTGGAGCTGGTAGTGTACTCGTGTGGGGGTGTTTTTCGTGGTATGGTCCCGGCCTATTGATTATCGCGGACAAACTTGCTAACCAGCACGACCACCTCGATATTCTGGACAATAATGCCCTACCAACTCTGTGGCAGTACTATGCAACCGAGCCTTGTTGGTACCAGCAGGATAATGCACCTATCCCTAAAGCAACGACTGTTACGGCGTGGTTTGACGATAATTCCGTATCGTGTGTGGACTGGCCAGCACAGAACCCTGATCTTAATCACATAGAGCATCTATGGGATGAATTAGTGCGCCGCATAAGAAGTTTGGAACCAAGGCCTACTACTAAGCAACAGTTAGCGGCAGCATTATGTAATGAATGGAAGCGCATACCTATCGCTGTGTTCCAAAACCTTGTCGAAAGCATGTCTCGAAGTGTCAGTGCATGCATTAAGGCCAAAGGTGGGCCGACACCGTACTAATGTATGTCAGTAAATGCCGTTTTGTGTTTTTCTTCTAGGTGTCCGGTGACCTTTGTCAATATAGTGCATAATAAATAGCGTTGTACGAAATAGGAGATAGGAAAAGAAATATCCTGTGTCACAATAACCAAAATTCATGCGATATGTTATCCACAACATCCGATATCGTTACGGAACTTCAAAATTTGACAGACGATTGAAATTTGAAAGTTAATCAAACCTCAAGTATTCTCACTAATCGCACCTATTACTGGTAATTTCTCGTCATACGGTTACGAAAAAGGTGAGAACGGAGATTTTCCGTTAATATACGAAAGGAATTGCGGAAAAGTTCTTGAAAATTCAGAATTTTCCGTTAAACACATCTCTAAAGCAGTAATTTACCGTCACACTAAGAAAGAAACTGCGGAAAGGTTTCTGAAAATTCAGAATTTTCCCGTGGTATGAAAACATTCGTGAAATTGAGGTTTCTTTCTGTCATTTCACGTAAAAGGTTGTATCAGAAACATGCTTTGTTAATTAACGAAAGAAATGACGAACAGTGGCTGGTGAATTTCGCAAAATCTTTTACAGTGTAGGGTATAATGTTCATGTATAGAGCAGCCATTACATTACAGGAACATCGTTCTGTGGTTTATGCACCTAAAAAAAAAAAAAAAAGGTTTTATTACCCCGAAAGATGGTGCAGCTGGTGTGATACCACGTTTTGGTGCAATATACTAAAATTAAGTCATCAAAAGCCGCGTTTTTGTTCCATTTCGGTCTCCCTAAAGAGAGTCTAACATCACGCAAAACAATAAAACTTGGGTATTTCTTGTTTTCGCTTCTCTGTGTGAATTTGAGATCTCACTCGTGTATTATTAAAGCCTCTATTGTTCAGAAAATTGGTCATATTTCATTTCCTCATTTTCGCTTTGATTTAGCTTCGTGCACTAGCATTTTCAGCAGTAAATCTTCGGAATCTATTCCTTTCTTTCGTGTACCTCTTTTTTAAGAATAAATTAACAGTATTAATTTCGAAATTGCAGACATAATTCAGACCGCATTGGAAAAAATGCAGACATCTGGCATCTTATGAAGCGCGTAAAACTAGGCAGTCTGTTCTGAAATATGAGCGTAATGTAAGATTTGAATTATCAGAGAAATAAAACGTTAATTAAGTGGAAATGGGTGTAATGAAATACCCTGCATTTTGTTTGCATGTCATTTTTTGTCATTGCATTACCAGCTTAGTTTAATTAAACTTTGTATGGACATTTGAAGTGGTCATTTACTCCAAAGTACTAATAAATAAACAGTCATTATTCAGAGCTAGAGTTTCGTAAGGAATGGAGCAGCGTGGAAAGAAATTGCAAATCTAGAGCATTATAGTTAAATGATACCCGTAATTTCACATTGTTTTGCTTCATTTGTTATTTTGATAAAACATTTTTTGCTGCTTCATTTAACGAACAACATATTTTATATTTCTGTTCGTTGTAGGTTCCTTCTGTTGCTGAGGTGGATGTGTATAGTTCATGAGTAGCAGCTCTTTTTTTTTTTAATTTTGCAGCAGTCAAACATTTTTTGAAGAAAATGCTTCTTCGATGTTTGGTAGCAGGAGAGATTGGAAAGCGGTGATTTAAAGTAACATTTCTTTTTTTTTTTTTTTTTGAATTTCATCTCTGAAGGGAAAAAAATCACAAATTAACACATTTGTTCCACTTTTTGGTTGTAAATTTTAAATCATCTCCAGTAAATTAGGAGTGCATTAACTCATGCACTCATTTTAATTTTAACTTTAAAAATCTTAATGGTTTGCGTGAGGCATTTTGAAAGCATATCGCAGGTTATTTAGTTACATAGATTATATGCCACAAAATACCAGTGTGCACTAAACATAACTTACAGTAATGACTAAGAAGGTTCTAAGCTGCAGTACGATACAGTCACACAGTATTTGTCATTTTCTTGTAGGACTTCCATCCACAGTGAGTAGAGTTTAGGTCTCAGCCACCTACAGCGAGATCGCCTTTTGGGCAGGACACAGAAACGGAAGGAATGAGAGCAAGTCTAGCGACCTTTGACAGAACAGTTTGTAGTGAGATTAGAGTACAGTAGATGGCGCCACCGTACAAGTACGATGTTGCACACAGAGGGGTGAGGGAATTTCAGGGGGGGGGGGGCATAGAAAAGGATACCCATTTAACCAGTGGGTCCAGCCTGGGGGCCGTCACTTAACGTGCTCGTCCGATGCACGGCGGATATTCAGCGATTGTTAGTAAATCACACCATCTCTGAAAGATCAGCCCAGGTTCGAACCTGAGGACCTTGCATCGATAGTCTGACTCCCTAACCACTAAGCCATCCGCGGCTCGATACAGTAACACATGGGTGTTGATTATGCTTTATAGCAGCGATTCCCATTTGGTGGTTCAAACCCATTGGAAACACCTTCGGGTTCGCGAAGGTGTTCCAAGGGGTTTGCGGTAAAAATTCTATAATGGCGTCCCCATGTAATTACAATAAAGGTATTTTTTTAAACCTCAAATAAATTGAAATGCATTAACAGTTTAGTTATTTTTACACATATCTGGAATATGCGTTCTTACATAGCCAGCGTGCATGAGAGAGGATAGATGCTGTATTAAATTTCAAAAACATCCGACTGCGACGGACACCCCCAGCGAGGGAAAGGCTACTCCGTGACATCACAAGGTCACGGAATAGTTCGTTCTACGAGACTCTGACGTAGTAATAAATCGGTTAGTTTTTAGCTTGTGGGATGGATTGTCTCCCACTTCCGTACGTGCCATTTCCGTACAAAAGAAATCTTGTCCCATTTCCGTACATAGCAAATCGGTTAGTGCCATTTCCGTACAGATTCACCTCTCCTGGTATCAGACATGGGGAATCTAAAGTACGAAAGTAAACGCTGATCCCCTGTTGAATTCCTCCGACGTCATAGAGATCACCATTCATCGTTTTCGTCACGCAATAGGCGCTCATGGGAGGGTAAGTGGTAAAAGCAATAAAAACTGAAGAGTAAACAGGGACAAGCTGTCCATTAACTCCATCTTTACAGTCTTCAGCATTCGTCGCAGATGTTTAATTTCAAAACTGCCGCCCCGGTGGCGCAGTGGTCTAAGGCGTTGGCCTCTGATCATTCGTCCGTAAGGGGTCCGGGTTCGAATCCCGGTCAGGCATGGATGTTGTGTTTGTCTTGTGGCACTGGCTCTCTCCCTTCCCTGGAACCAGTGACCCTAAATTAGGGACGGGCGACTGCTTATAGCCCATTGAGTTGCTCACGGTGGTCGTTAAACCTCCAATAAAAAAAAAATTTCAAAACTGCGGAAAAAAAAACTGCTTTTCTTTTTAATATTTTGTTTGAAGCTGCCGTCAAAAATTCCGGGCTATTTCTTTAACCAATCTCGCATAATGTTTCCACAAAAGATTTTGTAAAATCATTTTCCTAAGGCTAGAAGTTCTGATAGCCGTGAACCCTCCCACAGTGGGGATGGGGAAGGGGGGTGCGAGAGCTATCAGTACGCCCCAGACACTCTGTCTTCTTTCACGCATATCTCACTGCTTACGGATCATTACATCTGTGTACGGAAATAGCACGTACGGAAGTGATACGACACCGTGGGATGACCTTGCAGAGTGCGCATGTGCTGCTGCTGCTGTTCAGCGGTACTCTCAGAGCATTGAAATTCTTTTCATCGTTAAGGTAGTAGCATTTGGGTTGTAACAGCTTGTGAAAATTTTGAATTTCAAGGTGGAAATACCTGGCATTAGTAATATTTTACAGTGAAATCATGGATCACTGGGTAAAAACTGGAAACACGGTAAAACGTATGAGGAGCTGAAGAATGATGTTCTTTTTTTCAAATGTGCCGAAAGGTGATCTGAAATCCCGTAAAACGCATTCACCTGTCAATAATTCTGAAACATTGCTTTAAAATGTTCAAGATATTGGCATTACCTGGAGTACTAAAAGAAAACAGTGACGGATTGGACGCGAATGTTTCGGGAAGGACGTGAGGAAACGAAAGATTTTCCGCGTCCGCGTCATCCGCATGTTGTTGTGACAGACGAAGATATTGCCAAGATTGATGCAGCAATACGTCGGAGCTGACGTTCGCTAGAGGAGGAATTCGCTATGTCATTTGGGACATTTCAAACGGTGGTTACGAAGACGCTGCTGTATCGGAAGGTTTGTTCACAATGGATCCCACGGATGCTGGCCTACCACTGTAGGGAAAAACGCATGGGTTGGAGTTCGAACCACTTGCTGCGTTACGAAGCAAAAGGTGATGCCTTTCTATCGCGCATAGTGTCTGGCGACGAATCGTTATGCCACCTCTTTGAGCCGTCCAGCAAATCAGCGAGCATGCAATGGAAACATCCCGGATCACCAAAACACAAAAAATACAAATCACAGGCCTCCGCCGGTAAGGCTATGCTGACCGCATTTTTTGACCATGACGGACATTTATTGGTGGACTCTAAAGAGATTCACGTGAACAATAATGCCAACCGCTACAAGGACACACTGGACAAGCTGCGTAAAGCCATCAAGAATAAGCGACCCCGCAGGCTTTCGCCTTGTGTGATTCTGTTTCACGACAATGCTCGTCCGCATGTTGCGAAATTGTGTAGGATGCGTTTGCACGGAAAGGGTGGGAGGTTCTGCACCACCAAGCCTATAGCCCAAATCTGTCACCATGTGATTTTCACTTGTTTGTACCCTAAAAAAAAAGCTCTAAAAAGACAACGATTCCACTCCGATGCAGACGTGATGGCCGCGGTGACCAAATGTTTCAAGGAACAGCCAAAGTCCTTCCTCGCGGGCGGCATCCGCAGTCTCTCCAAGCAGTGGGATGCGTATCTGAATGCCTACGGCGGCGACTTCTAACGAACACTGGTGCATTTTTGCTTCCTTATATATTGCTTTGTTTAATTCTGCCATTACTGCGAATGTACCTTTTTGTTCTTTTTAATAAAGCCACTCGAACGGGTTTCATTTGATCACGCCTATAATGCTTTCACATTCTTTTCCAACCGGAAGTTTCAGACTGACATCTGTATGGTAAAATTTTCCTCATTTTTACGCCTAAGGCTTTAATGACTTAACCCTATTTTCATTTTTATGTCTATTTTCATTCTTTCTTTACCTAGCATGATCACTTCGTTAACTAGTTATTTGTGATGTCTTATACACTGAAGAGCAATTGAATTAGAGATGCCTGTCTAGTAACGTGTAGCACCACCTTTCGCCCTGATGACGGCGGCGATTCGTCTCGGCATGGACTCGACAGGACACCGGAAGCGTTGGGGAGCCAAACGGAGCCACGACCCCTGAACAAGCTTCCACAGTCTACGAAGATTTGACGGAGGGGGTCAGAGCCTCGAACATCTCTCTCGATGGCATCCCAGATGTGCTCGATGGGATTGAGGTCAGGTGACCTAGCTGGCCAAGGAAGCGAGGTCACGTCGGTGGAGTGTTCATCCAACCATTCGGATGCAATTCGGGAGCGATGGCACGGTGCATTATCTTGTTGCAGGATGAGGTCCCCAGTGGGATGTTGAAGACGCACAAACGGGAGCAAATGGTAGTCCAGGATATCCCGGTAACGTTGACCTGTGAGGGACGATGTCACCCGTACCAGGGGTCCCATTTCAGCCCACGTAAATAGCCCCCAGACAAGAATGCCACCCCCACCAGCTTGAAGAGTACCCTGCTGGCAAGAAGGATCCATCGCTTCATGTGGTTTGGCGCCGTACTCGTATCCTGCCATCCGCATGTACCAACGTGAATCTCGACTCATCAGTCCAGGCAACATTTTTTCACATGTCTATGGTCCAGTGGCGATGTTCCCGCGCCCATGCTAATCTTTGCACACTGTGATGTGCTGTCAGCAGCGGTACCCTCGTGGGACGATGGCTTCTGTACTCCATAGCGAGGAGATGGCTCTATATAGTGTGGCTGCTTACACGTTTTTGTGCACCAGCGTTAAATTGTCGAGTGATTTCTTGCACGGTGGCCCGTCTATCCGCTGTGACAATGCGAGCTAGCCGACGATGACCCCGCTCATCCACACGCTGTTGTCCACGGCAGTTGGCCCTTGCAGGGATGGTTTTACCGGATTCGATGTACTCACGGTGCACCCGTGACACAGTGGCTCGTGAAAATCCCAGTGCCTGCACGACTCCCGAGATAGAATGGCCCATTCGTTGGGCTTCGACAATTGGCCCACGATCAAATGCGCTTAGATCCTTCTTCTTACCCATACTGCGTCCGACTGTTACTGATTCCCATCGCATCATTCCTTATATTGTCGGATCACTGCATACGCCATGTCGTTTCCGTTTACAGGGCCGCCCACAGCGCCACATTTGCATAACGCCAGCTGCCTCTAATTCAATTGCTATTCCGTGTATAATACCTGTGCGTTCAAGACTGCAGATAGCTGAAAGAGCTATCTGCAGTCCTGCTTCTTTCAGCTAACTGCAGACACATACAAAGACTGCAGATATCTGAAAGAAGCATGGAGAGATGCATGCTTTGTGTACCCATGAGAGATAAGAAGAGGAACCAATGGATAAGAAAAATGACAAGAGTGGAAGATATGATCTAAGTAAAATCCCTGAAAAAGCAATAAGCTAGACATGTTGCCAGTAGAACGGGCCACCGATTGACAACCGAAATTCTAGACTGGGTTTCAGAGGACAGGAAAGGACCCAGAAGAAGACCACATGGGAGATGTTTGGATGAAATTCGAAAGTGACTTAGGGGAGACTGGCGCAAGATAGACCGTTGCGGAAGAAACTTAGGGAGACATTCGTCCAGCAGTGGACTGATAATGGTAGATGATGAAAGGAAAAAATAAAACGTTTTCCGTTAATATACGAAAGGAATTTGCGGAAAGGTTTCTGAAAATTTAAAATTTTCCTGCCATACGAAAAATCGCTGGAATGCAGCTTTCTTTCCGATACTTCACGGAATAGGTTGTGTCAGAAATATGCTTCGTTAATTCACGAAAGAAATGACGGAAAGTGTCAAATGAATTTCAGAAAATTTATTGCAGTGTGGTAGGAAAGAAAGGTAGAAGGCGGCAAAGGAAACCATGGGAATGTCAGATCAGGAATGTCTGCATGCATGTGAAAAAGATAATGAGTATGAAGCACTTAAAAGGTCTTGTGTGAGACTTGTGGTGGAAGTCAATAAAGATCGAGTTGTGTGCTGAGGGTCGCTGTAAATGGAGACTCTGACTAAGTAAAATCTAGTTCCCCCAGTTTCAAACTTTAAATACGTGGCGTCAATGAATAAACAAAGACATCGCTCTTTCCACGTTTTAGCAACACACAGCAACCGAAAAATTGTTGTTTAGGCCACTGCTGGGGAATCGAATCTCAGATCTCTCGATATCCAGCCGAGCGCGTTAGCCGTACACCACGATAGCCAACAATTCACGACGCTATGTGTGTTTTTTTCAGCTTCTGACATCATAAGTCCGTAAGATAGACTCAGCTATAGTG
The DNA here is from genome assembly GCA_039090855.1 of Macrothele yani. Lineage (NCBI taxonomy): Eukaryota > Metazoa > Arthropoda > Arachnida > Araneae > Macrothelidae > Macrothele > Macrothele yani. Next base: position 24,531,466 of record CM077006.1, on the reverse strand, counting down.
ATACGTCTCCATCTGGTACGCATTAACGGCACTAGCTATATATTAATTATAGCAGTTAAATCCAAAGGGCAAGATCCAAAGTTATTTGGAATATTTTGAGAAGTGATTTGGACGTGTTTGGAGGATTTTCACTTTGGATCTCGTCCTTTGGATTTAACTGCTACAATTGCTTTTACAAGAAATGAAGATTTATCGATTGATGGAGAAAAGCTGGAGATAACAGACACGTACGTTTATCTTGGACAGCAGATATCAAGTGAGGGTCACATTGATGAAGAAATTAATCGGCGTACAAAACTTGCCTGGAGAGCTTTTGGAAGAAACAGCATAATTTTCAAGAGCAATATGCCATTATGTCTTAAAAGAAAAGTGTTTGATCAATGCATCCTTCCAGTGCTTACGTATGGTGCAGAGACGTGGACCTTAACTAAAAGAGACATACAAAGGCTGCAGACAACTCAAAGTAGCATGGAGAGGTGCATACTTGGTGTAACCAGGAGAGATAAGAAGAGGAACTCGTGGATCCGAAAAATGACAAGAGTGGAAGACATCATGATCAGAGTTAAATCCCTGAAATGGCAATGGGCTGGACATACTGCCAGAAGGACAGATCATCGATGGACAGCCGAAATTTTAGATTGGATTCCAAAGGACAGGAAAAGACCCAGAAGAAGACCACATGGGAGATGGGTGGATGAAATTCGAAAGTATTCGGGAGTGACATGGAGGAGACTGGCACAAGACAGACCGTTGTGGAGGAAACTTGGGGAGACCTTCGTCCAGCAGTGGATTGATAATGGTTGACAATGATGATGATGATGATGATGATGAATTAATATTATATAGCCAGTGCCGTTAGTGCCCACCAGATGGAGACGTCTCAGTAGTTGAGCCCATCTTACGGATTTATGTCAGAAGTTGACAAAAAAACAACAACACACATAGCACTGCGGATTGTTGGCCAGCGTGGTGTAAGGCTAACGCGCTCGGTTGGATGTCGAGAGATCTGAGATTCGATTCCCCAGCAGTGGCCGAATAACAATTTTTCGGTTGCTGTGTGTTGCTAAAACGTGGAAAGAGCAATATCTTTGTTTATTCAAACTTTAATCTGGCATATGAACTCCCTTTGAGAAGCTAGAATATGAGAACCCGTTTATGATATGTATGCATGTATGTGTTGAGCCTATCAAAGGGAGTAAATTTCTCCGAAATATTTTCTGGTAATTTTGCCATGGATTCATTAGAAGAATGAATTACCACTACTGCGCACGTTTCATGTTTCCAGTGAACATGTGTTTCCGAGAAGGTAACATATAGCAATGGCGTGCATTTTCCGAATTAGGAAATGGCTGCAATTCGCTCCGAGTAATAAGCGAAATCGGACTGATATCCGCTGCAAATTCTGATTCGTATTTCATGCGTTGCAAGCATCCAACATATCGGATTGTATTTCACGCAGAGCCAGAAACACTTTCTCTTAAATCTAAAGATATCACTTGTGAGTGCGGACAGTTATTTGAGAATATCCTGAACCGTGCTCACCAGGAAGCTTTGGAGTTCCACGTGTTTGTGTGAGATGCAGTCGTTACTACTGTAGGGAGAATTCAGTACGCTCGAAGGGTTTAAATATTTTAGAACAACGGGTCGATCATCACGGTGCAGGAGAACAGATTTTGGTACTGCTGTCATAGACTTGAATGCTTTAGCCCTTGGTTGTACCAAATAGTGTGAATTTCAAGAGGATAAAAAAAGAATTAAGTGGATTTATGTGAAAAAATGGGACGGGGACATACACAGTGCGTCAAATAATTTTTAAGACTGGCGCTAGATTTCAGCCTACGGTGGCGCAACCAGTGTAATCGCGAATGCGTTATAAACTGTGACCATCTGCTTGCTTTCTGCCAAAAGTACTGCGCAGTTGTTAAAGTAACTCAAACGAAACGGGCGTTCATTAGAGAACTAAAATTTTTTTCATGTTGAATTATTAAGATGGAACAAAGGGCTGTTATTAAATTTAACGCAAAACTTGGTAAAAGTGCCTCGGAAGCGTACCAAATGATGAAACAAGTTTACGGTGAGGTTTGTTTAAGTAGATCAAATGTTTTCCTGTGGAAAAAACGTTATTTGGACGGAAGAGAGACGCTAGAAGATGATAAGCATAACGGAAGACCAAGTTCATCTAGGTCATCTGAGATTATTCAAAAAATGCGTGATTTCGTAGAAAACAATCGATGTGCGTTACTAAGAATGATGGAAGAGTCTTTAAACATCAACAAAGAAACGATTCGAACCATCCTGCATGAAGATTTGGGCAAAACAAAAGTCTGTGCTAAATTAGTTCCACACACGTTAACCAATGAACAAAAATCAAGGAGAAGTGCACATTGCAGAGACATCATTTCAGCCGCTGAAAATGATCCAAACTTCTTAAAATCGATTGTTACTGGTGATGAAACATGGTGTTTTCAATATGATCCTAAAACAAAGCGACAACGTGCGGAATGGAAGTCAAAAAACTCGCCACAAGCCAAAAAAAGAACAACAAAAGTTCCATCGAAAATCAAAACAATGCTCATTACATTCTTCGATAGTAAGGGTATTATCCACAAAGAATTTGTTCCAAGTGGACAAACAATTACTGGTGAGTTTTATTTAAATCTGTTGAGGCGTTTGATGGGCAGAATTTGTCGCATTCGTCGAGAATATCGAGATGAAAACAGTTGTTTGTTGCACGATAATGCACCCAGTCACACCTCACTTCTTGTTCGTAGATTTTTGGCAAAAAATAACGTCTGTGTGTTGAATCATCCACCGTATTCGCCTGATTTAGCACCCTGCGACTCTTCTTTGTTCCCAAAACTGAAAATGACGTTAAAAGGGTGTTATTTTGATGATATTTCGACCATACAAACAGCTTCGACGCGTGCTTTGGAGGCAATTCCGCAAAGTGAACTGGAACAGGCATTCGAATCATTATTAAATCGCTGTAAAAAGTGCATTGAAGCCGGAGGGACTTATTTTGAATAACAAACCAAAAAAAAAAAAGAAATTCTAATTTCTTGTTTCTATTTCATTTTACAGACCCAGTCTTAAAAACTCTTTGACGCACTGTGTACAGTGTGAACTACATAACTGTGTGTCCGGGCTGGTTGTAGAAAGGCATATAAAAAATGGGAAAAATTACCTAATCAAGTATGAATCTAGTTGTCCAATTTTCCATGGTCCTTTTCAAAGTAGTACCCTGCTCCACTACCAGTGATGTCTCCATGTTTCGAACACGATGTACAGCTCATGAAACGGGAGCTCTTTGCGAATAATCTCCATGGCTTTTACCACCTCCTTATCAAACGAAAAACGTTTACCTTTGTCTTTTTTTAATTCCGGGGTTAGTCAGTAATCACAAGAGGGCGAGCTCTGGGCTGTACGGAAAGTGATGTACAACAAACATTCTCTTACCTGTGACGTATGAGGTGCGATAAAAAAAATTCGAAGATGTGAATCCGTTTATTGGTGTAAATATGACATGGATTTCAAGTCAGATAGTATCCGAAAACTTAAAAATTCCGTCGTCCTGGTGAGGAAATCGAACCCGAACCCGCGTCTCCCGGATAACGACCGAGTAGGCTAAGCCCTACACTACCCAGGACGATCGAGTTTCCGATTAATTTGAATATAAAGATCGTGTAGGATTCGCTAGTCGAAGCAACCGGCATTCATATATAGTGAATCTGGAGGTTGTGACGTGTGTCAAGACGACAAATCTGCAGCGAGGCATTTGTTCTCGTAGCTCAGTTGGGAGAGCGACTTACTCCGGAGTGAGGGGGACCCGGATTCGATGCCCGGCGCGGACAAACTTGTTCGTCGTATTGGCGCCCGAACTTTCAGGATGGTCTGTCTGTTAGGGTTCTCGGTGATGTTCTTTCCACACTGCGAGTCAGGAAAAATGAGTATCCCTTCTTCAGTGCTTCGAAAAATTAAATCTGTGTGCATTTATGTTTCACACAACAAAACATTGTCTGGGATTTCTCAAATGCTCGTTCTTCATCGGATGACTGCATACAGCGACATATGGTCCCGGCTGACCCGTGGACCATGCCCTCGGTCCTCTTTCGGGGAGGGGGGCTGTGACGTGCCAGTCCTACAGGACGCACTTGAGAGAAAGGCAGATAGCAGTGAGAGCATATGCCAGTGTATTATAGTGGATAGCACTCGGAGCTCCGGAGCCAAGAGTTGTGGGTTCGAATCCCGCTCCTGGCATAAAAATGTGTGCCTGCCCTATAGGACGCACATGAGATAAAGGCAGATAGCAGTGACAGCACATGCCAGTGTAATATAGTGTATAGCACTCGGAGCTCCGGAACCGAGACTTGTGGGTTCGAATCCCGCCCCTGGCATAAAAATGTGTGCCTGCCCTATAGGACGCACATGAGATAAAGGCAGATAGCAGTGACAGCACATGCCAGTGTAATATAGTGTATAGCACTCGGAGCTCCGGAACCGAGACTTGTGGGTTCGAATCCCGCCCCTGGCATAAAAATGTGTGCCTGCCCTATAGGACGCACATGAGATAAAGGCAGATAGCAGTGAGAGCACATGCCAGTGTAATATAGTGTATAGCACTCGGAGCTCCGGAGCCGAGACTTGTGGGTTCGAATCCCGCCCCTGGCATAAAAATGTGTGCCTGCCCTATAGGACGCACATGAGATAAAGGCAGATAGCAGTGACAGCACATGCCAGTGTAATATAGTGTATAGCACTCGGAGCTCCGGAGCCGAGACTTGTGGGTTCGAATCCCGCTCCTGGCATAAAAATGTGTGCCTGCCCTATAGGACGCACATGAGATAAAGGCAGATAGCAGTGAGAGCACATGCCAGTGTAATATAGTGTATAGCACTCGGAGCTCCGGAGCCGAGACTTGTGGGTTCGAATCCCGCCCCTGGCATAAAAATGTGTGCCTGCCCTATAGGACGCACATGAGATAAAGGCAGATAGCAGTGACAGCACATGCCAGTGTAATATAGTGTATAGCACTCGGAGCTCCGGAGCCGAGACTTGTGGGTTCGAATCCCGCCCCTGGCATAAAAATGTGTGCCTGCCCTATAGAACGCACATGAGATAAAGGCAGATAGCAGTGAGAACACATGCCAGTGCAGTATAGTGGATAGCACTCGGAGCTCCGGAACAGAAAGTTGTAGGTTCGAATCTCGCCCCTGACACAAAAATGTGTGCCTACCCTATAGGACGCACATGAGATAAAGGCAGATGGCAGTGAGAGCACATGCCAGTGTAGTAAAGTGGATAGCACTCGGAGCTCCGGAACCGAGACTTGTGGGTTCGAATCCCGCCCCTGCAATAAAAATGTGTGCCTGCCCTATAGGACGCACATGAGATAAAGGCAGATAGCAGTAACAGCACATGCCAGTGTAATATAGTGTATAGCACTCGGAGCTCCGGAGCCGAGACTTGTGGGTTCGAATCCCGCCCCTGGCATAAAAATGTGTGCCTGCCCTATAGAACGCACATGAGATAAAGGCAGATAGCAGTGAGAACACATGCCAGTGTAGTATAGTGGATAACACTCGGAGCTCCGGAACCGAAAGTTGTAGGTTCGAATCTCAAGCCTGACACAAAAATGTGTGCCTACCCTATAGGACGCATATGAGATAAAGGCAGATGGCAGTGAGAGCACATGCCAGTGTAGTATAGTGGATAGCACTCGGAGCTCCGGAGCCGAGACTTGTGAGTTCGAATCCCGCCCTGGCATAAAAATGTGTGCCTGCCCTATAGGACGCACATGAGATAAAGGCAGATAGCAGTGAGAACACATGCCAGTGTAGTATAGTGGATAGCACTCGGAGCTCCGGAACCGAAAGTTGTAGGTTCGAATCTCGCCCCTGGCATAAAAATGTGTGCCTGCTCTATAGGACGCACATGAGATAAAGACAGATAGCAGTGAAAGCACATGCCAGTGTAATATAAGGGATAGCACTCGAAGCTCCGTAGCCGAGAGTTGTGGGTTCGAATCCCGCCCCTGGCATGAGAATGTGTGCCCTATAGGACGCACATGAGATAAAGGCAGATAGCAGTGAGAGCACATGCCAGTGTAGTATAGTTGATAGCACTCGGAGCTCCGGAGCCGAGAGTTGTAGGTTCGGACCCCTCCTCTGGCATAAAAATGTGTGCCTGCCTTATAGGATGCACATGAGATAAAGGCAGATAGCAGTGAGAGCACATGCCAGTGTAGTATAGTGGATAGCACTGGGAGCTCCGAAGCCGAGAGTTGTAGGTTCGAATCCCGCCCCTGGCATAAAAATGTGTGCCTGCTCTATAGGACGCACATGAGATAAAGGCAGATAGCAGTGAGAGCACATGCCAGTGTAATATAGGGGTTAGCACTCGGAGCTTCGAATCCCTCCACTGGCATAAAAATTGAGAAATTCACTTCGTCATAAGGTTTTGAATTCATTCCCGTGATTGCTCGGAGGCGCGGAATATCAATGAATAAAAAAATAGGATAACACCATTGTACATTGCAAACTTGGAAGATGTGAATTCGTTTCTTGTTGTAAATATGACGTAGATGTTAAGTCAGAAAATTATCCCAAAACTTGAAAATTTCGTCATCCTAAAGCGGAATGGAACCCACGTTTCCCGGATAGCGCCCGAGTATGCTAACCACTACACCACCCAGGACGTCCAAGTTTGAAGTTTCCGATTAATTTGAATATAACCATCACAGGTTATGCTAGTCGAAGCAACCGGCATTCATATATGTGGGTAGCATGCTTGGGCGTTATCCGGATGACGCGGGTTCGATTCCCGCTCCAGGATGACAAGATTTTCAAGTTTTCGGATATTATCTGACTTAACATCCATGTCATATTTACTCCAATAAACGGATTCACATCTTCCAAATTTGTATCGTACAATGATGTAATCCCGCATTTCGCTCAGTGATCAAAAATTATTCAGACTGGTTGCCTAAGTTCGAATTTGTGCGACACGGCAGTAAGTGGTTTGGCACAAGTTAACCTCGGAACCTAGTACGCATGTGCCATGAGTCACGTCATTCGTTCCCCCCTTCCCTCCCCTTTTACAGTAGTGCTTTGTTCTTAGGTGTTTGAAGCTGTTCGTCGCATTTATCATGTCGGGGAAAAATGATGAAAAAATTTGCATGAGGGTGTGTCAAAAACTTACTTTCAGAGTCACATGCAGAAAGTCTATGGGTAGGATTGTATGAGTCCTGCACAAATTTATGAGAGGTATAGACGTTTTAAAGATGGTCGTGAAAGTCTTGAGAGTGATAAACGGTCTGGGAGGCCCACAACCATCAAAACTGAAAACACTTGTGCACACAACTTTGCGAGAAAATCGCCGAATCACTATTCGTGAGTTATCCGAAGACTTCGGCATTAGTGTCGGTTCAGTTCAGACGATTCTTACGGACGATTTGGGTATAAGACGCGTCTCAGTCAAATTTGAGCTGAAAAATGCCCTCAGCTGAGCAGAAATTGGCCCATGATTCCGATCATAGTGTGACGTGCTTGAGTGCGTCCAAAACGACGGAAACGTTTTAAAAACTATCATCACGGGTGATAAATCTTAGGTTATTGGGTATGACCCCGAAGCTAAGGCTCGGTCTTCACAGTGAAAGACCCCAAACTCGCACAGACCCATAAAGCACGACGGAGCTGCAGCAATGTCAAGACGTTGCTGACAATTTTGTTTTTGTTTTTCAATCCATGAGGGAACTGTGAATCATTAATACACTCCATCAGGTCAGACAATCAACAAAGAGTACTACTGCTAAGTTTTTTGGTGTTTGAGGGATGTAGTGTTTCTCGTAAAAGGCCGGGAGTGAATGATAGTGGAAGCTGCACCGTGACAACGTGCCTACCCATGCATTGTAACTTGTGCAGCAGTTTCTTGCTAAGCACCGTATTGCACAGATTCGACAGCCACCCTGTTCCCCAGATGTCGCTCCCTGAGACATTTTTTTCTCTTCCCAAAAATCAAATACCACTCGAAAGAGGAAAAACATGCAAGGTATTGTGGGGATACAATTGAATGCGACAAAGCCGCTATTCGTTATTTCGGAAGATGACTTCAAGAAATACTGCAAGAAGCGGAAATAAAACCGGAATGGATGCGTGGCTTCGAAAGAGGACTACTTCAAAGGCTGTTAAGTTTCAAATGTGTATGTTGTGACGTGCCCGGAGCCGAGAGTTGTGGGTTCGAACCCCTCCCCTGGCATAAAAATAAAGAAATTTTCTTCTTCATAATATCTTGTTCTTTTTTTAAAATAAATCCAGTCTGAATACTTCTTGGTCACACTTTGTGTCTCTAATTTGAACTTCTTTTTGAGTTTCTGTTCTTATTAACACGTTGTTACTTCTCAGATTTTCTTTCTGAACGGGTCATCAGTTTCCCGGATTTCTGCATACGTTTCGGCAATACTGACAGTGAGGTGAGGCAAAGTGTAAATAAAAAATTACGTCGAGAGTCAAATTAATGCACGGATTGTAGATATTGTGGTGATGGTAGATATTCTGACGAGCGTGATGATGCGATCTGAGATAAATTGTCATTGTTCACTTGATACTACGAAAGTTTGCAAGTTTATGTGGAAGTGCTGTTGGTTTATATTCAAGTTTACGTCATCTTCTACAAGTGTGACTTCGACAAATGGAGCAAATAAATCATTTGGGTTCGTCACGTAAGTTATTTCATTCATAAAAGCCAGGCCCGTTGATTTTTTTCCTAGACTAAGTGACTACATTATGTATTCAACAAGTAATTTGCCAAAGAAAGCAACTTCGAAACGTTAAATGCCGCCCTGGTGGTGCAGTGGTCTAAGCGATGGCTTATGACCATTCGTCTGGAGGGGTGAGGCATGGATGTTGTGTTTGTCCTACGGCACTGGCTCTCTCCCTTACCTGGAGCCAGTGACCCTAAATTAAGGACGGGCGGCTGCTTTTCTGAATCAACTGTGAATTCCACCTCCGCCGAACTTCACAGTTGGACAATACATTCCGGCCGGAGGCATTCTCCAAGCAGACGCCAAACCCAGACCCTGCCATCCGAACGGTAGAGGGTGAACCTTGATTCGTCGCTCCAGAGAACCTGTTTCCACTGTTCAACGATCCACTGTCGACATTCTTTGCACCACGTTAGCCGAGCAGCGCTATTGGACTTGATGATCAAAGGCTTGTGGATGGCTGCACGTCCATGATAACCAAGCACATGGGCTTTCTTACGAATGGTATTCATCGAAAGAACACTCCGGGATGCCTGTTGAAACTCCTCGCGGATGTGGCCCATCGATTTGGTGCGGTTCTTCCGAATTTCTCTGGCCAGCACGAGTCGGTCTCTAACTCCCAGTTTTGTGGGTCTGCCGGGTCGGGGCACATTCCGACAGTCACCTCTCATATTCCACTTGCCAATCACGTAGTCCACTGCCGATTTTGGGTACTTCAACTTGCTGGATATGACACGTATGCATCGGCCATTTCTGTGATACCCGACGATTACAACTTTCTCGAAATCAGAGAGCTCCGAACTGCGTGGCATCTTGCATGCGACTTGTTGCGTTGTTGTTTCCCACACGTTATTTAACGGCGGCGGCCGTGACGTGTATCAGGACCGCAGATATCGTCGATTGCAGGGGTGTTCAATTACTTGTTGGTAGATAGTGTACGTGGTCACGTGCGTCCGTCACATGTGATCTTGGCAACTATTTAAGCCAGCTGGTCGTCAGTAGTGTCGATCACAATGGGAAAACCGAAGGATCGTCCGGAGTTCGATAAAGGACTTATTGTGAGTTCCCGTCTAGCTGGAGCGAAGACTTCGAAAACAGCTAACCTGACTGTTTTCTCAAAAGATGAGATCCATGTCTCAGCAAATGTAAGATACCCTGGGTCCTTGATCAATGCAAATATAACCCAAATCACTTGTCTGAAAGGCGTGACTATGGCGCTACGACAGTCGGTCAGGAATGCGATCGCCGTCGTCTGAGAACGCTTGTACGGAGAAATAGCTCTTTCTGAATGCAGCACTTTACGGAAGCATTCAGTAAAGGCTGTTTCCGATCCATATTTCAGCAAAATGTATGCACGGAATTGAGGATTAATATTGGAAGTTTTATACCGACAGAGAAACCACTGACTTCTGCGAAGAACTGGAAAGTTCGTCTGCAGTGGTGTCAGGGGCACCGTGATTGGACAATGGAAGACTGGGAAAATGTCGCTTTGGCAGATTAATTGCGGTACATTTTGTTCTGTACCGACGCTGAACAGTTTTTCGGGAGTGCCATGAAGCAATGGACCCATGTTGCCTTGTAAAAAGAACGCAAGGTTTTGGAGGTAGTGTCATGGTGTGGGGCATGTTTTGTTGATATGGAACTGGTCCCCAGATATTAATGGAAGGTCGGGTGTCCCCCAAGAATTATCAAAACATTGTTGCTGATCAAGCCCATCCTGCAATGTTGACTTTTTATCCAGCAGGTGGCTGCTGCTTCATAGACGGAAATACTACTAATAATCGTAGAATACTACAAATCACCAGTGGTTCAGTGAGAATGACAGCCCACCACAAAACCCGGATGTGAACCTCTTTGACAATGTTTAGGGGTATGTTAGAAAAACAGATCCGGCAGCAAAGTCCTCTTCCATAAAATATGAGCTAGGTAGGAAAAAGATCCGGGAGCAAAATCCCCTTTGGTCAAATCCGAGCCAGTTAGAAAAGCATGTCTGGGAGCAAAATCCCCTTCCGTGAAAACTCTGAGGCAGTTAGAAAAGCAGATTCGGGAGCAGTGTTCTCTTCCATCAAATCTGAGCCAGTTAGAAAAACAGGTCCGGAAGCAAAGTCCCCTTCCGTCAAATCTGAGCCAGTTAGGAAAAAGATCTGGGAGCAAAATCCTCTTCCATCAAATATGAGCCAGTTCGAAAAAAAGATCTGGGAGCAAAGTCCTTTTCCATTAAATATGAGCCAGTTAGAAAAAAGATACAGGAGTAAAATCCCCTTCCGTCAAATCTGAGCTAGTTAGAAATGCAGCTTCGGGAGCAATGTCCTCTTCCATCAAATGTGAGCCTATTAGAAAAACAGGTCCGGGAGCAAAGTCTTCTTCCGTCAAATCTGAAGCAGTTAGGAAAGAGATCCGGGAGCAAAATCCTCTTCCATCAAATATGAGCCAGTTCGGAAAAAAGATCTGGGAGCAAAGTACTCTTCCATCAAATATCAGCCAGTTAGAAAAACAAATCTGGGAGCAATGTCATCTTTCGTCAAATCTGAGCCAGCTAGAAAAAAGATCCGGGAGCAAAGTCCTCTTCCATCAAATAAGAGCCAGTTAGAAAAAAGATCCGGGGAAAGTCCTCTAGCGTCAACTCTGAGCCAGATAAAGAAAGGACTGTCTGATGAACGCCTGGTATGCAGTACACGTAATTTCACTCCAACATGTTGCGGAATGTACACCAAGTCGCATACGTGCCATAATTCGGTCTGAAGGAGGTCCAACCGGGTATTGAATAATAGTTTCTATTTCAGTGGCCGGTGTGTGTATTTGGCGGTCCAGCATGTATACTTCGTGTTCAGAGAGAAGAGATGTACGATGGTTTTCGTTTTGCGGATGCAGATCAAAAACCTTTTGAACGGTACTTGCAGTTAGGGATTTGTCTTCATGAGAATTAAAACTGAATAAAATTATCTCCACACCAGCAATAGCCTAAATATAAGATTTTATTTCAAATCTTAGTGATATTGCCCAGTTACTGACATTCGTTCCAACTGTGTGAATGATTCATCTTATATGATGAATGAACTTCGTGTTTAGCGCGGTGGTTTCGTAGTAAAACTCTTAGTCTCCACGGCTGGGCTAGTTGCGAGTGGATTTAATAAGTGAAATGGGGAAGTCACGCGCTGGAGATGGAAAGTAGTAGGCGGAACTATGCGGCGACTTGAATTAATTGACAATGTCTTAAAATCGTAAACAGCAAGTATATTACGGCCAGGTTAGAAACTAGAGAAATAATTCACACAAATCAGTAGAACTAAGAGCACTTAAGAGACCACGAACCAGATAATCCCAAACGCCTTGGGCATCAAGCGCCAGAACTTAAATCTTCCTGAAGCTTTCTCATCGAATAACTTCAACATAAATGATATGAGCTAAAACATCACATGTGATTAATTGCGTAAAAACGGTATCGATGGTTTCGTACGTGTTTAGCCTGCGAGATTCCTATGTAGCGTATCATTAATAAAATGTACGTACTACATTGTGTAAAGTGCAGAGGTTGGGCAAAATAATGTTAACAGTGAACACCATGATTATCGGGGTTAATGTTATTCGTGTAGGCTACACTGAAAGAAACAAACGTTGTGATTATCTTTTGTGTATCGTTCCTTTGTGTATATTCTCTAGGTCCAATCACAGTGTATTTCAGGTTGTGTTTAGCAGCTCTCGTGCGAGCGATCGGTGAAATGGGTGACTTGTCTGATTTAAAAAGGCCGCCCCGGTGGCGCAGTTGCCTAAGCGATGGCCTCTGATCATTCGTCCGAATGGAGTCCGGGTTCGAATCCCGGCGAGGCATGGATGATGTGTTTGTCTTACGGCACTGGCTCTCTCCCTTCCCTGGAACCAGTGACCCTAAATTAGAGACGGGCGACTGCTTATAGCCCATTAAGTTGCTCGTGGTGGTCATTAAACCTCCAATAAAAAAAAAAAAAAGATTGCAAAAGAAGATAAATCGTGGAACCCCGTTTAGAAGAAGCATTTGTAACCATCAGTAGCTAATTGTTTGGTATTTCAAGAGCAACAGTCTCCACTCTTATGACTAAGCATATGAAGACTTCATCGGCGGAGAAGAATAGTGGGCGAAAACCGTCACTGAATGTGAGAGGGACCGTCGAACACTAACAAGGATTCTGCCCAGAAAAAGAACTACTGCAGCAAAAGTGATAGCAGAAAAAAGGATGGGGATGGGTGGAAAGATTTAGAAAATGACTAAAGGCCCTGACGCCCGATTTCAGTGCATACGTCTGAACTTATTGAGGAAGTTCACGAAAGGATAAAAAGTGATCGTTGTGTGACCTTGATTATGATGGAATATGAGCTCAGTGTTAATAAGGAAACAATTCGTCAAATTTTAATGCAAGATTTGGTGGGGGAGGGGGATTGTGCTCGTTTTGTTTCGCATAGTTTGTCAGACGACCAAAAACATGCACGAGTGGAATACGTCAAAGACATCCTGGAAACTGCGCAAACGATGTAAAACGTTCTCCAAAGCATCGTAGCTGATGACGAGGCATGGTGTTTTTGTTATGATCCTGAAACAAAGCGTCAGAGTGCTCAGTGGAGGTCGCCACAATCACCCAAATGTTAAAAGATCAGGTTACAGGAGTCCAAGATCAAGACAATGCTTGTGTGCTTTTACGGCATCACGAGTTCATTCCTGAAGGTACAACTGTCACTCGCAATGCTACCACATCCATTTTTGAACGTGGAAGAGGATTTTATAAAAAGTGAAGGCTGTGGATTACTAAGAACATCCTCAAGAAGTTCTCGGTAATACATGGCCTTCATTTAGCCTTATACAAAAGCTACGGCAGTTTTACTCTCAAATCAAAATCCAGTCCAAACCATAACAGACCCACCACTTTGTTGTCTTTTGGGGCTCTTTACGAAGACCTTGCATATATTTGAAGGCTCCAAAAGATATATTTGAAGTGTCAGAAAGGGATATTTGCGGCGTCCTGCTTACAGCAAATAAGCGTCTTACAGAGTACAAAAACTGGCAATGTTTCCTTCTTCGTGATAATGCACCTGCACACAGAGCAGTCACTGTACAGCAATTTCTGGAAAACAAGTGCGTGTGCTCAACCATCACCTCATACTCCATATTTATCATCGTGTGACTACTTCTATTTCCTAAATTAAAGCTGACTTTAAAAGGGAAAAGACACTGAAGGCATACAAAAAACTATGACATCAGCTCTTTAAGTCATTGAAGACATACAAAGAACTGTGACATCAGCTCTTTAAGACGCTGAATACATACAAAGAACTGTGACATCAGCTCTTTAAGACCCTGAAGACACAAAGAACTGTGACATCAGCTCTTTAAGACATTGAAGACATACAAAGAATTGTTGCATCAGCTCTTTGCTCCATACCAAAAGATGAGATCGGCAAGTATTTCCTTTCGTTGGCTGATCGTATCACTTCTTGTATTAATACAGGGGTAATGTACTTCGAATAAATTATATTCACGTAAGTTTTCCTGCTTTTCCATTAAAAAAATCCATCTTAGTATTTAAAAGCCGCACTGTGTGTGTTAACGCTGCCTTGCAGAAAAATTGCGCAGAGTGTGAAATGGAAAATTTTTGCTCGTAATTTCTTATCCAATAAAGAAATTTACATTCCGATTTTCTTCAGTGATGATGTGACTGATGTCCTGTAATGCAGAATGAGGCATTTTCGCAGCCTAAACCAAAACTTGAGCCCTGTGTGGCGTGGTAAACAGCTCGAATGGTGTGCTCATATTAGCAAATATAAGATGCAATAAGCATTTTTCTAATCTGAGGTGTTGAAGTGGTAATATCCTGTAATATGCCAAAATGTATTTTCGCGACGTACTGGGAAAAACTCATTTTGAAAAAATCTAAAATTCGTTGATTATCTCTGTCATGGTATGAGACAGACGAGGGTAGTCAAACAGGAAGAAAGTATTTTTTTCCAAAATCAAAAATTGTGAAATATCAAATTAATCTTAGGTTTTCTGTCAATTAATAGTATTTCTGTATTGATACAAGAACAGGGATTTTCCTAAATAATCACTGAAGCGCCTAAAAGTAATGCTCGTGCTGAATGTTTAACCTTTTGTGAAGTATATCGAATGAAATAATGAGCTCTCAAAGAACGACGATAAGAAAAAATAAATGCATTACTTCAAAACATATATGTTAGTTTTGGTTACTGAAGAGAAATTATTTATAGATTCCGGGGAAGGTAAATTTAAATAGAATGGCAGACTGAACTCTGTGATAATGTAATCTGCTAGATTTGATGTGGAAGATTAGCTACACTAATCAAATATTTACTTTGAGGAATATAATGGAATTGAAAATGTATTGCATTCGTCTGAGTAAATAGGAACACAGTAGGAGAATATTCATTTCATTAATATACCAATTACCTTTGTTGATTTTCAGGTTTCACTAGGACTGTTTTATTAACCTCCGCAAAAGAAAATACGCGTGCCATCTCAAACAAAAATGTTTTTAAGTGTACAGGAGTATTAAAATAGAATAATTTTCAGAGAAGTTTTAAGAGGTTTCCACAATTTCGTAGGCGCCGCAAAAAGTCGGCTTTTCACGAGAAATCGTAGTGGCGCAGTTGTCTAAGCTCTCTGGCTCATGACCATTCGTCCAGGAAGGGTCCGGTTTCGAATCCCGGTGAGGTATGGATGTTGTGTTTGGCTTAAAACTCTGGCTCTCTCCTTTCCCTAGAACCAGTGGCCCAAATTTAGGAACGGGTGACTGTTTATAGCCCACTAAACCAACCACGAGCTGTGGTCGGTTGAGCCTCCAATAAAAAAAAACAAGTAATAAAATCATGCAATGCATTGATTATAAAACACTTTCCAACATATCAGAAATCATTACTCAAGTTATGAGGATAAGGGCTATGGAATAAATCTCGCTCTTGTGCCCTGACCTTTGATTCCATTTCTATTATATTCAACAGAACCGGTTCAGTATACCTCCGAAATAACATGATAAAGTTTTGTCGCAATCGGAGCATTTTTACGTAAGTAATGATGCATAAGGGCTATGGAATAGATCCCGCTCCTGTGTCCTAACCTTTGACCCCATATCGCCCATTTTTAATTCGTCCACAGGCAGGGCCCTACAACATACTAACATTTCATCCAAATCGAAGCATTTTTACGTACGTTATGACGCATAAGGGATGCCGCTCCTATGTCCTGACCTTTGACCACACTTCACTCATTTTCAATAGGCTTCGTCCCCAGGTGGTCCCCCACCACATACTAAAATTTCATCGAAATCAAACCATTTTTACGTGAGTTATCGTACAGACGGACGGACGGATGGACGGATAAAGCTGGAGCATATACGCTTCTTCAACCTTCGGTTGGAAAGCGTAAAAAAGAAAGATTTCGGAATCTGATTGGATTTACGATGACGAGATCTGACGTAATTTGTCCACTTTGCTCACAGGAAGGAAGCATGTGCCTTGAGAACGATGAACAGTTTAGTTTCAGTATTATGTCATAATATTCTTAAAAGCTACAGAGCGTTCAGAAGCCCCATATCTCACAAGCTCTTCAGTGCTATATTGAAGAATGTCTTCGAATCATTGAACTGGGAAAACAAGGGGGATAATGATTAATGGATATTATTTAATACACCTTAGTTTTTTTAACTGCATAATCATTTTTGCAAATATCTTCTAATAGTTGTAAAGTATGATCCAGGAACTTGCTGGCAAGAGTGTAAAAAGTGACATTAAAGACGAACTTACAGAAAACAAAATCTGTGTAGAATGCTTTTACAAGCACTTAAGATGTAGATGTTGCTGGGGCAAATATAGAAGTGCATTATTATATATCTGATCAAAAATAGAGAACAGCCTATCGACGAACTCTCAGTACTACTACGCCTTGGCATTACAGTCCATCTAGGACCTGAGCCTGACTCAGGATAGTCCAGGGGCGGATACAGAGGGTAGGAGCGCACCCTCCTCAGAAAGTAAGGAAGACTTCGATGTTTTAGGTTTTAATAACCAAGTGAATATTTTTTCGTGGAAGAAAGTATTACTTACTGGTTCCACCTGAAATCTCTGCCTTATGTTTCCAATGGTAAAACTTCTGTACCTATTTTCTTCGCAATTAATGTATTCCCAAAGATGAAAATTTGCACATCGATAAAACTAACTTTATATTATAGCATGGGATACTTAACGCTCGCTAAAACATAACCATACCTAAGAAATACAACATTTGTCTACTGACGTTATCAATGTACAGGTCGCGCTATCTATTAACGCGCCATCTATTAACAGGACGTCAAGAGTGCGTAGCCAATGAAAGAAGGCGCGTGTCGTGAGCTGGCTTGGAGGGTATATATAAGGTGTGCTGTAGGCATTCTGAAAATATATCACTCGTTGCTGTCATGGATAAAAGGAGCCATTTATCAGATTTATAAAAAAGGATGATTATCGGCTTTCGGGCCAAGGGTGGCAGTATTTCTGAAACAGCGCAGTTTGTGAACTGTTCGTGTGCTGCTGTGGTTAAAGTGTATCGGGATTGGAGAAATGGCACCATTGCGAATAAGCTACGTGTAAACTGCGGAGCACCACGTGTCATTAATGTGAGAGGTGAACGTCGGCTTTGAAGGTGCGTGCGTGAGGACCGATCGACACGCTACAGTGGAGCAACTCACTGGCCGAATGAACCAGGGGGCTACCGAACGTGTGTCTAAAACGACAGTTCAGCGAACTCTGCTGCGTATGAGGCTCCGATGCAGACAGATGATCACTGCACCTGTGCTAACGGAGGTGCATCGGCAGAAAAGACTTACACTTGCACAGCACTATTGGAATTGGACCTCCGCTGATTGGCGAAGGATTGCCTTCTCCGATGAGTCACGTTTTCTGCTTCATAAAATGGATGTACGTTGGATTATAAGGTGATGAACATCGGAGAACAAACACTCTTCAACCATTGCTAGAAGAACATAAGCTGGTGGGGGCAGCGTTATGGTCTGGGGAATATTTTCGTGGCATTCTCTGAGTCTACTCATACCTGTGAAAGGCACTATGGACCGAATTCGTTATGAATCCATCCTTGCAGACTACGTACACATATACATGCCGATATTCTTAACTGGGGGGCGGATGGGATCTTCCAGCACGACAATGCGACGTGTCACACAGCTAAAAATGTCCGAGAGTGGTTGGAAGAGCGCGATGAAGACTTCAAAGTATTTTCCTGGCCCACTAATTCCCAGACTTAAACCCAATTGAGCATCTGTGGGACCACCTCGATCGTGTTGTTCGCTCTATGGATCCTCCACCACGCACCCTCCAGCAGCTGTCAGAGGAACTGCAGTCAGTATGGCTACACATAATTGTGAAAACCTTCCACCACATTGAGTCCCACTCAACCCTGCTAGTTGCTGTCCGCGCTGCACACGGCGGTTACTCTGGATATTAGCTGGTGGTCACAATAATGTGAGTGGACTGTGTGTATCTTTGGGAGGCCTTACGAAGATTTTGCAAAAATGTTCAAGATCTTCGTAAAGAGCTCCAAGAGACAACAAGGTGGTGTGTCTGTTATGGCTTGGTCTGGCCTCGTTATGGCTTGGGCTGGCTTCCGATTTAAGAGCAAAAATGCCGTAGCTTTTATGTCTGGTAGAATGAAGGCTATGGATTACCAAGAGCTTCTTGAGGAAAATCTGCTGCTATGTGCCGATAAAATTGCTGGGTCTGTGAAAACACAAATTTGCCGGTGGCGAGGATCGAAACCGAATCCCTCTGCTTCGGAGCGGAGTGCTTTACAAATTAAGCTATACCAATGGATTGTATCGCTGCAACTTTGTTGTCTTGACATGTGGTTCACCTCTCTTGAAAATGTTTATATATTTTTGAAGCGTAGAAGAAATTCTCATTAATTCCGGACGATATGTAGGACAAACATGACGCATTTTACGAAGAACCCAACGGCCAGTACATACACTATTTACCAACAAGTGATTGGACACCCCTGCAATCGACGATATCTGCGGTCCTGATACACGTCACGGCCGCCGCCGTTAAATATCGTGTGGGAAACAACAACGCAACCAGTGTCATGCAAGATGCCACGCAGTTCGGAGCTCTCTGATTTCGAGAAAGGTGTAATCGTCGGGTATCACAGAAATGGCCGATCCATACGTGACATATCCATCGAGTTGAAGTACCCAAAATCGACAGTGGCCTACGTGATTGGCAAGTGGAAGATGAGAGGTGACTGTCGGAATGTGCCTCGACCCGGCAGACCCACAAAACTGGGAGTTAGAGACCGACGAGTGCTGGCCAGAAAAATTCGGAAAAACCGCAACAAATCGATGGGCCACATCCGCGAGGAGTTTCAACAGGCATCCGGGAGTGTTCTTTCGATGAAGCCCACCTGCTCGGTTATCATGGACGTGCTGCCGCCCACAAGCCCTTGATCACCAAGTCTAATAGCGCTGCTCGGCTAACACGTGGTGCAAAGAACGTCGACAGTGGACCGTTGCACAATGGAAACAGGTTCTCTGGAGCGACGAATCAAGGTTCACCCTCTACCGTTCGGATGGCAGGGTCTGGGTTTGGCGTCTGCCTGGAGAACGCCTCCTGCCGGAATGTATTGTGCCAACTGTGAAGTTCGGCGGCGGTGGAATTATGCTATGGGGGTGTTTCTCCTGGTATGGCACGGGACCCTTGGTCGCAATTCCTGGTAGACTCAACGCCGAGACATACTGCTCCATTTTGGATGACCATGCGCTTCCTACGTTGTGACAGTTTTACGGGGTGGACCCATGTTACTTTCAGGATGACAATGCCACCTGTCATGTTGCGAGGTCCACCATGGCTTGGTATGGTGACAATGAGGTTAATCGAATGGATTGGCCCGGACCATAACCCTATCGAGCGCCTCTGGGACGAGTTGGAGCGTCGACTTAAGGGGTGCCCCCACCGTCCGAAATCGGTGAAGGAAGTGACCTGTCTTCTCCAAGCAGAGTGGAAGAAAATACCGCTAGCCGTCGTACAACGCCTGGTTGAGAGTATGCCCCGGAGGGTCGCAGCTGTAATCGCCACTCGTGGAGGCTCCACCAACTATTGAAGGTGAATAAATTTAGTGCCGCCCCGGTGGCGCAGTGGTCTAAGCGATGGCCTCTGATCATTCTGCCGAACGGGTTCCGGGTTCGAATTCCGGTGAGGCATGGATGTTGTGTTTTTCTTACGGCACTGGCTCTCTCCCTTCCCTGGAACCAGTGACTCTAAATTAGGGACGGGCGACTGCTTGTAGTTCAATGAGTTGCTCACGGTAGTCGTTAAACCTTCAATAAAAAAAAAATAAAAAAAAATAAACTTAGTTTTCCTATCACAGGTGTCCAATTACTTGTATAACGAAGTAAATTTTTCCGTCATTTCTGTCCACGCCAGGATTCGAACCCGGATCGCCTCATTCCGGAAAAAGTCACTCTACCAATTGAGCTACGCGGATGTTACGTCACACTTGTTGGTAGGTAGTATGTATATATATATATAGATCCATTTCCAAAGTCGGACGCTAATGTGAAATTTACAAATTTGTCGGTGACTGATATCGAAGCAGCATCCCTCTGCTCCGGATCGGAATGCTTTACCAATTAAGCTACACCGACGAAATTCATCGCAGCAAATTTATCGTCTGGATATGTGCTTCTCCACTGTAGTACGTCATATATCTAAATGGATTCTTCAACAAGGTAACGTACAAATTTTTACAGCGAAACAGCTCATGGGAGTAGTTTTTGAACAACGGCGTGCTTGTTATGGATTGGCCATCTGTGTCGCCTGATTTTAATCCAATGGAAAATGTGTGGAGTAATCTAGCAAGGGTGGTGTACGGAAACGTAAGGCAGTATACAAATATTCCCGAACTAAAAGGACCAGTAGTTTTTAAATAGGTGGAAATGGACCATAAAGTATTACAAGGATTAGTACATTCGATGCATAATATAATTTTTGCATTAATTAAGAACTCGTGTCGATAAACTGGCTATCAAGTCACGTAGTTATACACCGATTAGTTCTTACATATTATGTCCACCCCCAACCTAGAGAAATGTGTGCGCCTGGAGACCGGACGTTGGCGCATATGAAGTTTCTAGAGATCTATGTATACAACCCGAGGAATGGCTTTCGGTTAGTAGAGTGTTCGGAGTCAGAATGGGAAAAGCTGCCGATTTATCTCAGTTTGATAAAAGACAAATTGCGATGGCACGACGCCTCGGAACTGCAATTTCGGAAACTGCGCGGCTTGTGGGTTGTTCACGTGCCGCTGTAGTGAGCACGTATCAAAAGTGGTGCACAGATGAAAAAGCGACGAGACATCGTCCAGCCGTGTGTTGTCCGCAGCTCATTGATGCTAGAGGGGAGCGGAGACTGTCTCGCAATGTTCACGGAGACCGCAGGGCCACAGTGCGACAATTTACCCGGAGCTACAACAGTGGTGATCAGGGCAATGTGTCCCATACATTTCATAATTCATCTCAGCCTTCTGCGCATGGGCCTGCGTAACCGAAGACCCAGCCGGGTCCCCATGCTCTCTGCACGTCATCGCCAACAAAGCATGAAATGGTCGAAGATCATCGAGATTGGACCGTCGATGATTGGAAGAACTTGGCCTGGTCTGACGAATCAAGATTCCTGGTGCATCACGTAGCCGGCCGAGAGCGGATACGGCGATTACCAACGGTGGCATCTTGGATGCACTGTTGGGCGGAAATATGCCGGAGGACCTGCTGTTGACACGTTATGGTACCTGATACCCCAGGATACCTATCGCCACCTCATCGAATCGATGCCTCGCCGAGTGGCCGCTGTTTTGCGGGCTAAAGTGGGCCCTAAGCGCTTTTTTAGGTAGGTGGTCATGGCTCATCGCTGTATCATTTTGAAACACTTTTGTTTTTGCAAATGTTGTAAAAAAAAAGTCTCTTTTTTGTCTTTGAAAGGCTTTTTTTTGTTTCATTTGTATCTGTATTTAATGAATAATTCGTTCTTTTCAGTTAGGAGTTTTGTGGTTTTCATTTTTTTTACTTCGTTATGCATGAAATAGTAGGTGGTCATGTTATTATGAAACGCAGAGTATGTAACCGTTTCTTTGCTTCTAAATTAGCGATTTGAAAAGTGTTTTTTTTTCATGCTTTCCAACCGTAGGTTGAATATGCACCATACTGTACAAATGTATATAGTCTTACTTGTTTTCTCTTTGATTATCATTTTTTCTACCAGTACTAAGACATCGTAATTCCGTTTGCCTTAGGGTTCACATTGTCTACTTTGTCATCTACAGTTCTCCTTTTGCACAGTGCTTCATTATAATATTCTCGTTCTGTTATTTGTCAGCACTATAATATACTTATGCTTCGAGACGAAATGTTTGCACAATCTATCTTATTATTCTTGTGCAAAATGCCTACACCTCTTACCACGAGGCTCCTTTGTGAATCAATACATCGTGCTGTATATAATGTACATAGAATTTTAGAGTTTGTATATTTTACCGTACAATATATGTACCAGGACGCCCATGTTCGCTTCCTGAACCCAGCCTTGTTAATAAAATTGTGTTGAACTGAAGAAGCGTATATGCTCCAGCTTTTTCCATTCGTCTGTCCGTTCGTCCGTCCGTCCGTCTGTCTGTCGGCACGATAACTCACGTGAAAATGGTTCGATTTCAACGAAATATTAGTATGTGGTAGGGGACCACCTGGGGACAAACCCTATTGAAAATGGACGAAATGGGGTCAAAGGTCACGACATAAGAGCGGGATGCATTCCATTACCTTTTTGCGTCATAACTTGCGTAAAAATGGTTCGATGACATTTTAGTATGTGGTAGGGGACCACCTGGGCACGAACCCTTTTGGAAATGGGGTCAAAGGTCAGGACATAAAATCGGGATCCATTCCATCGCCCTTGTGCGCTATAAGTTAGGTAAAAATGCTTCGATTGAGACAAAACTTTATCATGTTGTTCCGGAAGTATACTTTACCGGTTCTGTTGAATATCATCGAAATGGGGTCTAAGGCGTCAGGTAATAGGAGCGAGATTTATTCTACAGCCATTATCTTCATAACTTGAGTAATGATTTCTGTTATGTTGGAAAGCGTATCAAATGCAATGCATGATTTTACTAACTTTTTTTATTGGACTGCATTTTCCGTAACAAATATCTTACTGGTTATAGTAAACCCCCAGTTATAAAATTTCATGTGCCAATAATTGATCTATGATTATTACATTTTATAATATCAAAAATTCTTTTCCTTTAAATACGTGCTCACTAAACCCGACAACTCAGTGTCATTTTTCTTGTTAGAGTTCATATCCATTGGACTGTGTAAGTCTATTTTTCCATTCCAAGAGTGCAGATGTGATAGTCTACCGCTACGGGATTAAGATTCGATTCTTTCCTTTGTTAAAAACTGATTTTAGAAGTTAAAAAGCTGCGTGAAATTTCTTCAGAGAGCTAGGTTTGTGACTTTGTCGAAAGATGTGCTAATTGCACTCGCGAATTCAGTTTTATCCTTAATTCTTTCTCTTTGGGATAAAGGTTGCCAAGGACGACTGCATTATTTCACCTAGAAGAGTCGTTCGTATTTCCAAGCCATTAATCCGAATGTCTTTACCAGGTGTAGGCGCTTTACAAGTGGCGGTTGTTGTCAGATGCTATTTTAACCTATTCATCTCTAAGTGACAACTAGCAGCTGCCATGTCAGTTGTTGTTTTGTCAGCAACTAAAATAGTACAAAAAGAATTTGTGCAGCTTAAATCACGCCTTTGTTAAGTTGGCGCATGGCTTTATTGAGCCTTTTTGTCATTTGGTTTTTGCATTGTGTTGCTATCAGCGTTTCGTAAATAATGAAATGAAAATGCTGCAGGGGTTTTTTTTCGTCGTTTTCAAGAAAAGGTCTTTCATCTTTTATTCTTTAATTTCTTATCTTGGATTTGAAAATTAAGATCACAGGAATGAAAGGAAGCTTTTATTACTTTGCTGAAGTAGCTGCTTTGGATCAATAGTAATTTCTTTTTTTTTCCGTTGGGTACTCTTTGAAACGGATTGTTGCCGAAAATTTTAAGCTCTTCTTCGATCTATAGTTTGAAAACACATTTATTGTTGCCTGAAATTAAAGTATTTGGGAATTCAAAGCAGGATTTCCCCCCTTAAATGAATTGTTTTGGGAAAGAGGTTTTGTTTAATCAATTGCAAATTCGGGATAAGCGAGCAAAAAATTAATTAACTACATCAGTCTGAATCTCGGGATTTATAAAATGGTGAATTTCTGCTGATATTGCTACAATCATTCTTTGCTGAAGGCAGAAAAAGCCGCAGAGGTGAATCAGGAAGCATTGATCGGCCCGGTTTTGTTGCTTAAAATTCCCCGTTTTTCATGCAACAAATAAAAAAAAGTAATCCGAATACTGTCCCTTATATCAAAGATTATCAAAATAACGTTCATTGTATTGTTTGGCTAAGGCGATCACGCAGTTTAGGCGCTGGCGTGCAGTTTCTTAACATTGTTCGATAGTCTTATGAAATCCCGTGCTTTTTTTGCACTACATTTTTAATGAAAGCATTGTGCAGGTTATACGTGAAAGAATGCTCCAAAAAAAGTAACTCTTAAAGGAATGCACATACCTGTATTTTATTACGGGCTATAGACTGAGTTAGTTTCGAATTATAAACATCTATATATTTAAAACACAAAGCCGTTTCTTTCTATAATCCGTCAGCGCCACCCACTGGAGCGATTTTCATGATTTTTTTTAAATGAAAGTAATTGTTTCACAGATTTGTCATTGTTAATTTTTAATGTCATAGGTAATTTTTTTTATGTTACCATGGTATTTTCTTTGTACAATTCGCCGTAAGCGGAACGATACACGAGGAGTCGGGAACTACTTGAAAGCGTCCTGATTCGGTAGTACAGCCAAAAATAATAAAAAATAAACTAAACAGTTTATGTACACCAGAAAGAAGTAAGCTTCCCAACGGTGAAAGAATTATCCAAATCGGTTCAGAAGTTTTCGAGATTAGTAAAAAAAAATCTGTATGTTATCGCGAACTACTTTCTTTCACGTTGGATGTGATCAGGTTGTAAGTAAAGAAAGCAGAACGATACACGGGAAATCGGGAACTACTCGAAAGCGATCTGATTCGGTAGTACAGCCGAAAATAATAAAAAATAGACGAAATAGCCTATGTCCACCGGAAAGAAATAAGCTTCCCAACGGTGAAAGAATTATCCAAATCGGTTCAGTAGTTTTCGAGATTACCTCAAACACACAAAATATTTCTCTATATGTATTGTATAGTTTATATAATGACACACAAAAAAATATTAAAACTAAACTGGCAAAATGAAACACATTTTTAAAACCATTGTGTAATTATCTAGACACGATATCATTTCGGGCCACTGAAAGAATGCCTCAATAATCCAAAGCAAGCCCATCAATGACGGGTAAGCACATGTTTATTCAATAATGAGAAACACCATCGTTAAATTCGTATACGAGTAGTTGGAAAAATAAAAAATTAATGGGAATATTACGAAAATTTTGTTGTTGGTGACTCATCTTATAGGCTTTCTATTAATTATTCAACCGTTTATTATAATTATGGATTTTATTACGATTCGTGTTATATGACAAGAAAACATTTCAATCACAGGTTTTTCAACAGACATGGCACGGGTTACGGACTAGTTTACCTATTAACCCATTGGTCCACCTTTCTGTGCAGTCACGGCTAGCAGACGCTTAAGGCTAATAGACTAAAGAACCTTGCCAGATGCCTAGTAACAGATTTTACCAGATGTCGAATATCCTCCATGCGTAAGTTGGTGCATGATCGCTGCTGCAGCTCAGTCAGTTATCCTTCATTCCATGCAGGATCAGCAGCTTTCCCCGCCCCCTGTTCCAGCATATCCTACAAGTGTTCAGTTGGTTCACAGTCAGGAGAGTTTGGAGACCGCAGGCATTGTGGCGATTTCGTTGACGTGTTCCTCCAGCGACTCAGTAGTTATACGAGCCCAATGACACGGTGCATTGTCCTGTTGAAAGATGACACTGTGATCCTGGTAAACCTCCTGCAGATATGAATGGAGATGGTTAGCTAACTGGTCCCTCTAGATTCTATCTTTCAGTGTTTGTTGGATGATAACCAACGGACCTAGGGTTCGTCAGGAAGAAGCTTCCCACACCAAGACACCACCTCCAACGACCTGTTGAACCCCAACTGTGAGGGGATAGAGCTTCATGCTGCTTTATATGCGAACTCGGCCATCTGCACGGTGCAGCAGGAAACGGCACTCATCACTTCAGATGACCTTCTTCCATCTGTCGAGGGTCCATGGTCTACGTTCATGGGTATCCTTGTTGGTCTTCGGCTGTGGAATCTCAGGCTAAGCAAGGAATGGTGCATGTACAAATGTCGAACTGCACTGCTATTGTGCTGGTGTGTGAGCTGGGTGGCTGTTGCAAGTCATTGCTAAGATACCAGTCATGACTCCCGATGCTCACTTCTAGGATCAGCCGCGCATGGCTGACCAATGTGAGTCCTTCTGCTGGATGTCTGTGCATGGTTAATCTAGTCCTGGTATACCCTTGATACACTAGTACGGAAGCAGCCAACAAGTGTGGCTGACCAATGTGAGCCCTTCTGCAGGATGTCTGTGCATGATTAATCCAGTCCTGGCACACCCTTGATACAGCAGTACAAGAGCAGCCAGCAAGTGTGGCTGACCAATGTGAGTCCTTCTGTTGGATGTCTGTACATGGTTAATCCAGTCCTGGTACACCCTTGATACAGTAGTACGGGAACAACAAACAAGTGTGGTTATTTCCTAAATACTGGCTGCTGCACTCCGGGCCCCAACTATCAGGCCGTGTCTTACGGCGCTGGCTCTCTCCCTTCCCTGGAGCCAGTGGCCCTAAATTGAAGACGGGTGACTATTTATAGCCCACTGAGTTCTCTCATGGTGGTCGTAAAACCTCCAATAAAAAAAAAGTTTCCGGGGCGTTGGGATAAGCGCTGGCTTATGACCATTTGTCCGAGAAGGGGCCGGATTCGAATCCCTGTGAATCATGGATATTGTGTTTGTCTTACGGCACTGGCTTTCTCCTTTTCCTGAAATCAGTGACCCTAAATTAGGGACGGGCGACTGCTTATAGATCATTGAGTTGTCTCACTGTTGTAGTTTAACAACGACAACAAAAGTTCCGGAGATGATAGTCTTGTCGATTTGCTTACGTTGAAATGGCTTGCTTCATAAATTTCAACTTCACCTCAGCGCCACGTGGCCTCCGTGAAAAGCTAACCACTCATTGCCATAAAGTGATTGTACTAGTTTCTTATGTCACGTCTTGTAATTTATGTAGAGGATTTTAGGAAGGAAGTGTCTGACCTTTCTACCTTAGAGGTAGAAAGGTAGAAGATTTGGGTTAGGGTGCACGGTAGGAAAGTTAAAAAAAATACTAATCAGAGAAGCACAGTAGCAACTGTGCCGCAATTTACAACGTAGAATTACCCAATTGTCACTATTTTATAGCACTTTCTCACTAGTTCTACGTCCTTGAAGTATTCAACGAAGAACAGTTGACGTAGTCCTACGTGATAGGCTGCGGCACAGTTGCTACTGTGCCCCTTTGATTTATTCAGATATAAATTTTTTTAAGAAATACAACGAAAGAAATGTTTGCGTTAATTTACTTAAAAGCAGCTTATACTATATACAATTCATAGTAACTTATGCTGATTATAAATTAATGTTAGTCGAAGTAGAAGGCCTAGTATAATCGTTGTCAGTAGTTATAACATTGTTCTGAAGAATTCCTTCTTCAGAAACAATTTTTCAAACTCCTTAGCTGCCTTGTTATAAATTTGGCGATACGTCTCGGGCCTAAAACAAGAGCAACAACAAGTATTCTTCTTATTGTTGCTCTTGTTCTTGTCTAGATTCAGAATGTAATGGCGGTGTGAAGATTTGAGTTGAAGACAAATTTGGCAATACGTCTCAGGCCTAATGTACTCTTCTTGTTGTTGCTCTTGTTCTTGTCTAGATTCAGAATGCATCGGCGGTGTAAAGGTTTGAGTTGAAGACAAATTTGGCAATACATCTCAGGCCTAATGTACTATTCTTGTTGTTGCTCTTGTTCTTGTCCAGATTCAGAATGCATCGGCGGTGTAAAGGTTTGAGTTGAAGACAAATTTGGCAATACATCTTAGGCCTAATGTACTATTCTTGTTGTTGCTCTTGTTCTTGTCTAGATTCAGAATGCATCGGCGGTGTAAAGGTTTGAGACGTAATACATTTCGTTATCCAGTGAAGTTGTGAAGACTGGCGATATACATTGGTATTCCATACTTGGTATGAAAATTTGTATTGATGACATCAATCTCCACCTGTTCTTGCTGTTCAGGCTCGATTAGTGCAGTTGAAGTGGAAGGTCGTGGCTCTAGAGTCGAACTCGGGTGAAACGCATCCTGGCGCCCGCACTTTTAACGCTCTTTATATTCCCGTGACGTTTCGGTTGATAACTTAGCGGGCTTTTTCAGATTCCTCTCGTTCTCCTCTAGCTGTTTCTTCAACTTTAGTCAATTCTTATAGTAATTTCCCCTGGATTTTCGCGGCGTTTCTAAATTTTCGTCGCCAAAATTTGTTTCATCTACTTTATTTCGGTTTATCACATATGTGCGTTAGCTCTGACTGTCAGCTACGGAATGCGGGGCTGAGGTCATCGCTATCATAATCTATTCACTAGTTATCAACTTTAAAACGGCGTGCGGCGAAACAAAATAAGCCGCCCCGGTGGCGCAGTGGTCTAAGGCGTTGGCCTCTGATCATTCGTCCGTAAGGGGTCCGGGTTCGAATCCCGGTTAGGCATGGATGTTGTGTTTGTCTTACGGCACTGGCTCTCTCCCTTCCCTGGAACCAGTGACCCTAAATTAGGGACGGGCGACTGCTTATAGCCCATTGAGTTGCTCACGGTGGTCGTTAAACCTCCAACCAAAAAAAAAATTCGAAATTTAGCTTAACTTTCTAACGCTACTATATCGAAGAGTTAAGGGTTGGAGGGTTGAAACTTGTTTTGTCATAAATGAGACTCTATAAACTACCTAATTATATATTAGTTATTACTCTTAAGTTATTAGTTTCAAAGATATAAGCGTTCAAATTGTGACATGTTTTCGTTTCATCCGTGCTCCTAATATAAGCCCCTGCTCAGCACTGGGAAAGACTTAGTTCTACGTCATAAAAGCGACATAGAAATGGTGAGAAAGACTCCTTTATTTATAACCGAGGTCCAGTACCCAGGGTCTGTCAGCTTAACGTGTCCGTCCGTCGTACGGCAGGTATTTAGTGTTTGTACCTGCCTGGTATCGATCCTAAGACCTTTCTGTGGCAATATTGAACGTTGACATCTAGGCTATCCACTGCCCTATGTCACGGCTTGATACATTACGCTCTGCATACGTTCGAATGAAATCCCGCTGTGCTTGCATTGTTGATTTGCACTCACTCATCTGCTGCAACGGTAACACCATTTCTAATGGAATGCTCGTATTTTTTTCTTTACCGTTCTAATATGTCATCAGTGGCATAATCCTCTTGAGATTGACACCACTGCATCGATGAGGTGTTTTGTTGCAGCAGCTTTGGCCCTTTTAAATTTGCGTAATCACAAGTCACATCGCTAGATGTGGCAATTCCTAAATTTACTGCCAAGTGCATGATCCTGCAAAATCACTACAACATCCTAATACTTGAACGCTCAGCACTTGCTTATTTCTGAACGTTTCTGAGGTACGCCTTTAACATGAATGACTTGCGAGAACGTTTGGAGGTATAACTTGAACGCTCCTCATACTATCTAAATCATAAGCGTTTCGACAATATGAATAATTTGTGGAAAAAAAAACTAGGCATAACTAGAACGCATTTCCTATTGGTGTAAATAATATAGCATTTGCGGCATTCTAACGCTATTTCTTGACTATTCGTTATCGTAGCATTTGTCCCCAAAGAAAAAAAAAGGAAATAAAAATCAAGTCTCACATTTTCGAACCTGCGAGTATTGGGTGTTAAATTTATTGTTTTATCCTGTTCCCTTTAATTCTTAACATCGGAACGGCTCATTTGGCATTTATGGGGAGTTTGCTAACACCCAGTTATTTATTTTCAGGAAACCTTCATATTTTCGTCAAGTTATTGGGAAATATTTCGCATTGTTTTTTTCTGTTGAGTGATGTAATTTTTCGCGCTGTTGTGTCATACGTGCACGCAGCAAACATCAAGTGAAAGGGTGAATACGATAGATCTTTTCTCTCTTTGCATTTTTTTTCATCCGTTTGGAACAAAGATTATTTCATTCTGTGATTTGCTTTGACGTTTTCCCTCCCTGCCCCTTTATGCTATCTCGAAATTTCCGTGCTCTATGAAGCGCGATTCGTGATGGGTTGGCAGTTAAATTGCTACCCTCGAGTACGGCCGTTATGTAATAAACATTGATGTTTTTCTTTATTTTAAGTAGCTGGGAATGTTTTCTATTCCGGAATATTAGCGTTGATTTTCGTGCCCGAGTGCATCGGGTTTATTGTGTTTGGAGTACACAGGCCTTGTCTGTTCGGTAGCCCTGAGGGCTTCGCAACACGATGAACCGTATTGCTCTTGACACGTGTCATATGATGTAGGCTGGGGAGACGTATCGATTGACGCATAAGCAAACGGACGGACAGCTTTGAACTCTGAGCCCCTGGTTGAATTCTCCCCGTCCTCCAATCTCTCACCCTTTCCCCTACTTAGCCGTTGGGCTTCGGTACATTTTACTGCCGGAAATTAGCTGCAGAGTCAGCGCGCGACTGCGCTTTGGCAAATGCGTATTGATATTAATTGCCACCCGAAGTTTGTTTTTAGGGGGAAACCTTCTAAGGATATGAAGGTTCAGAAAGGGCTGGGAAATTTCTCAGACATTGTCAAAGCAAATATGATGGATAAATAGAATTTTGTTTTTGAGTTCTGCCCATGTAAGTGTCTCGGGACTTGATTGTCCTGACAGTTTCATCCGACTTTTTGATAGCAATGTATGCATGTGATATTCCTATCCAGTCATTCTGCCCTGTGTGAGCAAACAATCCATGGAGAACCAAAATTTTGGTTTACCTTGAATTTAAAGTACATTATGTGTTTAAAAAAAGATGTTTACATTATAATGGTTTTTTAAGTTAACTTTTCGGGCGGCGGGGGCGGTGTTCTAAGCACCTGAGCACAGTTGGAAACGGGTCAAAAATTTTGGACCCGGGCCCGGACGTCACATAACTGGACCCTCCCCGGATCTGTATCTGACCCGGACAAAATCTACTGTGAAATATATGTATACAGTGTTCAAAAGTCTCTCCGTAGTGGATATTTTAGGTTGTGTGGAAATCTAAGAAATGTATTCTAGGAAAGTATCATTTACTCACTTAGAGGAAGTATTGAAAAGGTCGTCCTTCATTTGCAATACATAACCTAACTATTTTACATATGTTTCAAACACATCTGCGAGAGTAAAAAAAAATTACCTGCGCAGTAATTTTAAGGCTGTTCCATCTAATTTTGATGGCGATATAGTCAAATTTTCTGAATTAAGCAGCTCATTGTATTTTAATTTTAATTTTTTGCTGTTTTTCCTGATAATATATCAAACTTCAGAATATGCTTCACGGCAACACCAATTTTCACAAGTTTCTGATGAGTAGAAAGTTTCCAAAATGTGGATGTTGTTTTCGTCATCGCCCCTCAGAAGGAAGGAACACTTTTCCCCATGAAGACACTTTTACTTTCATATTGCATGACAAATAAATTTTCAGTCCGCCGGCACCAGTATCTAACACAAAATTCCACAGAGCGCATTTTCCTTTCAAAATTTTTTTTTCCGCTTTTCAAAAATAAAATGGAAATAAAATCTGGAAGAAATCCGGTCAGAAGCACCTTGACCCCACCCGTTTGACCCGATGGAAAATGTGGACCCGTTGACCCGTGACCCGTTTCCATTTCTGATCATTCGTCCGAGCTGGGTTCTGTTTTGAGTCCCGGTCAGGCGTGGTGGATGTTGTGTTTGTCTTGAGGAATTGGCTCTCTCCCTTCCCTGGAACCGGTGGCCCTAAATTAGGATCGGGCAACTACTTATAGCCCACTGAGTTGCCCATGGTGGTCGCTAACTCTCCCCCCCCCCCCCTAAAAAAAAAAGACGTTAAGATTTCCCTTAAAACATGTGGTAGTATCGGTGATTCTTGTAACACTGTACCTTCTTAGCGTTATGGTCCGGATAACTAGCACAAAATCCTTAATTATGAAAAAGAGCAATGTTAGGCTTTCTAACGGACAGAAAAGAGTAGTCTATGTAATTGTAATGTTTATTTATTAGTCTTTATTTCACGTAAATATTGCCTTCGTGCTATCGATCGGTAGTACTGTAGCTTTTAGTGTTAAGCTCAGTTATAGTTAAGCTAATTCAGCTCAGTTATAGTTAAGCTAGCACAGGTCCTTAACTATAACTGAGCTGAATTAGGTGACATAATGGGCCAGAAAAGTGCCCTTTTCACTTACGAAATTAAATCATTTGGCATCCAGGTACTTCAGTTCAATAGACATCTAAGATGATCATCATCAGCATATAACTTAGTTAGCAGCTGTACACACACACACACACACACACACACACACACACACACACACACACACACACATATCATAATTAATCATTATCAATCCACTGCTGGATGAAGGTCTTCTCAAGTTTCCTCCACAACTGTCTGTCTTGAGCAACTCTCCTTCAGGTTACTTCTGCAAACTTTCGAATTTCATCCATCCATCTCCCGTGTGGTCTTCTTCTGGATTCTGTCTCTTGGAATCTAGTTTAAAATTTCGGTTGTCCATCTGCGGTACGTTCTCCTGGAAATATGTCTAGCCCATTGCCATTTCAAGGATTTTACCATCATCATGATGTTTTCCACTCTTGCCATTTTCCATATCCACGAGTTTCTCTTCTCTTCTTTTCTTTCCTGGTTACACCAAGTATGCATCTCTCCAGCCTTCTTTCAGTTGGCTGCAGTCTTTGCATGTCTTTTTTTAGTTAAAGTCCATGTCTCTGCTCCATACGTAAGAACTGGAAGGGATGCACTGATTAAACACCTTTCCTTTAAGACATAACGGCATACTGCTCTTGAAAATTGTACGGTTTCTTCCAAAAACTCTCCAACCAAGCTTTATAAGCCGATTAATTTCCTCATCAATGTGACTGACCCTCGCTTAATATCTGCTGTCCAAGGTAAATGTAGATATTAGTTATCTCCAGCTTTTGCCTATCAATTGATAAATATTCATTTCTTGTAAAAGCATTGTAAATACATAGCTTTTGTCTTCTGAAAGTTCATTTTCAGAACTGATCGCTACTGGCACCATTGCAATCGACGTTTGGCATTCACACTGGTGATCCAAGGTTTGGCGATAGCAACACGACTGTGAACTTTGACCCAGTGAAGCTCCCGACGAACAGTTTTGATGGAAACAGGTTAGTCGTGGTGCGTATTCAACTCTGCGGTGAGTTGGGCAGCTGTGGGTTTATGTGTCTTGGCTACCATCTGTGTTCGCACCCGACAGCTTTCTCTTACCTCGACAGTTACCCTTTATGGGATGTGGTTCTTGCTGGTGTGCCGACGTGACCGTGGATACCGTGGCTCGCGATACACCAAAAAGACTTGCTGTCTTGGACAGAGATGTATCGGCGAGACGCGCACCAACAATCTGTCCTCTTTAAAACTCGGATATGTCTCCCATTATGTTGTGTGGATCACACTTTTGACGTCCAGCCGTGCTACTGCTGTGCTAATGCAACCTTCACACTCCGCTCTCGTTGATCGACTGCGAAATAGATACAGCCTGGCCATCAGGTAGCGCGTACAGCGGCGTGACACGTGGGGTGCTATTTGAGCATGTGTTTCACTTTCGTTGTCCACCCCCTGTGTATATGCTACGTCGGTCGACAAATTGCGTCTTCTCGGAGGTCACGTGGTCTAGAGCTAGGTTCGGGCTCAATATTCGAAGCCTGAGCTCGTGGTATATCAGCCTGAGCTCACCCGAGGCCTAATTTCATATTGCAAGATAGAGCCCGAAACCAGGCTAACCTGTTCAACCATTAATAAAAAAAAACATATCATTTTTCACAGTTCCATTCTCTTTCCTCTTTCTGCAATTAACGAACGTATTTCTCAAATAGAGAGTGGGGAAGGTACCTCTATCTGTTTTTACAGTGTAACAGTGCGATTTTCTCTGACCGTTCGTTTCCACTTGAAGTGCTTCGGGCGATCGGACATCCGAAATGATCGGGCGGTGCTGAAATTATATGTTGCTCAAATGATGCTAATATCATCGCGCCATAATGCGCTGTAATGTGTACGTTGCTGAATAGAATTAGCAGGCCGCCCCGGTGGCGCAGTGGTCTAAGCGACGGCCTCTGATCATTTCGCCCGAACGGGGTCCGGGTTCGAATCCCGGTGAGGCATGGATGTTGTGTTTGTCTTACGGCACTGGCTCTCTCCCTTCCCTGGAACTAGTGACCCTAAATTAGGGACGGGTGACTGCTTATAGCCCATTGAGTTGCTCACGGTGGTGGTTAAAATCCAATTAAAAAAAAAAAGAATTAGCAGGGAGCTACTACGTGGAGAAAGAGAGTAAATTATTGTCTGTGTGCTATCAACTATCCAATATCTATAGTTCTTGAAAAAGCTTTTTCTTCTCTGCAGAATCACACTAATGCGCGGCCTATGGCATTTTCTACCCAAGCCCGAAATAAATAGCCATCTCAAATACCCGCACCCCAACCAGAACTAGTTGCCGAAGAATTTTCTTTACTAACTATAAAGTGTCTCATTTGCTAAACAAGATCACATTTCTATATAAAAAAAATTATCTCGCTCTCCCTAAGAGCCTGAGCCCAAACCGCAATAAATATTCTACGGCCCGAGCCCGGGCTCTGCTTCGGGCTCAGCCCGTCTCAGCTCTGACGTTGTCAACAGGCTGCATCCACTTTTGATAGGGAGGTCATAATTTAGTGGTCACTCGGTGTATAGCTGATTTCTCATTCAGTCACCATCGGGTGAGCGAAGTTTTCAGATATGTATCGAGTTCAAAGTGATTCTAAAGTTCATAGCTTTCCTGCTAGGGAAAACTTGCATCCAACTTTATAGAGGAAGCTGTGGATATTTTAGTCCGCTGCCGTGCCTCCATCGTGAGTTAACTCGAATTCTCCTTTTATCAATTAGCGGAAATAAAGCTAGTTCATGCAGAAGAACCTTTAGCTCTGCTGTGGTAAAACGAGCGAATAAGGTCAATTCAATCCATTCCTACACCAGTGCTAGGGGCAATTAAGAGTAAACACAGAGAGGAAATTGACTTGAGCAAATGACTGTTTCGCAGCTAGCAGAAATCTTTTCTGCATTCCCTTCTTGAAGACTGCAGTAAATTACCATAAATTCTGAGAACCAGATTGTTGTTCTGGGGGAGCAATGAAGTATCATCAGATAGCTCATTGCTTTGCGTGCTTGTCGAGTCCTCATCTAAATTTTAATGTGGGATGTTATGGATTCCAGTTTCTATTCAGAGATTTCAAATGGCGGTTTAATTGCGGCACAAATTGATTTTTCCGATGACATGGAGCGAGATAAAAAGAATTGTACACATTTTAGGGTTTTATGCTTCACATAATTAGTTAATGAATTACAGCCGATGGATATTTTTCTGTTTAACAAACATGTGAAATCGCTATTTTGTTCAGTTTTTTTCGCGGCTCATTTATACCTTATACAGGGATTTACACATACACACACCCATAAAAAATCCTCCATTTGCAGGGTATTGAGATATTTTATACACACATATTTTTTTTTGCGCACACACACGGAGGTGTGTATATATATATAATATATATCATCATCATCATCATTGTCAACTATTATCAATCCACTGCTGGACGAAGGTCTCCCCAAGTTTCCTCCACAACGGTCTGTCTTGTGCCAGTCTCCTCCATGTCACTCCCGCATGCTTTCGAATTCCATCCACCCATCTTCCATGTGGTCTTCTTCTGGGTCTTTTCCTGTCCCTTGGAATCCAATCTAAAATTTCGGCTGTCCATCGATGGTCTGTTCTTCTGGCAGTATGTCCAGCCCATTGCCATTTCAGGGATTTAACTCTGATCATGATGTCTTCCACTCTTGTCATTTTTCGGATCCACGAGTTCCTCTTCTTATCTCTCCTGGTTACACCAAGTATGCACCTCTCCATGCTACTTTGAGTTGTCTGCAGCCTTTGTATGTCTCTTTTAGTTAAGGTCCACGTCTCTGCACCATACGTAAGCACTGGAAGGATGCATTAATCAAACCCTTTTCTTTTAAGACATAATGGCATATTGCTCTTGAAAATTATGCTGTTTCTTCCAAAAGCTCTCCAGGCAAGTTTTGTACGCCGATTAATTTCTTCATCAATGTGACCCTCACTTGATATCTGCTGTCCAAGATAAACGTACGTATCTGTTATCTCCAGCTTTTCTCCATCAATCAATAAATCTTCATTTCTTGTAAAAGCATTGAACATCACTTTTGTCTTCTGAAAGTTCATTTTTAATCCCACTTCTTTACTCTTGTCAGCAAGTTCCTGGATCATACTCTGTAGCTCTGATGGGGTAGTTGCAAAAAGACTACGTCATCAGCAAAACGAAGGTGGGTTAGATAATCTCCATTAATCTTTATCCCCTTGTTTTCCCAGCTCAGCGACTGAAAGACACCCTCCAATGTGGCATTAAAGAGCTTCGGAGATATGGTGTCACCTTGTCTCACTCCCTTTCCAATTTTTACATGTGTTGTATTTTCAAGCAGCCTAATCTTTGCACTTGCATTTTCATAGATGTTATTAATAATATTAATGTATGCATCTTCAATACCGCAGGTTTTCAGAGCCATTGTAACTGCTGATGGTTTCACCGAATCAAAGGCTTTTTCATAATCGATAAAAGCCATGCACAATGGAAGTTCATATTCCCTCGCTCTTTCAATTAGTTCTCTCAGCACGTGGATATGATCTATTGTGCTGTAGCCACTCCTGGATCCAGCTTGTTCTCTCGGTTGAGCCATGTCCAGTGTTACCTTCAAGCGGCGTGAAAGAACTTTAGTGAAGATTTTATAAACTACTGATAGGAGGCTGATAGGTCTGTAGTTTCCGAGATCCTCAATGTCACCTTTCGTATGTAGCAGGATCATTGTAGCGGTGTCCCAATCCTCAGGAATCTTTCCTTCATTAAGGCATCGAGTGAAAATTTGGGCGAGTACTGTTTCGATTTCTCCACTTGCTTCTTGTATGATGTCTACAGTAATTCCATCTTCTCCTGGAGCTTTTCCCCGCTTCATGTTCTTGATTGCATGTGCAACTTCTGCTGGAAGGACTGGAGGAACTCTGGTACTGGTATCTTTCATGATGTCTGGAGTGCATGTATC
Source organism: Macrothele yani (assembly GCA_039090855.1). Taxonomy (NCBI): domain Eukaryota; kingdom Metazoa; phylum Arthropoda; class Arachnida; order Araneae; family Macrothelidae; genus Macrothele; species Macrothele yani. The sequence continues at coordinate 24,494,123 of CM077006.1, read as the reverse complement.
ATCCCTTTCATATAATTTGGAGTAGAAATCTTTCACTCTTGTCAAAATTTCGCCTCTAATTCTTGTTACAGAACCATCTTCTTTTCTCAGTGCCATAATCTGTTTTGTTCCCTTACTGAGATGTCCCTTTGCTATCTTTAGGCTATGGTTGTTTTCAATTGCTTTCCTCACTAGTTCACAGTTGAATTTTCTTACGTATTCAGTGATACTTTTTCTTACTGTCTTGCATAGCTCTATATATTCCACTTTGGAAGTCACATCTTCTTTAGTTGTCCTCATCTCTCTTCTTTTTTGCATCAACATTTTCGTTTTTCCTGATAATTTATTTACATGCAACTTGTTCTTAGACCCAGCTAATTTTGTTGCTGTTTCCATAAGAGCTTTGGTTACTTTTCTGTTAACTTCAGAGATGTCCACTTCTTCTGATGTTAGGCCTTCTAAAGCAGAGAACCTGTTCTTCAGTTCCAACTTGAAGGTATTATGGTGTTTTTAAGGTTGGTTATGTCAATAGATTTTGTTTGTCTTATGAGCTTGCACGTTCAAGTTTAGTGTTGAGGTGCTTCTTACATCTCACCAATCTATGGTCACTACCTGTGTTGAACTTGTTTAGCACACTGCAGTCTTCTATGACGAATTTTTTGTTACACATAATAAAATCAATTTCACTTGTCGTCCCATTTGGATGTCTCCATGTCCATTTCCTGTGTGGCTTTTTCTTGAAGAAGGAGTTCAAGATAAAAAACCCTTCTGACTCTGCAAACTCAACGAGAGTATGTCCACGCTGGTTTCTGTTGCAGTGACCGAATTTACCTACTGAAGTTTCATTCTGTTGCCGTTGCCCTATTTTTGCATTGAAATCTCCCATAATTATTTTCAAGTGCTGCTTACCTTTATTATTTAGATGACAAATTTCCTCATAAAATTCTTCAATTTCTTCTTCAGGATGACTTGTGGTGGGTGCATAAGTTTGAATAATCTGAGCCTGGTATCTTTTCGAGAGTTGGATAACAAGTCGTGCAGCTCTGTCAGAGGAACTTTCAACTTCTACAACTTTATCCTTCAGTTTCTTGTTTATTATAAATCCAACACCACTAGTTCTGCCAGTATCTGTCCCACGATAGTAGAAGAGATGTCCAATTTTCAGTTCGATGAGATCTTCTCCTTTTTCTCCTTACCTCACTTAGCCCCACGATGTCCCACTTGATCCTTTGTAGTTCCTCTTCCAATTCAAGAAGCCTTGAATCAGAAGATAGGGAGCGTCCATTGTACGTAGCCAAGGTCAGCATCAGATGGCAGCCTAGTCCGGTCCTCCGGGGATTCTTAGCACCCTCTGCCTTCATGTCGCACTGGCCGCTGCCTTGGCCAGGTACATTCCAGCTGCCGGAGACTGAGGGCCAAGATTTAAGTTGTGGAATCATTTTGGAGGGGTTTGGCCATAACTCACCACGCTGGCCAAGCGGGTTGGTGAGTGTGGGATAGAATTTCCTCTAATCCCGATGGTATAGTTATACCGCTATTGGCGGTCGTCAGAGCCCCTTTAGTGGGAACAGGATGCACCACGAGAAGGCGGGGTTGACATTTGTCAAGGAGAGGCCGTGATGTTATGCATCACCTGACCTTACATCCCATATATATATATATATATATCATCATCATCATCATTGTCAACCATTATCAATCCACTGCTGGACGAAGGTCTCCCCAAGTTTCCTCCACAACGGTCTGTCTTGTGCCAGTCTCCTCCATGTCACTCCCGCATATTTACGAATTTCATCCACCCATCTCCCATGTGGTCTTTTTCTGGGTCTTTTCCTGTCCCTTGGAATCCAATCTAAAATTTCGGCTGTCCATCTATGGTCTGTCCTTCTGGCAGTATGTCCAGCCCATTGCCATTTCAGGGATTTAACTCTGATCATGATGTCTTCCACTCTCGTCATTTTTCAGATCCACGAGTTCCTCTTCTTATATCTCCTGGTTATACCAAGCATGCACCTCTCCATGCAGCTTTGAGTTGTCTGCAGCCTTTGTATGTCTCTTTTAGTTAAGGTCCACGTCTCTGCACCATACGTAAGCACTGGAAGGATGCATTGATCAAACACTTTTCTTTTAAGACATAATGGCATATTGCTCTTGAAAATTATGCTGTTTCTTCCAAAAGCTCTCCAGGCAAGTTTTGTACGCCGATTAATTTCTTCATCAATGTGACCCTCACTTGATATCTGTTGTCCAAGATAAACATACGTATCTGTTATCTCCAGTTTTTCTCCATCAATCGATAAATCTTCATTTCTTGTAAAAGCATTGAACATCACTTTTGTCTTCTGAAAGTTCATTTTTAATCCCACTTCTTTACTCTTGTCAGCAAGTTCCTGGATCATACTCTGCAGCTCTGATGGGGTAGTTGCAAAAATGACTACGTCATCAGCAAAACGAAGGTGGGTTAGATAATCTCCATTAATCTTTATCCCTTTGTTTTCCCAGTTCAGTGATTGAAAGACATTTTCCAATGTGGCATTAAAGAGCTTCGGAGATATGGTGTCACCTTGTCTCACTCCCTTTCCAATTTTTATGTGTGTTGTATTTTCAAACAGCCGAATCTTTGCACTTGCATTTTCATAGATGTTATTAATAATATTAATGTATGCATCTTCAATACCGCAGGATTTCAGAGCCGTGGTAACTGCTGATGGTTTCACCGAATCAAAGGCTTTTTCATATTCGGTAAAAGCCATGCACAATGGAAGTTCATATTCCCTCGCTCTTTCAATTAGTTCTCTCAGTACATGGATATGATCTATTGTGCTGTAGCCACTCCTGAATCCAGCTTGTTCTCTCGGTTGAGCCATGTCCAGTGTTACCTTCAAGCGGTGTGAAAGAACTTTAGTGAAGATTTTATAAACCACTGATAGGAGGCTGATAGGTCTGTAGTTCCTGAGATCCTCAATGTCACCTTTTTTATGTAGCAGGATCATTGTAGCATTGTTCCAAACTCAGGAATCTTCCCTTCATTAAGGCATCGAGTGAAAATTTGGGCGAGTACTGTTTCAATTTCTCCACTTGCTTCTTGTATGATGTCTATAGTAATTCCATCTTCTCCTGGAGCTTTCCCCCGCTTCATGTTCTTGATTGCATGAGCAACTTCTGCTGGGAGGACTGGAAGAACTCTGGTACCTTTCATGATGTCTGGAGTACATGCATCATCCCTTTCATATAATTTGGAGTAGAAATCTTTCACTCTTGTCAAAATTTCGCCTCAATTTCTTGTTATAGAACCATCTTCTTTTCTCAGAGCCATAATCTGTTTTCTTCCCTTACTGAGATGTCCCTTTGCTATCTTTAGGCTTTGGTTGTTTTCAATTGCTTTCCTCACTAGCTCACAGTTGAATTTCCTTACGTCTTCAGTGATACTTTTTCGTGCTGTCTTGCATAGCTCTATATATTCCACTTTGGAAGTCACATCTTCTTTAGTTGTCCTCATCTCTCTTCTTTTTGCATCAACATTTTGGTTTTTCCTGATAATTTGTTTACATGCAACTTGTTCTTAGACCCAGCTAATTTTTTTGCTGTTTCCATAAGAGCTTTGGTTACTTTTCTGTTAACTTCCGAAATATCCACTTCTTCCGATGTTAGGCCTTCTAAAGCAGAGAATCTGTTCTTCAGTTCCAACTTGAAAGTATTATGGTGTTTTTAAGGTTGGTTATGTCAATACATTTTGTTTGTCTTATGAGCTTGCTACGTTCCAGTTTAGTGTTGAGGTGCATCTTACATCTCACCAATCTATGGTCACTACCTGTGTTGAACTTGTTTAGCACACTGCAGTCTTCGATGACGAATTTTTTGTTACACATAATAAAATCAATTTCACTTGTCGTCCCAATTGGATGTCTCCATGTCCATTTCCTGTGTGGCTTTTTTCTTGAAAAAGGAATTCAAGATGAAAAATCCTTCTGCCTCTGCAAACTCAACGAGAGTATTTCCACGCTGGTTTCTGTTGCCGTGACCGAATTTACCTACTGAAGTTTCATTCTGTTGCCGGTGCCCTATTTTTGCATTGAAATCTCCCATAATTATCTTCAAGTGCTGCTTACCTTTATTATTTAGATGACGAATTTCCTCATAAAATTCTTCAATTTCTTCTTCAGGATGACTTGTGGTGGGTGCATAAGTTTGAATAATCTGAGCCTGGTATCTACTCGATAGTTGGATAACGAGTCGTGCAGCTCTGTCAGAGGAACTTTCAACTTCTACCACTTTATCCTTCAGTTTCTTGTTTATTATAAATCCAACACCACTAGTTCTGCCAGTATCTGTCCCTCGATAATAGAAGAGATGTCCACTTTTCAGTTCAATGAGATCTTCTCCTTTTCTCCTTACCTCACTTTGCCCGACGATGTCCCACTTGATCCTTTGTAGTTCCTCTTCCAATTCAAGAAGCCTTGAATCAGAAGATAGGGAGCGTCCGTTGTAGGTAGCCAAGGTCAGCATCAAATGGCAGCCTAGTCCGGTCCTCCGGGGATTCTTAGCACCCTCTGCCTTCATGTCGCACTGGCCGCTGCCTTGGCCAGGTACATTCCAGCTGCCGGAGACTGAGGGCCAAGATTTAAGTTGTAGAGTCATTTTGGAGGTGTTTGGCCATAACTCACCACGCTGGCCAAGCGGGTTGGTGAGTGTGGGATAGCATTTCCTCTGATCCCGATGGTATAGTTATACCGCTATTTGCGGTCGTCAGAGCCCCTTTAGTGGGAACAGGATGCACCACGAGAAGGCGTATGTTTTTTAAAACATTATTTAAAACATTTAATTTTAAATTTTAATTTGATTTCAAAGTGTTTCAAAATAAGGCTCTCACAGATTACACATTGACGTGCTTTACTAATCCAGGACCTAACAATATTAAGTAAATCAGGCAATACAAAGTGCAACTTGGTGGGTCCCTAGTGGCTGAAGATTTTCATTTTACATACACAGTTGTGAATCTCGTCATTTCACACATTTCTTTTGGCTTGTTAGGACGTTATGTAACTGCGACCACTTTAGCGTTTTCGTAAGTTCTTGTGGGTCGTTGGTCCAATTCAGTTTGATTTTCATTCGTTGCGTTGACCGGTTTGGTCTGCCGGGTAATCCTTTTTTATAATTTTTTCAGTGTTTACATTCTTGTTTTTTGAATTTCAATGTCTGTTTTGACGTTTGGTCTGGTGTCCTAGAGCATGACCAACGGACATTTTTGGTTCTCCTTGTCGTTTGTTGGTACTAGAAAGGCTACTCCCGCAGGTTGATGCTCTCCTGAAGACGGCAGCATGTTTTTTATTTTTCATTTTTCGGTTTTCAATTTTGAACTTTCATTTTGAACTTATTTCTGCATTTTTATGAAATTTTGATTTTTTGCAATTTTGTTTTTTTACAATTCACTCTCTCTCTCTCTCTCTCTCTCTCTCTCTCTCTCTCTCTCTCTCTCTCTCTATCTATCTATCTATATATATACACACTATCTACCAACAAGTAATTGGACACCTGTAATAGCAAAGGAAAACGAAGTTTATTCACTTTCAATAGTTGGTGGAGCCTCCACGAGCGGCGATTACAGCTGCGACCCTCCGGGGCATACTCTCAACCAGGCGTTGTACGACGGCTAGCGGTATTTTTTTCCACTTGACTTGGAGAAGACAGGTCAGTTCCTTCACCGATTTCAGACGGTGGGGGCACCCCTTAAGTCGACGCTCCAACTCGTCCCAGAGGTGCTCGATAGGGTTAATGTCCGGGCTCTGCGCAGGCCAGTCCATTCGATTTACCCCATTGTCACCATACCAAGCCATGGTGGACCTCGCAACATGACAGGTGGCATTGCCATCCTGAAAGTAACATGGGTCCACCCCGTAAAACTGCCACAACGTAGGAAGCGCATGGTCATCCAAAATGGTGCAGTAGGTCTCAGCGTTGAGTCTACCAGAAATTGCGACCAAGCGTCCCGTGCCATACCAGGAGAAACACCCCCCCCTCCCCATAGCATAATTTTACCGCCGCCAAACTTCACAGTTGGCACAATACATTCCAGCAGGAGGTGTTCTCCAGGCAGACGCCAAACCCATACCCTGCCATCCGAACAGTAGATGGTGAACCTTGATTCATCGCTCCAGAGAACCCGTTTCCACTGTTCAATGGTCCACTGTCGACGTTCTTTGCACCACGTTAGCCGAGCAGCGCTATTTGACCTGGTGATCAAAGGCTTGTGGGCGGGAGCACGTCCATGATAACCGAGCAGATGGGCTTCCTTACAGATAGTATTCATCGAAAGAACACTCCCGGATGCCTGTTGAAACTCCTCGCGGATGTGGCCCATCGATTTATTGCGGTTCTTCCGAATTTCTCTGGCCAGCACCCGTCTGTCTCTAACTCCCAGTTTTGTGGGTCTGCCGGGTTGGAGCACATTCCGACAGTCACCTCTCATCTTCCACTTGCCAATCACGTAGGCCACTGTCGATTTTGGGTACTTCAACTGGCTGGATATGTCACGTATGGATCGGCCATTTCTGTGATACCCGACGATTACACCTTTCTCGAAATCAGAGAGCTCCGAACTGCGTGGCATCTTGCATGCGACTGGTTGCGTTGTTGTTTCCCAAACGATATTTAACGGCGGTGGCCGTGACGAGTATCAGGACCGCAGATATCGTTGATTGCAGAGGTCTCCAATTACTTGTTGGTAGATAGTGTATATATTAATTAATTATATATATATATCCATAAACCGAAAACGAACGACCCAATAAACCTTATAAAATACATGAACTGAAATAACACTCATGAGACGCAAGAAAATATGTATGAAGATATAGCCAGGGTCGCGCAAAGCCTCAAAGACATCTCACTTGCTGCATATAAATACCACATTCATTTAACACCACAACACAAACGAAATTCACGAGATTTCGAAAAGGACAGTGAATATTAAAAGTATACAACAAACACAAAAAAACCTACCCGAAAACGGCAGCAACATCTATATAAAAACCATTGCATCCACTTTTCACAAAAGTAGGAATAGTAAATTCCAGTCAAGTTACCAGATGGCTATTTGAAAAATAGAGTAACGAATAGATATACGCCAATCTGATCAGGGGAGCACCGGAGTGTGGAAAATAGCTATTTCGATTGCCCAATACAAATGCGTGAAATGCTACGCATGTGGGGAGTACTCCCGAAGCCATCCCCACGTGTGGTGAGTACTCCCGTAGACTGGAACTCAAATATCTCTATAAGCGTGCATAGTAACCTGTATGGTCATATCGCAATTTTTAGCACGTCTTTTGTATAAAAAGATCGTGCTTAGAGTACGTTATCGGTTTGTCCGTCCGTCTCTAGACACCATATCTTTGCAACTATTAGTCCGATTTGAAAAATTCTTTTTGCATTGCGTAGCTTGAAACGTACGAATGATGATCCTTCAATTTTTTTTTACGATGTACAATTTTGCCGTTAGAGGGCGTAAATGCAGATGATATCGAATTCAAAATACATTTTACTCCTTATATTTGCTTATAAGCATCCGATTGAAAAAATCCTTTATCTTTCGATTCCATTTATGTCGAAAAGTATTGTAGGTATAGTTGCTTTTTCAAGTTACGCATGCATTTTCCGCTAGGGGGCGTAAAAATAAATTACGTTTCCCCCGATATCTCTTCTTCTAAAACTCCGATTTCAAAAATGTTTTCTTCAGCGGATACAGCTTCTGATGCAAAATCTTTTGCATATCATTTCTAATTTTTTGGTAAAATATGGTTTGGTCTCCAGGGGGCGTAAGTCTTAATTTTCGCTTTTGATGAATTTGCATCAAAATCTGAGCGTCTAAAATCTCGACTGAAAAAATTCGTTTGTGGACCGATACCACTCACGTCGACAAACCTTTTAGGAATATGTTGTTCTTAAAATAATGCATGGTTTCTACGCCAGGGGACGTAGACGTATATCTTATTTTTGCCAATATCTCTACTTCTAGGAGTCCGATTTGAAAAATTCCTTCTTTGTTGAATAGTGTTTCCGATGCGAAACGTTTTTCATATAAATTCGAAATTTCAAGTATATCAGACTTTCCGCTGGGGGGCGCAAAGGTAAATTGCGTTTTCCCGATATTTCTACTTCTAAAACTCCGATTTGAAAAATTCTTTCTGTATCGCATACAGCTCCTGATGGAAAATGTTTTTCACATAATTTCTAATACTTGGTAAAGAATGGTTTGGCTATTAGGGAGCATAAAATGTTAATTTCTGCTTCTGGGGTATATGCAGCAAAATCTGGGCTCTTGAAAACTCGACGAAATGTTTTTTTTCTTGTACCGATACCACTCACATCGAAAAATCTTTTGATAATACTTTCTTCCTAAAATAATACATGGTTTTCCCGCTAGGGGGCGTAGATGCAGATCTTATATTTGTCCATATCTCTGCTTCTAAGAGTCTGATTTGAAAAATTCTTTCTTTGTTGGAAAGCGTATCCGCTGTGAAATATTTTTCATATAAATTAAAAATTTTCTTAATTCATAAGTCTATAACCAGAAGGCGTAAGTTCACGATTCCGTTTACAGCAATATCTGCCGGGTTAAAAACCCGATTGAAAAACTTCTTTTCCGTCGGATACTATTGTTTTCCATACCGGGTCCATTGACTTTGATTTGATAAATTTCATTTGCGTTAGAACGAATTCAAAAGACGTGCTCATTACATCCAAAAATTCGGTGTCATCTTTCTTGTTTCGTATTTTATCGATTTGTGGTGATTTCAACAGTATATTGGATAAATTACAAGAATTCATTGGTATCCTGCTGAGAAATGAATATCCACGGAATTTTGTCTTCAGTCTGTTTCGTCAATTGCTTAATGCCTCTAGACGCAACGTGCAATTATATTCGTTAACCTTTGATTACTTGATACGGCGTATCAATATATAATTCGTTTTGTATTTGAGATTGGCAAAGGCTATATTTTTTTGCTGTTCACTTTTAAGCAGGTCTTACCACTTGTTCGTTGTCTTTGGTTGGGTTTTGAAGGCTTCAGGAGCCCTCCACACATGCGCAGGATTTCACGCATTTGTATTGGGCAATCGAAATAGCCATCTTCCATACGACGGTGCTCCCTTGATGAGATCGGCCTGCATCTATTCGTTATTCTATTTTTCAAACAGCTTTCTGGTAACTGGACTGGAATCTGTAACTTCTTACTTTTGTGAAGGGTGGATGCAATGGCTTTTATTCACATGTTGCTGCTGTTTTCCGGTAGGTTTTTTGGTGCTTGTTATGTACTTTTAATATTCACTGTTCATATATACACTATATTGACAAAAGTCACCGGACACCTAGAAGTGAAACACAACATAGCATTTATTGACACATATTAGTACGGTGTCGGTCCACCTTTGGCCTTAATGCACGCACTGACTCTTCGAGACATGCTTTCGCCAAGGTTTTGGAACACAGCGATAGGTATGCGCTTCCATTCAGCACATGATGCTGCCGATAACTGTTGCTTAGTAATAGGCTTGGTTCCAAACATCTTATGCGACGCTGTAATTCATCCCATAGGTGCTCTGTGGGATTAAGATCAGGACTCTGTGTTGGCCAGTTAGCACATGATACAGAATTATCGTCAAACCACGCCGTAACAGCCCTTGCCTTATGGCTCGGTGCATTTTCCTGCTGTTCAGAATATCAAGGTAAACGTGCTGGTTAACAGGTTTGTCTTCGATCACCAATGGGCCGGGGCCATACCACGAAAAACACCCCCACACGAGTACACTGCCAGCTCCAAACTTGACCGTAGGAACAGAACATTGTGGTAAACCACGTTCCACCGCATGCCGCCATACCCACACACGACCATCAGACTGATGGATCGTGTATGTGAATTCATCAGTCCATAGGACCGGTTTCCAATTATTTACGGTCCACGATAAATATTCTTTACAGCATGTTAAACGACGAGTAGCATTCCGAGTGGAGATGAAAGGCTTATGAGCAGCCGCACGAACACGGTAACCCATGGAATGAAGATCTCTGCGAATGTTATGTGTACCTACCGAGGTAATTTTACTCACCTGTACACTGAGGTCTTGTGCAGTACTCCGTCGATTAGCTGTAACGACTCTCCTGAAGCTTCGACATCCTCTGTCACTGATTTTCTTTGGTCTACCGATACGTTTTGCTGCTTCAGGCACGCCATGTGTCTTCCAATTATTCAGTACATCCAAAACAGTTGACTTGGGTACGTTTAAACGCCTCTTGGTTGCTCTTATGGACAACCGACTAATATAACACTCAACAATCTTTCCTTCCTCAAAGTCAGTTTCGCGACATTTTCATACAACCTCAGAGTGCGATATGATCGCGGTCACTTGCAGGCATGTTTTTATACCGTTTGCAGTTGTACCGCGCATCTTAATAACGCAGGGGATCCGTTTATTTTCTTTTAAAGGGGTGTCCTGTAACTTTTGTCAATATAGTGTATATATACTGATTTAAAGAAAATTGAAACACATGGGTCGAGAAGGCATGATATTTTGAGTCATTTATTAGCTATGCGATGGCAACAGCGTTTTCGTGAGAATTTCGCAGATAATTATTTCTGCTATGCATGAGGTCATTCAATGGAAGAACATTGTCACTGCTCTGTCATGGAACAAAGATGTAGTATCCAGTTCTGTTTGAAAATTGGTAAAACTGCATCTGGTACAGTTGAGTTGTTGCGTGATGAGTATGGGCCTATCTCGTGCACAGATATTCCGATGGTATGCGGGTGTAAAGAATAGGCTGGAAGATTTGGAAAATGACGAAAGACCCGGATGCCTGATTTTAGTGCGCACGTCTGAACTCATTGAGAAAGTTCGCGAAAGGATAAAAAGTGATCGTTATGTTGTAACCTTGAGGATGCTGGAATGCGGGCTCGGTGTTAATAAGTAGACGATTCGTCTAATTTTGGTGCAAGATTTGGGGGGAAAATTGTGCTAGTTTTGTTTCGCATGGTTTGTCAGACAACCAGAGACGTGCACGAGTGGAATACGCAAAACATATCCTTGATACTGCACAAATGATGTAAAACTTACTCCAAAGCATCGTAGCTGATGACCAGGCATGGTGTTTTCGTTATGATCCTGAAACGAAGCGTCAGAGTGCTCAGTGGAAGTCGCCAAAGTCACCCAAAGGTTAGGAGGTCAAGATTGCAGAAGTCCGAAATCAAGACAACGCTTGTGTGCTTTTACGGCATCAGGAGTTCATTCCTGAAGGTAAAAACTGTCACTCGTAATGCTTACACATCCATTTTAGAACGACTGTAGAAGAGGATTGTTCGTATCAGGCATGAGTGCAAAAACGTGCAATGGTTCCTTCTTCACGATAACGTACTCGCACACTGAGCAGTCTGAACACATCAATTTATGGCACGAAAACAAGTGTGTGTACTCAACCAACCCTCCAGTTTCCCAGATTTGCAACCATGTGACTATTTCCTAAATTAAAGGTTCTTTTAAAAGGAAAGGTTTTTCAAGGCATTGAAGACATACAGAGAACTGTGACATCAGCTGTTCACTCCATACCAAAAGATGACCTCTGCAAGTCCTTCCAATCGTTCGCTGATCGTGCCACTTCTTGTATTAACACAGGAGGAATGTACTTCGAATAAATATGAAGACATACACTGCTGGCCATCCAAAATGCAACACCAAGAAGGAAGCATACGATTGGCCTGAAATTCGCAGCATGCGTCGCCCGCGAGAGGACGTGCAAACGATTAGCATTGCAGGGCATATGCAAATCATGAGCGCCCGGCACGCCACCGAGATGCACTATTAGAAGGGTGCACAGAAGGCGGGGTGTAAGTAGTGGAAGTGTGTTGTGCTGCCGGACATGTGCGTGGGAAGCTTCCTGATGCCTCGTCGCAGAATACGGCAGTCATTCTAGCACGTTTCGGAGTTCGACAGAGGACGAATAGTGGCTTATTGCGACAGAGGTTTATCGTACCGAGACATCGGCGACCGTGTGGGACGACATCCAGCCATAGTGAGGCGAGTATGGATTCGGTGGGTGCAGGAGGGACTGACGGACCGACATGAGCGATTGCTGCGTCCGCGGCACACCACCGAACGAGATGACCGGCATGTTTCGCGGCAGGCATTGACGTCTCGCACCGCCACATCACGAATGTTAGCGCAGGAATTAGGGTGTGTTGCGCAACAACCTGTGTCAGCACGTACCGTTCGACGTCGTCTGCAGGAGCGGGGACTTGTCGCACGGCGCCCATTGCTCCGGTTACCGTTGACGTTACACCACCGGTGAGTGCGGCGGCAGTGGGCCGTTGAATGCCGCACCTGAACTACGGAATGGCACGACATTGTCTTCTCCGACCAATCGTGCTTCTGCCTGCAACACCACGATGGTCGGATCCACGTGTGGCGGCACCGCGGCGAGAGACTGTACGACGCCTGCATTATGCATCGCCATACCGGTCCGTCGCCTGGCGTTATGGTTTGGGCCGCAATTGGATATGACACCCGCACCCCTCTGGTACACATCGCCGGTTCACTCAACAGCCACCGCTACATCCCCGACGTTTTGGAGCCTGTTATCCTCCCTTACCTGCAGGACCTGCCAGAGGCCACGTTTCAACAGGACAATGCGCGCCCGCACGTGGCACGCATCGTGCAACAATTCTTCACGGCCCACCAGGTGTCACTGCTGCCGTGCCCCGCCTGTTCTCCCGATATATCGCTCATCGAACACGTCTGGTCGCGGATCGGCAACCGAGTGGTTCGGCAAGCACCACCCGGGGCTACACCTGACGAACTGTGGCAACGTGTGGAAGCAGCCTGGACCGACATACCCCAAGCCCACATCGAAAGCCTCTTTCGTTCGATGCCACGGCGTGTAGCTGCCGTTATTGCCAGGCATGGGGGCCCCACGAACTATTGATGTCTGCGTGTTCCGCAAGTCGCACGGGCATGTAAGCTCAATCGTTTCATCTTTGTGTCTGTTATGTGTCCAGTAAATCTGGCTTTGCTATCTCGTGTCCTTCTTGGTGTTGCATTTTAGGTGGCCAGCAGTGTACAAAGAACTGTGACATCAGCTCTTCACTCCATACCAAAAGATGACCTCTGCAAGTCCTTCCTTTTGTTGGCTGATCGTGCCACTTCTTGTATTAACACAGGAGGAATGTACTTCGAATAAATATGAAGACATTCAAAGAACTGTGACATCAGCTCTTCACTATATACCAAAAGATGACTTTCGTAGCTCCTTCGTTTGGTTATCTGATCGTACCACTTCTTGTATTAACCCAGGGGGAATGTACTTCTAATAAATATGAAGACATACAAAGAACTGTGAAATCAGCTCTTTACTCCATATCAAAAGATATCCTCTGCAAGTCCTTCCTATCGTTCGCTGATCGTGCTACTTCTGGTATTAACGTAAGAAGAATGTACTTCGAATAAAATATATTCACGTAAGTTTTCGATTTGTTGATTTAAAAAAAATTCCATTACATTACGTATAACGAAGTAAATTTCTCCGTCATTTCTGGTCTACGCCGGGATTCGAACCCGAGGCCGCTTATTCCGGAACAAGTCGCTCTACCAACTGAGCTACGCAGACGATTATTCTGATTCCTATCTGCCTTTATGTCGTGTGCGTCCTGCTGGCAGGTACGTCACATACGCAATTGCCGCACTGTGTACATATACTTTTTGGTTATTGTATTAGGCCTTTTTATTATCTTATAGCACAGTTGTGAAGAGCAATTAGCATGTACATGAATTCTTCGGCGTTACCTTGAGGTATCTCTTACGATATTGTAATAATTTTTTATCTTCTTAATTTGAAGTCGGTGTATATAGCAGTCTAAGGTGTTCCTTTTTTGTTTTTCTTGTTTAAGTCATAGTATATTGTGATGAGGACAACTAAAGAAGATGTGACTTCCAAAGTGGAATATATAGAGCTATGCAAGACAGTACGAAAAAGTATCACTGAAGACGTAAGGAAATTCAACTGTGAACTAGTAAGGAAAGCAATTGAAAACAACCAAAGCCTAAAGATAGCAAAGGGGAAAAAACAGATTATGGCACTGAGAAAAGAAGATGGTTCTGTAACAAGAAATAGAGGCGAAATTTTGACAAGAGTGAAAGATTTCTACTCCAAATTATATGAAAGGGATGATACATGTACTCCAGACATCATGAAAGGTACCAGTACCAGAGTTCTTCCAGTCCTTCCAGCAGAAGTTGCACATGCAATCAAGAACATGAAGCGGGGAAAAGCTCCAGGAGAAGATGGAATTACTGTAGACATCATACAAGAAGCAAGTGGAGAAATCGAAACAGTACTCGCCCAAATTTTCACTCGATGCCTTAATGAAAGGAAAATTCCTGAGGATTGGAACAACGCTACAATGATCTTGCTACATAAAAAAGGTGACATTGAGGATCTCAGGAACTACAGACCTATCAGCCTCCTATCAGTGGTTTATAAAATCTTCACTAAAGTTCTTTCACACCGCTTGAAGGTGACACTGGACATGGCTCAACCGAGAGAACAAGCTGGATTCACGAGTGGCTACAGCACAATAGATCATATCCACGTACTGAGAGAACTAATTGAAAGAGCGAGGGAATATGAGCTTCCATTGTGCATGGCTTTTATCGATTATGAAAAAGCCTTTGATTCGGTGAAACCATCGGTAGTTGCAATGGCTCTGAAATCCTGCGGTATTGAAGATGCATACATTAATATTATTAATAACATCTATGAAAATGCAAGTGCAAAGATTCGGCTGTTTGAAAATACAACACACATAAAAATTGGAAAAGGAGTGAGACAAGGTGACACCATATCTCCGAAGCTCTTTAATGCCACATTGGAAAATGTCTTTCAATCACTGAACTGGGAAAACAAAGGGATAAAGATTAATGGAGATTATCTAACCCACCTTCGTTTTGCTGATGACGTAGTCATTTTTGCAACTACCCCATCAGAGCTGCAGAGTATGGTCCAGGAACAAGCTGACAAGAGTAAAGAAGTGGGATTAGAAATGAACTTTCAGAATACAAAAGTGATGTTCAATGCTTTTACAAGAAATGAAGATTTACCGATTGATGGAAAAAAGCTGGAGATAACAGACACGTGCGTTTATCTTGGACAGCAAATATCAAGTGAGGGTCACACTGAGGAAGAAATTAATCGGCGTACAAAACTTGCCTGGAGAGCTTTTGGAAGAAGCAGCATAATTTTCAAGAGCAATATGCCATTATGTCTTAAAAGAAAAGTGTTTGATCAATACATCCTTCCAGTGCTTACGTATGGTGCAGAGACGTGGACCTTAACTAAAAGAGACATACAAAGGCTGCAGACAACTCAAAGTTGCATGGAGAGGTGCATGCTTGGTGTAACCAGGAGAGATAAGAAGAGGAACTCGTTGATCAGAAGAATGACAAGAGTGGACGACATCATGATCAGAGTTAAATCCCTGAAATGGCAATGGGCTGGACATACTGCCAGAAGAACAGACCATCGATGGACAGCCGAAATTTTAGATTGGATTCCAAGGGACAGGAAAAGACCCAGAAGAAGACCACATGGAAGATGGGTGGATGAAATTCGAAAGTATGCGGGAGTGACATGGAGGAGACTGGCACAAGACAGACCGTTGTGGAGGAAACTTGGGGAGACCTTCGTCCAGCAGTGGATTGATATTGGTTGACAATGATGATGATGATGATGTTGTAGTTCAGTCAATTACAACCATAAGACTTTGGCAGATGTACTTCTGAAACATTTCAGTATGTACAAGGTTTGAGAAAATATCAATATCTACTGTTTCAACAACACATGTTAATTTTTTTTATCTGGCCCTGTTTATGGAAGCCTTTAGACGTGAGAGATAAAAAATAAAAACAACGCAAAAACAAAATAACTAATTTTTTTTGTGAAAGATTCCCGGTTATAACCATTCTTTATTGTACAAAATTCAGCAGTTCTCCATCTTTTTTTGGAGATTTTCCCATTTTGAAGCCAACATGTTTCACTATAAGTTTTCAGGCTTTGAAAAATTTCCTCTCATTTCAATGCCAGACGCAATTTTTTTTCAACATCACCCCAAAGGGTTTCAGCAATCCAACATGAAATTCCTGAGTAAACCGTATGCATTTCGTTTTTCTGTTTCAGAAATCTTGTATGGTTTCGGTGTTTCTGCCTTTATTTGAGGATTGGTGCTACCACGTTTCGAGCTGTCAGTTTACCTAGTAAGACTCGTTCTTGGCGTACCAGGAAAAACGCTTAAGCTGCCGTTTAACGCAGTGGTCTAAGCTCTGGTTTTTGACTATTCGTCCTAATGTTCTCAGGCTAGAGTCTCAGAAAAGAGAAGAGACTAGCATCCACATGTAAAGACCTTTTTTCACTGTTAGTTCCAATCAACTGTATTTGCATGCTCCATCAAGTCCTGATCGACTCTTTGGGACTACACGGGAAAAGGCCGATTATCTTCACATATTCCCAATTAGACTCTTGATACCATTTTGCCTGACTTCCTTTCCCTTCTTCTGCGTTCAAGGTTGATCGATTTCCTAATTCCTCGTCAGTACGCGTTATATGCCCGAAGTATGGGAGCATTTGCTTTTAGATCATTCCCTCAGAGGAGCAGTTGGGCTCGATTTGTTCTACTGGCAGTCCATGGGATTTTGCGTGCGACCCTTTCCAAGTCCATAATTCGAAAACATCTATCATCTACATTCCCTCAGAGGAGTAGTTGGGCTTCATTTGTTCTTATTGCATCCGATGGAATTCCGTGTGACCCTCTTCAAGTCTATAATTGGAAAACATCTATCATCTTTCGCTCACTCTTCCTCAGTGTTCAGCTTACACAGCTGCACTGTTACCAGATAGGAGGCCATAGATTTAATAGTTCTGATCTTTTCTGAGCCAAGTGTATACGTGATGGTTTGCACGTAACTGGTTAAAATTAAAACAGCAAAAGAGGCGCAAGAAGTAAGAAAAATCAAACTGGTGCAGTAACAGCATACTAAGATATTATTCAATAGATGGCGGCTCTAGGGTGGGGATGCTGGTAGTTGTAGTTTCACAGAATTAGTCTAGTAGGACGATGACGTCACTTATTGAACGCTGCTGGAAAGTACAAATGGAAGCAATGGGGGAAAATGGAAAGGAAGACGAAATCCTTACATCTGACATCTTTGTTACATCTGATACTGTAACAGTATCGTTTTTAGTTGGGTTATGCGATAGAGGGCGCTCCATGTGCTGCTGTTTTTGGTTGTCATCTCAGGGAAAGGATCCCGAACAACACTGGGAGCCGCCCCACTCGCGCAGGGGTATGTAACGATTGGTCGACATTAACGATTAATCGACCATAACGATTGGTCGACAGTAACGATTGGTCGATAGTAACGATTGGTCGACAGTAACGACTGGTCGATATAACGATTGGTCGACAAAAATGGTCAACGGAACTTCCAAAAAAAAATAAAAAAATTGAATAAGTGCAAACAGTTTGGCGGTAAATTGCCCCACCGGAAGATTGCCACACATCTTTCAGCAACCCGGAAAATTGCCACACACAGAAAAATTGATCCACCGGAAAATTGCCACATGGTTTTCATTAAGGGGACGAGCACAAATCGCCGTTCGTCCGAGAAACGCTTTGAATGTGTGGCAATTTTCCGGTGGGGCAACTTTCCGAGTTTCCGAATTATGTGTGGCAGTTCCCCAAGGTGCCTATACCTAAAGTGCCCCTGTGCCCTTTCGGAAATAACATCGTCCAGAAGGCCCTCTATACAGATTTCACTTAGAGTACAAAAGATGACACTGGGGCCTATTTGGAAATATGTTATAATACTGTACGTTCTGAGGACTACATTCTAAAAGATACAGTATTATTTCCAAAAAGGAAAGTTTCGTTTTGAGAGGTCAGTACCTTCTGAGAGGTACCGCTGCGAATGTAAACCATAATCCTCTGAACCAGTGGTTATCTCGACCAATCGTGCTGTCGACCAGTCGTCACGGTCGACTGATCGTTATGTCGACCAATCGTTACTGTCGACTAGTCGTTACGGTCGACTGATCGTGCTTCCGGCCAATCGGGTGTCGACCAATCGTTACTGTCGACTAGTCGTTACGGTCGACTGATCGTGCTTCCAGCCAATCGGGTGTCGACCAATCGTTCGACACCGCTCGCGCAGTGGGCTAAGCGCTGGCTTATGACCATTCGTCCGAGAAAGGTCCGTTTTCGAATCCCGATGGATGTTGTGTTTGTCTTACGGCACTGGCTCTCTCCCTTCCGTGGAAGCCTGCGCGTTACATTGAAACGTCGAGGAATTTTCTTATTGGAATGGAACAAACGGAAACTAAGTTTTGGGTACTGCCTGCTGAGATGATATATCCATTGAACGTAAATATCCATTTCAGCAGTTTTTAAACAAGTTCTTAGTGAACGGAATATTACATTCCGTATGTTTTCGAATGGTTTCGTATGAACGCAATATTGCATTTCAGGTGCCAGATGACGACCTAATTTAAGGCACAACGTTTTGGTTTTCCTTCATAGAGAAATTCCAGTAGATAAGTCGATGTAGCGCATAAGTCGAAGTCTGGACTTCTGAAGAAAAAAGAATCAATATTTGAAGAGGAGTTTGATTTTCATAGGTTTTATGATTTTTCCAATGCGATAAACTATATTATAAATTGTAACGCTTCTTTTTTCACAGGTAATTCTACTTTAAGTAAATTATTATTAAGAGGCATCTAGTACACTCCTTTAAAGCATAAATTTTACAATAGTATTTAACATTTTGAAAATTCGTGTATGCGTTTTTTTAGGCCATCCCCTAAAAAACGTGTGTCCGAAGTTTCATTGTACCTGGATGACGTATATAGGAAAGAATACGAACAATATCCAAACTTCACCGATTTGAGGATAAAGAGGCAGTTTACTTCTAAATAGGCCAGGAGATGTCTACTCAGAAATCTCACTTAGATGAAACAAAAGAAGGAACACTAGTGGAAAACTGCAGCGCTGATGCATTTTTACATGTTCAATGCAAGCGCATTTTGCAAAACAAATGCATCGCGCTCTCTGTTTCTGAGGCCCAGATGTCTATCTTCCAAAGTTTAACTTAAAAATTATTGCGTTTAAATTAATTGTTAGTGTGTTTCAGATTTTTGCCAAAAGGGGTGATCATTATAACCGAAAAATCTGTGGAATCTTTCTTGTTTATTTTTGAAATTTGTCCCTGGTGTCCTGTGATTGGCGTTCATGGCTGCACACCGCGCCCTAAAGCCGTTAACGTTTACTATTATACTTCGCTTATTTGTGTTAGAATAATGAAATTTGCACAGAAAATAAGTATACGTTTTATTTTGAGTGAATTAGATGCAAAACCGTACAGTAGCAATACATGAACGCGGGGAAAAAGAAATCAGGTGCCTAGAATCGAACGACACTACAACTACGCAGCAGGGATCACTCCAGATGAGCAGCTGTGTTTGTAACTTGCCTATTTTGACGTCTCTTCTATTTTGTCTGCGAATCCGACGAATTGTTCCAGGAACAATTGTGGCAGACATCCTGTTCGTTTGTCGTCATACTTGAAGTAAAGAACGAAAGCTGATTGGCCTGCCTGATGAAGAGGGAGACAGGTGTCAGTCTCGGTTATTAAGTGTTCGAAAGCTGAAAGCGTAGTCTCTCGCGGATCACACTACTGTTCCTTTAATAGCCTAAGCAACGTTGGTCTTAGAGTTATTAAGGTCTTGTACTAGAGAGTGAGTTCTTTTAAAGACTTACATCTATTGTATTATGCATTATGTCTGTCAAATAATGGGATACTGAAATTATCACTCTGTTCCTGTAAATTCTGGCCAATTTTACAAATTAATTCGGACTGCTCCTGTAAGCTGGAGCAAAGTACCCATAAATTTTCGCTTTCCCTGACGCACATTTGCTACTAGAAAACGTAAGTATGTATTCGTTATCGTACGATGATATAAAAATAGTTTTCCTTCAATATGTGGTAATTAAATTTGTATTTGAAGTATTTAAAAGAAAAAAAAGTACGGGTTCGGCTAGAGATAAACATGCAGTATATTTTTCTTCGTACTGTCAAGGATTGGTGCATAACCATCCCAACTTCTCATTTTGTCGCGACTGTATAAAAAAAAAAAAAAAAGGTGCGTAAATACAAAAAAAATTCTTATCTACCAGTGGTAGGTATGGCAAATTTTTTTGTTCTGTATTTTAGATATAGTTTTCAAAACAACTAGCAATGAATATATCTCAAAGAAGCGCGATATTTTCTCTATATGAGTATATCCCCTTTATTGAGATTATATCTGCATCTCCAGACTTCAGCCTTGCACCTGTTTTTTATCTGCTTTTGTATTGTTTGGCGCACTTTTTTAACACGCCTTTTGTAAAAAAAAAAGAAAAAAGAAGTACGTGGTTATAGTATCACCATGTCCGTACTTATACACTATGTGGACAAAAGTGATTGAACACTCCTCTTGCACCCCGTGCAAGCGCAATGGTGGGCTCCCACAGCAGTCACGTGGTCGATAAGGTATAAAAATGACAACGGGATTACGCTAAGATCAATCGCTGATAAAATGGCTAGCATGATGCAGCTGTACTTATTTAAAAGGGCGTTATAATAGGCTTCTCAATTGGAGGTATGATCTCAAGAAGCATTGCTGATATCAGAGATCATTTGACTATCTGAAAACATATCTTTATACATTGACGGAAAAAAAAAATCCCAACACCAAGAAGGGGTTGTGTTAGATAAACGACAGTTGGTAGGCGGTGAGAGTACATGTGTAAGATGACGTCTATGCAAATTTCGCGCTCTGCGCATACGTGTGGCGCTAGTAGCGCCCTCGGAACATGCAAAGCAGGTTTGCTGTAAATACGCGCTGTAACGTTCATGAGCGTTAGTTATCGTTGAGATTCGACGTAGGGTGTTGATGTTAGTCAAGAATGCCTTTTAAGAAGACGAAGAAGCCATTATCAATAGCTCACGGAGTTTGAACGACGTCGTGTAATAGGGCTACGAGAAGGTGGATTTTCTTTCCGCAATATTGCAGAACGACTTGGCAGGAATGTAGCCACTGTGCATGATTGTTGGCAGCGGTGGTCAAGGGAAGGTACTGCCTCAAGAAGGCCGGGTCCCGGCCGGCCACGTGGCACTACTGAGAGGGAAGACCGCAGTGTACGGCGTATGGCCATGGCGCATCGTACCGCGTCTGCGGCAGCAATTCGACCTGCAGTTGCCACCACAGTGACACAACGAACTGTTACAAATCGGTTACTTGAAGGACAGCTCCGAGCCAGACGCTCTGTAGCGTGCATTCCACTTACTCCAAACCACTGCCGTTTGCGACGTCAGTGGTGTCAAGCTAGAGCTCATTGGAGGACGGAGTGGAGATCTGTTGTGTTTTCTGATGAAAGCCGGTTCTGCCTGGGTGCCAGTGATGACCGTGTGTTGGTTAGAAGAAGGCCAGGTGAGCGCCTGCATCCAACCTGTCTGCGGCCGAGACACACTGGACCTACACCTGGAGTTATGGTCTGGGGAGCAATTTCATATGACAGCAGGAGCACTCTCGTGGTTATCCCACGCACCCTGACGGCACAGTTGTACGTCGGTCTGGTGATTCAACCTGTTGTGCTGCCATTCATGAACAGCATTCCAGGGGGTGTTTTCCAACAAGATAACGCTCGCCCGCATACCGCTGTTGTAACCCAACATGCTCTACAGAGTGTCGACATGTTGTCGTGGTCGTGGCCTGCTAGATCACCAGATCTTTCACCAATCGAGCACGTATGGGACATCATTGGACGACAACTCCAGCGTCACCCCCAACGAGCATTAACCGTCCCTGTATTGACCGATCAAGTGCAACAGGCATGGAACTCCATCCCACAAACTGATATCCAGCACCTGTACGACACAATGCATGAACGTTTGCGTGCTTGCATTCAACATTCTGTCGGTTACACCGGTTATTAATTTGCCAGCATTTCACATTTAAAATGGCTCTTCTCGCGCTTACAATAAGCTGTGATCTTGAAACCTTAATCGATTAAATATGTTACCTATACAAATGTATTGCCGCCATTTCATTCCTCTACAACTATTTTTTCGTGGTGTTGGGATTTTTTTCCCGTCAGTGTATATAAAGAAGCATTGCTGATATCAGCGATCATTGACTCTCTGAAAACATAGCAAATTTAATATCAAGAAGCATTGCTGATATCAGAGATCATTTGACTATCTGAAAACATAGCAAATTTAATATCAAGAAGCATTGCTTATATCAGACAGAGATCGTTGACTATCTGAAAACATAGCAAATTTAATATCAAGAAGCATTGCTGATAACAGAGATAATTGACTATCTGAAAACATAGCAAATTTAATATCAAGAAGCATTGCTGATATCAGAGATAATTGACTATCCGAAAACATAGCAAATTTAATATCAGAGAGGTAGCTGAATCGACTGTGGCCTTTGTCGTCAACAAGTGGAAAAAGACGGGACATTCCAATAATTCACCTGGCCCTGAAAGATCTGCAAAACTGCAACCCAGAGACCGGAGGGTGCTGCAAAGAGAGATTCGGAAAACAAGAGCCCGACAAATGCACGCCACAGCACATGAGTTCCAGATGGCCCCAGATGTTATGGTTTCCAGCAAGACTCTTCGAAGAGAGGCCCATGCACTCTGATATCATGGCTGAGCAGCCGCCCATAAACCTCTCATCACAAAGACCAATAAAGCCACGCTGCTACGATGGTGTCAACAGCACAAAAAATTGCCATTGGAGCAATGGCGGCAGGTGTTGTGGAGCAACGAATCCCGCTTCACATTCTTCCGATCGGATGGACGTGTCTGGTTCTGGTGGTTACCCGGAGAACATCTGCTTCCGGGAGTGTAAAGTGCCGAATGTGAAGCACGGAGGCTGTGGCGTTGTGGTGGGGCTGTTTCAGCTGGTACGGTGTAAGTCCACTGGTTGTTATTCATGGCAACATGTACTCTGTGCTGTATAGAGATATCCTAGATAGCTCAATGTTCCCAACATTGTGGCAGTTCTACGGACACGACTATTGTTTCTTCCAAGACGACAATGCCACTTGTCGTGTTTCCAGGGCTACAATGGGAGTGGTATGAGGAAAATCAAGTCTAGCGGATGAACTGGCCTGCTCAGAGCCCGGACCTTAATTCCATTGAATACCTATGGGTTGAACTTGAACGACGGGTGAGGTCTAGAACAACATTGCCTTCTTCACTAACAGATTTGGTCTGAAACAACATTGCCTTCTTCACTAACAGAGTTGGTCTGAAACAACATTGCCTTCTTCACTAACAGAGTTGGTCTAAAACAACATTGCCTTCTTCACTAACAGAGTTGGTCTAAAACAACATTGCCTTCTTCACTAACAGAGTTGGTCCACGTACTGAAGTTGGAATGGAGGAACATCTCGCTCTCCGTACTTCATGGACTTGTGGACAGTTTACCTCTACGGGTGGCCACTGTAATCTCTGCAAATGGAGGACCTACCCGCTACTGATGTAAATACAGTACTGTTTTTTTATTTACTTACAGTGTACACTCACTTTTGTAGTATCACTTTGCCCGTCCAACCCACTTTTAGTATAAATTTGTCCGTGGTCATCGTATCACTTTATCCTTCCAACACACTTTTGTAACACTTTGTCCGTCCAGCGCACTTCAGTGTCACTTTTTTGTTTTTTTGATTGGAGGTTTAACGACCACCGTGAGCAACTCAATGGGCTATAAGTAGTCGCCAGTCCCTAATTTAGGGCCACTGGTTCCAGGGAAGGGAGAGAGCCAGTGCCGTAAGACAAACACAACATCCATTCCTCATCGGGATTCGAACCCGGGCCCATCTCGGACGAATGGTTCTGTGCCACGTTGTTAGTGCTTACAGTATCACTTTCTCCGTCCAACCACTTCAGTATCTCTTTATTTTTGCTTATAGTATCACTTTGTCTGTGCTTGTAGTATCACTTTGCCGGTCTAACTCACTTCAGTATCTCTGTCTTTGCTTATAGTATCACTTTCTCCAAAATATAGTCTAACTATACTAATGATCCGAATTTCTTGGCGTAGAATAGGAATCAGTTTCCAAGCTTTCGCAGATCAACCAGATGGCTTTATTAATTACAATTTATTAAATATATTTAACTACATTATAAAAATATATTTAATAATTACTATTATTCACTATTAATTAATATTTCTATCACTATTATAATAGTAATTATAATAGTGATAATAATAATTATTATTAATCACTATTGATTAATTACTATTTATTAATCACTTCCTCCGTCCAACAGACTTTAGTATCACTTTGTCCTTCCAACAAACATCAGTATCACTTTGTCCATGCTTATAGTGTCACTTTATTTGTCAGAGATGGCATCTATGGATACCATATATCTGAAACTAATAGTCCAATTTTTTTCTTTTTTGCTTTGGAAAGCTTGAAATGTCAGAACGGTGATCCTGGTCTTCCGGGTTTTTACTTCGCCGCTAAAGGGCATAATTATATGCTAATATGCTATAGAAACCAAAATGCAGTTTATTCCATATCATGACTTCTAAATATCTAATTGAAAAAAAATCTTTTTTTCGATGTCATTTATAACGAAGACAGTTTTGAGCACAGTTTTTTTTTCAAGTAATGCATAGATTTCCCGCTAACGGCATAAAGGTAAATTGCTATTTCCCCAATATCCGTGCTTCTAAAAGTCGTATTTAAAAATTTTTTATCTGCGTTGGATACAGATCCTGGTGCGAAATGTACTGCATATATTTTATAATTTTTTTAAAGAATCGTTTGGCCACTAAAGGGCGTAAGTGTATGTTTCTGATGTATCTGTATTTGCAACAAATTTAAAAAGTTCTTTGTTGGACTCATACAATTCACTACGAAATGTCTTTTGAGAATATGTTTTGCCTAAAATAATGCACAGTTTTCCCGCCAGATGGCGTAGATATACATCGTATTTTTGTGAATATCTCTGCTTCTAATAGTCGGATTTGAAAAATTCTTTCCTTACCGAAGGTGTTTTCTGATGCGAAATGTTTCGCATATACACTGAAGAGCAATTGAATTAGAGACAGCTGACGTTATGCAAATGTGGTGCTGTGGGCGGCCCTGTTAACGGAAACGACATGACGTATGTAGCGATCTGACGGGAATCAGTAAGAGTCGGACGCAGTATGGGTAAGACGAAGGATATAAGCGCATTTGATCGTGGGAAAAATTGTCGGGGCCCGACGAATGGGTCAGTCCATCTCGGAAGTCGTGAAGGCACTAGGATTTTCAAGAGCCACTGTGCCACGGGTGTACCGTAAGTACATCGAATCCGGTAAAACCAAGGGCCAACTGCTGTGGACAACATCGTGTGGATGAGCGGGGTCGTCGGCTAGCTCGCATTGTAACAGCGGATAGACGTGCCACAGTGCAAGAAATCACTCGGGAATTTAACGCTGGTACACAAAAACGTGTAAGCAGCCACACCATCCAGTACCATCTCCTCGCTATGGGGTACAGAAGCCATCGTCCCACGCTGGTACCGCTGCTGACCGCACATCACAGTGTGCAAGGATTAGCATGGGCGCGGGAACATCGCCACTGGACCCTAGACATGTGGAAAAATGCTGCCTGGACTGATAAGTCGAGATTCACGTTGGTACATGCGGATGGCAGGATATGAATACTGCACAAACCACATGAAGCTATGGATCCTTCTTGCCAGCAGGGTACTCTTCAAACTGGTGGGGGTGGCATTCTCGTCTGAGGACTGTTTACGTAGACTGAAAGGGGACCCCTGGTACGTGTGACATCATCCCTCACAGGTCAACGTTACCGGGATATCCTGGACGACCATTTGCTCCCGTTTGTGCATGTTCAACATCCTACTGCGGACCTCATCCTGCAACAAGACAATGCAGCTCCCGAATTGTATCCGAATGGTTGGATGAACACTCCACCGACGTGACCTCGCTTCCTTGGCCAGCTAGGTCATCTGACCTCGATCCCATCGAGCACATATGGGATGCAATCGAGAGAGATGTTCGAGGCTCTGACCCCCTTCATCAAATCTTCGTGAACTGTGGGAGCTTGTTCAGGAGTCGTGGCTCCGTATGGCTTCCCAACGCTTCCGGTGTCTTGTCGAGTCCATGCCGAGACGAATCGCCGCCGTCATCAGGGCGAAAGGTGGTGCTACACGTTACTAGACAGGTATCTATAATTCAATTGCTCTTCAGTGTAATTTCAATTTTTTTCCCAACGTACAAATGTGCCTCTAGAGGGCGTAAGTTTGCGATTACGTTTACAGTATATTTGCAGCAATACCTGCGGAACGAATTATTTATCCGATTGAAGGAATTTTTCTTCGTTCAGAAACTATGTGGAAACATTTTGCGTGTATTTCGTTCCCAAAATAATACACTACTTCTCCCGGGGGACTCAGAAGGAAAATATACATACAACGATGTGATGGGCTTTCACATCGTTGTATATAAAACTGTAGCTTCTAAGAGGGTCTTATAGTTTTTCAACACATTTCCTATTTCTCTTGCGCCGCCTAGTTGGCGAGTGGTCAAAGCTGCTGTCCCTTAGCCAATCGTCCGAATTTGGGAAGAGACATTGGCGCCTACCCCACTAAAGCTCTGTCCCTTCTCCTGCCCATTACAGAGGAATCGTTATAATTGCCCTAGATGCTGACCGGGGCTATGAAACTCTGTAAAAAAAAGGGGAGAGGGGACATGTTTTGAAAACCGTAAGTCGCTGGAGGGGCGGGGTGAGAGGTGGCATTTAGTGGAACACAAGGTTTCACTCAAACTGGCAATACAGAAGTATGGGGCCAGAAGTATGAACGATTTAGATAATCATAATTAACAATCTACTACTCGATGAAGGTCTTCGTCGTTGGAATTTTTTTCTATGTCGTGTGACGTAGTACAGAGGTGAAAACATGTGTCAAGACTACAAATCTGCAGCGAGACATTCTGTCCACGTAGCTCATTTGGGAGAGCGACTTACTCCGGTAGTGGGGGCGACACGGCTTCGACGTCCGTCGAGGACAAACTTGTGTTCTCACAGTCGCTCCAACATGAATATCACCAGCGTCAGCAACCACCAATACCAGTCCCCTGCTGTATGACAGTCTCCCCAAGTCTCTTCCACAGCTGTCTTGAGCCAGTCGCATTCTCGTCATTCGGGCACGCTTTCGGATTTCATCTACCTATCTCTCCCGTATTCTTCTTTTTGGTATTTTCTTCTGTCCCTTGGTATCCACTAAAGTATTTCAATTGCCCAGCGTTGGTCAATTCTTCTAGCAATATGGCCCGCATATTGCCTCCTGAGGATCTTAACTTTGATCATGATGTCATCCAGTCTTGTAATTTTTTCTGTTCCATTCCTTTTCCTATCTTTTTTGATTACACCAAGCATGCATCTTTCCAATCTTCTTTTAATTGTTCCTTGGCTTTCAAGATTTTGATATATAATTGTGTAAGAAACTGAAATCACAGGTAAAATCAACTATGATTACATCATTAAACTTCAGTTGAACTTTGTCATCTTTTGTAAGAACTCTTTTTTTTTTCGTTAATGCACAATCGGTGTTTTTTGTTTAATGTAATATTTCCACAAGCGTCAGACGCAATATCGCCGCAGCAAGACAACGAATGGCGCAAGAGTGATTTGATGAAGTTCAATAAATGGAAGTTCCTTTCAAAAAAAGGGGAAATCATGCATTTCGTGTGAAAAAATAAATGAATATTTTAAAGGAAGAATTATCAGTCATATTACTTACGAATGAATCGATGATTCAAAGCCGTATTTTTTTTCTATTAAATTCGGCCCGTCGAGTAGAAAGGTTCAAATTTAGTTTGAAAGATTTTATCTGGACCTGCTATTAAAAAAGCACGGAACTCGCTTCCTCGTAAAGCAGGCAATTTAACCTAGGAAAATAATGCTGATTTTTCAGTTGTTTTTCTCACTCTGATTTAAAAATTTAGTGCAGTTTTTTTTTTGGAACAGTTTCTAAACCGTGCAGTGCCATGGAGAGGCAGCTCTGCCAGCGGGTGTGTGTGTGTGAGGGAAGGAGGGAGGGAGGGAGAAACCCTTCCACAAAATATCAATCTTTTTCTTTAGACCAGAGAACACCCCTCCCCTCCTTTTTTTTTTAAGGTAAACTTGATGATCCGCCCCTGTTGGGGAGACCTTCATTCAGCAGTGGATTGATAACAGTTGACCACGACGGCTTAAGATTATGCTTGCATTGAAGTGGCCGTTAGGATTAATGTTTGCTTGTTTATATTGTAAAAAATGAGACAAAGGAAAAGTTTAATTGATCCTATTCTTCGACGCAAAGAGTTCTACTATTAGGCAAATCAACCCAATATAAAGATCACCTTTTAGAGAAAGTCGTGCACTTTATTCTTTACTTTGTCGTTTGTTAAAAAAATGGCTTTTTAACTGAAAAATCCGTTTTTCTAAGAGGCTAGTCGTGATGAATCGTTTCCAGAGCACCTATGAACACAATTCCCTAAGTGTTTCGGGGGCAGAAATCCATAGAGCAATGCTATCAAGTTTCAAATGTTCTCCCCCCAGCCTTTTTGTTTTTCTCATTGATTTTGTAAATTTTTAAAGCGTCGTGTATGCATCGATTTGTTATTAGTACAGTCAACTCCTTCCTCGCTCAGTTTCTCTAAAAGGTTAATTAATTTCGAAAGTTCCTTTGCTAAACATTGCTAGGCTGTCTTCTATACTTCGCCTTGAAAAGCAGGTGGGGTGGCGTGAAGAGGGAGGGTTGCCAGGGATGGTGGGTACTTGATGCTGGAGGAGAGGGGGGATACAGGAGGAGGAGGAGGAGGAGAAGGTCGGTGAAGGACTCGGGGACGCAATTGGCGGGCGTGTCGCGCTCCTGGCTTGGAATCAATATTTGCGACATTTTCTATGAACTTGGTGGCAGCTTAGTGATACATGGGTTGTAAGCACAGGGCGAAGTACCGAACCCTTTCTCTTCTCGTGAGCCTGTCACACACCTTCCTTTGAGGGTACTTGATTTTATAATTTATCCACTATCTTTTCCTTGCCTTGAGAAATTGCTTTTATTGCTCCTAAATAGTTTTCCTAAAGCGGGCTATTCACTTTTTAATATATGCTCGGGATTTCTTCTTTTAGAAATCCAGGTTATGCCTTTTTTTTTCTGTGAAATCGTTTTAAATTTTAAGGAAAAAAACTCCCACATCTAAAGGTTTAGAATAAATGTATTTCATATTTGTTGAAAAGTTTGGTTGAATACTCATCTGGTTCTAAAACATACTTTCAAGATTGCTGATGAAAAATTTCCATGGAGCGAAATGCAAGTTTTATTACACCTAACCCGTTGTTTTTATTATCACAACTTCCTCTAGGGGAATGTTAGCGAGCAGAGCAACTTCCAGGGGGGGGGGGGGTGGCATTCCCGGAAACATGCCTGGAAGAAAGCCTGTTAGAGTACAAACCATAAATTAAAATTTATATATAAAATCCCACTTTTTCGGTGAGATTTTTCAAATTATAATTTTGGATATTAAAGTTAGAGATGTGCTGCGAATAAATAAAATTAAAAATAAAATGACCTTTAGCAGCTATTCTACTGATATAAATTACATGCGATACAGGTAGTACATAAACTTCGGAGAACGTGTAATAATTATACGTTTTAGCAGTCTATTAATATGTATTAATTATTAATTTTATCAGTGACGCACCCAGGAGTTCCGATCAGATTAGATCATTGGTAGAGCATTTTAGGAAGGGAGTGTTTGACCCCAGGTTTTAAACAACCCTTAGAAATAGGATGCTAGGAGATTTGGGCTAGAGTGCCCGATAGGAAAGTGACACGGAAGCGAGGTAGAAAGGGGGAGGAAGACTCCCTTATTCATTACCCGGGGGCCAGTATCCGGGGTCCGACGGCTTAACATGCTCATCCGACGCACGGAAGATATTTAGTGGTTCTAGCGTTCGTACCTGGCTGGGATCGAACTGAGGTTTCTCCGTAGCTGTCACGAAAGTTTACCACTACGCCTACCCAGGAGTTCCTATTGTGGGGGAGGGGCTATATGTACTCGTGTGTGTGTGTACGCACTCAAAAATTTTGTCTGCTGTAGGAATTAAAAAAAAATAGGCGTATGATTTTCAGTCAGCGTATGATTTTTGTGCAGTTTTGGGAGTAAAATAATTTTAACAACTTTACATGCACAGGGAAGTAACAGATTTTTATTATAATCTATAATTTTTTGTTAGTATTTTTAAGTACCAGTATTATCATTACAATTTTTTGTTAGTACTTTCAGAATTTTGTTTGTTATACCGTCTTTTCGTGCTGGGGTTTTTTTTGTAGATCTTTAATATAATTGGCACGTTTTATACTTTGATGGGCAGCGAATTTTTGAAGTCCTCTGCTTTGAATTTTTAAAGTTTTCTGGAGTATGTGTGCCCTGAAATGGGCCGTTTTATTCTTTTCCATCTGAAGACACTTTCCCCCTCTTTTTCTGAGTAACCTTGATTTTTTGAGTGATTTTCTCCTTGTGTATCTTTCATACAGGTAGGTTGGAACGCAGGTTTATATTTTTGATCAGCAATGATGTTTAAACACAATTGGGCGATCAAGCGTCTGCCCACTTGAGCAAAGGAGACTAAAGTCTCCCATAAAAGCCTGGCTCACGTCGTTACACTGTATGGGACAGCTTGGAGTCGTGACGAGGCGAGATGAATCTCTGCTCGTATTCTAACGCCTAAAAAGTGTCAGTGTGCCGTCGGAAGTGTGGTGTTGAAAACGCAATTTGTCACAATCCTTTTCGAAGTCATCTTGGGTTCAGCTCTGGTGTTCCGAGCCCTAATGAGAATTTTTTTCTTTCACTGTAGGCAGCAACCGTGTACGTCCACGTCTTAATTTGTTTGGTCCGCTATATGCAACAACGGTGTACAGAAAGGTGTTAATTTGTTTTGTCAGCTGTAAGCAGTAGCGGTGCCCGGACAGTTCTTAGTTCATCTTGTCAGCCGTAGGCAGCAATAGTGTGCGGACAAGTCTGTTGCTGTAAGGTAGATGTTGCAATCTGCCGCATACCGAGGGCTGGGATTCTTTTTGGCATTATCTCTGATTCAGTGTTTTTGTTATTTGGCTGACTGTTGCGCGTCTCTTGTCACGTATTAATCTGGCTACCCTCCGCCTTCAACCAGCCATTTCTGTTTACAGATGATTATGCACTAACTACTGGTCTTTTTGCCTCCGTCTACCGCTCTCTGTATACTCTTACTGTTGCACCTTTCACAAATGCAACAGTTTTGCAGATATTAGAGCACATCATATTCGGACACGTAGGTAAAACGGAAAGAAGAGCATTTGTTAGTCAAAATCAGTACATAATCGGCAGTTAAGTGTTTCTTTCAGGACTTTTTGGCTAAGAGGAAGGGGGTGGGAGGGCAAATGGAACCTTAAAAGGGACAAGTTTTCCATTTGTTACACACATACACATATGCACTGCTGGCCACCCAAAATGCAACACCAAGAAGGAAGCATCAGATTGGCCTGAAATTCGCAGCATGCGTCGCCCGCGAGAAGACATGCAAACGATTAGCATTGCAGGGCATATGCAAATCATGTGCGCCTCGCACGCCACCGAGAAGCACTATAAGAAGGGTGCACAGAAGTAGTGGAAGTGTGTTGTGCTGTCGGACCTGTGCGTGGGAAGCTTCCTGATGCCTCGTCGCAGAATACGGCAGTCATTCCAGCACGTTTCGGAGTTCGACAGAGGACGAATAGTGGCTTATTGCGACAGCGGTTTATCGCACCGAGACATCAGTGCCCGTGTGGGACGACATCCAGCCACAGTGAGGCGAGTATAGATTCGGTGGGTGCAGGAAAGACGGACGGACCGACGTGAGCGATTGCCGCTGCCGCGGCACACCGCCGTACGAGAGGACCGGCATGTTGCGCGGCAGGCATTGACGGCTCGCACCGCCACATCACGAACGTTAGCGCAGGAATTAGGGTGTGTTGCGCAACAACCTGTGTCAGCACGTACCGTTCGACGTCGTCTGCAGGAGTGGGGACTTGTCGATCGGCGCCCGTTGCTCCAGTTACAATTGACGTTACACCACCGGCGAGTGCGGCGGCAGTGGGCCTTTGAACGCCGCACCTGGACTACGGAATGGCACGACATTGTCTTCTCCAACGAATCCCGCTTCTGCCTGCAACACCACGAGGGTCGGATCCGCGTGTGGCGACACCGCGGTGAGAACTCCCTACTTTTCAACCCCCTTGGTCATGCCACTGCTTTTGTCTTTAGTTGAAATGAACTCCATCGTTGCTTTGATTGATACATCTTTAACACGAGTTAACGCTCATATTTCTTTATGCTCACCCTTCAGTAGAAGCAGTAATTATTTATACATTGAACAACACTGCTTTTCATCGAAGAACATTAGCACCAATGGATTTTTGAAATTCTAGAAGAATGGCAATGCTGAGCACTGATTGCTTACTCTGGTTGCATCCATCCACCATGTTCCTTTCCAAGTCCGTTAGTTCAGCTCCGTGTGGTATAGTCGCTTCCAGTGCGGTCTGACAGAAGTGACAATCATTCCCATTATACACTGAAGAGCAATTGAATTAGAAACAGCTGGCGTTATTGCAAATGTGGCGCTGTGGGAGGCCCTGTAAACGGAAACGACATGACGTATGCAGCGATCCGACAATATAGGGAGTGATGCGACGGGAATCAGTAAGAGTCGGACGCAGTATGGGTAAGACGAAGGATATAAGCACATTTGATCGTGGGCAAATTGTCGGGACCCGACGAATGGGTCACTCCATCTCGGAAGTCGTGCAGGCACTGGGATTTTCACGAGCCACTCTGTCCCGGGTGCACCGTGAGTACATCGAATCCGGTAAAACCATCCCTGGAAGGGTCATCTGCCGTGGACAACCGCCTGTCGATGAGCGGTGTCATCGTCGGCTAGCTCGCATTATAACAGCGGATAAACGGGCCACAGTGCAAGAAATCACTCGGCAATTTAACGCTGGTGCACAAAAACGTGTAAGCAGCCACACCATCCAGAACCATCTCCTCGCTATGGGGTACAGAAGCGATCGTCTCACGAGGGTACCGCTGCTGACCGCACATCACAGGGTGCAAAGATTATCATGGGCGCGGGAACATCGCCACTGGACCCTAGACATGTAAGAAAATGTTGCCTGGACTGATGAGTCGAGATTCACGTTGGTACATGCGGATGGCAGGATACGAGTACGGTGCAAACCACATGAAGCGATGGATCCTTCTTGCCAGCAGAGTACTCTTCAACCTGGTGGGGGTGGCATTCTCGTCTGGGGACTGTTTACGTGGACTGAAATGGGACCCCTGGTACGTGTGACATCGTCCCTCACAGCTCAAAGTTACCGGGATATCCTGGACGACCATTTGCTCCCGTTTGTGCGTCTTCAACATCCCACTGGGGAGCTCATCCTGCAACAAGACAATGCACCGTACCATCGCTCCCGAATTGTTTCCGAATGGTTGGATGAACACTCCACCGACGTGACGTCGCTTCCTTGGCCAGCTAGGTCACCTGACCTCAACCCCATCGAGCACATCTGGGATGCCATCGAGAGAGATGTTCGAGCCTCTGACCTCCCTCCATCTAATATCCGTGAACTGTGGGAGCTTGTTCAGGGGTCGTGGATCCATGTGGCTTCCCAACGCTTCTAGTGTCTTGTCGAGTCCATGCCGAGACAAATCGCCGCCGTCATCAGGGCGAAAGGTGGTGCTATACGTTACTAGACAGGTATCTATAATTCAATTGCTCTTCAGTGTAATACACAGCACAAAGTGGCTGCCCGTCTGATCAGATGAGATCATATGTAGAGGATTTTAGGAAGGGAGTGTCTGACCCCAGGTCTTAAGCAACCCTTAAAAATCGGAAGCTAGGAGATTTGGGCTGGAGTGCCCAATAGGAAAGTGGCACTGAAGCGAGATAGAAAGAGGGAGAAAGACACTCTTATTCAAAACCGCAGGACCAGTACCCGACGGCTTAACGTGCCCATCCGTCGCGCGGCGGATATTTAGTGGTTCGAGCGGTCGTACCTGCCTGGGATCGAACTCGAAGTCTTCTCCGTGGGAGTCACGAACGTTGACCACTAAGCCACCCGCTGCCGGCTGCCCGTCTGGATTTGCAAATGCGCATTATTCGCATATTTGGTGTACGAATACTTTTGTCTACATATTGTATTTCCCGAGGTCTTTCGAAACGGGGCTTTTCCCATTACTTTTTATCAACCCTCCTGTTCTTTTAATATTATAGATTAATTCAACAATGTCGGAATGATCGCCGAAGTGCGAGATTTATTCACTTCGATTTATCCTGTGCTTATTTCCATTTAGATTTTGCCTCGTATTCTTTTCGTATTGTCCGTCGAGATATTTTTTCTTGAATATTTTTTTCCCTTTTCACCCGTCACATTAGTGAATCACGAACGCTGCGACAAAGATAATTTCGACGTTTCTGTGATTTATTTGTTATTATGCTATGCACGATTCCATAGGTTGTCCGGGCGATTATGTGCGTGTGTGTGACTCAGGGCGACCTGTTTGGCAAGCAAACCATTTGAGGGTTGCATCACCGATTCATGAATTTCTTTTGCCCTGTCAAACCAAATGGCGTATGCTCGTAAAAGAGTCGCTCTCCCATTTAATTTGCCTTACTAATTGTTGTCCACCCTTCGTAACTATCGTCCGATCAATCTTTCCCAACCTCTCCCCCCTTCCTCTCATTGTGATTCACGAGTTTCTGAGTGACAAGTCCAAACAAAGGACGTGTCCTCTCGTAGTTGGCTCACAGTTGACGCAACAAGATGCACGAGTAACCTCTTCACTAAAACGTCTCGGCAACTAAGCAGCACGGTCTAAATTTTCATCAACTTCTCAAGGCGCAGGTCGATCTTATTAATAGATAAGGTTAAAGTGCATCGGCAGTATTTCATTGCCGATATTGCTTAATCCTGAGAAGGGGAGGTCGGTAAAAATTAGCAAAATCATTTTGAAGTTCTAGATCTCAGTAGTTAATTGCTTTTTAATCACTTTGAATGCAAGAGATTGACGTTTCAGTAATTAAAATCGGAAGATTAATTTGATAAGCACGATGAATTCTGATGTTTAATAGGAAGAAAAATTCTTCCTCCTCTTCTGAAAAGCAAATAAACCGAGGTGGTTTCTCGCGTTAATTTCCTTGCGCTTTCTTCTGAAAGGAAAGAAGAAAAAAAAAAAGTACTGTATACACTCAGACAAATTAGCTGCGCATCTTATCTCATGTTTTTTCTTAATTTTTTTTAACGACACGTTTCTTTTAGTTCAGTTCTAGCAGATTTAGGCTAATTTACGGACTAAGGGTATACGAGCTTGTAAATACCCATACTTCAAATGCAGGTTATTGAAATGAACGTTTGCAGCATGCATTTCTTCAGTTTTTTTATCGAAATACCTGGGAATATATTAATGAAAGCTGACTGACTCACTGTTGCCCCCCACTCAATGCTTTTTTCATAAAGTTTCTCCTGCATCCTTCTCCGGAAAACACGTGGATCTGATTTACACACCGGGGACTGCGCTCTCCGTGGGGAATTTCAATATAATCTTCACTTCCGAAAGCATAAAAAATCACGTAACTTCCCTGGTAAAGAAATATTGCTTTTTGTGCTTGTTAAAATGGTTCACGATTAAGATACACTTAAGTAGCAAATTATTAGGAACACCCAGTGGCAAGTGCCTTTCTCCTACGCACGCAAACCTGACGTTGAGGTATCTTAGTAAACAGCTAACTGCAAAGGATTAAGACGTGTTGTTGAAACACAAATTTTCCGATCACTGAAATCGAACCCGTGCTCTTCTGCTCCTGTTCCGGAGCCGAATGCTTTCCCAATTAAGCTACACCGACGGAATTTATCGTTGCAACTTTGCCGACTTGACATGTGCTTCACATCTGTTGTGCACCACATACACTGCTGGCGACCCAAAATATAACACCAAGAAGGACACGAGATAGCAAAGCCAGATTTACTGGACACATAACAACAGATATAAAGATGAAACGATTGAGTTTTACAGGCCCGTGCGACTTGCGGAACACGCAGACATCAATAGTTCGTGTGGCCCCCATGGCTGGCAATAGCGGCCGCTACACGCCGCGGCATCGAACGAAAGAGGCTTTGGATGTGGGCTTCGGGTATGTCGGTCCAGGCGGCTTCCACACGTTGCCACAGTGCATCAGGCGTAACCGCGGGTGGTGCTTGCCGGGCCACTCGGTTGCCGATCAGCGACCAGACGTGTCCGATGGGCGACATATCGGGGGAACATGCGGGCCACGGCAGCATTGACACCTGGTGGGACGTGAAGAATTGTTGCACTATGCGTGCTGTGTGGGGGCGCGTTGTACTGTTGAAACGTGACCGCTGGCAGGTACTGCAGATAAAGAAGGACTACAGGCTCCAAAACGTCGGAGATGTAGCGGTGGCTGTTGAGTGTACCGATGATGCGTACCAGAGGGGTGCTGGTGTCATATCTAATTGAGCCCTATACCGGCGACGGACAGGTATGGCGATTCCTAATGCAGGCGTTAAACAGTCTCTCACCGTGGTGCCGCCACACGCGAATCCGACCATCGCGGTGTTGCAGGCAGAAGCGGGATTCGTCGGAGAAGACAATGTCGTGCCATTCCGTAGTCCAAGTGCGGCGTTCAACTGCCCACTGCCCCGCAGTCACCGGTGGTATAACGTCAATGGTAATCGGAACAATGGGCGCCGTGCGACAAGTCCCCGCTCCTGCAGACGACGTCGAACGCTACGTGCTGACACAGGTTGTTGCGCAACACACCCTAATTCCTGCGCTAACGTTCGTGATGTGGCGGTGCGAGCCATGAATGCCCGCCGCACAACATGCCGGTCCTCTCGTTTGGTGGTGTGCCGCGGCTGCGGCAATCGCCCACATCGGTCCGTCCGTCTTTCCTGCACCCACCGAATCTATACTCGCCTCACCGTGACTGGATGTCGTCCCACACGGGCGCCGCTGTCTCGGTACGATAAACCGCTGTCGCGATAAGCCACTATTCTTCCTCTGTCGAACTCCGAAACGTGCTGGAATGACTGCCGTATTCTGCGACGAGGCATCAGGAAGCTTCCCACGCACAGGTCCGGCAGCACAACACACTTCCACTACTTACACCCCGCCTTCTGTGCACCCTTCTTATAGTGCTTCTCGGTGGCGTGCCGGGCGCACATGATTTGAATATGCCCTGCAATGCTAATCGTTTGCATGTCCTCTCGCGGGCGACGCATGCTCCGAATTTCAGGCCAATCAGATGCTTCCTTCTTGGTGTAGCATTTTGGGTGGCCAGCAGTGTATATTACCCCATTCCCCTTGAGAAAGTGTTGGGACCAGACTTGGAAACGGGTCAAAAATTTTGGACCCGGATTCGTGACTGACCAGTACCTGTCCACGACAAATCTACTTCGAATCGTAAATTCGAAACTCAATTTATAATTATACATATCATGTATAAATATATACTTATATAAAAATGTTGCAAAAACTGAAAGAAGCATGGAAAGATACATGCAACCAGGAAAGATAAGAACTCGTGGATAATGAAAATGGCAAGAGT
The DNA here is from genome assembly GCA_039090855.1 of Macrothele yani. Classification (NCBI taxonomy): domain Eukaryota; kingdom Metazoa; phylum Arthropoda; class Arachnida; order Araneae; family Macrothelidae; genus Macrothele; species Macrothele yani. Next base: position 24,456,343 of record CM077006.1, on the reverse strand, counting down.
AAACGGCATCATGATCAGAATAAAATTCCTGAAATGGCGATGGGCTGAGCATGTTGTTAGAAGAACTGTACACCAATAGACCAGAAATTTTAGACTGGACACCAAGGGACAGAAGAAGACTTAGAAGACGACCACATGAGAGATGAGAAATTGTTCGACCAGCTGATCCGTGACCCGTTTCCATATCTGGTTGGGACGGAATGGGTAGTTTCCGGTTCAGCTGGTAAACTATGTTTGAAGTATCTCACTGTAGAAGAAGAAATTTTAGCTAATTCGAGGCAATAAGTGGAAGAATCACCACAAATGTTTCGAAGCGAAGATGTGTAGAAGGATCATCACACACTTTTCGAAGAATCCAACGCCCAGCCGATCATTTCCACAATCAATAGACAATGTGAAAAACCGCATGCTTTTGTTTGCTTTTCCAATTAAGTTACCTAGACAGAATTTATCGCTGCAACTTTGTCGAAAAGGATTATATCGGTATCCTTCTTCTCCGAAGCCGAATGCTTTCCCAATTAAACTACCTCGATGGAATTTATCGCAGCAACTTTGCCGTCTTGATATTTGTTTCACCTCTGTAGTACGTCACTGTGTACGAAGCGCGTAGATAGCGGCAATGTAGGAAATGGTCTACTTAGAAAGAGGCATGATAATTGGCGCTACGCTGGCAGGTGCAGGCATCTCAGAAACGGAAAACCTTCTCTTCTATATACAAGAACAACTGGATCCAGGCTGCGCAATGAGTGGTGCGCAAACTACAAAACAAGCAGTGAGCGGTCTTCCTGTCTGCAGAAACGAGTGATCAGTGTTTGAGTGCAACGGACGTGGGAGAAAATCATAGGAGGTAACAAACGAGCGTCATGTAATCTCACCCAGTACAATAGCTATGTCTAGAGAATTTTAGCATACATAGCTTGCCCCACATTAATGCAAATAGGATGTAACAGCAAACGTCCCCTTCGTGCACCCCACTTATCTGTTAGACACCGACAAATTCTCTGTAGTTGCCACAGGAGTGCCAAAATTCGATCCTTGAGGACTGTAAAAAGTCGCCGGATCCGATGAATCGGGTTTTAAGTTAATACACAGCATGGACGAGCCGGAATATATCGTCAACACCACGAATCGATGGATTCCAGCGGTCTCGCGTTAGCTATACGAGATGTGATTACAACGTATCCAGATTGGTTGCGTTAGTTCGGAATCGCGCTACACAACAGGAAGCGGTTTGGCACAACTTACTTTGGAACCTACTACGCATTTGCCATGAGTGACGTCTCTTCTTCTCGTCCGGCATTTTTACAGCAGTTATTTGTTATTACGTGTGTGAAACTGTTCGTCGCATTTGTCATGTCGTGAAAATTGAAGACCTTACTGCAACATTGGGCTAACACGCAACGTAGCAGAACATGTGATAATGGTGGAAATGGATGAGGTGCCTCCCCCTCTATTTGTTCCAGAGAGAGAGAGAGAGAGAAAGGGTGGTTGGGCTAACCCACAGTTATTCTTAGGTATCTATTTGAAAATGCTACCATTCGGTCTATCTATGGAAAATTAAAGACCTTACCGCGACAATGGACTAACCAACAACATAGCAGGACATGTGATAATGGTGGAAATGGATGAGTGACCGCACCCTTTATTTGTTCCAGAGAGAGAGGGGTTGGGCTAACCCACGGTTATCCCTAGATATCTATTGGAATCTGCTATCTGGTCTATCTATGGAAAATTAAAGACCATACCGCGACAATGGACTAACCAACAACGTAGCAAAACATGTGATAACGGTGGAAATGGATGAGTGACTGCCCCCTGTATTTGTTTCAGAGAGAGAGAGAGAGAGAGAGATAGGTAGGTTGGGCTAACCCACAGTTATCCCTAGATATCTATTGAAATATGCTACCATCCGGCGTATCTATGGAAAATTAAAGACCTTACCGCGACAATGGACTAACCAACAACGTAGCAGAACATGCGATAACGGTGGAAATGGATGAGTGACTGCCCCCTGTATTTGTTCCAGAGAGAGAGAGAGAGAGAGAGAGAGAGAGGTAGGTAGGTTGGGCTAACCCACAGTTATCCCTAGATATCTATTGGAATATGCTACCATCCGGTCTATCTATGGAAAATTAAAGACCTTACCGCGACAATGGACTAACCAACAACGTAGCAGAACATGTGATAACGGTGGAAATGGATGAGCGACCGCCCCCTGTATTTGTTCCAGAGAGAGAGAGAGAGAGAGAGAGAGAGGTAGGTTGGGCTAACCCACAGTTATCCTTAGATATCTATTGGAATATGCTACCATCCGGTCTATCTATGGAAAATTGAAGAACTTACCGCGACAATGGTCTAACCAACAACGTAGCAGAACATGTGATTACGGTGGAAATGGAGGGGTAAACGCACCCTCTATTTGTCCCAGCGGTTGTGCTGATCCACTGTTATTGCTAGGTATCCATTGGAATATGCTACCATCCGGTTTGTCTCTGAATGTGTGTCCCCAGCTACTGCAAAAGTGTTTTTACAAAATGTGGATTAGCTCACTGTTGCCGTGAGGTCTTTAACTGATCCACGAATTTGCATCGGATTTTGTCAAAGATTTGGCGAAACTTGCAAAGACACGTACTTAAAGTTTCAGAAAACCTATGGGGAGCATTGTATGAGTCATGCACAAATTTATAAGTGGTATAAGGATATAGATACAATAGAATGCGACGAAGCAGCTGTTTGCTATTTCAGAAGATGACTTAAAAAATGCTTCGAGCAATGGAAACAGCGCTGTGCTAAGTGTGTGGTTTCCGAATTGAACTACTTCGGCGATAAAGTTTCAAACCTGTAAGTCCTGTACTCGCAGTTTTAATAAATCCAGTCTACATACTTTTTGATCACACCTTGTAGAAGTTGGTGGAGGGCTATGTAATGGTTTGGGGTTTATTTTCATGGTGGCCATTCAGCTCCTTAATAAATCTGAAACAGCGGGGGTGTTACGAGGTATCTTAACATCTTTGAGTATACCAGGCACACCTGTGCATGTGCATGGTGTTTCATGATGGAGAGGGTTACTTCCAGCAATATAAGGCGCCATGCCACACGGCTCAGAACATCCCACAATGGCTCCTGGAGCACGAGAAGGGCTTCAGGGTGTTAAAATGTCCATCACAGTACCCAGATCGTAACCCAACTGAACACCTATGGGGTGAGATTGAGAGAGGAATTCGCAACCCAGATCCTCCTCCAGAGAACATTCGGGAATTGATGATCTGCATCATATCTGCTTGGCCGAAAATACCAAAAAAACGATTTCAGCAGCTGGTTGAATCCATGTAACCGTTTTGAAGGCGAAGGGTGGCCTTACGCGCTAATTGGTGTTCCTAACGATTTGTTAAATTCGTGTATTTACTGGGAACAATAATTAAGACAAACCTGTTAGTGTTCAGTTTTGAACTCTTGTTTATGTTTTAGATACTGATCTTAGATTCACAGCTCCATTATGTGCCATTAAAAGCATTCGATACTCTGGTGAATAAAGCGAATTTTTTTGTGTGGTTCCATGGCAAGGGGCATTAGCTAGAGAGTCGGAAGAGGCACACACATGCCGCTGCGATGATTAGCACCATGTTACAGGAAATGAGTAACACTCATCATCTCAGGCTTATTCAGGACTCTAGCCCTGATCTAATTTGTGCGAATAATCCCCAGTTTGCTTTTATCGGTACTTGGTTAGCACTGATGAGCGCAGACTGTCTGTGCTTCCTGATTACTGAAAAGCAAGGATTTGTGCTTCTGTGTCCATAACTGCTGTACTAAACTACCCGGACCAAAGCTGAAAGGAGAAGGATTGGCTTGTTTTTTAATATGGAAACTCTAACCCGAGATCAATGGCTTAATGTGACTTCTGAACCACGGCTGGTGTTTGGCGGTAGCAGATCTTGGACCTGTACTTCTTCGGTCTCCTGTTGTGTGAGCGTAGCAGTATTTGATGGTCGAGGCGATGAACTTGTATTTAATATATACACAGTCGAGTCACATTATTGTGACTAACTCCTGATTTTGACGTCAACAGCGCGTAGCCAATTAAAGAAGGCACGTGTCGTGAGCTGGCTTGGAGGGTATATAAGGTGTGCTGCAGGCACTGAAAACATATCTCTCGTTGCCGTCATGGATAAAAAGGAGCGATTTGTCAGAATTGCAAAAAGGGATGATTATCGACTTTCGGGCCAAGGGTGGCAGTATTTATGAAACAGCTCAGTTTGTGAACTGTTCGCGTACTTCTGTGGTTAAAATGTGTAGTGATTAAAGAAATAACACCATTGCGAATAAGCGAAGTGGAAACTGCGGAGCACCACGTGCCATTGATGTGAGAGGTGAACTTCGGCTTCGAAGGTGCGTGAGGGCCGATCGACACGCTACAGTGGAGCAACTCACTGGCCGAATGAACCAGAGGACTACCGGAAGTGTCTAAAACGACATTTGAACGAACCTTGCTGCGAATGGGGCTCCGATGCAGACGGATGGTCACTGCACCTATGCTAACGAAGGTGCATCAGCAGAAAAGGCTTACATATGCACGGCAGTATCGGAATTGCACCTCCGCTGATTGGCAAAAAATTACCTTCTCCGATAAGTAACGTTTTCTCCTTCATCGAACGGATGGACGTATAAGGCAAGAAACATCGGAGAACAAACACTCTTCAACCATTGCTGGAAGAACACAAGCTGGTGGGGGTATCGCTATGGTCTGGGGAATGTTTTCGTGGAATTCCCTAGGTCCCCTCATGCCTGTGGAAGGCACTGTGGACCGAATTCGTTATGATCCACACATGCTGATTTTCTTCTCTGGCGCGGTTGGGATCTTTCAGAACGACAACGCGACGTGTTACACAGCTAGAAATGTCAGAGAGTGGTTGTCAGAGCACGATGAAGACTTCAGATTACCTCCCTGGCCTCCAAATTCCCCAGAATTAAACCCAATTTAGCATCTGTGGGACAACCTCGATGGTGTTGTTCGCTCTGTGGATCCTCTACTATGCACCCTCCAGCAGCTGTCAGATGCACTGCAGTCAGCATGGCTCCCCATACCTGTGAACACCTTCCAGAACCTTACAGAGTCACTTCTAGCCCATCTAGCTATTATCCACGCTACACACGGCGGTTACTCAGGATATTAGGTAGTGGTTACAATAATGCGACTTGACCGTGTATATGTTACAGCTAAACATTACCTAGCTAATCTGCAGATTAACTGATTTGCTCCGTTAACGTGCGGAATCACGAGTTTTCCGCTAATGTGCACATTAACGGCTTCCGTTAATCTGCCGCTAATGTGCACATTAACGGCTTCCGTATCGTTAACGTTCAAAAGTTTGTTTCTCTCATTTCCTTTCCCTACACCTTCCCACTCTCCCTCCACTTTTAGTTTGGTTTCGCCTGTTTCTCTCATTTCCTTTCCCTACACCTTCCCCCTCATTTTTTAGTTTCGTTTCGCCAGCGTCTAGTCATCGCCGGTTATTTTTATTTCTCATAATTGGCGTCGGCTGCCAGTGCGTAGCATAGCTAATTCTGTTTTCAAATTCGTTTAAGCCTGTTAGCGCGTGAATTTGTGTCGTGATTTTTTTTAAAGCAGATAAATTTAACTCCTAGTATGCAAGCAACAACTTAAATCTTGGCCCTCAGTCTCCGGCAGCTGGAATGTACCTGGCCAAGGCAGCGGCCAGTGCGACATGAAGGCAGAGGGTGCTAAGAATCCCCGGAGGACCGGACTAGGCTGCCATCTGATGCTGACCTTGGCTACTTACAATGAACGCTCCCTATCTTCTGACTCAAGGCTTCTTGAATTGGAAGAAGAACTACAAAGGATCAAGTGGGACATCGTCTGGCTAAGTGAGGTAAGGAGAAAAGGAGAAGATCTCATTGAACTGAAAAGTGGACATCTCTTCTACAATCGTGGGACTGATACTGGCAGAACTAGTGGTGTTGGATTTATAATAAACAAGAAACTGAAGGATAAAGTTGTAGAAGTTGAAAGTTCCTCTGACAGAGCTGCACGACTTGTTATCCAACTCTCGAGAAGATACCAGGCTCAGATTATTCAAACTTATGCACCCACCACAAGTCATGCTGAAGAAGAAATTGAAGAATTTTATGAGGAAATTCGTGATCTAAATAATAAAGGTAAGCAGAACTTGAAGATAATTATGGAAGATTTCAATGCAAAAATAGGGCAACGGCAACAGAATGAAACTTCAGTTGGTAAATTCGGTCACGGCAATAGAAACCAGCGTGGAAATACTCTCGTAGAGTTTGCAGAGGCAGAAGGGTTTTTCATCTTGAACTCCTTTTTCAAGAAAAAGCCACACAGGAAATGGACATGGAGACATCCAAATGGGACAAGTGAAATTGATTTTATTATGTGTAACAAAAAATTCGTCATAGAAGACTGCAGTGTGCTAAACAAGTTCAACACAGGCAGTGACCATAGATTGGTGAGATGTAAGATGCACCCCAACACTAAACTCGAACGTAGCAAGCTCATAAGACAAACAACATGTATTGACATAACCAACCTTAAAAAACACCATAATACCTTCAAATTGGAACTGAAGAACAGATTCTCTGCTTTAGAAGGCCTAACATCGGAAGAAGTGGATATTTCTGAAGTTAACAGAAAAGTAACCAAAGCTCTTATGGAAACAGCAACAAAATTAGCTGGGTCTAAGAACAAATTGCATGTGAACAAATTATCAGGAAAAACCAAAATGTTGATGCAAAAAAGAAGAGAGATGAGGACAACTAAAGAAGATGTGACTTTCAAAGTGGAATATATAGAGCTATGCAAGACAGTACGAAAAAGTATCACTGAAGACGTAAGGAAATTCAACTGTGAACTAGTAAGGAAAGCAATTGAAATCAACCAAAGCCTAAAGATAGCAAAGGGACATCTCAGTAAGGGGAAAAAACAGATTATGGCACTGAGAAAAGAAGATGGTTCTGTAACAAGAAATAGAGGCGAAATTTTAACAAGAGTGAAAGATTTCTACTCCAAATTATATGAAAGGGATGATACGTGTGCTCCAGACATCATGAAAGGTACCAGTACCAGAGTTCTTCCAGTCCTTCCAGCAGAAGTTGCACATGCAATCAAGAACATGAAGCGGGGAAAAGCTCCAGGAGAAGATGGAATTACTGTAGACATCATACAAGAAGCAAGTGGAGAAATCGAAACAGTACTCGCCCAAATTTTCACTCGATGCCTAAATGAAGGGAAAATTCCTGAGGATTGGAACAACGCTACAATGATCTTGCTACATAAAAAAGGTGACATTGAGGATCTCAGGAACTACAGACCTATCAGCCTCCTATTAGTGGTTTATAAAATCTTCACTAAAGTTCTTTCACACCGCTTGAAGGTGACACTGGACATGGCTCAACCGAGAGAACAAGCTGGATTCAGGAGTGGCTACAGCACAATAGATCATATCCACGTACTGAGAGAACTAATTGAAAGAGCGAGGGAATATGAGCTTCCATTGTGCATGGCTTTTATCGATTATGAAAAAGCCTTTGATTCGGTGAAACCATCAGCAGTTGCAATGGCTCTGAAATCCTGCGGTATTGAAGATGCATACATTAATATTATTAATAACATCTATGAAAATGCAAGTGCAAAGATTCGGCTGTTTGAAAATACAACACACATAAAAATTGGAAAAGGAGTGAGACAAGGTGACACCATATCTCCGAAGCTCTTTAATGCCACATTGGAAAATGTCTTTCAATCACTGAACTGGGAAAACAAAGGGATAAAGATTAATGGAGATTATCTAACCCACCTTCGTTTTGCTGATGTCATAGTCATTTTTGCAACTACCCCATCAGAGCTACAGAGTATGATCCAGGAACTTGCTGACAAGAGTAAAGAAGTGGGATTAAAAATGAACTTTCAGAAGACAAAAGTGATGTACAATGATTTTACAAGAAATGAAGATTTATCGATTGATGGAGAAAAGCTGGAGATAACAGACACGTACGTTTATCTTGGACAGCAGATATCAAGTGAGGGTCACATTGGTGAAGAAATTAATCGGCGTACAAAACTTGCCTGGAGAGCTTTTGGAAGAAACAGCATAATTTTCAAGAGCAATATGCCATTATGTCTTAAAAGAAAAGTGTTTGATCAATGCATCCTTCCAGTGCTTACGTATGGTGCAGAGACGTGGACCTTAGCTAAAAGAGACATACAAAGGCTGCAGACAACTCAAAGAAGCATGGAGAGGTGCATGCTTGGTGTAACCAGGAGAGATAAGAAGAGGAACACGTGGATCCGAAAAATGACAAGAGTGGAAGACATCATGATCAGAGTTAAATCCCTGAAATGGCAATGATCTGGACATACTGCCAGAAGAACAGACCATCGATGGACAGCCGAATTTTTTTTTTTTTTTTTTTTTATTGGAGGTTTAACGACCACCGTGAGCAACTCAATGGGCTATAAGCAGTCGCCCGTCCCTAATTTATTGTCACTGGTACCAGGGAAGGGAGAGAGCCAGTGCCGTAAGACAAACACAACATCCATGCCCCACCGGGATTCGAACCCGGACCCCTTACGGACGAATGATCAGAGGCCAGCTCCTTAGACCACTGCGCCACCGGGGCGGCGCCGAAATTTTAGATTGGATTCCAAGGGACAGGAAAAGACCCAGAAGAAGACCACATGGAAGATGGGTGGATGAAATTCGAAAGTATGCGGGAGTGACATGGAGGAGACTGGCACAAGACAGACCGTTGTGGAGGAAACTTGGGGAGACCTTCGTCCAGCAGTGGATTGATAATGGTTGACAATGGTGATGATGATGATGCAAGCAAGCACCGAATCGGTGAGTAAAATGAAGAAAAGATTCTTCGAAAACCTCTTTAGCGAAGATTCAAAATATAATAGTGTTTTAATGACAAAACGAAAGTATGATTGCATAATTGAAGATGTAAAGCGAATAAAAGTTTCCAAGAAGAAAGAATCATCTCGAGCTTATCGAATAATTCAAAGATATGATGTGTTGACTGCAAAGAGATATTTTTAACGAAAGAAGATGTCCCTGCTATAGAAATATCTTTACGTCAAACAGCAATAAAACAATCTCTTGGTACTGGGCAGGGTTTCAGAAAATGTGACTGCAAATCTAAATGTACCACAAATAGGTGTTCTTGTCGCAAAATCCAATTGTTATGTAATTCAAAATGTCACCAATCTTTAGGTTGCACTAATAAGTAAGCATAATTTTATCATATGTTTTGCAAATTCATTTCCTTAATTATAATAATATTTTAAACCGTTTGATTCTTTCTATTATAGTTTTTTAATTGATTGATGATTGATTCTATCAACTAATTTGTTGATTGTTTGATTGTATTAACTTGATTCTTTATACACTGACGGAAAGAAAAATCCCAACACCACGAAAAAATAGTTGTAGAGGAATGAAATGGCGGCAATACATTTGTATAGGTAACATATTTAATCGATTAAGGTTTCAAGATCACAACTTAATGTAAGCGCGAGAAGAGCCATTTTAAATGTGAAATGCTTGTACATTAATAACCGGTGTAACCGCCAGATAGTTGAATGCAAGCACGCAAACGTTCATGCATTGTGTCGTACAGGTGCTGGATGTCAGTTTGTGGGATGGAGTTCCATGCCTGTTGCACTTGGTCTTTCAATACAGGGACGGTTAATACTGGTTGGGGGTGACGCTGGAGTTGTCGGCCAATGATGTCCCATACGTGCTCGATTGGTGAAAGATCTGGTGATCTAGCAGGCCACGGCAACATGTCGACACTCTGTAGAGCATGTTGGGTTACAACAGCAGTGTGCGGGCGAGCATTATCTTTTTGGAAAACACCCCCTGGAATGCTGTTCATGAATGGCAGCACAACAGGTTGAATCACCAGACCGACGTACAACTGTGCCGTCAGGGTGCGTGGGATAACCACGGGAGTGCTCCTGCTGTCATAGGAAATTGCTCCCCAGACCATAACTCCAGGTGTAAGTCCAGTGTGTCTCGGCCGCAGACAGGTTGGTTGCAGGCGCTCACCTGGCCTCCTTCTAACCAACACACGACCATCACTGGCACCCAAGCAGAACCGGCTTTCATCAGAAAACACAACAGATCTCCACTCCGTTCTCTAATGAGCTCTAGCTTGACACCACTGACGTCGCAAACGGTAGTGGTATGGAGTAAGTGGAATACACGCTACAGGGCGTCTGGCTCGGAGCTGTCCTTCAAGTAACCGATTTGTAACAGTTCGTTGTGTCACTGTGGTGGCAACTGCAGCTCGAATTGCTGCCGCAGACGCGGTACGATGCGCCACGGCCATACGCCGCACACGGCGGTCTTCCCTCTCAGTAGTGCCACGTGGCCGGCCGGGACCCGGTCTTCTTGAGGCAGTACCTTCCCTTGACCACCGCTGCCAACAATCATGCACAGTGGCTACATTCCTGCCAAGTCGTTCTGCAATATTGCGGAAAGAAAATCCACCTTCTCGTAGCCCTATTACACGACGTCGTTCAAACTCCGTGAGCTGTTGATAATGGCTTCTTCGTCTTCTTAAAGGCATTCTTGACTAACATCAACACCCTACGTCGAATCTCAACGATAACTAACGCTCACGAACGTTACAGCGCGTATTTACAGCAAATCTGCTTTGCATGTTCCGAGGGGCGCTACTAGCGCCACACGTATGCACCGAGCGCGAAATTTGCATAGTCGTCATCTTACAGATGTACTCTCACCGTCTACCAACTGTCATTTATCTAACACAACCCCTTCTTGGAGTTGAGATTTTTTTTCCGCCAGTGTATATCGAAACATAAATAAATAACATTATGTTAATTTAAGCGTACAGAAGCGTTGCTGTTGTTTCAGCAAAGATCTTATTTTCACTTTAACGAGTGCCTAGTAGGTAATTTGCAGATTATATAGGTAATTTGCAGATTACCTACGTAATTTGAGAAATTAAACAATTTTCGGCACTTTAACGGATCACCCTAGTTAATCTGCACATTACCTAGATAATCTGTAGAATAACTGATTTCTGCACTTTAGCGGTAACATATATGCGTAATAGTAAAAAGAAATGCCCGCAGCGACCGTGAATCTATCGAAAATCGCGCTGGACCGTTCAAAATTTGTAAGACTGCTTTATTGTTTTTTTTTTTTTGTTTTTTTTTTGTAATCTCAATTCCAGTGGTTGGTTGCAAGTCGAAATTCCAAAAATAGTAAGTATGCTATTTCTAAGAAAACCAGACAGAAGTCTGAGAATATTTCTTTCGCTACTTTTAAGGAAACCTGACATGTTAGCTTCATCGTGCGTGCGCTGCTATTAGTGCTTGAAAATGTTACTGTCAGGATTGCAGCGCACGAGAAGTAGAGAAATTTTTTGGGGACCAATGCATCGGTTTATGCAGAGCTGCGCTACCGGTCACGAGTTGGGTGAATTATGTACAGTTTGCAAAGGATTAAGCGTGGTATGTTTATCAAACTCATTTCGAAAGGGGAAGTTCATGACTGCAGTAAGAACGATGTCGGAGCGAAATTTGACAGAGAAAAGGAACGTTTTGGCGCATAATGAAAAGGCGATTGACGCAGTTTATAGAGAGGTGTTGAGGACTTATAACTGATATTTCTTTCCGTATTCATGTATTGCATAGGTACTATTACAGCACTGCTATCACGATTTTGGACGAAAGTACAGCTCCTTCTGTATGCGTTACAACTGTGCGATCAGTTTTGATTGAGTCGCCAAGTTCAGCGCGCAAACACAGCACAGGAACTGACTGATGAAAGTCAAACTTCCGTCTTCACTTGTACAGCCGAAAGGAACTAGAACCACATTGCAAATTACTACTGATTCATCCTGGACAGCTTTAATTTTTAAAGTGAACCTCCAAAAATAGAGTAGTAATTAATGACGGCTTTAATTTTTAAAGTGAACCTCCAAAAATATTCGGCTAAAGAATTTCAGCGAAATGCCATTAAGTAGCGTAACGTTTTCAGGGATAAAAGCCGCTTAAACTGTAGGAAACAAAACTATCCCCAAAGTGAAGTTGTACATCGAACAGGTCATGGGATTGAATATCTCTTCTTACAGCCTGCTTTAATCTTTAATGTACTTGACCGCATGTAGCCTAAAATTTTCTGTGATCAAACATAGAAGTTCACGCAGCTGCCTGGGTTTACAAAAACTACGGCAATCCAAGGTAAGCGCTCCCTTCTGGTCCTCTTTTCGAAGACATAAAGCATGGTGACGAAGGTCTAGGCCTCTGGAGACGGACATCATGTCACTCGGTAGAAACAAGCGACTCAAAGATCTTCTCTCTCCTATCTTAGGTTCGTCGCCATTTTTATAGCTCTTGGATTAGTGTTTATCATTATCCTAATGACCAATTTCATTAGCAAAGCTAAGAGGGGAAAGCAATGCTTCCTGTTGAGCTGGTTCTTACTCATTCCAGCATTTTCACGAATACATTGTTCAAGGTGATTTCTGCCTATTTTGCTAAGCAAGTTCATTAGTATGTCACAGTGAAGGATGGAAGCACAGGTGGTATCTCAAGAGAAAATGTGTGTAAAGCTCTAAAATCTCTTCAGAATGGTAAGGCTCCTGGAGTTGATGACATAACAGCCAAGATGTTGAAATATGGTGGTGACTCTGTAATTTGATTGGTTAACTGAAATTTACCAGTTGTGCTGGGAGTTCGGAATATTTCCTCGGAATTGAAAGGCTGCTATCATTGTTCCCTTGTATAAGGGAAAAGGTGATCAGACTGACTGCAAGAACTATCGTGGTATTGGCCTACTGAGTGTGTCACGGAAAGTGTTTCGTAAGGTCGTTATTGAAAAAGTACGGGGTCTTACATCAGAGAAAGTGTGGGATGTTCAGAGTGGTTTTATGCCTGGTAAAGGCTGCACTAACCAAATTTTTGCATTACGCATGATGATTGAAAAGTATCTATCTGTTGGTAAGAAAGTTTTTACTGCCTTCATAGATTTAGAGAAAGCTTACGACCGAGTAAATAGGACACTTTTGTGAAAGGTTTTGAATGAATATGGTGCTACTGGTAATCTACTTAATAGTGTAAAAGCCATGTATGCTGACAGTAGAGCTTGTGTACGAGTGAATGGTGTTTTATCAAAATGGTTCTCTATTGGTGCAGGAGTCAGACAATGGTGTGTAATGTCACCATGACTGTTTAATATATTTATGGATGCGTGCATGCGTGATGCCAGAATAGATAATACTGGTTCATGTTTTGGCGATATCCGTGTGTGCAGATTGCTGTATGCTGATGACACTGCCCTGTTGGTAGAGAGCAAAAGTGATTTGCAGAGTATCTTGTCCCGGATGTACGAAGTTTGCATGAAATTCAAACTGAGTATAAATAAGGAAAAAACCAAAGTTATGGTCTTTGAGAGAGGAACTGGTAGCACTGAATGTAATGTAAGTCTAAATGGCACAGTGATTGACCAGATGAGTGAGTTTGTATATTTAGGAAGCATGTTTGACAGAGAACAAATTGTATGGTGAAATTAGTAGGCGAGTGAATTCTTCATTGAAAGTCATAGATGCGCTCTGGGAGGTTTTCACAGGAATGATGGGTTCTCTAGAGAGTCCCGCATGGCTGTGTATGAAACTATAATTGTTCCTGCTCTGATTTATGGCAGTGAAACCTGGGTACTACAGAAGAAACATAGAGGTCGTTTGTGTGCTGGAGAATTGTGTTACTTACGGTGGGTTTGTGGCAAGACTCGTTCTGATTGTGTGAGAAATGAAGATGTGTTGCAGTTGTGTAATGTGAAGCAAAATGTTGTTAGCAAGGTGGAGACCAATATGCTTCGGTGATTTGGCCATGTTGGAAGAATGAGTGATGAGATGCTTACTAAGAAAATCTTTTTAACCCAAGTGGCAGGAAGGAAAGGCAGAGGACGGCCAAGGAAGCCATGGGAGGATCAGATTCAGGAATGTCTGCATGAGAAAAAGATCATGAGTATAAAGTATGGAAGATCTTGTATATGTCGTGTGATGGATGTCAGTGAAGCTCGAGTTGTATGTCAAGATCGCTGTAAATGGAGAAGTTTGATAGGACAACAGTAAGTAAATATTATCTGGTAGTTTGTATTTCTTTTCGGAGCTAACCTCTGAATCTCAGAAAACAGCTTAGTGATATGTATGTATGTAAGTTTATTAGTTTCAGTTAGTTAAGGCGTCAAGTTGTTTTGCAAACAATCGTCCAATCCGGTGGCAGATCGAAATGTGATGTCGATAATAGAAGTAGCTACGTTGATTTTGGTTCATTTCTGTGACGCAGTCTGCTCGGGAGTAGTGATAGGAAACTTCGGTCTTTACCTATAACCGGTTCTATAATAAAAGGAGTCAATGACGCATGAAGAGCTGAATCATTCGCGAAATTTTTATTTACTTTGTTTACCATATTTTTTAAGAAGCATACGTCGGGAGCGATCCTACCTCTGCTGAGGAGATAAAACGTAATTCTGTTGTTGTTTCTTTCTCTCTCTCTCTCTGGGAAATAAGTCCTCTCCTGTGCTAAATGCCAGCTTAGAGTCATTACTACAACAAATTTCGTGCCCGACTTGCGACTTTTAGAGCCTTGGAACTGGCCGATTCCGTGAGAAGAAATGGCATCGGACCAGAGAGTTCGACATACCGGAAAAGAGCAGTTTCTGAAATCTGCATTTTACCTCTGTAAGGTAAGGTCGATGACCCCAATTTGAAAAGAAGCATGAAATATGTGGCTGCTGAATTTCTCTTACGTCGCAATGAAAGATCACGCAGCTAAATGAATTTATGTAATTTATACTTTCCTGTATATATAACAGTGTCTTCAATTTTTCAGTCAGAGTCGTTTCACTTGAAATTTATGTGCATCACCGAAGTTTGAACGAGATTTTTCCTCCAGAAACTATGCGGTTAAGGGAAAAGTGTATTTCACTTTTATGTTATTTATCGCAGATGCCATTCGCATTAGAGTGGCAAACATAAAAAGTTATTTTGCTGAAGTTTCTTATTACAGCTTTGAACTGTGTGATTTATTTCCTATGCGGCAAAACTACGCAGTAGCTTTCGAACACGAATCTTCGGTGAAGCGCCATTTTATTCACCAGATGCATACATATGTTTAAATAGACGGGTAGCATATTTTTCCTTTCTGTTATTTTTAATTCGTTTCTGCATGTGGAAACTTAAAGCAGTTGTAATTTATAGGAACAAAAACTGTGTACGTGGAAGCTTATTTTATTAGCAGTACCTGAAAGCTTCTTTTTCCTTCTCGCTTATTCTTCTGTCTGGGCGTCTTTTGAATGCACTTTTATGAGGGAAAATGCAGTGTTATTTAATTATCTATTCTCGGCATTCGAAATGTGTATTTATTATACATAATTTTACGCTTTAACTTCACCGTTAAACAACCATATTTGTATTCGAAAATTGCACCTTTTCGAAATTGTTTTCAATAGACAAAATAATTCAAATTTGGTTAGCTTTTTTTCTTTCACCAACATTTATTTGATATACATGGCTTTAACATTTGATTGCGTAGAACTGGACGTACCGCATACTGGACGAGACCGAATAAAATATTTATTTTATCCCCCCCCCCGTGTGCCTGTGTTTCAGAAATATAAAACTCAAGTGCATTAACCCCATTCTCTTTCTTATATGGTATGTATTAAAAAAAGTTACACACCCTGTGCTTTTATTATATTCTTCAGCAATCAGTATGAAAATGGAAACACATGGTCTAGCCGGATTCTGGTTCTGCTGTTAACTATACAAAATATTAGAACAAAAAAACAAGAAAGATGACGCCGAACATTCGGTTGTAATGAGCACGTCTTTTGGATCCTTTCTGACGCAAATTAAATTTTTCAAATTTATTCAAAGTAAATCCAACCTGCTAGAAAAAATTAACCGGATTTCGACAATCGATAGAACATCCGGATATAGAAACAACTGCTTACTAATAAGCATGTTACGATAATTAACATATGGCTCACAAAAGGTTCTATTACCAGAAGGAAGGTAACGGAGACAGATTTTCAAATCGAACATTTAAAAGAACAGATATAGTAGGAAACCTGAAGTAACTCTACGCCTTCTAGCGGAAGAATTTTGCATAATGGGAAAGTTGAAAATAGGCGAAAAATGTTCTTCATGGAAAAAGCTATGCTAAGGAAAAAAAAATGACTTTTCAAGTACTTCTCCCGGAAGCAGAATAGCGAAAAAAAAAAAAAAAAGCTATTGACCATTGCGCCCCCTAGCGGGAAATTTTTGCATTATTTAAAGATGATAATGCTGCTCATCTCTATTGTAGCGAATGGCGTACAGTAAAAAAATAGGGTTTTTAGAAGCGGAGATACAGCTGCAAACTAAGTTCCCGAACACCACCTAGCGACAGAACTGTGAACTACAGAACTCCTCAAATACTAACTTTTAAAGTGTTCCACAGGGTAAAATGGCATCCCGTGTTGAAAGGATCTTTTAAATCGTACAATCGGAGATATTAAGAAAACCAGATAAAAAATTGGCGGCCCTTACCGGCGAAATTAAGCATTATTTTGGGAAGAATTCACAGTATTACGTATCAAACCCAAAAAAGAATTTTTTATATCCGATTTTTAATCCCACAGATATTGCTGTAAATGGAACAATGAACGTACGCCCTCTAGTGGCAAACTTGTGTATTAACAAAAATTTGAAATTATATGAGAAATGTTTCGCAGCGGAAACGCTTTTCAACGAATAAAGAATCTTTCCTATCGGACTTGTAGAAGCAGAGATGCAGAGAAAAATGAGATGTACATTTACGTCCCCTGGTGGGAAAACCATGCGCTAATTTAAGCAGGAGGTATTCTCAAATTTTAATTTAAGTTTAAATGCTTTGTGTACAAATTCTTTTTGGTTTTCTACATTTTACTATTTTTCGTTTTTTTAGCTAGATTCTTTTGTCAACCGTACAACATATTAGAGCAAATAAATGGACAGATGTATAATCTGTCCATTTATTTGCTCTAATATGTTGTACGGTTGACAAAAGAATCTTGCTATATGCACCTACACGCGCAATGTGTTTTCATTTTCGTGGTTATTGTTGAGCGATACAATAAAAACATAGTGTGCAAGTAAAGTACGTTTTACACCCACTGTCGGTTGTTTTTAAAGTTTATTGAAATGGATGCTCATTCGTCCGAAAGGGGTCAGGGTTCGAATCCCGGTAAGGCATGGATGTTGTGTTTGTCTTAAGGCGCTGGTTCTCTCCCTTCCCTGGAGCCAGTGGCCCCAATAGGGACGGACGACTGCTTATAGCACATTGAGTTGCTCACGGTAATCGTTAAACCTCCAATCAAGAATAAAAATGGATGGAGTGGAATAAGTTATTTGTAGATTTTAACTGTGAATATATATATACAACTATTAAACGATGAGCCATTCCTTTTCTCTTTTTATTTTATTTAGTTATTTTTGTTTTGTTTCGGGATTTGAAGATCATAATCAGCAACTTTTAGAGGTACAGGTAGTCGCGCGCCCTAATATAGGGTCACTGGTTCCAGGAAAGGGACAGTCGCGCATTCCATCCATGCACCATCCGAGGCTAGAGCTAGTGTCCATATCCGACGAATAGTCAGAAACCTGCACCTCTGACTACTCGGCCATCGAACCTGCTTACGATGAATATCTTGCACCTGTGTTGTTTATCTTTTCTGAGCTGCTGATTCATTAGCGGTGTTTTTTCAACGCGTAGGGAGGGCCAAATTCTTCGTGGGGACCATTATGCAGCTTTCACGTGCAAAACGTTTGCTTCTCCTTTCGCTCTCCACGTGATAGATTGAGCTAAAATTGGCCAAAGGTTCCCAGGGTTGCTTCCTGGTAGTTTCTGCAGAAAAGTTTTTTTGTTTTTTTTGTTTGGGTATTTTGTAGAAAGGTGTCCGCTAAGTAAAGTAGCAAACCTGGTGAGTGTTGTCATCCCCACACAGCTAATTGATTCGCTCTTTCCACGTTTATCAACACATAGCAACCGAAAAATTGTTATCCGGCCACTGCTGGAATCGTACCCCAGATCTCTCGATATCTAGCCGAGTGCGTTCGCCTTACGCTACAATGGCCAACAATCAATGGCGCTATGTGCGTTTATCTGTCAGCTTCTGACATCACATGTCCTTAGGATGGGCTCAACAACTGAGGCGTCTCCATCTGCTGGGCATTAACTGCACAAGCTATATATTAATTATAGCAAAGAAATCCAAAGGGCGAGAACAAAAGAGCGGTCTTTGTTTATTCACTGTATTTAGAGGATTTTCACTCACTAATTGATTCGTTTGGTTACTTGTTTCTATTGCTTCTGCACTGTAAAAAATAAGTGTGAATTCAGGGAAAATTTCAGAAAATAACTTGCAGCAAAGTTGCCGGTAGGTGTCAGTCTTTTAACGAAATTTATGTTTGCCCGTTTTCTTTAACCCGTATTTTCACAGATATTCCGTAGTTAATAATTCTGCTGATTTCAGAAAAGTCCGTTTCAGGTTTTTCCGTATTTATACAGAAATTTCGCAAAAACGAAGACGCTGGATTTTTCAGCCCTTACACCTGATAATCCTTTCGCAGCCGTGGATATTGTACCGACGTCGTTTGGGTTGGTTCAATACATAACGCGCGTCTTAACCACTGAGCCAAGAAGACTCTGGAATCTGAATAACGTTCATGGTAAAACTAATTGCGCGTTAATGAATTTCGATGTAGAACTACATCCTTCTCCTCGCTGGGTAGGGGTAACCCCGGAGTACGGATGCAAAGAGAACATGCACACTCTGAACGCTGATATCTTTGAAACTAATAATTGAAGAATAATAAATAAAACGTCATTAGATAGTTTATGGAGCCCCATTTATAACAAAAGAAGTACCAACCCTCCAACCCTTAACCCTTCGATACAGCAGCGTTAGAAATTTAAGCTAAATTTTGCGTGATTTTGTTTCGCCACACGCCGTTTTAAGGTTGATAACTAGTGAATAGATAATGATAGCGATGGTCTCAGCTCCGCATTCCGTAGCTGACGGTCAGAGCTAATAAACGTTTGTGATAAACCGAAATAAAGTGTTTATTTTTTAGATGAAAAACATTATGGTGACGAACATTTAGAAATGCCACGAAAATCCAGGGAAAATATAAGAACCGACGAAAGTTGAAGAAACAGCTAGAGGAGAACGAGAGGAATCCGAAAAAGCCCGCTAAGTTATCAACCGAAATGTCACGGGAATATAAAGAGCGTCAAAAGTGCGGGCACCAGGATGCGTTTCAGCCGAGTTCGACTCTAGAGTCACAAGCTTCCATTTCAACTGCACAAATTGAGCCTGAATAGCAAGAACAGATGGAGGATTGATGTCATCAATACAAATTTTCATACCAAGCATGGAATACCAATGCACGTTGCCAACCTTTACAACTTCGTGGGATAATAAATGTATTACATCTCAAACCTTCATACCGCCGATGCGTTCTGAATCTGAACAAGAGCAACAATAAGAAGAGTACATTAGGCCCAAGGGGTCGGGTTCACTTCGTCGACACTATATATATATGTATGCAAACAGCCAATTCCTAAAAAACCGAAAAAAAGTTCAGAACCACCAAATTGGGTATACTATCTCACGGTACTCTCTTAGACCGTACACGGTTTTTGGAAGTGGTCGGGGCCCGGGGTAAAGGGAGCCCCATACAAAAGTTTCTCAAAAATTTCCATTTTTTACCTAAGAACTGCAACACAATTCTGCACTCCAATACCCTATCTGCGGTCTAAGTTAGATTACCATGAGATAGTATACCAAATTTGGTGGTTCTGAATTGAAAACTGTAGATTTTACGAAAATGTTGTTTGGGGCTCCTTTGACCCCAGGCCCCGACCCCTTCCAAAAACCACGTACGGTGTAAGTTAGAGTACCATGGGATAGTATACCAAATTTGGTGGTTCTAAATTGAAAACTGTAGATTTTACGAAAATGTTGTATGGGGCCTCCTTAACCCCGACCCCTTCCAAAAACAGTGTACGGTCTATGAGATAGTATACCAAATTTGGTGGATTTGAACTTTTTTTCGTTTTTTAGGAATCGACTGTTTGCATATATAGCATACTAGCCAACTTTTACGGATTATCCGTAAAATTTACGGATTTCTGCTTAATTTTACTGATTTACGGATAGATGTTTTTTTTTTTTTACGGATTTTTAATATTTCGATTGCTCAATCGAAATATTTCAATCACCTGGAAACATCCACTTTGATTTTCTATCGGACCTTACGAGCGCTGTGTCACGCGATGATATCATCTTAATCGCATCGTTGGACGAATCGCCATTAGGCCAATCGTATATCGTATCTTTGGACGAATCGTAAATTTGGACGTATCGGCATTGGATCAGTCTTCGAATACAATAAATCGAGGGCAAAGAGTTTTGCGAACACTGTATTGCTGGCATTTCTCTCCAGTGGGTTTCGACTAT
Source organism: Macrothele yani (assembly GCA_039090855.1). Lineage (NCBI taxonomy): Eukaryota > Metazoa > Arthropoda > Arachnida > Araneae > Macrothelidae > Macrothele > Macrothele yani. Next base: position 24,435,782 of record CM077006.1, on the reverse strand, counting down.
TTAACATACTCGGGTGTTGCTGACATAGATTTAAAGAACAATTGCGAATTTTTTTCTGGTGTGCTGATATAACGACTTCCATGAGTGCCCATGTCTGTAAGGTGTTGTTCATCCCTAACATAGGGTCATTGGTTTCAGGTAAGGTAAAAATTCAGCGCCGAAAGGATAAATACACACCACAGTTGTTAAAATGTGTCTTTCTCAGGCTATGCCCCACTGGAAGTGTAAATATATACACCGATGAGTTATTACATTTTGACCACCTACCTAATAAACTGTAGGACCCGTAACAGTCCTTGCTTCATGGGACGTAAGTCGTGTCTGTTTTGAGCTCCGTGTTTCGCCGTCTACTGAGTGTGTTTTGTGTGCTCTGTCGTTTAACTTTTGTGCGTGCCTTCAAGACGAAGGTTGTATCTTTCATTTAAGACATCTCCCGAGTCGGTGAGTACTATTTTCAATTAGCTATCAGCACTTTATTTTCTCGACCAGTTGGTCGTTTTTACTAAGTTAGGCCTCGCCATCGGCGATGGCGACTGCTGATAAGAGCAGAATTCCCGCTCTCGTCACAGCTTCTCCTACTACGTCGATCCTTATCTCTGACGGAGCAAACCAATCAGCGTCCGTCCTTGATGATAGGGAATATCGCCCTCCTCCTGATGCCTATTGCTCTTCTTCTTCTACGCTTCAACTCTCTGACTCCACCACCCTCCTGGTGGTGAGGCTATGACGTTCGTTCCTGATGCTACCGATGACGTAATGGATATCTCTGAGGGCGTTGCTTCTCTGCCCTCGGTAGCCGTGCCCAGCGTTGTGTCAGCTCCTTCATCCAGCGCTGCACCTCTGCCTTCCAATGGAGGATTGCCTTCCCGCTCTTATTCTAGCGTTGCCTCAGGTGCGTCCCTTTCGACGCAATCGACTCGCCTTCCCCTTGCAGATGCCCATGTCCAGATACATGGTGACTCACTTCAATTGGACGTTCCGCACTTCTCACCGCTGCGCAGGAACTTCACTCCACCCGCGAGTTGGGAGTGTGCCTAGATGCTCTTCCGAATACACCGCTGAAAGTCTATTGTGATACGCTCCTTGCTTTTCTTCCAGCCGGAGCCATTACTCACCTCACCCGCCGGCCGCGGACGGTGATTGTTTATTTCACATCCAAAGAGCATGCAGACACGCTTCTAAACTTTGGTCTTGACCTGGGAGACCACCACCTGGAAGCTGAACCGATTTCCAGGCGCCCTGTTCAGGTCTCCTTGCATCCGGTGCCCCCCGAAATCTCGGATGCGATGATATGTACTGCACTTAGTAAGTGTGGTAAGATTGTTGGTCCTGTTATCACACATTCAGCTGCGCCCAAGGATCCTGCAAATAAGAATGTTCGTAGTTTTCGCCGGAGTGTTCGACTCATCTTTCCATCAGAAGAGCATCTCCGTAAGTTCCCACGGATCCTAAACGTCCGATGTGGGCAGCTCTCCTACAGAATTGACATGCTAACATCAGAACACTGTGCGAATTGCAAAGAACTTGGGCATCAGCGTGCTCGATGCCCCAACAACCAGTATCCAGCTCCCACGGCTTCTACAGTGCCTACCGCCTCTAAGCAGCCTCCTGCTACATCTCGCTCTCGACCTGCACCGTCTTCAAATGTGCCAACTGCCCCAGGGCCGAGTTACACAAAAAGTATATCTACAGCCTCTCGTCCACGAGCGTCTTTTGATGCTGATCTCACCTCCCACCTTCAATTTCCAGTGCTCACCTCACCTATTACTCCTCATCCCGTGGCAACATCCGGAGACTTCGCCGCTGGTTTCCCACCAGTCTTCACTGTTGGGGTCTCCGAGTGTGACGGCGGTGCCGATAACTCCTCTGACTCTGCGTCAGCTTCCCGAGCATCGTCGCTCCCTGGAAAACGAACTTCTGGCACTCGTACAGGTACCCGACGTAAGAGGAAGAAGAAGAAATCTTCCTCTGCGGATGGGCAACCGTTCCGTACTACCAAATCTTCAGGAGATATCTCTCCCTCTCCTGCGCCAACAGAAATTGAAAGGGACACTGATGATGATGGGTCTCCGCCTTCGTTTGAGGTCTTTTCAAGTGTTCTCTCCAAATGTGGTGCTCCTTCAGAACCTCTCAATCTTGGAGATTACTATCAGTTTTGCACCCACACCACGAACCTGGAGTCGACGTATGACTACCTCCGAGAGCGCGAAGACATTCTTCCTGCGCTGCTCCTGCAAGCCGGATGCATTGCTAAGTACCTTCGTGGGTTTGTTCATGACCCCCTGCACCACTCATGGACCCTTGGCTGCGTAAACCGATTACAACAGCTCCTGAAAGTTGCTCCGCGACTCCTCCAACCAACGACTGACCAGTCCATTCAAGGTCACGACCCTTAATTGCAGAGGGTTCGCTAGCCCCCTAGCGAATGCTCTTGTAATGGAAGACCTCTCGCCCCTCGGGGCCGATCTGTTACTACTACAAGAAACAAACTGCCATTCCTCCACTCTGTTTACTCGCTGGCGTGCTAGCGATTATGTGTTCCATCATGCTTTCCGCTACTCATCTCATGGTGGACTTGCTATCGGAATACATCAACATTTCCGATCCACCCTCACTGCACTCTCAGTGCAGAACTTATGCCGAGATTTACTCCAGCAAGTCTCCTTCACAGTTGGCGGAGCTCGATTTCACATCTTTAATGTGTATATTCCATGCACCTCTATTCATTTATCCATCTTGTTCACCAAACTCCGTAAAGCTCTCTCGAAAGTCTCACCTTCGGATCGTGTGCTCTTGGGTGGAGACTTCAATTGCACCCTTGACCCAGCTCTGGATCGCTCTCCTTCGTCACGAGAGCGTCGGACGGATCTCGTCGCACTACTCCATGACCTTGTTGCTGATTTCTCCTTCACCGATGCTTATAGGCGCCTTCATCCACAAGAGACCTCACACACGTGGCGCTCGTCTGGGAGTCAGCTTCCATCAACTGCACGCTTGGATCGGGTTTACGTTTCCACACCGCTTCTTGCGTCTATTACTGAGTTGCAACATCAACCTACTGCTTCCTCAGACCACTGCACGGTCACCCTCACAGTGTTTGTTGCAGCGTCACTCCCTCGGACTGTTCGTCCGTGGACATTTGACTCCAATCTCCTCACTGATCCTGAATTTTGTGCCTCTGTCCGTTCTTTTCTCGCTGCTCGTCGCGCAGGGTTGCATTCCGCACCCTGTACCTTGACGTATTGGCTTCGTGTCAAGCATCAGCTCCTCTTACATATCAAGCAACTTTCCTTCACCATGAAGACTTCTAGTCAGATGCGCCTCGATCACGCCAGGCAGATGCTCACACTGATTGGGTTATCAGATCCGCTTTTTCCAGCATTTCAGGCGGAGCTCCAGGCTTTGCTGAAACCTCTTGCGCAGCAAGCACTTTTACGTCTGCGCATTAAACATCTCAATCCGGAGGAATGCACCTATGATTTTCTAACATCAATGGAATCTGCACGTAAGTCTTCTACCTCGCTTCGTCATCTTCGCCTCCCCTCTGGCGAAATCACATCCGATTCGGCAGCGATTTGCTCTCACGTTCGTCAGTTCTATACCACCAAGTTCAGTGAAACTCCTCCCCCTTCTCCCTCTGCTCTACCCCATCTTCTCAATAACCTACCTCAAGTTCCGTCTCATCTTGCTCCCACCCTGTCTCTTGCACCCACATCCACGGAGGTGTCCGACACCTTCTCTTCCCTTAACCCCCATGCCGCTCCGGGTCCGGACGGCCTCTCTTTTCCTTTTTACCGTGCGTTCTTGCCTCTTTTGTTGCCTTTTCTCCTCTCCGCTTTTTCTGCTGCATTTAACTGCCCCTCCCGAGGAGTTTCACGGACGCACATGTGGTCCTATTTCCCAAGAGGGGTGACCCTCTTGACTTGGGAAATTGGCGCCCCATTTCTCTTCTCAATCAAGATTATAAACTCTATACTAAGCTTCTTTCCCGTCGACTAAACTCTATCCTCCCTCACATCACTTGCTGACTCTCAAACCTATACTGTTCCTGGCCGTTCTCTTTCCTCCAATGTTCAACTTCTTCGCGATCTCATTCATCTTGCCAAGACTCATTCTGAACCTCTTGCTCTCCTTTCCTTAGACCTCTCCGTTCCGCTTTCGATAATATCTCACACGCCTATTTAACACAAACCCTGCTACACTTTGGCTTTCCTCCACAATTTGTCTCCGTTCTCGTCTCCCTCTACCGGGACGCCGTTTTCCATGTCAAGACGGCATCTTTTCTCACAGCACATGTTCCCTTCAAGCGGGGAGTTCGTCAGGGCTGCCCGCTTTCTGGTCAACTGTTTGCGATTGCCGTCGAGCCTTTTCTACGCTCTCTGCAAACATCTCTTCTAGCACAACTTCCACCACCAGTTGCCAGCTCACGGCATCACTCAGTCATTTACTCTGCTTATGCAGATGACATCACCGTCTGCATTCGTAGCGACTCACAGTTCCAACTGCTTCGTCGTTTGTTCTCCGCATATGCTTCATGTTCTGCAGCTGAACTGAATACGTCTAAGAGCACTGGATTGTGGTGCGGGTCGTGGTCCAATCGCTTGGATGCTCCATGGGGGGCCACATGGTCATCCACTACCCAACGCTTCCTGGGTGTGCACTTAGGCGCACCACAAGCTACATCCAGTGCAACTCGCTCGGAACTCCATCCTCGCCTCCTCCGCACAGCTGCATTCTGGTGTCGTGCGCAGTTCTGTACGTCCTACTACCAGCGTGCAAATCTCACCAGGACATACCTTCTGTCCATCTGCAAGCATTCTTGGATTGCATCTACGACCCCGCTTTTCTGTCTCCAGGAGGTTACACGCTGCCTTACTCGAGTAATGTGGGCGGGTCATCACTGGATTAACGTCCACAAGCTCTGTGCTCCTCCCTCCTATGGTGGTGCTGGCCTACCTGATGTCCCGCTGTGCTACAAAGCAAGCCGAGTGATCAACTTCATTCACCTTTTCACGGCTCCAGTGGCTTCCGCAGTTCAGGTACGTGACGTTCTTGCCTCCTTGCGTAACCCACATTTTTCCTTTCTTTCCTTAGTTCTCATGGATTGCTGTCCTTTCCCCCTCCAAACTCCCACCTGCATATTCTGAAGCCCTCATTCACCCTTCGCTCTCTCCCCCTCATTCGCTCCCCTCCCTCTTCAACTCTAGAGCTTCTTTCTGAACCCCTCTTCTTCAACTCCCTTGTTCATCCCCCCCCATCTCCCTGTTTTTCATTCCCCTCTTGGCTCCGAGCAGGTGTAGTAACTGTACAAGACCTCACTAACTCGGATCTATCCTGGCGCCCTCTCTCTGGCCTCCCCCTGCAATTCTCTCGTCCCCATCCGCCCATTTGGTCTATGACTCTCTGCTAACTGCACTTCTTTCGCTTTTCCCACTGATCTTGTCTCCCCCAGCGGTCTCGTCTCTGTCTTTTCTGCCCCTCTTCCGCTGCCGTTTTTCCTCCGACTCACAAACTCGGTTCTTCCTCTCTCCTCTCTCTCCTCTAAATCTCTTTATCGTTTTCTAGTGCACCTTGCCGCCCCTTCACCGCTTTCTATTCTGGAGGTTCCCCCTGCTTCTCTTCCTCTTGTCTGGGCCGCTGCCCGCTCACCCTTATCTGCCCCTCTTGAAATTAATACCCACTGGCTCTTTTTGCATAATCGCCTCCCTGTTCCGTATTTTCTCTTTCGCATGTCTCTTCTCTCCTCCCTCTCTGCTCCTTCTGCGCACAGGAGGCAGACGTTTTCTCACGTCTACCTTTACTGTCCCATCCTGATGCCTCTCCTCCACCAGGCTTTCCGGATTGCCAATCGCTCTTGTTCTCAAGATCTTCCGTTCACTGCCTACAGACATCTTCTTCTGCGGGCTCATCCACCTACAACTCTTCCTTCAGTATGTGCCTATCTTTTCGTGCTGGTTAAACACGTTATTTACGTATACCTTCAACAACTCCGCAGCATTTCCTCGCCGGTCTCTTTACACCAGGCCAGCGCAGCACTTTTGTGCCATTTTCAAGATCGATTGCTTTCTCGACTCCGCCTGGAGTACCAGTCAGCTTCTTCCAGTCGTCGAGAAGCCACCTTCTATGCTACCTGGGCGCCGGCCGCTCCATGGTTTGCGATTGATTCTGGACTGCTACACCTATCAGAACCCTAGGACATTCTACACCTCCTTTGCTGAGTTCCTTGGCACCCTGGTGGCCCTCCTCCACTCTACGACTCGTGCAATCCACACTACCGTTGAATTGTGAATGCTAATGCCATCTCAGTGTATTTTCATGCTTACTCGTGTACATTACTTACTTTCACCCCGCCTGTATTATGTTGCTTTGGTGCCCTCGTTAAATAACTTGCACAATTGTGCACGCTGTGTTTTTATCTCATGCATGTAATGTTTTACCTTCACGGCGGTGTTTGTGCTGTTCTTTTTCTAATTGTGTGCTATTGTTTCGCCTGTGTTATCCTGTAAATCATGCCCAGCCAATGTCATGTGACACGATGTGTTTCTCTTTGTCACTTCTGCAATTTTTTATTCAATAAGCTTTGCTTGCAGCATTTGTTATTAATCCCCATTGTCATTGCAGTGTATATACCATCATGTTTTTTAACAGCTTTGTATTATTTCCCAGTGAGATGCCCAATACTGTACGTCTCCCTCTTATGTTTTCTTATGATAAATTAGAATAAAGCGATTTTGAAACCTTTTAGCCCGCAAAATAGTGGCCACTCGGGGAGGCATCGATTCGATGAGGTGGCGATAGGTATCAGGGGTATCTGGTACCATAATGTCAACAGCAGGACCTCCAGTTCCCGTACATTTCGGGGGTGGTGATTTAGCGCGAACCCGCTGTTTAAAGTCGAATCACAAATGTTTGATTGAGTTCATGTCAGGTGAATTTGGAGGCCAAGGCATTAATAGAAAGTCACCAGCATGTTCCTCGAACCACCCCTTGACGTTTCTGGCAGTGTGGCATGGCGCATTATTCTAATGGTAATGGCCGTCACCAGCAGGGAACACAGTTGCCATGAATGGGTGAACTTGGTCCGCAACGATGTTCAGATGCCTGCCAGCTGCCAGGGATTGTGCTATTGGGATAATGGGGCCTACAGTGTCTCAAGAAAACATCGTCCACAGAATAACACCGCCGGCGTGTTTCTGCCCAACAGTGCATCCAAATGCCATGGCCTCTGTTGGTAATCTGCGTATCCGCGCTCAAAACTTTACGTGATGCATCAGAAATCTTGATTCGTCAGACAAGGCCACTTTCTTCCAATCATCCACGGCATAATCTCTATTATTTGGGCTCATTTGATGCCTTTATGGCGATGACGTGCAGCGAGCATAGAAACCCGGTTGTGTCTTCGGCTACGCAGGCCCATGCGCAGAAGACTGCGATGAACTGTGTGCTGTGACGCATTACCATGATCACCACTGTTGTAGCTGCGGGTGATTTGTCGCACTGTGGCTCTCCCGTCGCTGTGGACAATGCGAGACAGTCTCCACTCCCCTCTGGCATCAATGAGTTACGGACGACACACGACTGGACGACGGTTCGTCGTTTGGCCATCTGTGCACCACTTTTGCTGCGTACTCACTACAGCGGCACGTGAACAATCCGCAAGTCGCGGTGTTTCCGAGATAGTAGTTCCGAGGCACTGTTCCGTTAGAATTTGCCCTTTATCAAACTCCGATAAATCGGCAGCTTTTTCCATTCTGAATCCCAATACTCTACTAACCGAAAGCCGGTCCTCGGGTTATGTACATATATACTGCTCTGTGAACATCACCTGCGCCATCTTTTGGTGTCCAGGCGCACTAATTTCTCTAGGCTGGGGGTGTCCATAATGGAATGTCTCATCGGTGTATTGAGATGAGATACTGTGTTTCTCCTCCAAAAGAAAAGAAATAATAGTTTTTTCAGCCATTTTTTTACGATCTTTATACACTGAGTGGCCACTTTATTATGACCACCTGACAGTTTTAAGTAAATGAGCTATGGCGGCAACATCGTGCCGCCAGAGGGCAAGGCTAGTATAAAAAGAGAAAGCTTAGTGCTTGCGACAGTAGTAGAAGTGATTTTTGGTGACGAGATGGATAAAAAATGCGATTTGACGGACTTTCAACGTGGGATGATTGTAGGAGCTCGGAGCCATGCAGCGAGTATCACCGAAACAGCCGCATTCGTGAAATGTTCCAGAGCAGCGGTTGTTAAAATGTTTAAAGACTGGACTGTCAGCCAAAGAACTGGGTCTCTACGTGCAGCGTGTGGTCGTCATCGACTAGTGAGTGCTCGGGCGGAACGGAGAGTGTTCAGACTGGTAACAGGCAACAGAAGGGCAGCAGCAAATTACAGACCATCTTAATCAAGGATCCCCTCAAATGATCTCTGCACGCACTGTTCGCCGTACACTGCATCGGATGGGATATGACAGCCGAAGGCCTGTTCGAACACCTTTGCTGCCTGCAGTTAACAAGAGAAAACGTCTCCAGTTCGCACAGGAGCACAAGGATTGGAGAGTCGATAATTGGAAACAAATTATGTGGTCCGATGGATCACGTTTTCAGTTGCACCATGCTGATGGCCGAGTGAGAATTTTGCGGAAACAGCACGAAAGCATGGACCCCAAATGCATTGCTACAACCCTTCAAGCTGGTGGAGGCAACGTTATGGTTTGGGGAATGTTTTCCTGTTATGCTTTGGGCCCTTTAATTCGTGTTGATCAACGTCTGACTGGCACATCATATATAAACATTGTTGCGGACCAAGTGCATCCTGTCATGTGGATGGCTTATCCCAATGCCGATGGCTACTTTCAACAAGATAATGCGTCCTGAAACATGCAGGTGAATTTGTTTTGCTTAGGTGGCCCCACAATCTCCAGATCTCAACCCCATTGAGAATTTGTGGGATGAAGTTGAACGAGCCATCAGACAGCTGGATCCACAACACTGCAATCTCACACTGCTGGAAAGGGCTATTCATTAAGCATGGTCTCAGATTCCACAAACCACCTATCAACATCTCGTGGAGTGCATGCCACGAAGAATCGACGCAGTATTAAAGGCAAAAGGTGGCCCAACGAAGTACTGAGGGGGTGGTCATAATAAAGTGGCCACTCAGTGTATAACATCTGTAAAGATCTCTTCATTTCCATTCAGCGCATGGTGGAATGAGCGTTGTGATAGCTTTGAAGTAAAAAAAAAAGAATCTCCAATTTCAGTATAAATGCGCTCACTGTTTAAAAGCTACGAAATAATCTCATATGTTTCAGACTGTGGGAGTGCTTGGTTAACATTTCACGATAAATCCATACATGTAAACGCTGGATATTTGTAACGTTCTTATTCCCACACTTCACCACCTGCCTGCGGAGGAGATATTACCTCCCAATGGTACACACGATGTTTGGCATATAAATGTCCTTTGTCTTTGGCGGTGTTTGCCCATTCTCTCCCTTTCGCCATTAAAAGCGTAGAAGCAACCATACCACCGCATAGACTGTGATGCCGAAGCCGCAACTGATTTTTTTTTTTTTTTTGGTTTCATAACAAGCTGTTGTATAGCTAAAACTTGCGCAGCTGCTGTAATTAAATCTTTGCTGTCAGGAGGCCGCAGACTTCCTTTCGGGGTAATGAGAGCTGACTGCAACATTGCAATACATAGGTATTTACAAATTAATCAACTTGATTAAGACGCAGTTTTTGCATGTTTTAGTTCCAATTTCATCTGGACGAGTAGTAATGTTTATTATGCTTTCGTGTTGACAGTTGCCCGCTTCATAAGTAAAGCTGCCGATTACGAGTTTCAGTAATAATTTCCAAGCGATTGAGAAATATGGCGAAAAGGAGGAATCACTAAGCAGATTTTTAATAACATGAATGTTTCTACCATGTGAAGTTCCAGAACTGAGTTGGTTTTTTCATTAACATCGCTGCTGAAACCGAAATCAGTGCTGCTTATCGCAACGTTTCACCCTCTGAAAATTTGCGAAGGCATTCCTTCACGTGTTCATTTAGGTGGAATCTTAAGACTCCGTAGATCTGTTTTATGTACGATACATTAGTGGATATGTTAGATACTTAATGATTTTGTTTTCCCAGATGAAACAAATTCGTGGGGACGTTTACATACGCTAAGTGGAGACTTCTGACAATTTGTCCGAGATGGGGCTGGTTTCAAATTCCGGTGATGACATGGGTAGTGTGTGTGTCTTACAGCACTGGCTCTCTCCCTTCCTGGAGCCATACGCCCTAAATTAGGAACTGGAGACTGGTTATATCCCATTGAATTGCTCGCGGTGGTGTTAAACCTTAACAATAAGAAAGTCATTTTTGAAAGTACCCACCCAGAGCTGCAGAGAACTTGCTGACAAGGGTAAAGAAATGGAATTAAATATGAAATTTAAAGGAGACAAGATTCATGTACAATGATTTCACAAGAACTGAGGGTTTAGAAGTTGATGGGAGCAAAATTTAGAAAGAACTGATGTCTACATCTAGCTCGTATTAGATAATATCAAGCGAAGGTCATATCAAAGAAGAAATTAATAGGCGTACAAAATTTGACTGGAGTGCATTTGGAGCAAAGCATAAAATTTTCAAGGACAATTTTCCATTGTGCCTTAAAAGAATCAATGCTTCCTTCCAATTCTTACTCATGGATCAAACACATGCATAGGCGTAACCACTGGGGAGGAGGGGGTGGTGGTGGTGGTCAGAACCCCTCTAGATTTTCAGAGTCGGTGATCCCCAACGTAAAGGACCCACCCATTTTGCTTAAATATAATGATATAACGTACTTTTTTATGATGTGAACCAACTAAATTTAATAATATAAGATTGTGATTTTTCGTAGAATGCAAACACGTGTATAATGTGTACTTAATAAAACAGTGATGTCGATTCCTAATAAGCAAAGTCAGCTCTACAACTTTGTAATTTACATTTCTGGCCTATCTGTCATAGTTTATAGTTTTACAGTTGTATTCTCTAAGTTCCACAATTCGCCAACAGAGGCGCCTATGTGATGCCTGTTAGATTGCTCCTCAGCAACTGCTTTGCTCCTGCGTGTGTGTGTAGGGGGAGGGAGTCCCAAACTATTTTATACAGTATGTATAGTATATATTATTGTATATCTATGTATACATATAATTTGGGGGGGGGGGGCGGTGTGCGATCACTCTGTATGTGTGATCGGACCCCCATCCGAAAGCCTGAAAATTTCTTTGCCTTGGAGCGGGAATTGAACCCGTGTCTCTCGGATAGCGCTCGAGTATGCTAACCTCTACACCACCCAGAACGACCAAGTCTCAAGTTTCCGATTAATTTGAATATAACCATCACAGGATTCGCTAGTCGAAGCAACCGGCATTCATGTTTAGCAAATCTGGTGTAGCGGTTAGCATACCAGGCGCCATCCGGGTGACGCGTGTTCGATTCCCGCTCCAGGACGACGAAATTTTGAAGTTTTCGGATATTATATCTGTCATACCATCCTTGTCATATTTACACCAAAATTCGGATTGTCATCTTCAAAATTTGTATTATATGGTGTAATCCCGTATTTCATTCATGATGTATAACTGAGGTTCTACTTTTAAGTCTACCTCTGATGAAGCTGAATCGATGTACTCATAACACCCAGGTAGCACAACCTTGCAGTTTAACGTAGGCCCAACACTGAGCCAACGTCTTTTAGAAATAAAAGACGATGGCTCGGTGTTGTGCCTAAGTTAAATTGCAAGACTGTGCTACCTGGGAAATTTCTTTTAATTCTGCTCGTGTGTATACAGAAATGGAAACGGGTCAACAATTTCTAGCGGGTCAAACGGTTCGGGCCAAGGTGTTCCTGCCCCGCATTTATTTCTTAAAAGCAAAAAAATAATTTTTTTCAAAAAAAAAAAAAAAAAAAAAAAGAAAAAGAATGCGCACTGTGGAAATTTGTGCTCGATACCGGTGGCTGCGAACTGAAAAACGATTTGTCGTGTAATGTTAAGGAAAAGTGTCTCTTCCTTCTGAAGAGCAATGACGAAAACACCATCCACATTTTGGAAACTTTCAACTCATCATGAACTTGTGAAAATTGGTGTTTCCGTGAAACATATTCTGAAGCTTAGTGTGTTATCAGGAAAATAGCAAAAACGAAAATTAAACAAACAACAAGTTACTTAAGGTGGTTCCACCGAAAATTCTCTGCCTTGTGTTTCCAATGGTAAATCTTCTTTACATACTTTTTCACAATTAGTGTATTTCCAAGGATGAAAATTTGCTCATCGATAAAACTACGTTTAAGTTATAGCATGGGATACCTAATACTTGCTAAAACATAATCATAATTAAACAATCCAACAGTTTGTCTACTGACGTCATCAATGTACAGGTCGCGCCATCAATTAACAGGTCTGAACATTATTAAAAGAAAAATGATTGATTTTTAATATAATTATGGTTTTGTTTTAGCAAGTATTAAGTGTCCCATGCTATAACTTAGTTAGTTTTATCGATGTGCAAGTTTTCATCTTTAGAAATACATTAATTGCGAAGAAAATATGTAAAGACGTTTTACCATTGGATACATAAGGCAGAGATTTTAGGTGGAACCACCTTAATGCCAAATTTTAATAAGTTGAACGGTCTTAGAATTACTACAGAGGGACTTTTTGACTCTCGCAGATGTGTTTGAGAACATGTGTAAAACAGTCAGGTTATCTCTTGCAAATGAAGAACGACAATTTCAACACTGCCTGTAAGTGAGGAAAATATACGTTCCTATGGTACATTTGTTTGATTTTTTACGACCTAGGACACCGACTGCGGAGAGACGTGTTTTGAACGCTTTTATGTATATTGTATAATACAAAGCAGATTTGTTCAGATCGGGTCCCGTTTCCCAAATTTATGACCTGTTCCCAACTGTGGTGTATGTCTTATGTTGTTTAGGACTGGTGTGAAAAATAAGCCGTTTAAAACACAAGACCGATTAATTATGGCCGAGACTCTCATGAAAAGTCTTGAGCCTTTCATAAGAAAGACAGGGAACATAATTACATTTGCCATATTTACAAAAGCCGCCCGGTGGCGCAGTGGTCTAAGCGATGGCTTCTGATCATTCGTCCGGAAGGGGTCCGGGTTCGAATCCCGGTGAGGCATGGATGCTGTGTTTGTCTTACGGCACTGGCTCTCTCCCTTGTCTGGAACCAGTGGCCCTAAATTAGGGACGGGCAACTGCTTATAGCCCATTGAATTGCTCACGGTATTTGTTATACCTCCACACACACACACAAAATATTTACGAAAGAAAATAAACAACAACAAGAAAAATCAATATCACACTTAAAGCACTATACATAGATCTGCCTGCGAGGAAAAGTTCGTAAATTATCCAATTAAAATCATGTTCGTCTAACCATCCATATGGAAATTGGAGGTTTTGAAACTTCGAAGTGTATTTACAGACGCGTGTTTAAGACGTATTAATATAGTTCGGAGATCAGTTTGTCTATGACTTCCATTATATACTGTTGCAATCGTACACCGTATACTCGTACATTTTCCCGTAAATTTACTTTGTACAGCAGATACCAAGCGAGGGTCACTTTGACGTAGAAATTAATCGGCGCGTAAAACTTGGGATGGAGAACTTTTGGAAGAAACAGTACACTTTTTAAGAGCAATATTCCATTATGTCTTAAAAGAAAAGTGTTTGATCAGTGCATCCTGCCACTGTTTACGTATGGTGCATGGACGTGAACCTTAACAACAACAAAAACAAAACAAGTTAGTAAAATCATGTAATGCATTGATTATGATACACTTTCCAACATACCAGGAATCATTACTCAAGTTATGAGGATAAAGGCCGTGGAATAAATCTCGCTACTGTGTGCCCTGACTTTTGACCCCATTTCAATGATATTCAACAGAACCGGTTCAATATACTTCCGGAACAACATAATACAGTTTTGTCTCAAGCGAAGCTTTTTTACGTAATTTATAACGCATAAGGGCGATGGAATAGATCCCGCTCCTATGTCTCGACCTTTGACCCCATTTTGCCCGTTTTCAATAGGGTTCGTCCCCAGATGGTCCACTACTACATACGAAAATTTCATCGAAATCGAACCATTTTTACGCGAGTTATCGTGCGGACAGGCAGACGGACAAAGCTGGATCATATACGCTTCTTCAACCTACGTTTGCTAAGCTTAAAAAAAGACATACAAAGACTGCAGACAATTGGAAGAATTATGGAGAGGTGCATGCTTGGTGTAACCATGAGAGATAAGAAGAGAAACTCGTGGATGATCACGAAGTCTTGCACAAGAGTGCAAGACTTCGTGATCAGAGTAAAATCACTGAAATGGCAAAGGGGTGGACTCGTTGCCAGAAGAGTTGACCGCCGATGGACAACCGAAATTCTAGACTGGATTCCAAGAGGCAGGAAAATACCCAGAAGAAGACCACACGGAAGATGTGTGGATGAAATTCGAAAGCATGCGAGAGTAACGTGGAGGAGCCTGACACAAGACAGAGAGTTGTAGAAGAAACTTGGAGAGACCTTCATCCAGCAGTGGATTGATAATTGTTGATGATTATGAGTATTTATTTTCGTAATGCTTGCATTTAGTGAGGTTCAGCGAGAAAATTTGGCACAGGTAAATATTGACTTTATAAAATAAAAATGCGAAGCAAAGGAACACAAACATTGAAAAGCAAATAAAACACGTCGAACTGTGTCACATTACGCAGTGGAACAGGAAAATTATATAAAGTTATGACGTGAAAGGAGAATCTACAAGTCTCAAAAGTGTAGACACAACAGAAAAGTGATGTGAGACAGACAATCGTTTGGCATTTATTTCCGGACACCTGTATCAGTTCAAAATATGTTTCTTCGAGGAATAAATTAAATTCTGTAGTTTTCAGTTAATACAATTTTAATTTAATAGTTAATTAACTGTTTATCGTACAAAATTTAATCAGTATGTTGTGTTAGATCTCCCTTCAATGATTTTCCTTTGGAGTTTTCAAAAAACATTTCGTGTTCGAATATTTTTTTAAATTCCCGGAACCAGAGGATGTAAGAAACAGCGTTGCATTTTATAAAGGATACTTCTCTCGAACTTCCACCAAATAAATAAACATATTGTTTTAAAGCAATACTTGGAAATATCATATTTCGAAGTTCCGTCCTGATCGGTTAAATAATTTTAAGACCATTGGTTCTAGAAAAAAACAAAACAAAAATATCTCGAGGGGATACCTCCTGATTTGGTACTATTAAGTGCCCCAAAAGAGAAGATACTTTTTGATTCGGTGAAATCATCAGCATTTATAATGCATTTGATGAAACCCTGATGTATTGAAGATAGATAATTTAGCACTATTAACAACATCTGTGAGAATGCAAGTGCAAAGGTTCGGCTGTTTTCGGATATAGCACCAATCAAAATTGGAAATGGAGTGAGACAAGATACCGCTTCAGAGGTGCAAAATATAATTCAGGAACTTTCTGACAAGAGTAAAGAAGTGGGACTAAAATGAACTTTCAGAAAAAAAAATTGATGTACAATGCTTTTACAAGAAATAAAGATTTCGCGATTGATGGGAAAAAGCTGCAGGTAACAACAGGAACCTACGTTTAGCTTGGGCAACAGATATCAAGCGAAGGTCACGCTGATGGAGAAATTCGTACAATATTAAAGTGCAATATACGTTTGTCTTAAAAGAAAAGTGTTGAATCAATGCATCCTTCCAGTTCTTCCATATGGAGTAGAGACGTGGACCTTAACTAAAACAGACATACAAAGGTTGCAGACAACTCAAAGAACATGGAGAGATGCATTCTTGGTGTAACCAGGAGAGATAAGAAGAGGAACTCGTGGATCAGAAAAATGACAAGAGTGGAAGACATCATGATCAGAGTGAAATCCCTGAAAAAGCAATATTCTGGACATACTGCCAACAGAACGTCCCGGTGGCACAGTGGTTTAAGCGATGGCTTTTAGAAGACCATTCGTCCGAGATGGGTCGGAGTTCGAATCGGGGGCATGGATGTTGTGTTTCGCATACGGCAGTGGCTCTCTCTCTCCTTTCCCTGGAACCCGTGGACCTAAATTAGAGACACGCGACTGTTTTGTGGCTCACTGAGTTGCTCACGGTGATCGTTAAACCCCCAATTTAAAAAAATATATAACGGACAAACGATGGACAACCGAAATTTTAGACAGGATACCAAAGGACAGAAAAAAAACCCCTCAGAAAGGGTGGATGCAATTCGAAAGCATGCCGGAGTGACGTGGAGGAGACTGGCTGAGGTTGTGGACGAAACTTGGGGTGACTTTCATTCAGCAGTGGGTTGATAATGAAATATCCATGCATAGCAAACTGAATTTTCTTGTACCCCTTACTGGTCATCCATGTAAGACTTCTAAGAAAACTTGAGAAAATTTCATCGTCCTGGAGCGGGAATCGAACCCCGCATCTCCCGTTTACCGGCCAAGTATGCTAACCATTACACCACCAAGGACAGTGAAGTTCCAAGCTAAGTTTCCTAAGTTCCAGGTTTCATTGATAATGGTTGACAATGATGAGTATATATTTATTTATTTGCCGAGGAATCAAAATGTTTCCAGCCTCCCTGCATTGCTTATAGCCACCCCTACATTGCTTATAGCCATCCCTACATTGCTTATAGCCACCCCTACATTACTTACAACATTCCCTAGAATTTGCCACTAGCTGCTACGCCCCTTATTATTAGTGGGGTATATCACATCGAATGGTGTTACAAAACATTTATTTTAGTCATCTTCAGCTTGCGATTAATTGTTAAAACGTTTAAAGCCAATTATTATCCATTCGCCCTTTGCTGCACCAGTTGATGAAGACCGCCTCCACTGCAATATTTTTTCTTTCTTTTAATGCCCCCAAGCTGTCAAATAAGTAAACATTTACTGCGACTTACCGCACGCTTGTCCGATGGGCGAATGCGTGTTACCTGACTTGGCAAGTTTATTTATAGTGATCCTCACTGTGGCGGCTCTAAGTGCAGCTGCAATGCGGAGCTATCTTTACTCCATTAACTGTTTTCCTTTGCTTCCTCCGCAGTGGCATCCATAGACTTCCCCCTCCCTCATGCCTCTTGTAGTGAATAATTCTGACACTGTCCATGTTTCTCAGTTATCTGACCATAGAAATACCAAGCTTGCAGCCTCTTTTGTTCCATGTGGTAATGTGTAAAACAAGGTATACCGTCACTGGGGATATACCTAGCTAGCTGCGTTCAGCTAGAAAGAAGGTAAGGAAAATTTCGTCCACGGGTCTTCTCTCTTGTTCCATTTTCGCCTGAGTTCCCTGAAAGATAGAGCATTAACATATCAGGCGGCAGTGCATTACGCGCCACGGCGCTTTTAACGAGAGGCGGTAGTTCTTGATGGTGATTTTTCTTTCATTCACTCAGCAGCGCTGCTTGTTATCTTTTGCGCCTCACTTGTTGGAAAAAGCAGTCTCCCCTTCCTAATTTTGTCCTCTACCCTCCCCATCCCACGTCTCTTCCACCCCTCATCACTTTCGGCTTTGTGGGCACGCACACCCCCAGAGAACGAAAAAATGCGTTTCTTTTTGCGTTGTAAATTTTGTTTCATTGCTAGAAGATGACTTTTCTCGAAGAATTTGTGTTTTGTTTGTTAAATAAGATATGGAATCAGAACAAAATGTATATTTGATTTTCATACATTCGCAACATGCGTGAAATTCTTGATGTAATTGGGATTGACTTAAAAAGAAGTCCTTAATTAGAACCGAGAAGTAGTTTTTTTTATTAGTTTTATCTCAAGATTCATGTTAATTAAATAAGCTGTGAGGCTTCGTAAAAGAGACCTCGAGTTCCAGACGAACCGCACTTTATAAAAAAAATATATATTAGTATCTTAAGCCTACGAAATAAACTAGGCCTTCTAAATTTTTTGTAACTTTTATCATTTTATATCTATGCATATAATAAAGCAAAGTGGAAAAATGCAAGCGTTTCCGTCCGCGAATTGTTCGACAACTTCTAAATATCTAACCCTGGGCCCGCGGACCAAACATTGGCCCGCCAGGACATTTTGAATGGTCTCCAGTAGCCCAAGTATTGACTATGTTTTTCTAATTTAACTCTTATTGACAATAATAATTATTTTTGTTTTATTCTGGATTCATTTTAGTTTTATATAATGAAGTCAGCAGTTTTAAATTAAAGTTGAAATTGTTTTGTAACAATTTAGAGCAAGGCCAACTTGTTCATTTCCCAGTAATTCAGCAAATCTTCAGAAAGTAGAGTAATTTTTTCCGTGGATCATTTAAAATGCAAATCAGTTATTACATTTTTGTACGAGTCATTCTTAACTCGATCTTCTGCTTTTGAATCTGAGAGGAATAACATAGACTTATTCATAAATCCAATTTGTATTTCAGAGTTTGATGTACATAAATACAGGGTGATTTATAAAGAAGTATACAGTTTCAACGCACTATAAAACAAGAACAATGTAAGATATTTTATGTTACCTGTAACAGAATTGTAGGGGAATGTTTCAAGTTTTTTTAGAGACAGTCACAGATGTTTTATGTGTGCATCCTTAGTCACAGGACACACATGGTAACCCATTTCCACCCAAACACGAGTAAGATATCTGAATCAAGTGCAGTGACAGTGGCTGTGATACGTTGTTTCAGGTCCGCTAGATCAACAGGAAGGGGAGGGGCGAATACCTTGTCCTTTACATACACCCACAGGAAAAAGTCACAAGGTGTTAAATCAGCGTATCACAGCCACTATCACTGCCTTTGATTCAGATACCTTACCTCGCGTTTCGGCGGAAATGGATTATTGGCTCGATGTGTGTCGTGTGACTAAGGGTGCACATATAGAACATCTGTGACTGTTTTAAAAAAAAACCTAGAAACATTCCCCTACAATTCTGCTAAAGGTAACATAAAATAGCTTGCATTGTTTTTGTTTTATAGTACGTTGAAACTGTATACTTCTTTATGAATCCCTCTGTATTACCCATCAATGCAAATCGAAATATTAGAAATCCAAAGCAATTCAGGACTTAGAGTTAAGTTTGAAGAACAATGTGAATAACCCACTGCTCCTAATTTGATTGAGTTCTGGAAATACGTTCCTAAAGAACAGTTTTCCGATCTTCGGGACTTTGCTTTGAGGTGCATTTGCAGATTCGGATCCACATACAATTGGGAACAAACATCTTCATCCATGAATGTTGTAAAAAGTAAATTTCGTTCAACTATCACAGATGCACACCTTGGTGATATGCTTCTTTTTAAGTACATCGAGAATTACACCCAACATTGACAAATTGTTAGTGAAAAGCAGGTTCAAAAATCACATTAGTGTTGCCGTTGTGTAAAGTTCACAGGAACATTATTTTTTTTATTAATTTTGTCTCTTTAATTTATAGTAAGAAAGTTTTATTATAACAATTCAGTTTATTTTTTTTTGCATAATAATAATTTTAGAATGTGAATGAATTAATATAAAAATATATATGGGTTTCAATACTTTACAAAATTATATAAAATAGTCCCTTTTTTAGCTGATAGTTGTCAATATTTAAGTTGGTTACGGTGGCCCTTCAAATGAATGCTAAGAATTTACTAGCACAATTTTAAAAAAGGTTGGCCACCTTTGTCCTAGAGGTTTGAAAATTAATATGCGGATAAGTCACAACGTCCGTATACCTAGAAAAGCCCCCCCCCAATGAAATCAAAGTAGCGGCTTTTGTCTGCTTGAATTTTTCTACCACTACTACAAAAGTCGGACCCCCCCCCCTCAATATATTTCATAAGGGTGGGCTAAGCTTACATGTTCAAAATGCTGATAGGTTTAAAAATAATTACACCACGAATGCTGTGAAAATTCCGTGCAATTCCGTTTTAAAATTAAGGAGAGCAAATGCCTGCTACCGTTTTACGTCAAACCGTAAGCATGACGTCACGACTATGTTGTAAATCGCAAAACAGTTACGGATCGTAAATTACTTTTCTTTCCCTTAATTACTTTTCCCTTTCTTTAATTTTATGTTCAAAATATGATTTTATAGATTCACCGTTCATGACTGCTAATGTGTGTATATAAGCTAAACGACGAGGTGTGGTTAGAATGAACAGAATAAAAAAACCCGCTGCAAAAGACCGCAAAAACATTCTGCCTCTGTCGCAAATATAGGCCATATTCTGTATAGCTAGTAAATACCCCTTTCGGACGAATGATCAGAGGCCATCGCTTAGACCACTGCGCCACCGGGGCGGGTCATGTTCCCTCCCCCCCCGGCTTGTTCCCCCTCTCCCCTACACCCCTATAAAAGGGGGAAATTAGGTCTAATACTAATGCACTCGTAACTCCCGAAATAATTGGCATACAGCAATAGTGTTTTTTTATTTATTTCTCTTGATATGATCTATAAATTTTGTTCTATTCATTTTTACTATACCTCCTATAGTTTTGCTGCAATTTTCGAAAATCAGCAAAATAGCACCTTTTTCTTGACATTTTACCGATTAATTGCAATTACCGCTTTACAGAGCCAACATTTCCGAAAAAGACTCGGAATAAAAGTTGTAGCAAATTTTATGACCTTTTCAACGATATATTCTTTGTATTACAGCAAAAAATAGTTTCGCGTACACTGTATCTAAACCATGTCTGCCTTAAGCATTTCTGTTGCGAAGAATTTGTGTCACGGGAAGACCATGGTACTGATAGAGAGAGAGATAAGAGGCGCTGACTCACGCAATTGGTTTATTTATTTGACACATAGGGAGAATAAAATGCATTCCTAAAACTCCCCCACAGTCCACACATATGTCACAAAGCATATGAAATTAAGTTATCGGATAGTTAAGGAGTCCGCACGGGAAATTCGCTGAGTCAAAGAACGAAATGCAAGTTGATCGATTTTTTTTGCCTCTAAAAAGTAAAGCCAATTCTGAATGCATTCCCGTACTGGTTTACCTAACTGAATAAAAATGGACAAATGCATGATTTTCCATAACAATCTCTGTGAGGGAGAATCGGTAGTTGTCCCCAAAGGTTTAAAAAGGATAACTGATTTTAGCCTGAAAAGAAAAGACAGTTTGCATGAAAAATTAGAGAATGTTACTTCTATTATGGTTCACCAGACTTGCCGGCGGGATTACAGGCGAGAAAGAAGTATTAAGGCTTCACATGTTACAAGTATTTCTTCAGCATCAATGTTGAAGCACGATATCATTCCCAGTGCTACAGAAAATTAAAAAAAAACCAAAAAAAAAACGTGTTTAGAGCACCTGGTCGGCCACAAGATCAGAGCACTGAAACTGCTTTCTCATTATTGTGTGACTACATTGAAAAAACAGATGAGTGACACTACACCCTAAATGATTTATAAAATATCATGGAATATCATGGCCTTTCTACACCCATTACTGATAAATATTTGAAGCAGCGACTGTTACAGCATTTAGGAGATAGGACATTGACAACAAATATGTATATATATATTTTTTTTTTGATTGAAGGTTTAACGACCACCGTGAGCAACTTATAACGAAGTGAATTTCTCCGTCATTTTTATCCGCGCCAGGATTCGAACCCGGGTCCCTTCATTCCGGAATAAGTTGCTCTACCAATTGAGCTACGCGGACGTTTTATTCTGATTCCTATCTGCCTTTATGTCGTGTGCGTCCTTCTGGCAGGTGCGTCACATCTCCTGGTACGTTACAAACTCAATGGGATATAAGCAGTCACTCGTCCTTAATTTAGGGTCACTGGTTCCAGGAAAGGGAGAGAACCGGTGCCGTAAGACAAACACAACATCCATGCCTCACCGGGATTCGAACCCGGACCCTTCTCGGAAGAATGGTAATAAGCCAGCGCTTAGACCACTGCGCCACCAGGGTGGTACAAACATTTATGGGAAGAAGAATATTGTATGTATGACAGATATTAATTATAAATTGCTGACTGATCAATGGTACAGTGATAGAAAGAAAGATAAAGTTTTTGAACGAAGAGTTGTTGAAGCAGCAGCAGAAATTATTAGAGAGGACATACAGAAAATGATTTACAACAGTAACAAATATCCGAATACAAAAGATATAAAGGAGAATTGATTAAATGTTCCCAAAATGCTGCAAATATTTACAGACATGGTTACAAAAAAGACGCAGCACATCCGGGATTATTCGCAAACGAACTGTAATAAACCATGCTATAATATATCTGCTGTAAGACCTAGGTCATTTCTGTTAGCTGTTCAAGTCAGCATTGCATTGTATTTAAGTTGTAGATATGATTCCAAACATTTAGTTGAATTGTTATCATCAATGGGTATGTGTTCCTTCATACTACGAAGCAGAGCAATATCAAAATTCTCTAATTAGTGCAGGATTACCTTCTGTGAGTAATGAAGCCTGTAACGTACCAGGAGATGTGACGTACCTGCCCGAAGGACGCACACGACATAAAGGCAGATAGGAATCAGAATAAAACGTCCGCGTAGCTCAATTGGTAGAGTGACTTATTCCGGAATGAGGGGATCCGGGTTCGAATCCTGGCGTGGACAGAAATGACGGAGAAATTTACTTCGTTATAAGCCTTTATTCAGTACGTGTTTGGTTATGCAGAAGTGAACGTACGTACTTTCGATGGATTAAAGACTTTTCATGCAATGGAAGGAATTCAAAGCATTACACCAGCTATCTGTGTTGACAAGAAGGTTGATGTTTTACGACTACAGTCTGGAAACATTTCTAAACTTCAGGTAAGCATAGGGCATCGCGCTTATCCTGAGAAAATGCTATTCGGCTTGCAGGACACAACAGTTCAAGATCTCAGTAACATAAAGATGACAGATAGTACGCAAGCATCTTTAAAGACATTGTTTCCGTTAAATTGTGTGTGGCTAAGTGCCTTTGCGGCTGTTTCAAATGCTAGACCAGGCTGGAGTCAATAAGGACACAACAATTGTCCAACAGAGTTATTTGTGTCATACTTCAGCTATGAACTAGTATCTCGTCCACCAGCTTTTTTTGACGAAGTGTCACTGCGAAAAGGTACGAAATCCTCCATAACTAAATCTTTCGTTGGTGGTATTGTTGAACAGGAGGATATACCTACTGGTGCAGCTATTATAATAGTTATAATAGATGGTGGGTTATCTCCTTCATTCAGTAATTTCTCCTAAACGCTCAACATTTGATCAAATTGTGCAAAATTATGTATATATTATGTACTTTCCCATTATGGTACAAATTGTTACGTTGTTTTTGGTGGATACCCTGAAACGTCAACAACAAATCAGGAAGAACAAACAAGATCTGCTAAAAGGACGTCAGCGAACATTATATTTACCAATAACATGGAGTGCACTCCAGCGCAGACTGATTTTCTATCTAATCCCCACATTATGAACAGAATGATTGCAGCATTGAAAGAGAAATTCCTCTATGCCATTAATATCACGGTTCTCACGGCTAATAACGATACTGATGTAGATATAGTTTAAACCTCTGTAGAAATGTCGAAACTAGACCCTACTGTAGTCACCGTAGGTACGGATACAAACCTTATTGTCTTATTGATAGCGCTGGCGCTAGGAGAAACAAAATCTTTGCTCTTTCTTAAACCGGGCGCTGCTGCAATCCTCCAATATTTTACAGCATTAAAAAAACATATCTATTTACAGCCATGTACGCAAATGCCTGTTATTCACGCATGCCGTTACAGGATGTGATACAACGTCCGCACTTTACGGACTTGGGAAACAAAAGGAAGTTAACCTAATAAAATTTCTCAGGCAGCTCAGTCGCAAGCAATTGTTTTCAACCGCATTAATGCTTCAAAAGAAGAAATCTTCCAAATGGAGAAAGCTTCCATTTGGATTTATATACATATATGGTTTGAGGAAACACGACAATTTAGATGATGCAAGATATTTTTATTACAAAAAATCAATTGCGAAACTATCACTGAGATCAAACTTTGACTTGAGAAAATTTCCACCTACAGTAGCAGCAGCTCGACAGCATTCTTTGCGGGGTATACCTTCAAGTTCAAATGTGTTCAGGGAACAAACTTGACCCCACCAACTGGAGTTGAAGTTAGAGGGTGGAAGACTAAAGCCAATTACGAGTACTTTACCAGGGGCACCAGATGAACTTTTATGTTTAATTTCATGCAACTGGAAGAAAGAATGTGGGATTTCCTGCAGTTTCCGAAAAGCCGGATTCTCATGTTCTCCTATGTGTGGACGTTGCAGTGGATTGTCATGCACAAACTACCTGATATGGGTGACGACACTTATCATAATTCTGCCACAACTGTGCGATATTTAGAACCGCAGAAACCAATGTAAGCACAAAATGTATATCATTTTAAAAGTTATAAAATTAATCATCACCGCTTTTGTTTGCAGCCTTTTTATTTTTAATTAGTTTTGTGCAATTTTAATCTCAGTTCATTTAGAAAATTTGAAAATGAAAATGTGTGTGTGTTTTTACTGTGATCGATATAGGATCACTTCGTGCTATGCGTAACGTATGGAAATATATAGACCTAAGTCACTCTACGATCCAATATCATGTAAAAATATCCTCAAGTACTATACTGAACTATATTTATTACATGAGGTTAAAAAGCTATATACAAAAGTTTAAAAACACAAGATCTTTCGCAGTAGCAGCTACTGCATCATCGGGTGACACACAGCATATGGAACCAGAGTTATTAAATAGTTTTAATATGATGGTACAGAATAATCTATAAAGCACCGCCTGACTGAACAGCAATGGCATACACCAAGGAAATACATTCGTATTTCCGTGGTGTATGCAAAAATAAACTCATAATAGTAATTATGAAGGTGACGGTAGTCCATTTAACAAATTCTTCCAGGTCCGAGGAATACCGTACGGCATATCATCATTGTAACATTTATCACCGAACTGGTAAATAATCATTCTTTCCATATACAATAAAGAAACTTTGTCCTTCGGGCCGTAAGTCAACAGATGCGAGGCATTCCAGTCAGGAATGTAAGTACTAGCACTGACCAGGCGTGAGAAAGAAGTATCAGTAGATTTAAGCCTGACAGCCTGACACTATACTGATGTTCAGCCAACCTGATACCAAAATTTCTGAAAGTAGAACCTATGTATATGTACTATCAGGTACATCAGTAATAACCGAACTAAGTGGAACACAATAAACCCCATGTCTGGAATGTTTATAAATAGTGTCCCGATTTTTTCCGAACTTATGTCAGCTCAGTTTTCATCTATCAATTTTACAGTTGCGGTTGAGAATTCTTGCTCCCTCCCATTTCTGAATATTTTGTTACAGCGTGACCCTGTATCTCATCGTTTAACTACTTCTCTTTACTGTAAGCCTTCTGTTGTTTCTTGTATTATCCCTGTCAATTCGGCTCATCTCTACCGTTATAAACTTTAGGCATTGTATCATTTTGTTCGTCGCGCGTTCACACACTCTTCCACTGCTCGTTTACGCCATCGTGATTTCAGGATTATTGGGGGCATTGCTCTTAGCCATGGGTACACCCAGAGTTGGATCTCCTGTATCATTGCTCATGTCTCGAGGTTGAGATTTACTACTCTTGCACGCCCGTCCCGGGAAATCAGATTTGTGGGTTCTTTGGATTTACTTACCTAGTCTTTGCTCTAGTTTGACTAATCTGTGCAGGGGTTGCAATTTGGCCTTCAGAATCAAGACTAAGTCGTAATTTTCTTTCATTCGTAAAGATCGGGATCCTATTCATAAACATTCCAGACATAGGGTTTATTGTGTTCCGCTTAGGTCGGTTATTCCCGATGTACCTGATAGTACATACATAGGTTCTACTTTCAGAAATTTTTGTATCAGGTTGGCTGAACACCAGTATACTGTCAGGCTTAAATCTACTGATACTTCTTTCTCACGCCTGGTCAGTGCTAGTACTTACATTCCTGACTGGAATGCCTCGCATCTGTTGACTTACGGCCCGAAGGACAAAGTTTCTTTATTGTATATGGAAAGAATGATTATTTACCAGTTCGGTGATAAATGTTGCAATGATGATATGCCGTACGGTATTCCTCGGACCTGGAAGAATTTGTTAAATGGACTACCGTCACCTTCATAATTACTATTATGAGTTTATTTTTGCATACACCACGGAAATACGAATGTATTTCCTTGGTGTATGCCATTGCTGTTCAGTCAGGCGGTGCTTTATAGATTATTCTGTACCATCATATTAAAACTATTTAATAACTCTGGTTCCATATGCTGTGTGTCACCCGATGATGCAGTAGCTGCTACTGCGAAAGATCTTGTGTTTTTAAACTTTTGTATATAGCTTTTTAACCTCATGTAATAAATATAGTTCAGTATAGTACTTGAGGATATTTTTCCATGAGATTGGATCGTGCAATGATTTAGGTCTATATATTTTTATACGTGTGTGCGTGTGTGTTTTTAAGTAATTTGAAATTATAGAAACAGCAGCAGCCCATAGAACTAAATTCATACTTCATAACAAATGTATAAATGAAAAAAAATGACATTGTCATATTTCAATTCAGCATTGCGTTTGCGCATAACAATCATTAGTCCCAACCCCTCCGGGGGTTGGGGGTTTGATGTAAAGCACACAGGCAAGAGTCGGTGCCTTTTTTGCAGGTGCGAAGCTGAGTTTTTTTTCTTTTTTTTAAGCTATTGCTGAAAGTTATACTCCCCGCAACATTATTGCATGTTTTACCCGATGTTTTGTCATTTTAGGGCTACAATGCGTTCGCAGTTTCGGTACAATAGAAGGCAAACTGTAAAGTATATTAAGAGAAACGATACATCGTTGTAAATGTTATAAAATTTGCTACAACTTTTATTAAGAGCTTTTTTCGGAAATGTTGGCTCTGTGAAGCGGTAATTGCAATTAACAGGTAAAATGTCGAGAGAAAAAAAGGTGCTATTTTGCGGGTTTTCGAAAATTGCAGCGAAACTATAGGAGACAGTAAAAATGAATAGAACAAAATTTATAGACCATATCAAGAGGAATAAATTAAAAAACAAATTATGGCTGTACGCCAATTATTTCAGGAGTTATGAGTGGATTAGTATTAGACCTAATCCCCCCGCCCCTTTATGGGAGTGTAGGGGGAAGCAAGCGGGGGAGGGTTAAGGACTTTTGTGAAAATGAGTTCTACAAGCCTGCAAAAATTCAGCTTTTAGCTAATTTGTTCCAGGTCAAGTCCTTTATTTACTGGGCTAGTACGGTAGTGAACAATAAAAACCGTTAGAGGGATAAATTTATTCGTATCAGCGAACTATTTAGCTTGGACAATAGACATACTAAACACAGAAAAAAAAAAAAAAAAAGCAGCACGGCTGCAAGAAGCAGATATGCTGCAAGATCCTCCGTACCCGGTATCCACATTGAGGATAGGTTTCCGCTCCATAGTCCATAGCTGTTAAAAGGGTTTTTATTATTATTATTATTATTATTATTATTATCAGGGCTTTTTTCTAATACAAAGGTTTTGAATTTTGGAATACAGAGTTAAAATAACTTAATATTTGCTAAGTACTATAAAAAACTTCAGATTACCAGTTGTTTTTTAATATAATAATTTAATATGAGCATGTAAATTGCGTTTTTGCCGTTTGTACCATACAACGATGAAATCTGAATAAAAGAATGTTCAAGGAATTGAGCTGCGTTTCATTAGGTCAACCCCGCCCGGTCTTTTTTTAACAACTTACGTTTGAGTTTCGGCACCTTTCTGTGCAGAAAAACACCACTGAGTATATTTTTTTTCAAAAATATTGATATGAAATTATTCCTTGTGGAACTCAGTAAACCCAGAGAAGTAACCTTTTAGCAAATTCGGAGGAAGTGGTCAATTTTGAACTGCCATGTCTCCTCAACTCAGAGGAGACCACTTTAATTCTAACCGAATATTTACCAGTATTTACAACAAGAGATCTTAAAATGGACACTCAGGACAAAATCCTGTCGCTGTTTCAGTGGCACTTTTATTTTTTTGCTAATTCTCTGCAGCTCGTCGTTTGGCTTATGTTTTGGTTTGATTTTGATTAATTGCTTTTGCGCGTCTTATCTCTCCTGGCTTCTTAAAGTCTTGTGTTCCTCCCCGGTGGCGCAGTGGTCTATGCAATAACTTTTCTGATCATTCGCCTGAGATGGATCCTGGTTCGAATCCCAGAGGGGCATGAATGCTGTGTTTTTCTAGTGGCTGTCTCCCTTCTCTGGAACCAGTGGCCCTAAATTAGGGAGAGCGACTGCTTATAGCCCACTCAGTTGCTCATGGTGGTCGTTAAACTTCCAGTCAAAACAAAAATGGGTAGAGGTAGGTTAATCATATCTTAATTCAGAATACTTTTTCACTTATATATATATATATATATATTCTATTAATAGACTGAAGCAAAAAAAAAATTTTGACTCACACCAAGTACAACATAGAAAAGGTTATGTATTGACCGGTGTGAGTAAAAGAGAAAAATAAAACAACTGAATGTAGAAAGTGTCGAGAATACTGAGCCTTGGCTTTATCAAGGACCAGCAAAAACTCTGCATTTTCTCACTTCCACAAAGACCTATTTGGAAATGGGTTTCTGCAAAGTCATAGATGCAAATAATAAGCCCACCAAAAATTTTTTTAAAAAATATATATTTTAAAGAATATATATAAATGCCATGACCTCCGCAGAGTTCAAAAAATTTTTTTTGCTTCAGTCTCTTAATAGAATGTGAATTCTGAATTTTCATAACTGCTGCGTTGCGCGTTTTGATCTTCAGGTTATTTTGCATCTGTCGTTTTAAGTTCTAAAGTTTTTCTTGTGTTTTCGGCTTTGCTCTTTAGTATATATATATTTCGCACCCTTCGTTTTAAATTCTAAAATTTTTTCCTTAGTCTTCAGTTTTGCTCTTAAGTATATATATATATATATATATATATATATATATATATATATACCATCGGGATCAGAGGAAATGCTATCCCACACTCACCAACCCGCTTGGCCAGCGTGGTGAGTTATGGCCAAACCCCTCCAAAATGATTCCACAACTTAAATCTTGGCCCTCAGTCTCCGGCAGCTGGAATGTACCTGGCCAAGGCAGCGGCCAGTGCGACATGAAGGCAGAGGGTGCTAAGAATCCCCGGAGGACCGGACTAGGCTGCCATCTGATGCTGACCTTGGCTACTTACAATGGACGCTCCTATCTTCTGATTCAAGGCTTCTTGAATTGGAAGAGGAACTACAAAGGATCAAGTGGGACATCGTGGGGCTAAGTGAGGTAAGGAGAAAAGGAGAAGATCTCATCGAACTGAAAAGTGGACATCTCTTCTACTATCGTGGGACAGATACTGGCAGAACTAGTGGTGTTGGATTTATAATAAACAAGAAACTGAAGGACAAAGTTGTAGAAGTTGAAGGTTCCTCTGACAGAGCTGCACGACTTGTTATCCAACTCTCGAAAAGATACCAGGCTCAGATTATTCAAACTTATGCACCCACCACAAGTCATCCTGAAGAAGAAATTGAAGAATTTTATGAGGAAATTTGTCATCTAAATAATAAAGGTAAGCAGCATTTGAAGATAATTATGGGAGATTTCAATGCAAAAATAGGGCAACGGCAACAGAATGAAACTTCAGTAGGTAAATTCGGTCATGGCAACAGAAACCAGCGTGGAAATACTCTCGTTGAGTTTGCAGAGGCAGAAGGGTTTTTCATCTTGAACTCCTTTTTCAAGAAAAAGCCACACAGGAAATGGACATGGAGACATCCAAATGGGACGACAAGTGAAATTGATTTTATTATGTGTAACAAAAAATTCGTCATAGAAGACTGCAGTGTGCTAAACAAGTTCAACACAGGTAGTGACCATAGATTGGTGAGATGTAAGATGCACCTCAACACTAAACTTGAACGTGGCAAGCTCATAGGACAAACAAAATCTATTGACATAACCAACCTTAAAAACACCATAATACCTTCAAGTTAGAACTGAAGAACAGGTTCTCTGCTTTAGAAGGCCTAACATCGGAAGAAGTGGACATCTCTGAAGTTAACAGAAAAGTAACCAAAGCTCTTATGGAAACAGCAACAAAATTAGCTGGGTCTAAGAACAAGTTGCATGTGAACAAATTATCAGGAAAAACCAAAATGTTGATGCAAAAAAGAAGAGAGATGAGGACAACTAAAGAAGATGTGACTTCCAAAGTGGAATATATAGAGCTATGCAAGACAGTAAGAAAAAGTATCACTGAAGACGTAAGGAAATTCAACTGTGAACTAGTGAGGAAAGCAATTGAAAA
The DNA here is from genome assembly GCA_039090855.1 of Macrothele yani. Taxonomy (NCBI): domain Eukaryota; kingdom Metazoa; phylum Arthropoda; class Arachnida; order Araneae; family Macrothelidae; genus Macrothele; species Macrothele yani. Next base: position 24,405,360 of record CM077006.1, on the reverse strand, counting down.
CAACCAAAGCCTAAAGATAGCAAAGGGACATCTCAGTAAGGGAAGAAAACAGATTATGGCACTGAGAAAAGAAGATGGTTCTGTAACAAGAAATAGAGGCGAAATTTTGACAAGAGTGAAAGATTTCTACTCCAAATTATATGAAAGGGATGATATATGCACTCCAGACGTCATGAAACATACCAGTACCAGAGTTCCTCCAGTCCTTCCAGCAGAAGTTGCACATGCAATCAAGAACATGAAGCGAGGAAAAGCTCCAGGAGAAGATGGAATTACTGTAGACATCGTACAAGAAGCAAGTGGAGAAATCGAAACAGTACTCGCCCAAATTTTCACTCGATGCCTTAATGAAGGAAAGATTCCTGAGGATTGGAACACCGCTACAATGATCCTGCTACATAAGAAAGGTGACATTGAGGATCTCGGAAACTACAGACCTATCAGCCTCCTATCAGTAGTTTATAAAATCTTCACTAAAGTTCTTTCACACCGCTTGAAGGTAACACTGGACATGGCTCAACCGAGAGAACAAGCTGGATTCAGGAGTGGCTACAGCACAATAGATCATATCCACGTGCTGAGAGAACTAATTGAAAGAGCGAGGGAATATGAACTTCCATTGTGCATGGCTTTTATCGATTATGAAAAAGCCTTTGATTCGGTGAAACCATCAGCAGTTACAATGGCTCTGAAAACCTGCGGTATTGATGATGCATACATTAATATTATTAATAACATCTATGAAAATGCAAGTGCAAAGATTAGGCTGTTTGAAAATACAACACACGTAAAAATTGGGAAGGGAGTGAGACAAGGTGACACCATATCTCCGAAGCTCTTTAATGCCACATTGGAGGGTGTTTTTCAGTCACTGAGCTGGGAAAACAAGGGGATAAAGATTAATGGAGATTATCTAACCCACCTTCGTTTTGCTGATGACGTAGTCATTTTTGCAACTACCCCATCAGAGCTGCAGAGTATGATCCAGGAACTTGCTGACAAGAGTAAAGAAGTGGGATTAAAAATGAACTTTCAGAAGACAAAAGTGATGTTCAATGCTTTTACAAGAAATGAAGATTTATCGATTGATGGAGAAAAGCTGGAGATAACAGACACGTACGTTTATCTTGGACAGCAGATATCAAGTGAGGGTCACATTGATGAAGAAATTAATCGGCGTACAAAACTTGCCTGGAGAGCTTTTGGAAGAAACAGCATAATTTTCAAGAGCAATATGCCATTATGTCTTAAAAGAAAAGTGTTTGATCAATGCATCCTTCCAGTGCTTACGTATGGTGCGGAGACGTGGACCTTAACTAAAAGAGACATACAAAGGCTGCAGACAACTCAAAGCAGCATGGAGAGGTGCATGCTTGGTGTGACCAGGAGAGATAAGAAGAGGAACTCGTGGATCCGAAAAATGACAAGAGTGGAAGACATCATGATCAGAGTTAAATCCCTGAAATGGCAATGGGCTGGACATACTGCCAGAAGGACAGATCATCGATGGACAGCCGAAATTTTAGATTGGATTCCAAGGGACAGGAAAAGACCCAGAAGAAGACCACATGGGAGATGGGTGGATGAAATTCGAAAGTATGCAGGGGTGACATGGAGGAGACTGGCACAAGACAGACCGTTGTGGAGGAAACTTGGGGAGACCTTCGTCCAGCAGTGGATTGATAATGGTTGACGATGATGATGATGATATATATATATATATATATATATATATATATATATATATATATATATATGTAGGTAATTAAGAAATTGCGAAATTTAAAGGAAATTCTAAAAATAATTATATTTGAAAAACATGGGCGCACAGAATAATGCTGCAGAGACGGGTTTTTCAAAAAAGAAATATGAAGCCAGGCTTTGATATTAGTACAAATAAAAGCACAAAAAGTACTAGGCTAAAAAAGTCTAAAATGCATTATGCTTTTATATCCTAAAAGCACGGTCGCGCAGAATAATGCTGTAGAGGTGGATTTTTAAAAGAGAAATATGAAGCCATGCTTTGATATTAATACAAATAAAAGCCGAAACACTATTGGGTGGAAACTGTATCGTTCCTGAACCACGAAAGTTTATAAAACGTATATTTATATAATCCAGAAAACCATCTAGTAGAGCGAATTTCTAATGCATGAAATTAAAAAAAATATTTACATGACGAAAGTATCATACAATAAAGAATTTTTGCATTCTTTTAAAGTACAGTTGTGATGGACACGTCGTTAACATTAAACGATGTGTCAATGACAGCTGTTATAGATTTCCTATGTGGACGTAGTTTACACAAACGGTTATAAATACTATAGATTGAAAGTTTCTGATGACCTCTCCGGTTGCGCAATGGTGTAAGCGCTGGATTCTGACCATTCGTCCGTGCTCGAATCCCGCTGAGGCATGAATGTTGTGTTTGTCTCACGGCATTGACTCTATCCCTTCCCTGGAACCAGTGGCCCTAAATTAGGGACGGGCGACTGCTTTTATAGCGCATTGAATGCTCACGGTAGTCGTTAAACCTTCAATAAAAAAAATAATTGGAGGAATGAAAGGTAATTTAGGCACCGGAATGTAAGAACATATCATGAACTGCTGTTGTATTATTGTATTCAAGATAAAGCGTAACCCTTTTACTTCGTGTGTATTACGTGCAGATTGTTTATGTATATTGATGAAGCGCCAGAAACTAATACCCCGTAACGAAAATCGGTGTTTTCCGCAGATGTGCCCTCTCTTAGAACATTCTTTTATGTCTCTCTTAAATGTTGTGTTGAATGCACTGAAGAATTTAGTATTTACGATGTTATTATTTAATCTTGCCGGCATTGTAGTGTCGAGATATGGAAATTTAGATACTACCATGTTGTCACGTGAAGTTTTCCGCGAGAAAAGAGGGAGTACGTATGTGCATGTATTGCAGCCTAAATAAACTGTTTGCCATTGTTGGAACTTCGCAGGAAATTCAGCTGTGCTTGTTCATTTCTATTGAGTATTATTCTTAGTGTATTTTCCGTGTGCTTTATTTTGCTCTTCTATTTTAAATGTCTTTTGAAAACCTTGTTCCTCCCCCTTCCGCTCGCCTGTCCCCAGCGCTAGAATTTCTCTGTTGTTTATCACAAAGAACAATAGAAGCACCGTTGCTTACAATCGTTGGAGGAAACATATCCCGGCTGATCCAAAAGTACTTTCTCTGCAGCTGGCACCCTTCACTTGGCGGGAGGTGGACGTCGTCCTTTGAGAGCGATAACGAAGATGGCCGGGCCATCTTGTGCAGATTGCGATTTCCTCTTGCACCTGCACGTCGCTCTTTGGAGACTTACAGTTAGCTGTTTCAGAGAAACGCTCTTCTCTTACCGTTAAAACGACTTCGTTCCTCTCTGCTGGGAGAGGACAGAAAAACAAAGAACTAAATGGTTTTTGAAAGATACAACGATAAAATATAACGGAAGGCAGTAAGCTTCCAGGCTTCGTGGAAAATGTTGCCACTCATTCAAAAAAGAACATTTTAAATACTTAATGCGTGCCATTTTCTGATTCTTTCAGCAATGATGATCATCTACGAGCCATTTTTGGATACATTTTCAACTGGTAAAAAGTGCGATTGTGGTATTACGTTGTCTTGTACCAGACGTGATCTAGAACAAGAGAAGTACAGTCATTTGCAAGACCACCTGTCATTTTATTGAAAATTAAGATTTTGAAAGAAAACACTGATTACCAGTCAGAGATATTTGAAAAACATAACACCATAGATGAATACTTACATTCTTTAGAACACAAAAAGACCGAAACCAGTACTTTGTGTGGCCACCTTTTTTTTTTTTTTTTTTATAACGGTCAGAATACGATGTGGCATACTCTCAATGAGGTATTTGCAGTAGTCATTTGAACTGTCTTTGAACCACACGTACTTTAATCGCGTTAATCAAAGCATGGAAATTTAATAGCTGTTTTTGTGCTACCTTCTCTTTTAAAATGGTCCACACATTTTCGATGCGGTTAAAGTCAGGAGTAATACCGTTCCAGTTAAGCACTGTTATGTTTTTCCTCTGCTGGTGGTTTTTGAACTGTGGCATGGAGCCCATCATGCATGAAGATTGCGCACTTGCATATGAGTTAACAGCTTCTCATGTAACATTTCCACATAAACAGGACCAGTCATGGTAGTGCCTGTCGACAAAAAGGATAATAAAGCAGTACTGGATGCTGACTTAGCACCCCAAAAATGACTAGGCGGATATCTCACGGTGCTAACGGTGTATTTTTCATCAAATGTTTTGTTTTTTGGTAGTCGAACATGTGCTTCACGTGATTCAAATAGAAGCACAGTTGATTCATCGGAAAAAAGAACTTTGCTCCATGTTTCAGTAGTCCCCAATTGATGAAGCTTCGCAAGCTGGAGTCTCCTCCTTTTCATGACAGAGGTTAGTCTAGGTTTATATGCAGGTTTATAAGACTTTAATCCAAAATCTTTGCTAAGACGTCTGGAAACAGTGTTGATAGTAATATCAGACCCTTTTGAATGTAGAAAGGCCTTGATTTCCGTGCACGAACTACTCAAAAACGCATAACTATTCACTTCATGGCATTGTCTTCACGTGGGGTTGTTTTCCTTGGACGTCCACTTCTCTTTCGGTAGCTAAATTCACCTGTATCTCGATATTTCATGATCGTATATGAATAGCAGTGTTGCTCTCATTCACCTTTCTGCTTATGTCACTCTCGGAGTATCCTGCATGACATAAAGTCACTATTTGTGCCGTCTGAGTAACACTTAATGACGCTTTTTCGCCCATTTTTCGCTATATAGAAAATACGTACAAAACACCTCTCAGCATGAAAACCAGAAGCAAACTAAAGCTCGTATGCTTTTCCCAACTCTATCAACAGCTGCCGCTGTAGGACGATGCAACACCGATAGGAAGTTGAGTAATACAGACAGTAGCTGACTCAATCGGCAGAAATCTCCTAATACCAACAGGTGGTCTTAAACGTTCGCGAATGACTGTAGCTTTACGAAATGATATCACATTTGTTTGTTGCAAATTATATCTAATAATCACAGACTTATGTAAATCATCATCATCATCATCATTGTCAACCATTATCAATCCACTGCTGGACGAAGGTCTCCCCAAGTTTCCTCCACAACGGTCTGTCTTGTGCCAGTCTCCTCCATGTCACTCCCGCATACTTTCGAATTTCATCCACCCATCTTCCATGTGGTCTTCTTCTGGGTCTTTTCCTGTCCCTTGGAATCCAATCTAAAATTTCGGATGTCCATCGATGGTCTGTCCTTCTGGCAGTATGTCTAGCCCATTGCCATTTCAGGGATTTAACTCTGATCATGATGTCTTCCACTCTTGTCATTTTTCGGATCCACGTGTTCCTCTTCTTATCTCTCCTGGTTACACCAAGCATGCACCTCTCCATGCTGCTTTGAGTTGTCTGCAGCCTTTGTATGTCTCTTTTAGCTAAGGTCCACGTCTCTGCACCATACGTAAGCACTGGAAGGATGCATTGATCAAACACTTTTCTTTTAAGACATAATGGCATATTGCTCTTGAAAATTATGCTGTTTCTTCCAAAAGCTCTCCAGGCAAGTTTTGTACGCCGATTAATTTCTTCATCAATGTGACCCTCACTTGATATCTGCTGTCCAAGATAAACGTACGTGTCTGTTATCTCCAGCTTTTCTCCATCATTCGATAAATCTTCATTTCTTGTAAAAGCATTGTACATCACTTTTGTCTTCTGAAAGTTCATTTTTAATCCCACTTCTTTACTCTTGTCAGCAAGTTCCTGGATCATACTCTGTAGCTCTGATGGGGTAGTTGCAAAAATGACTATGTCATCAGCAAAACGAAGGTGGGTTAGATAATCTCCATTAATCTTTATCCCTTTGTTTTCCCAGTTCAGTGATTGAAAGACATTTTCCAATGTGGCATTAAAGAGCTTCGGAGATATGGTGTCACCTTGTCTCACTCCTTTTCCAATTTTTATGTGTGTTGTATTTTCAAACAGCCGAATCTTTGCACTTGCATTTTCATAGATGTTATTAATAATATTAATGTATGCATCTTCAATACCGCAGGATTTCAGAGCCATTGCAACTGCTGATGGTTTCACCGAATCAAAGGCTTTTTCATAATCGATAAAAGCCATGCACAATGGAAGTTCATATTCCCTCGCTCTTTCAATTAGTTCTCTCAGTACGTGGATATGATCTATTGTGCTGTAGCCACTCCTGAATCCAGCTTGTTCTCTCGGTTGAGCCATGTCCAGTGTCACCTTCAAGCGGTGTGAAAGAACTTTAGTGAAGATTTTATAAACCACTGATAGGAGGCTGATAGGTCTGTAGTTCCTGAGATCTTCAATGTCACCTTTTTTATGTAGCAAGATCATTGTAGCGTTGTTCCAATCCTCAGGAATTTTCCCTTCATTAAGGCATCGAGTGAACATTTGGGCTAGTACTGTTTCGATTTCTCCACTTGCTTCTTGTATGATGTCTACAGTAATTCCATCTTCTCCTGGAGCTTTTCCCCGCTTCATGTTTTTGATTGGCATGTGCAACTTCTGCTGGAAGGACTGGAAGAACTCTGGTACTGGTACCTTTCATGATGTCTGGAGTACATGTATCATCCCTTTCATATAATTTGGAGTAGAAATCTTTCACTCTTGTCAAAATTTCGCCTCTATTTCTTGTTACAGAACCATCTTCTTTTCTCAGTGACATAATCTGTTTTTTTCCCTTACTGAGATGTCCCTTTGCTATCTTTAGGCTTTGGTTGTTTTCAATTGCTTTCCTTACTAGTTCACAGTTGAATTTCCTTACGTCTTCAGTGATACATTTTCGTACTGTCTTGCATAGCTCTCTCTATATATTCCACTTTGGAAGTCACATCTTCTTTAGTTGTCCTCATCACTCTTCTTTTTTGCATCAACATTTTGGTTTTTCCTGATAATTTGTTCACATGCAATTTGTTCTTAGACCCAGCTAATTTTGTTGCTGTTTCCATAAAAGCTTTGGTTACTTTTCTGTTAACTTCAGAAATATCAACTTCTTCCGATGTTAGGCCTTCTAAAGCAGAGAACCTGTTATTCAGTTCCAATTTGAAGGTAATATGGTGTTTTTTAAGGTTGGTTATGTCAATACATTTTGTTTGTCTTATGAGCTTGCTGCGTTCGAGTTTAGTGTTGAGGTGCATCTTACATCTCACCAATCTATGGTCACTGCCTGTGTTGAACTTGTTTAGCACACTGCAGTCTTCTATGACGAATTTTTTGTTACACATAATAAAATCAATTTCACTTGTCGTCCCATTTGGATGTCTCCATGTCCATTTCCTGTGTGGCTTTTTCTTGAAAAAGGAGTTCAAGATGAAAAACCCTTCTGCCTCTGCAAACTCTACGAGAGTATTTCCACGCTGGTTTCTGTTGCCGTGACCGAAATCACCTACTGAAGTTTCATTCTGTTGCCGTTGCCCTATTTTTGCATTGAAATCTTCCATAATTATCTTCAAGTGCTGCTTACCTTTATTATTTAGATCACGAATTTCCTCATAAAATTCTTCAATTTCTTCTTCAGCATGACTTGTGGTGGGTGCATACGTTTGAATAATCTGAGCCTGGTATCTCGAGAAGATAGTTATGTAAATACCAATGTTTATATATTTTTAGACTTTAAGTGAAGACTCTTGAAGACCTCTTAACTCTTTATAAGTAGCATCTGTCCATGTCGTAGCTTACCTGTCGGTTTTGGATTTAATGGAGAAGTGTGGTTAATTTGAAAGTCCATTTTAAAACAGTAACGTCCATATCCTAGATGAGGCTGCATTTTTAATCTTTGTGATACAAAATGTAGCGCAGAATTGTATTCTGGTATACACTGCTGTACAATTAATACATCGAAACCCTTCTATTAATACTGAATTAGATTCTACGCGAAAACTACGTCACAGACCGACCAAATGTAAGTACACCGAGTGATCAGTGAATTATGAACACCCCTTATCAAAAGTAAATGCAGCCCATTGACCACGTGATTTCCGAGAGGACGCGATTAGTCAAACTGAAGGATCTAGGACTTTGAGAAAGGACAGATTGCGGAAGCTCGTAGAGAGGGTGCCTCGATTTTCTGAACGGCTGAACTGGTGGGTTGTTCGCAAGCCGCCGTATTTAGTGTGTATCAGGGCCAGAGATGGAAACGGGTCAAGGTGTTCCTGACCCGATTTTGACCCAGTTTTATTCCCGTTTTATTTTTGAAAAGAGAAAAATATATTCCAAAGAAAATTGCGCGTTGTGGAATTCTGTAGTCGATACTGGTGCTCACAGAGTGAATAATGATTTGCCATGCAAAAATATTGTCTTTATTAAAGAAACGAAGATTTCCACGAACCGACGTCAGACACACCGACACCATATCGTAAAAAGATACTCCTTTTGTGTTCTTTTAGAGTGCGATTGTCTAGGGCAAGGTTCAGGGAACGCCATTCGTCTGCTTCTCAGCTGATTCACTCTCCGTGAGAAGTTCACTGTATGACTAAGAGTTACTTTTCACATCGCATCTTTTACATTGAGCATTCAGAGGTTTTCGATTGATGTGCTAACATCCCGTTCCCATGACATGTCATGTCGAAATTAACTCCTTATTTGTTAATATGGATGGATTTAATATTAAGGAAGTTGAGAAAGGCGTGGAGGCCAACAAATACGTGCTTGTTGAAAACCACAAGGGGAAGAGTGAATGCTGGAAATTGTTTCGTCTCATTAAGGAACCGGTGAATAATTCTGTGTTGTTTGGTCTTGCTTGTTGTTTAAAATGTGGAAAGTGTATAATTACAAAAAAGAAAGATGTCGACGCTGCAGTAAAAGATTATGGAACCAAAAATCTACGGACCGTATGAAAGTATACACTCCTTCATCAAAGCGTGGAAAGAGTCACTTAAAATACGAAATGCTGATTTAGCTCAAAAAAGGTAATGTAAAGTGAGCTAGGGGCAGGATCTCACTTAGCTTTTAATGTAGTAGATAATACATGCTTGCGTGGTTTTGCTTAGGAATTAGTGAAACTGAGAGCAACGCATGGAAATATAGATGTAAACAGTGTATTAGTGGGCAGGAAGACAGTAAGTTCCGACTGTATGAAGATGGTTGAAGGCGTGAAAAATAATATTCAATATTTCCTTACAACCAGCCATTGAAGAACAAGCCGTATCTTTCACAACTGACTTATGGACTGATAACATTGTACAGAGGAGTTATTTGGACATTACATTCTTCTAGACTGAAGAAAAAGGTGCTGATAAATCATGTTTAAGTCTCGACATGCTATGTATTCTTGTGCTCATTTCCCCGAGAAAAAGACCGCTTAGAATAGTGCGAACGTGTTAAATGCCACTTTGAGGGAAGTAGGATGTGAGGAGACCAACACACCTGTCACTACAGATAAAGGGTCAAATATTGTAGCAGCAACAGAACAAAATGTTCACATTGTGTCTGCCACAGGCTAAACATGACAGTTTCTATAGCGTGGGAGAAATGCAAGTAAATGGAGAGCATTAACGAGTTTGACCAATGGGCTCACAATTTAGTGACGTATGTAAAGAAAGCTACCGGCGTTCAATCGGAGTTGAATATCTCGTTGAAATACGGTGGGAAGACTCTGCCATGGCGATTTCTTCAGAGAACGTTCACTTCGGTACTCGAAAATCATAAGACGGTTAGTAAATTGAGACTCATGCTACGCGACAGAAGAAAAGAGTATCTTCTTGACGGCGTAAACATTAATCTTCTTAAGGAAACAGGTTAGCTCCAATGACCAACGTGCTCGATATGCTGGAATTTGCTTATATTATGCCAACGTTGCAAAATGTTTTGCCAGCCTTTTATCTGCTACGAAATCAATGGGATACGAAGAAAGACTGATTTGGTGCAAGTCCGGACAATGAGAAGAGTATTTGTAAATCAACTTGGCGAGAAAATGTGGAGCTCGATTGCTCTTATTCATTTTTGTGCAACATCACTTGACCCAAACTTGAAAGCATTCTCGTTCTTACCTGCGCTAAAGATAACTGAGCAAAAAGCTATGGCGCTTCAGTATATTAGGGATTACGCCGTAAGTGTAATTTCGAGCATGAACACTCCAGATGAATTGTTTCACACTGAAGAGGAGAGCAATAATCTAAATACAGCAGAACGATCATCTCATGAGAGTCCACATGGAGAATGCAAATTAGAGAATGGCCCATTTGCATCTTTCCGAAAAGTAAAGTTGAACTAATTATACAAACTGTGAATCAAACAATCTTCGGAATTGAACATCTTGATGTGGAAGTGAAACGCTACCGTACATTGAAAGACCATTCGTGACTCCCCAGTGCAAATGTGGAAAGTGAAATGATACCCGGTGAATTGTCTTTATTCAATCCTCTTAAGTGGTGCGGTGAGTAGAGATTGACGTATCCTATACTAAGTACCACTGCGAAAAGAATTTTAGTAGTACAGTACAAGCATCATCGGCAGAGTCAGTCAGAGCGCCACTTTTCGTGTGCTGGCCGGGTTGCAAGAAAGGACCGTGGCAGACTAAAACCTCAAACTTTGGAGGCTCAAGTCCTGATTGCTGAAGGCTTTAAAGAAAGGGATAATTAAGTGAAAGAAGGTTTTTCTTTTTTCGCTGGTGGGGGATGGCATTTAAAATATACCGCACACATGTTTTTCACTTTATGAATTTTAATTTTAGATCAAAACAGAAACACTTTCCTGGGAAATCACCCACCCCCAAAAATTGCGTACAATGCGAGGTGATCTATATTTTTCAAATTTTGTACTCGGCTCAGCTTCCTACCCCTTTTATGTTATTCTGCTCCTGCTTATATTTTTCTAGGACAATTTAGTTTCTACCAACTCCATAGTAATCACATGATATCAAATTTCTTAATATCATATGTAAGTGGTTAAACAAATATAACCCTTGATATTATACTTTTCACACACACACATATTGTATGTACACTATCTACCAACAAGTAATTGGACACCCCTTGCAATCGACGAGATCTGCGGTCTTGATACACGTCACCGCCGCCGCCGTTAAATATCGTGCGGGAAGCAACAACGCAACCAGTCGCATGCAAGATGCCACGCAGTTCGGAGCTCTCTGATTTCGAGAAAGGTGTAATCGTCGGGTATCACAGAAATCGCCGATCCATACGTGACATATCCAGCGAGTTGAAGTACCCAAAATCGACAGTGGCCTACGTGATTGGCTAGTGGAAGATGAGAGGTGACTGTCGAAATGTGCCCCGACCCGGCAGACCCACAAAACTGTTAGAGACCGACGGGTGCTGGCCAGAGAAATTCGGAAGAACCGCACCAAATAGATGGGCCACATTCGCGAGGAGTTTCAACAGGCATCCGGGAGTGTTTTTTCGATGAATACCATCCGTAAGGAAGCCCATCTGCTCGGTTATCATGGACGTGCTGCCCTCCATAAGCCTTTGATCACCAAGTCCAATAGCGCTGCTCGGCTAACGTGGTGCAAAGAACGTCGACAGTGGTCCGTTGAACAGTGGAAACAGGTTCTCTGGAGCAATGAATCAAGGTTCACCCTCTACCGTTCGGATGGTAGGGTCTGGGTTTGGCGTCTGCCTGGAGAACGCCTCCTGCCGGAATGTATTGTGCATATTGTGAAGTTCGGCGGCGGTGGAATTATGCTATGGGGGTGTTTCTCCTGGTATGGCACGGGACCCTCGGTCGCAATTCGTGGTAGACTCAACGCCGAGAGCTACTGCACCATTTTGGATGATCATGCGCTTCCCTACGTTTGTGGCAGTTTTACGGGGTGGACCCATGTTACTATGTTACTTTTAGGATGACAATGCCACCTGTCATGTTGCGAGGGCCCCCATGGCTTGGTATGGTGACAACGGGGTTAATTGAATGGACTGGCCTGCGCAGAGCCCGGACATTAACCCTATCGAGCACCTCTGGGACGAGTTGGAGCTTCGACTTAAGGGGTGCCCCCACCGTCCGAAATCGGTGAAGGAACTGACATGTCTTCTCCAAGCCGAGTGGAAGAAAATACCGCTAGCCGTCGTACAACGCCTGGTTGAGAGTATGCCCGAAGGGTCGCAGTTGTAATCGCCGTTCGGGGAGGCTCCACCAACTATTAAAGGTGAATAAACTTCGTTTTCCTTTCCTATCACAGGTGTCCAATTACTTGTTGGTAGATAGTGTAGTTCAAAGAAGATTTGTCCGGGTCAGTTACGGGTCCGGATCGGGTCGGGTTGGGTCCGGACCCGATCCTGGGTCGAGGTCCATTTGGGACGTCTTGGTACGGGCTCAAAATTTTTAACCCGTTTCCAACTCTAATCGGGACTGGCGTGAAAAAAGTCAAACAACGATCCGGAGGCAAAACTACACAGGACAGCGAAAGGTTGATGTGAGAGAAGAGCGCCGGGTCCGACCACTCGTAGAGACCTGCAGACCAACACTGTTCAACAGCTGACTACCCAATACAACAGTGGATAACTCGGCTCAGTATCTGTCAGGACTATGTGTCACACACTCGTACGAATGGACTATGGACTAACCACGGTTCATCGGGGCAAAAGACTTGCGTGGTGCAAAGATCATGCAAATTGGTCGTCGGATGACTGGAAAGAAAGTGTACTGGTCTGAGTCGCGTTTCTTACTCCACTCAGTGGATAGTCGTGTACGTATTTTGGGCAAACAACATGAGACAGCCTATCCATCCTGCATGATCTCCTCAGTGCCAGCCCGTGGAGGCAGTTGTATGGTGTGTGGCATGCTTTCCTGGAAGGAACGTTGACCCCCTGGTGCATGTGGAACAACGTATGACTGGTGCCTACCATTGTGAATTGTTTGCTGGCTCTGTACATCCAGCAATGTCTTTTTCCCGAATTTGGACGGCGTTTTCCAACATAACAATGCTCCGAGTCAATGATGTGCAGGGAATGGTTGAGGAGCACAGTTCAGATTTTCGTACTCCCCCAATATCAATACCGTAGAGCACTTATGGAACATTATGGAACGGCATATCCGACGTCTGGATACACCAATCTCCTGTACACCTACATTGAAAGCCGCATTACACACAGCTTGGTTGGCCATTCCTACCTCCCAATTGCTTCCGGCATCATATGAATTGATGCTGCGTCGGTTAGCTGCTATACTAAGGGCGATAAAGGACCTACGAAGTATTAAGTCAGTCGTCATAATTCAGTGATCACTCAATGCATACTCGTAAGGCCATGATGGAACATCAGCAAGTCTGTGAACGCAAGGTGTTTCCATTGACAGATTTTTCTAGTGCGGATTGTTGGCAGATTAGCGCGGATTAGTGACAGAGTGCTACATACGCAATCGCACCGTATGTTACATTGCAGTCGCACTGAATATCTCCAGATCATTGACAGTTGGTGATATGATAAGCAAATCCAAGCGCTATGGGGCTGAATCCGCTAAGACCACACCCGGTGAACCTCAGTAGCTAACAGAACGTAACAGGATAGCTCTGTAAAGGAGTGTCCACCAAGAATACAAGTCAAGGTTGTCTCAAATGACGCAAACCGTATGTTAGACTACTGGAACTGTTTTCAACGCCATAACAATTAAAAGTAAGCTGTAGGAGCCGCCCCACTGCCTTAGTGGTCTAAGCGATGGCTTCTGATCATTTGTCAGAGATGGTTCCGGGTTAGAACCCTGTGAGGCATGGATTTTGTGTTTGTCTTACAGCTCTGGCTCTCTCCCTTCTCTAGAATTGGTGGCCCTAAATTAGGGACGGGCGACTGCTTATAGCCCACTAAGTTGCTCAAGGTGGTCGTTAAACCTGCAATTAAAAAAAGCTGTAGGGCATGGGTTGCCATTGTCTAGCAGCTAATCACTTTCACTAATGCCACATAAATGTCGATCTTGGACTGTTGACCATTGGAAATCTGTACTTTAGACTGGCGAGTCACGATGTACAGTCTACTAGTCTGATGGTCGTTCCTGGTCTGAAGGCACCAGGAAGGGCACCCTGCAGACTGTATCATCCTGACATGATATTTGGTGAAGGAAGGGCGATGCCCTGGGTATCACAGGCATCTTCCAGACTACCGTTTGACAATGAAGTTTGGTGAGAAAGCGCGATGATCCTGGTTGCGGAAGGTACAGGGAGAAGGGCACCTTCCAGACTACCGTTCGACAATGAAGTTCGGTGGAGAAAGCGCCGTGATCCTGGTTGCGGAAGGTACAGGGAGAAGGGCACCTTCCATATTGTCTTCACGACATGAAGTTTGGTGGAGGAAGAGCGATGATCCTGAGTGTGACAGATACCGGGGGAGGGAACCTTCTAGACTGTCGTCCCGACATGAAGTTTGGTGGAGAAAGCACGATATACTGGGTATGACAGGCAGCTTCCAGACTATCCGTCCGACAGTGAAGTTTAGTGGACGACACGTGTTGTCTTGGGTGTGACAGTACCGGGAGAAGGGCACCTTCCAGACTTGTATTGTCCCGACAATGCAGTTTGGTGGTGGAAGCCCGATGATATGTGCAGTTGTTTTTTGCGGTTTAGCTTGGGGCCATTATTCGTTTTGAACAAAACCACGAGTTCTAATTTGTCCGTAGTCGTCCTGAACAATTATTCACTAGCAGCGTTTTAACTGTACTTAGGGGTAGGCCCATACCTCTATCAGTTGGACAACGGCCCATTTCATACTACTCGCGTTGTTTGAGCACGTGCGCGTTGCAAAGTTGGACCGACCAACCAATGTCCTGATCTAAATCCAATAGACTCTCTGGGACCAATTGCGTGGAAGAAGCGATCAGCTAACAAACAATTTTCAACTGGTCGCTGCTATGAAGGCCGAATGGTGGAATATGTCTGTGTATATCTACAAAAACTTCGTGGAGAATATTCCACGGAGACTTAAGGAAGTTATAAGAGCCAAAGGTTTCAGCACACAATATTAAATTTTCTCAAAATAATTATTTGTTTATATTCAAGTGTGCAGAATAGTAGGGCAGTGTATACAGTTATCTGTTGTTTTCGTGTGTGCGGTGCAATCGGCTGTAGACAACTTTATGCAAACCCTTCAGATGATTCTGTTCAAAGCGCCAAACCAACTTTCTCATGGTGATAGTTATTTCACGTAGTTGTTTGATTCAGCGTCCCAATATTTTACATTGCAAACTATAATTCACTTGTTGCCTTATGTTCAATGACTCTGGCTTATTGTTGTCAGCGAAATTTCAATCTTTATTGCTCTGCTTTTGGCGTGCTTTCACTCTGTGATTAAGTTGTATCGTTGGTTTCTTTCTTCTGCTGTTACATGCTACGTTCGTTCCGCGAGTAAAAGTTTGTCCCCAGTTTTGAACTCCCTTCTGGTACGTATAAATTGGAAACATAAAAATTATGACGAAGGCTAGTGCCGTAGAAATGAAAAATGGAATTCGCATGCCCAAGCGAAAGGACCTGTTCGCGAATGGCATATGCAGAATGCTAGCAATGGCAATTCATTATTTAATTTTATTCGTTTAGTTTGCCGTCTGTTGAAATCATGTTCCTTAACTCAGGAACTGTGGTCTCTGCTTAAGTCCTGTAACAGAAATCACGTACCTGAGCTAAAGATGAAAATCTGAAGTACATTGCTCGTTATACGTAGTTAAGCTTTTGCCAGGCCGGGCTATCATATCATGTTTCGTGTGTGCAGATGAGCTGTTGCCACTTAAGGTGGTTCCACCTGAAATCTCTGCCTTATGTTTCTAATGGTAAAACGTCTTTACATATTTTCTTCGCAATTATTCCGCAGGATGAAAATTTGCACATCGATAAAACTAACTTCAAGTTATAGCATGAGATACTTAATACTTGCAAAGACATAACCATAATTATATTAAAATTCATTTTGCTTTGAGTAATGTTCAGACCTGTTAATAGATGGCGCGGCATGTACATTGATGACGTCAGTAGACAAAAAAATGTTGGATTGTTTAATTACGGTTACGTTTTAGCAAGTATCACCATGTTATAACCTCAAGTTAGTTTTATCGATGTGCGAATTTTCATCCTTGGGAATACATTAATTGCGAAGAAAATATGTAAAGAAGTTTTACCATTGGAAACATAAGGCAGAGATTTTAAGTGGAACCACCTTAATAAAACAAAATGTGACTGGCAACAGCTGCGTTTTTATGTATAGATGCCCTTGCAGGTTCGTGTGTTTGTCTGTGGGTTTTAATTATATTTCGCAGATTAACTCTTTTAACTATAGTTCACAGATTAACTCTTTTAACTACGTGTGGACTCCAGATCTTCCGTATATTCTTAAATCAAGTTTTACTCAATAACGAGGAACTGCACACCAGTTATATAATTATATAATAAATAGTAAAACTATACTAGTAATCCGTTTTATTGGCGTAGGAATATATAAATAAGCGTTAACAAGCTTTCGCACACCAAGGAAGTTAGACAGAAATTGCAGTTTCTGTCTAACTTCCTTGAAAAAGCTATGTGGGTAATGGGCGTAAGCTTGGAAACGCTTATTTATATATTCCTGCGCCAATAAATCGCATTACTAGCATATTTTTACTATTTACTACGAGTTTTACTCTTCTCAGTCTCTGAGGATGATAACGGTCAGGGTGTGAAATAGTGAAAGATGCAATGTAGGATGGATTTGTTTCGTTCAAATTTCTTTTAACTTTTTATTTCCTTGCCATTCCTTCATAAAAGTTGTTGGAGTTGAGGGAATTTTGAATGCGAATATAGACCTAAGGTACCATAGGAAGTCGATTTATCGTGCTGAAAGGATATTAAAAACACAGTTTTGCCGTCTTTACACGATTTAAAAAAATTACGGTTAAAATGATATATACATGAGCACTTTCAAGTCCACTGTGGACCCGTCATCAGATGCTGTGGTTGCACTATGCCCTGGGAGGGTATATATTATGTAGTATGCGCACTGACGAAATAGTATGTTTTGGCATGCGCATGCTCAGTACCTAATATTGTCGTTTCATTAGAGCAGCCGGTATTGTCTCTTTCGTTGTAATAGTTAAAGAGTAGTTTCCATGGCAACGGTATAATGATAGGGGTATCGTCGTTACAGCATTCAGCCCTATGTTTATGTATCAATAGGCTTTCTAACAAGAGGATAGATGAACATGTAGTTGGCGTATGTAACATAGTAACATCGTCCCAGATAGGTTGGTGTTGACCCTTCAGGCATAGTCTTGAAAGGGCGGTGGAGGTGGAGCATGCTTTAACATTATATCTATGTTCAGAGACACGTAAATTAATATTGCGACGGGTCGAACCTATGTACATCTTGTCGGTTACGTCAGCATTCATAGCTTTTAGTGGGATTGCGTATACACCGAATTTGGAATCATGGGGAATCCGATCCCTGTCATTTTTAATATGGGCGAGAATGTTGCACGTTTTTATGCCAGAATCAAAATTAAGTGGACGACATACGTTTTTTAGGATATTTGTGACAGCAGGGATGTATGGTAGCTTGCCGACATATGAAGTGCTTGGTATCGTTCTTGATAATGTTGAGTATGATGCATTAAAGACACGGCGCATTATGGAATTAACTGTGGTAGATGGATAATTATATAATGCTGCAATATCCATAATTTTTGCAACTTCTAGGTCTCTTTGATCGGTTGAGGATGAATGTGTAACTGCTCGGTGAAACATAAAGTGAAGGGCTGAGAGTTTTTGCCTGAGTGGGTGGTAGGAGTTATAGGGAATCATAGATATTGTTGCAGTTGGTTTTCTATAAACAGAGTGAGTTACCTAAGGTACATTCATCGAACAGAATTGAGAATCAAATTACTACAAATAAAGATGTGAATGTATATTCCACGGAAAACAAACTGAACTAATTTTGATAAATCTCCCGCCTTTGCGTGAAAATTTTTACTAGCTGTACGTGTGGACTCCAGATCTTCCGTATGCATGACTACTGTAAATTTCAATTTCGAAATTTCACTGTAGTTCGAAAACGTTCGCAGCTGAGCTTAGAATTAGCTTTGTAAATATCATATTCGACTGAAATTGTGTGCGTAATTTTAGAGTGTCCTTTGGGAGTTTTCTCAGAATTCGATATTCTGCCGCAAATAGTTAGCTAGTTTCCGAACACCTGTCTGTAGGAATAAGAATAATTAAATTTCCGAGGATTAATATAATTACGTGTCGAAGAAGAAGCGTGAAGTTTGTTAATTAGCTTGTAATCTAAACAAACATTTCTGATTTGATGTGGCTTCATGTTCATCGAAACTTCAAATAGGCAAGTTGATTTATCTGCAGATATTTAATGTAGTTGATAAAAACAAATGTCAAGAAAGATGACACTGGATTTTCGGTTTTAATTAGCTCGTCTTTTGAATCCTTTCCGACGCGAATAAAATTTATCAAAGTTATTCAAAGTTAATGGAACCGGTTAGTAAAAAAAACCAAATCAACCGGATTTGTACAATCGATAAAACATCCAGAAATAGAAACAGCTACTTACCTCCACCAGCGGCTAAAATGTATGTTACGAAAATTAACAAATAGCGCACAAAAAAGTTTCTCATAGCAAAACGGAGGTGTCCAGGACAAAGGGATTTTTAAATTGAATAGCTGAAAGAAGAAATATAGGACGAAACATACTATAACACTACTCCTACTAGCGGAAGAATTTTGCATAGTGGAAAAGTTGAAAGTATACTAGAAGCATTCTTTATGGCAAAAGCTATGCTAAGGAAAAATAACTTTTCGGATAAGTCTCCCGGCAGCAGAGATAGCAAGAAGAATGTTTTGACCTTTACGCCCCTAGCAAGAAAGCTGTTCATTATTTCAAGAGGATAATACTCCTCATTTTTATTGTAGCGAATGGTATACATTAAAAAAAAATCGCTGTAGGATTTTTTGAAGCGGAGGTACAACTGCAAACAGAAGTTCGCAAACACCACCTCGCAAGAGAACTGTGAACGACAAAACTCCTCAGATACAAACCTAAAGTGTTTTACAAGGAAAATGGTATCCATCAAACAGAAGTCGCCGCCCATTCCACGTTTATGAGTGGGTCACGGAAAGCTTCTCATCGGCCGCCACCGGGAATCGAACCCAGTCTCCCAGTTACGAGACGGACATTCTACAAATGCACATTGCGGCCTCGAATTATCCAGACTCACATACAGCTAAATGCTAAATCACATGGCAGGTTGCTTCTTGGAATCCCGCCCAATGCTGGTGATTCACCAAAGATGGTAAGCAGACTCTCTTATAAAAGTGGAAAGAGCGATGACTTATGTTTGATGTTCCTAGTCCGTGCCAGTTGTGTGTATAAATCATTCGTTCGCCTCCTAGTTCTTTGTTCAGTTGCTGCTTACCATCTTTGGTGAATCCCCAGCATTGTGCGGGGTTCCAAGAAGCAACCTGCCATGTGGTTTGGCAGTTAGTCGTTTGTGAGTCTGGAGAATTCGAGGCCGCTGTGGTGCAGTGGTAGCATGTCCGGCGCGTAACTGGAAGACCCTGGGTTCGATTCCTGTTTCAGCCGATGAGAATATTTCCGTGACTCACTTATAAACGTGGAATGAGCGATAACTTCTGTTTGATGTTCCTAATTCACGTCAATTGTGTGTATTTAAATGGTATCCAGTGTGTGGACAAAGAAATTTTTAACTTCCGTTGCCCCTAACACGCTCCTGGACGACGAGATTTCAAGTTTTTGGATATTTTCTGACTTTTAACGTCCATGTCATATTTATATTTATATTTTTTATTTCAGCTGTTTTAGTGCAAATACATTTGAAAAAAATTGACATTGTTATAATGATTAAATGAAACAGCTAGGAAGATAGGGGAAAAGGCCTAACAACGTCCTGACATAGTCCCAGTCTCCCTGTATACACACAAGTCAAGCCCCGCAGAAACAGCAATCCAAATTATTGAACGTAAAATTAAATAAATATTAAAAAAAACTAGGAAAGGAAAAAAAAAGAAAGAAAGAAAGGGAAAAAAAAGAAAAGAGATGTAAATTCAACGTCTTTATCCACCCACTACCTATAGTGCTCATACCTTCCTACCGTCTCATATTGACAATCCCACCCCTCTGCCCCGTCACTTCTAATTAGTATTTAACAAATGAAGCTTTAGTTTCCTCTTGAAAATATTCAAATTATTAATCTCAAGAGGTAGGGAGTTTCAGTATTGCGGTGCTATGTAATTTATACTTTGCATTATATATGAGTTCTGGGAAAGACAGGTTTCAGCAAGTCGTGCTATCTGATATCGTTGCTATGTACATGCTTAGATATTATTATAAATTATTATTAATATTATTTTTAATCCTTTTGTACATTATTTCACCTAAATTGAAATTACATGACTGATTAAGAGTTACAATACCGCATGCGTGTTCGCAGACGCACAGGGGAGCATCTCCACCCTTCTTTCATCCGCCAGCGACATACAGGGCCTACACCTGGTCTCCTGGTGTGGGGAGCGATCAGATATCACTCCCGTACACAACTAGTGTTTGTACCAGGTACGTTAAACAGCACCTCCTACATAAACAACATCATTCAGCCCGTTGCTGTGCCATTTGTAAGGTCGGTCCGTCGTTGTGTTTTCCAGCAAGATAACGCACGCCCACACACGGCACGTGCAACGCAACATGCACATCAGGGTGTGAGACAACTTCCATGGTCTGTACGCTCACTGGATTTGTCCCCCATTGAGCACGTGTGGGATTTTATGGGACAACGACTTATCCGGTCTCCACGGCCAGCCACGACCATCCCCGATTTACGCGTCCATGCAGAGGATGCTTGAAACTCAATACCCCAAAGTTACATCCAACATCTGTACGACAGACTCCATGCCAGAATTGCACAGTGTGACGCAGCTCATGGCGGTTCAACCTCGTACGAACCATGTTACGTGGAAATGTTATTTTTCAGTTTACCAGCAAATACAGCAGTATTTTGCCATAATGTTTTGATCACGTTATCCTCTGTATTCCGTTATTATGCTGTATAAATTTCGTTGGTATCAGACGTCTCCTTCTTGGTGTTCTTTTTTCACTTTCCGCCAATGAATATACACACACATGAAACGCAGTCAAAGCCGGTTGTTGTACATGTATGCAAAGAATTAAGACATTCCTTCCCGGCACATTATCCCACGGTTATGGGTAATTCAAAGCCACTAGGATTAGAGTTGATTAATATCTTATAGGCGTTATGGAGCTCATAAGGCATATAGTCATTACAGCAAACACTCTGAGAGCTAAAAATTAACATGCTCTCGGTAAGAAGCAGCGTACTGCGATTTTTAGGGGTAACCAGAATTTTAAAATTTTCCCTGTCCTGATATAAAATCCCTTCTGTTACTTTTTTTTAGCAAGTGCTGTGTTGGTACCTCCTGTCTGGATATTGTATTTATGTTGCTTTACCCTGCAAGACAAATTCCGTCCGGAATTTGTCTTGCAGGGTAAAGGAACATTAATAAAAAAACATATATTACTGTTTTGCAGGGTAAAGGAACATAAATAAAAACTTTTATTTCTTTTTGTAATGACTATATATGCCTTATGAGCTCCCAAACGCCTATAAGGTATTAATTAACTCTAATCCTAGGGGCTTTGAATTACCCGTAACCGTGGGATAATATACCGGGAAGGAATGTCTTCCTTCTTTGCATACATGCACAACAATCGACTTTGACTGCGTTTCATGTATGTGTATATATATATATTATGCGGATCTTGTCAATTTGGTCGTTCCATCTGAAGATGGGCCATGCGATGACCCGAAAGTACTCATGTCTTTTAATCTGTTTTTTAAATATCATAAGGTTTTATTAAATTGATGTCTCATAATATGAGTTAATTTGATTTAAGCTAAGCCGAGTTTTATTTTATTTTCAATTATCCGCACAAAGACTGCTTTTACTCGAGAGATATAGCTTGGGCGACTCATCAGTGATTGGACTTATACTAAAGATTTTGTGCTTCGTACCAGTTAAATAAATGTCACGAAATGGCGTTAAAAATACAACAGTTAACAGAATTGCCGAAGCTCAAAGATCTGCTGTGATCTTATAAGACCCCAAATGCCGTAGGAAGGTTAATGGATCTTTGGTTTGCAACATGTGTTCATCGAAAGATGTCTAGAAAATTTATATTACTTTTGGTAATAGTTATGTTTGACGTACGGGCTAAGCATGTGTTAACTTCTATGATTTATGTAGTGTAGCTGATGAACCCAGTAAATTGCTAAAAAAATCTCTCTCCTCTTCCTTGTGTTTTCAAACTGACAAATCTGTGGAATTTGAGAAATACGTGAATTCATGCATGCAGTTTATTTTTAAGTACAAGAAGCTAAACATGGTGAATCTTAATCTCCAAATTATGAACATGTAGCAAATTTCAGTTTTTTAGGTGTTCATGGTATTTGTTATACATTTGATGGAGGAAATAAGACATTTCACAGGTAGAATAAAAGTTTTAAACTATACTTTACAGTGAGTTTTGATAAAATGTGGTTTAAAAATCTACAAAAATTATCCTCCACTCCCATCCCATGCACAATCTTTTTTTCACATAGGTCAAATTTCAAACATATAAGAGGATTCCCTAAATACCCCATATTTAATTCATAGTTTCTTTTAAATGCATGTGAGCATGCAAGCAATATGCTTTTCACTCGGAAAACAGATTCTGCGTACGGTACAGTAAGATTTGAGTCTAGAATTTCAGCTGCAGGCGCGATTTTGCACATGACAAGTTTTCCTGATTTCCCACCCTGCATGAGAACTCTCTTAGGCTCTTCTGATACCTTTGGACACTAACGGATCCACAAAATAAATCGAGATAAAGCACAGATTCTCATAGACACAGTTCAAAGCTATGGAGGCTTCATGCTGAGTGTAGTTCCCGGGAAAGGAGCTTGGCGGCGCCAATCTCACTGCTCGGGGTGCGTGCTGCCTTTATAACAGCTCGCTGCAAAACAAACGCAGAATGCTATTTTTGCTTTTCGCCTTTTTTCGTAAAAGTGAAAATTCTGTTCGGATTTCTTTCGGTTAACAAGAACAGGTACTAATGTAGGTCTTTCGAAGTGGCGTCAAGGGAACTTTTCGGAAAGTGGGGGATACCTGTACATGAATATCGAATGGCATTTTAAAAAATGGCATGAAGTGTTCATTCTGTCGTGCATCATGTGATCATCACAAACATGTAATCAGAGAGACAGACAAACTGATGGGGGCTAAAATGGAGGGTGTGGTTCCTTTCGTTTAACTCTTTGAAAGACGTGCTGCGAAAATAAGCTAAATGTATAATTCTTCAGGCTCACGTGATCTTCTGCTCCTTGAATACGAATCATGTTTTCGAATTCATTGTGAGTTTTACTGCTGTGAATAAATGACGCAGAAACGCGTTTGCGTCGGCCTCATTGACTTCTGTTCGTGACCTTCACGGTTTCTGGAATTGATTTTAGTGTGAAAAATAATTGACGAATTAAGAACAGCTACATGTGCCTGAAATGAAAATAACACGTCAGTACCTTCTCACGTGTCAGTTGTCTTTGACATACATTTTATTCATTATTAAAAATGGCAGTAAAGTAGCGTTTTGCATTTTAATATTAATCAAGCTGTTTTGATTTGTAGTTAGAAAACAAACTTGAAACGAGCTGCCACCTTTTTTTTTTTTTTCGCTTATTCAGTTTTTCATTCCTGCGGGCTTTCTCTCAGAATACATGCATGCCTGCACAGATGGCGTATTTCCTGTCTGCTTCTTTTTTCCCCTCGTTACTTTTAATAAATGCGTATGCACAAAATCCTGCAGTGGAATTGTTTCTGCCGAAATGTTTTATTACGTTTAGAATTCGGTGGTGAATGTTTAATTGGAACTACCGTTCCAGCTGTTGTTTGAAGAAAAGAAAAACGCAGTAAATCTTACAATATTATAAAGTTTTTCAAATTAAACTTCAGTGGCCTCATAAAAACAGTTTAATGAACAGTCTTTTGGCGCTTGGAATGAAGTGCAGTTATTTCTTTGTAGCCTAAAATTTCGTAACGCGTAGAATTAATTTAGTGGGCGTGACGTTGCTGAAGCAACCGCTCTTTATTTCATCGCATTTTTTCCCCTCTGATCTTTTTGTTTTTTTCCCCCTATATGTCTCGGAGAAACAATTGCATTTTTTTTGGCTTAAGTTGAGAGAGAAGGAATTCCAGTAAATAACTTTCAAGAGGAAAGATTGTTCCGTATAGATTATTTTACCAATGATTTGTGAAAGCGAAAAAAAAGGACGGTATTTTTTAATGTTTTTTTTACCTCGTTTGTAAAATGAAACAAATATATAGGAAAAGGTTTTGAAAGCAGGGAGTTCAACTCACGTAAAAAAAAACATCTCTAGAAGAAATGTACGTTTGGAGATCACGCCAAGTTTGCATTTAGATGATCTTATATATTTTTCCCCCGAAGCTTAGCCAGCTTATTAGATGTTTTCTTTAATTTAAATATTTATAGAAGCTTATCTCTAGAAATGCGTAAATATAAATTAAAAAGTATACTAGTAGCTATCGTGTAGTTTTATTGGCTGGGTATTTTTCATCCTAGAATTTTCCCTGTATTGTTTTTTTTACGTCTAGACGTCGAGTTGTCAGTGACTCAGAAGCATACATATTTCTTTTCATCGGGATGATTCCTAGTAAGTGTATCTCCCCTTCAGTTCGAGCTGATATTATACTCATATATTAAGATTCGTCTTGGAATACGGTTTACAAATCAAGGAACAAGAAATGTTTTCGCACAAGGGTCCTCTTAAAATAATGCCTCTTCGCAAACGTCCTGTCTGTCAGTTGAAATATTTTAATGAAATTTAGTGTGCGCATTTCGCACAGAAATCTCCTGAATGTTCTCAAATACATTGTCGAACCGTATATAGCGAAGTTGAAGGGAGAGTCAAAAACGTTCGATATGTGCGATCTTCGTTATATAACCGGACAGACGAAAAAGGGCCATTTTGGCATATTACACATTACGCGAGGGTAAAATTAGTGAATCGCAAACTATTTATCAATTAGTTGAAGGTAAATGATACTTGTTAATTGAAAACTATAGCTAGCGAAACATCAGGTAACCACAAACATATTTGCCGTTTTCGGAGACTGAGACAAAGTATAGCACATACGTGCCACAAAAGCAATTTATTCATCAAAATAATTAACGAAGTCTTCAACAACGTGCCAACGTTTTGCGAACGTGTTGGCAACTTATACATACCCCTGCGGTAAAATGCCGGGTCGTGGGAAGAGAAAATGTTTTGGAGGGGAGGTGGCAGCGTGCAACTCATCAAAGTGGAAGAAGTCGTGTCTCCATGCAAATGATTGTCTAGTAGAAGAAACAAATGATAGTATTTATTTATTTCGTATCAGAAGCGTGCACAGTTCATTCATAAAATCACAAATACACTAATGAGAATAATCACAAAATCAAAATGATAAAACGTACACAGTACTAAAAAATAAACAAACTGAACCATCAAACTGTAATGACGTGCCGATCGTATTGCTTTTTCTGAAGCAAATACTAAATCCTTCATTTCACACCCCACTGGGTTCAGGCAATAGTCTAACGAACGGGACATTGTTTGTATATCCCCACAATCACAAAAATGTTGTTCAGATTGAAGAAAACCCCATTTTACCAAATTGTCTCTTTATCTTACCACGCCAATCCTCATCCTATTAACAGTTCTCCACACAGTCCATCCGTATTGATGTCCAGGCGAGTGTCCTCCGCTGGGTTCATCCACTCCGCCAAACTGCCAAGTTGGGATGTCCATTGGTTTACACGTACTCTCTGTGGTTGATTAGTGATCTCTTTAGCACACTTCATAAAACGTTTGCTTGATTTCAGCCTGGATATGCAGGGCATATAGCCATGCATAACATGTCTGACATCCCTAAGATAATTAATACA
The DNA here is from genome assembly GCA_039090855.1 of Macrothele yani. Taxonomy (NCBI): domain Eukaryota; kingdom Metazoa; phylum Arthropoda; class Arachnida; order Araneae; family Macrothelidae; genus Macrothele; species Macrothele yani. The sequence goes on along the minus strand of CM077006.1, from coordinate 24,379,348 downwards.
GACATTTAACGTGGACCAGGAACATCAAACAAAGATCTTCTCTCTTTCCACGTTTATAAGTGAGTCACGGAAAAATTCTCATTGGCCGCCACCGGGAGTCGAACCCAGGGTCTTCCAGTTACGCGCCGGATATGCTTCCGCTACACCACAGCGGCCTCGAATTCCCCAGACTCACACACGCTAACTGCCAAGCCAATTTGGCAGGTTGCTTCTTGGAGCCCCGCACAATGCTAGTGATTCACCAAAGATGGTAAGCAGCAAATGAACAAATAATTAGAAGGCGAATGAATAATTAATACAGACATTGAAAGGCGAATGAATAATAAAAAATACATAAATGTCTGTATTAATTATTCATTTGCCTTCTAATTATTTGTTCCCTAGCATTGGCGGCCAATGAGAATTTTTCCGTGGCTCATTTATAAACGTGGAAAGAGCGAAGATCTTTGTTTGATATCGCTAAGGTATTTTGTCATTTACACATCCGATTGTATCTTTCTCCTTATTATAAACAAATGATGGTCAAGAAGAGATATCTGGTGAGTACGCTTGATGACATAAAAGCTCCGACCCAAGTTCTTTGATAGTGTTTCTGGTCAATGAAGCGGAATAGGCACGAGCGTTATCTTGAAGGAGCAGAACTCCCTTTCTGTTGACTAGTGTTGCTTCCTTCTTTTTCAAGTCCTCGTGCGCACGGTTTCAGTTCTTCACATTACACTGCAGCGGTGATTGTGTTTCGCCACGTTGCGAGAGTTCATAGTGAACAACACCACGTGCTGTCTGTCCACCATACACACAGCATAACTTTACGTGGATGCAGTGAAGGCTTCATTGTTTAATATAATGAGTCACTGGTGGACAACCAATGTCTGGAACGCTTTGGGGTGCTGTACTGGACCCAATTCTCATCACATATGATTACGCTATCCAAAAATGGTTCCTTGTCATAGCGAGACAGCAATGTAAATCAAGCTGAGACACGTTGCTGTTTATTCACTGAATACAATTCGTGGGGGACCCACTTGGACGATTTGTATACTTTGCCTATTGCATGCAGATGTCTTCGGACGGTTTTATCACTGACACCAATAGACTGGGCTAGTTTCTGGCATGTTTGGCTTCTGTCCTGTTCAATAGCAAGATTCAGGGCCTTTGTGTCAAGTCTAACAAGATGACCACTCCGAGCCTTTTCTTGAAGGGATCCATCTCAGTCTCTGGACTTTCGAAGCCAATTCCCAGCTGTGCGTTCCTTCACAGCATCTGCCCGGGATGCTAAGCAAATGCGACGAGTTTGTTTCTGCATCAGATAAACCGAGTTTTAATTCGTGTAACAAACACCCACGAATAATCTCCACCGATACCGCCAATGTAATCGCACGTCTTTCCACTCCCAAACTGCGTACTCATCTGATTCATATGCGCAGGGCATTTTGGGATTTCAGCTGATGATATGTCGTGAGTGAAACGTAGTCTCTCGGAAAATTCAACCAGTACAAGGTGTTTCCTTTGCTCCCTCGAAAAACGGCAAATACTTTTGGGGTTACTTTAAAAATATGAGTGAGATCTGTAATACGCAAAACATTTAACGGAAATGTTAGGCGGATATTGTGAGCCAATTGTTGTTTCGTGCTTATGATTTTCAACTGCCTCTGATGCAAAAAAACCTACGATTTGCTATACAGAGATTAAGTGATTGAAAGGTGGCGTAGGGTGGAAATAAAACACAGAATTCGTCCCTGCAATGTACGTTTGAAAAGCATGCGCGTGTATTAGTGGGGGAGGGGTAGTAAAAAACAACTGTAACATTCTTATCTTCATGCGAACTGACCTACCTGTAGAGGAAACCACTGGGTCTGGCCAACAGCAGGCAATTCTTGATTTTCCAGCGAAAGCAATTTTAAAAAACTGAGTTAATGTCACTTATTTTGTTTGCTGTTAACAGTGCTGAACTTCGATATTTGCGGTTTTTGGCAAAAATTATTTTTCGTAATATGGGGTTAAATTACGAAGTTTGAGGGATCTATAAAAATTTCGATTTATGCGGAAATATGTACTATGTGAGTTAATGTGTGTTCGACACTACTGCTCAAAATAGTCCCCCACAGTAATCAAGAAATTACGCCATCGTTTAATCCAATATGTGTAGCCAGTTTGGGAAAATTCCGTTGTCTAATATATAGCCAAGGATCTGTCTGTGTAACCTCATCGGTATCCTCAAAATGTTCACCACGGAGACTTTCTTCCGAGACCGAACGAGAGAAAATCAGAAGGTGCCAAATAAGAGTTGTATATCGTATATAGAATTTCTATCCGTCCCGTTTTGGCAGTTCAATACGTTTCAAATGAGGTGTGAGGTCGAGTGTTGTCGTCGTCGTGTATGAGGACAGAATAAAGAGGCATGTATGGTCTCTTCCTGCGGGATAGCTTTCCTGAGCTTCTTTTGTGGCTCAATACAGCGAGAACTGATGATAGTGACTTTTTCAACAAATCAACAAGGATGAAGCCTCTGACATCCCACCCTTTGTCTAGCACAATTTGGGAATTGTACAGTATGTTTCAAGTGAGATGAGGTCGGTCGTTGTGTTGGAGGACAGAACGAAGAAGCTTCTCTGGTCTGTTGCGAATGGCTTCCCTGAGTGTAATTAGTGTGTTTGCAAAGCGAGAACTGTTGACAGTGCCACTTTGTTCAAGAAAATCATCGACAATGAAGCCTCTGACATCCCATTTTATCCAGCCCATTTTGCCAATGGTCCAACATGCTTCAAGAGAGATGTGAAGTCGGGTCTGTCGTTGTGTACGATGACAGAACGAAGAGGTATGTATGGTCTGTTCTTGTGGGTGGCTTCTCTGTACGTTTTAGGTCTCAATACGGCAAGAACTGTTCACAGTGCCACCTTTTTTTTCAAGAAAATTAACAATAATGATGTGTCTGACATCTCAGAAAAATGTCATCATTATTTTTCGTTTTGTTTAATGCTGTGTCTTGAATTTCTTAGACCTAGACTATGCCTTTTGCCGCTTTGTATAGACTACGGTTTTGTCTGGATCATCAAGGAATGCCTCTGTGTTTTCTCTTCATTAACAACAACGGAAAGAAATGAGTCCTGGTTCACCCCAAACGTTCCCAACAGATCTCTGCAAATTTCGACCGTCTGGTCCCGGTGCTCCTGTTTTAATTGTCGTGGAACCCACTTTGCACACACTTCCCGATGTCTGAGGCTATGAATCATTGTCTTCACAGCACTGAAACCACAATGCAGTGCATTAGAGAACTCCCGAATTGTCGCACGTCGATCATTCCAAATGGGTTCCTCAACTTGTCGTTGGTTCTCGTCTCTGATTGCAGTTAAAGATCTTCCGCTCATTTTTTTTTGCCGGCCATTGAGATTTCTCCTACCTGAAACTTCATCGATCTTCACGCATTCCTGATGTCCATTGTCGCATTTCCATTCACAATTTTCAGCCTCATATGGATCCTCGTCGCTTAGCAACCTTCCGTACTCAAAAACAGCCCTTTGTTTTAAAAGAAGATCCATCTTTTGCTTTGACCAATCTAAACACAAAGGTGTAAATTTACTCAGGTCTTTCTCGATTTATACAACCTTCAAGATAGAAAACGAAGGCACAAAAACGACGTTTCACAAATGAAAGACGTACACTGAAGAGCAATTGAATTAGAGACAGCTGGCGTTATGCAAATGTGGCGCTGTGGGCGGCACTGTAAACGGAAACGACATGACGTATGCAGCGATCCGACAATATAAGGAGTGATGTGACGGGAATCAGTAAGAGTCAGGACGTAGTATGGGTAAGACGAAGGATCTAAGCGCATTTGATCGTGGGCAAATTGTCGGGGCCCGACGAATGGGTCACTCCATCTCGGAAGTCGTGCAGGCACTGGGATTTTCACGAGCCACTGTGTCACGGGTGCACCGTGAGTTCATCGAATCCAGTAAAACCATCCCTGCCAGGGCCAACTGCCGTGGACAACAGCGTGTGGATGAGCGGGGTCATCGTCGGCTAGCTCGCATTGTAACAGCGGATAGACGGGCCACAGTGCAAGAAATCACTCGGCAATTTAACTCTGGTGCACAAAAACGTGTAAGCAGCCACACCATCCAGAACCATCTCCTCGCTGTGGGGTACAGAAGCCATCGTCCCACGAGGGTACCGCTGCTAACCGCACATCACAGAGGGCAAAGATTAGCATGGGCGCGGGAACATCGCCACTGGACCCTAGACATGTGGAAAAATGTTGCCTGGACTAATGAGTCGAGATTCACGTTCGCACATGCGGATGGCAGGATACGAGTACGGCGCAAACCACATGAAGCGATGGATCCTTCTTGCCAGCAGGGTACTCTTCAAGCTGGTGGGGGTGGCATTCTCGTTTGGGGACTGTTTACGTGGACTGAAATGGGACCCCTGGTACGTGTAACATCGTCCCTCACAGGTCAACGTTACCGGGATATCGTGGACGACCATTTGCTCCCGCTTATGCGTCTTCAACATCCCATTGGGGACCTCATCCTGCAACAAGACAATGCACCGTGCCATCACTCCCGAATTGTATCCGAATGGTTGGATGAAAACTCCACGGACGTGACCTCGCTTCCTTGGCCAGGTAGGTCACCTGACCTTTATCCCATCGAGTACATCTGGGATGCCATCGAGAGAGATGTTCGAGACTCTGACCCCCCTCAATCAAATCTTCGTGAACTGTGGGAGCTTGTTCAAGGGTCGTGGATCCGTATGGTTTCCCAACGCTTCCGGTGTCTTGTGGAGTCCATGCCGAGACGAATCGCCGCCGTAATCAGGGCGAAAGGTGGTGCTACATGTTGCTAGACAGGTATCTATAATTCAATTGCTCTTCAGTGTATGCCGCTGCAAAGTCCGCGCGCACGAGGGCCGACACTGGAGCGTCTCAATATCTGAGAGCTGCTATTGTTAAATCGGAATACTAACATTGCATCAAACTAAATACTTTGGTAGGTAATAATCATAGATAACTTATAAGGGATTATATCGACGGCGCTGTTAAACATATGTTTGCGCTGTTAGAACCGTGAAACCACATTGAGCTGGTCGAGATGACGGAGCGGGCCATATTCAGAGTTGGAAACGGGTCAAAAACTTTGGACCCGGACGAATCTGCTTTGAACTATTAATACGAAACTCAGTTTGTAATGATACACTATCGTTGTCGACCATAATCAATCCACTGCTGGATGAAGGTCTCCCCAAGTCTCTTCCACAAGGGCGTATAATTTACTCACCTACACAAAGTGTTGAAACTGTCGTTCTTCACATAACCTAACTGTTTTACACATTTTTTCAAACACGTCTGCGAGTCTATTTAAAAAGTCTCTCCACATATTGTGTCCGTGTATTGTTGATAGTGCTACGGTCCAAAAGTTTAGCATTATTTAAATACAGTATATTTTATTCCAGTTTTGCTGTTTTCGTAATAACATATATCAAGGTTCAGAATATGTTTCACAGCAACACCAATTGTCACCAGTTTCTAATGAGTTGAAAGTTTCCAAAATGTAGATGTTGATTTCATCAGTGCCCATCAGAAGGAAGGAGCACTCATGAAATCAACATTGACATTCTGGAAACTTTCAACTCATCACAAATTTAGCCTTTTTTCTCTGGCTCGTTGCTGTTCATTTTAAATTGATATTGAATATGTTTGTCATATTGACAGCATTTGAGTGTGAGTTTGTTCTTGTATTTTATATTGTGGAGTCACAAATATTGAAGTCTTTGGCAGAAATTTTGGAAAGAAATTCCGTTCATGTGCATTTTACTCGAAGCTGGTAATGTTATTCTCAGTAAAAAAGAAAAAAAAACTTTTCAAGTGAATACTGTACGTAGTATTTATTCAATGTATGTAGTATGGTAACCATGGATACGAATCCCTATGGCAAGTTACTACTTTTTGGCAATTTCAGCTCACTTGTGTCTTTTTTTTTTTTTTTTTTTTTTTTTGCTTTTATAAGGCTCTTTATGATTTTCAGTTTGTAACCTGACAAGGAATATTTATTTTTCTCTATCATCCTATTAAGATAACAAAAGTGGTGTTTTTTTTTTTTTTTTTTTTTTTGATTGGAGGTTTAACGACCACCGTGAGCAACTCAATGGGCTATAAGCAGTCGCCCGTCCCTAATTTAGGGTCACTGGTTCCAGGGAAGGAGAGAGCCAGTGCCGTGAGACAAACACAACATCCATGCCTCACCGGGATTCGAACCCGGACCCCTTACGGACGAATGATCAGAGGCCAGCGCCTTAGGACCACTGCGCCACCGGGGCGGCAAAGTGGTGTTTCTACTGCTCTTTTAGAAATTTTGTTCAGAAGACTCCTTCAGTTTCTCACAAGTACGAAGTGGAAATACTAAGTGTAACAAAAATTCATTTTATATTACAAAATTTTAGTTAATTCGAAAAATTCAAGTTCGTTTATCCAAGTTCCTTAAAATCTTAAATGCTTGCATCAGCCGTACGTTTCAATCAGGGAGGGAGGAAGGGGGTGGGCGGTAGGGGAAGTGGTCTCACAGAAAAGTTGGGTGGGTTGAAGCCCACCCCTGCTCACTCGTAGCGGCGTCGTGCCTGTATAGCAACCAAATGAAAAGCATGCACCTGTAAAAGTTCATTAAAACTTCAAAATCCTATTAACTTGAAACAAATCAAAGTGTGTTTTCTTTAAATCGCAGAATTGGAATGAAGTTTCCGTTGAACTGAAGTCCTAACCGAAGATGAATTACTTTTAGTACTTTGCAAAGGCTTTGATATTGTAGTTTGTGCAAATGAATATTAGTATTTTTTTTTACTTAAATATTATGATTTTCTCCGCAAAATGTGCACTAGCTGCGTGGAATCTGAATATAAATGGCAAATCACCGCAGCAAACTCTTCGTCTGTTACTTAAAACAAGATGGCCTTGCTTAAAGGGAGCGCCATGACCCGCTCAAAACGGCGCCTGTATTTTCACGTCTTGCGGGATTAATATTCAATCTAGTATCTTCTGTACGATATCTGTGGCAATAATTAAGAAACATTACGAGCTGTATTACATACTGAAACAGTGTTAATACTGCAACAACCCTCATACCTTTTTAGCTCTTTCTTAACATAGCCGCGATCCAGCGAGAGCCGTGGCATAATTTTTTTTTGGTTCATTCCGTAGTAGAATCATCGCGAACTAAAAGAAAAATATAATTCATGCCCTTTTGTTTTAACAACAACAACCCCCCCCCCCCCCCCATTTTATTCCGCTAAACCGATGTGGTTTGGGATTTCTCTTAATGGAATGTTTAATTTAACTTCGTTCCCATCCATGCTATCGACACTAAACCCGAACTTCGTGTTTCCTGTAAACCGACATCGCTGCTGACGCCGAAACTTCCGACCCGATCTCTCTCTCCAAAACTACGATCCCGTCTCTTGCTTCCACCTCAAAAGTGTGTCTTCTTTTCAAACTCCAGTAAAGCTGTTCTATCGGATTTTCGACCTAGAGCGCTCTTGAGATAATCCTATCGCCGCACAAAGACAGCTACAAAACACTTGAAATACTTATGTACTAAGCCGATTGTAAATCAACTAATCGCGTGCATCTGACAGCAACAGCTTTAAATATGCTGATTTCGTCCGCTCTGCTCGGAAATGGCGCGAACAAAGAAATTTCAAGTGGGAATGTTCATAGGCATACATATTTGCAATCATTTTCTTATGACCCGGGGCTAGCGAATCTTGCAAATGCGTTCAGAGTCTGATAATCTGCTCCGTTCTCATTAATATTACATTTCGTAATATAACATAGCTGAATTTCGATACTTCTGATATATTTCGCTGAGTTCTAAAACTTTTGCCCAGTGTAGTTTTGTAAGAAGCGTGTAAAACATAAGTCACTGGTAAAGTCGCGATGAAGATTCTTCCTTTCGTTCTTAATGCACTGGCAGGGATAAACATTGGTTCAAAAGAGAGAAATATTCATGGATATTTACCATGAGAGCGATATCACACCCAAACTCACGATTGCTGTTTGCCGAGCAGTTGTCTAAAAAATAAATAAAAGAAGTGTAAGGGCTTCAGCGTGGGCAGACCGCAATGTTTTTATCATAAGAACCTCGGCTCTTAGCCAGAAAATCACGGTAACTGTTTTCGTTGAATCTTGGCACTAACGTTAGTAATCGTTTCGCACCTTAGTGTCTTGTAAATGAAATGCTCTCTATAACTATTTTCATATTCAAATTTGGACACACGAATGCCCTTAACACCGGCATTTCCAATTATATTCTTAATGTACTTAAATAATTAAAAAAAATTTCGCCGTGCAGCGTGAAATAGAATCGGCATTTCTCTGTTTTCGCCGCGGGATGGTACCGATATGACACACCATTCAAAGATAGATGAAAGCTGCGAATCAGAAATGTTTTGATTAGCTGCACTTCTGTGCTGAATAAACATCAGAAATAGACAATCTGTACTAAAATTCCCCAATCGGAATTATACTTTAGAATTTTACAGTGAAAAAGGTGGTTGTCGTAGACGTTTCGTGAATGATTCCTTCACAACAAATGACCGTGAATGGTTCGCTCTCTTCCCTCTGATCATTCAATCCGCCATTAGTGCGAGAAAGGTATTTTCCGGCGCTCCCGATGAGAAAAGTGATATCCAGAAGTCATAAGTGTCCATCGTTATGTTGTGGCATGCTACAGAGGTGGCGTGCGTGTCAAGACGGCAAGTTGCGGTTATAAGCACTTGTCGGCGTAGCTTAATTAGGAAAGCATTCGGTTCCGTAACAGAAGAATGCGCGTTGGATTTGCGCCACCGGCAAATGGGTTTTACGCTATATTGTCGCATGTTTCGGGTTATGACGTACTATAGAGGTGTACGTGATAACTTGTCGGGGCAGCTCAATTGGGAAAGCCTTCGGTTCCGGAGCAGAAGGATGGGGGTCCTGTTCAGAGTTGGAAACGGGTCTAAACTTTTGGGCCCGGACACGACCCTAATGTCATATAATTGGACCCATATATACACTGAAGTACCAGAAAAATTGATGCAGACGAGTTTATGCAAAATACATAGCAACATCACCTATGCGCGTACTCGGTTGCTTCCGCCAGTGCGTATATAAAGCGATAGACATCCTTGCCAGCTTTCAGAGCTGTTTTCAGCATGAGAATCACAAGTAATAACGATTTAAGCTATTTTCAACGCCGTGTCATAGTTGGCGCTCGTGAGATGGGCCATAGTATTTCGGAGGTAGAAAGGAAGTTCGGATTTTCACGGACGACCATTGCAAGGGTGTACCGTGACTACAAGAATTCCGGCAAAACCTCCAACATATGATACCAGTGTGGCCGTAAAAAGACATTGGGTGAGCGGTGACCATCGTTGGCTGTCAAGAATCGTTTCACGCGATAGGCGTGCAACACTCTCGCAGGTATCATCGCAATTCAATGCTGGAGCCTCTACAAGCTTCGGCGTCTGGAGTGTGCAACGTACCCTGCACGATATGGGCTTTGGGAGCCGACTCCCAACTAGAGTCCCTTTGATGGGTGCACGACACAAAGCTATGCGCCTGGCTTGGGCACGGCAACACCGCCACTGGACACTTGATGACTGGAAACAAGTAGCCTGGTCTGACGAGTCGCGTTTCCAACGGTATCAGGTAGATGGAAGGATTCATGTGTGGCGCAAACCCCATGAAGCCATGGATCCCGCCTGTCAACAGGGAAATGTACCTGCTGGGGGGGGGTCCGCAATGGTATGGGATGTGTTTAGCTGGACTTCACTGGGACCCCTGGTACGTCTACAAACTTCTATGACCGGCCAACGCTATTTGCGCATCCTTTCTGGCGAGGTACACCAGTTCATGTCCTGCATTCATGCTGATGGGTTGGGCCTGTTCCAGCAGGACAATGCCCCTCCACAGAAGTGTCGGGACGCCACATTATGGTTAGAGGAGCATTCGTCTGAGTTTGGGGTGTTGCAATTCCCACCCAAGTCCCCAGATGTGAGCGTGATAGAACTCATTTGGGAATGCGCTATCGAACACATGAATTCGAGACCTCGGAATACACCCGAATTGTGGAACGCTCTGCAGGAAGTATGGTGTGCCTTGCCTACAGCATATTTCCAGAAGCTAGAGGAGTCCATGCCCCATCGTATTTCTGCAGTCCTGCGCTCCCGTGGGGACCTACCAAGTATTAAACTGGTGTACCAGTTTTTCTGGCACTTCAGTTTATATATATAGAGAGAGATACACAAGATACAGTAATAACACAAAACAGTAATTAACTGTCTTGCGTTATTACTAAACGAATTCATTCCACACAACAAACAACTGCTGCTAACGACCTTCTCTCTTCACTTCCTCCTCTGCCCTTGGAGTTGTTTCTTTCCGGTAAATAGTACGTATATATGTAGAGGTACAGTACCGCCATCTGTGAGGCAGAATTGTCATTACAAGTAGTTTATCTGAATAAACGGAAATTTTATATACACTATATACCAACAAGTAATTGGACACCTGTGATAGCAAAGAAAAACGAAGTTTGTTCACCTTCAATAGTTGGTGGAGCCTCCACGAGCGGCGATTACAGCTGCGACCCTCCGGAGCATACTCTCAACCAGGCGTTGTACGACGGCTAGCGGTATTTTCTTCCACTCGGCTTGAAGAAGACAAGTCAGTTCCTTCACCGATTTCGGACGGTGTGGGGGGAGGGGCACCCCTTAAGTCGACGCTCCAACTCTTCCCAGAAGTGCTCGATAGGGTAAAGGTCCGGGCTCTGCGCAGGCCAGTCTATTCGATTAACCTCATTGTCACCATACCAAGCCATGGTGGACCTCGCAACATGACAGGTGGCATTGTCGTCCTGAAAGTAACATGGGTCCACCCCGTAAAACTGCCACAACGTAGGAAGCGCATGGTCATCCAAAATGGTGAAGTAGGTCTCGGCGTTGCCGCCCCGGTGGCGCAGTGGTCTAAGGCGCTGGCCTCTGATCATTCTTCCGTAACGGGTCCGGGTTCGAATCCCGGTGAGGCATGGATGTTGTGTTTGTCTTACGGCACTGGCTCTATCCCTTCCCTGGAACCAGTGACCCTAAATTAGGGACGGGCGACTGCTTATAGCTAATTGAGTTGATCACGGTGGTCGTTAAACCTCCAATCAAAAAAAAAAAAAAAGGTCTCGGCGTTGAGTCTACCAGGAATTGCGACCAAGGGTCCCGTGCCATACCAGGAGAAACACCCCCATAGCATAATTCCACCGCCGCCGAGCTTCACAGTTGGCACAATACATTCCTGCAAGAGGCGTTCTCCAGGCAGACGCCAAACCCAGACCCTGCCATCCGAACGGTAGAGAGTGAACCTTGATTCGTCGCTCCAGAGAACCTGTTTCCACTGTTCAACGGACCACTGTCGACGTTCTTTGCACCACGTTAGCCGAGCAGCGCTATTGGACTCGGTGATCAAAGGCTTGTGGGCGGCAGGACGTCCATGATAACCGAGCAGATGGGCTTCCTTACTGACGGTATTCGTCGAAAGAACACTCCCGGATGCCTGTTGAAACTCCTCGCGAATGTGGCCCATCGATTTGGTGCGGTTCTTCCGAATTTCTCCGGCCAGCACCCGTCGGTCTCTAACTCCCAGTTTTGTGGGTCTGCAGGGTCAGGGCACATTCCGATAGTCACCTCTCATCTTCCACTTGCCAATCACGTAGGCCACTGTCGAATTTGTGTACTCCAACTCGCTGGATATGTCACGTATGGATCGGCGATTTCTGTGATACCCGACGATTACACCTTTCTCGAAATCAGAGAGCTCCGAACTGCGTGGCATCTTGCATGCGACTGGTTGCGTTGTTGCTTCCCGCACGATATTTAACGGCGGCGGCGGTGACGTGTATCAGGACCGCAGATCTCGTCGATTGCAGGTGTGTCCAATTACTTGTTGGTTGATAGTGTATATACACACACAGGGCGTTCAAAACTTTCTCCGCAGTGTGGATCGTTATGCTACTGTATATGGTCGTAGGTTATATAGAAATCAGACAAACATTATTAGGGAAGGTATAATTTACTCACTTCCCTTCGGGAAGTGTTGAAGTTGCGTCCTTCACATGACCTAACTTTTTTACAGATGTTTTCAAACACACCTGCCAGAGTCTAAAAGTTCCTCCCCAGTAGTGTTAACGCCGTTTCTTTTGTGATGATTAAGGCTGTTCCACGTTTCACAGCCACACCTATTTTTACAAGCTTATGATGAGTTAAAAGTTCCCAAAATATGGATGCTGATTTCATCATTGCCCCTGAGGGGGGGGGGCACTCGTGAAATCTAATTTACATTTTGGAAACTTTCAACTCGTCACAAGCTTGTGAAATTCGGTGTTGCGTATTCTTGTTCCTTAACGAGATGATACAACTCGCACCTTTCACTCTCCCCTTTTTTTGTTTTCAACATGTACGTATTTGTTGGCCACGACGCCTTTTTCAATCTTCTTAATATTAAATTCATATATGTTAGCAAATACGGCATTAATTCCGACACGACATGCAATAGGACGGATATTAGCATTTCAAACGAAAACCTCTGAATGCTCAATGCAAAAAGATGCTATATGAAAAGTAATTCTAAGTCGTACAATGTGACACGCAGGGTGTGAGAGAGTGAATCACCAGAGAAGCAGGCGACAGGCGTTTTAATGTATCTTGCTTCGGGCAATCGGACTGAAAACAAACGCAAAGGAAGTATCTTTTTTTTTTTTTTTTTTGGTTGAAGGTTTAACGACCACCGTGAGTAACTCAGTGGGCTATACGCAGGCGCCCGTCCCTAATTTAGGCTCACTGGTTCCAGGGAAGGGAGAGAGCCAGTGCCGTAAGACAAACACAATATACATGCCTTACCGTGATTCGAACCTGGACCCCTTCCGGGCGAATGGTCATAAGCCATCGCTTAGACCAGTGCGCCACCGGGGCGGCAAAAGAAGTATCGTTTTACGATATGGTGTCGGTGCTTCTACACCAGATCTGTCCTCAATTGAACCTGTCTATTTTCAATTGAGGACAGATCTGGCGTTCTAATGTCGTCGGTCGGTGGAAATCTTCGTTGTTTTAAGAAAGAGACAATATTTCTGCATGACTAATCATTTCCACTCCGCGGGCTCCAGTACGAGGCACAAAAGTCAACAGTGTGCATTTTTTTTTTTTTTGCATTTTGTTTTCTTTTACAAAAATAAAACTGAAATAAAACCGGTTCGAAATTGGGTCAGGTACACCTTAACGCGTTTGACCCACAGGAAATTGTTGATCCGTTGAGCCGTGACCCGTTTGCATCTTTGGTCCCGTCCCGTCACCGGCGAATTTCTCTTTTCACTTTGGCTCCCGAACGTATAAAAAAAAAAAACAAAAAAAAAATGTTTGATGCTGCTTCCACACATCGTCTGGATTTTTTTTTTTTTGATTGGAGGTTTAACGACCACCGTGAGTAACTCAGTGGGCTATACGCAGGCTCCCGTCTCTAATTTAGGGTAACTGGTTCCAGGGAACGGAGAGAGCCAGTGCCGTAAGACAAACACAACATCCATGCCTCACCGGGATTCGAACCCGGACCCCTTTCATACGAATTATCAGAGGCCATCGCTTAGACCACTGCGCCACCGGGGTGGCCGTCTGGAATTAGAATTTCTTTTTCTTCACTGAGTTACTTCAAGCATAGTTTGCGGCGTTCTCGAAACCTGCGATTTCGTGCCCCCACCTTTCTCAAATGGGAAAAGTAGTAATGTACTACAGCTCAGGACGGCAAGCAGAAGCCATAAGCACTTGTCGGTGAAGCTTAATTGAGAACGCATTCGGCTCCGGAGCAGAAGAATTCGGTTTCCTGCCCTGCCACCGTCAAATTTGTGTTTTCACAATGTGAGTGAGTAGTCAGCTAGGAAATATGGTGTATTTTAAGATTGGGAATAAAACATGAATGATGTGTTTGTGGTAGCTCTCGTGAATGTGGCAACTAAGCTCCTGCTTTTTTTTTTTTTTTTTTTTGTCAGTTTTCCAATTTTCGCTCTGCAGCAAGGAATGATTTGTTCAGTGACACACAACAGGCTGTGATACCATGCAAAGTGATTAAAGAAAGATTTCTGAAGAAGGAATTACACTCACCAACAATGAAATGAAATTTCAGGACCAAGAAGGGAGCATCGGATTGAACTGAAATTTTATCGACGCCGCTCTGGTGGCGCAGTGGTCTAAGCGGATGGCCTTTGATCATTCGTCCGAAAGGGGTCCGGGTTCGAATCCCGGTGAGGCATGGATTTTGTTTGTCTTACGACACTGGCTCTCTCCCTTCCCTGGAACCAGTGACTCTAAATTAGGGACGGGCGACTGCTTATAGCCCATTGAGTTGCTCATGGTGGTCGTTAAACATTCAATCAAAAAAAAGAAAAAATTATCGACGTTAATGATGCAGATGAATGATACATATGATGGCAAAAACAGAGCTGCAGGACACTTACAGAGGGATCTGTGACACGCAGTCCGGTCATCTTCAATAGCGCGTCGCGCCACCTCGTGCGGCGGTACGTGCTGCAATACGTTCCGGCATGGAGGCGAACAGACACCTGATGTTGGTCTGCGGCAGACTGGCCAGCACGTGTTGGACGGTATGCTCCAAATCCGGGATAGTGCGGCACAACGGCAGCTGGCGTTTCAACTGGTCCCACGCATGCTCGATAGAGGACATGTCCGCGGAGCGGGCGGGCCATCGAAGTGTCTGGACATGACGTAGGTAGTCCTGAGTACCACGAGCCGTGTGCGGGAGAGCATTATCCTGCTGGTATAGCGCACCTGGAATCCCGGCCAGGAATAGGAGCACATGGGGCCGTTGGAACATCATCCACATACCGCTGGCCCGTCAATCATCTACGTGCCACTACAAGAAATAATCGGCCGTCATAGGCAATGGCTACCCAGACCATAATACCTGCAGTGGGAGAGGTGTGGCGCTAGATAGCGAGGTTGGGATTGTGCCGTTGACCCGGAGACCCCCGTACACGATGATCAACTGTCCTCCAAACGAAGCGGCACTCATCGCTAAACACCACACGTCGCCAATCTGTGGGGTTCCAAGTTGCTCTGGCCTGGAACCACTGCACACGGAGCCAGCGATATTCCAGTGTTAATGGCAGCACACGCAAGTGTCGCTGGGATTGCAGAGATGCTTTCGCGAGGCGTCAGGAAGTGGTTCGTGGGCACACAGAAGCCGCTACATCTGCCTGTATAGTGCACCGGGTCTCCGTGATGTCCGTTCGTGCCTGGCGCACGATCAGTCGAACCTCTCTACCGGTGGTTTTCCTGGTTCATCCGGAGCAGCTCCGCCGTGCGGCAGTGCCGTAACGTGTCCACTACTCTGAACACAGTCCGACGGTATGGTCAGAACGATCCACGTGGTGGGCTTTACGACGCACCGACCACCTGTGGGTTTCAGCCCGATGATCAGGCCTCTCTCAAAGTCCGTACGTTGCGTAAATCGACGTCTCTCGCGTCTTCCCGGCATTCTTGTCACTCTGTACTCTTGCTTGCGTCGGCCGCTGCTTTTCACTTTCATGGGGCATCGACTACACGCCGGGTTTATAAGGCCATCGCGGGGTTTGCGGTCATGTGCCATTGCACCAAACGTGGATCATTTGCATACCAGCACGCACTCTAGCTGTTTGTAAAGTTTCGCTCTTGTAGCATGTTTTTTTCTAGGTGCGCAAATTTCATTGTCCGTGAGTGTACTTCTGCCATCATATCAGTTGGTGGACTTAGTTATTTTAAAAACGAGAACTTTGTAACAGTAATCTACCGTATACCACTTTTTTTGAGGCTTCTTAGATTTTTTTCTTTGCAGTTTTGTTTGTAGAAATGGCGAAGAGATAGGTTTCGATGTTAAAGCTTCCCTGAACTTTCCTTCTCTACGATTCATAATCTTCGTTCCCTCCATTGTTTGTTTAATTTCTCGTACATGGGAAAGGCGCGATGGCGTCTGGAACGTTTTACTCTGATCCATCCATCTTCGAATTGTACGTGCCCATCTGCGAAAGCTTTCCAGTAGAAAAAGTTGAAAAATAAACCTACGGGATTGGTATCGCATGATACAAGGGTAATTACTTTTCCATTCTTAGATTTTCATTCGTGGCTCCGACCGCTAAAAGGGTACTGTGTGACGTTTTGATTTATTTTGAAGATCGGAATTCTTACCATAAGAAACTATGGAGTGGATTTGGTGTTGATTGCTTTCCACAACTTAGCTTTGATATCTTTAAAAATGGTGAGGTGAGATATTCCATTCCGTGGAAGGAACTCATTTGTCATGGGACTTCTTTGTAAATCATACATGAGATGAGGCGATCTTGTTGAAAGATAAATTATACTTCGCAGCTAATCTGTCTTTTACGTATGTTTCCCTGTTGGTTTAAACATTTCCTCTGGGGTTTTAAATTAATCACAGAAATTTATCGGCCTTTGAGGAAATTTTCCTAGGTCGTGTGTGTTGAAAGTTTACCATATTTATTGCGAATACTCCGTCTCCCTGAGGGAGAAAGAGTTAGCACACATGTAATTTTTACTGGTGTGAAAGGGGAGATCGAACTCAACGTTTTCCGTGATTCATTGCTAAATTTAGCAAACTTAATGCTTTCATCCTGGCATTTCAGTTGTTAAAAGATACTGAAACGCCCTTATTGAGCTAAAATTTTCTGTTGGGGCTTAGAGATGAATTATTACTCAAGTATGTTTATTAGTCTGGATGCTCCAGGGGACTCGAAAAGACTCAGCAAAAAACCACACTGGGGATGGGTGAATGAAATTCGTAGATATGCCGGAGTGACTTCGAAGAGAATTGCTGGTGAGAGAGATTAGGTGAGACTTTCATCCAGCAGTGGATTGATAAGTGTTGATAATAATAATAATAATAATAATAATAATAATAATAATAATAATAATAAAAACTGGAAATATTTACCTCGGAAGATTGGAGGCAATACAATCTGTATTATTATTATTATTATTATTATTAATAATAATAATAATAATAATAATAATAATAATAATAATAATAATAATAATAATAATAAAACAGATTGTATTTACCTCGGAAGATTGGAGGCAGAGGGCTACTACAAGTACAACAGGTAGTAGAGGAAGAAAAAAGAAGCCTGAATGATTACGTCAACAGAAGCAGAGAAAAGCTACTTCAGGCAGTGAATAATGAAAATATCTTTAAAACAAGGCTGAATACAAGAGGAAACAGTTTGAAAGCAGATTAGACGGCTGGAAGAACAAACCATTGCATGGACAATTTCTAAAGAATATTGATGGGAAAAGTGACAACAACTTGACTTGGGCATGGCTGAAATCGGGTTCCATCAAGAAAGAAACAGAAGGTCTGATTTTTGCTGCACAAGATCAGGCATTGCAAACAAATGTTATGAAGGCTAAAATCCAGAAATTCAGTGATAATCCAAAGTGTTGACTTTGTCAAGAAACAGATGAAACTGTGTCTCATCTTATATGTGAATGTAGCAAAATTGCACAGACAGATTACAAAGTTAGACATGACAGGGTTGCACAATTGATTCATTGGTCATTATGCAGAAAGCACAATCTGCCAGCATCGAAAAACTCATGGGAACACAAGGCTGAGAAAGTCATGGAAAATAATGAAGTCAAGATCTTGTGGGATTTCAGAATTCAAACCGATCGACACATAGAATATAATACACCAGACATAACAGTCATAAAAAATCGGAAAGTCTGGCTAATTGATATAGCGATCCCTGAAGATGCCAGAGTCAATGAAAAAGAATTGGAAAAAATGACTAAATATAGAGACCTGGCCATAGAAGTTACCCGGTTATCGACTAAACACACAACAGTAGTCCCCATTGTCATCGGGGCACTTGGAACAATGTCAAAAAATTTTATGAATCATTTTGAAAAATTGCAGCTTTCTGATATGCCACCTACAGAACTGCAGAAGACAGCTTTACTTGGGACATCATATATTTTACGCCGATTCTTGACTGAAACCTAGGTCTGCGGTGGAAACTCGTATCAGTTGAACAATACCAGTCAATGATAATTTGCTGTTTATTTTGTTTGTCAGAGGCTGCGATTTGTATATTTCGAATAAAGAAAATAATAAAAACTGGAAACAACCAAAGGCATAGGAGACTAATGAAGGCCAAGCTCAACGCTCGCAACATCACTCGGGCTATCAACACATACGCAGTTCCAGTCCTCACGTATTCCTTCGGAATCGTCAAGTGGACCAGAACAGAGCTAAAGGAAATAATGCGCAGTACCAGCACAACCCTAACTAGACATCGCCCGCACCACCCAAAGTCAGCAATAGAAAGACTGACCATTGGACGGGCAGGAGGAGGACAGAGAATGATTGATCTCCTGGAACACCGAGACAAAGGAAATCAGCAGCCTCAGATTATACATCCATCACAGCAAAGGGACCCCTTCACCAAGAGCTGAACCTGAGTGACAAGAAGTACACAGCCCTAGACCTCTCTACACAGAACATTGAGATTGGAAAGAGAGAGCCAAAAGAAGAAGCTTGGGGCAAGAAAGTCCTACACGGAAGGCATTACAACGACCTGCAATCGGACCATGTGGATAAGACTGCTTACAATGCATGGCTAACAAACGGATCACCCTTCCCTGAGACAGAAGTGTTCCTGATGGCTGTACAAGATCAAGTTATAAACACCAGAAACTACCGGAAACATATCCTGAAAGACACGTCAGTGGAAAGCGACACATGTCGGCTATGCCATCAAGCGCCGGAGACCATCCAGCATATCACAGCAGGATGCAGAGTCCTCACACAAACAGAGTACACGAATAGGCACAATCAAGTAGCCAAGATTGTCCATCAGAAATTGGCAAGAAAGCACCACCTCACCTCATTACAATTGAGCCTGTCCCCTACTACAAGTATAGCCAACAACGCTTCTAAAGAACAACACCCACAAGATATACTGGGGCTGATCAATCAGAACAGATAACACTAGCCCCCGACATTGTCCTGGTCGACAAGGAGAAGTCAACATTCCTCATCGACATAGCTGTGCGCAACACGTGCAACATCCAGAAGACGCACGGAGAGAAGCTGTCAAAGTATAACGACCTACGATACGAAGTCAAGGAAATGTGGTATAAGGAGAACGTCACTACCGTCACCATAGTAATATCAGTCACAGGAGTTGTACCTAAGACCATTTACAGCTCTATCTTCGACCTAACACCTACATGGAACTACAGAAGGCAGCTATCCTGAACACTTGTAGGATGGTAAGGAAGTTCCTAGGCAACTGAGAGAAAGAAATACCACTTCCCAGACTTGGTACGTTGTACCCGTTCCGAAAGAAACAGAAGAAAAATCTCAGGAAGAGGTGGAATCATAATAATAATAACAGGCATTGCAAACAAATGTTATGAACGCTAAAATCCTGAAAGTAAGTGTCGGCTTTTCCAAAGTGTCGGCTTTGTCAAGAAAAAGATGACACTGTGTCCCATCTTATATGTGAATGCAGCAAAATTGCAGATAGTTTACAAAGCTAGACACGACAGGGTTGCAAAATTGATTCACTGGTCATCATGCAGAAAGCATCGAAAAACTCCTGGGAGCATTAGGCTGAGAAAGTCGTAGAAAATGATCAAGTAGAGATCTTGTGGGATTTTCGAATTCACACCGATCGTCACCTAGAACATAATACACCAGACATAAGAGTCATAGAAAATCGGAAAGCCTGAATAATTGATATAGCCATTCCCGGAGATGCCAGAGTCGATGAAAAAGAACTGGAAAAAATGACTAAATATAAAGACCTGGCCATAAAAGTTACCCGATTATGGACTAAACACACAACGGTAGTCCCCATTGTCATCGGGACACTTGAAACAATGTCAAAAAATGTTATGAATCATTTAAAAAAATTGCAGCTTTCTAATATACCTCCGACAGAACTGCAGAAGACAGTTTTACTTGGGACATCATATATTTTACGCCGATCTTGACTGATACCTAAGTCTCCGGTGGAAACTCGTATCAGCTCAACACCACCAGTCAATGATAATTTTGTTGTTTATGTTTGATTATCATAGGCTGTGTTTCGTACATTTCGAATAAAGAAGGTAATAAAAATAATTTGGACTTTAATGAAAAACAGAGAAATAAAATTGTACACCCTCCCTCTAAAAAAATTATCAAATAAATCCCCCCCCCATAAAAGAAAAAAAACTTAAGGTGTTTCATGATGGCGCTGGCGAAAACGTTTTCTGCACTAGAACGAAAATTTAGGTGAGCTCAGATGCCTCCAAAGAAATAAAAGTTAAAAAAGCCTAAGAAAACGCAAATAAAATTACTTAGAAACCTTTCTAACACTCTTGACCTAACCAATTTTGTAAGAAAAAAAATGGCCAATTAGTTATGGTTCTTTCCTAAGCACCGAAAAATCTTCAGTCCCATAGAAGGAAGTAAGCAGGCTAGCGCCTACTACGAGAAAACAACTTTTCAACTTCTCAAATAAAGCATCTATTTCATCTTCATCCGAGGAAGAAAACTGAGATATCATCCTTTCTCTTTTAGGAGGAGCTCTTCTTAAAATCCTGGAAACAGAGGACTTAGAAGTCAATGCTTGCTGACTTCTGGGGCCTCTAGTGAAATTGCGAACCCAGTTGAACGTAAACGTCTTTTCGTACTGCTACGTTATTTTAAAACATCACCATACGATGAAAGACTTCCTAAATTAAACCTTAACGGCCAGACGAAACATTTAAAAAACAGAAGTCAAACTTACGGAAAAGATGCTTTGTTCAAGATGTTTTCTCCAACACATCGTAACATAACATATCGGTATCAGCACTCCACATTAAACGCACCACACACCAACAACGCTACGTTCCACAACGCTCTACATTAATCGCTCCACACCACAACGCTCCACCTTAATCGCTCCACAAGCAACAGTTTACTCGTAGTTTATATCTCTCGTTCTTATCTAATAACAGGCATACGTCACGTTCATTCCACCTCAATTATGTTGCCAACAGCATTCGTTTGAGAGAAAAGATATCACGTTAAGTGTGAAGTATAACTGAGAACAAACTCAAGATTTACATAAGGGAAAGAAACTAAAAAGGAAAGTTAATTTAGAATATACGACCCACCAGACAGCTTTTGCACTACTATGGGATAACCGAGCAGCTCAGAAATTTGTGTTTTTGGGGTTGAATAGTGTAACGATATTTTTTGCTGCTATATGTATTTCTTGGATGTTTTTAACCAGCAATTTTTTTCCGGCTGTGCATTTAGAACCATTTGATTTAAAGTTATTCTATGGCACTTAGAATTTTATTCAAAATTTTCAAATAATGGTTTCTTTCTGAATACCGAATAAAAACGCATTCTTTTGTATTGGCCATCGTTTGCTTCATGTAGCATTTAGCATTTTATTTCTGGAAGAATGTACTTTCAGTTTCGCCATATTTTATCAAGAGATGGATTCCCATTTTGTCATACATAGTTATTCCTTAGAAAGGAGCGATGCGGTGCATCTATGTGTGTGGGTGCGCGCGCCTGCTGTGGATTCATCCAGCCGTTACGAAAATCCGCTTCCATCTTGGCTTACCTAAATCATATATCGATATCACATTGGTGCGCGTAATGTACACATAAATTAAATGAGCCTTGAATTGATCCCGACGCGTGTGAAGGAGAAGTAGACTGGGTTTATGGAGACGCTAGTTGTGCTAGTTCACATCAAGCTTGTTTAGTGTTCTTGCCTTGTTGAGACCGGCCTGGTTTTAAATCCCATTCTGCGTCTATCCTAAATCATGGTTTTACGGTTCCCAGAGGACGCCGAGCTCTTTCATAGGCTTTGTTATGTTTCTCGCTCCTAAAAGCGCATGCACTGCGTTGCCATAAGTTAGGAACTGTTAGTGGGTCGCAAATTACACTGAAATAGACACGGTGAATAGGTAATGACTCTTAACCCCAGTTGTTGCCTTTCCTTGTACTTCATTTTTGAGATTGAAGGAGATTTTCGTATCATCTGAATTCAGCATTATCTTTTAATCGAATTTCTTTTATTTCCTAGGGATTTTAATCTAGATTTTATGCATTTTATGCATGTTAAGGAACTAATGCGTCTTTTTTATATCATATCCACTACTGTTTTTCAATTTAATACTTTTTTATTTATTCTCTTTAAAGAAAATCTTAAATTACCTCGTTTACTATGAACTCCTTGAAGTTCTTCTCTTTTGTATCAGGCTTTTACCACAACAACATAGAGCACTTTCCATTTCCTTTACCATTTTTCCTTGTTTAACATCTTTAAAAGTATTAAAATTACCATTTTCCCTTTTTTCCATCAGGCGTTTACTTCCAGACAACATTCATCTCCGTTTTAGTTCATCAGAGGATGTTCACATATTTTTAGAACGTTTTTGATGAGTAATTACAGAAAATAAAAGAAGTTCAATGAATTGAAATTGGCAATGGCGTGTTAGATGAACATGAAAGCAACATCTGCTGCACTTAAATATCGTCTGCTAAGAAAATGGTACACGTAAATAAGCTGTGGATAGGTTGTTTTTACTCTTTACGAAGAGAAATAGTCGTATTCCGTAATTTGGAAAACGCTGTGAAAATCATTGAATTAGCATTTCTGAATGTAAAATAAGCAATATTATTAATTATACAAGAGAAAATCGTCAAGCACTGCTTTTAACAGGAAAAAGAACACCAAACGAATATCCGAAGAAGGTACGTACTTTTACGAATTCTTTAAAAGTAAGGTGTCTGGGCTTAAAAGAAAATCTACCGACCCGAAGAGCAGTCGCTAAAAATATCTGTATCAACTGTAAATAAGGTAATAAACAAAGATTTGACATTTAGTTTGACTGACCAACTTCGTTCATTACCTGCTGCGTCACTTTGAAGAAACACTGAGACATTGCTGTAGATGTTCTCTCTGCACGCTGGGTTTTTGTTTTTTCGTAAACAACCATTAGTCATTAATTTTTCCATCTGTGGGATCTAACCGCTAACTGTTTGGGGCTAGCTCTCGTAAAATGTGAAACATCTACTTTCCAAATTCTTCAACAAATGTGTTACTGAAAGAAATTTCGTCTTATAATGCCGGGGCTTTATTTGTAAATTTTCAGCAAATAATTTTTTTAATAGCATTAAGCTAATAATTGCTAAATTGTTAGTTCTTACCATTTTCGCAAACATTCTGTGTTGATATTACCGATTTACACAAACGTAACGTTTAAGAGTGGGACCAGACATAAAAGCAACGGTTGTTGTTTGTTTCATGTTTTAGATTTTCCTTTTCCATGCACCATTTTATTCTTTATCGTCAACCTTGCACTGGGGTTTTAAAATGTCCTCTCTTCCACTATATATTTTGTCACTTTTATTTTAAATCGCACCTTTTTTATGCACCCCGCCCTTTTGCAGTGGAGTTGTTGTGATTTGATGAATCTATGGGCAAATGAAAAATGTTGGAAAACACTGAAAGGAATTTGCTGAAACGGAAACAGAAGTGAACAAGTGGATACACTTAACACAGTAAAAAGAAGAAGAAAACAATAATAGTGTACTAAACAGATTTACGGGGAATGTTCAAAAATTTTTCGAAACCTTTTTTATTACAAAAAGACGCAGATCACGGACTGTGTCTTTTTGTTGGGCGCAAATCTGTTGGATGCAGACTATACGAGGGTGTGGACAAACTGGTGATTTTTTTTTCTTAACAATTGCTTGCAAATATGTACATAACATAATTTTTGTACATACTCACCACACCTTAAATATTTTTATATATCATTTAGTTTAAAAAATGCGAACTAATAAAATATAAATTGGAATTTCCAATACTGTTTCAAATAAATTCCAGCTATGCAAATTAGAAATATCCCCCCCAACCTCCCTCACCCCCAAACTTAGTCCGAAAAAGCTCAACCAACCCCCGCACCAACCCCCGCACCCCTCCCCCCCCAAAAAAACTGGAAAAGCCCAAAAAGCCAATTCAAAAGCCTGTGGGAAGGTGCAAGCATATTAGCAACGGCAAATCTCATGGGGGCTCTTCACGAACTGTGTCGAGGGTGTACAATGACCAATGTAGAAACTGCAAAACAAGCCGTCAACGGTTTTCCTTAGAACGGAAACGGCTAGTCGGTTTTCCTGAGAACGGAAACAGCTCGTCGGTGTTATTGAGAACGGGAACAGCTCGTTGGTGTTCCTGAGAACGGGAACAGCTCGTCGGTGTTCCTGAGAACGGAAACAGCTCGTCGGTGTTCTTGAGAACGGAAACAGCTCGTCGATGTTCCCGAGAATGTAAACAGCTAGTCGGTGTTCGAGTGCAACGGCGACTGAAGAGGATTGTACGGGGAACAGATGAGCACTCTTGCATCAAGTAACCGCCTCGTACAGCAGTGGTATCGAGAGGAGAATTTCATCACACACAGCCCATTGCAAATTTGTCCGAATGGGCTATAACAGCAGATTGCTCTTCCCTTGTGTACTACTCGTCTCTGCTCAAACCCCACAAACTTGTCTGCCGTGCATATTGGATCGCCAAAACTGGACCCTCGAGACTGGAACGAGATCAGTTGCTTGGTTCGATGAATCATGTCTTCAATTAATACATGTCGGTGAACGGGATATAGTACGGCTTCAACACGAATCGATGAATCACAACTGCGTAGCATTAATTGTGCAAGCTTGTGGAGGCGATGTAATGGTTCGGAGTCTGTTTTCATGGTAGGCACTGGGATTTCTTATACGTCTGGAATAAAATTTGGGTGCCACAACGTATCTTAACATCACTGCAGACCAGGAACACCTGTGCATGTGCATGGTGTTTCCTGATGGGGAGGGTTACTTCCAACAGGATAATGTTTCTGGAAAAGTCTGATAGTCACCACACAGTGTTTGAACTACAGTGACTTCAAAGTGCTAAATTGGCCTTCATAGTCTCCAGATCTTTATCCAGTTGAGCATCTATGGGATAAAATTGAAAGAGCCATTCACAACAGAGATCCTCCTCCAGCAAACATTCGGTGATTGACGGACGCCATCACATCCACTTGGCTTGAACGTACCTGTAGAAAGATATCAACAAAACGTTGAATCCATGTCACATGGAATCGGGGCAGGTGACAGCCAACGGCGGCCCAACGCTTCATTTGATAGTTGTTCATAAGAATTTGCTGATTCTATGTATTGCTTCGTTTTGAAGAAGGGTTGAAATGACTTCCTTCAGTCTTCTTCATCAGACTCATATCACCACATAACACTCTTCCTGTTTTGTTATTGCTTTTTCGTTTCTCCTCTTTGAAGAAAGATTAAAATTGTTTACCTTTCATCTTCCTATTTTCCCGTTACAACAAAATCTCTTAAATTCAGTTGCCATTTTAAATTTTTTGAAGGCAGACTAAAACTATTTCCTTCCGTTTTTTGCATTAGGCTGTCATCCCCAGAGCACACTCTTCCCCATTTAATTACTATTTTATTTCTTATTTATTTTTTATAGAAGAAAGACAGAAATGATTTGTATTGGTAGTCATCTTTTTCACCGGACCTCCACTGCAACACATACTTTTCAGAGCAATTGCAACTTTTTTCCTGTCTCTTTGAAGAATGATTAAAACTTCTTATTTGTGTTTTATTCATCTGGATGCTTAGTGTGCATGTGTTGGATGGCAATAACACACCTTTCTAATTCAATTACTACTTTTATCATTAGAAAATAGTAAAACAATGCTAGTAATCCGATTTATTGGCGTAGAAATGCGTAAACAATCGTTTCCAAGGTTTCGCATTTTAGCCAGATAGATTTTTCGGAACATATACAGTTTCTGTCTGTCTTCCTTAAAGGATTTGTCTATCTTCCTTGAACCAGATGGATTTTCAAGGAGTTTCTATCTTTCTTGAACCAGATGGCTTTTTCAAGGAAGTGTGGCGTACTACAGCGGTGAAAACATGTGTCAAGACTACAAATCTGCAGAGAGACATTCTGTCCGCGTATCTCAGTTGGGAGAGAGAGTTACTCCGGAATGAGAGAACAAGGGTTCGTTGGTCCTCGCGGACAAATTTGCGTTTTGACATTGGCGCCCGATTGTGTAAAATGGATTCACTGGCCGTTTAGTTCTACGAAAAATGTGTGATGTTTGTTCCACACATTGTTTGAAATTCCTACTTCTCTTCAAAGAAAAAAATTAAGGGAGAGATGATGTGACGTACTACAGGGGTGAAAACGTGTCAAAACGACAGATCTGCAGCGAGACATTCTGTCCACCTGGCTCAGTTGGGAGAGCGACTTCCACCGGAGTGAAGGGACACGGGTTCGTTACGCGTCGCGGACAAACTCTGTTTTCACAGAAGATATACAGTTGCTGTCTATCTTCCTTGAAAAAAGTTTGTCTATCTTCCTTGAACCAGATGGCTTTTTCAAGGAAGATAAAGGTTTTGTCTGTCTTTCTTGAAAAAGAGTTTCTATCTTCCTTGAAAAAAGTTTGTCTATCTTCCTTGAACCATATGGCTTTTTCAAGGAAGATAAATGTTCTGTCTGTCTTTCTTGAAAAAGAGTTTCTATATTCCTTGAAAAAAGTTTGTCTATCTTCCTTGAACCAGATGGCTTTTTCAAGGAAGATAAAGGTTCTGTCTGTCTTTCTTGAAAAAGAGTTTCTATCTTCCTTGAAAAAAGTTTGTCTATCTTCCTTGAACCAGATGGCTTTTTCAAGGAAGATAAAGGTTCTGTCTGTCTTTCTTGAAAAAGAGTTTCTATCTTCCTTGAAAAAAGTTCGTCTATCTTCCTTGAATCAGATGGCTTTTTCAAAGAAAGTAGTTTCTGTCTGTATTTCTTGAGAAAGCCATCTGGTTGACCTGCGAAAGCTCGGAAACGATTGTTTATATATTCCTACGCCAATATATCGGATTACTAGCATAGTTTTACTTTTTTCTACATAATTGGTGTATAGTTCCTCGTTATTAATCTTTCTAATTCTTTACTTCCTTTCAGAAAAGGTTAAAATTACTTCCTTCCGGCTTCTTCATCACGCCTTTTCCGCTACGGTACGCTATTCTCAATTCAATTACTACAGCTGTTAAACATTTTCTGGAAGATTCACCAAAACGTGGTGTTACACCAGCTGCACCACTTTCTGAGAAAAGTTACAGCATTGTGTTGTGCTAACAAAAGCCAACATGATGAAACCTTGCACCACGTAATGGTACATGGTTACACCACATTATGGTGCAAGGTTTCCCCATGTTTTTGGCTTTTGTTCGCACAACACAATGCTGTAACTTTTCTCAGAAAGTGGTGCAGCTGGTGTAACACCACTTTTTGATGAAGCCTACTCTTAAATTTTTCACAGTGTACTATTCTTTTTTCCTTTAAAAAAAGACTAATATTAGCTTCTTTACTAAGAATTGTTGCAGTTCATTGTCTTCTTCAGCTGGCTTTCACCGCTATTGCGCGCTAGTTCCAATTCAGTTCTTGTTTTTTTTAATTATTTAAATCATTGTTTAATTGATCATTAAAAAAAATGTCTTCGTGCTTTTTCTTAACTTCCTTTCAATGCACAGTCAAACCCACATACAATGAGCTGAAGTTTTTATGTAATACATAAACATAACAATATCTCATTGCAATCTGCGTAAATTACGAGAACCTCTTGTTAAATGCGATAAAAGCCATTACAAAAATGCATTTTAGATGCAATGAAAAAGGTGCGTTCTAGCGAAATTGGGCTTTCCCTGCCCCTTCCTGAGAGGGGTTATCTGCTATTGACGATAGATTTATGTGCACCACGATGCGGTGTAACCTGTAGATATCCTACACAAAAAGTAATCAATCTCCCTCACTAACACACTTGGAATTCAGCTTTTCTTTTTGTCTTGAGGTCAGATTTTGCTTGGGCATGCGCACATGGACTTTCGTAACTACATCACATTTCGTTGGTGTCAAGGTCGTTTCTTAAGTTCGTCTAAATCCGAATAATAAATATTGTTTTTGAAAACTAAACTGTCGAAATACTTAGTATTGCCGCCGCCATAGTTTAGTAAATTTTTACTTTTATGACTCGCATATCTTCTTTCAATGGTTTTGCAACAACAACATTCATTAATCCACTAGCTAAGTACCGCTCAATGTTAGGAACGAGTAAACCTTATTGCAGGCCTGGTTGTCGTCCGGGTGTAGCCCGAAATTCCGGGTTTCTATAATATTCTGAACCTGGAAAACCGGGTTTTCAAGTTTTGTGTAGAAATCCAAGAATCCTCGATCATGTCATGTCTGAAAATTCTATGAAGTGTTTATCAATGAAAACTATCTTTCCATATTCAAAACTGTTGTACGTGCTTATAGAAAAGCTACTTTTATCATTTTGGAAGCAGTATCTATACCAAATAATTTCGTTGCACAAGATTCAATGAGTCCAATGAGCTAATTACAGAATTGGCAAAAATCACTGTAGGATGTTATGTCAGCAGAATTTAAGCATCTGGAGCTGAACTGATCTCCATAGTTTCCCTAAATGTTTTGTAGTGCAAAATTGGACATCGGTGCGTAATGTAGATTGATAAACAATGTGTACCTGTATTGTGCATTGAATACATACAGTATAATATGCAAATAATATGCATTATTTATATATGTAGCACTGAGGTCGGTTTTCAAGGCTTTCTGTTTCGTCTCACAATCACTCCTGTCGTTGTTATGATTTAATTCCACCTAATATGTACCGGGATGTGGCTAGGTGTGATCGTGAGTGACACAAACAAATGCAATGTGTTGTACGTAAATCAATACATACTCTCGAATCACTCATTTTTTTTTTCACACCCACAGAGATCTTGGAATGCGAAAGATGCATAGCATAAATTATTTCTTTATTGGGGGTTTTAACAACCAACGAGGCAACTCAATGGGCTTATAAGCAGTCCCTCGCATGAAATGTAGGGCCACTGGTTCCAGGAAAGGGCAAGAGCCAGTGCCATAAGATAAACACAAGATTCATGTGTCACGGGATTCGAACCCGGACACATCTCGGACGAATGGTTAGAAGCCGTCGCTTAGACCCCTGCGCCACCGGGGCGGCGCATAGCATAAATGATCTACAAAAAGAGTATTAGGATACTCTTTCGATTTTAGACGAAACTCTACGTTTAACCCCGCGGATAGTATGGGGCGACTTACGGCCGACCGCCCGTGACCAAAATAGGTCCCAACTGAAATCATTGTAGCGCTAAAAATACATTGCGCACACTAATTATGTTAGCATATTCGTAAATAGCATTGGGTCTAATTCGCGTACTGCGCAAAACGCGCGACGGTCCCCTCGCTTCCTGTGCGCGGGGGAGATGATGCAATATTTTTGGGGGTACCGCCGCGTTTGACTCAGTCTATCTCTGCAACCGTGAGCGAAACACGACTGTGCGTGATATCGTTTTAAAACTCTCGACGAGATCTATTCAAACGTATGAAGAACATTTGGCAATGATTTGAACTAAAATTTTGAAAATTGTTTTCGTGTGAGCGAGTTGACATTTTCGACAATGCCGCGGTATTCGCAGAATAAACGCAAGCAAAAGTGGAGAAAATCAAAACGAGAGGCAAGAACAAGTGATGAGGAATGTAAGAATCCCAAGAAGACCGAGCACCACGTTGGGCAATTCCTGTATCGATCTGCTTTGTGTTCGCAATGTACCCAGCATTACTTATAAAAATCATGTAAGCTAATTTTCATATCGTGGATCTGTGTTCGATATAGCAAATTAAATAAACGCTTTGAAACCGTACTCGACTATCACATTTCAACTCTCCGATCTGCAAGTCGTAGTCCTACGTTCCGAAATCGTGACTCAAAACAGAACTGACCCTGCCTGCATTTTTTTCCCCTGTTGCCGGTTCAATGCATAATGAAAAACCCTGCTTAAGCCGCACATTTTAAGCTACACTGGTGTGCAAAAATTAAGGACGAAGAAGAGAAATCAGCATAACAGCGGAACGAGCAGGCAGAACGGACCGAAAGACCACTCAGGAGATAGACTAGGGTCCGGTACGGTAGAGCATGCGCATATATACTGCATGACGTAGGGGAGGAGGGGGGAGGAGTGTCGGAAGGGTATAAAGCACACGGGCGGTGTACGCTCAGCACTTCGGTGAAAGCTATTGCACGGTGTACATCGGTTTGAACGACGTTGAGTTGCTGCCACCATGTGATATGGCCAACAGGCAATCCAGTAGACGACATCTGGATGACTTTACCCGAGGTCGCTTCATTCGGAAGTTGGAAGAAAGTCGAAGTGTAACTAGTGTGGCCGAAGAGTTCGGGATCGCTCACAGCATCGTTTCACGAGCTTGGAGAGCATTTCAAACGACAGGAACAGCTGTCCGAGAGTTTAGTAGTGGTCGTCCACGAGCAACGACGGCGGCGGATTACCGGTATATTGTCCTACAGGCGAGAAGAGACAGACGGCAGACAACGGGAGAAATTGCAAGGCATATGCAACAGACAAATGGACGTCCGTTATCGCGTTTTACCGTTGCCAGGAGGCTGCACAAAGGGGTCTATTTGCACGACGACCAGTACGGTGTGTGCCATTAACGCCTGCTCATCGGAGACTGCGGTTTCTGTGGTGCCAGGAACACAAGAACTGGACTCATCAGCAATTAGGTCGAGTTCCCTTTACGGATGAGAGCCGATTTAGTCTGACGAGCGATTCTGGACGCATACACATCTGGAGAGAACAGGGAACACGCAACCACACCTCCAACATCATCAAAAGGGACCGGTTTGGAGGTGGCGGTATTCTCGTTTGGCTCGGTATCATGCTTGGTAGCCGTACTGACCTCCACATCTTCCAAAGAGCTTCAATCACTGGTGTCCGCTATTGTACCGAAGTTCTCCTGCCTCACGTGCTTCTGTTTAGAGGTGCTGTGGGTCCTGAGTTCTTCTTCATGGACGACAACGCTACACCTCATCGTACAGTGGCTGTGGCAGAGCTGTTGGAGAGTGAAGATATTCAACGCATGGATTGGCCCGCAAGGTTCCTGGACATAAATCCAATCGAACACGTGTGGACACATGGATGTTTCTGTCTTCTGTCCAATTGTGCTCGAAGCTACCTTTTCAATAAAGTGCCTTTGTATCCTTTGGATTCTTTGTTTGGACAGTTTTGCCCACTTGTACCATATTCGTACATCTTGGGGATCTTATGGTATGATTTGAGTCGATGTGGAGCACTTCTGCACGACGTTACATTTGAAAAACCATCTCGTCCTTAATTTTTGCACGGCAGCGTACATTGACTTTCTGAATTAGGCCTAAATGTATTGTCTTTTTCTTTTAATTTTTTTCTTGTAAAAGTCTGCTTTAAAATATTTTCTTTCGAGGCTTACTCATTATTAAACCCGGGAATTTGGTGTCACCTTTCTTTTCTTTTTCTTTTTTTTTTTTTTTGTTTAGAATAGCTTTGGGAATCTGTTTCTGATAAATTAGTTTGCGATATATACCTCTCCAAAGTCACGAGTGAGCCACGTGACAAGGTGTTTTTAATTTGTTTTTCTTCTATACAATGTGTGTGTGTGTATGGAGAAGACTGGGTTTCATGGGATGAAAAAAGTTCCACGAAGTTTCACTGAAGCTTTGCTTTCAGTTTAACAGTGACAGCTTGTACCATTTCGTGTGCGTTTGTTTCTTGCAGGAAGTTTCAATGAATCATGTAATACTTGTGTGTCAAGATACTTTTTATTCATTATTCCACGAACAAATCAAATTTGCCAAAATTTCATGCGGCTCCTCGTATTATATATATCTTCATGGATGAGAATTTCATCCCTGCTTTTTTATGTAATTTCTTCATAGGATGTTTCTTCTGCTTCATACTGCAGTCTCTTTCCTGAGACGTATATGTACCGGCAGTTTATGGCGGAAATTTTTCTCGAAGCTTTGTTGGTGTGTTTCATATTAATGGTTTTAGATAATGTTCGTAGCAGCACTTCGCTTCCCTCTCTCACTTTCAAGTTTATGTGGTTGATGCTGGGAGCTGGGCAGACATTTATCTTCGATGATCTGGGATTAGAGAATGATTGAAAGTCTATGGTCCACTTTAATCGATAAATATTGCTGCGGCGGGTAAATGGGAATGAAAAACCTGTCAGGGGATTTGTACGAGGAAAGGGTTTGTGTTTTTGCAGTTAAAATTTCAGGAGGTGGGGGAGGGAGCACATTGAGTACTTCAAGCTTTCCTTATTTTTCTTTGTTCGGCCGTCCTCAAACCTGAGTTCTTATTATTGAAAGATATATATTTGTAGTTTTAGCCAGTATTAACATATTTCAGAAAACTGTGCTTATTAGAAGAAATGCTTTACGCAAAAATAATGAAATACAAATTAAATATATTGCATAAGTACTTCTCACTGACAATAAAAAGGGTACATATGTGAATTCAATTTTTTACGCACAATAATGTTAAGTTCAGTAGTTGTACACTTCAGTCTTTTTCTCTCTGAGTGTGTCCAAGCCAACTGGAGTAGGGTAAGCTGAAAAACCTCGCGGCTGATGAAATAGGTTTAGTGGAATGTAGTCATTGAAATCCACTTAACGCCCGAGAATTGCTCTGAAAAGAACAAAAAAGTTTTAGTTGCATTTCATTTATTAAATTATTAGCTTTACTACCGGGCTTTGCCCGAGATTTAAGCTTATTAATTTCATATTCCCTTATGTGTCACTGAAAAAATTAAAAAACAAAAATTGATGCTTGCAAGAAAGGAAAAAGCTGATTTCACAAATTCGGTCATTACAAATTATTTATTCATAGTGTGATTATTTCAGCACTTGGCCGTAAATTGCTGACACAAATATTTGTCGAGAATTAAAGCAACGAAATGTACAGAATGTATGGAATCTGTAGAATCAAACTGACCAAAAGTGTTACGAATTATTTAACACGCGTCCAGGTGACACAGCATTAGAACACTGACTGAGCAAACTTCGTTAATTTGTTTTCGACGATCAAATACATCACGTGCTTTCAGTTTCAGACGTTTTTGAGGGGCGAATCTCTGGGATAAAAAAGTTAAAAACGTATTTTTGCGAATACTTTATGAAACTGGCTGAAATTTTAATGAACACCATAAATCGTTAATAGGAACATGACCTCCAAATTTCGCCTGAATAGGTAAATAGCTTTCTAAATGAGCCGTCAAAATTTTATTAACCGTTTCTGCGCATATATTTCTGTTAACCGATGAATTAAAAATTAATTCAATGTCTATTTTAAGAAGTTCTGACCGGATTCCGGTGAAACTTTGAGGGACTACCAATTCATGGTGTTGATAAAAATTTCAGCCCGTTTCGTTAAGATTTCGCAAAGTTCTTTTTTCATTTTTTATGCACAGTTTCTCAAAGAATTAGAAACACCTGTGGATGTGCCTGGCGATGAATGCAGTCACGTGCTTTCAGATTCGGAACAGGATAACCTGACGTAGCAAACAACGCTGACTTTATTGATTAGCTTATTAATTAATTCATAACTCGTGAACGGAACAACGTAGACATCTTAAAATAGTTGCGTTGACCTAGAAATTCCAGTATTAATAAGCTATGCAAATTTCACGATGCCACAGTTCGGCATTCGAGAGTTTTTTCTGCTTCATACAAACAAACAGACGTACGGTGTTTTATATATAAGATGTATTTGAACCAGATGTATATACTTATTACACTTCTGAGTATATAAAATGCGATGCGAGGAAGTAATTGTTCCGTCCCGATGGCGCATTGGGACTGCGCCACCGGGACGGAGCAATTAGCCCAGTTCTAACCGTTGGCTTCCAAACGTTCGCCCGAGATGTGTCTGGGTTCTAGTTCGGGATGAGGGATGGGTATAGCTTTTGTCTTACGGCACTGGCTCTCTCCCTTTCCCGGAACCAGTGGCCCTGAATGAGGAACGGGAGGTTGCTTATAGCCCATTGAGTTGCTGACGGTAGTCGTCAAACACCCAAACCAGAAAAGAAGTATTTGTCGGGGCCAGGGTGTGGGAAATTAGAAAAATTTGGCATGCGCAAAATCGCTCCTGTGGCTAAAGTTTTACGCGCAAATCTTACTGTAAATGTGTTTTTCGAGTGAAAAGCGTATAATAGATACGACCACATGCATTTAAAAGAATTGTGAATGAAATAATCAAAACATTGGGTATTTGGTGAGTCCTCTTATATGTTTGAAATTTTGCCTACGGTATAGGAGTGAAAAATTTTAGCATTGGGGTGGGGGATAACTTTTTTAGATTTTTAAACCACATTTTATCAAAACTCACTGTAAACTGCAGTTTAAACCTCTTATTTTACTAGTAAAATGTTTTTATTTCCTCCATCAGATGTATAATAAATACTATGAACTCCCAAACTAAACTGAAAGTTGTTATATTTTCATAATTTGGGAATTGAGTCCCACCATATTCAGCTTCTTGTACTTAAAAACTGCATGCGTGAATTCACATATTTCTTAAAATCCACAGATTTAAATAGACAAAGTCATCGCTCTTTCCACGCTTTTCTTTAAACAACACACAGCAGCTGAAAAATTTGCAATTCGACGCCGGTGGGATCGAACCCCAGATCTCTCAATAAGTAGCCGAGTGCGTTCTCTTTACACTCCGGTGCCAACAATTCACAGCGCTATGTGTGGTTTATCAGTCAGCATCTCACTGCACAAATCCATATTGATGAGCTCAGCAACTATCTGGGATCGAACCCCAGGTCTCTCGATAACTAGCCGAGTGCGTTTGCTTTGCGCTACGGTGACAACAATCCACGGCGCTATGTGTGTTTATCTATCAGCATCTGACGTCACAAATCCGTAGGGATGGGTTCAGCAACTGAGACTTCTCCATCTGGTGGGGCTTAACGGCACAAGCTATTTAATTATAACTAATACATCCAAAGGGCAAGAGAAATGGTGAGAATCTTCCAAATACGTGGTAAATCTTCCAAATACGTGGTAAAATGTAATTAGACAGTCATCGCTCATTCCACGTTTTTCTTCACGCACAGCAACCGAAAAATTGTATTAGACACCGCTAGGATCGAACCTCGGATCTCTCGATAACTAGCCGAGTGCGTTCGCATTACTCTCCAGATCGCACACATAGCGCCGTGGATTGTAGGCACCGTAGCGTAAAACGAACGCACTCGGCTAGTTATCGAGAGATCTGGGATTCGATCCCAGCGGCGTCAATAACAGTTTTTCGGCTGCTGTGTGTTGGATAAAGAAAAACGTGGAAAGAGCGATGACTTTGCTATTTACATTGTCTCCACGTTTTTGGAAGATTTCCCCATTTGTTTCGCCCTTTGGATTTATTAGTTATAATTAAATAACTTGTGCTGTTAAGCCCTACTAGATGGAGACATCTCAGTTGCTGAGCCAATCTCTACGGATTTGTGAAGTCAGATGCTGACAGATGAGCACACACAGCGCCGTGGATTATTGCCACCGTAGCGTAAAGCGAACGCACTCGACTAGTTATCGAGAGATCTGGGGTTCGATCCCAGCGGTGTCGAATAACAATTTTTCAGCTGCTGTGTGTTGTTTAAAGAAAAACTTGGAAAGAGCGATAACTTTGTCTATTTACATTGTCTCCGCGTAATTGGGAGATTTTCACCATCCCCAGATTTATCAGTTTAAATAAAAAACGAAGAGTTGAAAATTTTCAGCCATTTGCTGAGCTTACGTAAGCTACACTACACGAGTCTCAGAAGTTAACATACTTAGTCCGTAAATCAAAAATTACAATTAAGATATAATTACCAGAAGTTAAATATATACGTTTTCCAGACACCTTTCTAGGTATTTGTATCGCAAAGCGAAGATTCATTATCCTTGCTATAACTTGGTTCTTAAGACCTCAGCAGATCTTTGAGCTTTGAGATCTCTCTTGACTGTAGTATTTTTATTTATCGACATTTCGTTACGGTTCCCAGTTAGTTTTAGTTTTATAATAATTTCTTTTAACTTCACCGAGGAAAACATATCACGAGTTAGTAAAATCATGCAATGCATTGATTATGATACGCTTTGCAACTTACCAGAAATCATTACTCAAGATATGAGGAAAATGGCTGCAGAATAAATCTAGCTCTTATGTCCTGACCTTTGACCTCATTTCGCCCATTATCAACAGGGTTCGTCCCCAGTGGTCCCCTACCGCATACTAAAATTTCATCGAAATCGAACCGTTTTTACGCAAGTTATGACGTATAAGGGCAGTGGAATGGATTCCGCTCCTATGTCCTGACCTTTGACCCCATTTCTTAGATTTTCAATAGGGTTTATTCCCAGTGGTCCCCTACCACATAATAAAATTTTATCGAAATCGAACCATTTTTACGCGAGTTATCGTGCGGACAGACAGACTGGAACATATACGCTTCTTCAACTTACTGTTGTAAAGCGTAAAAAATGATTTCGAAAAAAAGAGAACAAAAAATAATCTTATAATCTTAAATTTTTACAGTCGCGGATTTGCGCCTGTGCTCAATACTTGTCGCGGAATGAAAAATTACGGTTGCCTTGCGCCTGCTAATTTCCCACCCTGGTCGGAGCGAAATATAAATTGGATGGTATGTGTGGACAGTTAGGTTATGTGAATGGTTGCAATCGAGAAAAATTCCCGTGTTAGGCGAGGGAATTAAAAATTCCGTGATAGGCGAGGGGGATTAAAAATCCCGTGACAGGCGAGGGCGATAAAAACAGAAAAGCGGCTCTGCTTAGCTAAGTTTCGGTCTTCCTCACCTGGGTGTGTGTAGCACTGCGTCGGTGTGATCTCAGGTGCACGTGTAAGGAGCGTGAAGGCCTGTTGACGTCATCAGGGAATCTTACCATCACACGGACACCTTTACCAGAGGCCTCATCATATGGCTACGTACGGCCCGTTGATTTCGCATCGCTGCGGAAATTCATCGGAATGCAATTATCTGGCGAATGTGGAAACAGCGATTGGAGGAAAGTAACACGTGTCGCTGTAATTGGACTGGCGCTTGTAGGCGGATGTCCGAACGTCTCGATAGCGATATATACGTACCTGCATTCGATGGCAATCCCTAGCAGCAACACAGTCACAGCGGGAGATTTTTCGACGACTGTGCAGGTAGCTTTGACTATCCCCGAATCAACAGGGACTGTGAATCGCAGATTGGCTAAGGCAGGTTTGCTCTCCCGCCGGCCATTTCAGTGACTACCTAGCACCGCAGCATATACACGACCAAGGTTGCAGTGTTGAGTTCCAGACATGTGGGGCGGTATGAATGGAGCACTATCGTATTCTGGTATTGAGCGACGCGTCTCGCTTTTGTCTCATCCCTGATTGAGAATCAGGTGACTACATGGTGACCGGGCTGACTTCGTTGTCATCCGTGAGTGTCATACGACTCCTCAATTTGGTATACGCTCGTACGCGTAGGGATACAGCACGACCATAGTACTGCGAACTCTTACGTTGACGTATCTCTGTGGTATCCATAATGCTTAGTTTCAACAAAGTAACACACGTCCGCACACTGCCAACATTAGCAAACAGCGCCTGCGAGTTGTCCAGGTGCTGCAATCTTCAGACTTTATGGGGCGTCATTGGCAGGCGACTTAACGACTCTGCACGACCTCTTCGCAGTATCGAGGAATTATGGACACAGGCGAATGACTAATGCTCAACGATACCTGAGGGCTCCAATCTTGGACTTTTCCACTCGATGCCACGCGATGTTGCCGAATGTATAGCACAGCTTGGCAGTCAATATGACCTACTGACTCAGGCACCCTACTGAGTGAGGTATATTGTCTCGTCGTGCATCCATTCATGTGTTCCCTCACAAATTAAATCATTTCTCTCCCGTCTACCTGCGTGTGTGGTAAGTTTTGTCTCATTATGTAAATTTCTTCATGGTCTTGCCAATTTTTAAGTTGAGGAGTAGTACTTTTCTTTTGTCACATGCTGCAAGATCCTGTCTACAAAACATTTCTTTTACAGTTATGCGCTTTATCTTGAACAGTTTATGAAAAACCAGTTGTTTTATGATGGAAAGCAAAATGAATTTGAACACCTTAAAATAAATTGCGGCATTGAGTATCACGTAGGTGGATTTATCCTGCTTTGAAGGTTATGCCGCTTGTTGGAACATGGCTGTCAGTCCGCATATTTGTTTTTTTTTGAATTGGATTTTTAACGACCACCGTGAGCAACTCAATGGGCTATAAGCAGTCGCCCGTCCGTAATTTAGGGTAACTGGTTCCAGGGAAGGGAGAGAGCCAGTGCCGTAAGACAAACACAACATCCATGCCTCACCTGGATTTGAACCCGGACCCCTTTCGGACGAATGATCAGAGGCCATTGCTTAGACCACTGCGCCACCGGGGCGGCATTAGTCCGCATATACTTAAGGTGTTCGGATCGGTTTAGGTTAGTGGGTATGCAGCATACATATACACTATCTACCAACAAGTAATTGGACACCCCTGAAATCGACGATATCTGCGGTCCTGATACACGTCACGGCCACCGCCGTTAAATATCGTGTGGGAAACAACAACGCAACCAGTCGCATGCAAGATGCCACGCAGTTCGGAGCTCTCCGATTTCAAGAAAGGTGTAATCGTCGGGTATCACAGAAATGGCCGATCCATACGTGAGATATCCAGCGAGTTGAAGTACCCAAAATCGACAGTGGACTACGTGATTGGCAAGTTGAAGATGAGAGGTGACTGTCGGAATGTGCCCCGACTCGGCAGACCCACAAAACTGGGAGGTTAGAGATCGACGGGTGTTGGCCAAAAAATTCGGAAGAACCGCACCAAATCGATGGGCCACATCCGCGAGGAGTTTCAACAAGCATCCGGGTGTGTTCTTTCGATTAATACCATCCGTAAGGAAGCCCATCTGCTCGGTTATCATGGACGTGCTGCCGCCCACAAGCCTTTGATCACCAAGTCCAATACCGCTGCTCGGCTAAAGTGGTGCAAAGAACGTCGACAGTGGACCGTTGAACAATGGAAACAGGTTCTCTGGAGCGACGAATCACGGTTCACCCTCTACCGTTCGGATGGCAGGGTCTGGGTTTGGCGTCTGCCTGGAGAACGCCTCCTGCCGGGAATGTATTGTGCCAACTGTGAAGTTCGGCGGCGGTGGAATTATGCTATGGGAGTGTTTTTCCTGGTATGGCACGGGACCCTCGGTCGCAATTCCTGGTAGACTCAACGCCGAGACAAACTGCACAATTTTGGATGACCATGCGCTTCTTACGTTGTGGCAGTTTTACGGGGTGGACCCATGTTACTTTCAGGATGACAATGGCACCTGTCATGTTGCGGGGTCCACCATGGTTTGGTATGATGACAATGGGGTTAATCGAATGGACTGGCCTGCGCAGATCCCGGACCTTAACCGTATCGAGCACCTCTGGGACGAGTTGTGGCGTCGACTTAAGGGGTGCCCCTACCGTCCGAAATCGGTGAAGAACTGACCTGTCTTCTCCAAGCCGAGTGGAAGAAAATACCGCTAGCCGTCGTACAACGCCTGGTCGAGAGTATGCCCCGAAAAGTCGCAGCTGTAATCGCCGCTCGCGGAGCCTCCACTAACTATTGAAGATGAATAAACTTCGTTTTCCTTTGCTATCACAGGTGTCCAATTACTTGTTGGTATATAATGTACATATCAAAAGTTTGGATATTTGAGGATACAGCACCAATAAGAATTGTATACTGTGTTAGACAAGGTGACACTATATCTCCCGAACTCTTCAATGCTGCATTGTCTTTCAATCACTGTTATCCGCCAGACATGATTTTCCTAATACCACTTCAGTGTAGCCCTGAAAACATGACAAGTGGCACTGTTGTTCTGGATAAATAAATCGTCGTGTCCGTAGAACTGCCACAACGTTGGGAGCATTGAGTTATCCAGGACAACTCTATACAGCACAGAGTTAATGTTGCCATGAATAACAGCCAGTGAATCCCACACCATACCAGCTGAAACACCCCCATACTAACTCCAACGTCTCCGTGCTTCACAGGCCGTACTATACACTCCGGAAGAAGCAGACGTTCTTCGGGTAACCGCCGAAACCCAGACACGTCCATCCGATCGGAAGAATGTGAAGTGGGATTCGTCGCTCCACAACACCTGCCGCCATTACTCCAATGTCCAATTTTTGTTCTGTTGACACCATGATAGCCGCGTGGCTTTAATTGGTCTTTGTGATGAGAGGTTTATGGGCGGCTGCTCGGCGGTGCATGGGGCTCTCTTCGACGTGCATGGCCTCTTTTCAAAGTGTCCTAGTGGGGACCTTAACATTCGTGGGCATCTGGAATTCGTACTATGGCGTGCATTTGTAGGGACCTGGTTCTCCGAATATCAGTTTGCAGCACCATCGAGTCCCTGGGTTGCTGTTTCGTGCGTCTTCCAGGGAGAGGTGAATTTATACAACGCACTGCTTTCTTCCACTTGTTGACGACAAAGGCCACAGTCGATTTAGCGTCCTGTCTGACATCAGCAATGCTTCTTATGGTCATGCCACCAATTGAGCTGCTGCTTGTAACGCCTTTTTCAAACTCGGTGATATCTCTACTGCTAGCCATTTTATCAGCGATTGATCTGAGCGTACTACCGGTGTCGTTTTGATACCTTAGCGACCGCTTGTCTGCTGCGGGAACACAGACTGCGCCTGCTTGGGGCGTGTGTTCAATCACTTTTGTCCTCATAGTGTAGTATATCTTCGGAAAATTAAAAAAAAGGTTCATGGAACTCGGCAAAATGGTTGGCATACTCGGACGAGAATAGGGTTCGATTCCCTCCTCAGAGGCTGAAATTTTCGCATTTCATAAGGAGTTACTATCAGCATAAAAGTTAAGTGTTCTATATCCCAAACAAGGTTTTTTCAAATAAAAATTTGTGGTACTTACGTATTAAACCGAGGACCTCAGCAGAGACAGATTTGGGCGCAAATCTAACCACGGCAAGTACATGTACAAGAGTGAAACCGTTTAATATATATAAAAGAAAAAAGAAACATGTACTCCCTAAATTACACATACAAAAGTCAAAATATACTTAACGACAGAAGCACGCAGAATGCAAAACAATTAACGATTGAATCAATTA
The DNA here is from genome assembly GCA_039090855.1 of Macrothele yani. Taxonomy (NCBI): domain Eukaryota; kingdom Metazoa; phylum Arthropoda; class Arachnida; order Araneae; family Macrothelidae; genus Macrothele; species Macrothele yani. The sequence continues at coordinate 24,338,121 of CM077006.1, read as the reverse complement.
ACGATAAAAACACACAAAATGCGAAACAAACTAAGAACTAGAAACAAAGAATCGAGTGATATATCAAATGAAGTTTTCACGTGACGTCACGAGTCCAAAACGAAGTTCTAAACAATCGTGGATCTCTGCTGAGGTCCTTTGTTTAATACGTAAGTACCAAGTTTGTCTTAAAAATATCAGACTATCGTGATTCAACTGTGCCCTGACGTGACTATATGAAAACACAACACTTTGATGATACAGGTAATTAAAACCACGATGTACTAATCAGCAGAATATAGGTATTTTAGCTTGTTCAGTTTTTGACATTGGAGTAAAGAATAGAACATTTCCTATCGTGGTAGAATTTCAGACTCTATATTAATTTCTCTTAACTACACCCGAGAACTCAGTTCATGTTTCTCATTGTTTGTAGAATGTAAATTTTTGTACGCATGTTTTAAAAATCACCTATTTCCAAAAAAGGTGTTGGGATTTTTTATGCTGAAAAATATGTTTTGCTAAATATTTAGTTTTTCTTTTGTGTGTGTGTGTAACATATGTATTTTGACATAAAATGCTCATTTCACTGTACACCCTGCATGGCTCATATTTTTACTCTCATATATTTTGTAACAGAAAAAAAAATGCTAATGCCTTTATTTTTGCTTGTATGTGTTAATTTTCATGAAACGTGTGTATTTTAATTTCTGAAATTGTGTTTGCTGTTTTGCTAAATATTGTGTTCCTTATTGAATGTTGTGCTTAATTTCTTTCCTTTATTTGTGTGATTAAAACAAGTTGATTTGTTTTTCGTAAAAGAATCACTTTTGCACGCTTATGAAATTAGTTTAATTTGTATTTACTGTGTTTTGAGTGTAATTAGTTGATTATAATAGAGAGAAGTGATTTCTATTGTTGTCTTGGTACGAGGAAAATGCATTATTAAGAGTTCCCCTCCTTCTGGTTTGCCCTTTGGCCGTAGTAAATCTGTAACCAAGACAACGTAGATACGTTGCCCTCTCGCCGTATCACTGAAGAGTTTTATCACTTGAGATAGTGCAAAATTATCGCTTTGCGAGCAACAGTGTCTGAATCTCTAATGTGTATTGAACTCTGAGACTTGCATTAGCCTCGGCGTTTTTTTTTTTTGTGATTTTCTGGAAATTAGTAGACACTGAAAAACTGACATCTTTGCAGACTGAGGTTGACACAGAGGACGAACTCGTAGTTTTGAAGTACACCTCACCCGACCCACCACCACCCTTCCTGTCCTTCCCTGCACTACCAGAAATCTTTCCTGCATGCAATAGGACTAAACTCAAGCATGGACCAACATGTGGTGCTGGCTGAAATGCAGGCGATTGCGGATCGCATTCAGCCCCAAACACGGTACGTGTTACTCAGTTTTTATTTTTATTTTCCATTTCTTTTACTTTACGTATGCCTTGCATGTGTGTTGTTCGCCATGGATTCCTCATTTTGGTTAAAGCCCTTACCCCCTTGTTATTGTCATGCTGAGCGAATTATCTGTGTGTGTGATGCTATTGCGTGAACGCTAAGAAATATGCTTGGTGACATTTCTTGTTTAAATATGTAAATCGAGTTTAGATGGGTTACATAATTTCAAAGAAAGTATTACATAATTTCAAAGAAAGTAGTACATAATTTCAAAGAACGTGTTACATAATTTCAAAGCAAGTAGTACATAATTTCAAAGAAAGTATTACGTAATTTCAAAGAAAGTAAGTGTTACATAATTTCAAAGAAAGTAAGTGTTACATAATTTCAAAGAAAGTATGTAAGAGAATGTAATTTTCATTAGACAATAGGTTAGTACAAGTAATTTCTTGTTTCACGGGAGCTTTGAAGTTGAAATTTGGAATAAATATCTGCGCGATACATATTTATGCCTGGATATGCTCAACTGTGCTGGAAAAGGTCACCGTTCTGTTTTTTGAACTAATTTTTCATAATGGTGAAACTTTTAATAGCCAACTAAAAGAAACCACCCCCTTGTCGCAGTCGTCTAAGCGATGGCTTCTGATCATTCGTCTTAGAGCCGCCCCGGTGGCGCAGTGGTCTAAGCGATGGCCTCTGATCATTCGTCCGAAAGGGGTCCGGGTTCGAATCCCGGTGAAGCATGGATGTTGTGTTCGTCTTACGGCACTGGCTCTCTCCCTTCCCTGGAACCAGTGACCCTAAATTAGGGACGGGCGACTGCTTATAGCCCATTGAGTTGCTCACGGTGGTCGTTAAACCTCCAACCAAAAAAAAAAAAATCGTCTTAGATGGAGTCCGGGTTCGAATCTAGTGAGGTATGGATGTTGTTGTATGTCTTACGGCGCTGTCTCTCTCCCTTCCCTGGAACCAGTGGCCCTAAATTAGGACCGGGCGACTGCTTATAGTCCTCAGAGTTGCTCACGGTGGTCATTACTCATTAAACCTTCAATCAAGAAAAAAAAACCTAAGTAATAAGACTTCGTGCCAAATGGTATGATCCAGAATCCGAGGCTGTCGTATGTACGATTGAATAGTTAAAAACTTGCATTTAAAAAATGATATTTATTTACAAGTTAAAAATAAAATCAGCTATACTGAACAGCACTTTCGAGGCTACTTTAGCAATTGGGCCCGATGATTATGCGAAAGTAGCCTCGAAAGTGCTGTCCAGTGTAGCTGATTTTATTTTTAACTTGTAAATAAATATCATTTTTTAAATGCAAGTTTTTAACTATTCAGTCGTGCATACGACAGCCTCGGATTCTGGATCAGAGCAAAACTAAACTAGTGGGCTGCTCCAGTGGTCTAAGCTCTGGCTTATGACCCTTCGTCCCAGCGGATCCGGGTTCGAATCCCGGTGAGGCATGGATGTTGTTTGTCTTACAGTCCCAGCTCTCCCCCTTCCGTGGAGCTAGTGACCCTAAATTTGGGACGGGCGACTACTCATAGCCCATTGAGTTGCTCACGGTGGTCATTAAAGCCCCAGTCGCAAAAAAGAAGTGGCCACTTACCGGAAAAATCCTTCCTTCCGCACTTATTTTTTTATTCTGACATACCTCCAAAATTTCAATACTGCCTCTGATTAATTCAAAATTTAAACCCAACGAATGTACTCACCAGCAAACAGTTTTGTTGAATCGTCCCAAGGAGCATTCTTGGCAAGCATCCCTAAGGGCTGCCACGATAGCTCCGTGCTATAAGTGATGGCTTCTTCCCATGCGACCGAGTGGGAGCTGGTTCGAGTCCCGGGTGAGACATGGATGATATGTTTGTTTTTACGACCTTGCTGCCTACATTCCCTGGAACCGGTTTCTACCTAAATCAGGGACGGTCGACTGTTTATATCCCATTGACTGTGCGAAAACCTGTGGCACTTAGTGCGTGTCGTGGCAACTGATGCCGGTGCTCGTTATTAGCGGGAAAAACTGGAGCTGATATTAAATTGGGCTTCAAATTGGACCGTTGCTGCATTTAGCCTTTTAACGATTGAAATCCTGTGTCGCTCATAATACCATAACGCCCGAAACTGTCTGTTGCTCCTTTCAGAATTTCTCCCCTCCCTTTTACAAGTTAACTAGAAAAGGAACAGTGCTCGAGCACCACACGGAATCTCTGACCTGTAGTCTTGATGTGCGGTGACCTTCACACGTTTCCCAAGGGCGATCACTGCATTCTTCCACGAAGAAAACATTCGATGTCATGAGAGTTAATAGTATCGCCCCTGGAGGTATCAACTACTGCTTTACCTATTTGTTCAGCGACAACAATGACGACTGAGGGTGACCATTGCTAATTTCTCAGGGGCATTGTATATTCAAAGAGCAGGTGGGGGGTATGAAATCCTACTCAGTCAAGGGCGTTTACGGACCGACGGTCGTTGTAGTTTTAGGTGCAATGGAGTTTTGGGCGTTATGGTCGTTAAAGGGTTCATGAAAACCGTTAGCAACCCAATGGGTTTGACGTATGCTCCAATTTAATCTTCGTATTTAGTCCCTGTTCGGTCTCCAATATAATGTTTTAGTGTTTCTTCTTATTTTTTTTTTAAACTTAACGCCACAGATTCTCGCTGGACAAATTTGAGTTTGAAAACACCTCACAACGGGTCAAAGTACAATCTACGTAGTTGAAATCTATATATGTAAAGCAAAGTGGGAAAAATGAGAAAACGCGAGGGTTTCCGTCGGCGAATTGTTTGACCACTTCTAAATGACATAGAGATCTGAAAATCGGTATGCCGATAGCTCTTACCCAGAGTTGGAAACGGGTTGAAAATTTTGGACACGGCGTCACATAATTGGATCCCACACGGATCTGTAACTGATCCGGAAACGACCCGGACAAATCTTCTATGAACTATAATAAATAATATCTAAAAGTGTATTCAGTGGTGTTCAATTTATATGGAAATCAAACAGAAGTATCATAGGAACGTATGATTTACTAACTTACAGGAAGTATTTAAATTGTCGTCCTTCATTTAAAAAACATAACTTTACTGTTTTAGACATGTTCTCGAACACATCTGAGAGCAGTGGCGTAACCATGTTTCAAAATATATATGTACGATCACACATACACACATTATACTGTATATATATATATATATACGTGTTTGCATTCTACGAAAAATTACAATCTTATATTATTAAATTTAGTTTGATCACATCATGAAATTATATCATTATTATCCCAAAACTTTTGGGGGTGGGGGTCCTTTACATTAAGGATCCCGACTCTGAAAATCTAGGGGGTCCTGACCCCCGATCCCCAAGGGGTTACGCCTATGTCTGCGTTAGTCTACAAATCCCTCCACAGTACTATTAAGGCTGTATCACCTAATTTTGATGGCGCTAAAGTGAAAATTTCTGAATTAAGCAACTTTTTGTATGTGTAATTTCAATTTTTGCTTTTTCTTAGTAACATATCAAGCTACAGAATATGTTTAACAGCAAAACAAATTTTCACAAATTTATGAGTCGGAAGTTTCCAAAATATGGATGTCATTTTCATTTCCCCTCAGAAAGAGGGGACACTTTTGCTTCATATTGCATGAAAAATCATTTTCAGTCTGCTGACACCAGTATCGAGCACAAAATTCCACAGCGCACAATTTAATTTGAAAAAAATTTTTTTGACTTTTCGGAAATGAAACTGCAATAAAACTGGGTCAAACCTGGGTCAGAAACACCTTGACCCGACCCGTTTGATCCGCTGATCCGTTTCCATCCCTGTTCTTAACGTCCGTATACCTAAGAAAAGTCCATCAACAAAAATATCAGAATCGCTGCTTTGAAACATTGTCTGCTTGAATTTTTCGCGAATTGTTCGACCACTTCTAAATGTCCTAGAGATATGAAAATTACTATGCTGATAGGTGTTAATGTCCGGATTCCTAGAAATGTACGAAAATAAAAAAAATCAAAAAAATCAAAATGGCGGCTTTGGAATATTGTCTGTTTGAATTTTTCTACACTTAGAAGAGTCTGAAAACCAAAGAATTCAAAAGGGTCGCTTAGTTTTGCAGTTCAAAATGCTGTTAGGATTAAAGATAATTTCGCAAGAAACGTTGAAATGTAGTAAAAAATTCCGTGAAATTTTGATTTAAAATTAAGGGGCGTCACTGCCTGCTACCATTTTACGTCAAACCGTATGCATTGACGTCATGATCGTGTTCTAAATCATGAAACAGTTACGGAACTTAAATTATTTTTCCTTCCCTTAATTAAATTTCCCTTTAATTTTATATTCAAAAATGATTTTATAGATTTGAAGAACGGGCATGGCTTCTAGTCTATACATAAGGAAAAACTGTTGTGTTCAGCGATTTTCAGGCAGTTATCTGGCAATCTTTTGTGCGAGAGTTTTATATGATTAGCGTTAACATGCTTTGTTATTAAATTAGCTAGGTTTATGTAGTGAGAGAGCTCGATTTATATGTATGGATTACGTTTTCTTTGTGTGAAGTTTGAAGTCTATCGTATTTTCGACTTGCACTCGTTTGATGAAATTATATGCAGCATATCTTATTTGTGCTACGTCTTGGAAATTAACGTGCATATGGGTATAACAAAGACTTGGATTCTGTTCATAAGTTCTGCTTCGTTACTTAACCCTGGTTATTATATTTAAGCGCACAATTCGAGGTTTTATGCCTAATTAAAATTTTTAGTGACAATTAGCCTTGGAGTTATCCGGGTTCAACGAAAAGTTAATTCAGTGAGGCCTCTTTTGGGGGTTGGGGGGTTGGAGGTTTAACGACCACTTTGAGCAATTCAGTGGGCTATAAGCAGTCGCCCGTCTTAATTTAGGGCAACTGGGTCCAGCGTCGGGAGAGAGCCAGTGCCGTAAGACAAACACAACATCCATGCCTCACGGAATTCGAACCCGGACCCATGACTTAGACCAACGGCTTCAGTGAGATTCAGCATTAACCTTAGCATTGAGTGTGTTACAGAGAAGCCAAACCTAATGACTTCTAACATTTTAGTGTTGCAGCAAAGCCAACTTAACGATAAAGTTATAGTCATCTAAATCCGATTTAAACATTATATGGGCTGTAAGCAGTCTACAATCCTGATTTAGGGCCACTGGTTCCAAGGAAGGGGGCAGAGCTACTACCGAAAGAAAAGAACACCATCCATGCAGGATTCGAACCCGGACTCATCTCGGACGATTGACTAGAAGCCAACGCTAACTCAGCCACTCGGGCTGCATATTTGTATTTTGTGTTACGCTATCTTTAATCTTTATAGCTGTGATAAGCAACTTATATTATGAAAGGCAGTTATTGTTGCTGTTGTTTTAATGACGAAATGATAAATACCCATGCAGGAAAATACTGTTCAATCTGGGGTTTTTTTTGTCACATATATTTTTGTGTGTATTGTAGTGTTTTACATCTACTTAAAGAATTCTGCTCTGTTCACGAAAATTACTGCTGTCAAATAAAGGAGCTTAGGTATTCATGAAGGAACTTGTGTTTTTGGTATGTTTCTTTGAAAGATTGTTTCTGTCTGAACATTCGTCTGCGACCGGTATATGTGTCTAAATAATGGGCTTTGTCACTGAGACTAACGATGTTGTGAGAAATAGTATTTCTTGTCGACCAAAGAGATAAAGGCGTTATTTGACACGTAATGTCCATTTGTCTAAAGTGATCTTTAACCAGAAGTTGCAGGTTTGTTTTGTAATGATTGATTTTTTGCACTACTTAACGAAATTAAACTGTTGGCAAAACGAATCCCATGTGTAACTCCATCCGCAAACCACACTGATATTCTTAATTTAATAATGGAATTATAAATGCTTACTTTGAACTACTGACAAAATTAGAATAAAGTATCGTGAACTCATGGCTAAAAATCGTGATGTTCACCAACTGAGCTCGATTATGTCACGTGCAGTTGCAGTGCATAAGTGTTTCGTAGATTAAGAACTAACTGTTTCGGGTGATTCACCCTGATCTTTATGGATGCTCGCGAAACTTAGCCGCAGGGAAATTGAATCGTCTTAAATCGAAAGGGAAAGACTAATGAGATTATTTGTAATCCATGGAGTAAACACATCCTCTTTCCCTCTGCGTGGTAGGTACTTAATCTGTTCGTTTACCAAATTGAGGTGTTTTGAACAAGTGTTGCACAATCTATAGCATCAGTAGATTGAGATTTCTTTTATGTATAAATTTTCAGTAGATTGACATTTCCCATGTAAATTTTAATTTCAACACATATGCTAATCGTACTTCTAATGCGATCGAAAATAATGATAAACGATTAGCACAGCATTAAACAAATTTGTACTTCAGTAGTATGATGTTTTTAAAACTCCTGTTGATTTTCTGTGCATTCATATCCACAGGTGCGAGAATTGTCCTTTGGCATTACCACGTGAGATTTATTTAATCATTACAAAACTTGGAAATCCTGAGTTTTGTAGATTTTTAAGTTATGCACAATATTCCCTTTACTTTCCAAGGTTCTGTTCTGGTACTGTGTTGTTGCCAAATCTCAGTACCTTTTTCTGCTGATCCGCAGACTGCAGAATCACTACCAAGTCGTTCTCACGTATTTTAGTTCTCAAACAGTAATTTTTCGATACTGATCAAAACATATTGGGATTGTTTTCGTGCTCAAAATTTGTCAGTCGAAGTTTCTCGATTGATTAGGAGTCATTGGTGACTTCTCTATGATTACAGTGAGCAAAAAAGTGTGTTTACACACATACGCTACTTTGCGTGAATAAACTTGGAAAACAATTGTAATATATATATCATCATCATCATCATTGTCAACCATTATCAATCCACTGCTGGACGAAGGTCTCCCCAAGTTTCCTCCACAACGGTCTGTCTTGTGCCAGTCTCCTCCATGTCACTCCCGCATATTTACGAATTTCATCCACCCATCTCCCATGTGGTCTTTTTCTGGGTCTTTTCTATATATATATATATATATATATATATAACAATACATGAATAACGCAGACACTACAAGCACAATAGAACTCAATTAAATATGTGACAACCATAAATAATATAAGGTCAGCCACCGGGTGCCGATCTTCAGGGAGGATGCACCCGACGGCTGAGCGTCTGACAGGTTTCTTGCGGACGTCCTGATTTAGGAACCCATACAGAATAAAAATAAACTGGACATCCCATCCTCTCTACCTGTCAGGAAATAGACTTTCAAATTAACTTAAGTAACAAATTTAAATATTCAAAATAGACCTACCTTAACCCTGACTGGTGCCCACGACCGGTAAACACAATTTACCGTGGCCATCCACCTATAGAGTTCATCATTATGATAATGCGTAGGTAAAGGGTACGTTCAGAATTATATAGAATAGTGTAGCTGTTTTTTCCCCACTGTAAAATATACCATGTATGCTAGGAAAGAATGGTTAAATGTTTATGCAATTTTATGTTTACTATGTTTTTGTGTATTTATATATCATCATCATCATCATCATCATCATTGTCAACCATTATCAATCCACTGCTGGACGAAGGTCTCCCCAAGTTTCCTCCACAACGGTCTGTCTTGTGCCCGTCTCCTCCATGTCACCCCTGCATACCTTCGAATTTCATCCACCCATCTCTTATGTGGTCTTCTTCTGGGTCTTTTCCTGTCCCTTGGAATCCAATCTAAAATTTCGGCTGTCCATCGATGATCTGTCCTTCTGGCAGTATGTCCAGCCCATTGCCATTTCAGGGATTTAACTCTGATCATGATGTCTTCCACACTAGTCATTTTTCTGATCCACGAGTTCCTCTTCTTATCTCTCCTGGTTACACCAAGCATGCACCTCTCCATTCTAGTTTGAGTTGTCTGCAGCCTTTGTATGTCTCTTTTAGTTAAAGTCCACGTCTCTGCACCACCATACGTAAGCACTGGAAGGATACATTGATCAAACACTTTTCTTTTAAGACATAATGGCATATTGCTCTTGAAAGTTATGCTGTTTCTTCCAAAAGCTCTCCAGGCAAGTTTTGTACACCGATTAATTTCTTCATCACTGTGATCCTCACTTGATATCTGCTGTCCGAGATAAACGTACGTGCCTGTCATCTCCAGCTTTTCTCCATCAATCGATAAATTTTAATTTCTTGTAAAAGCATTGAACATCACTTTTGTCTTCTGAAAGTTCATTTTTAATCCCACTTCTTTACACTTGTCAGCAAGTTCCTGGATCATACTCTGCAGCTCTGATGGGGTAGTCGCAAAAATGACTACGTCATCAGCAAAACGAAGGTGGGTTAGATAATCTCCATTAATCTTTATCCCCTTGTTTTCCCAGCTCAGCGACTGAAAGACACCCTCCAATGTGGCTTTAAAGAGCTTCGGAGATATGGTGTCACCTTGTCTCACTCCCTTTCCAATTTTTATGTGTGTTGTATTTTCAAACAGTCGAATCTTTGCACTTGCATTTTCATAGATGTTATTAATAATATTAATGTATGTATCTTTAATACCGCAGGATTTCAGAGCCATTGTAACTGCTGATGGTTTCACCAAATCAAAGGCTTTTTCATAATCGATAAAAGCCATGCACAATGGAAGATCATATTCCCTCGCTCTTTCAATTAGTTCTCTCAGTACGTGGATATGATCTATTGTGCTTTAGCTACTCCTGAATCCAGATTGTTCTCTCGGTTGAGCCATGTCCAGTGTAACCTTCAAGCGGTGTGAAAGAACTTTAGTGAAGATTTTATAAACCACTGATAGGAAGCTGATAGATCTGTAGTTTCCGAGATCCTCAATGTCACCTTTTTTATGTTGCAGGATCATTGTAGCAATGTTCCAATCCTCAGGAATCTTTCCTTCATTAACGCATCGAGTGAAAATTTGGGCGAGTACTGTTTCGATTTCTCCACTTGCTTCTTGTATGATGTCTACAGTAATTCCATCTTCTCCTGGAGCTTTCCCCCGTTTCATGTTCTTGATTGCATGTGCAACGTCTGCTGGAAGGACAGGAGGAACTCTGGTACTGGTACCTTTCATGATGTCTGGAGTGTATGTATCATCCCTTTCATATAATTTGGAGTAGAAATCTTTCACTCTTGTCAAAATTTCGCCTCTATTTCTTGTTACAGAACCATCTTCTTTTCTCAGTGCCATAATCTGTTTTCTTCTCTTACTGAGATGTCCCTTTGCTATCTTTAGGCTTTGGTTGTTTTCAGTTGCTTTCCTCACTAGTTCACAGTTGAATTTTCTTACGTTTTCAGTGATACCTTTTCTTACTGTCTTGCATAGCTCTGTATATTTCACTTTGGAAGTCACATCTTCGTTAGTTGTCCTCATCTCTCTTAATTTTTGCATCAACATTTTGTTCCTTCCTGATAATTTGTTCACATGAATTTGTTCTTAGCCCAGCTAATTTTGTTGCTGTTTCCATAAGAGCTTTGGTTACTTTTCTGTTAACTTCAGAAATATCCACTTCTTCCGATGTTAGGCCTTCTAAAGCAGAGAATCTGTTCTTCAGTTCCAACTTGAAGGTATTATGGTGTTTTTTAAGGTTGGTTATGTCAATAAATTTTGTTTGTCTTATGAGCTTGCCACGTTCAAGTTTAGTGTTGAGGTGCATCTTACATCTCACCAATCTATGGTCACTACCTGTGTTGAACTTGTTTAGCACACTGCAGTCTTCTATGACAAATTTTTTGTTACACATAATAAAATCAATTCCACTTGTCGTCCCATTTGGATGTCTCCATGTCCATTTCCTGTGTGGCTTTTTCTTGAAGAAGGAAGTTCAAGATGAAAAACCCTTTCTGCCTCTGCAAACTCAACGAGAGTATTTCTACGCTGGTTTCTGTTGCCGTGACCAAATTTACCTACTGAAGTTTCATTCTGTTGCCAGTGCCCTATTTTTGCATTGAAATCTCGCATAATTATCTTCAAGTGCTGCTTACCTTTAATATTTAGATGACGAATTTCCTCATAAAATTCCTTAATTTCTTCTTCAGAATGACTTGTGGCAGGTGCATAAGTTTGAATAATCTGAGCCTGGTATCTTTTCGAGAGTTCGATAACGAGTTGTGCAGCTCTGTCAGAGGAACTTTCAACTTCTACAACTTTATCCTTCAGTTTCTTGTTTATTATAAATCCAACACCACTAGTTCTGCCAGTATCTGTCCCACGATAGTAGAAAAGATGTCCACTTTTCAGTTCAATGAGATCTTCTCCTTACCTCACTTAGCCCGACGAGGTCCCACTTGATCCTTTGTAGTTCCTCTTCCAATTCAAGAAGCCTTGAATCAGAAGATAGGGAGTGTCCATTATACGTAGCCAAGGTCAGCATCAGATGGCAGCTTAGTCCGGTCCTCCGGGGGTTCTTAGCACCCTCTGCCTTCATGTCGCACTGGCCGCTGCCTTGTCCAGGTACATTCCAGCTGCCGGAGACTGGGGGCCAAGATTTAAGTTGTGGAGTCATTTTGGAGGGTTTAACCATAACTCACCATGCTGGCCAAGCGGGTTGGTGAGTGTGGGATAGCATTTCCTCTAATCCCGATGGTATAGTTATACCGCTATTGGCGGTCGTCAGAGCCCCTTTAGTGGGAACAGGATGCACCACGAGAAGGCGGGGTTGACATTTGTCAAGGAGAGGCTGTGATGTTACGCATCACCTGACCTTACATCCCTATATATATATATATATATATATATAAGCTCTTATGGAAACAGCAACAAAATTAGCTGGGTCTAAAAACAAGTTGCATGTAAATAAATTATCAGGAAAAACGAAAATGTTGATGCAAAAAAGAAGAGAGATGAGGACAACTAAAGAAGATGTGACTTCCAAAGTGGAATATATAGAGCTATGCAAGACAGTAAGAAAAAGTATCACTGAAGACGTAAGAAAATTCAACTGTGAACTAGTGAGGAAAGCAATTGAAAACAACCAAAGCCTAAAGATAGCAAAGGGACATCTCAGTAAGGGAAGAAAACAGATTATGGCACTGAGAAAAGAAGATGGTTCTGTAACAAGAAATAGAGGCGAAATTGTGACAAGAGTGAAAGATTTCTACTCCAAATTATATGAAAGGGATGATACATGCACTCCAGACATCATGAAAGATACCAGTACCAGAGTTCCTCCAGTCCTTCCAGCAGAAGTTGCACATGCAATCAAGAACATGAAGCGGGGAAAAGCTCCAGGAGAAGATGGAATTACTGTAGACATCATACAAGAAGCAAGTGGAGAAATCGAAACAGTACTCGCCCAAATTTTCACTCGTTGCCTTAATGAAGGAAAGATTCCTGAGGATTGGAACACCGCTACAATGATCCTGCTACATAAGAAAGGTGACATTGAGGATCTCGGAAACTACAGACCTATCAGCCTCCTATCAGTAGTTTATAAAATCTTCACTAAAGTTCTTTCACACCGCTTGAAGGTAACACTGGACATGGCTCAACCGAGAGAACAAGCTGGATTCAGGAGTGGCTACAGCACAATAGATCATATCCACGTGCTGAGAGAACTAATTGAAAGAGCGAGGGAATATGAACTTCCATTGTGCATGGCTTTTATCGATTATGAAAAAGCCTTTGATTTGGTGAAACCATCAGCAGTTACAATGGCTCTGAAAACCTGCGGTATTGAAGATGCATACATTAATATTATTAATAGCATCTATGAAAATGCAAGTGCAAAGATTAGGCTGTTTGAAAATACAACACACGTAAAAATTGGAAAGGGAGTAAGACAAGGTGACACCATATCTCCGAAGCTCTTTAATGCCACATTGGAGGGTGTTTTTCAGTCGCTGAGCTGGGAAAACAAGGGGATAAAGATTAATGGAGATTATCTAACCCACCTTCGTTTTGCTGATGACATAGTCATTTTTGCAACTACCCCATCAGAGCTGCAGAGTATGATCCAGGAACTTGCTGACAAGAGTAAAGAAGTGGGATTAAAAATGAACTTTCAGAAGACAAAAGTGATGTTCAATGCTTTTACAAGAAATGAAGATTTATCGATTGATGGAGAAAAGCTGGAGATAACAGACACATACGTTTATCTTGGACAGCAGATATCAAGTGAGGGTCACATTGATGAAGAAATTAATCGGCGTACAAAACTTGCCTGGAGAGCTTTTGGAAGAAACAGCATAATTTTCAAGAGCAATATGCCATTATGTCTTAAAAGAAAAGTGTTTGATCAATGCATCCTTCCAGTGCTTACGTATGGTGCAGAGACGTGGACCTTAACTAAAAGAGACATACAAAGGCTGCAGACAACTGAAAGAAGCATGGAGAGGTGCATACTTGGTGTAACCAGGAGAGATAAGAAGAGGAACTCGTGGATCCGAAAAATGACAAGAGTGGAAGACATCATGATCGGAGTTAAATCCCTGAAATGGCAATGGGCTGGACATACTGCCAGATGGACAGCCGAAATTTTAGATTGGATTCCAAGGGACAGGAAAAGACCCAGAAGAAGACCACATGGGAGATGGGTGGATGAAATTCGAAAGTATGCAGGGGTGACATGGAGGAGACTGGCACAAGACAGACCGTTGTGGAGGAAACTTGGGGAGACCTTCGTCCAGCAGTGGATTGATAATGGTTGACAATGATGATGATGATGATATATATATATGCATACAGAGGCGCCAACGTTTGAACTTTTGAAAAATATTGCGTGGGCTAATATACTTATGATTTTATAAAATAAGATCTCTTAAAACCCTCCTTTACATAGGTCTTGATATTTACTTTCATACCATCGATATGAATACTGATAGTATGATATAGAAAGCTAAATATTACAAATTCTGAAATGTTGGTAATAACAATCATCTAAAATATATACAGTTAGTAATTAACCGTATGATGCATACTTTAACCCTACCATTATTTTTTATGTAAATAAAAATAAATTAGATTGCGTATTTGTATAAAATATATATTTATACTAATAATTTAAAAAAATACAAGAATATATAAATATCAAATAATACTTTGAAAAAAGTTTTTTGAAAATAAAATTCATGCATTGTTTTTTGAAATGAATTCATTGCATTAAATCGTCACAAAGGTGTTCTTTAGCATAATTAACATAAATTATTAAGTTTATAATTATGTACACATTTTTTAAACTTGGGGACTTTTGACTTCTTTTTAAAATAAAATAGGGCGTGGACTCACCAATCACCGTTATTTTAGCACGGCGTGTTGGAAATGTGTTTCTTCTGGCTCCCTATAAATTCATCGCAAACATCTTCAAAATCCAACTATTCAGCGCTGTTTTTATATATACTTCATGATCATATGTAGAGGATTTTAGGAACGGAGTATCTGACCCCAGGTCTTAAACAACCCTTAGAAATAGGAAGCTAGGGGATTTGGGCTAGAGTGCCCTATAGGAAAGTGACACGGAAGCGAAGTAGAAAGGGGGAGGAAGACGCCCTTGTTTATTACCGGGGAGGCCTGTACCCAGGATCCGAAGGCTTAATATGCCCATCCGACGCACGGCGGATATTTAGTGGATCGAGCGCTCCATACCTGCCTGGGATCAAACCTGAGGACCTTTCCTTGGCAGTCACGAACGTTGCCCACTCTGCCACTCGCGGCCCCCTTATATACACTTAATACAGCAATGTGATTAAAAGTCTTTTCTGGGACATTCTGGAACGCAAAAATGTCTTTAGTTCTTTCAAAGTGGAAAAAGATCTTTCGGCTGTGGAAATTGGCATTGTCAGAGTTAGACGTAGAAATTTCACGAATTCAGGCACAATGTTACGAATAACATTCGACAAAAGACATTTTACTACATCACCAAAAGTTCTTAATTCTGTACACAACACTGCAGCACTGTCAGATACAATATTGCCCTGCGACCGTAAGATATCATAGTCGTGAATATCATCATTGAAAAAACACATGACATCGTCTACTTTTCCGATAACAATTTTCCACTGTGTCTAGAATATCACTCTCCTGGAAACTTTCTTTAAGGGATGCATTCACCCAATCATATAAATTCGTAGAATTTGCACTCAAAATACTTTTTCACATCAGTAAATTCATGCCGTGTGTCTTTACGATCGTGTAAGAGGCAAGACGGCTTCCTTTGTTTGGGGAACCTTTGTTCTGGCTGTTCAAGCTCAAACGCTCTTCTTGTAGTTTTCTCACAGAACATTTCAAAATTATCACAAATGGCTTGGAATGTTTGTATATAATCCTGAATAAGATAATTTGCTTTATTAAAGTCAAGGTTTACACTTTGTAGTTTTTTACATTTGTTGCATCCAGGGGGTTAAATTATGCGACAGCTCATATAAATAAGCAAAATGTTTAAATGACTTTAGTAGTGATAAGTAACCGGAAGCTTTAGTAGCAGCATCACTTTTATCGTTTTCAGAAATATCTGAAAGAAACAAAATAACATCTTGATAATTGTCTATCAGGGATTTTAAATTAAGGACCTGACAGTGAATCGTGGTGGACCAAAGGGTCCTAAATTTTGTTCTGAATCATGTTGGTTGGTGTCTCTTATAGCATTAAACCAGTTCAACCTTTTCGGAGACTCTTACCATGGCGATCAAATCTTTAGTTATATTTAACACATTTCTGCAAGTTGTAATGTGCCTCACGTTGTCTTGCGCCACTAATTTAATGAGTGCATAAAACAATGCAAATACACTGACGAAAAAAAAAATCCCAACACCAAGAAGGGGTTGTGTTAGATAAACAACAGTTGGTAGGCGGTGAGAGTACATCTGTAAGATGACGTCTATGCAAATTTCGCGCTCGGCGCATACGTGTGGCGCTAGTAGCGCCCCTCGGAACATGCAAAGCAGGTTTGCTGTAAATACGCGCTGTAACGTTCGTGAGCGTTAGTTACCGTTGAGATTCGACGTAGTGTGTTGATGTTAGTCAAGAATGCCTTTAATAAGACGAAGAAGCCATTAACAACAGCTCACGGAGTTTGAACGAGGTCGTGTAATAGGGCTACGAGAAGGTGGATTTTCTTTCCGCAATATTGCAGAACGACTTGGCAGGAATGTAGCCACTGTGCATGATTGTTGGCAGCGGTGGTCAAGGGAAGGTACTGCCTCAAGAAGACTGGGTTCCGGCCGGCCAAGTGGCACTACTGAGAGGGAAGACCGCCGTGTACGGCGTATTGCCGTGGCGCATCGTACTGCGTCTGCGGCAGCAATTCGACCTGCAGTTGCCACCACAGTGACACAACGAAATGTTACAAATCGGTTACTTGAAGGACAGCTCCGAGCCAGACGCCCTGTAGCGTGCATTCCACTTACTCCAAACCACTGCCGTTTGCGACGTCAGTAGTGTCAAGCTAGAGCTCATTGGAGAACGGAGTGGAGATCTGTTGTGTTTTCTGATTAAAGCCGGTTCTGCCTGGGTACCGGTGATGGCCGTGTGTTGGTTAGAAGGAGGCCAGGTGAGCGCCTGCAACCAACCTGTCTACGGCCGAGACACACTGGACCTACACCTGGAGTTATGGTCTGGGGAGCAATTTCCTATGACAGCAGGAGCACTCTCGTGGTTATCCCACGCACCCTGACGGCACAGTTGTACGTCGGTCTGGTGATTTAACCTGTTGTGCTGCGATTCATGAACAGCATTCCAGGGGGTGTTTTCCAACAGGATAACGCTCGCCCGCATACCGCTGTTGTTACCCAACATGCTTTACAGAGTGTCGACATGTTGTCGTGGCCTGCTAGATCACCAGATCTTTCTCCAATCGAGCACGTATGGGACATCATTGGACGACAACTCCAGCGTCACCCCCCAACCAGCGTTAACCGTCCCTGTATTGACCGACCAAGTGCAACAGGCATGGAACTCCATCCCACAAACTGACATCCAGCACCTGTACGACACAATGCATAAACGTTTGTGTGATTGCATTCAACAGTCAGGCGGTTACACCAGTTATTAATGTACCAGTATTTCACATTTAAAATGGCTCTTCTAGCTCTTACATTAAGCTGTGATCTTGAAACCTTAATCGATTAACTATGTTACCTATACAAATGTATTGCCGCCATTTCATTCCTCTAGAACTATTTTTTCGTGGTGTTGGGATTTTTTTCCGTCAGTGTACCTTGCTTTTTCATTAACTTGTAAAATTCTTGCCTATACCGCTTTGTATTTCCTGCTTAAATTCGAAGCCCCGTCATAGCACTGTCTGCGGTAATTATGGATATTTGGTCCTAGTCTTAATAAAAGGTCACTTACAATATTGAAGAGACTGATTGCATCTGTTGCTAACGTTTCGTAGAACCCGATGAAGTGCTCTTGCATTTCAAGTTCTTTAGAAACGACATGCAAACATATTGGCATTTGTTCTTTCTTTTGCCACATCAGTAGTTGCACCCATAAGAATACCAAAATAACCCATTTCATGGAGTTCATTAGCCAACGGAAGAAACAGTGTCATAGCCATAATTTCAAGCATTTCGTTTTCCGTGTCTTGTGTTAGTGACGTCCACTTACAGGATTCTCTTTCAATGTATCGCATAAGTTCTGGAAAATCTTCACATCAGAGTTTCAGAAGTTGGTGAAAATTACTTGTTTTGTCCTTATGTCCTCAGTTTGCCAGTCCCTGCTTTGATAACTATAACAACGATGAAAATAATTTATATAAAGCGATACGGGAATTTTGAAAGTCTTGCAACATTGAAAAATTCAAACTGGATGCAACATTCCCTACACATTGCACTGCCGCAACGTTGGAACACGATTCTTTGTGACATTGGGAGGTTTCATGAGAACCGAATTTTCTTAAAGCATGTTTCCAATTGGAAAAGTCGGAAGAAATGAAGCAAGGATCCGCTTTGGTGGAAAAACATAATATTTTTTGATCATGAGCTTCCTTGCATACTTTACATAATACCACCTTTTTGTTTTCATCGTAAAATATCCACGGATGTTTGCCCTGCCACGAATTTCGAAAAGTTCTACAATCATTCTGGCATTCACTTGACATTATAAAATCACAAACTTCGGAATTATTTGAAGACGAACTTGATAAATCAGTAATAGCTGGTTTCCGAACCGAAATTAAATCTATAGTAACGGAACTCTAGGCTCGAATTGTCCAGCCGGGGCCGCTTGATTACAAATTTGTCCATGGTCTATCTTATAATCTTAACATGATTGGTAATCACATTAAGAAAACCACACTACACCAATGCAACATTAGCGCAAACACAAATTAACTACAACTTATTCTTCCCGTGTGAATATAATCGCAAAAAATGACTCCTAAATTTCAGAATGTTTTACAGTGTAAACTACCTTATTATATACGGGCCTTCTTCTTTAAGTGGGCAGTTCTGTGTTCAGTAATCATGCTCTGGAACTGGAGCAAACAATCAGAAATCAGGTACGCCAACTTATGTTTTTCGAAACTTAAATTTTGTTCTGGACAACCAACTTCAGCAGTAGTTAATGAAAGACGTTTCATGCATCACTTCACTTAAAGGACGCTAGAACTGGTTTTTCAGTACTGCTTAAACCTTGTGCCTCATTAAGACACGAAGTAGAAACTGTATACTTTATTAGCAAGCATGTGAGTTTGGTCTTCATTAGAACTTACATTGATGTGGAAATTTAATCTCCAAGTTAACCTTACGCTATGCGTCATGGTACTATAAAATGCAAATGTTTCTACATTATAAGTTGCAGTAATTACACTCTGAGATCATGACGAGGTTATCATTTAATTTTTTATTGCGTGAAAGGGTTCCCTTCGTTAATTTCTTACTCAGCAAGAAACCCTAGGTATTTTTCCGAGTTCTGTTTAGTTAAAGATAATTAATTCCGAGTACTTTTCAGTCATTTTTCGTGTATTAAATTTTATGTAACGAAAAAGTGGTGTCGGTAAACCAGAGAATGTGAGCATTTGGCTGTTTTGAATGAAAAACCGAAAGTGGTGAAAAGTTTATTACATTCCGGGAAGCTGATTTTCCTAGATTTTGTACTGCTCGCTATTCATTTCGTTTGCAGGTAACTTTGCATCTCCCAGACATAATTTAATTACTAAGAATATGAGATTCATGGTTAGTATAATTGCGGCGCTGCTACGATAATGGTAGAATGCTTTGCCATTCTGCATTAAATTCATATATGTTTTGGTTAAAAAATACAAGGATGAGCAAAAAAATCTGTCCTTTTTCTATTAGACACTGCATTTCAGACATGAATTTTCAACGAATGAGAAGTCTCACTCTTTGCTGTTACAGCATTTTAAATTTGGTGCCTCTTCTGTCTGTGTCCACGCTAGAGCATCAACTAATCTGTTTTGCGCTATGTGGTCATACAAAGACGCATTAAATTTCATTTTTCAGCGGATGTGTCCTGTTCTAAGTGCAGCAAATATGCAGTGGATTCCTCTAACGGGTTGAATTTTGTTATAACAGTGATCATACAAGCTTCGGAAAGACTTGGAAAACTCGTCGTCTGTCATGATATTTTGTCCTGCTGTAACATTCTTAATGTCATAAATGCTCAGAAGCTAACGGTTAGACAACTGCGCCACAGGCGTTCTCTCTCACTCTCTCTGGGAAAAATAGAGGGTGCGGTCACTCATTCATTTCCACCATTATCACATGTTTTGCTACCTTGTTTGTTAGCCCATCGTTGCAGTAAGATCTTCAATTTTTCAGTGATAGACCGGATAGTAGCATATTCCAATGGATACTTAGGGAGGATATCAGTAGGTTAGCTCAACCTCTCTCTGTCGTACAAATAGAAGGTGCGGTCACTTATCCATTTCCACCATTATCACATGTTCTACTACGTTGTTGGTTAGGCCATTGTTGCAGTTAGGTCTTCAATTTTTCAGTGATAGACCAGATAGTAGCATATTCTAATGGATACTTCGGGATAACTAACAGTGGGTTAGCCCAAACTTTCTCTCTCTGTCGTACAAATAGAGGGTGCGGTCACTCATCCATTTCCACCATTATCACATGTTCTGCTACGTTGTTGGTTAGGCCATTGTTTCAGTAAGGTCTTCAAATTTTCAGTGATAGACCGGATAGTAGCATATTCCAATGGATACTTAGGGAGGATATCAGTAGGTTAGCTCAACCTCCCTCTCTGTCGTACAAATAGAAGGTGCGGTCACTTATCCATTTCCACCATTATCACATGTTCTGCTACGTTGTTGGTTAGGCCATTGTTGCAGTAAGGTCTTCAATGTTTCAGTGATAGAGCGGATAGTAGCATATTCCAATGGATACTTAGGGAGGATATCAGTGGGTTAGCTCAACCTCTCTTTCTCTGTCGTACAAATAGAGGGTGCGGTCACTCATCCATTTCCACCATTATCACATGTTCTGCTACGTTGTTGGTTAGGCCATTGTTGCAGTAAGGTCTTCAAATTTTCAGAGATAGACCGGATAGTAGCATATTCCAATGGATACTTAGGGAGGATATCAGTAGGTTAGCTCAACCTCTCTCTGTCGTACAAATAGAAGGTGCGGTCACTTATCCATTTCCACCATTATCACATGTTCTACTACGTTGTTGGTTAGGCCATTGTTGCAGTTAGGTCTTCAATTTTTCAGTGATAGACCAGATAGTAGCATATTCTAATGGATACTTCGGGATAACTAACAGTGGGTTAGCCCAAACTTTCTCTCTCTGTCGTACAAATAGAGGGTGCGGTCACTCATCCATTTCCACCATTATCACATGTTCTGCTACGTTGTTGGTTAGGCCATTGTTTCAGTAAGGTCTTCAAATTTTCAGTGATAGACCGGATAGTAGCATATTCCAATGGATACTTAGGGAGGATATCAGTAGGTTAGCTCAACCTCCCTCTCTGTCGTACAAATAGAAGGTGCGGTCACTTATCCATTTCCACCATTATCACATGTTCTGCTACGTTGTTGGTTAGGCCATTGTTGCAGTAAGGTCTTCAATGTTTCAGTGATAGAGCGGATAGTAGCATATTCCAATGGATACTTAGGGAGGATATCAGTGGGTTAGCTCAACCTCTCTTTCTCTGTCGTACAAATAGAGGGTGCGGTCACTCATCCATTTCCACCATTATCACATGTTCTGCTACGTTGTTGGTTAGGCCATTGTTGCAGTAAGGTCTTCAAATTTTCAGAGATAGACCAGATAGTAGCATATTCCAATGGATACTTAGGGAGGATATCAGTAGGTTAGCTCAACCTCTCTCTGTCGTACAAAAAAAAGGTGCGGTCACTTATCCATTTCCACCATTATCACATGTTCTACTACGTTGTTGGTTAGGCCATTGTTGCAGTTAGGTCTTCAATTTTTCAGTGATAGACCAGATAGTAGCATATTCTAATGGATACTTCGGGATAACTAACAGTGGGTTAGCCCAAACTTTCTATCTCTGTCGTACAAATAGAGGGTGTGGTCACTCATCCATTTCCACCATTATCACATGTTCTGCTACGTTGTTGGTTAGGCCATTGTTGCAGTAAGGTCTTCAAATTTTCAGTGATAGACCGGATAGTAGCATATTCCAATGGATACTTAGGGAGGATATCAGTAGGTTAGCTCAACCTCTCTCTCTGTCGTACAGATAGAAGGTGCGGTCACTTATCCATTTCCACCATTATCACATGTTCTGCTACGTTGTTGGTTAGGCCATTGTTGCAGTAAGGTCTTCAAATGTTCAGTGATAGACCGGATAGTAGCATATTCCAATGGATACTTAGGGAGTGATATCAGTAGGTTAGCTCAACCTCTCTCTGTCGTACAAATAGAAGGTGCGGTCACTTATCCATTTCCACCATTATCACATGTTCTACTACGTTGTTGGTTAGGCCATTGTTGCAGTTAGGTCTTCAATTTTTCGGTGATAGGCCAGATAGTAGCATATTCTAATGGATACTTCGGGATAACTAACAGTGGGTTAGCCCAAACTTTCTCTCTCTGTCGTACAAATAGAGGGTGCGGTCACTCATCCATTTCCACCATTATCACATATTCTGCTACGTTGTTGGTTAGGCCATTGTTGCAGTAAAGTCTTCAACTTTTCAGTGATAGACCGGATAGTAGCATATTCCAATGGATACTTAGGGAGGATAACAGTGGGTCAGCCCAACATTTCTCTCTCTGTCGTACAAATAGAGTGTGCGGTCACTCATCCATTTCCACCATTATCACATGTTCTGCTACGTTGTTGGTTAAGCCATTGTTGCAGTAAAGTCTTCAATTTTTCAGTGATAGAGCAGATAGTAGAATATTCCAATGGATACTTAGGGAGGATATCAGTGGGTTAGCCCAACCTCTCTCTCTGTCGTACAAATAGAGGGGTGCGGTCACTCATTCCTTTCCACCATTATCACATATTCTGCTACGTTGTTGGTTAGGCCATTGTTGCAGTAAGGTCTTCAACTTTTTAGTGATAGAGCAGATAGTAGCATATTCCAATGGATTCTTAGGGAGGATAACAGTGGGTTAGCCCAACCTTTCTCTCTCTGTCGTACAAATAGAGGGTGCGGTCACTCATCCATTTCCACCATTATCACATGTTCTGCTACGTTGTTGGTTAGGCCATTGTTGCAGTAAGGTCTTCAACTTTTCAGTGATAGAGCAGATAGTAGCATATACCAATGGATACTTAGGGAGGATAACAGTGGGTTAGCCCAACCTTTCTCTCTCTGTCGTACAAATAGAGGGTGCGGTCACTCATCCATTTCCACCATTATCACATGTTCTGCTACGTTGTTGGTTAGGCCATTGTTGCAGTAAAGTCTTCAATTTTTCAGTGATATAGCAGATAGTAGCATATTCCAATGGATACTTAGGGAGGATATCAGTGGGTTAGCCTAACCTCTCTCTCTCTGTCGTACAAATAGAGGGTGCGGTCACTCATTCATTTCCACCATTATCACATATTCTGCTACGTTGTTGGTTAGGCCATTGTTGCAGTAAGGTCTTCAACTTTTCAGTGATAGACCGGATAGTAGCATATTCCAATGGATACTTAGGGAGGATAACAGTGGGTTAGCCCAACCTTGGTTAGCCCAACCTTTCTCTGTCGTACAAATAGAGGGTGCGGTCACTCATCCATTTCCACCATTATCACATGTTCTGCTACGTTGTTGGTTAGGCCATTGTTGCAGTAAAGTCTTCAATTTTTCAGTGATAGAGCAGATAGTAGAATATTCCAATGGATACTTAGGGAGGATATCAGTGGGTTAGCCCAACCTCTCTCTCTGTCGTACAAATAGAGGGTGCGGTCACTCATTCATTTCCACCATTATCACATATTCTGCTACGTTGTTGGTTAGCCGATTGTTGCAGTAAGGTCTTCAATTTTTCAGTGATAGACCGGATAGTAGCATATTCCAATGGATTCTTCGGGATAACTAACAGTGGGTTAGCCGAACCTTTCTGTCTCTGTCGTACAAATAGAGGGTGCGGTCACTCATTCATTTCCACCATTATCACATATTCTGCTACGTTGTTGGTTAGTCGATTGTTGCAGTAAGGTCTTCAATTTTTCAGTGATAGACCGGATAGTAGCATATTCCAATGGATTCTTCGGGATAACTAACAGTGGGTTAGCCCAACCTTTCTCTCTCTGTCGTACAAATAGAGGGTGCGGTCACTCACCCATTTCCACCATTATCACATGTTCTGCTACGTTGTTGGTTAGGCCATTGTTGCAGTAAGGTCTTTAATTTTTCATTGATAGGTCGTATAGTTGCATATTCCAATGGATACTTAGGAGGATATCAGTGGGTTAGCCCAACCTCTCTCTCTGTCGTACAAATAGAGGGTGCGGTCACTCATCCATTTCCACCATTATCACATGTTCTGCTACGCTGTTGGTTAGGCCATTGTTGCAGTAAGGTCTTTAATTTTTCATTGATAGATCGTATAGTTGCATATTCCAATGGATACTTAGGGAGGATATCAGTGGGTTAGCCCAACCTCTCTCTCTGTCGTACAAATAGAGGGTGCGGTCACTCATCCATTTCCACCATTATCACATGTTCTGCTACGCTGTTGGTTAGGCCATTGTTACAGTAAGGTCTTCAATTTTTCAGTGACAGACCGGATAGTAGCATATTCCAATGGATACTTAGGGAGGATATTAGTGGGTTAGCTCAACCTCTCTCTCTCTCTCTCTCTGTCGTACAAATAGAGGGTGTGGTCACTCATCCATTTCCACCATTATCACATGTTCTGCTACGTTGTTGGTTAGGCCATTGGTACAGTAAGGTCTTCAATTTTTTAGTGATGGACCGGATAGTACCATATTCCAATGGATACTTAGGGAGGATATCAGTGGGTTAGCCGGACCTCTCTCTCTCTGTCGTACAAATAGAGGGTGTGGTCACTCATCCGTTTCCACCATCATCACATGTTCTGCTACGTTGTTGGTTAGGCCATTTTTGCAGTAAGGTCTTCAATATTTCAGTGATAGACTGGATAGTAGCATATTCCAATGGATACTTCGGGATAACAGTGGGTTAGCCCAACCTTTCTCTCTCTCTGTCGTACAAATAGAGGGTGCGGTCACTCATTCATTTCCACCATTATCACATGTTCTGCTACGTTGTTGGTTAGTCCACTGTTGCAGAAAGGTCTTCAATTTTCCAGAGATACACCGGATGGTAGCATATTCCAGTGGATACCAATGGGTTGCCCCCCCCCTCCTCTCTCTCTCTCTCTCTCTCTCTCTCTCTCTCTCTCTCTCTCTCAAACAAACAGAGGGCGTGGTCTCTCATCGATTTCCACCATTATCACATGTTCTGCTACGTTGTTGGTTAGTCCATTGTAGCATTATTAAGGTGTTCAATTTTTCTGTGATAGAACGGATAGTAGCATATTTGAAAGGATACCAAGGGATAACAGTGGGTTAGCCCAACCTCTGGGACCAAGAGGGTGCTGCCTTTCATCCATTTTCACCATTGTCGACAAATTTGCACTTTGGATGTTACTTTTAAATTGTATTTCGACTTGTAGCTTTTTGTTTACATTTATGTTGTTATCCGATAGATAATACTGGATTATACACTCAGTCGACAAAACATTGGAAACAAAACATTCACGCAAAGAGGAAGACCAATATTAGCATATTGGTCTTCCTCTTTGCGTCAATAACTGCCTGTACACGCCGAGGTATGGACTCCACCTGATGCCGGAGTGTTTCGGAAGGTAATTCCAGCCATGCCAGGGACTGAGGTCTTTAAAAAATTGTTTCTGAAGAACGATTTCTTCAGAAACAATAACTTCTTTAACCTACTGATAACGATGATACTTTAGCAATAACTACTGACAACGATTGTACTACGCCTTCTACCAACTTTAATTCATAATCAGCATAAGTTACTATTATATAGCATGAGTTGCTTTTTAAGTAAATTAAGTAAACCATTTCTTTCGGTTTATTTCTTAAAGATTTTATATATGAAAAAATCAAAGGGGAACAGTAACAACTGTCCCTCAATCTGAAACAGTTGACGATGAAACAGTTGACGTAGTTTTACTTTGAAGGTTGTGTGACACAGTTGCTGCTGTGCCCCTTTGATTTTTTGTTTCTTTTTTCCTGAGATGGCAGATGTTTTTTGTGAGAATCGAACGGCGACGAATTTCCAGGGAAATCTATGTAATACAGTAGATCTCGCTTATAACATGGAGCTCGGAGCTGATGAAACTTTTGGCAAAATCCGCCTTTGAGTGAAAATTCGCACCATGTAAAAATACACTGATGTGCCAAAAAAAAAAAAAAATGGGATATCTCTGTAATGCTACGTTGGTCCTCTAGCGGTCGGATAACGGCAGCAAGCCGACGTTACTTGAATTCCACGATCTCTCTGTTTTACTGTGGAGACAGTGCACACCATGCTTCCTGAAGAGTGTCCCACAATTCCATAATATTCGCCGGTGGAAGATTCCTGGCATTGACGGCACACTGAACAGTATCCCAAATGTGTTCGATGTCGTTTAAATTTGATCAACCAGGGGTCCAAGTCAGGATGCCACACTCCTCGGAATGTTCCTCCAGCCATAATCTGGCGACTGCGGGCGTGTGCGGCTGCGCGTTTTCGACACTTAAGACTTCGCACCCGTCGGAATGGTTGCATGACATTGAACGAGTGTAAATGATCCCCAAGGATGGTTATGTAACCGCCACTAGGCGGAGCGGTCTGCACACGTATAAGGGGTCCTGATGTGTGCCAGCGGAAAACACCCCACACCATAACGGGGCCACCGCCGGCCTGCACTGTCCCTTATAAGAATGCGTGATCGATTGCCTCGAGGTTCCATTGCCTCGTGGCTACACCCCGAGTCGACCGTCTGCCCGAACTAGTTGGTACTGAAATTCGGTGGACCAGGCTATACGTTTCCAGTCATCTTGGGTCCAGTGGCGGTGTTCCAGAGCCGCACAGCCCCACGTTCCCTGTGTCCTCATAGGACACAGGGAGCGTTGCATTGTCCGAACGCCGTTGTCACTACTGGCCTCAGCACTGAATTGCGCTGTGATTCGCAGCAATGTTGCACGCCGTGCGAATGTTACGATGCGTGTCATACGCCGCTGTCGATGATTCTCCAGGGCTTTTCTACCGCCACATCAGTCTTGCACCCTGGATATTTTCTCTGAGTTTGTGCAGTCAAGATACACCCTTGAGACTGCTGACCGTGTAAATCCAAATTTTGTGGTAATTTCCAAGATGGAGTGACCCGACACCCGGGCTCCGACTATCATACCACATTCGAACTCGCTTAAATCCTGATAAGCTGCCATCTGAACTGCGAAAGCTACTACATGAGGTTGTGGTGCAACTGCAAATTGAAAACGAAAAGAGTTAGGGCAAAATTTCCAACTGCAAAGTTGTAGAGCATCAATTAATTAGTACAAAACGACATCTGTTTTACACGGATACGATAAATTGTCGCCTAAATACCCTAAAATGTCCGAAATCGATGCGCGACCTTTTGTGTGAACGTTTGAAGGGAACAGGCATAGGTATGAGCAAATACACACAATTTATTGCATAAATGCGTGCTTATGTCAATACAGTTTGAAGACGTCAGACAAAACAAAAAAGGCAAACTGGCGCACAGTGATAAAAAGTTAATGTCGAATATGTTCGAAGAGTTCGCCATTGCCCAAGATACACATTTGTATTCGTGAAAGTAACTCTGCATGCACATTCCTCAGCATGCAAGGTGTCACACTATTGCAAGCATCTGTAACACGACGACGTAGATCCAGCAGACCTGTAGGCGCTGTTGCATACACCTGTTTTTTACGTAACCCTAGAAATCCAAGCTCGCCATTTTCACACAGAGATCCAAGCTCGCCATTTTTAGACCTAAATTTCTGATCAGGGTACAACCTGCTACTGGTTTTTATATCATAGGTACGGTACAACGTCACAATCTGTATTCGCATACGGCTACATTTGCGAAATGTGAATATGCAGATTCGAATCATCGCGCATCGATTTTGGACATTTTAGGGTATTCAGGCGGCAATGTATTTTATCCGTGTGGAACAAATGTCGTTTTGTACTAATGAAGTGATGCTGTACTCTTTGTAATTAGAAATTTTGCTCTATCTCGTTTCGTTTTCGATTTGCAATGGCTAACTTCCGCATTTCGCCACTAGGGACGCTGCTATCGGTTGCAATCGATCGGGCGTAGTCGCTTTAATATGCCGTTATCTCTTTGCATAACTGTACCTCTCTCTGTTCGCAAGTTATTCCAGGCTAAAGGAACTTTGCTATGCATCCTGTATACGTCCTTTGCGGACGATACCATTTATTGCATGGGTGTGGTGGCATGTAATGGAAATTGTAGCGCCCTTCCCAGTTTTTTTTTCTGGTATACGTTTTTCTCCCAGGTTTTTTTCTGCATACGTGATAATAAACATGTACATAACAATTGGATATACATACATGAAAGATTTAACTAACTACATTAGTAATACAGTTAATTAAAACCTTTCAAGTATATTCAACGTGACAACCACGTGAGAATGACCCCTGTTTAGTTATAAAACACACGTGAAGCAAAAGGAGCACCGATTTGTATAACGCAATGCTCACTTGGAGGGTGAAAGAGACAATAGATATATTTCAGGAATTTTTGCTTTGTTTCCCCTCCTCTGGCATGCGAATTCTATTAATCTCTTACCCCTCTATGCAACTGTCCTCCAGAAATGGACTTACCTTTACACGAGGCTCACCCATTCACCCTGTTTTTCCTAGATGGGCTGTTTTTAACTATATTGACGCGATACACCGAAGGCCTAGGCCCCATCGAGTGGGTGGCGGCGAGCCCCTCTTACTCAACTCACTTGTTGAACGTTTGATGCACTCTCTCCCTATTTGTTTTTCTATATATTATTCCACTAGCACATTAGGTTTCCCCTGCGCTGTTGCAGTTTCGTCCAGCATGCACCACCATTTCTATTCCTCCATTCCAGGACAGTGCATAGCAGATTTTCTCTGCCTCGATAAATGAGGAGTTTCATTAAAATGATTTCCTTTGCTTGTTAAAAGTGATCATCTTAGCCTTTCCTTCCTTCTTTAAATCCAGGGAATTTATTTTTATTTTGTTCGTTAAAAACGATAAAATTAACCTTGAATTGACGTCGTACTGAACAAAAGTTGCCGTTCTTAGCACGTCTTTTGCAAAAAAGACGTGCTAAGAACGGTTTGTCCATCCGTCTGTGGACACGCTATCTCTGCAACTATTATTATTAGTCTTATTTGAAAAACTCTTTTTGCATTGGGAAGCTTGAAATATGCGAATGATAATCCTTGATTTCGTTTTTTTTTTTTTTTTTACGATGTACAATTTCGCCGCCCGAGGGCGTAAATGCAGATGTCAAATTCAAAAAATACGTTTTATTCCACATATTCGCTTCTAAAGATCCGATTGAAAAAAATCTTGTACTTTTCGAATTCCATTTATGTCGAAGAGTATATTAGATATAGTTACGTTTTTCAAATTACGCATAGATTTTCCGCTAGGGGGCGTAAAAGTAAATTACATTTTTCCCGATAACTCTTCTTCTAATACTTCGATTTGAAATTTATTTTCTTCAGCGGATACACCTCCTGATAGAAAATCGTTTGCATAAAATTTCAAATTTTTGGTAAAGAATAATTTAGCCACCAGGGGGCGTAAGTGTTAATTTTTTCTTCTGATGTATTTGCCATAAAATCTGAGCAGCTAAAATATCGATTGAAAAAATCTTTCTTGGACTGATGCCACTCACATCGATAAACCGTTTTGCAATATTTTCTTCTCGAAACATTCCACAGTTTCTCCGCCAGGGGGCATAAATGTATATCTTATTTTTGTCAATATCTCTACTTCTAGGAGTCCTATTTGAAAAATTCCTTCTTTGTTGGATAGTGTTTTCAGTGCGACACGTTTTTCATATTTCAAAATTTTCAAGTAATTCATAGACTTTCCGCTAGGGGGCGTAGGGGTAAATTGCGTTTCCCCCTATATCTCTGCTTCTAAATCTCCGATTTGAAAAATTCTTTCTGCAACGGATGCAGCTCCTGATGGGAAATCGCTTGCACATGATTTCTATTTTTGCAAAAAAATAGTTTGGCCACCAGGTGGCGTAAGTCTTAATTTCCGCTTCTGATGTATTTGCAGAGCAAAATATGAGCTTCTAAATCTCGATTGAAAAAAAAAGTCGCTTGTTGACTAATACTACTCATGTGGACAAAACTTTTAGGAACATTTTATTCTTGAAACAATGCATGGTTTCTACGCCAGGGACCGTAGATTTATATCTTATTTTTGTCAATATCTGTACTTTATAGGTGTCCGATTTGAAAAAAATCCTTCTTTGTCGGACAGTGTTTCCGATGCAAAATGTTTTTCCTATAAATTCAAAATTTCCGAGTAAATCATAGACTTTCCGCTAGGGGGCACGAAGATAAATTGCGTTTTCTGCGTTATTTCTGCTTCTAAAACTCCGATTTCAAAAACTCTTCCTGTGTCGCATCCAAGACCTGATCGAAAATATTTTTCACATAATTTTTAATGTTTGGTATAGAATGGTTTGGCCGCCAGGAGGCATAAGTGTTAATATCTGCTTCTGATGTATTTGTAGCAAAATCTGGGATCCTGAAAACTCGACTAATATATATATATATATATATATATTTTTTGGACCGATACCGCTCATGTGGAAAAAACCTTTTGAGAATACTTTCTTCCTAAAGTAATGCATGGTTTTCCCACTAAAGTCGCATCTTATGTTTGTCGATATCTCTGTTTCTAAGAGTCCGGTTTGAAAAATTGTTTCTGTGTTGGAGAGCGTTTCCGGTGCGAAATGTATCTCATGAAAATTCATGTTTTTCTTAAGGCACAAGTCTGCAACCAGAGGGCGTAAGATCACCATTCCGTTTACAGCAATATCTGAGGGATTAAAATCCCGACTGAAAAACTTCTTTCTTCCGTCAGATACTATTGTTTTCCATGTCGCTCCCATTGACTTTGAATAGCTTTGATAAATTTAATTTGCGTCAGAACTGATTTAAAAGACGTGCTTTATTGCACCCGAAAATTCGGTGTCATCTTTTGTGTTTTTTTAACTCAAAATACATTTTATTCCATGTATTTGCTTCTAAACATCCTATTGAAAAACATTTTTTACCTTTCGATTCCATTTATCTGGAAAACTGTTTTAGGTGTAATAGCTGTTTCGAGTTTCGCATAGATTTTGCGCTGGTGGTCGTAAAATGAAATTGCGTTTTCTCCGATATCTCTGCTTCTAGAACTCCGATTTGAAAAATTCTTTCTGCCGAGGATACAGCTCCTGATGGAAAATCTTTTGCATGCAGTTTCTGATTTTTCGTAAAAATACTTTGGCCACCAATGGGCATAAGCTTTAATTTCTGCTTCTGATGTATTTACAGTGAAATCTGAGCTTCTAAAATCTCGATTGAAAAAATTATTTCGCGAACCGATGCCACTCACGGCGATAAACCTTTTCGAAATATTGTCTGCTTGATATATTGCATGGTTTCTCCGCTAGGGAGCGTAGATGTATATCTTGCCTTTGTCGATATGTCTGCTTCTGATAGTCCGATTTGAGAAAATTCCTTCTTCGTTGGATAGTTTCCGGTGTGACACGTTTTTAATATAATTTCAAAGTTTTCAAGTGATTCATAGACTTTTCGCTAGGGGGCGTTAAAGTAAATTGCCTTTTCCCCGACATGTTTGCTTCTAAATTTCCGATTTGAAAAATTCTTCCTGTATCGCATACAGCTCCTGATGAGAAATGTTTTACATATAATATCTAATATGTGGGAAAGAGTCCAATTTGAAAAATTCTTTCTATGTTGGAGAGCGTTCCCGCTGCTAAAGTTTCTCATATAATTTTAAATTTTTCTTAACACAAAAGTCTGCCACCAGAGAGCGTTTGTTCACGTTTCCGTTTAACAACAATATCTGCAGGATTAAAAAACCGATTGAAAAAACTTCTTTCTTCGGTCAGATACTGTTTTCCATACCGGTTCCATTGACTTCCAATAGCTTTGATAAATTTAATTCGCGTCAGAACGGATTCAAATGACATGTCTCATAAGACCCGAAAATTCGGTGTCATCTTTGTTGTTCTCGTTGAATTCGAGATCTCGCTGAGGGGCCGTTTTATGTAGGGTTACGGAAATGGGAAAAATTTTCTCGGCTTGTCGGTACAAATGGAAGACTGGTAGACGGTGATGAAGGCACATTAAATTCACGTCGCATTAATAAAAAAAAATGAAAAACGTGAGGACGGTAGCTTTCAATGTTCGCCAATTTGTTTTAAACGGTATGTACAACCGGCGCTACTTACGGTTGTCTTATCTTTGTTTTCTGAGCTATGCATCGTGACTAACAAGCTATAACCTTTTAAAGCAAAGCTGTATAAGAAACGCACAGGGGGAAAAAATAGTCTCACACATCGAAGCATCAAGACATCTTCAGTTCAAGAGCTGTTGGACGTTACTAGCAGTTTCGTCCAGGATATTTATAAAGAGTGTGAGTACTTCCCATCTTCCCCTTGAAAATTTTACGAGCGGGATGGCATTGCAAATTCCACCCACACACCCGATCACTTTGGAGGTGTAAAAATAAATTCGTCAGACTGTCTTCTCGACATCGGCGTCGCTTCTTCTGCGAAAGGAGCCTGATGTTCGGCGTTTGTAATCTGAATAGGGGTCGTGACGTCAGAAATCCTGATAAGGTGATTGATGCGTTTTGCTTTACTAGACTATTGATGTCGCATCACTAGTTCTGCGTCTGCTGGAAACACAAGAGCCCAATATGTAATCTACTGCGAGAAGAACATAGTCGCGTAAAAGAGAGCTTCAGTTTTCTAGATAAATTACACGTCAGTCTTGAATAAAAATAACTTACAAGTCAGTTTCTTACAAAAAGGGAATGTGAGCTGAAACATTCGGGGAGGGTGGGGGAGAGTAGTGAATAGTATTTTGAATGTACTGCAGTAGAATCTGCTTTGGTTTAAGAAACGCAAACCCTCGTGAAGTGGGACCAGTTTTTAATTGGATGTAGCATTTACAAACCTTTATAATTAGGCTAGTAATAGTTTCGCGGCGCGAATTTCCGCGATAGTTTTCGCAAATTTTAGAGCTTTTCTGTAATTTTGCAAATATCAAACATATCCGCGAATTTCAGATTTTTTCCCTTCTATTTCCGCCAAATTTCTATTATAGTTTTAGATTATTTTTCATATTTTAATAATTTTATTACAGCCTTTGTTAGAATTTACGCTAAAAATATAAAGTAATCCTAGTCCAAACCAGTACTTTAAAACCTTGAATTACTCCAAGATTATTCGTTACGAAGAGACGCTTATCGAACAAGCTTGGCGGGTAATTCCAGGTCACATGCACTCTACTGAAGAATGTACGTGTTGTGGTATTTCGTGACCCCCCCCGGTTACTGTTGAATGACCTTGGCGACTTGTCGCACTAGTAAACCTTAAACCAGATGTCGTCTATTGTATTAGTAGTTTTTGCTGGGGAAAGCAGCTCACAGAAAATAGTGTTTGAGTTTCGAAGAAGCTTAGCTTTTAGGAAATTTTTGTGCTTTCGGGTGATTATAAAGTTTCTAGATATTGTTTAAGTTTGTGAATGAGTCACGTGAGTAAAATGATCGCCTCTGAAAGATGCAAGGAGTACAGCACGGGAACGTCTCATGTGAACAAAAATCTATTGTTCTGTTCGTATTGCAACATACCAGTGGATTTTTCAAGAAAGTACAGTTGTGAAAAGCATTTAGCCAGCAAACTGCATAAAAAAAATTCTTCGAACAGTCAACCGAAAATAATGCAGAAATGTGTTGACGGATTAATTGAGAAATGAACTAAAGAAGAACAACATCGCTCAACTAACTTTCGAAATTAACTGGTGCCTTTTGTGCAGGTAACATCCCACTTTCCAAAGTGGCTAACCCTACATTGAAGAATTACTTAGAAGATTCGTTGAAGGATATTGGTGTTATTCGAAATGTAAATTGGATGCGAAAACGTTCTTTGTTGAAAATATATATTTACAAGCAACAAGTGAAATATTTTTTTAAAATCAGTATCCGGTATAAGCATCCTAGCAGACTAAACAATTGCTTCAGAAAATAGGTACATTTTTGAATATTATTCCGGTTCCATCAGCTGAAATGAACGTTGAAAGCTGTACCTCTTTGAATGCGTTCTCCTTCGAGTGCATCACTTTGGAATAAGTAAATTTTAAAGCAGTCAGCGAGTCAATATTTCAATACGTTAATAAGTGTGAAATACCTTTTGCGAATTCAAACCGCTTTTATGACAGATTACGTATATTGTATATCCCTAGCGCGGAGGACGAGCCTGAAAGACGAATTTTTGAGGAAATACGGTGTTTCGTGAAATTTCGGGGTTAATCCCGACATTTCACGAAATACCGGTCGCGAATTACCCCGCGAATTATGCTTTTTTTCCCCGCGATAAAATTACTACCCTACTTAAAATCCATTCTGGAAGTCGGAAAATCGACCTGTTAGAACCACAGAGCCTGCCTGCTTGTCAATACTTATTCTTGCCGCCCCGGTGGCGAAGTGGTCTAAGCGCTGGATTCTAACCATCTGTCCGGGTTCGAATCCCGGTGAGGCATGGATGTTGTGTTTAACGAAACTCCCTGGCTCTCTTCCTTTCCTGGAGCCAGCGGCCCTAAATTAGGGACGGGCGATTGCTGATAGCCAGGCGAGTTGCTCACGGTGATAGTTAAACCCTCAATAAAAAAAAAATAAAAAAACTTATTCCATGGATGTTTATATGTGCAATATTTCATATACGATAAGGCATAGATTGAGGTAAAAGAACATTAATTATTAATGTTTTTAAGCCGTGGCAGAATTTTTGAAAAACTAGCAATTGGTGGTTTCGCACCCAATTTTACCGGTCAACAAATGGCACCAGTATTAATGCACTTAATATGTTCTGCTAGTTACAGCATTGAGGACGTGTTCAACCGCTCTGCTAGTTAACACTGAGGACGTGCACGTTCTGCTAGTTACAGCATTGAGAACGTGTTCAACCGGATGAAATGTGCGACTCACAAACGATGAGTATTTTATAGAGGTCGAAAGTTTTGTAATATTTGGATCACTTTGTCTTCATACGTACCCTTCAAGAAGAAAGTTGACTAGCATCTAAAGTATAGGCCATCGTGTTGCACCGTCTTTTAGCCATCTGTTTACCAGTTCTTCGATTCCGCGGCGGTACCAGTTCTTGTCCTTCGATGCGAAGAACTCCTTCACCCCAGCTGCCATCTCCTCCTGGTTGTTGAAGTGCCGCGCATGCAGGAAGTGGGCCATGGACCGGAAAAAGTAATGATCCGACGGGGCAAGGTCCGAACTATATGCTGGATATGGCATCTGTTCGATGCCCTCAAGTTCCTGGAGTTTCGCTTAGGTCGTTCACACGGTATGAAGCCGAGCGTTATCTAGCTGTAGGAGAGCGCGCTTCCTGTTCACCAGTGACCGCATACATCCGCTCCAGCTGTTCAGAGTAGAGGCTGGTGTTGATGGCCCAACCTTCTGGAACAAATTCGTAATGGATTATCCCATCGAAATCCCATCAGACGCAGAGCATCACGTTGTGCTCGAAGCGCCCACTTTTGGCAATAGGTTCAGGAAGCTGGTCCGGGTTCAACCACTGCAGTTGTGTGTTTGGATTACGGAAATAGACCCACCTTTCGTCGCACGTAACAATTTTCTTCATGCAACGTACATCGCGCGGGTTTTCTATGAGTTTCGTGCACCCTTCCAATCGGCGGTTTGCATCAGTCGACGTCAGTTCGTGAGGGACAATGCGGCGGCTCCTGTAGACGTTGCCGAGGTCCTGAAGGTGACGAACCACGGTGGTCTGTGATATGCCCAGCTCGCTTGATAATCTCAGAGTGCTGCCTGTCGGATTTGCCTCTACACCCTGGTGCACGGCCTCCGAATCTACGGTTCGCTACCTACCTGACCTTGGCTGATCGTCGAGGTTTCTGTCACCTGAGCGAAATCTCTTGAACCATCTGGTAGCGGTGCTGTGGTCCACGGAACCTTCCCCTTTCGCATGACAAATGTTTTGTGTTGAGTGAGCAGCGTTATGGCCGAGTTCAAACTCGTAAAGTTAAAAGTTCCCTAATTATCTGGTTGTAGCTGTTCACCTTTTAGGCGTCCCCAGCACAGACAGAACGACGACATGCAATGCTGTTCACAGCGGGTCTGGTACGATTCGTCCAACGACGATTGGTCCAATGCCGATTCGTCCAATGGGTCGATTGGTCCAATGCCGATTCGTCCAATGGACGATTGGTCCAATTCCGTCCTATCTGTCCGAAGTGCTACTCGTACTATAAAAGTCTCATCTGTTCTGATTCTATCTCCGATGTTATACGAAAGTACCGGTAATCCAAAGAATGTAACATTATGTTACATTTCATGCGTAATATTGTGGTTACAGATTTCTTTTTCTTTTTCTTTTTTTTTTTTTTTTGAATCGCGTTTTCTTGTTGTACTGTCCTTGCTGCCGTATGAAGTTACTGATGTACGAGCCGTTCTATCAACTTCAATGTTTCTCTTTTGCATGAAATAATATAAAATACTAGTGTTCCGTTTCTGTTTGTAGAATGCAGTGGGGTTTTCCACCAACTGCTCTTTGGAAACAACTGGTCGGGGTTTGGACAGAGGCCTTTTCAACAGTTTTTATTCTACCGATGTCAGATTCATACCGTTTACATATCAAATCAAGTTAATAATATTGCGCTTTCACTTAAGAACGAAATATTAATTCATAGGCCGGCGGCCTAGGCCTTGCAAAGACCTCAGAAATGATACGATGAGTGCCTTTTATAAAGTTTTATAAAATGTTTACAAATATCAAATATCTAAGGTGTAACTGAAAATTTTCTAAAATGGCCCGGGGACTAGGTGCCTCGTAAAGACCTGAGAAATGATGAGTGCCTTTTATTAGGTTTTGTAACATATTTACAAATACCAAATATCTAGGTTGTAAATTAAAATCTTCAAAAACTGCCCGCGGTCTAGGTGCTTTGCAAACAGCTGAGAAATGCTTCATTGAGTGCGTTTTACCAGGTTTTTGTAAAATGTTTACAATTACTAAATATGCGGAAATTATCTTTCAAAAGGATATAAAGAGGAGAAAAATTTAAATTTTTATTCCTTTCTGGAAAAAAATGTTACCGTTGGTAAGATGATACCATTGGACGAATCGGCATTGGACCAATCGTACCATTGGACGAATCGGCATTGGATGAATCGTCATTGGACCAATCGTCGTTGGACGAATCGTCCGGGACCGGTTCACAGCAACGACTACCACTTTATATCCCTTTCGACTGACTCCAGTGCGCGACTTGAACTAGTTTAAACACGTGACATACCCGCCGCTGCCCATGTGTTTATGCAAATATTGCAAAACTTTCAACTCACCCTGTAGTTTAATCGGGTGTGCTTGGTAATTCTGTGAAACACCAGTTGATGTTTCGGCAAATCATGAAACTAGGGATTCCTGCGATATGTAAATAAGAATCCTAATTCTTTTCCGAAGACAGCAAGTTATTATCCTAAGTAATATCTGGTTTTCGATCGTTCAGTACTTCTGTCTTATGTAGGTGGAATGCAAACAACATCGCACAACATCCTTGTTTCGGAAACCTTTAAGTCAGGATTATTCATTTGCCCACTTTAAAGGAAAAATTTTGCTGTGGCAGATAATGTTATCAAACCGAAAATTGTTTTATTTGTAGCTGGGTTTTTTTTTCTAAATGTGGGTGTGTTTTTCTCTCCACTCGAGTATCTCGGAAAGAAGCAATCCAGATTTTAAGTTGTGGCGTTTGTGAAAGTAATTTTGTTGTTGTTTCTCTCATTCGAGCGGATACAAAGCAGAGCGTCGGATTTTCTACCAGATGCCTCCCACGGTGTTGCCCTTTTACAAGCTGTTTACTGTGTATACTACCTACTGCGTTTTGGTGGTGATGACCCCATTAGCTGATTAAGTCCAGCCCTGTGCTTTGAGAGGCCCACTCGTGTGAGACGGTTGCCCAGAAACCCGAAGAATCACTCGGTACAACTGAGAAATCGAGTTGCTGCATTCGCTTATTGCGTCTATGTGCTGCTGTTCGCAGTCTTTGCTTCGCTCATTTGGTACACTAAGAAAGATAGTTCATTTTGAAGGAAATTCCACTTTAGAAGATTGCCGCGTAATCGCATCGTTGTGCTTGCTCCCTGTCGTAGACAAACAAGGTTCTACACCATGTCCTAATGCATCCTTATCTCGTTTCTACTCCGGAAACTGCCAGGCATTCTACGCCCCCCCCCCCACACACACACTCGCACACACACTGACTCCTTATCAGCCAGCTACAAGGGAATGGAATCGGTAATGCGGGCTCTGGTTTCGCTTCCAGAATTTCATATTTTCATACCGCAGTTTTGTTTATTTGTTTCTCGCATAAACTGAAGCCTGTGTGTCTATCGACGCGACGAATAACATGCGTGCAGAACAGTGGCGTAACTAGCACAAAGTGCGCCTCCCCAAAAAAGCGTTACTTCAGCACCCCTAAGCACAGTAATTTTCCCAGGATTTCGAACACTAGGGAGGATGCATTTTTCGCGGTGCGTGTGTGGTGGTTGGGGTGGAGGGGTTTGGAAGTCAGGGAAAGTGTCTTCAAAAATTATGGTGGTAGCCCTGTAGTTTTAACGTTTTAAATAATAGATTTGACAATACGTGTAATTGCTTTGTCCAAAACTAAAATAAACCATTTGAATAAATCACCCTCTTACACATGGCAGATCTGCGGCTGCTGCGAATAAATGTTGACGCCTGTCGTGCACGTAATCCTAGGCAACTGACTATTTTTCCACATCCTCCATGGGGAATCCCACTGTGGCCTCGCGCTTTTCCTCAGCAGCGGAGAGAGAGAGGGCGATTGGAGACCGATCGTATTATTTACAACCCATTGCAAAGCAATCGTATTACAACCCGAAGTCAAAGAGCCGAACACTTTCAATCTGTAGGACATTCAGTGTTTTAAAAGTGAAACTAGGCATTTATTTAGGCAAAGCTAAATACACCTTAAAGCAAAATATGAATCTTTGGGTTAATTATTGTGGGTGTTCGAATATTTTCATAAAACTATAACTGTCAGCTGCAGTACGCCCCTTCCTTACCTGCGCCCCCTGCCGCTGAGGGAGGTGGTAGTTGCGCCACTGATGCAGAAGGGCTGATTTAAGATTCCAATGTAAAATTTTCATTTCCGGAAAATAGTAATGCGCAGTTTCTCTGAACATGATCTAACAGGCGTAGCATTCAAGCGTTCACCGTAAAAAGTCGGCCTGTTTCCTCTTCATCTTGTCACCTCGGTTCTTTCCAATGCTGGACTTCTTTTTAGGCGTGACTGATAGTAGAAATGGGGTGCTAGCTCCGATCAATACCCAGACCGTACTACATATTTCTTTTATATCCAATCCAACCCTCTCTTTGTAGGTCTTCCTCTTTTTCATTGTCTCAATTTGGGTTCTATGTAGTTCTTCCATAGAATGAATATTCATTAGTGCATAGTCATTCTATATAACCATCTCTCATCTTACCATCACAAAGATTAAAACGGAGAAGAAAAATCTGCGTACCCTGTGAAACACACTTGGTGTGAATACGCGGAAAATTCCTGGAAATATTGTGGAGAAAAGTTGCCGGCAGGTGTCCTTCTCTTAACGAAATTTATGTTCCTTAAAGCTCACGCTCCTTCTTACTTCCGTGTTTTGACAGATTTTTCCGTCGTTAGTAATTTGTTTATTTCAGAAAAGCTCGTTTCGGGTTTTTCCGAATTTATTTATACAGAAATTTTGCAAAATCTTCAATTTTGACATTTTCAGATCCTACCCGTTTGCGGATATCACTCCAACTGCGTAGTTTCCGTTTCGGAATACAAACATTCGGTTAAGATATGCGAACGCTCTCATACAACACATCATGCCCTAACATATGAAGAATAAAACAAATCCGCTTTTTGGGCGTAATAATTTAGTAGACAACGGCCAAAAAGCGGATTTGTTTTATTCTTCATATATTAATTAAGCTTTCACTGTCAGCGAACGGACAGATTTTTCAGTCAACGGAAGTTAGACAGGTAAACAGAATAAGAAGAACAAATCATAAATAAAACTTCTAAAAGAACAGGCCGCGCGAGTAATCGGGAGCTCGTTCACAGCTAGGCAAGCGCGCGTGTTGGATGTTGAGTAGCTTATGCCAAATCGTGGTTAGTTCCATAGTGATATCTGTGTTACATGAATCCGGACGCGTTATCTTGGTCCATCGTCAGACGCCCGTTTCCGGAAATCTGACCACTGGCGCCCTACGATGGAACTAGATCAAACGCCACAAGAGAGACTATTGTAATCCTGACGCGTCCGAATTCATGTAACACAGATATCACTATGGAGCTATCAACGATTTGGCATAAGCTACTCAACATCCAACACGCGCACTTGCCTAGCTGTACACGAGATCGTGAGTACTGGCGCGGTCTGTTATTTTTGAAGTTGTGTTTATGGTTTGTTCGTCGCATTCTGATTCTATTTACCTGTCAAAGTTCCGTTGCCTGAAGAAGCTGTCCGTTTACAATGAAAGTTTGCATTTGTCTTATAAATTATTGCGGCCAAAAAGCGGATTTGTTTTATTCTTCATATATTAATTAAAGTGGCGTATCGGAAGCCGATTAGTATTAGTTCGTTACAGCATGCCTTATTATCGCATACAAAAAAAAAAAAAAATTGCCCTGTCTTTTCCCAGTTAGTCACGAAAAGCGCCTTAGCGCCGCTATGCCTAGAGAAAAAAAGAGGGGGGGGGAGGGTTGTATATGTACACAACCGCAGGAGTTTACGAAACATTTATTGAAAGTGTATAATAGGTGTACAAAACTTTTGCAATGTAATATAAATATAATATTTGAATAAAGATATATTTAGGAATAGTTTTTTTTTTTTTTTTGTAAAATTGTAATTTTAGCTTCATGATTGGAAAAGTAGGTAACATAATTGCGTGATAAAACATTTGTAGGTAAGTATCTATGAAATACAACGTCGATGTGGCTATTAGAGCCGAGCGTATAGGGGCTCTGTTAAACATTCGTTTGGAAGTGCAAGTCCAAATTTGTTCTTGCATGAAGGTGATGAATGATTCCTTTTCGGCTGTAGATAAATCAATATTTAAATCGCCAATTAACAAGATCGGTAACTTATCTAAATTCAAACAACTGACTAAACTGAAAGCAAGATTCAGACATTTTAGTGCAGCAGCTAAACACTGAAAGATTCAGACACTTTAGGTGTAGAAGCTAAACACTGAAAGATTCAGACACTTTAGGTGTAGAAGCTAAACACTGAAAGATTCAGACACTTTAGGTGTAGAAGCTAAACACTGACCGATTCAGACTAAACTGAAAGATTCAGACACTTTAGGTGTAGAAGCTAAACACTGAAAGATTCAGACAGACTAAACTGAAAGATTCAGACTAAACTGAAAGATTCAGACTAAACTGAAAGATTCAGACACTTTAGGTGTAGAAGCTAAACACTGAAAGATTCAGACAGACTAAACTGAAAGATTCAGACTAAACTGAAAGATTCAGACACTTTAGGTGTAGAAGCTAAACACTGAAAGATTCAGACTAAACTGAAAGATTCAGACACTTTAGGTGTAGAAGCTAAACACTGAAAGATTCAGACACTTTAGGTGCAGAAGCTAAACACTGAAAGATTCAGACACTTTAGATGCAGAAGCTAAACACTGAAAGATTCAGACACTTTAGGTGTAGAAGCTAAACACTGAAAGATTCAGACACTTTAGGTGTAGAAGCTAAACACTGAAAGATTCAGACAGACTAAACTGAAAGATTCAGACACTTTAGGTGTAGAAGGTAAACACTGAAAGATTCAGACTAAACTGAAAGATTCAGACACTTTAGGTGTAGAAGCTAAACACTGAAAGATTCAGACACTTTAGGTGTAGAAGCTAAACACTGAAAGATTCAGACACTTTAGGTGTAGAAGCTAAACACTGAAAGATTCAGACACTTTAGGTGTAGAAGCTAAATACTGAAAGATTCAGACACTTCAGGTGTGGAAGCTAACAATTGTCGTAATAGAAAACGTTTAGCATCGTCTAACTTAGCTGCTGGGGTAAAACACACCGTAACACAACACATTATCGGTTTCGTTATGATCATTTAATATATGAGCTGCACAAATGTCACCGAACTTGCCTTTTAACACTTGCAAGGTAGTCAATTTCATCAGCGTAACATGTTTCAAGCATATGTCGTACGATGGAAACTGGAGAATTGTTGTTGTATATAGCAACACCACTTTGCTCGCTGAAATGGCCGCATATAACTGCGTAATACAACTGTATCCCTCGATCGGGATGGTATTGGTGTCGTGCATCCAATTTTCACCGAGAGCCATAACATCGGATCGGTTTATAACATCGTCGACTAGTAAATCTCCATAATGAGCATGTAAGCTGTGTACGTTGAATGATAAAACACGTACATTTGTTAATGGAGAAGAATCTAAAAATTTTCTTATATCATCGGGAATGGTGGGTAAATGATGGTTTTCTAGACTTTGCAATTCTATACGCAATCCTTTTACACCAGGCGCTTCACTACCTTTTCCGTGATAAAATTTGAAACCATTATTAGCATTCGTCAAATATAAACCTTGTAAACTGGTAACTCTTGATGATGCCATATAAACGAGCTGTTGATCTTGTGATTTGCTGTAGTGAAAGACAATCTCGTCAAATATATAGTTTAGCTGAAACAGCGATTCCTCTTTTGTCGTGGTGTACGCGTTTGAGTAGTTGTTTTTGTAGACAGTTGCGTCTCCGTAGCAGTGGTTGGTTGGTTGGATTGGAGGTTTAACGACCAGCGTGAGCAACTCAATGGGCTATAAGCAGTCGCCCGTCCCTAATTTAGGGTAACTGGTTCCAGGGAAGGGAGAGAACCAGTGCCGTAAGACAAACACAACATCCATGCCTCACCGGGATTCGCAACCGGACCACTTTTGGACGAATGATCAGAGGCCATCGTTTTAGACCACTGCGCCACCGGGGCAGCCCCGTAGCAGTGGAGGTGGACGTCTGAATACTCTGCTCCTCCTCTTGCGCGTGCTCCTTCTTCCGCTGTCTGTACAATTTCATCTTTTCAGATGGGGTCAAGGCAATTTTTTTCGAACTCTGGCCTTCACTCTTCCTCCGCTTTACGTTTTCTGTGGTTTCTTACACGGTCCACAACAGTTTTTCTGGGCATCTTTAATTTCTGAAAAATTAAGAAAATTAAAATAATGAATGTGATCTCTTCTTACGGAGCTGTATCCGCAGATATTTTAGTATATATCATATTTCACTTCTTTAACCAGAATTAACCCCCCCCCCCCAAAAAAACCACCATAACCAGAACTTATTAACTCAATTTTGCGAGAACTTGTTAACCCAACGAGATAAAAACATATAAACCCAACATACCCAGAAATTCAAAATCCCTGTTTTTACAGCTGGACCAGTAATGAAACAAATTAGTAATTTGAACTTCTGCATTTTATCGCTGTCCCGACCCTTCTGTGTATATTTTTCTGTCGCTTTTCTCGATACATATTCTAAACTCGGATATTCATTAGTTAATTATTGCTAGTCTATAAACCAGAGTACCACAATAAGGTTTTTAGAATCATGGTCTTAAGGTACCAGGTATATATTACCCCCCTCCCCCCCCCCACCCGGTAGTGCGGTGGCCGCGGCCTACTTATTTCATCTTCTAAATGGATGAACCAGTGAGGTTGCGTCGCCCTAAATTTAAGGAACTCAATGTCAAAGTTAACGTCGTCTTGTTGTGTTTCATATACGTTCGTTACGAGGTATTTGTAAAAAAAAACATATGCCTCAAATTATGAATTGGAAAAGTATACACAGCCTTGAAAAGTTTGCTACACCAGAATAAGTAATTAACATGTTTATTAGAATAAAATAGTATGTTGAATTAAGCAATTACAGCCTTTAGATGGAGGCCAAATAAAAGTTACGTTAAATTAAAAGGATAAAATTAGCCATGTTGACTGGTTCCTTGCTGAGTAAGCCTGTTACACCCCTGAGCTTAAATTTAGA
Organism: Macrothele yani; assembly: GCA_039090855.1. Lineage (NCBI taxonomy): Eukaryota > Metazoa > Arthropoda > Arachnida > Araneae > Macrothelidae > Macrothele > Macrothele yani. The sequence continues at coordinate 24,293,958 of CM077006.1, read as the reverse complement.
ATAAATCCCTCAATCTATTTACGAGGAGACATAGCGACCATGCATATGTACACTGAAGAGCAATTGAATTAGATATACCTGCCTAGTAACGTGTAGCACCACCTTTCGCCCTGATGGGGGTGGCGATTCGTCTCTGCATGGACTCGACAAGACACCGGAGCGTTGGGAAGCCATACGGATCCACGACCCCTGAACTAGCTCCCACAGTTCACGAAGATTTAATGGAGGGGGTCAGAGCCTGGAACATCTCTCTCGATGGCATCCCAGATGTGCTCAATGGGATTGATGTCAGGTGACCTACCTGGCCAAGGAAGCGAGGTCACGTCGGTGGAGTGTTCATCCAACCATTCAGATACAATTCGGGAGCGATGGCACTGTGCATTGTCTTGTTGCAGGATGAGGTCCCCAGTGGGATGTTCAAGACGCACAAACAAACGGGAGCAAATGGTCATCCAGGATATCCCGGTAACGTTGACCTGTGAGGGACGATGTCACACATACCAGGGGTCGCATTTCAGTCCACGTAAACAGTCCCCAGACGAGAATGCCACCCCCACCAGCTTGAAGAGTACCCTGCTGGCAAGAAGGATCCATCGCTTCATGTGGTTTACGCCGTACTCGTATCCTGCCACCCGCATGTATCAACGTGAATCTCGACTCATCAGTCCAGACAACATTTTCCCTCATGTCTAGGGTCCAGTGGCAATGTTCCCGCGCCCATGCTAATCTTTGCACCCTGTGATGTGCGGTCAGCAGCGGTACCCTCGTGGGACGATGGCTTCTGTACCCCATAGCGAGGAGATGGTGTGGCTGCTTACACGTTTTTGTGCACCAGCGTTAAATTGTCGAGTGATTTCTTGCACTTTGGCCAGTCTATCCGCTGTTACAATGCGAGCTAGCCGACGATGACCTTGCTCATCCACACGCTGTTGTCCACGGCAGTTGGCTCTTGCAGGGATGGTTTTACCGGATTCGATGTACTCACGGTGCACCCGTGACACAGTGGCTCGTGAAAATCCCAGTGCCTGCACGACTTCCGAGATGGAGTGACCCATTCGTCAGGCCCCGACAATTTGTCCACGATCAAATGCGCTTAGACCCTTCGTCTTACCCATACTGCGTCCGACGTTTACTGATTCTTGTTGCATCACTCGTTATATTGTGGGATCGCTGCATACGTCATGTCGCTTCCATTTACAGCGCCGACCACAGCGTTACATTTGCATAACGCCAGCTGTTTCTAATTCAATTGCTCTTCAGTGTATATACATACATACACTGCCGGACAACTGCTAAGGACGGATGACAATAGCAACGATAGCAACCATAAAATGGAAGGCAGGAAAATGTGGAAATTAGCATAAGTGCGGGATACAGTAAGACGTGTTGTGCGTATGCAAATTTTTGATTGCCGAACTTGTTCGTGACGTCAAAGCGCTGATAAGAGATATAAAGGATTTGACGCGTATTGACCGTTGTTGTTCAAACGCAAAGTTGAAAGGGAAAGAATCAATTGACGATCTTGCACTTTTCAGTATGTCTTCCCGACATCATCTAGATGATTTTACGCGTGGCCGTATTATTGGCAAAATTGAAGAAAAGCGAAAAATAACAGAAGTTGCCAGGGATTTCGACGTCAGCCACAGTGTTGTTTCAAGGCTTTGGAAATAATTTCGAACAAATGGAGAGTGTAGCAAACGTCACGGGGGAGGTCGTGTTCGCAGTACGACACCTGCGGAAGATCGGTACGTAGTGCTATCAACAAAAAGACACCGGCGCAGCACAGCTAGTGAGGTAGCAAATCAGTTTATGGCTGCTACTTGCAAGCGGATCTCCCAAAAAACTGACGCCAGACGTTTGCATGAAGGAGGACTATACGCCCACCGTCCTGTTGTGTCCATCCCATTGTCCAGACGTCACCGTACCACCCATTTGCAATGGTGCCATCAGCATCACAGTTGGACTGATAACGACTGATCTTCTGTCCTCTTCTCAGATGAGAGTAGATGCAGTCTATCGTCTGATTGTTGACGACAACTGATCTGGCGTGATAGTGGTACTGCATATTGTCCAGCAAACATACAGGAAAGGGACCGATATCCGACATGTAGTGTCATGGTATGGGCTGGCATGATATCAATGGCCGTACGTCCCTCTATGTGATTCCAACTGGGACTATGACTGGCCAACGATACATTATAGATGTTCTGCTACCTCAGGTCCGCATGTTCCGTGGTGCTGTCGGTGATAGATTCATTTTCATGGACGACAACGCAACATAAAGTCGAACATTCGCTGTCCAGGAGTGTCTTGAGAGCGAGGTTATTCAACGCCTCGTATGGCCAGCAAGTTCTCCAGATCTGAATCCCATTGAAAATGTGTGGGATGCTTTGGGGATGAGTCTTGCTGGTCGCCAGTGCCCTCCAATAAACAAGGACACCCTCATCCGTGCACTCAAAGAGAAACAGGATAAATTACCCCAACAGCTGCTTGATAATATTGTGCAAAGCATGACACGACGTGTGGAATCTTGCATCGCCCTCCATGGTGGCCATATCCCGTATTGACACCTTACGCCGGAACGCCTACGGACGGTAATTGCATTTTTTTCACGTTTACGTATTCTACACAAAATATCCTGTTTGTTACTTGAACACGTTCCAAAGCCTTCTGGATTTCAAAGCACAATAAATTGTCTTTCTTGTAATGTCCTGGCATTTTGACATTATTTTAATTCACTTGGCATCCAACCACACTTACTTTTTATGCGCTATATAGCCGTTTAGGATCCGTCCTTAGCAATTGTCCAGCAGTGTATAACATTGGAACTGGAATTGGGGAAAAAAACATCATCTTACCTTACGTTTGTAGGGCTGGTGCTCATTGGGATCTCTCGCGTGGCAGGGTAGGTTTCTTCTGGTGCCATTAACAATCTAAAACTTTGCTGCCATGGCTTGAACTGTGTACCAACTACTCTGGTCCTCCATTTCTCTGTCTGGACTCTGGATATATCTAGATCTATGCCTGCCATGACTATCTTATAAAGTTACATTATACTTCTCTATCTGTCTATATTTTTTCTGCTTACGCTATTTCTGTGCATATATCAGAGTCCCTTTAATTTCTCATGTGGTAGGGGCGTGCCCTCTAGGGGTTTCAGCCTGGTGCCTGGATTGGTCAGCTGAGTTGACCAGTGCTTGACCTTAGGGATTATTGGTTGGTCTTTGAGCCACTCAGCTACCCTTTAGTAACAACTGAAGTGATGGACAGGTGATGTTTTCGCTCTTTAAATGGGACATATTTTCTTGGGCCTGGTGAATAGCCAAAGATTACGGTGGCTACCTATGAGAGATTTACGACTTTCTTGTGACACCGCAGTGTATTTTTATGACGTTTGCTGGTGCCTACTTCTAACGGAGATGGTCGTTAAACGTAAACTTGCCTATCTGACCAGGGTTCGGACTTTGCATGTGCATTTCTGCGATACCGGGAGGGTTTTTTACCAGCAACGCTGTCACTGGGAACGGACATTTAATAAATTTTGTGAATGCCGTGCTTCTTCTTCCGAGAGTGAAAAGAAGAGAAATTTCTTGGTCATTCCCATGGGTGTTCGAGAGAAATGCCATAAGCCCCCTTGACCACCTAAGCTTTATGCTGCAATGGGGAAAAGGAGGATATGAGGGGCAGTAAAGGGAGCAAAGGCAAAAAATAATTTAGATTAAATAAAAATAAAAAAAGTAAATTACGCCTGGTCTTTATAATTAATTAAACCGCCGAAACAATGTGACCCGAAATACGAAGTAGTTCCGCGGCAACAACGCCATTGCAGAATTTTTACTGCGAACCAATCGGAATACCTTCGTGAACTCCCTGTTGGTTTGCGAACCACCAAATGGGAACCGCTGCTACAAGGGAATTTTTGGGACGAATTGGATCGTTAGGTGCGTGTTAGGAAAGGTAGTCGAATAAAGAAAGCTCAATTGGTTACTAGTGTGAAAGCCGAATGAATGAAGCCGCCCCCGGTGGCGCAGCGGTCTAAGCGATGCCTTCTGATCATTCATCACAGGGGGTCCGGGTTCGAATCCCGGTGAGGCATGGTTGTCGTGTTTGTCTTACGAAGCTCGCTCTCTCCCTTCCCTAGAACATGTGAACCTAAATTAGGGACGGGCCACTGCTTACAGCCCATTGAGTAGCTCACGGTAGTAGTTAAACCTCCGACAAAAAAAAAAAAAAAAATGATATCTGCGGACACCTACAAAAAAAAATGTTGGAGGTTTAAGTATTTCTGCTTTTGGTTAATAAAATGGTCACAATTTGCGAAAACAAGTGGAATTCTTTTCAAGTTCATTGTTAACCGGTTTTTTTACTGTGGTTAATGGAGAATTTCACCTGTCGTTAAAGCAAAATGTTTACATGCTTTCCCTATTGTAATTCCACGACGAGTGGAACTCGTCATAAGGGCCACTTATACAATATTAAAATTTCTGTATATAAAGATCATATGGAGACATACTGGTGTCACGATATTAATGGTGGGGTAGTGTATGTCTTTAGTTTAGAGGAGCGTATCTTTCCTTTTTCTGCAAACCCGAAGAAAAATGGAAACAATAAGATGTGCAACGGAAATAATCTTTAATTTCATGTTAGGTTTACCTTCAGTCATCAAAATGAAATTCAAATAATTCATATTCTTTAATTAATATTCTTTAATTAATATATCATGAAATGCATGTTTGAAAGTAAGCCGAAGGCAAATAAATGCGGATTTAATAAATCTAAATGCATTGCATTAGATGCGTACGGAACTTTTAAAATATCGTCTGCCTATGCTTGAGTGCAGAGTCTGGAAGGAAGCAACTGCACTTGCCCGGGAATTTATTTCTCTTCCCTATTCTATCTTCCCTTGAAATTACGAAGGAATAGCCACGTGAGAGCTTTGTTATTATCGCAGCATGTTACCGTTGGCTGGCATGATGAGTTTTGTAGGGCAGCAGAAGCAGCTGGTTGTGGAGCTGGCGCACGTACCATGACCGTTAATGCATGCCATTCCGCGCTGACCGTTACCAGGGCTATTGTAAATAAATAAATAATAGGAGTGTGGGAGGCAGATATCCCACAGGCGTTCACCATTTATGTCTGCAGTGAAGGAGCGCCCTCGTGTAGCTCAGCAATTCCACGTTCTCTGATCTCGAATTCTCTGTGTTCCCTTACTCCTTTGGCTACTTAAAGGGAAGTGTTCTCTCATTTGTAAAATTTTACTATGCCGGTTTTTCCGAGGATACAAATTTCCCTAGGGTTTCAAGAAATTTTTAACTGAGATGGCCGATCTCTTTCTCGTTTTCTTTGCTGTTAGTTAGGTTGCCCCTTCGTTCAGTGATCAACTCGGTTTTATTTTTAAAAAAAATGTAATACACTCATTTCATAATACACTGGTATTCAAAATTAAAGGAAACACACATAACAGCATTTCGAGACGTCTAAATAAGGTTGACATTTTATAACTACAAATACACTATCTACCAACAAGTAATTGGACACCTGTGATAGCAAAGGAAAACGAAGTTTATTCACCTTCAATAGTTGGTGGAGCCTCCAAGAGCTACGATTACAGCTGTGATCCACAGGGGCATAGTCTCAACCAGGCGTTATACGACGGCTAGCGGTATTTTCTTCCACTCGGCTTGGAGAAGACAGGTCAGTTCCTTCACCGATTTCGGACGGTGGGGGTACCCCTTAAGTCGACGCTCCAACACGTCTCAGAAGTGCTCGATAGGGTTAAGGTCCGGGATCTGCGCAGGCCAGTCCGTTCGTTTAACCCCACTGTCACCATACCAAGCCATGGTGGACCTCGCAACATGACAGGTGGTATTTTCATCCTGAAAGTAACATGGGTCCACCCCGTAAAACTGCCACAACGTAGAAAGCGCATGGTCATCCAACATGATGCAGTAGGTCTCGGCGTTGAGTTTACCAGGAATTGCGACCAAGGGTCCCGTGCCATACCAGGAGAAACACCCTCATAGCATAATTCCACCGCCGCCGACCTCCATAGTTAGAACAATACATTCCGGCAGGAGGCGTTCTCCAGGCAGACGCCAAACCCTGACCCTGGCATCTGAACGGTAGAGGGTGAACCTTGATTCGTCACTCCAGAGAACCTGTTTCCACTGCTCAACGGTCCACTGTCGACGTTCTTTGCACCACGTTAGCCGAGCAGCGCTATTGGACTTGGTGATCAAAGGCTTGTGAGCGGCAGCACGTCCATGATAACCGAGCAGATGGGCTTCCTTACGGATGGTATTCATTGAAGGAACACTCCCGGATGCTTGTTGAAACTCCTCGTGGATGTGGCCCATCGATTTGGTGCGGCTCTTCCGAATTTATCTGGCCAGCACCCGTCGGTCTCTAACTCCCAGTTTTGTGGGTCTGCCGGGTCGGGGCACATTCCGACAGTCACCTCTCATCTTCCACTTGCCAATCATGTAGGCCACTGTCGATTTTGGGTACTTCAGCTCGCTGGATATGTCATGTATGGATCGGCCATTTCTGTGATACCCGACTATTACACCTTTCTCGAAATCATAGAGCTCCGAACTGCGTGGCATCTTGCATGCGACTGGTTGCGTTGTTGTTTCCCACACGATATTTAACGGCGGTGGCCGTGACGCGTATCAGGACCGCAGATATCGTCGATTGCGGGGGTGTCCAATTACTTGTTGGTAGACAGTGTAGAACGTCCGTTCCATAAAAACTGAGAGTAAAATCACACAAAATAAAGAATTATAAATACAGCAAAAATATATGTTATTCTTTCTCAAACTATCTTCCCTCGGATGATATGCAACGGTCCAATCGTTCAGTTTACTTTTCAAAGCATGTGGCGAAGGCATTTTGTGGAAGCTGCTTTAGCGACCCCTGTACAGCTTGAGTAACGTCAGCACCTGTGTTGAATGTTGCGCCACAGAACTTCTGCTTCATTGTTGGAAACAACCAGAAATCGCACGGGGCGAGGTTAGGACTGTAGGCAGGCTGTGACATGATTTCGATACTGCATTTCGCAAGAAACTGTTGTACACAATCACCCACTTTTGGGTGGGCGTTATCGTGGTGTAGGGTCCACTTGCCCACCAGTTCCGGTCGCTAAATCGATATGTGTAATCGCAGGCCGACCCTTCAATAATGAAATGTAATACTCAGCATTGACAGTAATTTACGCAGGATCTGCCGGCATGCTGCTAGACTACACCTTTGTGATCAAAGAAAATAATCATCACCTTCGCAGCTGATTTGGTTTGGCTGACTGGAGAGCATGCGCGCTTCGTTAGGGGTCAAAATAGTGAACCCATGTTTCCGCGGCGGTTATTATTGTGTTTAGAAAATTTGGATCCTTTGCAGTCATTTGTTTCCACCCATACACACCTGAACTCTGGCCAACAATTATTCTCTCGTCAGGTGATGAGGTACTCTTCTGAAACACACACGATGCAGCAATAATTTGTGGCGTACATTGTAGAATGCCAACGTTTTTGATATTTAGTTGACGCCGTTAGGCCTTTTACACGTCCATTATCGATCTTCTTGCACGATTGTCCAAACATTGTTAACAGTACACTCCGTAGCAACACTTTCAGGTCGACCAGACATAGGAGCGAGTTCTGTCGACAAACGCCCCTTTTCTGAAATCATGGTGCCATCTAAAAATCGTTGACTCACCTAAACATTTACCTTCGTAAGCTTGTTTCATTAAATCAACTGTTTCTGGAGCAGTTTTACCCAAACGATAATAAAATTTTATCGCACAACGTGTATTTCACTTCTTATTTCTAGATTACTCGCCTCCATAGCTGTATGGTGAAGTGCAGACGTACCTTAAACATCCGCACAATGACTAAATCGTCTGCCAGCTAATAACTGTTGCCATAGATACTCCCTTAATTCAGTTAGTCGTTTGCGTGGGGATTTTTCCCCCTTCGCACTGTTGCCAACTTAAAAAAATACGCTGTTTTTTGGAACGGCCTTTGTATGTAAGAATTTTTTGGTATACAGGGTCACATCCGCAAGTGTCACCAAGGTAAGAGGTAACAATCAGTTGCATGTCTTGGGTCCGAGACCTGAGCTGTCTCTAGTGGTGTTATTATTTATTTTGAGATCGCCTTGGTACGTAGCTTTGTGATCCAGCGAATACTGGAATTTCAGAGTTCTGTCAATCTAGTAATTGCTGCCACCAGCCAAAGCTCTATTTTGGTCTGACAATAGTTACTTTACATAGACTTTGTAGTTGTTTAGGTTAGGTCCACGAAAGTAGACTCCCTGGTTCTGTTTACAGGTTTTTATTTACATCCCCTAATTGAAGAGGAGTGCAGAATATGGACACAAATGCCATCAATTTCGGTTGTTCCATTATGAATCAGTCAGTCATTCATTCAATATATCCCAGCGAACGAATTGAGGAGTGCATTGGATGGTAAGTTCATCAGCGAGTCCACAGAATGAGGTGACATTCCTCTCGCACAGGTTTAGAGCATTAATGTGCTGAGTACCTGTGTTGAAGCAACTCCACAGTATCAGTTCTCTGGTATTATCCGTACCGCAGTACAGGGTAATATCTACTATGTAAGTAGATATTTTATGAATGACCTCAACCACTCTAAAATCTCACTAGCCTGATGATCGCGGCCATCAGGGGTGAGTCGTACCCATCCTTTCGTTTGAAGCGAAACCAAAAGAGTGCTCACCAAATTTTGGGGCACCTGCCAATCCCGTCAGTGCATTTTCTGCAGGATACATACTCCGGGAGTGTCATTACTCACAAAAACATCCAACGAACGCTGACCACTAGGCCGCTGGTGGCCTAGTTGTCAGCGTTCGTGACTGCCATGGAGATGACCTCAGGTTCGATCCTTTGCAGGTACGAATATTCGAACCTCTAAATACCCGCCGTGCGGCGGATGGGTACGTTAAGCCGTTGGACCCCGGGTACTGGCCCCCGGTAATAAATAAGGGCGTCTTCCTAGCTCTTCCTACCTCGCTTCCGTGTCACTTTCCAATCAGGCACTCTAGCCTAAATCTCCTAGCTTCCTATTTCTAAGGGTTGTTTAAGACCTGGGGTCAAGACACTCCTTCCTAAAATCATCTACATACGATCATCGATCATTCATTACTCACCAAAACTGTCACCCCTTTCAGGAGTCGAACGTCCCGTTCCTAGGCAGGATTGATGCTTACCAGTCACGCCCTCGTCCTCTTTCATGCTTCCTAAAAGATATTCCTTGCTTCACGTTATGCAACATGGCGTCTCATCCTTCTCTCTTTCGAAACTGACCTCTCAAACTAACTTTTAGATGCGTATTGCATTCCACTTTGCCATGATTTTATCCGTACCCTTCACCGTCCCCCGTACTTTTTTTTACTGCGAAGTTTGTTTTTTAATTATTAAGTAATACAAGTATTTTGTCTAAATTTTGGGTACATGCTATTGCTAACATTACACCAAATAATTATGATGCTTAGGATTTTAACACTTCGCTGTTTGAATACTTTATTTGTGCATGAACTCTATTCTTCTTTCCTTTTGTGTGAACTTGAGTGTTATGTGATGTGCCTGTCCCGCAGGACATACACGACATAAAGGCAGATAGCGGAGATAACGAACGCCCACGTATCTCAATTGGTAGAGCGGCTTATTCCGGAATGAGGGGACCCGTGTTCGAGCCCCCGGCGTGGACAAAAATGACGGAGAAATTGACTTCGTTATAATGGCGCCCGAACTTTCCGGATGACCCGACCGTTCAAAATCTCACAATGGTGTGATGTTCCTTCCACACCGCGAGATAGGAAAAATAAGAGAATCCCTTCTCCAGCTATTCGAAAAATAAATGTGTGTGACGTTGCATTCCACACACGAGATTGACTGGGAGTTCTCAAGTGCACGTTCTACGGCGGATGGCTGCCTGAAACGACTCATGGTCACGGCTGACCCGAGGGCCATGCCCCGGCCCTCTTTCGGGGGTGGGGGCGAGATGAAACGTGCCTGCCCAGCAGGACGCACACGTTATAAAGGCAGATAGCAGTCAGAACGAACGTCCGCGTAGCTCAGTTGGTAGAGCGACTTATTTCGGAATGAGGGGACCCGTGTTCGAACCCCGGCGTGGACAAAAATGACGGAGAAATTTACTTCGTTATAGTTAAGTTTTCATAAAAATTTTCTTCCCAGTACTTTTTCATATTGTAAAAGAAAGTTTTTCTCTATTGTCAAAACAGTCAAGTTTCTCAAGTGTACATGTCTTTGTGTATCTCTAAGATATGCACTGATTCTTTTTAATGCAGAAAAACTTCTTGCGGCAGTTGTTCAGTTGTTGATGGAAACTGCAATATTAGGTCCGTGCTAAAATTTGTACACCTCACCAAACACATTGTCCAATTTATTCATTTTCATGTAACAAGTAATGTCTCTTACTGATTTTATTGATCAAGGGAATAAAACATCTTCCGTTCATTTTTGAGTTGAACTGTATCAAAATTTGAAGCATAGGTTCTTTAAATTCTGACAGTAGATGTTCAGGAAGGCTTTCACAAAATGTATCAGAACTGTTCGAATCCAACAAAGCCAAAAATTTAAGTTATAATATCTGTGATTTTAATTCATTGAAATTTCACACAACTGAAACAAATCGCGCGAAACACGTGCTGTTACGGACGGGAGCATGCGAGTGATTAGTGTTGTCGTAAGTCTTCTATTTTCTGAATGAACCGTTGCTCAAAGCTACGGCCCCTTCACCCGCACCTTCATGTTGTTATGGAAACGCTAGCTGGCGATCGTATCGAAAGTCTTCGAATCTTCCAGTGAAGACTTGTAGAGCTGGTTGCGTTACGATGACACTATCCCTCCACTAAGAGCACCGTTGGGTTTCGCTCGCCAGACTGATTTTCTTCGTCAAAAGAAGCGAATGCGCACGTGTTTTTTTTTCGCAGCGACAGCGTGGAAATACCTTAATACTGTTGATAATAGATTTTTATTTGTGTATATCAAATTGACTTTTATTTGTGCATTCTCTTGGCTTCGCAGCTAGCCTCGAATATATGCCCCTGGCAACTATGTTACTTAAAAATGTCATAATAAGGAATGTGATCACCTCGTACTAACAAACAACTTTCACAATGACGATACTTAATCATCACCAGGTTGTTGAACTCCGGAGCCAAATAATTCCATTTCTCAATGAAGAAGGTGCGTAGGGGATAAAGTTTCTGGGGAGGGGGAGGGGGGATAACGAGCTGCTACGTGTCGTCCCAGAGCATCCAAGACATGTTCTGTGGGGTTCATTTCATGAGACATGTCTGGACAATACATACGCTGAATATCCTCACTCTGCTGGAAATCACACTGGACAACAGTGAAAGCACCCGTTAAAAGGAACTGAGGGCCAACATCTCCCCGAAAATTTGTAACATAGGGCTCTAGGATCTGGTCCCTATCGCGCTCAACATTCGCATTGCCTCCTGCCACCCCACACGAGAAAATCACCGGCTCCGAAGAAGTCTTATTCGCGGATGTCTGCAGGATCATTACGGGTCCCCTGTCCCTTCGTGTTGAAATGCCAACGAGAATCCGATTGTAGACTGAATCTTGACTCTTCTGTAAAAAGAACACCGGCTCACTCGTTTGGGCTCCACGAGCGACGTTGCCTGCATCAGTTCAAGTGAGCTCTTCTGTGAAATGAGATTTTCAGGACACAAACCATGGATCTCCTGGCATATAAGGCCTCCGATATACAACCTACGTTGGAAAATTTCCAGGACTGACTACATAACTGACGTAACAGTCGCGGGATAAAAATATCACGTGTATGCCAGAAGACAACAGTCCTTGAGTGGAATAATCATCGCAGTACTCTATCGTCACTGGCGCACGTTTCTCACTGGAATATAATAATCGCAGTATTCTATCGTCACTGGCGCACGTTTCTCACAGGAATGTAGTAATCGCAGTACTCGATCGTCACTGGCGCACGTTTCTCACAGGTATATAGTAATCACAGTACTCTATCCTCATTGGCGCAAGTTTCTCACATTAATAGTCATTGCATTACTCTATCGTCACTGGCGCACGTTTCTCACAGGAATAGAGTAATCACAGTTCTCTATCGTGACTGGCGGACGTTTCTCATATGAATAGTCATTGCATTACTCTGTCGTCACTGTCGCACGTTTCTCACAGTAATAGAGTAATCGCAGTACTCAATCGTCACTGGCGCACGTTTCTCACAGGAATAGTCATTGCAGTACTCTATCGTCACTGGCGCACGTTTCTCACAGGAATAGTCATTGCAGTACTCTATCGTCACTGGCGCACGTTTCTCACAGGAATAGTCATCGCAGTACTCTATCGTCACTGGCGCACGTTTCTCACAGGAATAATCATCGCAGTACTCTATCGCCACTGGCGCACGTTTCTACAGGAGTAGTAATCGCAGTACTCAATCGTCACTGGCGTACGTTTCTCACAGGAATAGTCATCGCAGTACTCTATCGTCACTGGCGCACGTTTCTCACAGGAATAGTCATTGCAGTACTCTATCGTCACTTGCGTACGTTTCCCACAGGAATAGGATAATCGCAGTACTCTATCGTCATTGGCGCACGTTTCTAACATGAATAGTCATTGCATTACTCTATCGTCTCTGGCGCACGTTTCTCACAGAAGTCATCGCAGTACTCAATCGTCACTGGCGCACGTTTCTCACTGGAATAGAATAATCGCAGCAGTACTCTATCGTCACTGGCACACGTTTTTCATAGGAACTTAGTTCCAAAATTATGTGTAGTTCAAAGGGTCGAACTTTTGCGTCACTCCGGTAAAATGGAGATAATCTAACAGCGCCAGAATAACTCTTTTAAAATACTTTTTCCCGAAAATTAGTTAATGCTGCTTTTAATTGCCCAAAAATATTTCCAAACGCATCATCTTAACCGGAGCGGAATGAGAAAATATTCTCTTTTCAATCATTGCTGCTACATCATTCTCTCATTGTTTCTCTCATAATTTAAGTGCAAAAACATTGGAGAGTGTACGCTTCCATTTCATTTCCGATTTAAATAAAACTTTCCTCAGCTGTCACGTGTAAGGATTTATGATAAAACCCAGAAAAAAAGCTTTTGCGAAAATTAATTAAAACCTGTCGGCCCAAAAGCTTCCTTTGTTGAGTGCTTCTGAAAAGTCACAGTCACAGCTAAGTTTCCGGAACCGAAGAAAGAGGGGGAAAAAATATTTTAATTTGAGTGAGGTTAAAAAGATTCAGACAACGTTCTTGTGTGACTTATTCAAACTTCCTACTTCCTTAGGACTGATAATTATTTTAATGACTGTTTGAGAAGCTGCTGGGATGAATAAAGGAAGAAAAGAAAGAACAGAAGTGGGGAAAAAAGGAAACTCCGAGTGAGAAGACGAGGGATAGGAGAGGGAAGGGAGAGGGAGAAAATCACCTTGCGTTTTCTCGTACGTTACACGGCATAGTTAACATTTGAGTTATCTTAGTTCTAATAGATTCGTTATTTGGAGCACAAATCTTTTGGGTAGCATGCGAGCATGTAATAGATGTTGACAGAACCTTAATAGAGAAAGAAATCAGAGCTGGGACTAGAGCGACAGCAGCCTTTATTCATTGGCCTCCCTGGAGAATAACTGCTTTGTTCGGAATTGATACTGTGAAAGCAGTTTTCTTGTGGAGAGGTCTTAAATTTAACTTGCTTCGAAACTACTTGTAAAATGTACACATGGATTGAAATACAGATGAGGAAAATCCTCTCTGGTAAAAACAATGACGCCACGAAAGATTGGGCATGGTAGTTTCCATCCCTTTTGTGCTTTCTTTTTATTGATTGCATGTGTCTGTTTTCGAGAAGCGTCAATGAATCTATTTTAATTTTTACTTTCATTGTATTGCATAACCGTTAATAAGAGATTTTCTCAGGGTGTAGAGCAAAATTAGCTTTAATAGAGCAATTGGCAACCTCTCGAGACTTGTGGACCGCACTTGATTAATATACAAATAAGATATACACTATATTGACAAAAGTCACCGGACACCTCTTCAAAAGCAAATGAACGGATCCGCTGCGTTGTTAAGATGCGCGGTACAGCTGCAAACGGTATAAAAACAAGCCGGCATCTGACCGCGATCATATCGTACTATGAGGTTGGGTGAAAAAGGTAACGGCAGGAGAAAACTGTCTTTGAGAAAGGAAAGATTATTGGGTGTTATATTAGTGGGTTGTCCATAAGAGAAACCGAGAGGCGTTTAAATATACCCAAGTCAACTGTTTTGGATGTACTGAATAAGTGGAAAACACATGGTGTGCCTGAAGCAGCAAAACATACCGGCAGACCAAAGAAAATCCGTGATAGAGGGCGTCAAAGCCCCAGGAGAGTCGTTACAGCTAATCGACGGAGTACTGCACAAGATCTCAGTGTACAGGTCAGTAAAAATGCTGGAACCTCGGTATGTACACGTACCCTTCGCAGAGAACTTCATTCCATGGGTTACCGTGGTCGTGCGGTTGCTCATAAGCCTTTCATCTCCATTCGGAATGTTACTCGTCGTTTAGCACAGTGTTAAGAACATTTATCGTGGACCGTACACAATGGAAACGGGTCCTATGGACTAATGAATCCAGATACACGACCCATCAGTCTGACGGCCGTGTGTGGGTATGGTGGCAGCCGGGGGAACTCTATCACAGTGTACTGTTCCTACAGTCAAGTTTGGAGCTGACAGTGTACTCGTGTGGGGGTGTTTCTCGTGACATGGTCCCGGCCCACTGGTTATCGTGGACAAACCTGTAAACCACCACGTCTACCTCGATATTCTGGACAATTATACCCTAACAACTCTGTGGCAATGCTATCGAACCGAGCCTTTGTAGGTACCAGCACAGGATAATGCACCGAACCATAAAGCAAGGACTGTTACGGCGTGGTTTGACGATAATTACGTATTATGTGTGGACTGGCCAGCACAGAGCCCTGATCTTAATCCCATAGAGCACCGCATAAGAAGTTTGGAACCAAGGCCTACTACTAAGCAACAGATAGCGGCAGCAATATGTACTGATTGGAAGCGCATATTTTGATTTTATTTATCTATTGAACTATAATTTCATGCCACACCACAACGAAACAGAATTTAGTCCATACACACCCGGGAGTATATCTACAATCATAATAAACAACAAAAGTCCAAGAATACAGTAATACCAAAAATAATATAAATGTGCAAACAGAATTAATGAACTCAGGCTTTTTATATCGTAGAAATCAGCGGTTGCACTCAGCATGCAACCAAAATAGCTAAGAAATTAACAAAAAACCAAAGTAACTAAGAAATTGCAGCACTTCAGAAGTAAAACTATTACAAAACTTCAAAAGTATAATAATCGCTGTGGTCCAAAACCTTGTCGAAAGCATGTCTCAAAGGGTCAGTGCATGCATTAAGGCCAAAGGTGGACCAACATCCGTACTAATCTCTGTCAATAAATGCTATGATGTGTTTATTTTCTAGGTGTCCGGTGACTTTTGTCACTATAGTGTATATCAAGGCTATAGCAACAATGCAGTTGGAGAGCATGGGCTCAGTTTTCGAGGTAGGGAAAGGGTTAGGCAAGAAGACCCACAATTTCCAAAATTATTTAACTCTGTATTGGAAGATACTTTTTGAAATTTAAACTGGAATGGAAAAGGATTCAACATAAATGGAAGGTACCAATCATTACAATTAGCAATAGCGAAATACACTGGTGTGCAAAATTTAAGGACGAAGAGGAGGAATTAGCGTAACAACAGGCCAGAACGGACCAAAAGACCACTGAGGAGATAGACTAGGGTCCGGTACGGTAGGGCATGCGTATATATGCAGCATGACGTAGGGGGGGGGGGTTGTTCGGAAGGGTATAAAGCACACGGGCGGTGTTCGCTCTGCAATTCGGTGAAAGCTATTGCACGGTGTACATCGGTTTGAACGACGTCGAGTTGCTGCCACCGTGTGATATGGCCAACGGGCAATCAAGTTGACATCTGGATGACTTTACCCGAGGTCGCGTCATTGGGAAGTTGGAAGAAGGTCGAAGTGTGACTAGTGTGGCCGAGGAGTTCAGGATCGCTCACAGCACCGTTTCACGAGCTTGGAGAGCATTTCAAAGGACAGGAACAGCTGTCCGAGAGTTTAGCAGGGGTCGTCCACGAGCAACCACGGCGGCGGACGACCGGTATATTTTCCTACAGGTGAGAAGAGACAGACGGCAGACAGCGGGAGAAACAGTCTTTCAACAGGACAACTCACCGCGTCATCAAGCTCGTATAACTACTGTGTGGTTCGAGGAACGCGGTAATGAATTCGACACGTTGCCTTGGCACCCAAACTCCCCCGATTGTAGCCCAATTGAACATTTGTGGGATATGCTAGAAGGGGGGGGGGTTGAACTGCTGATCCTGCTCCACGAAGTGAAGTTGAACTGACGCATCTGCTGCCGCGAACATAGGTCAAGTTACGGACGGAGGATGTTCGACACCTTGTAGAATCTGTTCCTAGGCGTTTGTGAGTCGTGATTTCTGGGAACGGTTGACCAAATCGTTATTAGGTATACGATTCTACTACAAAAGATAACTATGTGTATTCTACCATTTCTCAAAAAAGAAAATAATAAGGTTCAGCTCGGTGCTCCTCTTCCTGAACATGGCGCCCGATGTTGCTGCACCGCCCTAAAGCCGGCCCTGAACTCAGGTAGACAGAAATAATTAATGATCTGGTCTAGTGTCTAGGGCTTTTTGGCCCTTGCGCCATTAAAATATACCAACCAACCAACCAACCATAATTAAAGATCAAACATTCAGTCGACAACATAGTAAAGAAAAAAAAATAGTGAAACTAATCACTTTGTATACCCAGAAGTTAAGAGTGCTTTTGAAGATTTTTGTGTTTGTAACACTTAACCATACACGGATTGATTAATTATTGGGTTGTCGGGAAAGTCATGATGTATTTTGGTACCCGATGGCGGTTGGGTGGTTTTGAAAGTACTAGAGGCATGCGCAGCTCTGTTATCGTTATGGCATTCGACAGGTGCCAGTTCTAGCTGCAGTCTAAAAGGAATAGTGAGCGATTTGGTTGATTTGCGGACATTTGACATGAAGTTGAAGATGGAAGACCAAACTGTGCATTTTCGCCATATTTTACTGTTTTACTTCCGCAAAAGGAAGAACACGCGTCAAGCTTGTGAAAAGTTGCGTAAAGTGTACGGTGATAATGTTCTACAAGAACGTCAGTGGCAGCGGTGGTTCGCAAAATTCCGTGCTGGTGATTTTGACCCCAACGATGCTTCTCGGTCAGTGAGGACAATCGAGTTTGATGACGACCAAATCAAGGCATTGATCTAGTCAAACCCACGTTACACGACACGAGAGATTGCAGACACATTGCACATTCATCATTCAAGTGTTCACGACCACCTGAAGAAGCTGGGATACGTAAGCAAGCTCGATGTGTGGGTTCCTCATGAACTCAAAGAAGCTCAATTGACGGCGCGTATAAACATCTGCGATATGCTCATTAAACGTGAGAAAAACGATCCTTTTTTGAAACGACTGATAACTGGTGACGAAAAGTGGATTGTGTACAACAATGTGCTGCGCAAGCGGTCTTGGTCCCAGGGTGCTGCTTCGCCTCAAACGACATCCAAAGCAGACATTCATCAGCGTAAGGTTCTGGTCTCAGTGTGGTGGAATTTTAAAGGTGTCGTGTTTTTCGAGCTCCTACCACGGAACCAAACAATCAATTTGAATGTGTACTGTCGGCAATTGGACAGTTTGAACGAATCCATCATCCAGAAACGTCTAGAGCTTGTTCATCGTAAAGGTGTTGTGTTCCATCACGACAACGCGAGATCACACACAAGTTTGATCACCCGCCAAAAATATTTGGGGGCTTGGGTGGGATGTGTTGCCACACCCAGCATACTCGCCTGACCTTGCGTCGTCAGACTTCCACTTGTTTCGCTCTCTTCAACAGTCCTTGCGTGGTATAACGTTCAATTCAGATGAGGCTGTAAATCAGCACCTTGTAGAGTTTTTCGCCACGAAAGACAGGTTCTTCTATGAACGAGGCATTCTGCAGCTCACTGAAAGACGGCAAAAGGTTATCGAACAAAACGAGCATTATGTCATTGATTGATCTTTGTTCTTTCTATCAATAAATGACCTTTGCTAAACATGGCTAAAATACGTCATGACTTTTCCGACAAAACAATATGTTTCTTCATTTATGTTTCATTCTGATATGGTCGTAAGTTGTTCCGGATTTGGTTTGAATTTTTTTCCCGATTTTTTTACGAGTGTCACCCACTCCTTTATGTGAACAGTCATTCATGTTTTCAAACTCAAATTTATTTTCAATTCCTGTTTAATTTTTCATTAGTTATGCATTTGTGCATTTTTGGAGAATTTTATTTCTTCTACGAACCTAGTTATTAAGTAACGTGTTTCAAATGTTGGGATTTTCGACGTTCACGATGTAACTATGATTGCTAAACAATTAATGCAGCGTACAAGCAGTAGCCTTAATGCATACTTGCATGCGTTCTTAAGATGAGCAGATTAGTTTACACTCTGCGTTAAATATTCGCGTATAGAAAAAACAAAGACCCGGCATTCTGTTTTGGACATTTCGATAACTGTCTTGGTCTCCAGTTCAAGTGTCTGTTATTATGCGCTCCAGAACAGCGTATTAAATGGTTACATGCGTGATCAAATGCGACTAATTTCTTTTTTCTCATTTTTTTCATCGTGGCACAATTACTATGATTAGTCACATCACGATTTGAAGACTAGTGTATCATTTTGCATCCGGGGAGTATCTCTGTTCCGGAGAAACAGCGAAATAAAATGACACTTTTATTTTGCTTCTCGCCTGAAAGACGAACCTATAATTTGATTCCTCAGCCGTTTTCCATCTTGATGGACCGGGTTTCTCCTGCGCCTAGTCATTTGTTGTATGTTGCAGTAAACCTTATACGTCGGTGGTTTTAAGCCTTATCTTTGAGCGGTGGAATCTCTACATCGCAGGGATTTTACACGGAGAAAGCGCGATTATCCCTCCGGGCGCAGGCTTTAAATCTCATCCTGTCCGATCGAAGAACGCCCGCGATTCATCAGAAGCTGGTCTTAATTTTCCCGTCGCAGGCAAAGTGGATCAGCTGCCGATTAACGCCGTGTCATGCGGGCGGAGTTTTCTTTCTCAGTCTCTCGTTTTCTTCTTCATTCAATCTCGTGTTAGTGCTGCCTTAGGTCCCGTGATGAGGGTTTGGATGTGCTGCTAGTGGGCGTCGGGAGTTTGTTTACTGACAGCCGTTAAAGCAACTCGATTCCGCTCTTTTCTGTTCCTGGTCGTCCGAGCGCCGTGCAATTAAACCATCTACTGAAACATGACGAAAAACACGGACGAGCAAATTAATTCTCTGGGGCGACAGTATCGATTTGTTGGTGACAGTAGCCGCTATTATGCGATTTGATTGATGAGCTGTGCCCGAAAGGAAGACTGGCTGGGAGCTAGAAATGCATGCTGTCTGATGAATAAAACATTGGGCTTAAGACACCACGGTTACCTGGCTGAAAAGAGGGTTGGAACGTGTCATGTGACCGACCGTTCTTGCGCCCGGAGCCTGTAATGGTGGCTTACTTATAGTCTTTTTTTCCTTTTCCGACCTGAGTTTGATATTTCGAATGAAAGTGAACCCGAAAGAATAGAATCACATTCCGTGGTCATTGATCATCAAATGCATTTTGCTATTTTACACTACAACGATTATAATGATTTTGAGAAAAGGATTTCATGTCGCTATTAATTTCTTCTTTGAATTTCTAGATATATTAAATTTTCCCAAAATTCATAGTAATTTCTTTTATACAGATTCTCTAGGTTCTCATTTGTTTAAGATCCAAACTGCTTTTTTTTTTTTTACAGTACATTGTAATATTCTGAGTTTTTAGGCGTGTATGTGAAAAAACCAGTTTAATTAGAACTTTAACATTACATAAAAGTTTAATTTGTTTTAATTGAAACCGTGGATAGCCCGACAACTAATGTGCATAACTGAACACAGCTATACTTAGGAAAACTAGAAATTTCCATCGGTTTTTTATTTTAATAATGTAATATATATAAATGTTGTGGAGAGAAACCGAAGCCGCTTCAGATTATCGATGCTGGGTCCCCAGGTTCTAGCCTGGGCTGATCTTTCAGAGATGGTGTGATTTACTAACAATCGCTGAATATCCGCCGTGCATCGGACGAGCACGTAAAGTGACGGCCCCCAGGCTGGACCCACTGGTTAAATGGGTATCCTTTCCTATGTCCTCCCCTGAAATTATCTCACCCATCTATGTGCAATATCGTACTTGTACGGTGGCGCCATCTACTGTACTCTAATCTCACTACAAACTGTTCTGTCAAAGTCGCTAGACTTGCTCTCATTCCTTCCGTTTCTGTGTCCTGCCCAAAAGGCGATCTCGCTGTAGGTGGCTGGGACCTAAACTCTACTCCCTGTGGACGGAAGTCCTACATGAAAATGACAAATGCTCTCATGGCCGAAGCCGCTCCCTCGGTGGCGCAGTGGTCTAAGCGATGGCTTCTTATCTCTCGTCCGAGATAAGTCCGTTTTCGAATCCCGGTGAGGCATGGATGTTGTGTTTACCTTACGGCACTGGCTTTCTCCCTTCCCTGGAGTCATTGGCCCTAAATTAGGGACGGGCGACTGCTTATATATATCCCATTGAGTGGCTCACAGTGGTCGTGTTAAACCCTCAATAATAACAATAACAAGAAAGATGACACCGAATTTTCGGGTATAATAACACGTATTTTAAATCCGTTCTGACGCAAATTAAATTTATCAAAGCTATTAAAAGTCAATGGAACCGGTATGGAAGACAATGTTATCTGACGGAAAGAAAGAAGTTTTTCAATCGGGTCTTTAATCCCTCAGATATTGCTGTAAACGCAATCACGAGCTTACGCCCTCTGGTTCCAGACTTGTGCGTTAAGAAAAACATGAATTTATATCAGAAACATTTGGCACCGGATACTCTCTCCAACACAGAAAGAATTTTTCAAATCGATCTCTTAGAAACAGAAATATCGACAAAAATAAGATGCGATTTTACGTTCCCTGGTGGGAAAACCATGCATTATTTTAGGAAGAAAGTATTCTCAAAAGGTTTATCCATATGAGCGGTATCGGTCCAAGAAAAAGAAAACATTTATTCGAGTTTTCAGGAGCCCAGATTTTGCTACAAATACATCAGAAGCAGAAATTAACACTTATGCTCCCTTGGTGGCCAAACCATTCTTTACCAAACATTAGAAATTATGTGAAAAATATTTTCCATCAGATCTTGTATGCGACGCAAGAAGAATTTTTTAAATAGGAGTTTTAGAAGCAGAAATAACGCAGAAAACAAGATATACCTTTGTGCCCCCTAGCGGAAAGTCTATGATTTACTTGAAAAATTTGAATTTATAGGAAAAACATTTCGCATCGAAACACTATCCAACAAAGTAGGAATTTTTCAAATCGGACTCCTAGAAGTAGAGATATTGACAAAAATAAGATATACATCTACGCCACCTGGCGTAGAAACCATGCATTATTTTTAGATGAAAATGTTTCTATAACATTTGTCGACATGAGTACTATCGGTCTACAAACGACGTTTTTCTCAATCTGGAATTTAGAAGCTCATATTTTGCTGCAAATACATCAGAAGCGAAAATTAAGATTTACGCCCCCTGGTGGTCAAACCATTTTTTTTTTTACCAAAAAAATAGAAATTATGTGCGAACGATTTCCCACCAGGAGCTGTATCCGGTGCAGAAATAATTTTTCAAATCGGAGATTTAGAAGCAGAGATATAGGGGGAAACGCAATTTACCTCTACGCCCCGTAGCGGAATGTTTATGAATTACTTGAAAATTTTGAAATTATATGAAAAACATGTCACACTGAAAACAGTATCCAACAAAGAAGAAATTTTTCAAATCGGACTCCTAGAAGGTGAGATATTGCTTAAAATAAGATATATGTCTACGCCCACTGGCGGAGAAACTGTGGAATATTTTAGGAAGAAAATATTCCGAAAAGGTTTATCGATGTGAGTGGCATCAGTCCACGAAATAATTTTTTTCAATCGATATTTTAGAAGCTTAGGTGTTATGGCAAATACATCAGAAGTAAAAATTTACGCATACGCCCCATGGTGGCCAAAGTATTCTCTACTAAAAATTTGTATTTATATGCAAAAGATTTTCCATCAAGAGGTGTATCCGCTGAAGAAAACATTTTTCAAATCGGAGTTTTAGAAGAATTATCGGGGAAAATGTAATTTACTTTTACGCCCCCCCCCCCCCCAGCGGAATATCTATGCGTAATTTGAAAAAGTAACTATATCTAAAATACTCTTCGACATAAATGGAATCGAAAGATAAAAGAATTGTTTCAATCTGATGTTTAGAAGCAAATATGTGGAATAAAACGTATTTTTGAATTCGACATCTGCATTTACGCCCTCTAGTGGCGAAATTGTACATCGTAAAAAAAAAAAAAAAAACGAAATAGAGGATCATTTACATATTTCAAGCTTCTTAATGCAAAAATAATTTTTTCAAATCGGACTAATACTTGCAGAGGTATCGTGGGTACAGACGGACGGACAGACGGACAAACCGGTAACATAAGCACGATCGTTTTTTACAAAAGACGTGCTAAAAACCGAAATCGGAAAGATCGCCATCTTCCCGGGCAAATCGCGATGTGCCTGCAAGTTTCGGACAAACCCCGATTTGCCGTTGCATGTCGAGATGTGGCCGGAAAAATCGCGATGTGACCATTTAAAACTGAAAAAATCTCGAATCTTTTATCTCTGCAGACGTGTGTTAGTTGGCAGGAGTACGTTCACTGTTCTGGCAAGCAGAAATGTTCAAATAAAAAATGAAAATGCAACGGAAACGGCATAAAATGCAATTCAAAGTGTCATTCGTTTTGTTTGTGTACCAACAAATGAACTGTGAGTCCCTTTATATTTTTTCATACTTTCAGTTTTTATTTATCTTAATGTTTATCATTAAACATTTTTTATCATTTATAATTCTTTAGCTTTATCACATAAATATCATTATCTTAATTCATATGATTTTAATTAACAAAGTTGAACATCTTTCTTACAGAAGACATTCATTTCAGTACTTTCTTAATTATTTAATTAACTTTTTTATGTTCAATTTAATTAAATTGTAATGTTTCGTAGTGCTGCAAGTTGTAATTATAAAATTTCTAAAATAAAAAAATGTATTGTCAATACTTTATTTTTTATTTGCATTATTCTATACTTTTTTCATTTTATATTACAGTAAATTGATTAAAAATCTTTGAAGCAAATATAAATGTAGAATGGTCCATTGAATTGGTTGAATCGCGATTTGCCCTGAGACAATCAGTCAGATCTCGATTTGCCTGGGCACATCCCGAAATACCAAGATACATCTAGCTTTGCCCAAAACTGGTAGGCACATCGCGAGTTGCCCGGGCAGGATCGCCATCTCTCCGGAATTCGGCATTTGCCCGTAACATCAGGGTTGGCTGGACCATAGGGGCGGCAACTGGGGCCGTCGCGCCCGGGCCCCGCTCTTTACAAAACAAGAACAAAATTGTTTTTGCTAGAGTTCTCTATATTTATTGTAATTTTTTTTTAAGTTTTGGGGCGCAAGGCCCTCAAAAATATATTTTTACGTTTTCCAACCGTAAGTTGAAGAAGCGTATATGCTCCAGCTTTGTCAGCCTGTCTATCCACCTGATAACTCGCATAAAAATTATCCAATTTCAATTCAATTTTAGTATGTAGTAGGGAACAACTGGGGACGAACCCTATTGAAAATAAGAGAAATGGGGTCAAAGGTGAGGACATAGGAGCGGGATCCATTCCATCTCCCTTATGCGTCATAACTTAAGTAAAAATGCTTCGATTGCGACAAAACTTTATCATGTTGTTCTGGAAGTAAACTTAACACGTTATGCTGAATGTCATCGAAATGGGATCAAAGGTCATGGCACATGAGCGAGATTTATTCACAGCCATTATCATTATAACTTGAGTAAAAATACTTCTATTGCGACAAAAGTTTAGTATGTTGTTCCGGAGATATACTGAACGAATCAATAGTCAGGGTTGGGAGGAGAGTTTGTCTGCGCGCGATTTTGGGTATGTCGGAAAGCGTATCATAATCAACGCATTGCATGATTTTACTAACTTGTTGTAATGTTTTTTTTTTCAGTTTATAACCCCCCCCCCCCCCAACTTATTTAAACCTTAAACTTTTCCATATTCATGAAATAAGAAATTAAATTCCATCACATTTTGTAACTCCCTATTATATACTCAACAATTTGTGTGTAAGCCTGGTGCTGAAATTTAAAAAAAAAAAAAGAACAATATCAAAGTAGTATCTGGGCTATATATGGAGGCCAATCGTTCAGTGACTTTAAAAACAGTGTTGGAAATAAAATAAATAAATAAAGCAATTTTTATGCATGAGCGCGTATAAGAGGGGAATAAAGTCATTAATTTTCCAGTTATTCCACTTTCCATCAAAAATCAATCACTAAAACATGTACCAGGGAAAATATATATATATATATATATATATATATCTTGGCCCTCAGTCTCCGGCAGCTGGAATGTACCTGGCCAAGGCAGCGGCCAGTGCGACATGAAGGCAGAGGGTGCTAAGAATCCCCGGAGAACCGGACTAGGCTGCCATCTGATGCTGACCTTGGCTACTTACAATGGACGCTCTCTATCTTCTGATTCAAGGCTTCTTCAATTGGAAAAGGAACTACAAAGGATCAAGTGGGACATCGTGGGGCTAAGTGAAGTAAGGAGAAAAGGAGAAGATCTCATCGAACTGAAAAGTGGACATCTCTTCTACTATCGTGGGACAGATACTGGCAGAACTAGTGGTGTTGGATTTATATAGAACAAGAAACTGAAGGATAAAGTTGTAGAAGTTGAAAGTTCCTCTGACAGAGCTGCACGACTTGTTATCCAACTCTCGAAAAGATACCAGGCTCAGATTATTCAAATTTATGCACCCACCACAAGTCATCCTGAAGAAGAAATTGAAGAATTTTATGAGGAAATTTGTCATCTAAATAATAAAGGTAAGCAGCACTTAAAAATAATTATGGGAGATTTCAATGCAAAAATAGGGCAACGGCAACAGAATGAAACTTCAGTAGGTAAATTCGGTCACGGCAACAGAAACCAGCGTGGAAATACTGTCGTTGACTTTGCAGAGGCAGAAGGGTTTTTCATCTTGAACTCCTTCTTCAAGAAAAAAAGCCACACAGGAAATGGACATGGAGACATCCAAATGGGACGACAAGTGAAATTGATTTTATTATGTGTAACAAAAAATTCGTCATAGAAGACTGCAGTGTGCTAAACAAGTTCAACACAGGTAGTGACCATAGATTGGTGAGATGTAAGATGCACCTCAACACTAAACTTGAACGTGGCAAGCTCATAAGACAAACAAAATCTATTGACATAACCAACCTTAAAAACACCATAATACCTTCAAGTTAGAACTGAAGAACAGGTTCTCTGCTTTAGAAGGCCTAACATCGGAAGAAGTGGACATCTCTGAAGTTAACAGAAAAGTAACCAAAGCTCTTATGGAAACAGCAACAAAATTAGCTGGGTCTAAGAACAAAGTTGCATGTGAACAAATTATCAGGAAAAACCAAAATGTTGATGCAAAAAGAAGAGAGATGAGGACAACTATAGAAGATGTGACTTCCAAAGTGGAATATATAGAGCTATGCAAGACAGTAAGAAAAAGTATCACTGAAGACGTAAGGAAATTCAACTGTGAACTAGTGAGGAAAGCAATTGAAAACAACCATAGCCTAAAGATAGCAAAGGGACATCTCAGTAAGGGAAGAAAACAGATTATGGAACTGAGAAAAGAAGATGGTTCTGTAACAAGAAATAGAGGCGAAATTTTGACAAGAGTGAAAGATTTCTACTCCAAATTATATGAAAGGGATGATATATGCACTCCAGACATCATGAAAGATACCAGTACCAGAGTTCCTCCAGTCCTTCCAGCAGAAGTTGCACATGCAATCAAGAACATGAAGCGAGGAAAAGCTCCAGGAGAAGATGGAATTACTGTAGACATCATACAAGAAACAAGTGGAGAAATCGAAACAGTACTCGCCCAAATTTTCACTCGATGCCTTAATGAAGGAAAGATTCCTGAGGATTGGAGCACCGCTACAATGATCCTGCTACATAAGAAAGGTGACATTGAGGATCTCGGAAACTACAGACCTATCAGCCTCCTATCAGTGGTTTATAAAATCTTCACTAAAGTTCTTTCACACCGCTTGAAGGTAACACTGGACATGGCTCAACCGAGAGAACAAGCTGGATTCAGGAGTGGCTACAGCACAATAGATCATATCCACGTGCTGAGAGAACTAATTGAAAGAGCGAGGAAATATGAACTTCCATTGTGCATGGCTTTTATCGATTATGAAAAAGCCTTTGATTCGGTGAAACCATCAGCCGTTACAATGGCTCTGAAAACCTGCGGTATTGAAGATGCATACATTAATATTATTAATAACATCTATGAAAATGCAAGTGCAAAGATTAGGCTGTTTGAAAATACAACACACGTAAAAATTGGAAAGGGAATGAGACAAGGTGACACCATATCTCCGAAGCTCTTTAATGCCACATTGGAGGGTGTTTTTCAGTCGCTGAGCTGGGAAAACAAGGGGATAAAGATTAATGGAGATTATCTAACCCACCTTCGCTTTGCTGATGACGTAGTCATTTTTGCAACTACCCCATCATAGCTGCAGAATATGATCCAGGAACTTGCTGACAAGAGTAAAGAAGTGGGATTAAAAAATGAACTTTCAGAAGACAAAAGTGATGTTCGATGCTTTTACAAGAAATGAAGATTTATCGATTGATGGAGAAAAGCTGGAGATAACAGACACGTACGTTTATCTTGGACAGCAGATATCAAGTGAGGGTCACATTGATGAAGAAATTAATCGGCGTACAAAACTTGCCTGGAGAGCTTTTGGAAGAAACAGCATAATTTTCAAGAGCAATATGCCATTATGTCTTAAAAGAAAAGTGTTTGATCAATGCATCCTTCCAGTGCTTACGTATGGTGCAGAGACGTGGACCTTAACTAAAAGAGACATACAAAGGCTGCAGACAACTCAAAAAAGCATGGAGAGGTGCATGCTTGGTGTAACCAGGAGAGATAAGAAGAGGAACTCGTGGATCCGAAAAATGACAAGAGTGGAAGACATCATGATCAGAGTTAAATCCCTGAAATGGCAATGGGCTGGACATACTGCCAGAAGGACAGATCATCGATGGACAGCCGAAATTTTAGATGGATTCCAAGGGACAGGAAAAGACCCAGAAGAAGACCACATGGGAGATGGGTGGATGAAATTCGAAAGTATGCAGGGGTGACATGGAGGAGACTGGCACAAGACAGACCGTTGTGGAGGAAACTTGGGGAGACCTTCGTCCAGCAGTGGATTGATAATGGTTGACAATGATGATGATGATATATATATATATATATACGAATTTATTTAAGAGGGATCATTATTATCCAATACGCAAAAATGTTTCCTATGGAAAAATATTCGCTACGCAGATTAGTTAAAGCTATCTTTTTTATCATTTTGTAGGAAAGTTTTTATTAAGATAATAAAGCAACCTAAACTTCCTCCTCTCCAGAAAGAAAGTCGTAGATTTCAGCACTTTTTATTCTCTTCTTCTCTCTTTGTCTGTATGCCTGTCTCTCTGTCCGCTCGTCTCTCTATCTGTCTGTCTGTCCGCCCGTCTCTCTATCTGTCTGTCTGTCCGCCCGTCTCTCTATCTATCTGTCTGTCTTTCTCTTACTCAATGTCTGTCTCTGTCTGTATCTCTGTCTATATTTCTCTCACTCTGTCTGCCTGTCTCTCACTCTGTGTATCTGTCTCTCTCTCTCACTCTGTCTGTTTGTGTCTCTCTCACTCAATGTCTGCTTCTGTTTCTCTCATTCAATGTCTGTCTATCTCTGTCTTTCTCTCACTCTGTCTATCGCTCTCTCACTCAATGTCTGTCTGTCTCTCTCCCACTCAATGTGTGTCTGTCTGTCTCTCTCTCTCTCTGTCATCTGTCTCCCTCACTCACACTCTACCTGTCTGTCTGTCTCTGAAAAATGAAAATACCCGACAATTATCATAAAGAAACTGTTTACACTCTCTCTGAATTTTCAATCCATATGATGGTATTTTTCTTAAGCTCACAATAATTTGATATAATCATTTTTATTTATGATAATTTTTGTCTATTTTCATTTTTCATACAATGATTTCATTAAACTATGAAATTCATTTCCTAGGACCCTCTATATATGAAATTTCGCCCTGGGCTCCGCAAAAGTTCAATCCAGCCCTGCGTAACATATACATACAACACCGAGCTTTCGCACGTTTACCGGGCGGCTTTTTCAAGGTTCTAAACTTAGCGTACATACATTGTTTAGAATAAACAAAACGACATATTTTCATTGACCTGTTGTACAGTTTTTGAAAACATTCAGGGCACGTCCTCGCGTTCAGGTATCTCTCGTGCCTCATGGATGACGATTTTACATATTAATAAAAAGTTACACTACACACATTTTTTCTGAAGATGCGCTATACCCTATGGCAACTCGAACGATGCATTCTCATTGCAGACATTAGGTTTTGTCAGAATTTCGATAGTTTCTCTCACAGCATTCTCGTTTTTTGTGTGGTGTACTTGGATATGCATTTTGCCTCTTGCCGAACAGGTAGACTGCGTTGAATAAGACCTCTCTGGCAAGAGCAGTAGTCAGTTTTCCGTCTTTTATGTTCCTACCATACTCCTTGATTCTAGTCATTATTGATCGCTTGGTTATACCTACTTACGGTTCCAACCTCATAACGTAGAGGAATAACATAGATTCTCGCGCAGTCTACCATGTCATTGTTCATTCTATTTGTTAGAATTGTGCCAACAGATTTGGAAGACCTATGCCAAACCGCAAATCCAGTATTTCCAAGCAAGTTCTTGAAATAGTAGGGAAACCTTGGTGTGTACGGAATAACACCTATGAATTTGGTCTTATTTATAACTTGTATTGTTTATTTTCTATTCATGGCTTTCTGCACTCTTTATGTATACCACTCCTTCTTCCGTAGCTACATTCCGCCGACATACCTTGTGTTATACACGGTAGAATCACATTATTGTGACCACCATCTAATAAATAGAGTAACCGCCGTGTGCAGCGCGGACAGCAGCTAGACGGGCTGGGAGTGACTCAATAAGGTGCTAAAAGGTGTTCACAGGTACGTGGAACCAATGCTGACTGCAATGCATCTGACATCTGCTCGGAGGTGCGTGGTGAAGGTTCCATAGAGCGAACAACGATCGAAGTGGTCCTACAGATGCTCCGTTGGGTTTAGGTCTAGGGAATTAGGGGGCCATTGATCGAAGAACTTTGAAGTCTGCATCGTGCTCTTCTAACCACTCTCCGACATTTCTAGCTGTGTGACACATCGCATTGTCGTGCTGGAAGATACCATCCGCAACAGGGAAGGCAATCAGCATGTATGGGTGTACGTGGTCTGAAAGGAGGAATTCATTACGATTTCGATCCATTGTGCCTTTCACAGGTATGAGTGGATCCAGAGAATGATAAGAAAACATTCCCAAGACCATAACGCTGCCCCTAGAAGCTTGTGTTCTTTCAGCAATGGTTGAAGAGTGTTTGTTCACTGATGTTTATCGCCTTGTACGCTAACGTCCATCCGTTTGATGAAGCAGAAAACGTACTCATTGGAGAAAACAATCCTTTGCCAATCAGCGGGGTCCAGTTCCGATACTGCCGTTCAAACGTAAGCTTTTTCTGCCGATGCAGTTTCGTTAGCATAGGTGCAGTGATCCTCCAGCTGCATTGGAGCCTCATACGCAACAGGTTTCGCCGAACTGTCATTTTAGTCACACTTCCGGTAGCCCCCTGGTTCATTCGGCCAGTGAATTGCCCCACTGTAGCGTGTAGATCAGCCCTCACGCACCTTCGCGGCCGACGTTCACCTCTCACATCAATGGCATGTGGTGCTCCGCAGTTTCCACCTCGCTTGTTCGCAATGGTGCCGTTTCTCCAATCACGATACACTTTAGCCACAGCAGCACGCAAACAGTTCACAAACTGCGCTGTTTCAGAAATACTCCGACCCTTGGCCCGAAAGCCGATAATCATCCCTTTTTGCAAATCAGATAAATCGCTCATTTTTTCATGACAGCAACGAGTGATATGCTTTCTGAATGACTACAGCACACCTTATATACTCTCCGAGGCATCTCACGACTCGTGCCTTCTTTCATTGGCTACGCGCTGTTGACGTCCAAAATGGGAGGTGGTCACAATAATGTGACTTGACTGTGTAATATTAAAAATATCTTCTTTTGCTTCTGCCTTAGGGCATATATCTTGATCTAAAGATTGCTGTTTTGTATGTCATGAAAGGAGTTTGGGCAAACCAAGTTTGATGTTGATGTTGGTTTGCAAATATACCTTTGTCTCTATACGACCACTATCGGATCTAGACATTAATTAATACGTTGAGAAATGGCAACGATTCATTATCCTCTAGCTACATTTAAAATTTTATGGAACTATTAATATTGTTTAATTTGTCGAAAAACAGATCGAGGCTTTGCTTTCCATAGGACCTGATAAAAAAGATATCAATCAAGATATCTGACCCACATTGGTGGTTTTAGAGGAAACGTATTAAAAATATTATTTTCCATAGGTATAGGATTCCTTCAGCCAACACACTTGAAAGTGGGGATCCCATTGGTGGTCTTATGTTCCGCTTGTATATGGATCCGTTAAACTTGAAGAAATTGAAATTGGTGACTAGGTTTAGTATGCTTTCAATGCCCTGTAATGCTTCCTTCGTAAAATTTTTCCAGTTATTGGAATCCTTATTTATCATGAAATTTTTTCACAAATCTGTCAATAATATATTCTCCTTCATTGTTCACGATCTCTTGCCAACGTTCCACTAGGTTGTCAACGCCTCGACGGTAGAAATCCGCGGATTTTAACTCGAAGTTGTCGAGCCATCGTTTCAGCTTGACGTCGTTGTTAAACGATACGCCTCGAAGACTGCTGGAGAGCGACCGGAAAAGTTGATAATCTGAAGGCGCTAGATGAGGAGAATACAGTGGGTGCGGTAGAACTTCCCAACTGAGATCTTGAATAGCAGTTTTGATCAGATTAACGAAGTGGGGCCGAGTGTTGTCGTGTTAAAGAAATACACCGTGGCGCTGGTTGGGTCGTTTCAGCTGAATTGCCTCGTTGAGCAGGTGTATTTACTGAACGTAAAGTTGGGCATTGATCGTGGTGTTCTTTTCAAGAAATTCGTAGTGGAATACACCTTTCCAATCCAACCAACCGCAGAACATGGTCTTGAGTGGATGCAGCTCGGCCTTGGCTCGAGGTGTTGCTTGCTTGTGAGGAGTCAGCCATTCTTTCCTCTCCTTCTTGTTGACATAGAGACACCATTTTTCATCGCCGGTGAATAAATATCTGTGTCCATGAGTAACCTAGTGTCGAGCGAGCAAAGTAGCGGCGATAGTGGAGCTGGGTTCGGGTTCGAATCCCGCTGAAGCATGGATGTTGTTTTTGTCTTACGGCACTGACTGTTTCTCCCTTTCCTGGTACCAGTGGACCTAAATTAGGGATGGGCGAATGCTTATAGCACATTGAGTTGCTCCCGATGGTCGTTAAAACCTAAATAAAAAAATAGTGTAGGACGGGAATTCTAAAGGGAAAATTATCGTCTTATACGGCAACAAATACGACATTTTATTTTTTTTGTTCGTTTTTGAAAAAGCTTTAAAATTTCTACCTATTTTTACGTCTTACAGACGTGAAAATATAAAGGTGAAAGTAGATATGTCATTTTGGAAGTATTCATATATAAATACTGCGTGATAATTTTAATTATTATTGTGATACTTTTTTTGTAACATTGTGGCCTAAAAAACTTAGTTTATGTTTTGGAGATTTGAGTTCTGATTCCTTAACGGTTGTAGTTATCTGGTTACCTTGCTTATACATTGCTGTGCCAATGCTCTTAGGAAGGGTCTTACTACTATTTCTATGAAATTCGTGCCTGTATTTTTATTTTGAAATACATTAATTGAGAAAGTTTGTTCGAAATTTCTACCGTTATTTTGTTTACTTATGGCATTTGTAAGACATAAAAATGTTCCGGTATCGATGAAGTGGCGAAGAGGAACGTGCTTGTTCATTATGCATGTCACGGAAGCTGCTTTCAGACGAAACGTTTTCGGATGTTCAGAAGGTCTGGATAATTTAATGTGCCTCAGTTTCACTGCTCCTCCTGTGCTGTTTTCTTTTCTTGCCTTGTTCTTACTCTTTCTTTCTCCCTCTCTCTCTCTCTCTCTCTCTCTCTCTCTCTCTCTCTTTGTTGTGGAACGGTGCTTCCAAAGATTTATGTGCGCTTCAACTGTTTTATGGAATGCTAGACTAGTGTATGCCGGGAATTTTTGTCTACTGTTCTTCAAGTACAAGTCTCCTCGATCATCAAAATAAGAATTTTTATATACGAGATTTAGCGGCTGGGGAAAGGTGCTATAGATAGGAAAGTGCGTTTTTCCCCCTCATGAATTCATTGCCGATTTGCAAAGTATAAGGATTCCTAGGATTATCGAATGGGAAATCTGATGCCGTTTCTTTCCAAAGCTGTTAAGTGCCGTACGATTCATGCACATTTCCCTTTTCGGCTGCTTTGATTTTCCTTGTCGTTTTCTAACTGTAGTCAGACAAGTTTCTGCTTTATTTGAAACAAATTTTTCACAGAGACAGATAAAACCTTTACCTGCAGTGGCCTCGCATCTTTTTAAAGAAGCAAGTTGATTTTTTGTACAGAAGTAGGCACTGTTTCTAAAGAGGCCGGCAAATATTTTCTGTAGAAATTATGTTCTTATCTAGTGCGGCAGGAAGTTTTGGCTACGGAGGCAGGAAGATCTTTTCTATAGGTGCTAGCAAACGTTGCCTTGAGAAACAAGCAAGTCTTTTCGATTATGTGATCAATTTCCTACTATGGCAAGCATTTCTTTGCCATGGAGATAACCAGCTCATTTTTTACAGGGGTATCAAGGGAATCTTTCTCTTGGTGGCAAGGCGATTTTTTCTAGGGATGTCTGTACATTTTTTAAGGCGGCAAGGAATTTCTTTGTCGCCTTCTAACCGTAGACAGCGCCGACTTTGAAAATTGTTGGGGTTGGGAAATCTCTGTGTCTAACGTCTAACGCCGGAGAGTTTAAAAACATTTCAGAATGTGTTGTTATGAATTAAACTTATTAAAAAACGAGGTACCCATGAAGTTTTCAAGGATTTAAGTTTAATTTCAATTCTATTTCAGTTAGGCTATCCGGGTCTATAAACTCTCAAAAACTGCCATTTAAAGGCTTGAAAAATGGCAACTAACCCTTTAAGGTGGTTCCACCTAAAATCAATGCCTTATGTTTCCATTGGTAAAACTTCTGTACATATTTTCTTCGCAATTAATGTATTCCCAAGGATGTAAATTTGCATATGGATAAAACTAACTTTAAGTTATAGCATGGGATACTTAATAAAAACATAACCATAATTATATTAAAATCAATCATTTTTCTTTGATTACTGTTCCGACCTGTTAATAGATGGCGCGACCTGTACATTGATGACGTCAGTATATAAACAAATGTTGGATTGCTTAGCTATCGCTATGTTTTAGCATGTATTAAGTACCCCATGCTATAACTTGAAGTTGGTTTTATCGATGTGTAAATTTTCATCCTTGGGAATACATTCATTGCGAAGAAAATATGTAAAGAAGTTTTACCATTGGAAACATAAGGCAGAGATTTTAGGTGGAACCACCTTAATACACTAACTACCAACAAGTAATTGGACACCCCTGCAATCGACGATATCTGCGGTCCTGATACACGTCACAGCCGCCGCCGTTAAATATCGTGTGGGAAACAACAACCCAACCAGTCGCATGCAAGATGCCACGCAGTTCGGAGCTCTCTGATTTCGAGAAAGGTGTAATCGTCTGGTATCACAGAAATGGCCGATCCATACGTGACATATCCATCGAGTTGAAGTACCCAAAATCGACAGTGGCCTACGTGATTGGCAATTGGAAGATGAGAGGTGACTGTCGGAATGTGCTCCGACCCAACAGCCAACACTCGTCGATCTCTAACTGGGAGTTAGAGATCGACGAGTGTTAACCACAGAAATTCGGAAGAACCGCACCAAATCGATGGGCCACATCCGAGAGGAGTTTCAACAGGCATCCGGGAGTGTTCCTTCGATGAATACCATCCGTAAGGAAGTCCATCTGCTCAGTTATCACGTGCTGCCGCCCACAAGCCTTTGATCACCAAGTCCAATAGCGCTGTTCGGCTAACGTGGTGCAAAGAATTTCGACAGTGGACCGTTGAACAGTGGAAACAGGTTCTCTGGAGCGACGAATCAAGGTTCACCCTCTACCGTTCGGATGGAAGGGTCTGGGTTTGGCGTCTGCCTGGAGAACGCCTCCTGCCGGAATGTATTGTGCCAACTGTGAAGTTCGGCGGCGGTGGAATTATGCTATGAGGGTGTTTCTCCTGGTATGGCACGGGACCCTTGGTTGCAATTCCTGGTAGACTCAACGCCGAGAACTACTGCACCATTTTGGATGACCGTGCGCTTCCTACGTTGTGGCAGTTTTATGGGGTGGACCCATGTTATTTTCAGGATGACAATGCCGCCTGTCATGTTGCGAGGTACACCATGGCTTGGTATGGTGACAATGGGGTTAATCGAATGGACTGGCCTGCGCAGAACCCGGACCTTAACCCTATCGAGCACCTCTGGGACGCGTTGGAACACCGACTTAAGGGGTGCCCCCACCGACCGAAATCGGTGAAGGAACTGACCTGTCTTCTCCAAGCCGAGTGGAAGAAAATACCGCTAGCCGTCGTACAAAGCCTGGTTTAGAGTATGCCCCTGAGGAGCGCAGCTGTAATCGCCGCTCGTGGAGGCTCCACCAACTATTGAAGGTGAATAAACTTCGTTTTCCTTTGCTATCACAGGTGTCCAATTACTAGTTGGTAGATAGTGTATATAAGATATCTCATTTTAATGGAAATTTTATGCTGAATTCAAATATTTTTACACAATGTTATTACCAGTAATAGAAGTGAAGTTACAAGCAAAAGTACAGCGTCTAGTCATAAAAAGCAAAAAATAGTGAAATTAGAGTACAATGCATTTACCATAAAATTATTGTACAGTACATTATTGAAACTTGCAGGACACTTGAAATAACTTACCAACAGGTGAAATACGGTTTAATATTTAATTGGATAACAACGGTTTCTTAGTAACAAAGTGTACCTTCTTCGCATGGAACTAATGAGCTTCTCTTGTTGTCCATTAGTGATAACACAGTGCCATACGGCTCTTACAGACTGTCTTTGAGTCCGTCCGATTCTGTAATTAAAGCCATTAGTTGAGTCTGTAAGGGCTGTAAGGCACTGTGTTATCATCAATGGACAACTAGAGAAGTTCATTAGTTCCATGCCAAGAAGGCGCACTTTGTTACTTAGTAACCGTTGTTATCCAATTAAATATTAAAGCGTATTTTGCATGTTGGTCAGTTATTTGAAATGTCCTGGACGTGTCAATAATGTATTGTACAGTCATTTTACTTTAAATGCATTGTACACTAATTTCACAAATTCCACTATTTGTTGCTTTTTATGACTAGACACGTGCTTTTGCTTGTAACTTCACTTCTATTACTATGACTAATATTCTGTAAACATATTTGAATTCAGCATAAAATTTCCTTTGAAATGATGTATAATATGTATTCTTGACTTTACCATTACGCTGTATAAGTTGACTTCAAACATCAAAAATTTGACTTTCGGTCTACTGGTGCAGGTCTTTTTGACCACGATTGTATATATGCAAGATTTGAACAATAATATCACTGATAATACCATTGGTACCTCTATTTTTGGCTGTGTAGACTGGGCGTAATTAAACAGCGAGATAAGATGAGTGTTGCTTGCTGAATTTTGGACATACAACTGTTTTGCGTAGTGTGAGTTTGCGTGCTCGTAAGTTACTTGGTTCACAATGGGAAAACGAAACGATATTTCACTATGATTTCAGTGATGAGCAGAAAGGAAGTGAAAGATTGCTGAACCTTGATTCATATTGGGAACAGGGTTTAGCTGCTTTCCCTTAAAATATTTTATTTTTTATTTTTTAAATATTTGAAACTTTTGTTCTTAAGTAATTAAACTATTTTTAAAATATTTTAAAATAAGCACATTGCCAAGAATAAAACAACGTGTTTTGCAAGTGAAACGCATTTTTGACGCCGTCCGTCCCGATAGGCGAGTGGTCAGAGGCGTCGATTTGTGTCCATTCTTCCCAGATGAGGCATATGAGTGGTGTGCTTGTATTACATCACTAGCTCACTCCTTTCCGTAGAACATCTGGCGTCAAATTAGGAACAGTCAGCTGTTTATGGCCCTTAAAGTTGCTCATGGGTGGTCGTTAGACCACGGAAAAGGAAAATATTTCTGATGCTGCAGTGTAACAAACCACTGTTGCTGTTCTACTCAGAGTGTCACGAAATTTTCTGCTGCGGAGTTTATGATAGAACGTTGCAGAAACTTTATAGCGTGCTTTTAAAGGCGTTACTAAAAAAAATGGTGTTTAAGTTCACCGTCGATGGAGTCCTGAAATACTGTTAGCGTTTTTAACTGTACGAATTACCGTCGTATATTTATATTTGATCTGTCGATATTGTTTTATGCAAAGCAGGTGCAAAAGAAATGGAGGATTCAAACTTCCTGCTACTAAGAAAAATGTCTTCCCCCCAATCCCGAAATTTCGAAGTAATCAAATTTCGGAAAATAGGTCATCCTCAAAACTGCCCCCCCCCCCCCCCGGTGTCGCAGTGGTCTAAGCAATGGCTTATGATTATTCGTCTGAGATGGGTTCGAATCCCGGTGAGGCATGGATGTTGTGTTTGTCATAAGGTGCTGGCTCTTAACGTTCTCTGGAGTCAGTGGCGACTGCTTATAGCCCACTGAGTTGCTCAAGGTGGTCGTTAAACCTTGAAAAAGAAAATACAACAGAAAACCCCTCGAAATTAAAAATTCCTATTCGTGCTTCCCGACCAAGAGCTTTACACTCCGCACCTCTGATGGAAACTGAATCTTATACTATTATCGTGAAAATAGTGGAAGCTGGATATGACGCCATCGGTTATACCGTGGAATCTGATATAACGCGGGTCCGATCGTGTCCCCCAAACAATATTCTACAGCTTAGGACTCAAAGCATCGAGATTTGGATGTACCGCGGGTATTTCTATCACGAGGTTATCGCCTTGCTCTCGTATATCTGCGTTATAACAAGCCTCCAACGTAGTTCATATACGCTGATGGCCATTAAAAGTGCAACACCGCGAAAGACCAGAGATATCAGCCATATTTTTTGTACAGAAAGCAGGTGATACAAGGGTGAATCGATTACAAATACAGCACGTTGGTACAAGGGGAACATATAACAATCAGTATCTGGTGTAGCCACTATGGGCGGAAATCACAGCTGCTAGACGACCCGGCATCGAGAGGAAGAGACTTTGGATGTGTGTTTTTGAGGGGATTGTCTGTCCATGCAGCTTCGATTCGGTGCCACAGTTTCTCCGTTGTAGCCCGGATGGCCGCTGGCGTGCCAGTCGTCCAGCGATCATGGACCACGCGTGTTCCATGTGCAACATATCCACTGCGGAACGAGGAAGACGTGGCACATGATGGCGATCCAGGAAGTCTTGGACGTTGCGTGCCACATGTGATTGCGCATTATCCTGTTAGTAAATGGCAACAGACAGTCGCTGAAAGTATGGTGCAACAACAGGCTCCAACGCCTCAATGATGTAACGATGGCTGTTCAGCGTGCCGGTAATTCAGAAGGGGTGCGTGCAGGATCGGAATCCAATGGCTTCCGGGTCGCCTCGGTACCGCCAGATACGGATTCGTCCATCATGGTGCTGCAAACTGAAGTGGGATTCGTCGGAGAACTGCCGCCCCGGTGGCGCAGTGGTCTAAGCGATGGCCTCTGATCATTCGTCCGTAAGGGGTCCGGGTTCGAATCCCGGTGAGGCATGGATGTTGTGTTTGTCTTACGGCACTGGCTCTCTCCCTTCCCTGGAACCAGTGACCCTAAATTAGGGACGGGCGACTGCTTATAGCCCATTGAGTTTCTCACGGTGGTCGTTAAAACTAATCACAATCACGATCGTCGGAGAACACGATGTCTTACCACTCGCTTCTTCATGAGCGATGATACCATTGCAAGAGAAGACGCCGGTGTTGTGCGGTCAAAGGTTGGCATAGCAATTGGCGCCGTGCGAAAATGCCCCGCTGCTTCGGACGGCATTGAACCGTCCATGCGAAGACTGAGTATTGTGTCATACACACGAGCTGTTGAGCTACGGTGGTCGATGTAGCTGTGCGATCCGTCAGAGCCATACGCAGTATATGTTGGTCCTCTCGTTCGGTGGTGTGACGAGGCACGTCAGTGTGTTCGTTCCCTCTCCATCCACCTGCGCTCAACGTGGCAACATGCCGTCCGACACGAGCACCGATGTCTCGGAGTGTTAATCCGCAATCCCGATATGCCACAATTCTCCCGCGATCAAAGTCTGGAACCTGCTGGTAGGGCTGCCGTTGTCTTCGACGGGTCATTCTTCAGCTTTCTGTGGCCAGGAGTAGCGAGCAAACACACTTCAAATGCTTAACACCGGCTGCTTGTTCACCCCTCTTATGCGACTTCCAGGTGGTGTCAGTGTTCCACATGATTTCCATATGTGCTGTCCCGATAACCATATACATGTGGGCCCGT
Source organism: Macrothele yani (assembly GCA_039090855.1). NCBI lineage: Eukaryota > Metazoa > Arthropoda > Arachnida > Araneae > Macrothelidae > Macrothele > Macrothele yani. The sequence continues at coordinate 24,254,791 of CM077006.1, read as the reverse complement.
GTTCTGCCCTTCGGCGAACTTACGGGCCCCTGGAATGCGATCTTCCTGGTGTTACACCTTTAATGGCCAGTAAATAATATGCTTTAAGGCATAAAAGACCGACATATGGTGTTAAAAAAAACTACACTATCTACCAACAAGTAATTGGACACTCATTCAATCGACGATATCTGCGGTCCTGATGCACGTCACGGCCGCCGCCGTTAAACATCGTGTGGGAAACAACAACGCAACCAGTCGCACGCAAGATGCCACGCAGTTCGGAGCTCTCTGATTTCGAGAAAGGTGTAATCGTCGGGTATCACAGAAATAGCCGATCCATACGTGACATATCCAGCAAGTTGAAGTACCCAAAATCGACAGTGGCCTACGTGATTTGCTAGTGGAAGATGAGAGGTGACTGTCGGAATGTGCCCCGACCCAGCAGAGCCACAAAACTGGGAGATAGAGACCGACGGGTGCTGGGCAGAGAAATTCAGAATAACCGCGCCAAATCGATGGGCCTCATCCGCGAGGAGTTCAGGTATCCGGGGGTGTTCTTTTGGTGAATACCATCCGCAAGGAAGCCCATCTACTCGGTTTTCATGGACGTGCTGCCGCCCACAAGCCTTTGATCACCAAGTCCAATAGCGCTGCTGGGCTAACGTGGTGCAAAGAACGTCGACAGTGGACCGTTGAACAGTGGATACAGGTTGTCTGGAGCGAAGAATCAAGGTTCACCCTCTACCGTTCGGATGGAAGAGTCTGGGTTTGGCATCTGCCTGGAGAACGCCTCCTGCCGGAATGTATTGTGCCATCTGTGAAGTTCGGCGGCTGTGGAATTATGCTATGGGGTGTTTCTCCTGGTATGGCACGGGACCCTTGATCGCAATTCCTGGTTGACTCAACGCAGAGACCTACTGCACCATTTTGGATGACCATGCGCTTCCTACATTGTAACAGTTTTACGGGGTGGACCCATGTTACTTTCAGGATGACAATGCCACCTGTCATGTTGCGAGGTCCACCATGGCTTCGTATGGTGACAGTGGGGTTAATCGAATGGACTTGCCTGCGCTGAGCCCGTACCTTAACCCTATCGAGCTCCTCTGGGACGAGTTGGAGCGTCGACTTAAGGGGTGCCCCCCACCGTCCGAAATCGGTGAAGGAACTGACCTGTCTTCTCTAAGCCGAGTGGAAGAAAATACCGCTAGCCGTCGTACAACGCCTGGTTGAGAGTATGCCCCGGAGGGTCGCAGCTGTAATCGCCGCTCGTGGAAGCTCCACCAGCTATTGAAGGTGAATAAACTTCGTTTTCCTTTGCTATCACAGGTGTCCAATTACTTGTTGGTAGATAGTGTATTTGCTGTAGTTCTAAATGTATAACTCATAAAGTTAGCTAATTGGGTAAGCAGCTTTGTTGCACATAAATCACCCTTTGTAAATATAACGCAAAACAGGCGGTTAAAAAAAATTAGGTGACTTATGTTATTCTACCACTTTATTAAAGGCATCAAGATAATAATCCCTTGTCCGATTATCTTGTCGCTGGCTTAAAAAAAGGGCATTGTTGTAAAGCGACATTCAATTTTTTTTTCGTATTGGAGGCTTAACGACCACCGTGAGCAACTCAATGAGCTGTAAGCAGTCGCCCGTCCCTAATTCAGTGCCATTGGTTCCAGGAAAGGGAGAGAGCCAGTGGCGTAGCACAAACACAACAGCCATGCCTCACCGGAATTCGAACCCGGACCCTTCCCAACCGGTGAGGCGCGCCTCGGGGGTGGTGGGAGGGGCTCGGAGCAGCTGCAGGGGTGGCGCGAGCCGATGCAAGCAATGTTATTCACTGTACGTGGAACAATGTGGTAATTCTCCACACGTACATGGTGTTTTTCCGTCATTCCTTTGTTTTCTGTCATCGTACAAATAACGTTCTTATTGACTGTCGCCATATATATTCTACTTTATCTAGAACTAAACTAATCTACTTGATATTGAGGACGGACCGCTATTTGAAGAAAACTATGAGTAATGCAGAATCTGAAAACCAAGGTGAGCCTACTAATAGTAGTCAAGAACGCATTTAATTTATTGGGGGGTGGGGGTGGGGGGATACAATCCCATGAACCTTACACCTCAAGGATTAAGACTTGTATGGATGATCCCCTCCGAATTCTTATTTTTGGGGGTGGGGGAAGGTGTACGTATACTTATCAGAATTTCATTCATACGAATGGCAGTTATTATCATTATGAATTGTTAGCAGTATTATTATAGCTGATAAAAAAATCCACATTATTAATGTATCAGGAAAATCAAATAGAAGTCATCGCTTTTTCCACGTTTATAAGTGAGTCACGAAAAAATTCTCATCGGCCGGCACCGGGAATCGAACCCAGGGTCTTCGAGTCACGCACCGGATGTGCTTCCACTGTACCACAACGGCCTCGAAAGTCTCCAGACTCACAAACTGTCAAACCAGCATGTTGCGGGGCTCCAAAGAAACAGCGTGTCATATGGTTTGGCAATTTGTCGTTTGTGAGTCTGGAGAATTTAGAGGCCGTTGTGGTACAGTGGAAGCATATCCGGCGCGTAACTGGAAGACCCTGGGTTCGATTCCCGGTGGCGGCCGATGAGAATTTTTCCGTGACTCTCTTATGAGCGTGGAAAGAGCGATGACTTCTATTTGATGTTCCTGGTCCACGTCAACTGTTGTATTTATCAGGAAAATGGATGGCGTAGCAGATTTTTTATGTGTTCTCCCTTGTTACTTTGCATGCGGTTTTTTTCCATTAAAATATTGAGCAGGGACAAGTGTTATGTGATAATGATTAATTTCTGCCTGCAGGGCACTGAATTGAATACTGATTATAGAGAGTAATGAACACCTGTGCGTATGCTGAAGGGGTGGGTGCGGGGGAGGCGCCATTGCAAGCTAGCCCCGATGGGGGAGGAATACTGTAGAAAAGGTTGGGAACCGCTGGTTTAGACCACTGCGCTACTGGGACGGCGACATTATATTGGCTAACTTTACATGTTGTTCGTTGATCACATTGGAGTCGGTAAGCTTTTTGTCAACGTTTTACAATGTACTCGTCATTCGTACAACTCCACCTACTATAGATTTTGAAAACTTTACCAACTCCTACAACTTTCGTATAAAATTAGTCTTGTCATTTTTTCGCCCTGTGACCCACTCTCAGCAGGGAGAAATTATAAAAGTTGCTAAAGTAATGTGCCGTTCTGTAAGAAAACGTTCAACCAAGAGGTGACTAAATTTACATAAGAAACAGAAACTCAAAAGGAAGGTTACTTAGAGGTTTACGTCACAAAAATTCCTTCGAGTAAAAAAAAAAAGCGCTCAGGCTTTCACTTTACATGATTACGAATCTGTATTCGTGTCTACCTCCCCATTCTACCAAATATTTCACAAAGTTCTGTGTTGCGAGAACGTTTTTTGTGACAAAGAAAAGGTAGCAGCCTAAAATGTCATTCCGATTCGAAAGTTTTAAAGCTCTGTTTTTTAAGTTCACAGAATAAAAAAAACTTCGTGGAAAGTTACTTGAAAGTGTTGATTAATGAATTTGGGAGTCCCTGCTTAGAGTAGAGGACCATAGAGTTTGGCCTTTGATTAATGCTTTGGTCTGATTGATCACATTTTCAGGTGTTCCCTCTCGCCGCGGTAGAGCTGTCTGATGAAACCATTAGTCGAAAACTTTTCTTCTGACACCTTTCGTGTTTTTCTTTTTCTTTTGGAGTCGGCCAGCACTTTCCACCATCATACATAGTTCTCTGGAAGTTAGCAAATGCAGCTAGCTCTCCTTACTTGTACATCGACAACAGCCGAACTAATTCTTTCGTTGCTTTCTTGACTTTGTTTCTTCGCCGTTAACTCAATTATGCGAGTAGTTTTCTTTTCGAAGAGCGGATGGCTGGAAGTTTTGGTAGAATTAGCTGACTGGAGTGTTATTCCTCGGAGTCATTTTTAATCCTGATTTAGGACGTAATTTTATGAGAGCGCGTCCCGTGATCGCCGGAAAACTCAGTTTACGATGCCGTTTTCTGATCGACTTTGGCATCGACAGATCATTCCCAAGAGTAGGCCACTAGAGATTGATGAAAGGAGTCTGTGTTGGCTGCCTCGAGCTCATCTTCGTTCAAGGCGATGTTTTATGTTCACTAGTGTCTCCCGGGAGCTCTGCTTGCTGATGATCTCCCCTTTTGGTCTTCATCGGCGGCGCCTTTCTGGCCTTCTTTGTCAGGGTTGCTCTCTATTACCTCACTGGATTTTTTGGCCCTTCCTGAATTGCTTGTTATCTACCCAAATCTTTCATTAAAAGCTAAGCATGGTCTTTTTAATGTTTACTTTAAAGCTGAAGTACTGAATTAAAGTAGTTTAAGGGCTATTGGTGATTTTTATTTCTTTCACATTAAAAGTGGGATATCATTGAACTTTTGCTATAATAAGTACTTCTTTTATTCCACGAAAAAGTGCGATAATGCAAAACACAGTAATGGTAAACCTCTTAATGCCATTTATAATAGTAAAAGAGAATGTCTTTTCGTATATGTGGCGAATATATTATAATTAATTGGGATATCATTTATGTGTTTGTTTATGAATGACGGCAACATCATTCCTCCTTGAGAATTCATTCACATCATTCACACAAAAGAGTGATTCACGAATGATCGGTGGTACATAACCCGTGGGAGCACGTGACCCCCCCCCCCACACACACACACAGAACAAAATCTGAATGGGTATTGTCCCCAACGGGAATCCTTCAGCCACAGGAGTTTTTTCCGCTCTTAAACTACCAAAAACGTATCTTTGATCCGCAATGTCACAAAAACGGCTAGCGTACCTGAATCAGCTGCGCACTCACCAATACCAAACAGTTGAAATAAAACTGGGTGATTTAGTCTATATGTTTGTATTACGAACTGTTCCTTGAATAAGTCAACAGGAAATTATCTTTCTATTCCTAACGCCTATTTGGTAAGTGGTATTCGTAATTCTATAACGAAGTAAATTTTTCCCTCATTTTTGGTCTACGCCGGGATTCGAACCCGGATCTCCTCATTCCGGAATAAGTCACTCTACCAATTGAGCTACGCGGACGTTTTATTCTGATTCCTATCTGCCTTTATGTCGTGTGCGTCCTTCTGGCAGGTACGTCACATCTCCTAGTATGTTACATCATCTCCCCTTCATTTTTATTTATTTATTTATTTTTATTTTTTTCGAAGTGCTGGAGAAGGGATTCTTTTATTTTTCCTATCTCGCGGTGTAGAAATAACATCACACCATTGCGAGATTATGAACGGTCGGGTCATCCGGATAGTTCGGGTGCCATTATAACGAAGTAAATTTCTCCGTCATTTTTGGTCTACGCCGGGATTCGAACCCGGATCCCCTCATTCCGGAATAAGTCACTCTACCAATTGAGCTACGCGGAGGTTTTATTCTGATTCCTATCTGCCTTTATGTCGTGTGCGTCCTTCTGGCAGGTACGTCACATCTCCTAGTACGTTACAATTCTTTATTTTAAAATACTGGAATTATGCCTTTACCTTGGAGAAATATTAATTAAAACAGTTTTAATAGCATAGCACAGAGCATTTCTTTGTAGCACAGCATCCTCGGTCATAAGCGTTTTTTTAAATACTAATAATGCCAAAAACAAAGTCTTAATAGCAATCTATAGTTCAGATAAACGCTTTAGTTTATCTAGGTATTTGATAATACAGTATACATTTTTGATCAAGAAAAACTGAATTTAAAAAAGTGAATACTTATAGCTGTGACGAAATAATGAACGTCGTATTTCTGTTTCACACGTTTGTTTTAAGTTGTTTAACACCGCGGAACACTCCTGCTCATATTATGACATCTGCGAGGTATACCATCCAACTAAATACTGTGAGTAATTTGAAAAATTAAAAATTTTGCAATAGGGGGATTTAATGACCAGTCAATCCTCAATAGTGGACAGATATACTAATATTTACTCATGATAAAATGGATATTACATTATGATACACAGTGCGTCAAAGAATTTTTAAGACTGGGTCTGTAAAATGAAATAGAAACAAGAAATTATAATTTGCTTTGGTTTGTTATTCAAAATAAGTCCCTCCGGCTTCAATGCACTTGTTACAGCGATTTAATGATGATTCGAATGCCTGTTCCAGTTCACTTTGCGGAATTGCCTCCAAAGCACGCGTCGAAGCTGTTTGTATGGTCGAAATATCATCAAAGTAACACCTTTTTAACGTCATTTTAAGTTTTGGGAATAAAGAAAAGTCGCAGGGTGCTAAATCAGGCGAATACGGTGGATGATTCAACACACAGACGTTATTGTTCGCTAAAAATCAACGAACAAGAAGTGAGGTGTGACTGGGTGCATTATCGTGCAACAAACACCAACTGTTTTCATCTGGATTTTCTGGACGAATGCGACGAATTCTGCCCATCAAACTCCTCAAAACATTTAAATAAAACTCACTAGTAATTGTTTGTCTACTTGGAACAAATTCTTTGTGGATAAATACCCTTACTATCGAAGAATGTAATGAGCATTGTTTTGATTTTCGATGGAACTTTTCTTGTTTTTTTGGCTTGTGGCGAGGTTTTGACTTCCATTCCGCACTTTGTCCCTTTGTTTTAGGATCATATTGAAAACACCATGTTTCATCACCAGTAACAATCGATTTTAAGAAGTTTGGATCATTTTCAGCGGCTGAAATGATGTCTCTGCAATGTGCACTTCTCCTTGATTTTTGTTCATTGGTTAACGTGTGTGGAACAAATTTAGCACAGACTTTTGTTTTGCCCAAATCTTCATGCAGGATGGTTCGAATCGTTTCTTTGTTGATGTTTAAAGACTTTTCCATCATTCTTAGTGACGCACATCGATTGTTTGCCACGAAATCACGCACTTTTTCAATAATCTCAGGTGTCCTAGATGAACTTGGTCTTCCGGTATGCTTATCATCTTCTAGCGTCTCTCTTCCGTCCAAAAAACGTTTGTGCCACAGGAAAACATTTGATCTACTTAAACAAAATTCACCGTAAACTTGTTTCATTATGTGGTACGTTTCCGAGGCACTTTTACCAAGTTTTGCGTTAAATTTAATAACAGCCCTTTGTTCCATCTTAATAATTCAGCATGAAAAACATTGTACTTCTCTAATGAACGCCCGTTTCGTTTGAGTTACTTTAACAACTGCGCAGTACTTTTGGCAGACAGCAAGCAGATGGTCACGGTTTATAACGCGTTCGCGATTACACTGGTGGCGCCACCGTAGGCTGAAGTCTAGCGCCAGTCTTAAAAATTCTTTGACGCACTGTGTATATACATTGAACAACATATACACATTATGAAAACAACAAGCAGGGTACTGACACAGAATATACTACATCTATTCCTAAGGATATGGGAGGAAGACAAAATCGATGGTTGAGACGGCTAAATGTCACCACAACAAGATGAAAAGGCATTTCGAACTTAGTCACCTCATATGGGCAAAAACACTGTGACAGAACTAAATGAATTTTTAGGCTATTTACTTATTAATATTGTTCGTTCGCTGTCATGATAAATATTATTCAGTACTTCAAAATTCTAATCAAATTATTGGGCAACACTCACTCCTCAAAGAATTACGAATACCACTTACCGTCCAATTCCGTTGCAGTAAAAATATAGTTCATGCTTATATGGAAAATGGAAAGAAATGAATTACCCTACTGCAGAATTTTTAATTTTTTAAGTTACTCACAGTGTTTAGTTGGATGGTATACCTCGCAGATGCAATATTGTGCAGGAGTGTTGCGCTGGGCTAAACTACTTAAAACAAACGTGTTCAACAGAAATACGACGTTCAGTATTTCGTCACAGCTACAGTACGGGTAACTACGTAATACATCATTGTGAATTCTGTGATTCCTAAGCTAACCTTTATAAGTGCATTCATATACACTCAGTAGACAAAACATCAGAGACGGGGATTGGCAATTGAGAGAGAGGGGGAGGGGCATCCCCCACGCAAATGGAAGTGATGTTGAGTGAAAATGTCGCGGCATGAGAGAACTAACTTTTAGAAAGTAAAGATTAATGGATGTTTTATTAGTGGGTTGTCCATGAGAGAAACTGAGAGGCGCTTAAACATGCCGAAGTCAACTGGTTTGGATGTACTGAATAAGTGGAAGACACATGGCGTGCCTGAAGCAGCAAAACGTACCGGCAGACCAAAGAAAATCAGTGATAGATGATGTGAAAGCCTCTGGAGAGACGTTACAGCTAATCGACGGAATACTGCACAAGACCTCAGTGTACAGGTGAGTAAAAATGCTAGAACCTCGGTATGTACACGTACCATTCGCAAGGAACTTCATTCCATGGGTTACCGTGGTCTTGCGGCTGCTCCTAAGCCTTTCATCTCCACTCGGAATGCTACTCGTCGTTAAGCATGGTGTAAAAAACATTTATCGTGGACCGTAGATCAATGGAAACGGGTCTTATGGACTGATGAATCCAGATACACGATCCATCAGTCTGATGCCCGCGTGTGGGTATAGCGGCAGCCGGCGAAACGCTATTTACCACAGCGTACAGGTCCTACGGTCAAGTTTGGAGCTGGCGGTGTACTCGTGTGGGAGTGTTTTTCGTGGTATGGTTCCGACCCATTGGTTATCGCGGATAAAGCTGTTAAGCAGCACTTCTACATCGATATTCTGGACAATTATGCCCTACCAACCCTCTGGTAATACTATGGAACCGAGCCTTGTTGGAACCAGCAGCATAATGCACCGAGCCATAAAGCAAGGACTGCTACGGCGTGGTTTGACGATAATTCCGTATCATGTGTGGACTGGCCTGCACAGAGCCCTGATTTTAATCCCGTAGAGCACCTATGGGATGAATTAGAGCGTCGCATAAGAAGTTTGGGACCAAGGCCTACTACTAAGCAACAGTTCGCGGCAGTATTATGTACTGAATGGAAGCGCATACCTATCGCTGTGTTCCAAAACCTTGTCGAAAGCATGTCTCGAAGGGTCAGTGCATGCATTAAGGCCAAAGGTGAACCGACACCGTGCTAATGTTTGTCAATAAATGCTATGCTGTGTTTCTGTTCTAGGTGTCCTGTGACTTTTGTCAATATAGTGTATATCTGCATAGGATAGACTTTTATGCAAAAGGTCGTTAAACTGCCGGAAAGATGAAATCAGGTCATCTTTATTCGGGCACATTCGTAGCGTGTTAAACACGAATGTGACGACGAAGCAGTGCCACATTTTACGGGGAATAAAAATAATGAGCTCGCAGGCGACAAATTAGCTCTTTACGAGGTGGCAGGCGTATGGAGCCATAAAGTGAGATGTAACGTAGCCAATCAGTTCCTTGCTTGGGGATTCGCAATATTCACCGTCTGTGTGGTGTTGCGATTTCCCTGAAAACCACGTGACGAATTTAATACATATGTTATTTTGAAAATAGTAGTTCCACTTGACCGAAACGAATCTACAGAGAAAGAAATGCTGAGTTTGAATAATCTCAGTGTTTCCAATCTATGGAAAAGTTTTCGGTTTGTGCCTGGCAGAAACAGGATGATGCATTTAATGAATCAGAGACCGAGAATGCAATCTGAATTCAACGTCCTTTTATATATGATGATGGATGTGCGGTCAGTGTTTGCTCCCGTGGAAATGCGATTCAGTTGTAGTATAAGAAAGGTTAATTACAAACCTTCTTAACGCGCCTTTTGAAATTATAAGAAGAAATGCTTATTGTATCATGTCTCTCTGTCCATCTAGGGGGCCATATCTGTGCACCTATTAGTCCGATTAGCCTAATTTGTCCTAAGTTTCCCATTAGTTGAAAGTTCTTCCATTGAGAAGCCTGAAATTTACCAATTAGTCCGAAATTCTTCTATTAGCAAATCTGAAATTCACTTTTTGGTCCGACGTTCTTCCATTGGGAAGCCTGAAATTTATCTATTAGTCCGAAGTTCCTCCATTGGGAAGCCTGAAATTCACCTTTCAGTCAGAAGTTCTTCCATGGGGAAGCCTGAAAATTACCTATTAGTCCGAAATTCTTCCACCGGGAAAGCCTCAATAACAAGAATAGCCATTCCTACGTTTTGGTCTTTTTCTGATTTACAAATTTGCCGCTAGGGAACTAAATGCACATAAATATTGAATTCGAAATTTACACTGATTTCTCACTGAATTAAGATCACCTTCCTAATGCTTGCAGAGAACGGCCGTTACCTGCTTGGCGTAGGCTTCACAAAGTGTCTGTAGTGTTATGTGGGAATCTGCAACCTGTTTGTATTGCGGTAGTCATTTCCGGTGTGGAGCAAGCTGATGGGTCAAAATGCCTCACTTGACATTCCACAACTTTTCACCGACGTTCAATTGGGTTGAGATCTGGTGAATTTCGAGACCATTCGAGATGTCTCATATTAGCACTGTGGTCTTCGAGCCGGGGATGTTATCGTACTGGACTGGAAGAGCCCATCCCCCAAGGCAGTATATAATTGTTGGGCGTACATGTCCCGCACGCAGTCTCTGGCAATGGCAGGAGTCCATACTTTCGGCCACACGCCCCATAGTTCCCAGTTCATGCCAGCTAAACATGTCCCCATATCATGCAACCACACCCACCGGGCTGGATAATCGCTATGTTGTGCATCGAGGATCTATAACTTCGTGCTGCTGACATAAAATACGGACTCGATTATAAACAGAATGGAGTACATATCGAGTTACATCGGAGCAGCAAATATCCTTCCAGTCTCCCATCGTCCAGTCCGCATGCTGTTGCAATTAGGAGAGTCGTTTACATCGATGGACTGTTGTTAGGAGAAGGTGGCATGTACAGGGTCACCTCTTGTAGTTATTCCGTGCGAGCATTGGTCGATACGGAATAAAATATACTGAGTGCTCATTGAATTACGACCACCCCTATGCAAAGTGTGTTATATCCGATACTGACGTAACGGGAACGAAGGCGTGGCCTGTAGGCTAAAGGCAACTCAACGTTCTTTTAGATACCAGAAGTTGGTGGTTCAGCTGAGAGAGAAGTTACTGACGTGCTAAGTAAAACCAAGGATTTTAGAGTGAAATTACGGACGTGATATGTAAAACCAAGGATTTTAGAGTGAAGTTACGGACGTGATGAGTAAAACCAAGGATTTTAGAGAGAAGTTACGGACGTGATGAGTAAATCCAAGGATTTTAGAGTGAGGTTACGGACGTGATTGGTAAAACAAAGGGTCTATATGAATTTACGAAAGGCCAAATTATGGGCGTACAAAAGTCTGGGCGAGTCAGTTTCAGAAACTGTGACATTAGTGGATTTGTTAGAGGGCTTCTGTGGTTAAAGTGTACCAGGAGGGGTCCCAGAATGACGAAAGAACCAGTCGGCGATACAACAGTAAAGGGCGGAGAAAGGTGGTTTCCCCAGGGATGAACGATAGCTGCGTAGCCTTGAGCAGGGCAATCGGAGCAGCAAAGTTTCGCAGTTGAAGGCCCAACACAATATGGGGTCAATCGGAAGCATAAACAAAATTGTCTTGGATGACAAACGACAAAACCAAAAATTTGAACACTTAGAACCATATATTGGGGTCCATTGCAACAAAAATTATGGTGTAAGAAACTATATAATTTAAATGGTTTTTGTTAATCTTCTGTTATTACTTATTATTAGTTAGTATAAGAGCAATGTATTAAATTTAGTGTGGCTCATTGATTTATATGTTCACAGCATTTATTTGAAGTAAACAAAAATTATGAATGCATATTTACATTTTAAGTGCATATTTCATGTATTTTAAGTGCATAGTTACATGCCTATTTTGGTGTTTTTACTCCGTATAATTTGGTCTCTGGTTATGAATGATTAGAGAAACAAAGGCATTAAATTATAAACTATTATAGTTATTGACTCCATCCTTAGTAAGTCCTGCCCGTGCTACGAACATTGCCAAGAATGTTAGCGACAGTGCAACATTTATGAGAAGAACCGGATGGCATACTGTATGTAAATCGATTACAACTAATGAGATTGTTTTTATCATCCAAAAAACACAAAACCATGATACAAATCTATGACTCCATGATACGTAAGCTGTTCAGTAACTCACTTCTGATGACTTCTGGCAGCTAATTAATGATATGTAAATCGGTATCTACCAACGTTATTACACTTTCTTGATTAGAGGGCGTTATTTGGGACAGGAGTTTGAAAAAGGCAACTTGACAATAAAACAGGTTGTAGTGAAAATGACGACCATATTGGATAGATGGTCTTACTCGGAAGAACGCGCGGAGATTTGGTTAAACAACGTGACGCGAGGTACCGAAAGAAACATTCGTAGCAACCTGACGCAAAGTCACCCTTCTGTCTTCTTGCAGCAGAGCCTCCATACTTTCCACGATGCTGTCTGTTGTTGATGTTAAAGGTTTGCCATGTGTTTCTCATTGTCAACACACCGAGCCCGTGTGCAAATTCTGAGCACCATTCTGACAGTCTCCGAACATTCATGACTTAAGGACCACAGACTTCTTGTTGTTGATGGATCTCCGCTGCTGGAGGTTTTCGTCCTCAGAGAAAACTGGTCACCGCTGGTGCCTCCGAGTAAGATCATGCTTTCAGCGGGTCAACATTTTCTCGTAAACACTAATAATAATAATAATTACACGCTCTCTTAGTGAGGAGAGTGTAATTATGTTGTAGGAAACACCGATTTACATCTCTCTGATCCTGTTTCGCCACCGAAAGTTACCAGTAGTTTCTTATTAGTCATCCCAAGAAGAAATGGAAATCTGTTCAATTTAGCCGAATGTCCAAAGCTGTTGCGATCGAGTAATGAAGTACTTGGGGAGGGTCTACTTCATTTGGTGAACGATTACTTCAACAAAACGTCACTTAACCGAAAAGATTGTTTCACTGAAGGGTCACATAATCCAAAGGTTCATTTCACTGAAAGATAAAGGTCTCTTCACCTAAAAGTCCATTTCAGTCAGAGGTCTCTTCACCTAAGAGTTCATTTTATCGAAAGGTCATTTCACCGATGGGCCAGTTTATCGAAAACTGTGGATTTCCTTGTAGGATCTGTTGGTTCCAGTCCGGCAGACCACCAAAACGTTAGGAAACCGTACTCAACTTGCATTTTTGATTTCTACGGGTCACAAAAAATCATTTTAAGGCACTAAGACAGGGTTTAGGCCTTTTTAGCAAATTTTAATCATGCGTTCTCATATTCAGAAGGGTTGCATGCGAAGTCAAGCTAATGATGTTGAATTTCTACTTTCAGACACGGATAACTAATTTTAAGACCCAAGGCATCGATTTCGGCATTTTTAACAAATTTTAATCAGACGTTTTCATATTCAAAAGGGTTACATACGAACTCAAGTTAATGATGTTACACTTTTACTCTCAGACAATAAGAACTAATTTTAAGGCTCTACGCATTTAGCAAATTTTAATCCTCCGTGCTCATCTAACAAATTTTAATCCTCCGTGCTCATCTAGCAAATTTTAATCCTCCGTGCTCATATTCATTAAGTTTAGATTAACAAATCGTGTTACTAATGCCTTACTTCATTTGTTATGTAAACCTTGTGACATTACATGTTGAATATACACAGTGCGTCAAAGTATTTTTAAGACTGGCGCTAGATTTCAGCCTACGGTGGCGCCACCAGTGTAATCGCGAATGCGTTATAAACTGTGACCATTTGCTTACTTTCTGCCAAAAGTACTGCGCAGTTGTTAAAGTAACTCAAACGAAACGGGCGTTGATTAGAGAAGTACAATGTTTTTCATGTTGAATTATTAAGATGGAACAAAGGGCTGTTATTAAATTTAACGCAAAACTTGGTAAAAGTGCCTCGGAAACGTACCAAATGATGAAACAAGTTTACGGTGAATTTTGTTTAAGTAGATCAAATGTTTTCCTGTGGCACAAACGTTTTTTGGACGGAAGAGAGACGCTAGGAGATGATAAGCATACCGGAAGACCAAGTTCATCTAGGACACCTGAGATTATTGAAAAAGTGCATGATTTCGTGGCAAACAATCGATGTGCGTCACTAAGAATGATTTAAGAGTCTTTAAACATCAACAAAGAAACGATTCGAACCATCGTGCATGAAGATTTGGGCAAAACAAAAGTCTGTGCTAAATTTGTTCCACACACGTTAACCAATGAACAAAAATCAAGGAGAAGTGCACATTGCAGAGACATCATTTCAGCCGCTGAAAATGATCCAAACTTTTTAAAATCGATTGTTACTGGTGATGAAACATGGTGTTTTCAATGTGATCCTAAAACAAAGCGACAAAGAGCGGAATAGAAGTAAAAAAACTCGCCACAAGCCAAAAAAAAAAAAAAAAATAAAGAGCAAGAAAAGTTCCATCGAAAATCAAAACAATGCTCATTACATTCTTCGATAGTAAGAGTATTATCCACAAAGAATTTGTTCCAAGTGGACAAACAATTACTGGTGAGTTTTATTTAAATGTTTTGAGGCGTTTGATGGGCAGAATTCGTCGCATTCGTCCAGAATATCGAGATGAAAACATTTGGCATTTGTTGCACGATAATGCATCCAGTCACACCTCACTTCTTGTTCGTAGATTTTTGGCGAAAAAGAAAGTCTGTGTGTTGAATCCGTATTCAACTGATTTAGCACCCTACGACTTTTCTTTGTTTCCAAAACTTAAAATGACGTTAGAAGGGTGTTATTTTGATGATATTTCGACCGTACAAACAGCTTCGGCGCGTGCTTTGGAGGCAATTCCGCAAAGTGAACTGGAACAGGCATTCGAATCATTATTAAATCGCTGTAACAAGTGTATTGAAGCCGGAGGGACTTATTTTGAATCACAAACCAAAAACAAATTATAATTTCTTGTTTCTATTTCATTTTACAGACACAGTCTTAAAAGTCTTTGACGCACTGTGTATTTCAAATACGTGGTGATAATGTAAATAGACAATGTCATTGCTCTGTTTTTCTTTTTAAATAACGTGAACAGAGCGATGACATCGTCTATTTGCATTGCATGTTGTGGAAATTTCAAACATACAGCCATCCAATAGAGCTAGTACATTGTCTTCTTGAGTTTTTTTAATAAATATACCTCTTCTTCTACGCCCAACCTCGCACCTGATACCGAACTGCCTTTTACAGTCGTTGCTGCAAAAACCATACAGAGTTTCGGAAGTCTTTTCATAATCACTTTTTCGTATATGTTTCCTCAACAGGCCAATCGCCTCAGAGAAGTTCCCATTGCTCAAGTTTCTCAATTTTCTGTTAATTTCTTTTTTCGGTCACCTACTGGGACTTCCCCAACACCTAATACTACTACAGTCAATACTGTCGTTAGTATCGATTATTTTTAAGCATTGATTTTATCATACAATGAAATCCACAGTTTTCGATAAACTGACCCATCGGTGAAATGACCTTTCGATGAAATGAACTCTTAGGTGAAGAGACCTTTCAGTGAAATGAACTTTTAGGTGAAGATTCCTTTCACAGAAATTAAATTTTAGGTGAAGAGACCTTTCACTGAAATGAACTTTTAGGCGAAGAAACCCTTCACTGAAATGGACTCTTAGGTGAAAAGACCTTTATCTTTCGGTAAAATGAACCTTTCGATCAAGTGACCCCTCAGTGAAACAATCTTTTCGGTTAAGTGACGTTTCGTTCAAGTAATCGTTGACCAAAGAAGTAGACCCTCCCCAAGTACTTCCTTTTCAGATTTTGAATAAAAAACGACATGCCGCAAAATGGAAATCGAGAAATCAAAGGTGCAGTTTGTGAACGAACCTCAAACATTTTTGACAGAAACGATTGGTGGTCGATCCCCAAACTTTTCTGTCTTCCGAACTGGCACCGCACTTCAACAAACTTTATAATAAAATATAAAGTTTTCGATAAACTGGCCTTTCGGTGAAATGAACTTTAATGTGAGGAAACCTTTCGGTGAAATGAACTTTTAGGCGAAGAGGCCTTTCGGTGAAATGAACGTTTCGATCAAGTGACCCTTCGCTGAAATGAACATTTCAATGAAGTGACTTTTCGGTGAAATGAACGTCTCGGTCAAGTGACCCTTCGGTGAAATGTACCTCTCGGTCTGGTGATTTTCCTTCAACTAATTTTGAGCGAAGTGAACTTTCGGTCACTCGCTTGAAAAGGTTTATCAGTTTCTGCTTGAAAACAGACAAATGCCCTAGCCAAAACGTAAAAATTTGCGCTCCCTTCCTTCAATAGCTTTTAAGTTTTTGTATCACTGCCTTATAAGCATGCTACGAGTCGCAAATCGAAGAAAATTTATTTTTCCCCCGTATGCCAAACAATTCTTCAGTGTATTATTGCCATTATTGCTTGTTCGCTGGCAGTACGCACGGAAGTAATATTTAGGGAGCATGACTTTCCTAATCTTTTAATTAATTTTTGCTACGATTTAAAACTAGTTATGGAATAAATAATATTTCCGACCGTTCCCTAGATAAGAACAAGTAATTTCGTTTTATCTAATTACACTTCGTTAGAGAAATGAATTTTCTGTGGAATCCTACATTTTTGTGACAAAATAAGTAACTGAACATTTATGAATGCCGGAGATTTATTGCTGTGTATTTTGTTGCTATGCTGAGTGACATTTTAAGCGATGTGCTTTGCATCCTGTATGTGCGCATTTTCGTCAGAGAGGCCTTAATGCATATTGTAATTACTGTTTTATAAAATAAAACGCTCCGGTGTATGGTAATTACTTTGCATGTTTGTTTATAATGCTGGTTAAAGTATTTTTGTCAGCTTCCTTTTCCTGTTACTTCTTGTGTAATTTGAAAAGGAAGTGTTTCTTTTGTAGTTAGAAGGATAGCTTAAGAGATTAAGACTTCATAAGACGATTTGTTTGAGTTTCTAAATGGATTCTGTGATTAAAGCGAAAGCAAACTAATTTGTTGAATTAAATTAGGTGAACGCTGCTCTTGGATTTCTCTTGACATGTTTAAACTTTTCTCTAGAAATCTCGCGGGGTATTTAATCAACGTTAATGAAGCATACGAAGGAGTTAAATTAGTTATTCAATGCTGATCACTTCTTGCTCGCGTTCTTTGCATGTTGCCTGTTGTCATAAGTTTTTTGCGTTTCACCATTCGTTATTAGTTGGTTATTTTTGATATTGGAATTTGTTTTGCGAAAAGATCTTTTCCTGAACTTGTTTAAAGCTGATATTAATGTTTTCAGTCTGGGCGTCTTCACGTTGGATTTTTTTCTTATTTTTGTGACTTTCTAATCGATGTTTGGCTTGAGTTGCATATGCAACCATTTGAATTACGTGCCCAGTCATTGACGTAATCCTTAGGTAATTTAGTGAATTGTCGTTACTAAGTCTTCCTTGAAGTGAGCTGGTATTTTACAAGGAAAATAATTATACCAGTGATGTAACCAAGGGATATTGTCTTTCATTGCATGTGAAACGAAGGGATACTTCATTGTTTTTCAGCTTCACCGAAAATGAAGGATATCAGAGCAATTTTAAGTGCCAGCGTGATCTCTAGAAGCATTAGTTTTTCAGTACTTGGTAACCAATGAGAATTAGCGTTTTTCAGTACTGGGTAACCGACGAGCATTGGCGTTTTTCAGTACTGGGGTAACCGATGAGCATTAGCGGCTTTCAGTACTGGGGTAACCGATGAACATTAGCGGTTTTCAATACTGGGGTAACCGAAGAGCATTAGCGGTTTTCAGTACTGGATAACCGATGAGCATTAGCGGTTTTCAGTACTGGGTACCCGATGAGCATTTGAGTTTTTCAGTACTGGGGTAACCATGAAACATCATTTTTAATTACTGGGAAAACCGAGGAGTGTCAGATTTTTTGATGCTGTTCATCTTTCTCTGCAGTAGTAAAATAAATCCCAAGTAAAAATTTGGATGTAACGAAAATCGGTAACGGTGCATCATTCTCAAAACCACGTTTGAAATCTGATCGTGCAGCATGCTGTGGCACAAGAGACAACTTCATTTTTATTCAACACTATCTTGTACTTAACTATTTCATCATGTTTTTCATAAACCAAACAATATCTTATTGCAATCTGCGTAAATTACGAGAACCTGATGTGATAAAAGCCATTACAAAAATGCAATTGATGGTATGAAAACAGCGTTGTAGCCAAATTCGGCTTCCTCTCGTTCTCCTCTCGGTGTGTGTGTGTGGGGGGGGGGGGAGGTTTACGCATGCGCACTTTCGTAACTATATCATATTTCGTCAGGGTCATTCCGTACGTTCGTCTAAATCTGAATGATAATAATCTCAAAAATAGAAAAATAAAAGATGGACTCTGCAAAAGATACAACCTGGAAATAAAAAATTTAAACAACGGCTAACAGCTACTGCAAAGAAAATTGAAAGATATGACGGACGCATAAAACAGTACAAAGAAAATGTGCGATTTCAGAATAAGCAACAAGTATTTTATTAATCAGTGAGAGAAAAGGCAGTCCAAATAAACATCAGCACATGTAAGGACGATACCTTCAAATTTTGGAAAGAAATTTGCGAAACCCCAGTTGAACATAATAGAAATGCCTTGTGGATCAACGAACGATGTTTGTAAAGATCTGAAAGGAATACACATGGATAATCTGATGATAACAACTTATATGATTACACAGCAAGTAAAGAATGTGAAAGCCTGGAGCGCACCTGGACCAGATGAATTGCACCGATTTTGGTTAAATTATCTTACAAGTCTTCATCAAAGTATAGCCATGCAATTCAATATAATGCTACAGAATTCTGTCACGGAAGATTGGATGACAACAGGTCGCGCATTTCTTATAATGAAAGTTCAAGAAAAAGGCAATGAACCTACTGACTATCGCCCAATTACATGCCTCCCAACGACATTAAAACTTTTCACAAGAGTACTAGCAAGATCAATATATGATTACGTATGGGAAAACAATGTATACCCAATAGAACAGAAGGGGAGCTTCAAAAGTTCAAGACGCACAAAAGACCAGCTACTTATTGACAAAATGGTACTAAAAAACTCCAAAACACGAAAACCGAATTTGAATATGGCATGGATAGATTATAAAAAAGTCTTTGTCTCACTGCCACACAGCTGGATTAACACTTGTCTGGAACTATTTGGAATTAGCAAGAACATCTGCCGATTCCTCAAAGAAAATATGAAAACCTGGAAAACAATGTTGCATACATATGGCGAAGAACTCGGAGAAGTTAATATCAAAAGAAGCATATTTCAAAGGGATTCTTTGTTGCCTTTATTATTTAATATCTCTTTAATCCCATTGTTAATAATTTTGAACAAAACATTTCGGACCAATATGGAAAAATAAAACATTTGCTGTACATGGATGACCTTAAATTGTATGCAAAAAGTGCCGCCGAACTTGAAACATTGTGAAAATCCTCCGAATACATGGCGTCAGTAAATAAATAAATACATCGCTCTTTCCACGTTCCAGAAACACACAGCAACCGAAAAATTGTTTTTCAGCCACCGCTGTGGACGTGAATCACAGAACTCTCGATAACTAGCCGAGTGCGTTACATTTATACCACGGTGGCCAACAATCCACGGTGCTATGTGTATTTTTGTGTTTCTGGAACTTGGAAAGAGCGATGTATTTATTTATTTACTGACGCCACATATTCGGAGCATTTTCACCTTGGATCTCGCCTTTTGGATTTAACTGCTATAATATATACGTATATAGCCAGTGCCGTTAATGCCCACTAGATGGAGACGTCTCAGTAGCTGAGCCCATCTTACGGATTTACGATGTCGGAAGCGACTTAAAAAATACACATAGCACCGTGGATTGTTGGCCACCGTGGTGTAAATATAACGCACTCTGCTAGTTATCGAGAGTTCTGTGGTTCAATTCCACAGCGGCGGCTGAAAAACAATTTTTCGGTTGCTGTGTGTTTCTGGAACGTGGAAAGAGCGATGTATTTATTTATTTATTTACTTGAAACATTGCTGAGTACAGTGCAAATATTTAGTGATGATATACAAACGGATTTGGACTGGAAAAATGTGCAGTACTGTCCATGCACCGGGGAAATGTCCAGAATATAGATGGAATAGAACTAGAAAATGGTAATACTTTGAAATCATTGTCAGAAAATGAAAATTGCAAATACCTTGGAATTCTTGAAACTTGTAACATCTTGCATACAAAAGTCAAAGATCTGACTCAGTGAGAGTACCTCAAGAGAGTACGAAAAATATTGAAATCAAAACTAAATGGTGGAAATAAAATCAAAGCCATAAATACATGAGCCATTCCAGTAATTAGATACCCCGCTGGAATAATTGGTTGGACCCAAAGTGAATTAGAAATACTGGATCGGAAAAATCGAAAGTTATTGAACATGCGTCATGCACTCCGTCGAAAAAGTGATTTTGACAGATTATATTTACCTCGGAAAATTGGAGGCAGAGTACTACAACAAGTACAACAAGGTAGTAGAGGAAGAAAAAAGAAGCATGAATGATTACGTCAACAGAAGCAGAGAAAAGCTACTTCAGGCAGTGAATAATGAAAATATCTTAAAAACAACAGAAAACAAGGCCGAATACAAGAGAAAACAGTTTGAAATCAGATTAGATGGCTGGAAGAACAAACCACTGCATGGACAATTTCTGAAGAATATTGATGGAAAAAGTGACAACAACTTGACTTAATCATGGCTGAAATTGGGTTCCATCAAGAAAGAAACAGATCTTATTTTTGTTGCACAAGAACAATCATTGTAAACAAATGTTATGAAGGCTAAAATCCAGAAATTCAGAGATAATCCAAAGTTTCGACTTGTCAAGAAAAAGATGAAACTGTGTCTCATCTTATATGTGAATGTAGCAAAATTGCACAGACAGATTACAAAGACTCAAAAGGGTTGCAAAATTAATTCACTGGTCGTTATGCAGAAAGCACAATCTGCCAGCATCGAAAAACTCTTGGAAAAATTATTCTGAGAAAGTCATAGAAAATAATCAAGTCAAGATCTTGTGGGATTTCAGAATTCAAACCGATCGGCACGTTTAACATAATACACCAGACACAACAGTCATAGAAAAGCCGAAAGTCCGGATAATTGATATAGCGATTCCTGGAGATGCCAGAGTCGATGAAAAAGAACTGGGAAAATGAATAAATATAGAGACCTGGCCATAGAAATAACCCGATTACGGACAAAACACACAACGAAATTACATTTGACATTTTGACATTGTTCCAAATGCCCTCCATTGTCATCGGAGGGCACTTGGAACAATGTCAAAAATTTTTATGAATCATTTCGAAAAATTGCAGCTTTCTTATATACCACCTATAGAACTGCAGAAGGCAGTTTTACTTGGGACATCATATATTTTACGCTGATTCTTGACTGATACCTAGGTCTCCGGTGGAAACTCGTATCAGCTCAACAACACCAGTCAATAATAATTTTGTTTTTTATGTTTGATTGTTATAGGCTGTGCTTCGTATATTTCGAATGAAGAAGATAATAATAATAAATATTGTTTTTGAAAAACTAAACAGCCGAAATACTTACTATTGCCCCATAGTTTAGTAAATATTTACTTTTATGACTCACATATATTTTTAGCTGTGAGGTTACCGAGAGGAGTAACCTTTCTTCAGTACTGAAGTAACTGAGGAGCATCATAGACTCTCAGTACTGGGGTAACAGAGGAAAATAATCGTTTTTGAGAGTCAGCAAAAATGAAGGATAGCAGTATTTTTAAGAGCCAGCGTAACCGAGGAGCATTAGTGTCTTACAGTACTGGGTACCCCAAATATATCAGCGTTTTCAGTGCCGGGGCAACCGAAGAACATCGGCTCAAGGACAGCGAAGTAGACGGATAGCAACGTCTTTTATTGTTGATCTAACCTAGCGATGCAGAAGGTTTTCAGTATCATCGTAACTGTTCAGCATCAACGATTTTGAATTGTCACTGTAGCTCAATGTCTGTATAAGCGAGTGCTGTCAGAGAAACCTTACTTTTATAGTTGTCAGTGCAACTGAGGGACTTCAGTGCAAAACAACAGACCGGCGTCTGTTTATATCCCGCGTATCTAAAGAGTTTGTCTGCGCGAGGCAGTCTGTCGGAAAGACGCTAGACGTTTTTCAGTGTGATCGTGACATAGGAGTATAAGCGTATATTTACATTGTCAGCGCGGCCTAGGAATCAGGGGTGTATAGCTGATTGTCATCTGGTCTTGTCACTAGTTGTAGAAGCTTCAGTGTAGCCAAGGGAACACTACATTTTGTCAGCATCCCTGAAAGGCACAAGTATGTGAGTGCCACTGTAACCGATGATGCTTCACGGTTACATTAGCGTTTATCAAGCGCCAGAGTAACAGAAAGCATCAATGGTCCAGTGTCTAACAACCAAGGAGCATAAGTTCAGTGCCATAGCTTAATCCTGTTATTTCAGTGTTAGTCTAACCAACAGATGCTTGAATGTCTCAATGTCATGCTAACCGTGAAGAATCAATGTTTTTGCATTGTCATGCTAACCGTGAAGAATCAATGTTTTTGCATTGTCAACGTAACCCAAAAGAATCAGCATTTTTCAGTGTCTACAGTCCCGGTAATGTCACTAGAAGCGTTCAGGGTAATTCATTATCGCCATAAATGATGGAAAGTCTGATCTGTTAGTGTCTCCGACAGGCGTAAAAATTTTCACTGTTACTGTAATTGATGTGTTCCAGCATCTTTCAACGCCTGAGTAACTGACGAGCATCAGTATAACAGAAGAATGTCACGATGGCACATCAACATCTTGCATCCATTGCATAAGCGTCATTCAGTGTCATTCTAGCCGAAGGTCGTTGCAATTTCTAAGCATTAGCCTAACCGAAGGACGCTATCATTTTTCATTGCCAGCGTAACCGAAAGAGCGTCTTATTTTGTCTTTATCTGCGAGAGGCGTACGTAGTTCTCAGTGTCACCGTGCCAGAGTAACTGACACATACACTATCTACCAACAAGTAATTGGACACCCCTGCAATCGACGATATCTGCGGTCCTGATACACGTCACGGCCGCCGCCGTTAAATATCGTGTGGGAAACAACAACGCAACCAGTCGCATGCAAGATGCCACGCAGTTCGGAGCTCTCTGATTTCGAGAAAGGTGTAATCGTCGGGTATCACAGAAATGGCCGATCCATACGTGACATATCCAGCGAGTTGAAGTACCCAAAATCGACAGTGGCCTACGTGTTTGGCAAGTGGAAGATGAGAGGTGACTGTCGGAATGTGCCTCGACCCGGCAGACCCACATAACTGGGAGTTGAGGACCGACGGGTGCTGGCCAGATAAATTCGGAAGAACCGCACCAAATCGACGGGCCACACCCGCGAGGAGTTTCAACAGGCTTCCGGGAGTGTTCTTTCGATGAATACCATCCGTAAGGGAGCCCATCTGCTTGGTTATCGTGGACCTGCTGCCGCCCAGAAGCCTTCGATCACCAAGTCCAATAGCGCTGCTCGGCTAACGTAGTGCAAAGAACGTCGACAGTGGACCGTTGAACAGTAAAAACAGGTTCTCTGGAGCAACGAATCAAGGTTCACCCTCTACCGTTCGGACGGCAGGGTCTGGATTTGGCGTTTGCCTGGAGAACGCCTTCTGCCGGAATGTATTGTGCCAACTGTGAAGTTCGGCGGCGGTGGAATTATGCTATGGGGGTGTTTCTCCTGGTATGGCACGGGACCCTTGGTTGCAATTTCAGGTAGACCCAACGCCGAGACCTACTGCACCATTTTGGATGACCATGCGCTTTCTACGTTGTGGCAGTTTTACGGGGTGGACCCATGTTACTTTCAGGATGACAATGCCACCTGTCATGTTGCAAAGTCCACAATGGCTTGGTATGGTGACAATGGGGTTAATTGAATGAACTGGCCTGCGCAGAGCCCGGACCTTAACCCTATCGAGCACCTCTGGGACGAGTTGGGTTGGAGCGTCGACTTAAGGGGTGTCCCCACCGTCCGAAATCAGTGAAGGAACTGACCTGTCTTCTCCAAGCCGAGTGGAAGAAAATACCGCTAGCCGTCGTACAACTCCTGGTTGAGAGCATGCCACGGAGGGTTGCAGCTGTAATCTCCACTCGTGGAGGCTCCACCAACAACTGAAGGTGAATAAACTTCGTTTTCCTTTGCTATCACAGGTGTCCAATTACTTGTTGGTAGATAATGTATAAGCGTTTTTCATTGCAATTAAGGTACGCTAACGGTTTGCAGTTTTCGAATCACAGAGGGTGTAAGCCTTTTTTAATGTCGTTCTAACCGAAGGACGTCACCATTTTTCAGCGTAACCGTGTAGTGGTAACGTCTGTCAATTCAAGCGTAGCTGAGGAACGTCAGCATCTTTCGGTCAATTTTACTACTTATTTCGACGTATACTTCTAACTCAACCTTCCTTTTCAGTTTCTGTGTTCTGATGTAATTATAGTTTCTTCCTCTAGTTAAATATTTTCTGACCTACCGGCACATTATATTCCCCAAAGAGCTTTCTAAGTTTAAAAGCACTGACAGTGGTTCAGAGGTCAATAAAACATCAGCACGGAAAGTAGTTAGAGGGCATTTGCCAGGGCGACTTATTGAGTGAGTACATTTGGCGAGAACGCCTAGTTAGAGGTAGATCGTAAGAGCAACTCCTTAGAAGGAATTGTATTCTCATAACTGCATTTGGTATATCGTCTTGGGAAAAGCAGATGTGATATGGCGTCTTGTTTGAAACGCAATACTTTGAATATTATACGAACTGAAGTTCGGAGGCTCATATTCTGGCTAGTGTGGATATACCTGTGCTGAAGTGCCGTTAATGAAAATAAACGTCGACTCATATAAGTAGTTTCAGCTGAATAATTAATTAGCTTGGACGTTAGTAATATCTGTATTTTCTAGTGATTCATATTTACACTATATTATCAAAAGTATTCGGACACCACACTGTTTTGAGGACAAATGATTTTATAATCGCAATTTTCAGTTAGTCGCACCACCCTTTTCTTGTGTGACAGTGGAAACACGTCAAGGAATTATCAACAAATTTCGGAGAAAAAAAAAGCTTCCATTGCAAATTTTTAAGATGACAATCCGTTTTTTGGTGTAAATATGACAAGGATAGTAAGTCAGATAATATCCAAAAACTTGAAAATTTATTTCGTTGTCCTGGAGAGGGAATCGAACCCGCGTCTCCCCAATAGCGCCCGGGTATGCTAACCACTACACCACCCAGAGCGACCAAGTCTCAAATTTCCGATTAATTTGAATATAAGCATCACAGGATTCACTAGTTGAAACAACCGGCATTCATATATGTGGGTAGCATACTCGGGCGTTATCCGGGAGACGCGAGTTCGATTCCTGCTCCAGGACGATGAAATTTTCAAGTTTTCGGATATTTTCTGACTTCACATCCATTTCATATTTACACCAATAAACGGATTCACATTTTCCGAGTTTGTATTGTACAATGGTGTAATCCCATATTTCATTCATTGATATTCTGCGCCACTGGCCAATCACGGGAATGAATTCAAAACCTCCAGATTCGCTAAACATGAATGCCGGTTTCTTCGATTAGCGAATCGTATGATGGTTATATTAAAATTAATCGGAAACTCGGTCGTTCTGGGTGGTGCAGTGGTTATCACACCCGGGCGCTACCTGGGAGACGCGGGTTCGATTCCAGCTCCAGGACGACGAAATTTTCAAGTTTTCGGATATTATCTGACTTACCGTCTTTGTCACATTTACTCCAAAAAACGGATTGTCGTATTCAAAATTTGTATTATATCTCGTATTTCATTCACGGCTTCCATTTCTTTTAATGATAAAATCAATACTTAAAAATAATCGATACTAACGACAGTATTGAAAAGGCTGTAGTCGTATTAGGTGTAGGGGAAGTCCCACTAGGTGACCGAAAAAGAAATGGAGAGAGAATTGAGAAACGTGAGCAATGGGAACTTCTCTGAGGCGATTGGCCTGTTGAGGAAACATATACGAAAAAGTGATTATGAAAAGACTTCCGAAACGTATGGTTTTTGCAGCAACGACTATAAAACGCAGTTCGATATAAGATGCGATGTTGGGCGTAGAAGATGAGGTATATTTATAAAAAAAAACCTCAAGAAGACGATGATATACTAGCTCTATTGGATGGTTGTACGGCTGAAAAACTAGGTATGGTGTTAGGCAGCGGAACATTTGTGGAGTGTAATTTGACTTCATTAAAGATTTGCTTGACGACTATAAAGAAGAATGACAGATGACGCAGTTTTTGGGATAATTTTATGACTTGTAAGAATCCGACGAAACAGAAAATGCCTGAGTATAAACATAAAGAAACATCGGTGCGAAAGCAGCTGTGCGCTGGAAACTGGCCATTGGAATGTTGAGCAGGAACCCGAATATTCGCTATCTGATCTTCTTTTCTTCAAAACACATGAGGCAGAACGCAAAATATGAAACGCTGTGTACAAAAGATGTTTTCCGAAAAAACAAAAGACTTGCAGTGTATTTACTCCACATTTTCAAAGGTATTCGGACATTACAATGTTTTGGGACAAATGACTTTATTATTCCAATTAGTAGTTATTCGGACCGCATTTTGCTTGTATGACAGCGGCAACAGGTCAATGCATATTATCAGCCAATGTCCGGTAGGTCTGGACAGGAATGGCTCACCATTCGTCCTGCAAAGCTGCTACAAAAGTGGTGAGCGAAGACGGTCGTTGTGGTTGATTTCGTATCCGTCGCTCCAGTTCAGCCCAGAGGTGTTCTATCGGACTAAGATCAGGACTCCGAGCAGGCCAGTCTAACAACTCCTCCTCATTTTCAAGAAACCAGTCCTGCACACACTGTAAAAAATAAGTGGTGTGAATTCACGGAAAATTTCTGAAAATAATTGCAGCAAAGTTGCCGGTAGGTATCAGTCTCTTTCAGAAATTTCCGTTTGTAAAAGTGCCCGTTCATTTTAACTTCCGTATTTTCACAGATATTTCCGTAGACAGAAATTCCGTTTATTTCAGAAAAATCCATTTCTGGTTTTTCCGTACTTAAATTGAAATTCCGCAAAATGAACAAACCTGCACAGCACTCGCCCGCAACGGTCAGGATCGAACACCCGACGCTATAGCTCGTCGGACAGGTAACTTGTGCCTTCACCAACTGCGCCACAAACACTCAGAAACCAGACTCAGGTATGTCATAAAACGAATCGCACGACAAAGAAATTTTATTTTTTGTCATTAATGTGAGCGATTTAGTCATTTTATTTTCTGTTGGAGCTTATTATTTTTCTGAATAGGTTTGTAATTTATTTTTTTCCCTATAGGAGGACTTATCAAATAATAAGCATTTTTCATCGTGGCTTTTCGAAGCAACAAATTGCTTTGCAACATGATTTTTTGAAACTGACAATGACTCATTTAACTTTAAAAAAGCTGAAATGTACTTTTTATAGTATTATTTCACACACACAAAAAAAACTAAATATGAAATTTACTACCGATAGCTATAATAGCTTTTGTATTAAGTTTGTCCATCGTATAATCATCTCTACAATACGTACCCGGTTTCTTACACTAACACAATATATAATAAGTAGCTAGTGCACCAAAGAGGGCAAAGGAGAAATATCCTGGGCCACAAAAAACAAACAAAATCTATGTGATCCACAATATCCGATCTCGCTACGGAACTTCAAAATTCGACAGACGATTGAAATTTAAATGTTAATGAAACCTCAAGTATTTCCATGAATCGCTACTATTAGAGGAAATTTCTCGTCATACGGATACGGAAAAAGTGAGAACGGAGATTTTCCGTTAATATACGAAAGGAATTGAGGAAAGGTTTCTGAAAATTCATAATTTTCCGTTAACAGATCTCTAAAACGGTAATTTACCGTTAATATAAGAACGAAACTTCGGAAAGGTCCCTGAAAATTCAGAATGTTCCGTTAACAGATCTCTAAAACGGTAATTTACCGTTAATATAAGAACGAAACTTCGGAAAGGTCCCTGAAAATTCAGAATGTTCCGTTAACAGATCTCTAAAACGGTAATTTACCGTTAATATAAGAACGAAACTTCGGAAAGGTCCCTGAAAATTCAGAATGTTCCGTTAACAGATCTCTAAAACGGTAATTTACCGTTAATATAAGAACGAAACTTCGGAAAGGTCTCTGAAAATTCAGAATTTTCCGTTAACAGATCTCTAAAACGGTAATTTACCGTTAATACAAGAACGAAACTTTGGAAAGGTCTCTGAAAATTCAGAATTTTCCGTTAACAGATCTCTAAAACGGTAATTTACCATTAATACAAGAACGAAACTTCGGAAAGGTCTCTGAAAATTCAGAATTTTCCGTTAACAGATCTCTAAAACGGTAATTTACCGTTAATACAAGAACGAAACTTTGGAAAGGTCTCTGAAAATTCAGAATTTTCCGTTAACAGATCTCTAAAACGGTAATTTACCGGTAATATAAGAACGAAACTTCGGAAAGGTCTCTGAAAATTCAGAATTTTCCGTTAACATATCTCTAAAACGGTAATTTTCCGTTAATATAAGAACGAAACTTCAGAAAGGTCTCTGAAAATTCAGAATTTTCCCGTGACACGAAAAGTCCGTTAAATTCAGGTTTTGTTTCCGTCATTTCACGGAAAGGTAGTATCAGAAACTTGCTCCGTTAATTCACGAAAGAAATGACGGACAGTTGTCCGTGAATTTCAGAATTTGTTTTTCAGTGCACGCCGTGCAGTGTGGCTGGGAGCTCGATCGTGTTGGACGATGCAACGGTCATTTCCATAATACTTCCACATTGTTGGTAGGGCAGAATTATCCAGAACGACGAGGTACACTTCAGAGTTCATGGTTTGTGGTATAATAAACAACGGGCTGAGTCCCATCTTCGAAAAACAACTCCATATTATGATGGAGCCTCTGCTGAACTTAATAGTTGGAAGAACACAGCCCGAGCCGGCGAAAATCGTTCTCCGTGATGTCGCCAAATACAAACACGCTCATCATATTGGAAGAGTGAGAATGTGACTTATCACTACACACACAAAGAACAGCTTCCCTGTCGCCCACACTCCTGAAACAACGGGAGACACACCATTCCAAACAGCGCTTCGCATTCACGGTAATAATGTACGGCTTGTGTGCCGCTACTCTACCGTAGTAGCTCACACTGTGGAAATCTCGTCGAATAGTTATGGTACTAACCGAGCCATTGCAATCATTACCTACATCAGCAGTGATAGAAACGGCAGAGGAATAATGGAATTTCTTGATATTTCTTACCATGGCTGTTCTGTCACGTTCCGTCAGTTTGTGTGGCTTTCCTGAACGGTTTTTCGCTGTAGTTGCAACGTCCTGCTTCCATCTCTTCTCGACATCACTTGCAGTCGATTTTGTTGTGTTTAGTTTAGCTACAATGCTCCGTATGGAAACATTACTCAAACAACATCCTATGACCAGCCCACGTTGGAAATCAGAAAATTCACGTCCACCAAAATATCCGCTTGAAAGTTACTGATAACACCGCAGTACATCTCAGTTTTATACACTGAGTGGCCACTTTATTATGACCACCTGACAGTTTTAAGAAAATGAGCTATGGCTGTTGCTGCCAGAGGGCGAGGCTAGTATAAAAAGGGAAAGCTTAGTGCTTGCGACAGTAGTAGAAGTGATTTTTGGGTGACGAGATGGGTAAAAAAAATGCGATTTGACGGACTTTCAACGTGGGATGATTGTAGGAGCTCGGAGCCATGGAGCGAGTATCACCGAAACCGCCGCATTCGTGAAATGTTCCAGAGCAGCTGTTGTTTAAAGACTGGACTGTCAGCCAAAAAACTGGGTCTCTACGCGCAACGTGTGGTCGTCATCGACTAGTGACTGCTCGGGCGGAACGGAGAGTGTCTAGATTGGTAACAGACAACAGAAGGGCAACAATGCAGCAAATTACAGACCATCTTAATCAAGGATGCCCTCAAATGATCTCTGCACGCACTGTTTGCCGTACACTGCATCGGATGGGATATGGCAGCCGAAGGCCTGTTCGAACACCCTTGCTGTCTGCAGTTAACAAGAGAAAACGTCTGCAGTTAACAAGAGAAAACGTCTGCAGTTCGCACAGGAGCACAAGAATTATTGGACAGTCGATAATTGGAAACAAATTTTGTGGTCCGATGAATCACGTTTTCAGTTGCACCATGCCGATGGCCGAGTGAGAATTTTGCGGAAACAGCACGAAAGCATGGACCCCAAATGCATTGCTACAACCCATCAAGCTGGTGTAGGCAACGTTATGGTTTGGTGAATGTTTTCTTGGCATGCTTTGGCCTCTTTAATTCGTGTTGATCAACGTCTGACGGGCACATCATATCTAAATATCGTTGCGGACCAAGTGCATCCTGTCATGCGGATGGTTTATCCCAATGGCGATGGCTACTTTCAACAAGATAATGCATCCTGCCATAATGCTCATATTGTACAGGATTGGTTTCAGGAACATGCCGGTGAGTTTACTTTGCTTAGGTGGCCCCACAATCTCCAGATTTCAACCTAATTGAGAATTTGTGGGATGAAGTTGAACGAGCCATCAGACAGCTGGATCCACAACCCTGCAATCTCACACTCCTGGAAAATGCTATTCATCAAGCATGGTCTCAGATTCCACAAACCACCTATGAACATCTCGTGGAGTCCATGCCACGAAGAATCGACGCAGTATTAAAGGCAAAAAGTGGCCCAACGAAGTACTGAGGGCGTGGTCATAATAAAGTGGCTATCAGTGTATACGTACGTACCTCCCCACTCGCAGCGCACCTTCCTGGGAAACCATTCTTTGCACTTACAAATATTTGGTGGTGTCCGAATAGTTTTGATAATAAAGTGTATGTTTACAGGTTAACACCTTAAACAGCGTAATCGTTTAAGCCCGTAAACTTCTCAACCGCAGCTTAAACCCTTTAACGACCAACACCCCAAAATCTTGTATCACTCTAAGTACCATAACGCCCGAAACTGTCTCTTGTTTCACTTCTTTGTTTAAAAACAACGGTAGTGACAGAGATCCCTCGTGGGTCGAGAAAATTTGAAGAACAAGTAAGAATAGGAAACCTGACTCACCCTAGACAGTTGTTTCGGGCGACTATGCCCGTTTGTACGTACGGGCGTTATGGTCGTTAAAGGGTTAAATGATAAACCAACAACTTCATTAATATTGCATAATATGCTAATTATGCCCAATCACTGTAAGCATCTTTTTCTTTGACACTTGCTTCCAGTATTGCGAGTCACGATTACTGTTTTCAACTATGCTGCGTCCTAAGGAACGTTTCCGTTTGGCCTTTCTCTTTTACGTTAGGGAAGAGAAAGGCCAAACGGAAATTTCTGTTACGGTGATCAGGACTGTAGGCAGGCTGTGGCAGCGGGGGTTATCAATGTATAATGTCTACTTGCCCACCAGTTCCGGTCATTTAATCGACATGAGTCGTCGCAGACGCTACAAGACTGAAATGTAATACTCAGCATTAACAGCAATTTGTGGAGGGAACGGCAGGCTTGTAGACTACACCTTTTGTGATCAAAGAGCATTATCGTCATCACCATCCCAGCTGATTTTGTTCGGCGGGCTTTTTTCGGAGGAGACGAACCTGTGTCTTTCTAGATACTCGTTGCGCGCTTCTTCAGGGGTTCGAAATAGTGGACCCATGTTTCATCGGCAGTTATTA
Source organism: Macrothele yani (assembly GCA_039090855.1). Lineage (NCBI taxonomy): Eukaryota > Metazoa > Arthropoda > Arachnida > Araneae > Macrothelidae > Macrothele > Macrothele yani. The sequence goes on along the minus strand of CM077006.1, from coordinate 24,222,968 downwards.
CTGTGTTTAGAAAGTTTGGATCCTTTGCAGTCATATGTTTCGTGCAAGGAGATCGACGAATTACGTGTGAAGCCATAGCGACGTCAACTAATATTTTTCGAAACGTCGATATATTGCATTCTACGAATTGCTGCGCACCTGAACTCTAGCTGACAATTGTTCTCTCGTCAGGTGATGAGGTACACATTCGGAACACACACGATGCAGCAGCAATTCGTAGAATGCAATATATCGACGTTTCGAAAAATATTAGTTGACGTCGCTATGGCTTCACACGTAATTCGTCGATCTCCTTGCACGATTTTCCAAACCGTGTTAACAATACGCTCCGCAACAACACTTTTTGCTCGGCCAAGATTAAGAGCGAGTTCTGCTGATATACGCCCTTTTTTTGAAATCATGGTGCGATCTAAAAATCGTGGACTCATCCAAACATTTATCTTTGTAAGCCTTTTTCATTAAATCAACTGTTTCTGGAGCCGTTTTTCCCAAACGATCGCAAAATTTTATCGTACAACGAATTTCACTTCTTAACTCTGAATCGCCCTCCTTCATAGTGTATGACGAAATGCAGACGTACTTTAAACAACTGCGCAGCAACAAAACCAGAGTCGGCTGCCACGGCTAATAACTGTTGCCATAGATACTTCCTTAATACGGTTAGTCGACTGCGTGGTAATTTGTTCCGTCGCTCTGCTGCCAACTCAAAAAAATACTCAGTTTTTATGGAACTGCCTTTATATTTTTGTGCAATTATAGTGATATTGCACGTAGTTTTCTGTGAAAGGTTTTATAACAGTCGGAATTTGCTATGAACTTGGAGATGAAATATTCTGTTCTGGCTTTAGCGAAAAGAAGAGAGAAAAAAACTCAATGAGCAGCGATAGGAAAAGCATTGGAATAAAAGAGCTCAGACTTTATTATGAGATTTAAACAGCGCCAAGGTTGTTTCCTCGAAAACTGGGCAATTTTGAACGCCATGAATATAGTGCTGATATTTGTTCACACGTCGTGATTTAAACATTCAGAACAATTCTTTTTTTTTTTTTTTGGAGGGGGAGAGGGCGAATAAAAGACCAGCGGAAGCAACTTAGTGGGCTGTAAGTAGTCGTTTGCCCATAATTTAGGGCCACTGGTTCCAGGAAAGGGAAAGAACCAGTGCAATAAAACAAGCACGGATTCCATACCTCAACCGGGATTCGAACCCAGACCCATTTCGGATGATTGATTGGAGCACTGGGCCACTTTTTGTTTCTTTTTTTGATGGGGAAAAGTGCTTTAAAACTCCGTGCAATGCCTGTTTTGTGTTTGTGTGCAACCAACTCTCCCACAAAGTATTTTTTTTTGAGTTGGGAGCAAACCTTTTTTTCCTAAGGTGAGCATGTGGATCCGCCCCTGCTCCCCACTGGATATCATCTGCCAAATTCCTATGTGCTGCTTCTACGTAAGATAAGAACGTGACTTTTTCGTGCTTGTGTAGTATAAATCTTCCGTAATATCGGAGAAGGTACGAGAACTTGACAGCCTTAACTGCTGACATCCGGACTGCGAATCGCCAGACGGTTTTTGGTTTCCAGCGTCTGAGAATCTCTGTAGATGTATTTCGAAAAACGAAATAAGACTTCATTCAGTTTTTGAGACAAGTTGGGCCGCGGGTGGGGGAGAGGGAGGGGGGGGCAAGGCTGTGCAGAGCATAAATGCTGAAAATAGCCGTTATATATGTATGTCGACTCAGCTGACTTTCTAGTATCTTCGAGGCGAATTTTAAACACAAACATTCCAAATGGCTTAGACTCTTTACCGCTGAAAAAAAAAATGCCTTTTCTTTTTAACATTTGAAAGAGTCGAAAGACTGCGAGGTGAATTTCTGTGTTCAGATAGTGCTGACATGCAACTCCGAAGACGGATGCCATAAACCACATTGAGAATGCTGGGTTCAGTGTGGAGGGAAGCGGGGAACGGCAGTAAACAATACTCTATCATCACTTCCACCGGTTTTTTTTTCTTCATCCCCTCTCCTGACCATGGAGGGGTTTTTTTATTGTCGACCACAGAGAAGTGCACGAGAAATTGGTATTCTCTCCGCCCTCTCTCTCTCTCTCCGCCCCTCTCTCTCTCTCTCTCTCTCTCTCTCTCGCTGTTTTTTTTTTCTTCCTTTTTCACCACTCAGTTCAAAAGTGGATAAGAAATGCAAGTGAAGTCATTTTTAGAAGCTAAGATCCCTGGAGGACCTTAAAACTTCTGTACGTCAGAGGCGGTGCATACAATCATACACTTCGGGCTATCCTTACTTAATTGACCAGTGTGACGCAAATCAGTAGCCAACATCACTACAGTTTATTTATGGAGCAATAGGTACAGGAATTCTTAAACATAATTTGCTGTAAAAGTGGAAGAGTGAAATATGAAATCAGTTTCCAGAGCTTTGCCCCATTTAATCCATACTACTGTTGTATGTATATAGACCTAAATCACTTGAGATTTGCTGATGACGTAGTCATCATTACAACTAGCAATAGTGAAATGCAAAATATGAAAGAGGATTTCTGGATGCAAAGTCTTAAAAAGGATCTGACAGTAAACACAGCAAAAACTAAATATATGAACAATACAGAAAATAAATTTATAACTAGGAACAGTACACCAATTAAGTAGTAAAACTAGTAATCCGGTTTATTGGCGTAGGAAATAAACACATAAACGTTTCCAAGCTTTCGCACATCAACCAGATGGCTTTTTCAAGGAAGTTAGACAGAAACTGCAAACTGAATAATAGAACGCTTAAAGATTTGAACGCGGGAACGACAATATATTACACTGCTGGCCACCCAAAATGCAACACCAAGAAGGAAGTATCCGATTGGCTTGAATTTCGCAACATGCGTCGCCCGTTAGAGGACATGCAAACGATTAGCATTGCAGGGCATATGCAAATCATGTGCGCCCGGCACGCCACCGAGAAGCACTATAAGGAGGGTGCACAGAAGGCGGGGTGTAAGTAGTGGAAGTGTGTTGTGCAGCCCGACTTGTGCGTGGGAAGCTTCCTGGTGCCTCGTCGCAGAATACGGTAGTCATTTCAGTACGTTTCGGAGTTCGACAGATGACTAATAGTGGCTTATCGCGACAGCGGTTTATCGTACCCAAACATTGGCGCCAGTGTGGGACGACATCCAGCCACAGTGAGGCGAGTATGGGTTCGGTGGGTGCAGGAGGGACGGATGGACCGACGTGAGCGATTGCTACAGCCGCGGCACACCCCCGAACAAGAGGACCGGCATGTTGTGCGGTGGGCATTGACGGCTCGCACCGCCACATCACGAACGTTAGAGCAGGAATTAGGGTGTGTTGCGCAAACAACCTGTGTCAGAACGTACCGTTCGACGTCGTCTGCAGGAGCGGGGACTTGTTGCACGGCGCCCACTGTTCCGATTACCATTGACGTTACACCACCGGCGAGTGCCGCGGCAGTGGGCCGTTGAACACCGCAGCTGGACTACGAAATGGCACGGCATTGTCTTCTCCGACGAATCCCGCTTCTGCCTGCAGCACCACGATGATTGGAGCCGCGTGTGGTGGCACCACGGCGAGAGACTGTATGACGCTTGCATTAGGAATCGCCATACCGGTCCGTCGCCGGTATGGGGCGCAATTGGATATGACACCAGCACCCCTCTGGTATGCATCACCGGTACACTCAACAACCACCGCTACATCTCCGACGTTTTGGAGCATGTAGTCTTTCCTTACCTGCATGACCTTCCAGCGGCCACGTTTCAACAGGACAATGCGCGCCCGCACGTGGCACGCATCGTGCAACAATTCTTCACGGCCCACCAGGTGTCACTGCTGCCATGGCCCGCCTGTTCATCCGATATGTCGACCATCGGACACGTCTGGTCGCTGATCGGCAACCGAGTGGCCCGGCAAGCACCACCCGTGATGAACTGTGGCAACGTGTGGAAGCAACCTGGACCGACATACCCCAAGCCCACATCCAAAGCCTCCTTCGTTCGATGCCGCGGCGTGTAGCGGCCGTTATTGCTAGCCATGGAGGCCACACGAACTACTGATGTCTGCGTGTTCCGCAAGTCGCACGGGCCTGTAATCTCAATCGTTTCATCTTTGTATCTGTTGTTATGTGTCCAGTAAATCTGGCTTTGCTATCACGTGTCCTTCTTGGTGTTGCATTTTGGGTGGCCAGCAGTGTAGATGCGACGTTATAATCATTTAAAGATACGAGTCAACATGTTGGTTGCACGCGGGATCCTGGTAGAGAAAAAGCGTTACTTGAAGAATTGGTTTCAAATTCGTGGCAACTCGAGTGAGACACAGTCATTGCAAGTATCGCTGCTGGTAATGATTACCAAGGTTGCCCGAATGGCTGTACATTTAGTGGTAGAGTAGCTAGCTAATTTCTTTATATCATCCCACATAGGAGTAGCGGACTCGAATTTGACTTTACTGGATAGTGCCGTGACTACTTTACCATGTTTGGGGCCCTTTTATGTTCGTTGACTCTGATTCTAAAAGAACGATTGGCCATTCCAATGTAATAGTATCGTTTAGAGCCGTTCGGATACTGTAGGGGGATCGCATAAACGCCTACTTCGCAGGAAAGAGGTGGTTTATCACGATTTTTCTTTAGTATAGTATATAAAGATACAGGAGACCTTATGCCGACGCCGTAGTTCATCTCCTTGAGGGCGTTCTTGAATTTGTAAGACACATTTGGTATGTAGGGAATTGAGCCTAAGTAACGTAGTTGCAACACAGGAAGGTTGGAATGTTTGGCTCTGGATTTTTGGATAAATCTACGTATCTGATTCAATGAATATCCTGCATCAGTGTCTTACAAACTCAAAAACACCCTCAAGAAGATGAACTACGGCGTAGGCATAAGGTCACCTGCATCTTTATATACCATACTAAAGAAAAATAGTGATAAATCTCCTATCTTCTGCAAAGCAGGCGTTTATGCGATCCTCCTACAGTATCCGAACGGCTGCAAACGATACTACAATAGATTGACCAAGCGTTCGTTTGGAATTAGAGTCAACGAACATAAGAGGGACACAAAACATGGTAAAGTAGCCACGGCACTATCCAGTAAAGTCAAATTCAAGTCCACTACTCCTATGTGCGATGATATAAAGAAATTAGCTAGCTACTTTACCCCTAAATGTACAGCCATTCGGGAAATCTTGGAGATCATTACCAACAGCGATACTTGCAATGATTGTGTCTTACTCGAGTTGCCACGAATTTGGAACCAATTCTTCCATACCGTTCACTCACTGACACTGCTTGAACCTCCGACAATTAACCTGAATGTGATTTGCGCCTCCATTGCCAGGTGTGTTCGGTCTGTATGAGTGTGGATAGTTTACGTGGACTTCGAACCTCAGTGGCATGCGGTCGGCCACCTCTTTCTCATTGGGCGGTGGTACGTCTCGCGGAACATCCTTGGTACGGTTGCCCACGGGAACTCTAGGGATCTTACCACTTAGTCGATAGAATGACCCCTCTGTCTTGAGCCGACAATGCGTCCATGATCAAATTCGTTCATATATAATCACGTTTACCCATTTTCGTCGATTGCGATACTCTGTTGAGAAGCCCTGCTGCCTGCCTATTTATCGCCTGCGGTTGGTTTGGCCTGTTCCACTCTGTGCGGCGTCGACCCCAATCATCATGTCAACTTCCCGCCACCCCTCTGTTTTGAGTGTGTATTTACTTAAATATATGATTTTCACTGTTAAAAAAGTTTAGGCTAGATTGCACCAAAAAAGTGGTACTACACCAGCTACACCATTATGTGGTGCATACGAAGCTAATAACATGGTGCAACTTTGCACCACAATGTAGAGCAAGATGGAAGCCATGTTGTTGGTTTTGCTTGCACCACAAAACGGAGCATCGTTTTTGAGAAAATGGTGCTGCTGGTGTAGTATCCCTTTTAGGTTCAAGCTACCGCAAACTTTTTAACAGTGTATCGCTGTACAAAGGTTGCACAACGATACATTATGTACAGGAAAAAAAGTTTACCGTGCACGATTTAAAAAAATAAATCAAACTCTGTTGCATCTCTTTCCATCACGTGTTACCCTAATTGCATGTTACATTGTTACATGTCTCTGGTGGTACGGTATTTTAGTTAAGTAATTATTTCAAAACTCTAAACTAAAATTTTTGTGTCAAAAACGGTGCCGAAGCTCCGCGAATAAAAACGGTCAACATCATATAATAAATACAGTATTAACATAAAACATACACTGAAGAGCAATTGAATTACAGACAGCTGGCGTTATGCAAATGTGGAGCTGTGGGCGGCCCTGTAAACGGAAACGACATGGCGTATGCAGCGATCAGACAATATGAGGAGTGATGCGACGGGAATCAGTGAGAGTCGGACGCAGTATGGGTAAGACGAAGGATCTAAGCGCATTTGATCGTTGGAAAATTGTCGGAGCACGACGAATGGGTCACTCCATCTCGGAAGTCGTCCAGGCACTGGGATCTGCACGAGCCACTGTGTCACGTGTGCACCGTGAGTACATCGAATCCGGTAAAACCATTGCTGCAAGGGCCAACTGCCGTGGACAACAGCGTGTGGATGAGTGGGGTCATCGTCGGCTAGCTCGCATTGTAACAGCGGATAGACGGGCCACACTGCAAGAAATCACTCGGCAATTTAACGCTGGTGCACAAAAACGTGTAAGCAGCCACACCATCCAGAACCATCTCCTTGCTATGGGATACGGAAGCCATCGTCCCGCGACGGTATCGCTGCTGACCGCACATCACAAGGTGCAAGAATTAGCATGGGCGCTGAAACATCGCCACTGGACCCTAGACATGTGGGAAAATGTTGCCTGGACTGATGAGTCGAGATTCACGTTGGTACATGCGGATGGCAGGATACGAGTACGGCGCAAACCATATGAAGCGATGGATCCTTCTTGCCAGCAAAGTACTCTTCAAGCTGTTGGGGTTGGCATTCTCGTCTGGGGACTGTTTACGTGGACTGAAATGGGACCCCTGGTACGTGTGACATCGTTCCTCACACAGTCAACGTTACCGGGATATCCTGAAAGACCATTTGCTCCCGTTTGTGCGTCTTCAACATCCCACTGGGGACCTCATCATGCAACAAGACAATGCACAGTGCCATCGCTCCCGAATTGTATCCGAATGGTTGGATGAACACTCCACCAGCGTGACATAGCTTCCTTGGCCAGCTAGGTCACCTGACCTTAATCCCATCGAGCGCATCTGGGATGCCATCGAGAGAGATGTTCGAGGCTCTGACCCTCCCCCCCTCCATAAAATCTTTGTGAATTGTGTGAGCTTGTTCAGGGTCGTGAATCCGTATGGCTTCCCAACGCTTCCGGTGTCTTGTCGAGTCCATGCGGAGACGAATCGCCGCCGTCATCAGAGCGGAAGGTGGTGCTACACGTTACTAGATAGATATCTCTAATTCAATTGCTCTTCAGTGTATTGTATGGTCACGTTGACCTTGTAAAATATTGGGGAGTTGTCGTTACAGCAGCCGTCCTCGAAGGCTTCGATGTATAAGTTTTCAGTTATATGCAACGAGTATATTGATATGGGGGTATGTAACAAAACTACTTGCTTGTAGAGTCTATTAACGAATTTGAAGTATGAACGCTGTTTAACTAAACAGAGTGTTCATAACAGCTGAAATTTCAGATGTAGGGACTAGAAACTCAGCAGGTTTGGCCTCAATAATGAGATGGGTGACTTCCACTGGCCCTACATCTGAAATTTAAGCTGTTATGAACGCTCTTCGTTCAGTTAAACAGCGTTCATATTTCAAATTCGATAATCGAATCTACAAGCAAGTGGAGGGCTCACCAATGGGTTCTCCACTTTCAGCCGTACTCGCAAAAATTCTGCTTCAACACATTAAGAGCAAAGTTCTCAATGAGTCGCCTCTTCTGCCCAGTTTGTATAACAGCTACGTCGACGATATCCTGGTATTTTAGCCTCATACACAGGATGATTTAGCTAAGTTTGCCGACGCGCTTTCATCTGTCTTTCCCTCTATCGGGCTCACGATAGAAACAGAATCAAACTAATATCTGCTATTCTTAGACTTCCGAATTCCCGTAATTCAGAAACATGAAATATATCTTACTCAGTTTATCGAAACCCTACTGCTAGCAATAGTCTAATCCCATTTAACTCTTCACATCCATTACCACATAAGTTATTAGCCATCAACGTTTTAATCAGAAGAGGTTTTACGCATTTGTCTGCTGACAATTTGCTTATCTCTGAAATGGATTTCATTTTTGATTTAGCTGCCAAACATGGATATCCTAAATACATGATTAACCGAGTATATCGAAGAATTTCAAATGATAGATCTACATGTTTGATCAAAGACCAAAAATCAGTAAAACATTTTGTTGGTACAATGGAACAGTACCCAGACATTACTAATTTATTGAAACGCACTTGTATGAAGTATGATATTCATTTTGGCATTAAATCCAGAAATCTATTCTCACTTGTTAAAAACGACCGAGAACAGCCTGATATTTTGTATAAATAGGGCCTGTATAATATGCCTTTAATAGGTGTTTCCAATGGTGAACAAGCTGTTATGAACGTAGTAACTACGTGGGCTCTACAAGACGTAGCCTTGAGACTCGAGTGCAGGAACATAAATACGACACCCGTGCTAACCGCAGTAATACAGCACTCGCCAGAAATGTAGCAAAAGGAACTTTTCAACCAGACTGGAATAACATTAAATTGTTACATACCCCCGCATCAATATACTCGTCGCATATAACTGAAAACTTATACATCGAAGCCTACGGGGACGACTGCTGTAACGATAACTCCCAATTGACTTACCTAGGATTTCGAAACGACTTATTACAGCTATGAACTTGCATAATAATATTTCTTGTTAACCATGTGAACTATGACAAATATATATATTCTGTATATTTTTGCACTTTGTTTACCATATTTACACATGGACCTGGTCTGATTTGTGATTTAGCCATGATGTGATGGCAACACTACGATACCCTTGCGACGCTGCTCCACACGTTGCACGTCATCACACCCAGACGTATACAGTATATGGGAGCACATTGGCAGCAACATCTGTCCTCCATCTGAAGACGGGTGCGACTGTCGGCCCGAAAGTGCTTATGGGTTTTTAATCTTTTTAACTATGTAAATATCTATCATCTTTTAAAATTAAATTATCGTGCAAAGACGGTGTATGTTTTCAATGTATTGCATATAGCACGGAAATTAAACTAGTACTACAGAAGGATTTATTGTGACTATTGATAAAGCATGGATCTACCTTAAACGACTGTAACAAAAAAAAAAAAAAAGTGGTCGATTTACTATTTCAAAAGAGCATTAAAAGGCTTAGACTTGGTTCTAAGAATCCAAAGAAAGTTTCAGTAAAGGATTCATGATTATTGATGGGTTTCTCGTTCATTGGGAAATTAATGTTAAACAAAGTTGAAAAGAAGGTTAAAATTAATTCTGCTTATTATCAAAGTAATGTTATGACTCCTATATTTAAGAAGGCAATACCATTCTTTATCCACAGAGTCTCCAATGAGTAGAACTCCATTAGGACAAGGCTACCAGCCATACATCCAAATCTTGCACTCTATTTCTTGAAATAATGAAACAAAAGACTATTATCAAGTCTATACCTTTTGCTGATATTCCTTCGAAGTCCTCTGCTGTGTACCAATGGACTATTGTGCCTTCGGACTGCTGAAAAAAACGCTTTCAAAAGGCAGACCTAAAACAATAATCGGATTATGCAAAGCAGTGGAAGAGGAGTGAAATGAAATACCGCCATTAATTAATATTAAGAGATGCCCCGTTATCTTGGAAATCTAAATGTAGATTTTCAAGACAGCCATCGAAAGGACTAGAGATAGAACATTTAAAAAATAATTTTATTTTATAACACTAAGGTGGAAACACTTTTAGCTACTGTTTTATAATACACGGTCGAGTCACATTATTGTGACCACCAGCTAATATGCAGAGAAACTGCCGTGTGCAGCTCGGACAGCAGCTAGACTGGCTTGGAATGACTCAATAAGATGCGGGAAGGTGTTCACAGGTATGTGGAGTCATGCTGACTGCAGTGCATCTAACAACTACTGGTGGGTGCGTGGTGGAGGATTCATAGAGCGAACAACACGACCTAGGTGGTCCGACAGATGCTCAATTGGGTTTACGTCTGGGGAATCAGAGGGGCCAGGGAAGTACTTTGAAGTCTTCATCGTGCTCTTCCAACCACTCTCGGACATTTCTAGCTGTGTGACACGTTGCATTGTTGTGCTAGCAGATCCCATCCGCTCCAGAGAAGACAATCAGCATGTATGGGCGTACGTGGTGTGCAAGGATGGATTCATAAGGAATTTGGTCCATATTGTCTGCCATAGGTATGAGTGGACCCAGGGAATTTCGTGAAAACATTCCCCAGACCGTAACGCTGCCCCCAGCAGCTTGTGTTCTTCCAGCAATAATTGAAGAAAGTTTGTTCTCTGATGTTTCTCGCCGTATTCGCCAACGTCCATCCGTTCGATGAAGCAGAAAGAAATCGTGACTCATCGGAGAAGGCAATCCTTTGCCAATCAGCGGAGGTCCAATTCCGATACTGCCGTGCAAATGTAAGCCTTTTCTGACGATGCACCTTCGTTAGCACAAGTGAAGGGGCCATCCGTCTGCACCGGAGTCCCATACGAAGCAAAGCTTGCTGAACTGTCGTTTTAGACACACTTCCGATAGCCCCCTTGTACATTCGGCTAGTGAGTTGCTCCAATATAGTGTGTCGATCAGACCTCACGCACCTTCGCAGCCAACGTTCATCAACCGCATCAATGGCACTTGGTGCTCCGCAGTTTCCACGTCGTTTATTCGCAATGGGACCATTTCTCCAATCACGATACACTTTAACCACAGCAGCACGCGAACAGTTCGCAAACTGCGCTGCTTCAAACATTCTGCTACCTTTGGCCCGAAAGCCGATAATCATACCTTTTTGCAGACCTGATAAACCGCTCTTTTTATCCATGGAAGCAACGAGTGATGTTTTCAGAATTCCTACAGCACACCTTATATACCTTCCAAGACAACCAACGACACGTGCCTTCTTTCATTGGCTACGCGCTCTGGACGTCAAAAGTGGGTGGTGTTCACAATAATATGACTCCTCTCTGTATTTGACAGTTGTCACTCGCGCTCAGCAAATATTATCCACATAGGGCAAATCTTACACTACTTACCGCTGTTACCTAAAACAAACATAGCATATCGTAATGAGAAATTTACATATCGCACTCCTCTCATAGCATCTGTCTCTTAGCTCAGAGCATAGTTATCTCTTTCTGGCTCTGCAGATCGTTTTATTGATGTTTTGACTGAACTTTGACCCACTGTCATATTGCCAATTTGAAAAAATCCTCGAAAAATCTTACGTGCCGTTTAGTAAATAAATATATATAAGTAGGATCAATCAAGTTTACATAAGAACACAAAATCTCAAGGGTTAAATTATAGGTATACGTCGAGAACTTTTCACTCAGATCAGTAAATTTGCTCTTGCCTTTTCGTCTATTGACTACACATTCCTCTGTTGTTATTCCAGGTTTATGTGTAAATTCGACGTAAAAGATACATTAACATTTCATGCAAAGGAGAGAGTTACGTAAAAGGCTATTTTACATATAGAATCTCTTAACGGCATCCTTTAAAAAAATGGTGGGGAAATATTATCAGTTAAAAGATAGACAATCGTGTAATTCGATTGTCTATCTGTTAACTGATTATATTTCCCATTTTTTCTCAAAGATAACGCAGTTTAAAAAATTGAACGATAATAAAAATGAAGATACGATTAAAATCTACGGCCCCCAGCCTCCTAGCTTGTCTATGCTAAAAGCCAGCCCTGCCCGTGGTTGAACCGTGTACGATTCAAGCTCATGAAATATAAAATTTAAATACTTTTGAGAGCTGAAGAACTTTCCTGGAATCTTTTGTATCTGGGGTTCTCAACTTTTTCAATGCATCAGTGCAGTTATGAATATTTTTAGTGTTTATCTTAAATGGTGTTAATGAATAGACGTGATAGAATTATAGTATAGAAGATCATGGTATTGGCATTTAAGGGATGATAGAGGAGCCTAATCAATGTTGCATTCGCCGGATGTGTCGGCAACGTGGACACAAGCAATGAGTCTAAGGTGATGCTCCAATGGTAGTTAGGATCGCTGTCAAATGCCACAGGAAAGTCCGCTGGAACCAAGAACTGATTGACTAATGATGTCATGAATGTAAGGAGGAAACGCACCATTCCGATATCCGACATGTTGCCGGAAATGTTCATGAAATGTTTACGCAACTGGATCAACATGCAGAGTTCCGCTTCGAAGAGAGCCGGATCATTTAAATGCCACCCGCATCTATTTCAGCATCTCATGCGTCTACTTCAAATAGTGTCCATTGAGATACGTAACTTCATTTAATCATGGCAGGTGGTTAAAATTTTGGCGAAACGCTACTGCCTCACAATTTGCTCATGTTCTGTTGGAATGAAAAATTTGAAAACAACAATAAGAAGGTGCCCACTGTCTCTTCGTGAGTAGACGTGATGTCTCCGTATCTATTACATGTCCTATTTCAAAAAGGAAAAAAAATGTGCTTTAGAAAAAGTTTCACAGATGTTCTGTGCTAGTGAAAAATGTTCGTTAGTTTCTTTAATAATTAGGAGGGTGCATAAAACCGTCTCCCTCTAACATTTTTAGCAAGCCCTTAAAACAAATCAGTAGATGCTGATGCTAATGGTATCATTTTGCCTTCTATCCAGTCGACACGATATCTCCACAAGTGCACTACTGATCGTGAATTACACCACCAGAATAACAATTCAGTAAAATCATGCAATGCATTGATTATGATACGCCTTCCAACATACCAGAAATCATTACTCAAGTTATGAGGATAATGGCTGTGTAATGAATCTCGCTCCTGTGCCCTGACCTTTGACCCCATTTCGATGATTTTAAACATAACTGGTTCACTATACCTCCGGAACAACATACTAAAGTTTCGTCGCAATAGAAGCATTTTTAGTCAAGTTATGAGGATAATGGCTATGAAATAAATCTCACTCCTGTGCCCTGACCTTTGACCCCATTTTTATGATATTAAACAGAACGGGTTTAGTACATCTCGGGAACAGCACGAAGTTTTGTCGCAATCGAAGCATTTTTACGAAAGTTATGAGGATAATGGCTATGAAATAAATCTCACTCCTGTGCCCTGACCTTTGACCCCATTTTTATGATATTAAACAGAACGGGTTTAGTACATCTCGGGAACAGCACGAAGTTTCGTCGCAATAGAAGCATTTTTAGTCAAGTTATGAGGATAATGGCTATGAAATAAATCTCACTCCTGTGCCCTGACCTTTGACCCCATTTTTATGATATTAAACAGAATGGGTTTAGTACATCTCGGGAACAGCACGAAGTTTTGTCGCAATCGAAGCATTTTTAGTCAAGTTATGAGGATAATGGCTATGAAATAAATCTCACTCCTGTGCCCTGACCTTTGACCCCATTTTTATGATATTAAACAGAACGGGTTTAGTACATCTCGGGAACAGCACGAAGTTTTGTCGCAATCGAAGCATTTTTACGAAAGTTATGAGGATAATGGCTATGAAATAAATCTCACTCCTGTGCCCTGACCTTTGACCCCATTTTTATGATATTAAACAGAACGGGTTTAGTACATCTCGGGAACAGCACGAAGTTTCGTCGCAATAGAAGCATTTTTAGTCAAGTTATGAGGATAATGGCTATGAAATAAATCTCACTCCTGTGCCCTGACCTTTGACCCCATTTTTATGATATTAAACAGAACGGGTTTAGTACATCTCGGGAACAGCACGAAGTTTCGTCGCAATAGAAGCATTTTTAGTCAAGTTATGAGGATAATGGCTATGAAATAAATCTCACTCCTGTGCCCTGACCTTTGACCCCATTTTTATGATATTAAACAGAACGGGTTTAGTACATCTCGGGAACAGCACGAAGTTTCGTCGCAATAGAAGCATTTTTAGTCAAGTTATGAGGATAATGGCTATGAAATAAATCTCACTCCTGTGCCCTGACCTTTGACCCCATTTTTATGATATTAAACAGAACGGGTTTAGTACATCTCGGGAACAGCACGAAGTTTTGTCGCAATCGAAGCATTTTTACGAAAGTTATGAGGATAATGGCTATGAAATAAATCTCACTCCTGTGCCCTGACCTTTGACCCCATTTTTATGATATTAAACAGAACGGGTTTAGTACATCTCGGGAACAGCACGAAGTTTCGTCGCAATAGAAGCATTTTTAGTCAAGTTATGAGGATAATGGCTATGAAATAAATCTCACTCCTGTGCCCTGACCTTTGACCCCATTTTTATGATATTAAACAGAACGGGTTTAGTACATCTCGGGAACAGCACGAAGTTTCGTCGCAATAGAAGCATTTTTAGTCAAGTTATGAGGATAATGGCTATGAAATAAATCTCACTCCTGTGCCCTGACCTTTGACCCCATTTTTATGATATTAAACAGAACGGGTTTAGTACATCTCGGGAACAGCACGAAGTTTCGTCGCAATAGAAGCATTTTTAGTCAAGTTATGAGGATAATGGCTATGAAATAAATCTCACTCCTGTGCCCTGACCTTTGACCCCATTTTTATGATATTAAACAGAACGGGTTTAGTACATCTCGGGAACAGCACGAAGTTTCGTCGCAATAGAAGCATTTTTAGTCAAGTTATGAGGATAATGGCTATGAAATAAATCTCACTCCTGTGCCCTGACCTTTGACCCCATTTTTATGATATTAAACAGAACGGGTTTAGTACATCTCGGGAACAGCACGAAGTTTCGTCGCAATAGAAGCATTTTTAGTCAAGTTATGAGGATAATGGCTATGAAATAAATCTCACTCCTGTGCCCTGACCTTTGACCCCATTTTTATGATATTAAACAGAACGGGTTTAGTACATCTCGGGAACAGCACGAAGTTTCGTCGCAATAGAAGCATTTTTAGTCAAGTTATGAGGATAATGGCTATGAAATAAATCTCACTCCTGTGCCCTGACCTTTGACCCCATTTTTATGATATTAAACAGAACGGGTTTAGTACATCTCGGGAACAGCACGAAGTTTCGTCGCAATAGAAGCATTTTTAGTCAAGTTATGAGGATAATGGCTATGAAATAAATCTCACTCCTGTGCCCTGACCTTTGACCCCATTTTTATGATATTAAACAGAACGGGTTTAGTACATCTCGGGAACAGCACGAAGTTTTGTCGCAATCGAAGCATTTTTACGAAAGTTATGAGGATAATGGCTATGAAATAAATCTCACTCCTGTGCCCTGACCTTTGACCCCATTTTTATGATATTAAACAGAACGGGTTTAGTACATCTCGGGAACAGCACACCCTCAAGATGTAAACAGAACGGGTTTAGTACATCTCGGGAACAGCACGAAGTTTCGTCGCAATAGAAGCATTTTTAGTCAAGTTATGAGGATAATGGCTATGAAATAAATCTCACTCCTGTGCCCTGACCTTTGACCCCATTTTTATGATATTAAACAGAACGGGTTTAGTACATCTCGGGAACAGCACGAAGTTTCGTCGCAATAGAAGCATTTTTAGTCAAGTTATGAGGATAATGGCTATGAAATAAATCTCACTCCTGTGCCCTGACCTTTGACCCCATTTTTATGATATTAAACAGAACGGGTTTAGTACATCTCGGGAACAGCACGAAGTTTTGTCGCAATAGAAGCATTTTTACGAAAGTTATGAGGATAATGGCTATGAAATAAATCTCACTCCTGTGCCCTGACCTTTGACCCCATTTTTATGATATTAAACAGAACGGGTTTAGTACATCTCGGGAACAGCACGAAGTTTCGTCGCAATAGAAGCATTTTTAGTCAAGTTATGAGGATAATGGCTATGAAATAAATCTCACTCCTGTGCCCTGACCTTTGACCCCATTTTTATGATATTAAACAGAACGGGTTTAGTACATCTCGGGAACAGCACGAAGTTTCGTCGCAATAGAAGCATTTTTAGTCAAGTTATGAGGATAATGGCTATGAAATAAATCTCACTCCTGTGCCCTGACCTTTGACCCCATTTTTATGATATTAAACAGAACGGGTTTAGTACATCTCGGGAACAGCACGAAGTTTTGTCGCAATCGAAGCATTTTTACGAAAGTTATGAGGATAATGGCTATGAAATAAATCTCACTCCTGTGCCCTGACCTTTGACCCCATTTTTATGATATTAAACAGAACGGGTTTAGTACATCTCGGGAACAGCACGAAGTTTTGTCGCAATCGAAGCATTTTTACGAAAGTTATGAGGATAATGGCTATGAAATAAATCTCACTCCTGTGCCCTGACCTTTGACCCCATTTTTATGATATTAAACAGAACGGGTTTAGTACATCTCGGGAACAGCACGAAGTTTTGTCGCAATAGAAGCATTTTTAGTCAAGTTATGAGGATAATGGCTATGAAATAAATCTCACTCCTGTGCCCTGACCTTTGACCCCATTTTTATGATATTAAACAGAACGGGTTTAGTACATCTCGGGAACAGCACGAAGTTTCGTCGCAATAGAAGCATTTTTAGTCAAGTTATGAGGATAATGGCTATGAAATAAATCTCACTCCTGTGCCCTGACCTTTGACCCCATTTTTATGATATTAAACAGAACGGGTTTAGTACATCTCGGGAACAGCACGAAGTTTTGTCGCAATCGAAGCATTTTTACGAAAGTTATGAGGATAATGGCTATGAAATAAATCTCACTCCTGTGCCCTGACCTTTGACCCCATTTTTATGATATTAAACAGAACGGGTTTAGTACATCTCGGGAACAGCACGAAGTTTCGTCGCAATAGAAGCATTTTTAGTCAAGTTATGAGGATAATGGCTATGAAATAAATCTCACTCCTGTGCCCTGACCTTTGACCCCATTTTTATGATATTAAACAGAACGGGTTTAGTACATCTCGGGAACAGCACGAAGTTTTGTCGCAATAGAAGCATTTTTAGTCAAGTTATGAGGATAATGGCTATGAAATAAATCTCACTCCTGTGCCCTGACCTTTGACCCCATTTTTATGATATTAAACAGAACGGGTTTAGTACATCTCGGGAACAGCACGAAGTTTCGTCGCAATAGAAGCATTTTTAGTCAAGTTATGAGGATAATGGCTATGAAATAAATCTCACTCCTGTGCCCTGACCTTTGACCCCATTTTTATGATATTAAACAGAACGGGTTTAGTACATCTCGGGAACAGCACGAAGTTTCGTCGCAATAGAAGCATTTTTAGTCAAGTTATGAGGATAATGGCTATGAAATAAATCTCACTCCTGTGCCCTGACCTTTGACCCCATTTTTATGATATTAAACAGAACGGGTTTAGTACATCTCGGGAACAGCACGAAGTTTCGTCGCAATAGAAGCATTTTTACGTCAAGTTATGAGGATAATGGCTATGAAATAAATCTCACTCCTGTGCCCTGACCTTTGACCCCATTTTTATGATATTAAACAGAACGGGTTTAGTACATCTCGGGAACAGCACGAAGTTTCGTCGCAATAGAAGCATTTTTAGTCAAGTTATGAGGATAATGGCTATGAAATAAATCTCACTCCTGTGCCCTGACCTTTGACCCCATTTTTATGATATTAAACAGAACGGGTTTAGTACATCTCGGGAACAGCACGAAGTTTTGTCGCAATCGAAGCATTTTTACGAAAGTTATGAGGATAATGGCTATGAAATAAATCTCACTCCTGTGCCCTGACCTTTGACCCCATTTTTATGATATTAAACAGAACGGGTTTAGTACATCTCGGGAACAGCACGAAGTTTTGTCGCAATCGAAGCATTTTTACGAAAGTTATGAGGATAATGGCTATGAAATAAATCTCACTCCTGTGCCCTGACCTTTGACCCCATTTTTATGATATTAAACAGAACGGGTTTAGTACATCTCGGGAACAGCACGAAGTTTTGTCGCAATCGAAGCATTTTTACGAAAGTTATGAGGATAATGGCTATGAAATAAATCTCGCTCCTGTGCCCTGACCTTTGACCCCATTTTTATGATATTAAACAGAACGGGTTTAGTACATCTCGGGAACAGCACGAAGTTTTGTCGCAATAGAAGCATTTTTACGAAAGTTGTGAGGATAATGGCTATGAAATAAATCTCACTCCTGTGCCCTGACCTTTGACCCCATTTTTATGATATTAAACAGAACGGGTTTAGTACATCTCGGGAACAGAACGAAGTTTTGTCGCAATAGAAGCATTTTTAGTCAAGTTATGAGGATAATGGCTATGAAATAAATCTCACTCCTGTGCCCTGACCTTTGACCCCATTTTTATGATATTAAACAGAACGGGTTTAGTACATCTCGGGAACAGCACGAAGTTTTGTCGCAATAGAAGCATTTTTACGAAAGTTATGAGGATAATGGCTATGAAATAAATCTCACTCCTGTGCCCTGACCTTTGACCCCATTTTTATGATATTAAACAGAACGGGTTTAGTACATCTCGGGAACAGCACGAAGTTTTGTCGCAATCGAAGCATTTTTAGTCGAAAGTTATGAGGATAATGGCTATGAAATAAATCTCGCTCCTGTGCCCTGACCTTTGACCCCATTTTTATGATATTAAACAGAACGGGTTTAGTACATCTCGGGAACAGCACGAAGTTTTGTCGCAATCGAAGCATTTTTAGTCAAGTTATGAGGATAATGGCTATGAAATAAATCTCACTCCTGTGCCCTGACCTTTGACCCCATTTTTATGATATTAAACAGAACGGGTTTAGTACATCTCGGGAACAGCACGAAGTTTTGTCGCAATCGAAGCATTTTTACGAAAGTTATGACGCTTAAGGGCAAAGGAATGGATACCCTTCTATGTCCTGACTTTTGACCCCATTTCACCCAATTTCAATAGGTTTCCTTCCCAGGTTGTTCCCTACCACATTCTAAAATTTCATCGAAATCGAACCATTTGTACGCGAGTTATCGTGCGGACAGACGGACGGACAAAGCTGGAGCATATACGCTTCTTGAACCTACGGTTGGAAAGCGTAAAAAAACGCTCTACTCAAATGATATTTGTGAGAGATTGCTGTTGGACATAACTGATTACATTTGTAGAGCTATACAAGATTTTTTCGCTTCCAAACTCGGCACCGTGTGAAGCCGCCTTGAACAACAATAACAGGACGGCGTGGCCTTGAATGGAAGAGGTTTTTGATATCGCACCGGAGAACAGCCTGCTTAGGCTGCTTCTATACGAGACAAGAGTTCATTTGTGGTGACTGGAGGAGGTGCTTGACTGGCCAGTCGCTTAGCTGCCATGTCTCAGACATGTTTGATCGGGGACATATCCGGTGAACGTGCAGGTAAGAGAAGAAAGCCGTAACTGCGGTGCATGGAAGAGGTCTTTGACATTCCGGGCCTCTCACGTGGCTGGGCATTGTCCTACTGGAATACAGGGTGTTTCATAAAGAATGTCCCGATTTAAAAAAGTGGATATCTCTGTAACCACGAACCACCGATGAATGCGACTCGTATCATGTATACGGGCGCAGCCCAGAGTTTGACTACCGCTAGATGGCAGCACGAGCGTCCAATCTGCCGCTACGCTTAGAGAGTGAGAAGATGGCGTCGAGGCAACAGAAGGCGTTTTGTGTGCTCGAATTTAGCAAGACCATGTCCGTGATTACTGTACAACCTTTCATATAAGCGGGAAAGTTTTGCGCCACAATGTTCGCATATGGGAACTGGAGAATCCACATGAAACTCTCCAACATGAACGTGATTCACCAAAACTGAATGTTTTTTGCGCGGTTTCTGTTAGAAAGGTTTATGGCCCTTTCTTTCTTTGCGGACAACACGGTTACGGGCAACTCTTATCTTGCAATGCTGAAGGACTTGCTACTTCCACAGCTGCAGGACGACTCTGAAGATTACATTTTGCAGCAGGACGGCGCACCGTCACGTTGGAACCTCCAAGTTCGTCGGTTTCTAAACGACACATTGCCTCAGCGTTGGATAGGACGCAGGGGGCCCCATGACTTGGCACTACAAGCTTAGCCTCCGAAATCTCCAGACATCACACCATGCGACTTTTTTTATAGGGATACGTAAAAGACCGTGTTTATGTTCGCCCTTTACCCGCTACTTGGATCAACTCCGAACGAGAATCACGGCCGCTGTAAATGCTGTGACTGAAGACACTCTCCGACGCGTTTGGGATGAATTCAGCTATCGGCTTGATGTTGTCCGTGCAGCAGGTGTAGGGCACATCGCGAATTGAATCCAATGGTGCGTCAAACCGGTGACGATTGGCGTTGGCCCATTATGACGTTGTAAGGTGCATCAAGTTGAATCAGAAAAACAGACGTTGTAAGGTGCATCAAGTTCGTCAGAAAACACGACCTGTTGCTAATAAGCGCGCCAATGTTTGTGTTTGGAACCCCATTGCAGCCTGAGCCGGCTGTGGTTGAGAGTCAAAGGAATACGCAGCAATGGACTGATAGTGACCAATCCTCTGTTAAGCAGACGACGTCGAACTGTGCCGGAGGACAAAGCCTGACCTGTGGCAGTGCTCCACCGCTGCGCCAACACCGCGGATGTTGCTGTGCGATCTGTCACTGCCATGCGGTAGATGTATCTCTCATCCCGTGCAGTCATGCAATTTTACGGTTCATTTCCCGGATTTTTCTGCGTCCAAGCCCCACTTGTCACCGGCGCTACGTTGGCATCACTTTAATGGCGTTTCGTCTGGTACGAGTGGTAATTTCGCTGTAGGAAAATCGAGCTTCCCTCATCGCGACAATCCTTCCTCTCTCAAAGTCAGTCAGGTGTTCATAATGCGATCTTCTTCGGCAAGGGGTACAGTGAGACACAAGAAACCCTGTTGGGACTCAATGTAGGCTTTTCACTGATTGCAGCTTCTCGTTTAAGCCAGCTGTTTATATCCAAGATCGGAGAGTTCAGAGGGCGTTGCTCCGAAACCTCATGCAAATACTTATGAACATTTTAATCATCTGCATTTCCCAACGTGTTGTATACAGGGTGTTCGTAAACTGCTTTGACAAAAGAAGAGGGGTGATTGTACCCATCAAGACGAACAATATTTACAATGGAAACTAGGGTCGCATTCCACTCTGATTGTCAGAAAAGAGTAGAGTTAGATGTCCAAGTTGAACTCTCAACAGTGCAAAAAAAGAGAATTAACGACATCATAAGTTGCACAATCCCATTTATGGAGATCAGGGACAGGCTCAAAGTAGATTCTCAAAGCGGCGGCCACGGGTGCCGTTGCACAATTCACACCGGCAAATGAAAGACTGGCGGCACCCTCTCGAAGACTCCTGGTGTCGTGTTTATCCTGTCCGCTGCAACAACGATTCTCGCGACGAGATCTTCCACGGAGTCCACAGGCGTCTCGTACACCAATGATTTCATGTGACCCCAGTAGAAGAAGTCCGGTGGGTTTAAGTCCGATGAGCGTGGAGGCCATGTCACAGGTTCGCCACGTCCAATCCATCGTGCGGGATATGTGGCATTCAGGAAGTGTCTACTGCACCTTGATAAAGCCAATCAGATGCAACTGTCGATGCTGCGTCTTTTCTCTGGCAATTTGCATACGGTAAATGCTTGACGGTGATGTTCTGGCGATGTGCTACTTCTCCGGCACGAAAGAAATCACGTCTGAGGTGACGACTTGTGCTTGTTGGACGTATTTCGAAGTTACTCTTTTCTGACACTCAGAGTGGAATGCGAACCAAGGTTCCATTGTAAATATTGTTCGTCTTGATGGGTACTATCACCCGTCATCTTTTGTCAAAACAGTTTACGAACATCCTGTATATCCTGTAAGTTTACAGTATATACAGGGTATTTGTAAACTGTTTTATACCAGTAGTTCTTCAAGGTCTCAAGCAGTAGTGTAATAATTATCAACCATTCTCAACTGGAAGAGCTCCCAAGTCTACCACAGCTCTCTGTCTTGAGTAATTCTCCCCATATCATAACGCAATGCTTTTAAATATCATCCACGCAATTCTCGTGTGGCCTTCGTCTGGGTGTTTTCTTTTCTCGTGGTATTTAATTTATTAATTGCTTTCCAACGGTGGTCAGTTTTTCTTGCAAATATACCCAGAAGAGATGAGCTGGGGCGTGCTCAGGATTCACTAAGAGCCGAAATCCCCGGGCCCCGACTTGGCATAACAGATGTTGAATTTCATTACTAAATTCATTATACATACCCTTCATTGTTTATAAGTTACCTTCACGAAAAACTGTAATTAAAAAATAATTCCCTGGATATTATTGTTATAAACTGGATACCAAAAATTAAAGAATTTCTAGTGTTAAGCGCACGGGTAGTGCCACTTCTAGATCCGTAGCTTGATTTATTCAGCAACGATTTTTTATCCGGAAAAAATCAGCAGGCTTATTTAAAGATTAGGAATATGAGTTTGAAATACCTGATCCGGATGAAATTTTTTCAGAATGTGGAATTGCGCGTTTGAGAAACACACTTTGAAGCTGTGGTTTTGTTATCGTGGTGGAAGAATTCTGCCATTGCAAGACGTGTACTACGTATACCAGCCAATAGTTCTGCAAGCGAGAGAGTGTTTAGTGTAGCAGGTCAAGTTTTAGGGGAAAGAAGATCAAGGCTAAGCGCTGAAGCATTAGATGCGATTCTTTTTTTTTTTTTTTTTTTTTTTTGAGGAGTTTCTAGAGGCTTAAACGGTAAGCAATTTGCTGGAAACTGCACACACATAGAATAAAATCGTGGTTATTACACTATGCTGTGGAGTACTTTGTTAATGTTACAAAATGCAGAATAATCTAGTCTGAAATGCTCATACTTCTTTTTATCTTTTGGAAATTTTCTTACATGTCTTTTTTATACTCTACTACATCACTGTAAACTATCTCTTCCAGTTAGTATATACGTAAATTATATTGCAAAGTTTAGCGATCTATAGTCACTGTTTAAAACACATGCGACTGTATGTAAAGAGTTGTATATTTTGTAATGCAATTTATTCAAAATAAAAGTAAATTTAGAAATCCAAAAGAAATAACGAATGGAATATTTTGTGTTTCTAAAAGATTTTCTTATCTTCAGCTTTTGGCAAAATCATTGATTCCCCTGGTATAGTCGAACGGCATGTGCATCAATTATTTTTTTATTTATTTATTCTCTAGTCCACATTTTAGAATATTTGCTTTTATGCATAGTGTTTTGAAGAACATATTTATATTATGAAGTGGATTAACTGAAGCAAACTTTTTAAACTAATGAGTTTTAAACTTGATTGGGCCATAGCTTTGGCCTGTGCATAATACAAGCCTTGCTAAGCAAAATTCTCTGAGAACCCGGGAAAGCGGGCTGGGCCCGTGCTCCTAAAATTGAGCTCTAATGTCCAGCCCATTGCTACTTGGAAATTGTTACATTGGTTCACGATTTAAAATAGTATAACTATATTAGTAATCCTAATTTCTTGGCGTAGATTACAAATCAAGGTTTCCAAGCTTTCGCACATCAACCAGATGGCTTTCTCAAGGAAGGTAGACAGCAAACTGAATAATAGAACGCTTTAATAATTTGAACGCGGCGACTTGACTTGACAATAAACGAGCAGATGCTAAGTAATTATTCATCCAAAGACTCGAGGCGTCATGCTCGTTCACACGCGGAATCATAGAAGAAAACGAAATGCATTCATTATTTGAAGAACTGGTTCCAAACTCGTGGCAACTCCAGTGAGAGGCTGTCATTGTATGATTTACTGTTGGTGATGATCTCTAAAGTTTCGCGAATGGCGGTAGATTTTGGGATGGAGTAGGAGGCTAATTTCTTTACGTCATCCCAAATAGGAGTAGCGGACTTGCGCTGGACCTCTCTGGATAGGGCTGTTGTTATTTTACAGTTCTTTATGTCCCTTTTATGCTCGTTGATTCTAGTTCCAAACGAACGCTTGGCCATTCCAATGTAGTATCGCTTGGAGCCGTCCGTATATTGTAAAGGGATGTCATAAACACCTGCCTTATTAGAAAGCGGGGACTTGTCAGAGTTTCCCTAAAGCATGGTATATAAAGATGTCGGAGACCTGATGCCAACGCTAAGGTTCATTTTCTTGACCGCGTTCTTGAGCTGATAAGAAACATTTCGTATGTATGGAATTGAGCCCAGGTAGCGTAGTTGCGGCGTAGAAAGATTAGTATGACTGATTCTGACTTTCTCGACATAGCTATGTACCACGTCCGGGGTGTATCCTGCCTCCGTGGTCAATTCGGTAACGTTCATTTGTTTGGTTCACGATATCATCTACGATTTTCTTTGTGTCTTTTTTAGTTATCCAAGCATTAAATCGGTCTTTGCTTTGCCCTTAGTTCTTTCAGTTGTTAGCAGCCTCTGTAAATCTTTCTTAGTTAAGGTCCATGTCACTGATCCATAAGCTAGAACTGGAAAGATTCATTGACTAAACACTTTTCTTCTAAAAAACGGTAAATTGCTCTAAAAAATTGCACCGTTTCTTCCAAATTCACTCGAGTTTAGAATTTTAGTGGTTCAACGATGGACAGTTGCTTTAGCAGTATGTCCAGCCCATTGCCACTTGAAGATCGTTACTTCAGTCAAGGTAATATCCACTATAATGTAATTGTCTTTTTCGTGCAGAAATATGGGTTCTACATTATGTCTAAACCATTAAATAAGAATACGATGCAATAGTTCCTAAATACATTTTTATGGCCAGGCGAAACATAAGACAGAAGTCAACTTACGGTAATTCTTTCTTTATTCCACTATTTCAATAGAACAACAGCGCACTTCGAAATAATACGTAATTCACATCCGCCGCATATCCACACCAGCAACTGTTATCTCGCCCTTTTATCTATCGTTCTTATCTCATACATTCATACGTCACGTTAACTCTGACCTCAAATGTTGCCAACCTCATTCTCGTTTGAGGGAAAAGATATAACGTAAAGTTTGGAAGTATAAGCAGAACAAACTAAAATTTACATAGGAAAAGAAAGTAAAAATGAAAGGTAATTTACAATATACGTCACACCACCGTTTGTAACGTACCAGGAGATGTGACGTACCTGCCAGAAGGACGCACACGACATAAAGGCAGATAGGAATCAGAATAAAACGTCCGCGTAGCTCAATTGGTAGAGCAACTTATTCCGGAATGAGGGGACCCGGGTTCGAATCCTGCGCGGATAAAAATGACGGAGAAATTTACTTCGTTATAATGGCGCCCGAACTATCCGGATGACCCGACCGTTCAAAATCTCGCATTGGTGTGATGTTCTTTCCACACCGCGAGATAGAAAAAATAAGAGAATCCTTTCCCAAGCACTTCAAAAAAAAAAAAAAAAAAAAAATAAGGGGGAGATGATGTAACGTACCAGGAGATGTGACGTACCTGCCAGAAGGACGCACACGACATAAAGGCAGATAGGAATCAGAATAAAACGTCCGCGTAGCTCAATTGGTAGAGCAACTTATTCCGGAATAAGGGGGACCCGGGTTCGAATCCTGCGCGGATAAAAATGACGGAGAAATTTACTTCGTTATACGTTGTCACTTTCCTGATCCATAAGTTCCTTTTCTTATCTTTCTTGGTTAGGCCTAACATACATCTCTCCGTGCTTCATTATAATAACATAAGGTAAATCGCTAGTAGCTGACTAGTGACCTGATTGTATCACTAGATGTTAAAATAACGTGCTTCAGATCATTTGCATAAAAATAAATCTTTTTAAAACTTGTGTTATATATTTTAGTATGTTTTTCGTTTTCTACTACATCATATTTTTTTCTTCAGAGACATGAATTCTCCAAGTAAAGATCAGCCTGACAGCGACGCTATCAAAATGTTTGTTGGACAGATTCCGCGTTCATGGGATGAAAATGATCTAGCAAAGTTGTTTGAAGAGTTCGGACCCGTTCATCAAATTAATGTTCTTCGTGATAAAGTCACAAACCAAAGTCGAGGTATGTTTTACTCTCTTTTTTTTTTTTTTTAATTCCTTTTTTTTCTTTGAGAAAT
Source organism: Macrothele yani (assembly GCA_039090855.1). Lineage (NCBI taxonomy): Eukaryota > Metazoa > Arthropoda > Arachnida > Araneae > Macrothelidae > Macrothele > Macrothele yani. The sequence goes on along the minus strand of CM077006.1, from coordinate 24,196,719 downwards.
GAATTAGAAATCGTCATGTTGAAACAGCTGTAATCTTAAAATATATTCTTTTTTTTTCTTTTTTTTTGTTATTCACTTAGATATTTCTTTGATCAATGTTTTGGCCAACATTCACTACAAAAGAAATTAATTTCTGACAATGTTAGAAATTCAGACCTAAAATTTGAATAATTTTCTTAAAGGCTTGAAAGACAAATAATTTAACTTAAATTTCAGAGCTTAGAGAGCATGTGGATTTCTCCAAATTTACAAAAACCTGCAGCACTATGTGCGTGTTTTATTAACTAGGTTAAAATCCCTTTTTATTTCAACCAAGAAAGCAAAAGAAAGAAAAAGTAAATGATGTAAATAATTAAAATCAAACGAATAAGCTTGAAATGTGTAATTATATTGAAATACCATTACATATACATGTGCATGGGAGATAAAATGTACGCAGAAGGATTTTATTTAACATTATCAATTGTTTTATCGATGTAGCTTCATTGCCATCGTGTTTATGTATATGTGTATAGTTTTTTTTATCTCTGTGTAGCAGTTGAAGTAAAAAACCTGCTGTGTTCGGTATGCTGTGCGCATGTATCACTTTGTTATTTTAGATGTCGTATTGTAACTATGAAGAATAAAACTATCAAATTATGTAATTTTTGAAATTAGCAGTCATAGGAGCGTTTATGGAATTTAAAGAGACCAGGTCTAATTAAGAAACGTAAATTCGCCTTTGTTTATGCATAATATTTGAAAATGTACGAACTTATATAGTAGAATGTTTCACAAGTATGTTGAAATTTCGCTACGCCGAATTTGAAAGCGGAGAAGCGCCGTGTTGAATACGCTATGCGCTCTGAACCAAGGAAAAGTATTAAGACCTTTCAATCCGTCCTGGCATGTTATACAAGTACTTGTGTAATGATATTCAATGAGCGACTTGAGTATTGAAAGTCGTGCAGTTCTACGTCATTACCGGAAAACAAGTTGCAAAGCGACTGCAGTGGCCCATGAAATATGCGAATTAGGAGACTTGAAGGGAGTACGCATTTGTGATGATAACGCTGAGTTAAAAAGTTCGAAGATCATGATTAATTACTCGAATTTATTAGGGATATATGCATAAGGGATGTAAGGTCAGGTGATGCGTAACATCACAGCCTCTCCTTGACAAATGTCAACCCCGCCTTCTCGTGGTGCATCCTGTTCCCACTAAAGGGGCTCTGACGACCGCAAATAGCGGTATAACTATACCATCGGGATCAGAGGAAATGCTATCCCACACTCACCAACCCGCTTGGCCAGCGTGGTGAGTTATGGCCAAACACCTCCAAAATGACTCTACAACTTAAATCTTGGCCCTCAGTCTCCGGCAGCTGGAATGTACCTGGTCAAGGCAGCGGCCAGTGCGACATGAAGGCAGAGGGTGCTAAGAATCCCCGGAGGACCGGACTAGGCTGCCATTTGATGCTGACCTTGGCTACCTACAACGGACGCTCCCTATCTTCTGATTCAAGGCTTCTTGAATTGGAAGAGGAACTACAAAGGATCAAGTGGGACATCGTCGGGCTAAGTGAGGTAAGGAGAAAAGGAGAAGTTCTCATTGAACTGAAAAGTGGACATCTCTTCTATTATCGTGGGACAGATACTGGCAGAACTAGTGGTGTTGGATTTATAATAAACAAGAAACTGAAGGATAAAGTAGTAGAAGTTGAAAGTTCCTCTGACAGAGCTGCACGACTCGTTATCCAACTATCGAGAAGATACCATGCTCAGATTATTCAAACTTATGCACCCACCACAAGTCATCCTGAAGAAGAAATTGAAGAATTTTATGAGGAAATTCGTCATCTAAATAATAAAGGTAAGCAGCACTTGAAGATAATTATGGGAGATTTCAATGCAAAAATAGGGCACCGGCAACAGAATGAAACTTCAGTAGGTAAATTCGGTCACGGCAACAGAAACCAGCGTGGAAATACTCTCGTTGAGTTTGCAGAGGCAGAAGGATTTTTCATCTTGAATTCCTTTTTCAAGAAAAAGCCACACAGAAATGGACATGGAGACATCCAATTGGGACGACAAGTGAAATTGATTTTATTATGTGTAACAAAAAATTCGTCATCGAAGACTGCAGTGTGCTGAACAAGTTCAACACAGGTAGTGACCATAGATTGGTGAGATGTAAGATGCACCTCAACACTAAACTGGAACGTGGCAAGCTCATAAGACAAACAAAATGTATTGACATAACCAACCTTAAAAAACACCATAATACTTTCAAGTTGGAACTGAAGAACAGATTCTCTGCTTTAGAAGGCCTAACATCGGAAGAAGTGGATATTTCGGAAGTTAACAGAAAAGTAACCAAAGCTCTTATGGAAACAGCAACAAAATTAGCTGGGTCTAAGAACAAGTTGCATGTAAACAAATTATCAGGAAAAACGAAAATGTTGATGCAAAAAAGAAGAGAGATGAGGACAACTAAAGAAGATGTGACCTCCAAAGTGGAATATATAGAGCTATGCAAGACAGCACGAAAAAGTATCACTGAAGACGTAAGGAAATTCAACTGTGAGCTAGTGAGGAAAGCAATTGAAAACAACCAAAGCCTAAAGATAGCAAAGGGACATCTCAGTAAGGGAAGAAAACAGATTATGGCTCTGAGAAAAGAAGATGGTTCTATAACAAGAAATAGAGGCGAAATTTTGACAAGAGTGAAAGATTTCTACTCCAAATTATATGAAAGGGATGATACATGTACTCCAGACATCATGAAAGGTACCAGAGTTCTTCCAGTCCTCCCAGCAGAAGTTGCTCATTGCAATCAAGAACATGAAGCGGGGGAAAGCTCCAGGAGAAGATGGAATTACTATAGACATCATACAAGAAGCAAGTGGAGAAATCGAAACAGTACTCGCCCAAATTTTCACTCGATGCCTTAATGAAGGGAAGATTCCTGAGGATTGGAACAATGCTACAATGATCCTGCTACATAAAAAGGTGACATTGAGGATCTCAGGAACTACAGACCTATCAGCCTCCTATCAGTGGTTTATAAAATCTTCACTAAAGTTCTTTCACACCGCTTGAAGGTAACACTGGACATGGCTCAACCGAGAGAACAAGCTGGATTCAGGAGTGGCTACAGCACAATAGATCATATCCACGTACTGAGAGAACTAATTGAAAGAGCGAGGGAATATGAACTTCCATTGTGCATGGCTTTTATCGATTATGAAAAAGCCTTTGATTCGGTGAAACCATCAGCAGTTACCACGGCTCTGAAATCCTGCGGTATTGAAGATGCATACATTAATATTATTAATAACATCTATGAAAATGCAAGTGCAAAGATTAGGCTGTTTGAAAATACAACACACATAAAAATTGGAAAGGGAGTGAGACAAGGTGACACCATATCTCCGAAACTCTTTAATGCCACATTGGAAAATGTCTTTCAATCACTGAACTGGGAAAACAAAGGGATAAAGATTAATGGAGATTATCTAACCCACCTTCGTTTTGCTGATGACGTAGTCATTTTTGCAACTACCCCATCAGAGCTGCAGAGTATGATCCAGGAACTTGCTGACAAGAGTAAAGAAGTGGGATTAAAAATGAACTTTCAGAAGACAAAAGTGATGTTCAATGCTTTTACAAGAAATGAAGATTTATCGATTGATGGAGAAAAACTGGAGATAACAGATACGTATGTTTATCTTGGACAGCAGATATCAAGTGAGGGTCACATTGATGAAGAAATTAATCGGCGTACAAAACTTGCCTGGAGAGCTTTTGGAAGAAACAGCATAATTTTCAAGAGCAATATGCCATTATGTCTTAAAAGAAAAGTGTTTGATCAATGCATCCTTCCAGTGCTTACGTATGGTGCAGAGACGTGGACCTTAACTAAAAGAGACATACAAAGGCTGCAGACAACTCAAAGAAGCATGGAGAGGTGCATGCTTGGTATAACCAGGAGAGATAAGAAGAAGAGGAACTCGTGGATCCGAAAAATGACGAGAGTGGAAGACATCATGATCAGAGTTAAATCCCTGAAATGGCAATGGGCTGGACATACTGCCAGAAGGACAGACCATAGATGGACAGCCGAAATTTTAGATTGGATTCCAAGGGACAGGAAAAGACCCAGAAAAAGACCACATGGGAGATGGGTGGATGAAATTCGTAAATATGCGGGAGTGACATGGAGGAGACTGGCACAAGACAGACCGTTGTGGAGGAAACTTGGGGAGACCTTCGTCCAGCAGTGGATTGATAATGGTTGACAATGATGATGATGATGATATGCATAAGTTTCCGCCGCCCCACTAACGAGCACTGTAGGGGTCTAACCGGCCGGCGACCCGTGCTGTCAGTTCGTACATGAAGCCAAGCATGGTGGCGGTCGACAAAGTTCATTTGCGGCACTGTTTGTTATTCATGTTTAATTTAGGGGTTCAACAGTTTTCGAGATGAGGAAAAACAAATTCCGTATATTATCGTGAACTGCTTTCTGTAAACAAAGCGAAACAATACACGGGAAATCAAGAGCTACGTGTAAGCGATCTGATACGGTAGTACAGCCAAAAATAATAAAAAAATTCCTTTCAAGTCCTAATAGCCTATGTCCAACGGAAATGAATAAGCTTCCCAACGGTGAAAGAATTATCCAAATCGGTTCAGTACTTTTCAAGATTAGCTCAAACACACAAACGAAGTTTATCTCTTTGTACACTGAGTGGCCACTCTATTATGACCATCTGACAATTTTAAGCAAATGAGCTATGGCTGCACGCTGTTGTCGCCAGAGGGCGAGGCTAGTATAAAATGGGAATGCTTAGTGCTTGCGACAATAGTAGAAGTGATTTTTGGGTGACGAGATGGGTATAAAATGCGATTTGACGGACTTTCAACGTGGGATGATTGTAGGAGCTCGGAGCCATGGAGCGAGTATCACCGAAACCGCCGCATTCGTGAAATGTTCCAGAGCAGCTGTTGTTAAAGTGTTTAAAGACTGGACTGTCAGCCAAAAAACTGGGTCTCTACGTGCAACGTGTGGTCGTCATCGATTAGTGACTGCTCGGGCGGAACGGATAGTGTCCAGACTGGTAACAGACAACAGAAGGGCAACAGTGCAGCAAATTACAGACCATCTTAATCAAGGATCCCCTCAAATGATCTCTGCACGCATTGATCGCCATACACTGCATCGGATAGGATATGACAGCCGAAGGCCTGTTCGAACACCTTTGCTGTCTGCAGTTAACAAGAGAAAACGTCTCCAGTTCGCACAGGATCTCAAGGATTGGACAGTCGATAATTGGAAACAAATTATGTGGTCCGATGAATCACGTTTTCAGTTGCACCATGCCGATGGCCGAGTTAGAATTTAGCGGAAACAGCAGGAAATCATGGACCCCAAATGCATTGCTACAGCCCTTCCAGCTGGTGGAGGCAACGTTATGGTTTGGGGAATGTTTTCCTGGCATGCTTTGGGCCCTTTAATTCGTGTAGATCAACGTCTGACTGGCACATCATATCTAAACATCGTTGCGGACCGAGTGCATCCTGTCATGTGGATGGTTTATCTCAATGGCGATGGCTAATTTCAACAAGATAATGCGTCCTGCCAATAGCGGTCGTATTGCACAGGATTGGTTTCAGGAACATGCCGGTGAGTTTACTTTGGTTAGGTGGCCCCGCACAATCTCCAGAACTCAACCCAATTGAGAATTTGTAGGATGAAGTTGAACGAGCCATCAGACAGCTGGATCCACAACCCTGCAATCTCACACTCTTGGAAAATGCTATTCATCAAGCATGGTCTCAGATTCCGCAAACCACCTATGAACATCTCGTGGAGTCCATGCCACGACGAATCGACCCAGTATTAAAGGCAAAGGTGGCCCAACGAACGGGGTTGTCATAATAAAGTAGCCACTCAGTGTATATTAGTATAGAGTATATAATGATACCAACATTTTTTTTTTAAAACCGAACTGGCGAAGTAAAACATTTTTGAACCCCATTGTGTCGTTATGTAGGCACGATATCATTTCGGGTCACAGAAAGAATGCCTCAATACTCCAATGCAAGCCCATCAATGACAGGTAAGGACATGTTTATACAATAATGAGAAACGTCATCGTTAAATTCGTATACGAGTAGTTGGAAAGATTAAAAATTAATGGGTATATTACGAAAATTTTGTTGTATGTGACCTATCTTATAGACTGCCCATTAATATTTCAGCCGTTTGAGGCATTCTTTCAGTGACCCGAAAGAATGCTTCAAACGGTCGAAATATTAATGGGTAGTTATAGTTATGCATTTTATTACGATTCGTGTTATATGACAAGAAAAAATTCAGTCGCATCTTTTTCAACCGTGCATGGCACAGGTTGCAGACTAGTACTGTTTTAAGACTGCAATAGTCTGATTTTCTTCGTATTGTTTTATATTGCACGCTTTTCGTTGTCAGACAGCAACACCTCCTGTGTCCCAAGAAGAGGAGGATTTCAAGCGAAAGCGACGTTCTGTGTTTGTTGGAATTTTCAGGATGTAGTGCACTTGGATTCTGTCGCCGTGACGGAGTTGGCTAATTGCCAACCTCATGTGTGTATAGTCGGCTACTGTTGATGGTTTTAATCTGGCTGCCCACCACCCAGCGGCGGATTGAGTCAACGAAACCAGACCGGGAATTTTAACCTTTTGGTCCAATAAAGAAGCACACGTACCCACAGGAGAACGACTCACAAATTCCCTTATGAAAAGAATCCTATGAACTCCTGGATGAAAGACATTGTTAACACTAATTCACTAAATAGGCATTGTTAAAACTAATTCAGCCGTGAACAAAAGTTTATCAGCAATTTAAGGATGAAAGAAGTTTGAAAAAACTCACGATTAAATGTAAAATATCAAACCATGCGCTCTCTCTCTCTCTCTCATTCTCTCTCTCTCTCTCTCTCTCTCTCTCTCTCTCTCTCTCTCTCTCTCTCTCTCTCTCTCTCTCTCTCTCTCTCTCACACACACACACACAAAACGGGGTTCTGTACCAGATAATTATAATTATTTGGTCACAGACCGTCTACTGTGCAACGATATTCGTACCACTCCTAGATCAGACACCTTTTTCAAGTCTACCTATTATTTTGACTCATGAACTACACTGGTACCACTGGATGGGTCCCTGAACGCCAATGGCTACCTGTCTATCCTCGCTGACTACATGCATCCCTTCAGGTTGGACGTTTACCAAGGTGGTGATGGTGTCTACCAACATGACAATGCGTCGTGCCACGTCGCTAAGGGGTGCGTGACTGGTTCCAAGAACACGACAGCGATGCCTCCGTCCTCTCTTGGCCGGCGAAATCGCCCGACCCTCAGTCCCATAGAACAGCTGTGGGACTATTTGGATCGACAGGCTCGACGTGCCGGAACATAACCACGTCATATCCGCGACCTCCGTGCTCTTCTGTAGTCCGAATGGGCACGTGTACCTCGGGCAACCTTCAAGGGCCTCATTGTCCCCATGCCACGCCGTCTCGCCGCTGTCATCCGGAGCAAGGGTGGTTATTCCCATTATTACGTAGGTGGTCATAGGGTCATTCCATGTCAGATCACCGAGGCCATGTCACCCACCGAATCTGATTTTAATGAAACTTGGCAGGTAGATATACCCGAAGATATGGGAAAATCCTAAGTTTCAGTATTTTAAACTTCATAGTTTTTGAAATATAGTTCTCCAAAATTTAACTGAACACCCACTTTTGCAGCTGCGCAGTAGCATTCCACTTTTTACACAACATGCTGTAGTTTGTGTGCTACTGAATTTAGGAGAATGAAACTTTATAATCGCATGGAAAAGGGTCCGTTCATATTGAAAACTCTTTTCATTTTAACTGAAACACCAGTTAAGTGAGCGCCACCTAGTGGTGAAATGAAAAATTACAGCAAAATTTAGACATTTTATGGGAGGCTCTGTAGAATATTGCTCTGGCATGAGGGAAATAATTTTTTTTATATTGATGTTTAACACATCCTATAACATATTTGAAAACAAAATGGTGGTTAGCAGCATATTTTCTCAGATGGTTAAAATTATCTGAATTTCATAGAGGGCTCTCCTTCGACAGTTCAGCCATTTTGTTCTACAAACCTAACCCGCCACCCCCGTTTTGGATTTTATTTTGCTGAAAATTAGCATGTAGGTTTACCTAACAAAGCTGCAAAACACTGCTTCTTTTTTATCTTCCACATTCCATAGTTTCCGAGACACAGCACTCGAAAGTTAGGCCTAACCACTCGTTCAACAGCAAACTGATCGTGTTGCAAATGATGAAGTATATCATCTGGCAGCTTTTCAACTTAAATTTGTGTGTGAGTGTGTGTGTGTGTGTGTGTGTGTGTGTATGTGTGAGAGAGAGAGAGAGAGAGAGAGAGAGAGAGAGAGAGAGAGAGGGGGAGAGAGAGAGAGAGAGAGAGAGAGAGAGTGTGTGTGTGTGTGTTCACAAGATATAGTTACTCTCACATGCTGAGGGGTAAGAACCTCTGCAAAAATGAAAACAAATAGTTCGTTCATTTTTTACATAAAATTGCAACTTTCCAATTTGCTATCTTGTAGCATACCTTGAGAATAATCAAACATGCAATTTTGTTAATAAATTGCTAGCTAGGTAGCAACAAGATCCAAAGAAAAAGGTGATTTCTTGCATACCATGATTACAAGGATTTTTTTCCAGTTTTGGTACATTTCCAAATGAAATTTAGAGGCTAACTATTTTTAAACGCATTCTTTATAGTTGAAAAAATAAATTCCTATATTCTTAATAACTAATAATTTGGAATCAATTTGCAGTTTTTTTGCTCCAGGGTTTTACAATTGACAAAGTGAAACAAAATCAAATAGAAATTTTTAAGCACTGACTAATTTTTTAACTACTTTGAAACATTATGTGAAATAAATTTTTCAGAGTATCAGTGCACAAAAGCATCAACAGGAGTAACCATTTTTAGCATTGCATTGAACAAATTTCAACATATCACACGTTTGCTTTATCAGCTGATTTAATCATCACAAGGGGATTGTGGGTAGAGAAAATGTTGAAAGATAAGAACTTTCTGAAATATGTTTCAGGGAATGGAGTTTTATTTTGGGTTTTAAGCTTCGAGTCAGTGACAGTAGGGTTTTAAACCGACAGGCAATATTTATTTTCGGTTTGGTTTTCAACTGCCTATCAATGTTTAGTTTTGGTTTGGTTTCCAATCGGCTAATAAATGTTTAGTTTTGGTTTGGTTTCCAACTGCTAATATATGTTTAGTTTGGGTTAGGTTTTTCTAACTGCCAATCGAAGTTTAGTTTTGGTTCTAGCTAACAAGCCAATGAGGTTTTAGTTTGATCTTCTTTTGTTTGGTTTGTTTCACTAGTACCCTGGTCATGAGCAACCCCTTTGGTTTGCCTTTCAGTTAAGAGTTTTATCTTGCTGAGAGAGTAAGATTTAAGTTAACTGTGACTGTATTTTTGCTGAGAGGGGAAGTTTTCTTATTTTGTACATATACTCTTACTGCTTACTTCCTTAGTAATGGATCAACAAAACCTCTGCAGTGTTGGGCAGTTGACCCGAATACTATGTCACAAAACATGCTATGTGTCACAAAGGGGACTGAAAAGAGTTGATGATATAAGTGAAGTTGATAAGGAAGTACTGTGTTTAAGAGCTAAAATAGCAGACCGTGGAAGTATTGTGACATTATGTTTTCATCATGAATACAAAATTTGAGGAACAACAAAAATCATGCTGCAATCCATTTCAAGTTCATAAAGAATCTGTTAGAAGCTCTCTAAGGATGGTCAGTGAACGATTAGCAAAGTAATTTATTCAAAAACATGTTAATGTCAAACCTGGGCAGAAGATCTGTTGTAACTAGAAATAGGGCTATGAGACTAGACGAAGCAAGCTCTGAATCTGGTTTAGACATCACAGCTGCACAGTATGAAAGTGAAAGCACAAGTGACAACGAATTAACGCTACTACAAGAATGAGTAGAAAAGAAACAAACACTGGACGAAATCAATATGGGAATGAGTAATATTGGCTGTTCTCCTTTGAAGCTGTATTCTGTACCACAGCACAAAAGATTGTCATATGGAAAAAGGAAAATAAAACAAATACAGTACAATCAAGTGTTAAACATAAAGTTGCCTGTGTACTGCAACATGATTTTTCAAGCTCTTAAATTGAAGATGCCCATGAGACTAGTGCAACAAAGCAAAAGGCCAAAGATTTAGATAATCTTGTGGCTCTGATGAAAGAGAAACTTCCCACACTGAACAGGCAAAAAAAACCCCCATCCAAATGCTAACAATGGCACCTCCATCCGGGTCCCGAAAGATGTTTATTGAAACATTTCAGGTATCAGAATATCTAGTACGACAACCTAAAAACTGATTAAGAAAACAGGAATTATGTCAGTACCAGAGCCAAGAATAGGGAAAAAACTGAACAATGAAACATTGCAATTAATTTAGGGATTTTATGAAGATGACACTTCTTCTCGGCAGATGTCAGGAAAGAAGAATTTTGTAAGCATCAGAAGAAATCAGCATGTGCAGAAGAGGCTAATTTTGTGCAATCGTAAAGAACTGTATAGATCTTTTAAAAAACAAAAATATCCTGACAGAAAGGTAAGATTTTCAAAATTTTGCAGTATAAGACCAAAATGGTGTGTTTTAGCTGGTGCTGCTGGTACTCATTCTGTACGTGTGTGCACTATACATCAAAATGTTATATTACTTCTGTATACTGTTCACCATTTTACAGATGGGTGTGCAAAACAAAATCGCAAGAATTTTTTGAATTTGTGCAAGCATGAAAATGATTTTGCAATATCTGCATCATGGTCATTTTTTGCTAATAGCCACGGGAAATCAGCTTGCGATGGTATTGGTGGTACAGTGAAGCGAATTGTAAGCAGAGCATGCCTGCAACGACCTATAAAAAATCAAATCACAAAACCGATTGACGCCTTTAATTTTTGTGTTGCAAACCTAAAAAACAATGTGTTCCGCTGTATATCAAGGCCTTAAATTTAAATTGTACGAAACAACCTACGGGAACATTTTTTAGAAACATCAGTTATTCCAGGAATCAGGAGTTTTCACTATTTTTGTCCACTTTCATCAAATACCATAGGAATGAAAAGGATAAGTAGAGATGACAAATGTTGTTTGATATTTAACTTCAAAAGTAGCACTGAACTTATAAACGGCCGTAGTTGCACACTCAATGCTATGTTGCATGCTTATATGATAACTGGTTTTTTTTTTTTTGGTATAATCAGTGATATTGAAAAGGATGAAGACGTGAAAATTAAGTGTATGCATCCACATGGTCCTGCAAAGTCATTTTACTGGCTACTTCATGATGATATATGCTATGTGCCTATGCAGCATGTATTGTGTACAGTGCAAGCCCCCAATGACGACAGGCACGGCCCGATCATATTATTTTCGTAGAGTACACGAAAGCTGTTCAAATGAAGTGGTGTGCAGCACAGAAAAGTTCCCTACAGTTAGAAAGACTCCCACTGAGGCATGCATCGGAATAAACTGTAAAACAACATCTGTTATACGTGTAACTGAATATTATAACATTCAAGCAAGGAATGAATAGCAGCTTAATATTAATATGCAGGTAATTATAACTTATTCCACCATTGATTCAGGATAATGCAAATTGTAGTTAATTTAAAAAAAAGAACATTCTTTCCCTTGGGTTTTTTAGAGCTACGTGTAAAATGGCACTTATTTTAAACATATGATTTGATTTCTTACTCATCACTTCAGTTTAATTAACTGTTAATAACAGCATTTATTTATACTGAACACTGTGGTTACAGGACCGAGCTCCTATGGATCTTACGCTTAAATAAAAATATTTAAATGCTTGGATTTATGAGCCAGCACTGCACTCAATAACCGTACATGTGCACATGTTTTCAACTTAAAAGGTTAAACATACATAATAGACTCCAAGTTGAAACAGGATAAGTTTGCTGTTGAACGAGTGGTTAGGCCTAACTTTCGAGTGCTGTATCTCGGAAACTATGGAATGTGGAAGATAAAAAATTTGCAGCGTTTTGCAGCTTTGTTAGGTAAACTTACATATTAATTATTAGCAAAATCCAAAACGGTAGGTCAGGTTTGTAGAACAAAATGCCGGAACTGTCGAAGGAGAGCCCTCTATGAAATTCCGATAATTTTAACCATCTGAGATAATATACTGATAACCACCCTTTTTTTTTCAAATATGTTATAGGATGTGTTAAACATCAATATAAAAAAAATTATATCCCTCATGCCAGAGCAATATTCTACAGAGCCTCCCATAAAATATCTAAATTTTGCGGTAATGTTTCAATTTCACCACTAGGTGGCGCTCACTTAACTGGTGTTTCAGTTAAAATGAAAAAGTTTTCAATATGTAGAGACCCTTTTCCATGTGATTCCAAAGTTTAATTCTCCTAAATTCAGTAGCACACAAACTACAGCATGTTATGTAAAAAGTGCCATGCTACAGCTAGCTGCAAAAGTGGGTGTTCAGCTAAAATTTGGAGCACTGTATTTTAAAAACTATGAGGTTTAAAAAGCTGAAAATTAGGATTTTCCCATATCTTTATCGGGTATATCAACCTGCCAAGTTTCATTAAAATCCGAGTCGGTGGGTTACATTTTGCAAAAAAATCCATGGTTGTTAGACATAGAAATGACCCCATATTATTCTGATACGGCTGTGTGTGTGTGTAACATCTTAGAATAGTATTTGTGCTTATTAATTTTCCAAGAAACAATGATAGATTTAAATTGATGAAAGAAGTTTGTAAAATACTTCTAGCCTGCCCTATAATACTAGTATCCTCCCCTAAAATGTATCACTAGCTTCGGCCCTGTTTATGTTTGATTAATTATTTATTGTGAATGTTGTGTTTTTAAGTTCAGCTATTGAAGAGCATGTCTCGACTGTTAGTACTTACTTGCAGGTGATTACGCTGAAAGGAATTCAGTTGTTACACGAGAATGACTACCATCCCCAAAGATTATTTTTGCAAGCGGACATTTTCGTTCTCCTTCAGGCAGCCTTTACCATCGTACAAAATCGTCGTTTGATTCTTTTTGCTTTGGCACCTTAGTGTGTGCTTACACAGCCTATGTGTTCGATATTTGCCAAAGGACACTTATAACCATTTGCAAAGTCATCCCCGGTTCCGTCTATACACTGTTGCCAACGTCTGGGATAATAACGTTTTTTCGCGTCTCAATAATCCCAGAAACACTTTCGTGTGAAGAAACAGTGGCTGTTGTTGATTGTGAGAGAGAAAAATAAGAAGCTGTAGTTAATAGGTCCCACAGAGCTGGCACCTTAATAATGAACGTAAAACTTAATTAGGCAGCGAAGACTGAGTCTAATTGGTTTCGTAAATTACAAAGGTAAACCATCGGAAACGTAATTATTCTTGCATGACGTCTTTTGAATATTTACAGGTATAGTGCTTTATTTTTTCAACTGTCTGTAACAAGCATTCGCCTTAGCATGTCTAACGTCTTTTGAATATTCGCAGACACAATGTTTTTTCTCGCATGTACTCTTCTTCCGTAGAACGATTAGCACCACATCTAGGTGGGTTCTTTGTTACACGGATCCTCTTTGTCCGATCTTTTCTGTCTTATGTCAACTCTGTTGTCAGTTGCTTTTCCTTCACGACGTTGCTGACACAGTCTTTCCACCTACCTCACCTTCGATCTTCCTCAACACCACCGTACCATAAATTTCTGGACACCGTATGCCAAAATATAGTATGTATTTACAGAAAATGTAATATTGCGTGCTAAAGCTTTCGGCCCTTTCCGCTTCAAAGTAGTTGGTTACCAGTTCAGGCTTGTATATTGGGCGATTTCTTCTACGCATCCGACGTACCAGTTCGTCCCAGAGATTCCCTGTAGTGTTCAGGTTAAGACTCTGGAATGTGGGCAGACAAACTTCTCGGCGCTCATCCTCAAACTAATCTGTAACAAAGCGAGTAGTATGAAATGGTGTCTTGTCTTGTTGATAGAGGTGTGGGTCTTTACCGAAGTACTATCACAACGATTCAATTTGTTCCATATGTTATTTATAGGTTTCAGGCTAGGAGTCTGGGTTGTGGCGAGAATAACGTTTCGACGCCTCTATCTTCAAACCAATCTGTAACGATTGAAGTAGTGTGAAATGGTGCGTTGTCCTGATGATAGAGGTATGGACTTCCGCAAAGTACGATTCAATTCGTCCGAGAGATTCTCTATTATAGGGTTCAGGCCAGGACTATATTTTGTGGCCAGACCAACTTCTTGATGCCCATGTCCTCAAACCAATCAGTAACAATTCGTCCTAGAGATTCTCTATACCGTTGAGGTCAGGACTCTGGGTTGTGGCAAGTCCAATTTTTGAAGCCCATGTCCTCAAATAAATCTGTAAAAATGCTAGTATGAAATGATGCCTTCTCTTGTTCATAGAGGTATGGACCTTCCCCAAACTACTACCACAACATTTATTGTGCAAAATCATCCAGGGTGTTTAGGTGGTTCTCAAAATTAATGATTTTCGCCAAAACAACTAATGGGCTGAAGTCAAATCATGAAAAACAGCTACACCATCACGTTGCTTCTAACATATTCCATTGTCCGAACGTTACAGTCCAGAAGGAGTCTTCCTTCCTGCATCTGTCACTCCCAGTAGCAACTGGTACACTATGTACCGTGACTCGGCATTCCTCGTCATAGTTTACCATTGGTATACAGTTCGAGATAGACGTTCTTTGCACCAAGCTAATCGGTGTCTGGTACTAATCGAAGTAATTAGCGGCATGTGGATGGTTACTTGACCATGGTAGCCTAAGTCGTGCAGCGTCATGCTCACCGTACTGGTGCTGACATGAGTCCCAGTAGTGTGACATAGGGTTTACGGGATTTCAGAGAAACGTTGTTTTGCGTTTTGAGAAGGCAGTCGTTTGCAGAGCTATTCTGTGAGCTTAGGAGTTGTTACTGTGTCGTTTCTTGGCTTATTAGGGTTGCCTGTTACCATTTGCATATTACATCACGAACCGTCGACCTAGTGGTCTTCAGTACAGTTGAAAAATCACGTACGGATTGAATGCTTATGTGGCACCCTATCACCAAACCGCGCAGAAAATTCTGACACTGTTACCAGTTTAGGTAAGTTCTAAGTAATAAGTTCTTGTCTAAATACTCTGTCGTTGCTTCCGGATGGTGTGGTTTTCTTGGGGCCACATTCCCGGTCCCGTTCCATCTTTTGTTATGGGACAAAAACATATATGTACTAATTTTCCTCGCTGAACAAGTTTATAATTGACTTCTTTGCCCTATTGAGGGGCGAGATAGGCCCTCGATCTCCCCCCCCTCCGCCCACAAAAAAGGGGGCGAGGGGATTCTTCGTGGAGTTATTGTGTGCGCCATATGGGGTTTCCTATGCAACTGCACAAAAAGTAAATATATTACTGCCATAGTTCGTGAGATATTGGCCTGATCAATGACTTTCCTTGTAACCCTGCATAATAAAATATATCATTCATTTTTAGATATTAAGCCCAGAAATCTTCACCACATCCTATTTTGTTCTGCTGGTTAGGAAAGCTTAGCTTGCTTGTCGTGTTTGCAGTGGTTATATACACACTGAGCCAAAAAATATGAATCCTTATTTTGTATAGAGAATCGCAACAGACGTGCGATGATTCGTAGATTTTCTAGGCGCTAGATCATAAGGTAGCCCTTCCTGAAGCAAAATATCGCAGAACTGTTTCAGTTTTGACGGAAGAAGAAATCGACGCTCAGAAGCACTTTTCAACGTGTCTCATAAATTTTGAATAGGATTGAGATCAGTGGAGTGTGCGGGCCATGGCAGGTGAAGAAATCCTGCTCTTGCGCATCCAACACGCGCACGACCCTGGCACGTGATGCCGTTTTATTGTCTTTCATAAAGATGCCGTCACATAGAAGAAAGGAAGTGTAACATTTCATGATGTACTTCATCTTTTGCAACGCTAAAGTATTTCCAATACATAATCTCACCTTCCATTGATATCAGCGGACTCGGTCCATTCCAACAGAGCATAACCCATGGCTTGGTGCAAATTCCATATGCTTGGATTGTGTTGTAATTGTTTGGCCTTCGTCTGTTACTACCCAGTGTATTAGTTTTTTTTCTCCTATACCCATTCGCAATTGGACTGAGATCAGGAGACTGCGGGCCATTAGAGGTGAAAGAAGCCCTGCACTTGCTCATCAAACCATTTGTGCACGATTCTAGCTCTATTTCTTGTTGCATTGCCTTTCATGAAGATGCCATCACTTGCAAGAGGAAAGTATGCCATTTCAGACTGCAATTAATCCTCTGCAACACTTAGGTATTTCCTGGATATCATCTACTCTTCCAGTCGTATCAGAGGACCCATTCCGTGCAAACAGAACATTCCCTATGGCATAGTGTCATCTCTAGATTGTCGGATTATATCATAGGTTTTTGGTCATTGTGTGTAGTTATAGTGCTCTCGCATTCTTCAGATTGTCTTATGTGCTTGATCCAAAACACTTGAACATCTAAGTAACTAACTGAAATAATGGCCAAGGTCACATTAACCCTTTAACGACCATAACGCCCAAAACGCTCGTACGTAAAAACGGCCATAGCCGCCCGAAACGCCTGTCTAGAGTGAGTCAGATTTCCTACCCGTACTTGTTCTTCAAATTTTCTCGACCTTTGAGGGAATCAGCCAGAGTCACCCTCAGTCACTACTGTTGCTATTAAACAAAGAAGTGAGACAACTGACAGTTTTGGGTGTTATGGTATTTAGATTGATACAAGATTTTGGGGTCATAGTCGTTAAAGGGTTAAAGATAAACTTAAGTAACAATTCTAACTACAGTACAACTCGCTTATAACCAGGAGCTTGGAACCGATGCAAACCCTTGCTGTATCCGTTTCCGAGTGAAAATTCCCACCGTGTAAACATACGCTTGTATGTTTATATTACATAACGGCTTGTAATACTTGAAAGATTTAATTAACTACATTAGCGTTATAGTTAATCCATTAAATCTTTTCAATAAATTCAACTTATCGGCCACATGAGACTGACCGGTGTTTAACAACATACATGAATCAAAAGTAGCACCGATCCTTTCAATGTAGCGTTTACTTGTAAGATGAAAGAAGCAATGGGCAGAATTCCAGGAATTGTTATCTCCTGTTTCCCCTCAGTCCACATTCGCATTCCACTACTTCCCTATTCCTCTCGGCAATCATCCCCCAGAAATCTACTTACATGTTCCCCACGCATATTCTTCTTTTGCCTATAGGAGTAGGTGGCCTGTTTTGAACTCTGCTGCTGCGATACACCCAATGCATAGCCCCTTGAAGTGGTTGGCGGAGAGAGTCTCTTCCACAACTCGCTTGTTGAGCATTTGATATACTCTCGCCGTACTACTTTTCTATCAACATACTTCCACCATACAAACAATTGCAATTTCGTTCTGTATGCCATCATTTTTATTCCTTCATTGCAAGAACAGTGCGCAGCAGTTTTTCTCTTCCTCTTTAAACATGGAATTTCATGAAATTCTGTTTCTTTGCTTGTTAAACGTGATCATCGTAGCTATCTTCTCCCTCGTTACATCTGGGGAGCTTCATTAAATTTTGTTCGTTAAAAACGATCGAATTGGCTTTGAATTAACATTATACCAAGCAAAAGTTCCTGTTTTGCTAGCTAAATCAGAGATCTCGCTAAATACGATCTCTTTATAAACGAATTCTGTTGTATTTAAGATCATGGAAGTCACTCTGTTATGGAACGTGTTATAATATCACAAGAATGCAGCAGCGACATGACCTTGGTAGTTCTGACGTAATTCTAATTTAACTTTGGTTTTTAGTTTCCTTTCCCTTCCTAAGTTTTGAGTTCGCTTTCTTTAATGGTTTCAACCTTAAAGTTACATTTTCTCCCTCACTGAATGTTTTTTGGCAACAGTCTTGAGGTCATTTCTGAATGACGTGTGTATGTTTTGACAATGTAAGTAAGATGCATGTAATGAGTGGAGCGAGCAGTATTAAGTACGGGTAGGTTAGTGCACTCTTGCGTTGTACGCCCTACCTTCACAGCTAGCTGTATATACCCTTTGCCAAAAAGATAGTATATAGCTAATCTGAAGTTTTAGCTGAAGCTATTTTACTACCAGACACTATCCTGGCGATTCTCGCTGGTCAGTGTTAGTCGGCGAACTGGCGTACTCGAAAGTAGTCCGCGCGCTACAAGTTGTCTGGAAACTGTCCTGATGGCCAATTCCGTACCTACAGACGACTCGTCATGGTTGGTTGTGAGCGATTACTTCGGTTCTGTTCGTGCGGTTGTCACAATTGTTCGAACCGTGCGTTCTGTCGTTGCTCTCGGTCCTTTTACTGCAGAGTTATGTATATACACAGTCGAGTCACATTATTGTGACCACCTTTTATTTTGACGTCAACAGTGCGTAGCCAATGAAGGAAAGCCCGTGTGGTGAGCTGGCTTGGTGGGTATATAAGCTAAGCTGTAGGCATTCTGAAAACAAATCACTCGTTGCTGTCATGGATAAAAAGACCGATTTATCAGATTTCCAAAAAGAGATGATTATCGGCTTTCGGGCCAAGGGTGGCAGTATTTCTGAAACAGCGCAGTTTGTGAACTGTTCGCGTGCTGCTGTGGTTAAACTGTATCGTGATTGGAGAAATGGCACCATTGCGAATAAGCGACGTTGAGACTGCGGAGCATCACGTGCCATTGGTGTGAGAGGTGAACGTCGGCTTCGAAGGTCCTCAAGGCCGATCGACACGCTACAGTGGAGCAACTCACTGGCCGAATGAACCAGGGGCTACCGGAAGTTTGTCTAAAACGACAGTTCAGCGAACCCTGCTGCGTATGGAGCTCTGATGCAGACGGATGGTCACTGCATCTATGCTAACGAAGGTGTATCAGCAGAAAACGCTTATATTTGCACGGCAATATCGGAATTGGATCTCCGCTGGTTTGCAAAGAACAGATTCTTTGATGAGTCATGTTTTCAGCTTCATCGAACGGATGGGCGTTGGCGTATAAGGTGAGAAACATAGCAGAACAAACACTCTTCAACCATTGATGGAAAAACACAAGCTGGTGGAGGCAGAGTTATGGTCTGGGGAATGTTTTCGTGGCATTCTCTGTATCCACTCATACCTGTGAAAGGCACTATGGACA
Organism: Macrothele yani; assembly: GCA_039090855.1. NCBI lineage: Eukaryota > Metazoa > Arthropoda > Arachnida > Araneae > Macrothelidae > Macrothele > Macrothele yani. The sequence continues at coordinate 24,177,411 of CM077006.1, read as the reverse complement.
GAGTTCGTTATGAATCCAACCTTGCAGACCACGTGCACCTATACATGCTGATTGTTTTCCTTTGGGCGGATGGGATCTTCCAGCACGACAATGCGACGTGTCACACAGCTAGAAATCTTCGAGAGTGGTTGGAAGAGCACAATGAAGACTTCAAAGTACTTCCCTGGCCCCATAATTCCCCAGACTTAAACACAATTGAGCATCTGTGGGACCACCTCGATCGTGTTATTCGCTTTATGGATCCTCCACCACGCTCCCTAAAGCAGCTGTCAGACGCGCTGCAGTCCGCATGGCTCCACAAACGCATGAACACCTTCCAGCCCCTTATTGAGTCAATCCGAGCCCGTCTAGCTGCTGTCCGCGCTGCACACGGCGGTTACTCTGGATTTTAGCTGGTGGTCACAATAAAGTGAATCGACCGTTTATATATATATATATATATATATATATATATATATCATCATCATCATCATCGTCAACCATTATCAATCCACTGCTGGACGAAGGTCTCCCCAAGTTTCCTCCACAACGGTCTGTCTTGTGCCAGTCTCCTCCATGTCACTCCCGCATACTTTCGAATTTCATCCACCCATCTCCCATGTGGTCTTCTTCTGGGTCTTTTCCTGTCCCTTGGAATCCAATCTAAAATTTCGGCTGTCCACCGATGGTCTGTCCTTCTGGCAGTATGTCCAGCCCATTGCCATTTCAGGGATTTAACTCTGATCTTGATGTCGTCCACTCTTGTCATTCTTCTGATCAACGAGTTCCTCTTCTTATCTCTCCTGGTTACACCAAGCATGCACCTCTCCATGCTACCTTGAGTTGTCTGCAGCCTTTGTATGTCTCTTTTAGTTAAGGTCCACGTCTCTGCACCATACGTAAGCACTGGAAGGATGCATTGATCAAACACTTTTCTTTTAAGACATAATGGCTTATTGCTCTTGAAAATTATGCTGTTTCTTCCAAAAGCTCTCCAGGCAAGTTTTGTACGCCGATTAGTTTCTTCATCAGTGTGACCCTCACTTGATATTTGCTGTCCAAGATAAACGCACGTGTCTGTTATCTCCAGCTTTTTTCCATCAATCGATAAATCTTCATTTCTTGTAAAAGCATTGTACATCACTTTTGTCTTCCGAAAGTTCATTTTTAATCCCACTTCTTTACTCTTGTCAGCAAGTTCCTGGATCATACTCTGCAGCTCTGATGGGGTAGTTGCAAAAATGACTACGTCATCAGCAAAATGAAGGTGGGTTAGATAATCTCCATTAACCTTTATCCCTTTGTTTTCCCAGTTCAGTGATTGAAAGACATTTTCCAATGTGGCATTAAAGAGCTTCGGACATATGGTGTCACCTTGCCTCACTCCCTTTCTAATTTTTATGTGTGTTGTATTTTAAAACAGCCGAATCTTTGCACTTGCATTTTCATAGATGTTATTAATAGTATTAATGTATGCGTCTTCAATACCGCAGGATTTCAGAGCCATTGTAACTGTTGATGGTTTTACCGATTCAAAGGCGTTTTCATAATTGATAAAAGCCATGCACAATGGAAGTTCCTATTCCCTCACTCTTTCAATTAGTTCTCTCAGTACGTGGGTATGATCTATAGTTCTGTAGCCATCCAGCTTGTTCTCTCGGTTGAGCCATGTCCAGTGTTACCTTCAAACGGTGTGAAAGAACTTTAGTGAAGATTTCATAAACCACTGATAGGAGGCTGATAGGTCTGTAGTTCCTGAGATCCTCAATGTCACCGGTTTTATGTGTGGGGTCTGCTTCTGGGTCTTTTCCTGTCCCTCGGAATCCAGTCTAAAATTTCGGTTGTCCATCGGTGGTCCGTTCTTCTGGCAACATGTCCAGCCCATGAAGGAGACAGGCCCAAGACAGACAATTGTGGAAGAAATTCGGGGAGACCTTTATCCAGCAGTGGATTGATAATAGTTGATGATGATATATAGATATAGATATATATGTACACACAACGCAGGTCATTCAAAAAGTTTTTTCGCGGTGCTTATCGTAAGTTATATGGTTCTAAGTCATATAGAAATCATATAAATGTGTTACGGAAACGTATAATTTACTCACTTACAGAAAGTGTTGAAACTGTCGTTCTTCAGTTAGGCATACTGATTTACACATGTTTTCAAACACATTTAGGAGAATCAAAATCTGTCCTTAGTAATGTTGTTCCACTTAATTTTGATGATCAACATTTCTGACATAAGTAATTTGTTGTATGTTTAATTTCAGTTTTTGCTGTGTTCTTGATAACATATCAAGCTTCAGAATATGCTTCACAGCAACACTAATTTTTACTGGCGTCTGATGAGTTAAATGTTTCCGAAACGTGTAGGTTGATTCCATCACTGCCTCACAGAAGGCAGGACCATTCATGAAATCAGCATTCACATTTTGGGAACTTTCAACTCATCGCAAGCTTGTGAAAATTGGTGTTGCTGGGAAACATATTCTGGGTTCTTAATGAGACGAAACAAACTTCCAGAATCCATATTTCCCCCTTTTTGTTTTCAACAAGCACGTATTTGTTGGCCTTGACACCTTTTTAATCTTCTTTATATTATATTCATCCATATTAATAAATAAGGCTTTAATTCCGACGTGACATGCAATGGAACGGGAGGTTAGCACGTCAAACGAAAACCTATGAATACTCGATGCGATGTGAAAAGTAGCTCTCAGTCTTACAGTGTGACAAGCGGAGTGTAGGAGAGTAAATCAGCAGAGAAGCAGGCGAACAGTCATTTACCTGTACATTGCTTCGGACAATCGCACTGAAAACAAACGTAAAGTAAGTATTGTTTTACGTTGTGGTGTCAGTGAGTCTAGAGTCGGCGTCGTATCGTCGGTCGGTAGTCATCTTATTTCGGTAAAAAAGAGATGGCAATGTTTTTGTATAACAAATCATTTTTCACTCCCCTGGTACCAGTATGGAGCACAAAATTCCACGGTATTCATTATTCATTGAAATATTTCTTTTTCTTTTTAAAAATAAAACCGAAATAAAACCAGATCGAAATCTGGTCAGAAACACCTTGAACCGACTCGTTTGACCCACGAGAAATTGCTGACCCGTTTCCACCCGCGTGCCGCTGGGTTGTGCGCTCCTCGACACATTGACGCGAACATCGTCCTATTTCCGCGTCACACCGAGCCAAACGCCTGGCGATACGGCGACTTGATCGACCGGCCTATCTCAGCCCATATACTCCCTCAAATTCTCTCAAATGTTCGTACGATGCACGGATCCGACGTCATGGCATCCTCACAGTCCGTGGAGGTCAATCCAACCGCAATCCGATGTCACAACTGTCCCTACGTGCGAGCTTTGCTCTTGATATACCCTCCTTAATGCGGGGCTCCGATGAGTTCTGGCGGGCCATTATTTCGTCATCGGTCTTTGTTTTTTAATTATTTTCATATTCGGCCCTGAGGTACTAGCATGCGGAGTTTCATCAGAATGGAACGACGTAATCGGGGTGCTTCGTTCTTTTTGGCAAAGAGTATACACTGAGTGGCCACTTTATTATGACCACTTGATAGTTTTAAGCAAATGAGCTATGGCTACACGCCACGCTGTTGCCGCCAGAGGGCGATGCTAGTATAAAAAGGGAAAGCTTAGTGCTTGCGACAGTAGTAGAGTGATTTTTGGGCGACGAGATCTGTAAAAAATGCGATTTGACGGACCTTCAACGTGGGATGATTGTAGAAGCTCGGAGCCATGGAGCGAGTATCACCGAAACCACCGCATTCGTGAAATGTTCCAGAGCAGCTGTTAAAGTGTTTAAAGACTGGACTGTCAGCCAAAAACCTGGGTCCCTCGTGCAACGTGTGGTCGTCATCGACTAGTGACTGCTCGGGCTAAACGGAGTGTGTCCAGACTGGTAACAGACAACAGAAGCGCAACAATGCAGCAAATTACAGATCATCTTAAACAAGGATCCCCTCAAATGATCTATGCACGCACTGTTCGCCGTACATTGCCTCGGATGGGATATGGCAGACAAAGGTCTGTCGTTTAAAATGCTCTTCAAGCTCGTGAAATGATGGTGGGAGTGATCCCGAACTCCTCGGCCACACTAGTCACACTTCGACCTTCTTCCACCTTCCCAATGACGCGACCTCGGGTAAAGTCATCCAGATGTTGTCTACTGGATTGCCTGTTGGCCATATCACACGGTGGCAGCAACTCAACGTCGTTCAAACCGATGTACACCGTGCAATAGCTTTCACCGAATTGCCGAGCGTACACCGCCCGTGTGCTTTTTATACCCTTCCGACACTCCCCCTCCCCCTACGTCATGCTGCATATATGCCCTACCGTACCGGACCCTAGTCTATCTCCTGAGTGGCCTTTCGGTCCGTTCTGCCTGCTCGTTCCTCTGTTATGCTAATTTCTCCTCTTCGTCCTTAATTTTTGCACACCAGTGTATTTCTGCTGCTATGTCACGACACGTGTTTCGGGAGTCCGCTTCCAACACACGCTCACAGTACATCTTCAACAACTGCAACATATCGGTGACCACGTGCTTTGTATTGCAGGTCCGTATCTCCGCTTCGAAACTTCACAAACCATCGCCGAATGGTTCGTTCGTTGGCTGTATTCTCACCAAATGCTGTAACGTTTCGAGCGGCAATTCAAGCAGAATCGCCCAGTTTAAATTCAAACAGGAAGATGACTCTCAAATCCGGCGTGTGCATGTTTCTTTTGCAAGCCACGTTACGTCCAAACAAGCCACGATTGAACCTTGTTATTCACACACACGTGCTAGCTATTTATAGTAACTCTGTGACGTAATACTCACAACACCTGTGGGTGGTTCCATTCCGCCTTGGTGGGGGGCCTGTTTTTCGTTCGCGCTGGACATTTCATTCCTAGTTGTCCGGAGCATAACATTAAGATATTCCAGTATCGCAGATAGTACGGCAAGTGATGTTTATCGGTATATGATCATGAGTAGAGGATTTTAGGAAGGGAGTGTCTGACCCCAGGTCTTGAACAACCCTTTAGAAATAGGAAGCTTGGTGATTTTGTGCTAGAGTGCCCCGATAGGAAAGTCACACGAAAGCGAGGTAGAAGACGCCCTTATTTACTACCATGGGACCAGTACCCGGGGTCCGACGGCTTAACGTGCCCATCCGACGCACGGCAGATATTTAGTGGATCGAGCGTTCATACCTGCCTGGGATCGAACCTGAGGCCCTTTCCGTGGCAGTCACGAACGTTGCCCACTAGGCCACCCGTGGCCCACTTTATCGGTATAACAATTTAAAAAGCATTACATAGTATGAAATTAACAGTACGGAATAAGCAGTGAATCAATCATCTGACGATAATATCAGTACCCTATACAATCTCTACGTTGTCGCCACATGCTCTACAGCACTTTACGTTTTGCCCTCGACCACGTTTGATTTTCGTTGATTCACAGTCAGCGTTGCCGCAATCTACGAAGGAGGGCAGGGAAGTAATGTGCCTTTCAGAAGGAAAGTCGCGGAGAAATAAGATTTATATAGGAACTCGAAACGAAAGTTAACTAACTCGGCGATATAGGTCACACATTGTTTTAATTTTATTTCCTGCCAGGGATAATTATCTTTTTACTACCAAACACGTGACTTTAATTTCGCAATAAGCTTTTGTCTGGTCTTAATCCTACCCAGTTGGCTCCTCTCGAAACTAAGTTTTGCTCCATTCATGGGATGACGTCTAGTTCTTGCGAGATTTCATGCTGCCTTGTTTTTTTTTCTTTCTTTCCGTATCTAATGCATAATTTAGTTTTTATCCTTATCGTTCATAAAAATTGACTCGTAATATTGAATTCCCCGTTAAAAAATAAGGCGCTGGTTTTATAATTATATCTGTAATTGAAAAATAAATCGATCAGGTTTTTCTTTGAAAAAAGATGCCGGAGAAAAGTTCTTGTGACTTCTAATGCGAGTTTAATAAGCCTTGTGGTGTCTTATGACAAAGGATATTGAGGGTGTTTGAAGTACCTCGTCGAGGATGTAGCTCAACTAGATAATTTTCTTCTTTCGAAAATGGCACACACACACACACACACAAAAAAGGAAGCGCTGGAAAAATTAATATTTCACTTGAGTCATTCTCTGTTCTTAAAGAGAAGTGTAACATAAATTAAGGAAAAAAAATTCATGTTTCGAGGAATGGAACTCCATATTCGCTAATGTCATTTCTTTGTGAATGAAAAATAAGTGTTTTTTTTTAATATAATACTCTGTACAGATTATGTTCACTGCGTTCTTTGTGAGTTGTGTTAGGTCGTTTGGGAATATATTTTTATTTCATTGTATTTTTGCCTTGTTCAAACCTCGTTTCGGATAGAGAGTTAATTAAATGTACAAGTCATTTTTTTCTAACTCTCGCTCATCAGAAGTGAAAGGAAAACTTTTGCCGTGATTAAAATGAATTTAATTCAACTCAGCTGCAAAACAGATGTGCCTGCGTAGTTACCTGATGTAATTGTACTGGGTATTTTAGTGCTATGAGGAACATTTTAATTAAAAACTATCTGCAATTTCATAGCTTAAAGTTGAAACGAAATTGCCATTCATTTGCATTTCATTTTAACTAACAATCGCTCATAAATATTCTAGCGCGATCACAACGTCATTTTTCGAACAGACATTCGTTATATTAGGTGTACAAATAAGCTTTAAAGCGTTTTAAGACAACGCAGCATGTAATTTGAGAGAAAACAACAAAACATTTACGAATCAAAATATGCGCAGTCATTATCTATCACCCTTCCGCCATCGGTCGGGCAGCTGACGGATTCCAGCCACGAAGAATACTTCGTCATGTGACGCGAATGAAATTGTGAACCCATTTTTGCAGTTAGTCACATGCTCGGAACCGTACAGCAGACAAACCTTGTTGCATCGAACGCAACAAATGATAGTCTGAAGGGGATATGTCGGGACTATACGCCCGGTTTCCAAAACTTCCCGGCCAAGCGTCAATAACGTTTCCTTGACCGATTTGGCCACCAGCAGCCTAGCGTTGTCATGCAGTAATTTCACGGGACGCAATGTTTTGCCTGTGAATGGACGTTTCCGACAGATTCCCTGGCTCAATCGCAGCAATTGTTGCTTGTAACGATCAGCAAAAATGTTTGACCCTGTTGCAATAGCTCGTAACAGAGCACCACACCTTTAATATCCCACCAGATGCACAGCAGAACTTTCTTGAAGTGAATATTGCGTTTCGGTGTCGACGTCGTTGCTTCACTGGGGTCTACGTAATGTTTTTTCCGTTTGGGATTGTCGTACCATATCCACTTTTCATCATCCATGGCTATTACCACAAGAAAGACTTTGTGTCGTTTATTCAACTGATTCAAACACTTCATAACACGATCATCCTTGTTCCCCTGGCTCAGGACAAGTGGCACCTATTTTCCTTCCCTCTGACCCTTTCCCATTGCACGTAAAGATTGGAAATGGTATGTTGAGTTACTCCCAGTTGTTCAGCTAGTTCTTTTTGCATTTGAGACGAATCTTCATCCAGCAATGCTTGCAGTTCCTCATGTGCAATTTTCTGCGAGGTGCCGCTAGTTCTCGATCGCTAACATTAAAATCACTTGCTTTAAACCGGCCAAACCAAAACTCATACGTGCCTCTCAGTACAATATTCTCTTCCAGAACAGAACAGATCCATGCTCATGCTTTTGCTGCACTTTTTTGATGAATTTCGTAACGAATGCAATGTCAAAAAAATTCAGTATCGCTTGCCATCTTTCTCCTACCAATGTGTAATTGCGTTTGACTGTTGGGCAAACTTGTGTGTCACATTTTATACACTGTAGCAGTTACGGTCACTTCACAACAACGCAAGGGAATGTCGGATATGGAAATGAGCGGTAACGTCTCACAAAAAACGCTTTAAAACTTATTTGTGCTCCTAATAATATGGATTTTTCTGAAGCACGCGGAGTAATTACCATTTCGGAAGATTTGTACAGAAGAAAATGGGTTGCTTGAACATTTGAACTACCTGAAAAAATTCTTTTATCTTTCGATTCCATTTATGTCTAAGAGTATTTTAGATATAGTTACTTTTTCAAATTACGCATAGGTTTTCCGCTAGGGGGCGTAAAGGTAAATTACATTTTTCCCGATAGCATTTCTTCTAAAACTCCGATTTGAAAATTTTTGTCTTCAGCGGATACACCTCCTAATGAAATCTTTTGCATATAATTTCAAATTTTTGGTAAAGAATAATTTGGCCAACAGGGGGCGTAAGTGGTAATTTTTGCTTCTGATGTATTTGCCCTAAAATCTGAGCTTCTAAAATATTGATTGAAAAAATTCTTTCGTGGACTGATGCCACTCACATCGATAAACCTTTGAAGAATATTTTCTTCTTAAAATATTCCACAGTTTGTCCGCCAGGGGCGTAGATGTATATCTTATTTTTGTCAATATCTCTACTTCTAGGAGTCCGATTTGAAAAATTCCTTCTTTGTTGGATAGTGTTTTCAGTGTGACTTGTTTTTCATATAATTTCAAAATTTTCAAGTAATTCATAGACTTTCCGCTAGATTGCTTCCCCTCTATATCTCTGCTTCTTAATATCCGATTTGAAAAATTCTTTCTGCACCGAATACAGCTCCTCGTGGGAAATCCTTTGCTCCTAATTTCTAAATTTTGTAAAAAATGGTTTGTCCACCAGGTGGCGTAAGTCTTAATTTCCGCTTCTGATGTATTTGCAGCAAAATATGAGCTTCTAAAATCTCGGCCGCCCCGGTGGCGCAGTGGTCAAAGCGATGGCCTCTGATCATTCGTCCGTAAGGGGTCCGGGTTCGAATCCCGTGAGGCATGGATGTTGTGTTTGTCTTACGGCACTGACTCTTTCGCTTCCTTGGAACCAGTGACCCAAAATTAGGGACGGGCGACTGCTTATAACCCATTGAGTTGCTCACGGTGGTCGTTAAACCTCCAATCAAAAAAAAATCTCGATTGAAAAAAATTGTTTGTTGACCGATACTACTCATGTCGACAAACCTTTTAGGAACATTTTGTTCTTGAAATAATGCATGGTTTCTACGCCAAAGGGCGTAGATGTATATCTTATTTTTGTCAATATCTTGACTTCTAGGAGCAAGATTTGAAAAATTCCTTTTTTGTCGGATAGTGCTTCCCATGCGAAATGTTTTTCCTGTAAATTCAAAAATTTCAAGTGAATCATAGACTTTCCGCTTGGTGGCAGAAAGGTAAATTGCGTTTTCTGCGGTATTTCTGCTACTAAAACTCCGATTTGAAAAATCCTTCCTGTATCGCATACGAGACCTGATGGAAATTTTATTTCACATGATTTCTAATGTTTGGTAAAGAATGGTTTGGCCACCCGGGGCATAAGTGCTGATGCATTTGTAGCAAAATCTGGGCTCCTGAAACCTCGACTGAACTTTTTTTTTTCTTGGACCGATACCGCTGATATGGAAAACTTTTTTGAGAACAATTTCTTCCTAAAATAATGCATGGTTTTCCCACCAGCTGACGTAAAGACACTTTTTTTTTTTTGACTATATCTCTGTTTTTAAGAGTTCGATCTGAAAAATTCTTTCTGTGTTAGAGAGCGTTTCCGGTGCGAAATGTTTCTCATATAAATTCACGTTTTTCTTAACGACAAATCTGCAACCAGAGAGCGTAAGCTCACGATTCCGTTTACAGCAATATCTGAGAGATTAAAACCCCGATTAAAAAACTTCTTTCTTCCATCAGATACTATTGCATTCCATACCGGTTCCATTGACTTGGAATAGCTTTGATAAATTTAATTTGGGTCAGAACGGATTCAAAAGACGAGCTTACTACACCCGAAAATTCGGTGTCATCTTTCTTGTTTCTCATCGTATGGTTATGCTAATAAATCCTGCTACCTTATAACGAAGTAAATTTCTCCGTCATTTTTGGTCTACGCCGGGATTCGAACCCGAGGCCGCTTATTCCGGAACAAGTCGCTCTACCAACTGAGCTACGCAGACATTTCTTCTGATTCCTATCTGCCTTTATGTCGTGTGCGTCCTGCTGGCAGGTACGCCACAACCTAAAATGTACCGAAGAAGTAAAAACTTTCCATAATTTTGCTCTGAAAAGGCCGAAAGTTTTAAAAGAATGTCTGTATAATACGGAACGCGATGATTTGCATCCCAATGAGCTTCCTCGAATATGTTCTGCTCACTTAAAAGAGGAAGATTTTGAATATAATGGCACTAAGAATAGAAGGCGGTTAAAACCTGGTAGTATTCCTTCGATATTTAATTTTTCAAAATGAAAAAATAAATGTGAAAAGGGAAGATGCATTACAAATTTAGATCGGCAAGTTGCGAATGAACTTCTACGTTTTTTCTCCAAAGAACGAAACATACCAATAATTTTTCCTTTTCTTAATATTACGCATTCATTTTATTTTTAAGTAGATTGCCTAGCGGGTGACAATGGGAAGTTGTTTTTAAGGTTCTGAAAAAATGGGCTGTGAAATACACAAAGAATATTTACAGCCCGAGCTTGAAGATTTCCGTTTAATTGGCGTAAGAGTACAAAATAACAAGTTAGTAAAATCATGCAATGCATTGATTATGATATGCTTTCCAACATACCAATCATTACTCCAGTTATAGGTGGATAATAGCTGTGGAATAAATCTCGTTCCTGTGCCCTGACCTTTGACTCTATTTCGATGATATTAAACAGAACTGGTTCAGTGTGCCTCTAGAACAACATAAAGTTTTGTCGCAATCGAAGCTCTTTTACGTAAATTATGACGCATAAGGGCGATGGAATGGATCCCACTCCTGTGTCCTGAACTTTGACTTCATTTCGTCCATTTTCAATAGGGTTCCTCCTCAGGTTGTCCCCTACCACATAATAAAATTTCTTCGAAATCGAACCATTTGTACGCGAGCTATCGTTCGGGCAGACAGAGTTTTCGGCAGGAGAATGACAAGTAATAACAATTTAAGTGATTTTCAATGCGGTGTCATAGTTGGCGCTCGTGAGATGGGCCATAGTATTTCGGAGGTAGAAACGAAGTTCGGATAGAGAGACGGACAAAGCTGGAGCATATACGCGTCTTGAATTTACGGTTGGAAAGCGTAAAAAAAAAAAACACATATCTCTAGCTTTCACCGCCGAAGACGGGCGGCTATGTTTACAAAGTTGAGTACAGAATCATATTTAACTTCGGTTTGTTCCCATATTACCTCCCAGCAAAAACAGTCTTGCTGGCCCATCACTATGTTGCCGCTGCCGAACCGTCAATATAATGTCCGGGCGGTCAACAGAAGGGCCAGCAGTTCAAGCCAAGAGCTGGCCAACAGTTGGCACCCCATGAATTGTCATATGCCGCAACAGGGCCATCAGTTGTCCATGACAGGCATTAGCTGCCACAAGTGGCCCTTCAAGCACGTGCCAGAAATGATGGCTAGCCTAATGTGGTCCGCTAGTTTGCCGGTAGTGGCAACCGGCAACCACGTGACGTAACTGGTGGCTTGCCGAATCTTGTCCGCCAATTTCCCAGTAGTAGCCATAATAAAAATAAAATAAAATCAGGATATCCGCAGTTTCCCAAAGACACAATTTTTTTATTTTACTCTTACGAAACTTCTGAATTATCGCACTGCGCTGTGGAAATTTTCTCAACAGACCGGAAGAACGCCCACTTACATCTGACTGGATTTGAACCAGGGCCTTTGGCGTGGCAGCTGAGCTCCCTACCGACCGGACTAACTTGCCACGCTAGAGTTATGCTTGAAGCTGTCTGTTTTGTACATAATGTGTAATCGAATGCTTCACTCTTTCATTTTACAATATTGCGAGGTATTTTTCATAAAAGTCAGTTTCATATAATTCATAAATTAATTTTTTCAACGTAACGAAAGTTTTTTTTTACCTTAAGGGAACTTCACTCATTTGCAAGGAGTGTACTTACTTAGAGTCGCTTTCCAAAGTTTTGTACTGTCCTTGTCGTCTTGAAAAGAGATTGTTGAATAAATATATATTAACCCGGGTTCATGTCACATTCCGTTACATTTTTAACCTTGTATCTTTCCTTTCCGTTGTCCGAAGCTACATTTGTTTTAAAGAGGAAAGATATTTTATTTTACTTCTCGTTATTTTCACAAGCCAATTACTCCTAGTCTTGTGTATTCAACCCATGGATGAGTACACCACATGGCGTTGCTTTTTTTTTCTTTCAAATAATTAATAAATTTTGTACGCGTATAATTCTTTTTTCTTCCAACAAACGTTGTTTTAATGGTTTTCCAGGACATTTGTTTCAAGCGGTTTCAAATTTTTCTTTTTATTCATCCACTCCATTCCATGAATTGTTATTCATGGGAATGGAGTGGGTGTATTTCATAGCTGTAATCTAGTATTTCACGGCTGTAATCTAGTATTTCACGGCTTAATCTGATATCTTCGTCGACGTAGAATTTCATTAGGAAATTAATTCGCCTCTCTAAATATGGATTTTTATTCCTAACATCCACTAAAATAACACGATGGCGATAGCGTCGTCTTCAACTAACTGGTACCATGAGAGACACAGCAAGCGTTGCTTCTGCGCATGCGCAGTCCCGTTGCTTCCACCTGCTGTTGGGGTTGCATTGGTTGCCCGCAACGGGCCACTAGTGGCACTTGCTTGCATGTCCACAATTCACGGCGATGATGAAGGGCCATCAATGGCTCGCGAACTGATAGCGCTGCCACCAACGGACCAATACCGGGCCGTGAGCGGCAGATTTCAGCCAGCAGTGACCCATCACTGCCAGCTGGTGGCCAGCAGTTTCCCTGCACTTGTTTTTGCTGGGCTGTTTACCTGGAGTTCTAAATATTTCGTTTTGTCATAAAGAAAAAAATATCCAGGTTTATGTTTCAGATGTTTCGCCAATAGCTAGCAATAAAAACATAAAACGTTTTTTAGACCGTATCTGAGAAATGCTTCATTCAAAATTTCACCATGACAAATCAGCAAAAACACAAGTGCTGGGAAACTTCTGGCCACCAGCTGGCAGTGATGGGTCACTGCTGGCTGAAATCTGCCGCTCACGGCCCGGTAGCGGTCCGTTGGTGGCAGCGCTATCAGTTAGCGAGCCAGTGATGGCCCTGCAGCATCGCCGTGAATTGTGGGCCTTCAAGCAAGTGCCACTAGTGTCCCGTTGCTGGCAACCAATGCAACCCCAACAGCAGGTGGAAGCAACGGGACTGCGCAGAAGCAACACTGCTACTGCGCAGTCTCGTTGCTTCCACCAAAGACGACGCTATCGCCATCGTGTTATTTTAGTGGATGTTAAGAAAAAAATCCATATGTAAAGAGGCGAATTAATTTCCTAATGAAATTCCACGTCGACGAAGATATCAGATTAAGCTATGAAATACTAGATTACAACCATGAAATACACCCACTCCATTCCATGAATTGTTATTCATGGAATGGAGTGGGTGTTATTCATGGAATGGAGTGGGTGAATAACAAGAAAAAATTGAAACCGCTTGAAAAGAATGTCTTGGAAAACCATTAAAAAAACGTTTGTTGGAAAAAATAAAAAGAATTATACGCGTGTACAAAATTTATTAATTATTTGAAAGAAAAAAAAAGCAACGCTATGTGGATATAATGTACTCCTCCATGGGTTGAATACACAAGACTGGGAGTAATTCGCTTCTAAAAATAACGAGAAGTGAAATAAAATATCTTTTCCCTTTAAAACAAATGTAGCTTCGGACAACGGAAAGGAAAGATACAACGTTAAAAATGTAACAGAATGTGACATGAACCCGGGTAAATATATATTAATTCAACAATCTCCTTTCAAGACGACAAGGACAGTACAAAACTTTGGAAAGCGACTCTAAGTATGTACACTCCTTGAAAATGAGTAAAGTTCCCTTAAGGTAAAAAGAAAGCTATCGTTACGTTTGAAAAATAAATTTATGAATTATATGAAATTGACTTTTATGAAAAATACCTCGCAATATTATAAAATGAAAGAGGGAACCGTTCGATTACATATTCCGCACAAAACAGACAGGTTCAAGCAAGCGTAAGTGCGTGGCAAATTAGTCTGGTCGGTAGGGAGCTCCGCTCCCACGCAAACTGCCCTGGTTCGTATCTACTCAGATGTAAATCGGCGTTTTTCCGATCTGTTGAGAAAATTTTCCCAGCGCAGTGCTATAATTCACAAGTTTCGTAAGGTTAGAATAAAAAAGTTGTACCTTTGGGAAACTGCGGTTATCCTTAGGTTTTTTCATGGCTACTACTGGAAATTGGCGGACAAGATTCGGCAAGCCACCAGTTACGTCACGTTGTTGCCGGCTGCCACTACCTGCACACTAGCGGACCACATTAGGCTAGCCATCATTTCTGGCACGTGCTTGCAGGTCCGCTGAAGGGCCACTTGTGGCAGCTACTGCCTGTGATGGACAAGTGATGGCCCTGTTCTGGCATATGGCAACTGATGGGGGTGCCAACTGTTGGCCTGAACTGCTCACAATTTTGTTGGCCGCCCGTACGTTTTATTGACGGTTCGGCAGCGGCAACATAGTGATGGGTCATTGCTGGCTGCCAGCAATGGCCCAGTGCTGGCCCAGCAAGACTGTTTTTGCTGGGAAATGGTGATGCTGTCCTGCATCATTCAAAATAAACATCGAACAAAAGATTGTTTGGGAATATTTTTGCAATTTTGGTTTGTTCTAAGAAATTAATTTCATCTTCTTCGCTCTGTAGCTCTATTAATTCGTTGTCATATTTCAAGAATTTAAAATTTAAAAAATTGGCCAACAGTAAGGGGTAATCTAATAGCCATAACATTGAATCAGAAGCCATGTTGTTCCGCAGAAATCCACTTCTGAAGTCACATGAATAAAGTCCGTTGATGATCGGGATCGACGTAGACTATCGAGGCTGGTACAGACCGATCGCATGGCAACGGCGGCGCAAATGACGTCCAAGTTAAATGAAGCAGGCTTAAGCAGTGTAAGCGAGCGAACGGTAGCCGACGCACCACTCGTGTGCCTCTGTTGACTTCTTGCCATCCGAAATTACGCCTCGCCTGGTGCCGGGAATATCAAAACTGTACCTCTGCAGAGTAGCGCCAACGTTATGTGGTCAGATGAATCCAGTTTCAAGCTGTACCGAACAGACGGGATGGCGCGGGTGTGGCGTCGAGATCACGAGGCCGTGCCAGGTTGGCTCTGTTCAAGGTTAATGTGTTTGCAGAGGCCGGTTAGGTCCTTAACCCCAGCGTGCTACCAGCACGTGCTGACTCACCAGGCTTTGATGGCCTTCGCGCATCATATCCCGAAGAACACTCATCTGAGTTTGGAACCATCCAGTGGCCTCCATGGTCCCCTGATTTGGAACTCTGTTGAGGCTGTCCGGGATGCCATGGAGCGGAACTTGAGATCCATGGATCCTGGACGGACGTTTCGGGAGAAGTTGTGAACAAAGCTGCGAGATGCATGGCTGGCAATACCTCCGGAAATCCTCCGGCATCTGGTGTACTCGGCGTGTACAGGCTGTTATTCGCGCTAGATGGGGGCCAACACACTATTAGATAGGTATATATAACGTTTTGTCCATTGAGTGTATATAAAATGAATGCACTGAAGGAGAGAATTATAAGGGACGCCTACGTAAAAACGTTTTGGATATCACGTGGCTTTCAGAACGGAATCGATTCAAAGTGACATGGATCCAATGGGCTGCTGATAGCGTTGGTAGAAGTATGTTCTGCCAAAAGGAAGTGATGGCGGCTGTAAACACTGAATATTCGCTGGAGGTTGATGTCTTTTTCGAATGGTTCTCGTAATCTTACACATACGCTCAACTGGGGTAAGATCTGATGATTGTGGAGGCCATTTTGCAACTTTCAAAAATTGTCGTGCTCCTGTAACCACACTATCCTCCTGAGAGTCGCTTTCTCCATCGTGAAACACCATGAATATGTACGAGTGTGTATTGATCATAGTGAGAAAAATCTCGTGCCACCCAAATGTTATTCAGGAGGTATTATGGAACCAAATGCCTGCCAGGAAAATAGACCCCAGACCCTCACACCTCCTCCACCAACTTTACAGTAAATACTAGGCATCTGGGATCCATCTATTCGTGCTCTCGCCGCCATAATCTGGCTCTTCTGTCTGTAAGTATTAATTTAAAACGTGGCTTATGTATGGGATCAGTCAGCCACTTGCCTGTCCTCTGGGTCCAGGTGTGGTGCTCTACTGCCCACTACAGACGAATTTGTCGGTTTTTAGCAGATACTAGGTGAAAATCCTCCAAACACGTGGTGTCAGTAAAAAAATAAATATATCGCTCTTTCCACGTTCCAGAAACACATAGAAACCGAAAAATTGTTTTCAGCCGCCGCCGTGGAATTGAACCACGGGCCTCTCGATATCTAGCCGAGCGCGTTAGCTTTACACAACTGTCCGGTACGGTGTAAAGCTAACGCGCTCGGCTAGATATCGAGAGGCCCGTGGTTCAATTCCACGGCGGCGGCTGAAAACAATTTTTCGGTTTCTATGTGTTTCTGGAACGTGGAAAGAGCGATGTATTTATTTATTTATTTAGCAGAGACTAGCTAATGCTGGTGCCCTTCTCCATTCTGGTGAACGTGAGGCAGGCTATGTATGCTGAAATTAATTTTCCAGAGTTTTGTATGCTGAAGTTCTTCTGTCGATACCTTTCCTGTACTGTGCGATTACTTGATGCAGTGGAAATTATGTGTTACCTCGTACAATCCTCCGTTGGTTTCGTTTCTCTGGTAAATCCCCACCCCGGTGGCGCAGTGGTCTGAGTGTTCGCTTATAACCATTCGTCCGAGACGGGTCTGGGTTCCAATCCCGGTGAGGCATGGATGTTGTGTTTGCTTATAACGATTCGTCTGAGACGGGTCTGGGTTCCAATCCCGGTGAGGCACGGATGTTGTGTTTGACTGTGAGTACTGATGGTTCTTTCCCTTCCCTGGAGCCAGTGGCCCTAAATAAATGACGGACGATATCTTACAGCCAAGCCAGTATCGCACGGTGGTAAAACTCCCAGACGAACAAACCCTGGCAAATCAATCGATCGTTTCCGCACACAGGAAAACAGCTGACTGCTTGTTTTATTTGTATATCACTCATTGTGCACTCTCGATCTAGTTGTTCTTGCATACCGGGGAAGATTAGACGTTTCTGAGATGCTTGCCTATCCCCCACTATCATGCCTTTTTAAAATTCGCTTAACCCTTTAAGCGGCCGATGTACTTGAACCAAATTGTACCCAAAATTTTCTGCGTTCTCGAAACAGAAATGTTCACATAGCGGCCGAGTTTTACGGAAGCCACGGCGGAACAGTCCTACCATAAATCTGTCAGAGCTGAAAAGGAATTCTCTCCTCCAAAACACTTACAATCCACGGAAAGGTGGGGATGGGCTAGTCCCCCGGGCACCAAGGGATGATGGGGAAGGGCTAGTGCCCCTGACATGAACATCATGCCACCGGGTAGAAACTAGCTACTTGAAGATCTTCTCTCTCGTTTCTTAGGTTTGTCGCCATTATTATAGCCCTTTTAGCGGGTATCAGTCATAAAGGATTGGTGTCAATCATCCTCTAAATGACCACACTGAATAACAAAACTAATAGAAAAGCAACGCTTTCTGATGCGCAGATTTAGCACTCGTTCCAGCTACGTTCAGAGTACTTCTCAGACAGCGAATATATTCCTTCGAGCTAATTTCAGCCCATTTATCTAACCCCGAGTTAATTCGTTCCTGCCGATTAAAGGGTCAAAAATCTTTACCGTATTGCCGCTATGTACTCTTCGTGCATGTCTGAATCCCTTGCAGTGAGCTGTTTATAAAGCCATCCCAACATCATAGTATGCGTAAGTGAGGTTAGCACATGCTTTATTGCTATTGATTTTTCCTAATAATTTGCTACTTAAGTGTATATGCTACCTTACGAGAAGTACAAAAGCCGTTTAAAAATTTTGTATTCTGACGTACTTCTAGTGAATATTGATGTGCAGTAATTTTTCTTTTTCTGCAGCAAGCATATGCATTGAGAGGGTCAGAAATAATGGGTAACCCGGTTCTCGGGCAAAATAAACCTACCGCTTGGCTGATATATAGGTTGAACGACTTCACTGCATTTACGTAGATGTTTTCGGTGTCAGCATGAATAAACAGCATGTGCTAAGAGTATGAAAGAGGTATATCTACGTGAATGCAGTTCGTACCCGACGCACGGGTCAATCTACCGCGGTCCACGTGTGCTGGTTCTTTGCCAGACATTTCACTTGCATCAACCCCATACGAAACAGATGAATCGGTTTTAAATGTATAGACGAGTTTGTGGACAATTCAATTATCAGTGTCGATTCAGTCCTCACGAATTCTTTCCGGATCAAAATGGTCAGTTCGCAATGGGCCAGACGATTGTTCACAGATGTGCAAAAGTCATGACGGAAACGAGTGTGCTTCAAGCTGGTCACGGATCTAGTAAATTTCTGAGACTGATACAATGTATGAAGCATGTCTAACGCTTTGATATTGAGACTGGGAAACAATTTAATGTAGAAGCATGCATCATCTTCACTTCCCGAGCAGTTGTGGTTTTTTTACTCAGTCAGCCAGCGAGGTCATTGCATCTTTTAGTATCATTTAGATCGTACTGGCGGGGAAAAAGCACCACTGTGGCTGTTGCACACTAGCCTAATCAGGTGTACATTGCCCATCATGTAGCCATCAAGAGAAAGAGTGGTGGAAAACCTTGAAGATGTGTGTTCCTGGTTCAATACCGAATTGCGCCGTTATGGCAGCTGGAATGGAGTTTACGCCTTGCTTGGGCAAAACATTGTCACTGGACCATTGTACAAAGGCGACGAATAATATGGTCCGACGAATCCAGATTTCCAATGATGGTTGCTCCAGGGTCATGCTGAAGGCTGGAGAAGCATTTAACCCAGAATGTGTGCAAACAGTGTCTTGTTTCCGCTCCAATGACGCAGTGGTCTAATCGATGGCTTCTGATCATCCTCCCGTGATGGGTTCGAATCCCGGTTAGGCATAGATGTGTTTATCTTACGGGGTGGCTCTCTCCGTTCCCTGGAACCAGTGGCCCTAAATTAGGGACGAACAACTGCTTATAGCTCACTGAGTTTCTCACAGTGGTCGTTAAACCTCAAAAAAAGTGATGGGGCTGTATTTCAAGTACTGGAGTTGGACCATTCGTTGAAGTGTCCAATCGCATGAAATCTATGGATTATATTCCAGTTTTAAATAATGCATTCTTTCCATTTTTCTAGTTTTTGGAATAAAAAGGACGCATAGTGAAGCCTGTGTTTCTAGATAACTCTCGTGTGTTATAACCGCTCCTTTCAGATCAGTTACTCTGTGCTCCGTGACCCAAGGCATGATGGGAACGGGATAGTTACCCTAACGTGGACATCATGCCACTGGGTAGCAGCAAGTGACTCAAATATCTTCTCTGTCGTTCTTTAGGGTCTAACCCAGAGGTTCTCAATCTGTGCGTCGCGACTATAAGGAAAAACTAAAACTTATAATTGTTTTGGTGAAAAAAAAAAAATTTGAATTTAACTTTGAGTATATTGATTATATTGAATTGATTGTTATTTATTAAAGGCGTTATATTTATGCTGGTATTGAAATTCATATGGAAATTATAGAAAAATTAAATTTGGGAGATGGGTGGATGCATTTCGAAACAAAAATATTTTCTAAGTACTAGAAAAGGCCATGAACATCCTAAACAAAAATGCATCTGAAAATTTACATTCCACAAGAAGTTATTGGAAAGTTTGAGTTGTTTGTGTTCAAGCAGAGTATTGAGTCACCTGAAAGTGCAAAAATAAGTGGATATTGTTGCATGTGTATGAAAATGTGTCACTATAAGTCATACGATAAAATGTACTCGTTCAATAACAACTTGTGGAGGCGGTGAAAGTCAATTTAAAAAGGTTAGGACAAAAATTGCAGTTATGAAAAACCTTATAATACCAGGATTCGGATCGATAGCCTTAGTCAAGCTAAGGTGGGGTACATGGGACCAAGTCATGGAAGACAACAGCACACAAAAATTTTTCACACTGCACTCATTTTGAACTTTTTTTTTGAAAGGCTACTGCCTGTATTTATTATTTTTCTTTAAAAACTTAATAAGTTAATTTAGTGGACAAACAGATGGTATTTCCTTTTTCTTGTTTGCTTAAACACAGCAGTATAAAAACAGAATCTCAATTTTCTTTCTATTTCTATTTGGCCACTGGCCTTATGAACAGCACAACTTTACATATTTCAACACAGTTGGTTTGAACACTAGGCATGCATCCAAAATTATACCATGATTCACATAGCTTACAAAAAAAAATACTGGATTATTTTTAATTCTACAAGGTGGACAAATTCTGTTCTTTTGAAACGTACTCTCTTCTCTCTCACCCAGTTAGCTCAATGACCAATTTACAATTTTACACTTATTGATTTAAATTTAAACAATCTTAGCAAACTCCGCAATCTCCCAGACCAGATTCAAAGACTTCAATTAAATTTACAGTTATTTTAAGAGCCACAAATTATACTTTAACAAATCTACTATCAGCAAGTAAACAAACCAAGTAAATTATCCTCAAAACAGAATTTACACTGAGCACAAGCATTAATTAACATTACATAACCTATAGAACTATCCTGAATGAACCTACTTCACTTATAAAGAAACCTCACTAACTAATCTTAAAAATTATCACTATTCATAACATCAACATAATTCAGAAATTCAAACAATCTTCTTGCACTAGCTTGCTCATAAAAATCACCTCACTCTGCACTTCACATAATAGCTCAGGATACTTAATAACTCTATACTGTAAACAAAAGCTCAAAATACCAATTAACTAAATTTCCAAACTAAATATCAAGTTCACTAACACCAACAACCAGAATTTAGAATTTACATCCCTAGCACTACAGCAAATCATAAACAAATAAATTTAGATACTTTAAATCACCAAACAAACTTAAATTTAACACCTGCAGTGAATTACTGAGGTAGCGGTGAGGCAAATACTCTCAGTTCAGACACTACCCTGGGTTTTGAGAACCAACACAGGAAGAAAATACCAAGTCAGGCTGAAGGCGTGAAATTGGGTCGTGAATCCACTTTCAGCCTATGCAAAGGGAAAGGAAAAATCCTCAACTGTGACACATCATCATCAGGCACAGAATTTCCTCTAACATGATCTCACCACATTTCTTGAAGCAACGCTCGACCGACCCTCGCTGGCAGTACATATCTCCGTGAGCAGCGAAACTACTGGGGGGTTTGAAGACAAGTTTTCCCCCAAAAACCACGTCTTCAAGGATCTCCACCTTTTCGAACCAATGCATGATCCCACCTTGATCAACCACGCCTGCAAGAGTCTGTCGTACTTCAACCCTAAATACTCCAGGCACATCTGGCCCAGAACTAACACAACTATATCTCAGGAAAAATTCACTTATCTCTGTATATATCCCAAGAAATTCTAAATCACAATATCCACATATATCCCAGGAAAATTCACTTATCTCTCTATATCCCAAGAAATCCTAAATCACAGTATCCACATATATCCCAGGAAAATTCACTTTATCTCTCTATATCCCAAGAAATCCTAAATCACAGTATCCACATATATTCCAGGAAAATTCACTTATCTCTCTCCACATATATCCCAGGAAAAATCACTAGCAAGGAAATTCTTCTGCACCATGGCGATGCGCAGGTCCACTTCAGACAATAACACTGACCATTTACATAACCCACTAAATATTTTCACCTTATTGAAAATTAAAATTACATTTAGACTTTTAACCTTATAGTAAAAACAAGAAAATTTAGGCCAAAGAAAAGAACAATTAATACTGGAACTGGTGAGCAAAAGTGTGTCTTCTCAACCCATGATGTTCATTCTTTTTGTGAAATACTAAACTTGAGAACAAAAAAATACTTTAACTTCTATTCTGCACATATCGCATCCTGGTGAAAATTCCCTACTCAGAGCCCTCTGCCCTAGGACAAGTTCCCTGCTTGCCCTAAGATCACCCCTTTCCAATGGGAGATTAACACTCATCTGGAGCATGTAAAATACTGGTCCTCAATTAACATTCCTACCATCTCAATTTCGAAACTCAACACTCCAAGAATGTAAACAGCACTTTAGGTTTCCAATTTCATCACACTATAATATGTTCCCAAAATTCCAATATAAATCATCCCATAATTTATCTTCACTCAAAAAAAATAACTCAACGCTGTAAAAAGGCTAGAGAAAAAATGTTTACAATTATTTTATCACCCACGACATCACAATAACACTGCTTTTCAATTATCACATGCCCAACTAAACTATTATCGATGCACCAAAATTCACTGTGCCCAACTATTAAACTAAATTTTTCCGATACATCAAAATTTACTGGCCTGGGAAGTTGCTAAAATACCAGTCATGACAGCACACAAAAAAAACATAAATGAAAGCATTTTCAACTCCCCTCTCTTTTTTTCTTTCTTTTTTTCTGAATTCGTACCTGAGTAACTAATACATTTTAATTTTGAAAGCTGAACGACAACACAGCCACAATCAGAGGCAAAAAAAAAACTTGCTCTTTTTCTTTTTGTTTCTTATGCTCAGCTCGAAGTTTAGGTACCCTGCGTGGGATGTTATATATCAATACAAAAAGATATGAACTAAAACATTACCTTCGAGCTGGCGTTCTTTTTTTCCTTTCTGTTTTCACCACAGTTTACAGTCCTGGCACAACCACATTCTCGTTAGAATTGCTTTCTTTGTTTTCTTCCTCCCAGTTCCCTTCCTTAAACGGTTAATGGCCGAGGTAACCATTTTCGAAACCTCGGGATGAGATGGAACCTTTGAGGCAGGCCTCCTTTTCGGAGTATCATCCGAGGGTGAAGCTGTAGAGGCTGGGCCCATTCTTTCCGGAATTTCCATAAGGGAGAAGGCATGTCTCCCTTCAGCCAAGAACTTTTCCTTAGCGACATTGTCCCAGCCTGCCGCCATTTTGTTCCTCAGGGCGAGGTTCCCGGCCGGCGGAATGCCGCTTTAACTGCGTTCTACATCGTCAAAATTTTCAATAGGCAGCCCAGATCCAGAGTGTCCCCTTGTGGTGGACTGGTGGTCAGCAAAAAACAATCAAGAAACCACTTTTTTTCCTGTGGTTCTCTCCCGCCAAAAGGCGAGGAGAAAAAAACTCCGCCGTCCTCTCTTTCTCTGACTGCCAGCCAGAAGTACCAGAACAAAAGTGACTCTCAACGGATAAAAACTCTGGGGTGCTTGAAACCGCTGACCCCTCTCATTGGTCGAAACCTCAGCCTAGCAACTCACGGCCTCCCAACGGAATCTTCACTCCCACGCCTCGAGTGACCTCTGACCTTCACACGTGCAGACCAGGCTCTTCTCGACCCTGAGGTTCTAAAAATAGATTTCTGTTGCTGAATTCCCTACCCCAAAGGACGAAAAGATGTTACACTTTTGGCGACTTTCTCGACGTTTGGAAACAGGAACGCAAAAAAAAAAAAATGGCGAATTCTTGCTTTGCAGAAAATCACTAACTCTAATTTTCTTTTTCTCTCGTTCCGTGATGTTAAACTAAAATTAATTTTGATTCTCTGAGGTGCACACCTACTCGCCTTTTCCTATCGCGATAAAAGAACCGATAAATTAATTATTTTCAAAACCCCAAAGTCAGTTAAATCAAATATTATTCTTTTTTTTTTTTTTTTTTTCACCAACATGAAATTTTGTTTTCCTGGTAGTGATTAAGACAAGCGAATTTTGCGCATGAATTCCCCTGCCTTTCAACCAGGAATTTTCCTCTAACGTATGTCATGGAAGAAAATTTTTGCATTAATTAATCTCTGATAAACCAACAGAAAGATTGATCAGGTCTCTCTGAAATTCACCAGAGGTTAAAATTTTCGCCATGACATAATGTATAGTGAAACGCAACAAGTAAATTTAAGTCGTGTACATATTTTAAGGAATGAATTGTAAGAAAGAGTGTTAAAGAAAGCGCATCATTTATCTTGTTGTGATAGCGCTCCCTTCATCTGAGTTTCGGGCAGTAATGCTCTTTGGAAACTTGGCGTGACGTCGTGCAGATCCCGCTCCTCCTGCAGTCTGAAAATGGACTGAGCCAGGCTAAGTCAAACAACAACGTTCTACCTCTCATTTGTTGGGCGCTTACTTTACTACGCAGTCTTTATTCGATACATATGTAGCGTGTATAAACATTCGTTAGAACTGAGAATGTAGTTATTTCTCTGTGGGTGTGTGGTGGCTTATGACCAGACCCGTTTACAGCAGAATCACCATCTGCCGAGCAGGAACAGTTAGAAGACATTTCTTCAGACTTCTCACTGTTAATGACATTCTCTTCCGGAGCTTTGCCACAGTTTTGGAACAGTGTGGCAAAGGAGTACCCAGAATTGAAAATAAAAGCCGTGAGAGTAATTTTCCTTTTTTCCACATCTTACCTTTGCGAGAAAGGATTTTCAGGTCTGGCGTTAATCAAATCCAGATATAGAAGCAAAGTTAACGTTGAGAAGGAGATCCGCGTATAAACCTTTCAGCAAGTTGTCACTAAGGATTGCTGCCAGTCAACCCGTTAAATGACCACTTTGAATAACAAAGTTCGGAGGAAAGCAACGCTTTCTGACGTGCAGGTTCATTTGTTCGAGCCGCATTTCGGCCCACCTAGACAGAAAATATATTCGTTCGAGCTGATTTCAACCCATGTTGCTGATCCGGAGTTAACTCGGTCGAGCCTGTTGAATGGTTAAGGAATAAAGTTTACTTTTCGTAATGTTTTATTCGATGCGTTTATTATCTTTGAGCTAAGTTCCAGATTGCTTCATAAACGGTTTTAGACAGAGTAATTTCTATAGGGAAAAATTTTGCCCCTTCATTGAAGTTGTAACACATCTTAAATGGACTTCATAAGAAGTCTAAAGACATAGTAAATTACATACCCCAGGCACAACGGTTTTAGTAAAAAATTAACCTCCTGGAACTTTGTGATGAATCTCTGGAAAAATCTTGCAATTTATTTTTTGTAAATGTGTAGGATTCCTGTATATAGTATTATTCTTGTCAACCCGACATTATTCGTCGTGTGGACTTGTTCCTGTGCACGCTCGCAGGCATTAATCGTTGCAAAAAATATTCTTTTACATGGCAGGAGGATAAAGAAATCTTCTCCCCGTGTTTTAACAAATGCTGTACTTCCAACGCATAGCGCAAAAAGAAATTTTTTTGCACTCTCATGTTTCAGTAACTTGATTCACTTTCCGCATAGACTTCGACTTTCCTATTCGTTATTGGAGTAAAATCGTTGCTAGGACAAAACTGGAATCGTCGTTATGCTACCTTTGCAACCCTTTTGTATTTTGAGAACTTTATTCTTTAAAAAGAAAGTTTTCGGCATTTTATACCAATTTTAACAAGGGTACATATTTTCTTTTTTCTCCTTTTATAATGATAATACTTTTATTCTTGAGTAACCTGTTACTGAGGTTACCTTATATGTTGAATTATAAAAAGAACCTCATTTCTAAACGAATTCCGCAGAAGTCAGCAGTGGCATTGTCTCGGTTTCTGCAGAATTTTATATCTTATCGAGAAGAGAGTTTTAAGTATCTGAAGAAGAATGACGAAAGCCACTTGAGAAAAGGTTGCTTTATTCTTCACTCACGTATTTGAAGACACAGAGCTTTACAATAAGCATCATGCCAAATGTTGCATTCAGTACCTGTTGTGTCGTTTATCGACATATTCTCTCTGGAAACAAAATAACTGGAAGGAAGGGAAATCTTACTCTTTCCGAAGGGGGGGGGAGGGGGACATCACTCTACAGAACTTCTTTCTTCTTAGTTTGGTCAAATATGGGATCAAGGAGAGAAAAAAGAAAATAGGAAAGAAATCGGAGCTTTCATCTTCGATATGTAGTAATAGATGTCTATTTCCGTGAACTCCCACAGGCGAGACTCGTCGACATCTCCATAAAAGAAGGAATCTTCTCCATATACATCTCTGGTCCATATTCTGAACTTTTGGGGCTGTATTTTTTTTTTTTTCGTTTTATTCAGACTTGATGCAGTACTTTTTCCTTTAATGTGTGCCTGTATCTGATATTTTCGAGCCTGTTTTTCTTCGAGAATTTTACTGATAGTTTTTTCTTTATTCAAAATTTAAAATCTTTGTAAATATTTTTGTTTTCCTTACTGTTATATATTTTTGTGTAACAACATTGAAGATCTCCTTAAAGAGAAGCAAAATTCAGTTGCACTGTCAGGTTAGTGAATATAATTTCGCTTTTTCTGTTACCGACGTTCTTATGATGAGTGTGCCGAATAACATTTCACTACCGATAATTAAGGGTCATTTAATGCGAGATTCAATTTAGTAAATGATTTCAAAATATTGTTGTCGAAAGAAAAATGCCCTCCGTTATGAAAGAAATCGTTTTCGTTCGATTAGGCTCTTTGCCTTTAAAAGAGATGTGAACTGGTTTGGTTTTGGTTGTTGATGTTTATGGCGCAAGAGCCATGTTTGGCCAAAGAGCGTCACACACAGGACCATCAGAGAAAGTTACGTGCAACAAACTGTTCCGGAAGTACGTAGGTTGATCAATAAGTAACTTCCGATCTTCCGCTGGACGATTAGCGATTTTCAAGTATGCGTTATTACAACCCCTGACCAGAGGGCGTTCTTTCGTGCAGGAGTTTGAATAAAAACGCAATGTGTTGGAATATGCAGGGTGATTTACTCGGGACTGAATATTTATTATGTGGAATATATGAGATGGGGAATATACGATGAGCGTAAAACCCGAACGGAGCGGTTCTTTATTCCCTGACGAAGCAGTCGACATGCATTGCCTGTGAATAAAATGTCTCGCCGGCAGATGGGTGGATGATTCACTTGGGACTGAACATTTATTATGTGGAATATATGAAATAAGGAATATACGATGTGCGTGAAACCCGAACGGAGCGGTTCTTTATTCTCTGATGAAGCAGTCGACATGCATTGCCTGTGAATAAAATGTCTCCCCGGCAGCTGGGTGGATGATTCACTCGGGATTGAACACCTATTATGTGGAATATATGAGAAGCGGAATATACGATGATCGTGGAAACCCGAACGGAGCGGTTCTTCGTTCCCTGACAAAGCAGTCGGCATGCATTACCTGGGAATAAAATGTCTCCCCGGCAGCTGGGTGGATGATTCACTCGGGATTGAACACCTATTATGTGGAATATATGAGAAGCGGAATATACGATGATCGTGGAAACCCGAACGGAGCGGTTCTTCGTTCCCTGACAAAGCAGTCGGCATGCATTACCTGGGAATAAAATGTCTCTCCGGCAGGTCGATGGCACCTCACTGATGCGCCATCTGTCTGGTAGTGGTGGGGGAATAGCGTGTCTCCGCAGACAGTTTAAGCGAGGAGGTCGAATGAAGATGGTGTACTCAATTGAAGAGCGTGCGTTCATTGTGCGTCAGTACTGGGTAACGGGTTCCTTCAAACAACGTCAGAAGGAGCTTCTGAAGAAATTTTGTCGGCGTAAACAACCCACCAGAGCCACCATTTCGAAATAGGCGAAGAAGCTGAAGTGAACGGGAACCTTGGTGGATCCGCATATGGGCGGACGACCCCAAATGGCGGAGGTCACAACAGAGGATGTGAAGCAGTGGTTATTGGCATCCCCACGAGAATCTATTTGGCGGCTATCCCAAGAGACTGGACGATCGTGTTCGACATGCCAAAGAACAGCCAAACAGGCGAAGATTAGGCCGTACCGTATCACGGCTGTGAACGAGTTACAGCCGCCGGATTTTGCAAAGCGATTGGCGTATTGTCAATGGTTTGAAAAACCCCTACCTTGTTGGACATAACATGGTTTACTGACGAAGCATGGTTCCATTTATCCAGCAATGTAAACTCGCAAAATAGGCGGGTATTTCATTCAAATATGCCTTTGCAATCGTGAGTTAATTAAACAAGTTAGTAAAATCATTGAATGTATTGTTTATGATACGCTTTGCAACATACCAGAAATCATTACTCCAGTTATGATCATAATGGCTGTGAAATAAATCTCGCTCCTGTGTCCTGACCTTTGACCCAATTTCGCCCATTTTCAATAGGGTTTGTTCCCAGGTGGTACCCTACCACATACTAAAATTTCATCGAAATCAAACCATTTTTACGTGACTTATTGTGCGGACGGACGGACGGACAGACAAAGCTGGTGCGTATACGCTTCTTCAACCTCAAGTTGAAAAGCGTAAAAAAATGAGTGTTCAGTCCCTGTAAATTAACCTTTTAAGCTACCGATGTACCTGAACCAAAATGCGCCCAAAATTTTCGGCCGCTCTACGAACAGAGATATTCACATCCGCGGCCGGGTTTCGCAAAAGCCACGACAAAACAATTCCTTTCCCTTTCTCGTCTCAACAGTACCGAACATAAGCCTGTCATTAGTGATAAGCGCTCTCTTCTAGATCTTTATTCGCCGCTCCAGGACCCAAGTCATAATGGGGAGAGAGCTGGTCCCTCTGACGTGGACATCATGCTACTGTGTAGAAACAAGTTACTCAAAAATCTTCTCGCCTCTCCGGTGGCGCAGTGGTCTAAGCGACGGCTATATACTGCTCATTCGTCTGAATGGGTCCGGGTTTGAATCCCGGTGCGGCATGGATGTTGTGCTTGTCCTACGGCATTGGCTCTCTCCCTTCCCTAGAGTCAGTGGCCCTAAATTAGGAACGGGCGACTGCTGAGTTGCTCACGGTGGTCGTTACGGGCCCATTGAGTTGCTCACGGTGGTCGTTAAACTCTCGATAAAAAATATATATATTCTCTCTCCTTTCTTAGGTGAGTCGCTATTGTCACAGCGCTTTCTAATGTGTTTGATTGATTGATTGACGTTTATTCGAGAAGGGGACCCAATGGGCCAAAGAGCGCAGGTTCCTAATGTGCCGGTTCACTCGTTCTAGCCGCGTTCGGTTCACTCCTTAGACAACGAATATATTCGCTCGAGCTGATTTCAGCCCATTTTGCTCTCTCCGGGTTAATTTGATCCTGCTAGTTCTTTTGACGGCACTCAGATTTCTCTGGGCATGTCAGCAAAGATCCATTGCCATCTGCAAGAAGTCTACGGTTCTCAAGTTATGAGCGTGTTAAAATGGTGTTCAAAATTCGCACACAGGCCCATTGCGTTGACGGATTAAGAAACGCATTAGTAGCCTTTAACATCGTAATCTGTAATATGAAAGCCCCAAAAGAATGTGGAATCAAGAATAAAAAACTCTGTGAGACGTGCTCTTTTGCATGTATCTGGAACTTAGCTATAACAGGAGAAAAAGAACCATTCGGAAGAACAGAAATGATGATTCGATGAATAAAAAAGGTTGCCATGACATTTTAGAACGCTGAGGAAATGACGGCATATTGGAAGATTTTGAAATTAGTAAAATACAGTGGAACTTAAAATCAGTGGCGGCTCGTGGCAACTGAAACAGGTTGGGCCAGTAGCCTAAGTCAAACAATGAAATGAAAAAAACAGTCATTATTAGGCCAACTATTTCAGACCCGCACCCTACCCCCAAGATTCCTTTACTCTGCCTCTGTTTACCCCCTTGACTCACAATAATGCCCAAATCAGGCAGGAATGTGTCAAACTATTGTATTGCACACTAAAAAATTTCATCAGAATAGAATGCATAACTATTAACAGAAAAATGTTAAAACTCCTTAAATAAAATTTTTACCTTAAAACATATGAGCATTAATATGTTAGTTGTGTTTTGTGTTTCTTCAGATTTCTCAACTGAGGAATAATCACAGGATTCACAGTATAAAACAATGTAGTGAAAAAATAATAACTCCAAATATATGCAGGGAGGGAATGTTTCATGAATTTCGTCCCATATAGAATGAGTACCATACTATCATTTGCATTATTTGAAAGGTTTAACCTTTTTTTTTAAAGAATTTGTGAAACCTAAAAACATATATGTACTCATGTGCAAATTATACTTACAAGTTTTCTCATTTATTTATTTGTTTTTAACATAGAAAATAATCTTAGTTAAAACTGAAATTAGTTCTGCAAAGCGCTTTGTAAACTTCATACTCTTGGAAACTGAAATTCTTGGGCTGATAAACACCGAGGTTTTTTAAGTGAAGCTTTTCGACTCAAATTCTTGGGCTGATAAGCACTGAATTTTTTTAAGTGATGCTTTTCTTCCAGATTTAAAGCAAAGAACGGAGATTTTAACAAAATATCCGCTCCATTCATTGTACTCGACAAGCAAAAAAGTCATGACGCAAAGGAACAACACATCACCGAGAGAGACACACACAGAAAAAACAACTAACTGATCTTTGCTACATTTGAAACCCTCCAGCCACCATTGAGCTTGGTCGGGGTAAGCTTCTCTGTCAACTCACGGCGTTAAGGAAATGGATACTCTCCAGGCCAATCAAATTAGCTGATCTGGTTCCACAGCTTTTTGTACACGCGGTTAAGACAGTGTTGTATGTATGCCTTCATACTGAATGAGACGGGGCGAGAATCGTCTCCTCTTCGCTTGCGTAGTGAGTGATGTTACTGGGGCCTGTTGGGGCTGGCCCCAATAACCTCACACTCTGAACCGGATCTCTTCCCTCAGGGAATAGTTTTTCGTTTTTAAAGGAAACTTTTCCCTTAGGTAATGGTTTTTGTAGGGAAAGGTTTATCACCATGTTGTTAAGAGAGAGAATAAGAATCAGGGCAAAAAAATAATCTAGAAATAGAAATGTTTTAGGTGGAGCTCGGCCCCTCTGGCCCTTAATGACGAACCGCCCCTGCTTAAAATAGTATAACTATACTAGGGATCCGAATATCTTGGCGTAAAGTAGAAAATAAAAGTTTCCAAGCTTTCGCACATCAACCAGATGGCTTTCTCAAGGAAGGTAGACAGCAAACTGCAAAAATCTTCTAAGAATAAAACTACAAAAATTGAACCACCTTCCTTGAGAAAGCTATCTCTGTCATTCGTCCAGGAGGGGTCTGGGTTCGATTTCCGGTGAGGCATGGATGTTGTGTTTGTCTTACGGCACTGGCTCTATCCTTTTGCTGGAACCAGTGGCTCTAAATTAGGAACGGGCGACTGCTGATAGCTCGTCGAGCTATTCACGGTGGTCGTTAAACCTTCAATCAAAAACAAAAAAAAGCCATCTAGTTGATGTGCGAAAGCTTGTAAACTTTGATTTTCTATTTTACGCCAAAAAATTCAGATTACTAGTATAGTTTTACT
The DNA here is from genome assembly GCA_039090855.1 of Macrothele yani. NCBI lineage: Eukaryota > Metazoa > Arthropoda > Arachnida > Araneae > Macrothelidae > Macrothele > Macrothele yani. The sequence continues at coordinate 24,145,991 of CM077006.1, read as the reverse complement.
ATTTCGAATATAGTTGGTGAGTACGGTTCCTATTTATTAAATACAGTGGAACTTCGTTTACACGTTATTCAAGAGATTAAGTAAAATTAAGGTATAACTGAAAAAAACGTGTGAACAAAACGGGAAAAATTTAACATTAAGGGCAATTCGTAATTTTTTGATTATTTTGGATCGCGATATTTTACGCATAAATGAGAAAAAACGCAGAAGTATAAACGAAGTCCATGTGAAAAATTAAGAAAAAGTTGTTTAAGAGGCCGAACGTATGAGGAGAAGAGAAGAAAAGTATATTCGCGGAAAGCAATGAAGTTGGAGCTTTTGGGAATTAGGAAGACCAAGGAACAGATGGTAGGCAAACATGGAGATAGGCATCAAGGAACTCCAGCCAAAAAAAAGGTGGATACTCAAGACAGGAAAAAAAAATCTTGATATTTGTATTCGACCGACTAAGGTTGCCTAAGAATAAAACTTCCATGGAGGTGGAAGTGGCTTGTGAAGTTAATATTTACAGACGGAGAGATCAAAATATTTAAAAAATCCATGGAAATTACGTCTAATGAGTACTTTTTCGGTAAGCGTACATCTTTGAGAATGTATTCGGTTTCTTTTTTTGCTGTTCCATTGCGTGTAGTCTTGAATTTATTTAAGGATAGCGCAGTTTTTCTTCTGTTGCTGTGCTTAAGCAGCATGCAGAAGGATAATTATTTTAAAGCCATTTCATGGTTCTGTATTTAAGGAAAGAAGAAGCCTGTCTAAAAGAACTTGGATGCGAGAAAAAGGTTACCTTGTTTAATTGAAAAACTTGTGTTTGTGATAAGCAGTCTGAAAATTAATTACTTTAGTGTGTACACGGAGCAAGGAAGACAGCTATCAGATGCGCATTTCACTTAATTGAGTTTTATATTTTTGTTCATTTTGCTCTGGTTTTGTGTCGGCGAGAGTTTAATTATTCAGTGTTTAACAAGAAAATTCATTAGTCGTTAACTTACATTTTTCTTAAAAAAATTGTTTTGCCCTACGCAGAGGCCGAAGCACCTGTATTTTATTGCAAATTGTGTTTTTTTTCTTAGTACTGATGTAGATAATCGTTATTGCTAATTAAGTAGAGTTGTGAGAACTTTGCTATTCCTCCCACCCCATCTTACGGAGCTTTGCGGGAAACAAGAGATAAAGTTTATTTAGGCAGGTGGAGGTTAAAGAAATGTTGTGCAGATTAACGATGACACTGTGCTAACCGTTGTAAAACGTAAAAATCGATCAGAAACTATCGATTCTGATACCAGAATGACGTTCGTTTCGGATTTTTCATTTAAAAACTTCTGTTGTACTCTTTTTGGCAGTTTGTATCATCATCATCATCATCAACAACAACCATGGGAAAGATACGTGGCTGTCTGGTGTCATAGGGCATCAGATTACAATCGTCTTGTATTCTTTTACTACTACTCCATCGACATTCATTTGGTAAACCCAGGCTACCCAGAGAAGGGGATCCTAGTACAAAGTGCGGCCGGCTTGAGAGGGAACCACCCACCCATTTGCGTCCCGAAACACGGGGAGTCTGCGGAAACACCGCAGACTAGATGGTCATCTACAGGACCGGGGTTCAAACACCTATCAGAAACCAAACTAAAATGAATGGACGGATTATTATACACATATACACTGCCTGACAGAAAAATGGCACACCGTGAAGGAATGCCTGAAAGCAGACCAAACAGCACACACAAATAGCCAAGTAGGTCCTGAACAAATTATTTAATTGTCACATACAGTCTAGGCTCCAGTGGCCGAATATACAGGATGATCAATAAGGAGTATGGCACCCATTGTGGGGGATACAGCGTTGAATCCGACACTGCATCGAGGCAATGAGAGTCCGAATACAGTCCTGGGGTATCGTAGACCATGTGGTGTTGATCCTAGTCCATAGTTTATCTTCACTTTGCAGGGCTAGTAGGGCACTCAACCGACGTCCAATCGTGTCCCACAGATGCTCGATAGGCGAGAGGTCGGGAGATCATGCTGGCCACGGAAGCATCCGCACACCGTGTAAAGCATTCGGGCTGATCCGAGCGGTATGCGACCGGGCGTTATACTGTTCAAAAACGGCATTTGAGATGCTCTGCAGATACGGCAGTGTCACGAGCCGCAGCACCTCGTCAACATTGCGGCGTGTCGTCATTGTGCCCGTAATGCGTCCCAGCTCTGAGCGGCTGTTGGCGCTAATAGCACCCCACACCATGATACCACGTTGCCGGGCCGTGTGGCGCTTCATAATGGCGTAGGAATCCGCCCGTTGGCCACGTCGCCTCTTGACTCTCACATGGCGATCATTCGGGTGAGACAGAACCGCGATTCGTCGCTGAACATTACACTGTTACGTTCGGTACCCCACGCAGCTCTGGAACGATACCACGACAAGCGGTGACGACGATGGCACGCTGTTACAGGTAGCCTTCCTTCGCAACGGATGGCTCGACAGCAAACCAGACGGATCCAATCGGCGCGACACTATCCGCGTCGATATCGGAGCCTCCAATTACACTCCGCAAAATGTCGCCCGTTGTGGCCTGTGGGTCTGCTACGGCATGACGTCGGATGCGACGATCGGTGCTCTCGGACGTCCGTCTCCGTGCTTTGGTCCCCCCTACGACGATACACAGATCCTTCCTGGGACCACTGTCTCTAAATGCGACCGACGGTTGTGGCATCACGTTGTCATGTTTCTCCCGCAGTGCGACACAAGAACCATCCGGCGGAACGAAGGCCTACGATGTCACCTCTCGTGAACTCATCCGTTTGACGAATTCTTGTAAGACGGTGTCTGAACGGCATTGGTACCCCTTGTTCGTCCTCCAGACACGGTTAGAGCAGAATCACTCGCTTCTCGCGGACGTGACGAGGTCTCGACTGATGGCCTCACGGGCTGGTTGTCTGTTTATATCCCGCGCACCGTTCGTGCGATTGGCCTGCAAATGCAATCGTTTGCATAACTTGTACGTGTGCACCCAACCTGCAATTTGCATGAAGCTGCGTTCACGTCTTCGTGGTGTGTGGCATTTTCTCTATCAGGAAAAGTACATACCTCAAAGCTATTCTCTGAGATTCAGAGGTTAGCTCCACAAAGAAATACAAACTACCAGATCATTTTTTAACTGATTATTTACTTAATGTTTGCCGCATCAAACGCCTCCATTTACAGCGATCTTGACACACAACTCAGTCTTCACTGACATCCATCGCACGACATGTGCTAGACCTTCTGTACTTCATAATCTTTTTCTCATGTAGACGCTCCTGAATCTGATCCTCCAGTGACTTCCTTGGCTTTTCTGTACCTTTCCTTCCTCCTGCCACTTTAGCTAAACAAAATTTCCTAATATTCATATCATCACTCATTCTTTCAGCTTGTCCAGACCACCAAAGCATATTAGTCTCCACTTTTCTAACATTTTTCTTAATATTACCCAACTACAACACATTTTCGTTCCTCACACGATCAGAACGTGTCTTGCCACAACCCCCCCCCGTCGTTCCCGTCTAAGTAACGCATTTCTCCAGTAGACAAAACGACTCCTATGTTTCTTCTGTATTACCCTTGTTTCACTGCCATACATTTCAGTAGGAACAATTACACTTTCATACACAGCCATGCGGGACTCTCTTGAAAATTATTCATTCCTGGTAAAACCTCCCAGGGAAGCTGTGACCCAACTGGGACGAATGATTGGAAGCCGTCGCTTAGACCACTGCGTCACCGGGGCGACAGAAGATTTTTCTAAAACTTAGGTTTATGACTCAGCGATTGACGTCGTACCACACAGGAGAGTTAAAAAGCTCTTTAAAGATCAGTTCCGATGGCCTCTGATCATTCGTCCGAAAGGGGTTCGGGTTCGAATCCCGGTGAGGCATGGATGTTGTGTTTGTCTGACGGCACTGGCTCTCTCCCTTCCCTAGAACCAGTGACCCTAAATTAGGGACGGGCGACTGCTTATAGCCCATTGAGTTGCTCACGGTGGTCGTTAAACCTCCAATCAAAAAAAAAAAAAAAAAAAAAAAAAAAAAGATCAGTTCCTCGTTTTTCTTTAAATAATATTTAAACTCGTTATATTTTAATCGAAAAATTTAAACTGGAAAAAATCGCATTTAAACTATGTCCTCTGACCATTTTTTCCCCGCCTGGCAACAAAAATTCGATCAAGACATAGAATTTCCACGGCATTCCATTCATTCTGAGAACGAAATGAATGAGGGCAAAGTGAACGGTGAACGAAAAGAATAGTGGACCAAATGAAGAGCGAACTAAATAAACAGCGGGCAAAGTGAACCGTGGGCAAAATGAACTGGACCAAGTGAACGTGAACGAAATGAACAGCAGACAAAGTGAACTGTGGACAAAGCAAACCGTGGACGAAATGAAGATTGGACTAAATGAACAGCGGACAAAGTGGACAGTGGACAAAGCGAACCGTGGACTAAATGAACAGCGGACTAAGTGAACCGCCGACGAAGTGAACTGGACCAAATGAAGAGTGGACTTATATGAAGAGTGGACTTATATGAAGAGTGGACTTAAATGAACAGCGGACGAAGTGTACGGTGGATGAAATGAACAGCGGACAAAGTGAACGGTGGATGAAATGAACTGGACCAAGTGAACGTGGACAAAATCAAGAATGGACTAAATGAAAAGCTGAAAAACTGAACCGTGGATGAAATGAACTGGACCAAGTGAACATGGATGAAATGAACTCGGACAAAGTGAACGGTGGACAAAGTGAACCGTGGACGAAATGAACTGGACCAAGTGAACGTGGACGAAATGAACTGGACCAAGTGAACGTGGACGAAATGAACACGGAAAAAGTGAACGGTGGACAAAGTGAACCGTGGACGAAATGAACTGGACCAAGTGAACGTGGACGAAATAAACACGGAAAAAGTGAACGGTGGACAAAGTGAACCATGGGCTAAATGAACTGGACCAAGTGAACATGGATAAAATGAACTCGGACAAAGTGAACGTTGGACAAAGTGAACCGTGGACGAAATGAATAGTAGACTAAATGAAAAGCGGACAAAGTGAACCGTGGACGAAATGAATATGGACAAATTGGTCCGCCACCGTAATTAATATATTGAAAAAATAAGGCATTTGAACTATTGTTTTAACTTATCTGCCCCTACTTATATGTTTTTACGTTGTATTCAGGTTTATTATCTAACATTTGTTGCTGCATCGCTTAAGATGTAACTTAAAAAAATGAGAGAAAGAAAAAAAGGAAAGCTTTTGTGAAGTCTACGTGTAGAATCCAAGATCCCTCTCACGACACCGAAAAAAATATAGTTCTTGTGCTTGATGCAGAAAGCAAAGATTGATTTGGAGCTAAAATTGTCGAAAAAGATATTTCTTTTTGTGTTTGTTCTTGCTTCAACTATCAATCAAAAAGAGTTGCTGGTATTTCCTTCTTTGTTTGGTAAAATGTTGCTGTCGACATGCTGTTTTAAATATTAGGGAATTGCGATGTGGCTTAACCAATACTTCCTTTTTATTTATTTATTTATTTGCGCAGCAATATTTCATATCTCCTGTTTGTTCAAATGAATGACTCACATATCTTTTGCAGAAATTTTAACTATGGTAAAATGTGATCAAAATATTACACATAAAAAGTAACAAATCGGTGTTTTTGTTGACTGTTTCCTGACAAAAGGTTTTTTTTTTTTAATTTTATCGTTGAATATCTTATTTGGCCTTGAGAACGATATTGCTTGATTTTTAAACGCGTGTCATATCATAGCAATACACTGAAGTGCCAAAAAAAAAAAAAAAAAAAAAACTAGGAAGGGCGCCACCATATCCATTACATGCCACCACACCCATGCGGTAAATGGTATCGTCCGTAAACGACGCATATATCGAGGTAGATATCTCCGCAAGCTCAAGTAGTAGATTCGCAGTTCAGGTGGCAGTTAAGTGGAGAGGTACTGGCTCCGTGTTATTGACGGAAGGTAGTACAATGCAGTGTGAGAGGTTGTATGTAGGATAGTGTGTATTTCTTTAGAGATACAGACTTTGAAGGCAGTTTCTTCTGCTGAATAACTAAGAGAGTTTTACATGAGTATTAATTCCTGTGTCCCCCTCGAGTCCAGAGCAGAGATGGAAACGGGTCACGGGTCCAAAATTTCTTGCAGGTCCAACGGGTCGAGTCAAGGTGTTCCTGACCCGATTTTGACCCGGTTTTATTCCGGTTACATTTTTGAAAAGAGAAAAATATGTTCCGAAGAAAAATGCGCGTTGTGGAATACTGTAGTCGATACCGGTACCCACGGAGAGAATAATGATTTGCCATGCAAAAATATTGTCTTTCTTAAAGCAAAAATATTTCCACCGACCGACACCATATCGTAAAAGGATACTTCCTTTGCGTTCTTTTACAGTGCGACTGTCCAGGGCAAGGTACAGGCAAACGCCATTCGCCTACTTCTCAGCTGATTCACTCTCTCCGTGCGAAGTTCACTGTATTACTAAGAGTTATTTTTCACATCGCATCTTTTACATTGAGCATTCAGAGGTTTTTGATTGATGTCCTAACATCCCGTTTCCATGACATGTCATGTTGAAATTAACTCCTTATTTGTTAATATGGATGGATGTAATATTAAGGAGGTTCAGAAAGGCGTCGAGGCCAACAAATACGTGCTTGTTGAAAATCACAAGGGGAAGAGTGAATGCTGGAAATTGTTTCGTCTCATTAAAGAACCGGTGAATAATTCTGTGTTGTTTGGTCTTGCTTGTTGTTGAAAATGTGGAAAGTGTATAATTACAAAGAGATGTCGACGGTGTAATAAAAAATTATGGAACCAAAAATCTAACTGACCATATGAAAGTATGCGCACCTCCAACAAAGCGTGGAAAGAGTGAACAGTCTAAATACATAAAAAAAAAAAACATTTCTTAATCGTAAATAATGATTTCCATTTGTAATATACTCCATGGTCACGTTCATAGTCAGGCATTACTTCTGGATTACGCAAAGTAATGGCACTAAAAATGGCTCTAAAATTTAGCAAGTAATCAAATTTTATCTATAAAATAGGATTTCAGTTATTAAATATGAAGCAGATATTGGGATGAATATATATATTACGTTTATATGTTTATTATATAAATTGAGTTTCGAATTTATAGTTCAAAGCCGATTTGTCCGGATCGGGTCAGGTCGGGTCCGAAATATTTGACCCGTTTCCAACGCTGCTCCAAAAGAGAGGGTTACGGGGACTTCTGAGATGTTCACCGGAATTCACTCTCTATTGAATTTCATGAGGTACCTTGATCTTAGAAGACGAGGATTTAAGCGGTTTCAATCGTGGTATAATAGTCGGCGTCCGGAAGATGGATCCCCTCCACCTAGGAAATCACCGCAAAATTGGGATTTACACGGTCAATAATGTCAAGTGTGTATCTGGACTACACAAACTCAGGGTGAAAATCCAGTGTGCGAGAACGGTGTGTTCCGTTGGACAAGCCCTGGACGATCGTGGACAGTGGCGTGTGGCACGTATCATAACATTCGCCTGATATTCAACATTGCCGCAATTCAGTGCTGGGGACAGTAGGATCATCAGCGTTTAGATAGTGCAACGTTCCCGGTGTTCTATGGGACTCCGGACCCGACGGTCTACCCGGGTGCTACTTACTGACCCGACGGTCTACCTGGGTGCTATTGCTGGACCCGACGGTCTACCCGGGTGATATTGCTGACCAGACACACAGCCATGTGGCTGTGCGCCTCCCCTGAGTACCGCAACAGCGCCATTGGACGCAAGATGACTGGAAATATGCATCCTGGTCCAACGAGTCGCGTTTCCTACTGTTTGGGGCAGATGGCCGACTCCTGGTTGGCGGCAACCCCGCGTGGTAATGTATCCCGCATGCTTATAAAGCATAGTGCTGGCTACAGTGGCTCTGTTACGATATGGAGTGTCTTCAGCTGGCACGCATTAAGACCCCTCATACGAAAGAGCACGCATTAGATACCCTCATACGAATACATTTGGGATGCTGTTCAACGCGCCGTCAATGCCAGTAATCCTCTACCGGCGAATATTGCGGAATTGTGTGATGCTGTTCACGAAGCATGGTATGCACTGTCTCCACAGTACTACAGAGAGCTCGTGAAGTCCATGCCTCGTCGCGTTGCTGCAGTTTTTCGATCACGAGGACCAACACGGTATTAAAGGGGTATCCCAGTTTATTTTGGCACTTCAGTGTAGAAAGGGCTGTTGATGATATCACTGTGTTTGATTGTCTGCCGCCACGATATACAGTGGACTATGCTATTTGTGATCACTTGAGAAGGGAGGTATTTGATAGCGTATGACTGTGGCCACGATGTGCAGTGGGCTACACTAATTGTGATCACTTTAAAAGGTATTTGATAAAGCATATCTGTGGCTACGTTAATTGTGATCACTTCAGTAGGGAGGTATTTGATAACGTATGACTGTGGACACGATGTGCAGTGGGCTACGCTAATTGTGATAACTTCGGAAGGGAGGTATTTGATAAAGGCATATCTGTGGCTACGCTACTTGTGATCACTTCAGTAGGGAGGTATTTGATAACGTATGGCTGTGGACACGATGTGCAGTGGGCTACGCTAATTGTGATCACTTCAAAAGGGAGGTATTTGATAACGTATGACTGTGGACACGATGTGCAGTGGGCTACGCTAATTGCGATCACTTCAGAAGGGGGAGGTATTTGATAAAGCATATGTGGCTACGCTAATTGTGATCACTTCAGTAGGGAGGTATTTGATATTGCACGACTGTGGCCACGATGTGCAGTGGGCTACGCTAATTGTGATCACTTCAGGAGGTAGGTATCTGATAACGTATGAGTGAGGCCAAGTTGTGCAGTGGGCTACGGGGATTGTGATCACTTCAGAAGGGGGAGGTATTTGATAACATATACTGTGGCCACGTTGTGCAGTGGGCTACGCTAATTGTTATCACTTCAGAAGGGAGGTATTTGATAAAGTATATCTGTGGATACGCTAATTGTGATCATTTCAAAAGGGAGGTATTTGATAACTTATGGCTGGCCATTATGTGCAGTGGGCTACGCTAATTGTGATCACTTCAGAAGAGAGGTATTTCATGAAGTATATCTCTGTCCACGTTGTGCAGTGGGCTACGCTAATTGTGATCACTTCAGGAGGTAGGTATTTGATAACGTATGAGTGAGGCCAAATTGTGCAGAGGGCTACGGTGATTGTGACCACTTCGGAAGGGAGGTATTTGATAACGTATACTGTGGCCACGTTGTGCAGTGGGCTACGCTAATTGCGATCAGTTCAGGTGGGAGCTATTTGATAACGCATGACTGTGGCTACGATATGCAGTCGATGGTAATGTGATCACTTCAGAAGGGATGTATTTGATAACGTATGACTGTGGCCTCGATGTACAGTGGACGGGTAATGTGATCACTTCAGAAGGGCGATATAGGACTAGGTATGGCTGTGGCCACGATGTGCAGCGGACGGAAATGTGATCACTTCGGGCGGGGCGGAAGCGTTTGATAAAGAAAACCAGATGATGACCTAGCAGTTGAAATAAAAATTCGGCACTTACAGTGAGGCTTTAATGACCGTGGATCGCAAGTATGTCGCTAAAGTTAATTTTTTGCATTTCCTGGCATTTAAATAACAGTTTAAAGAAAGAAAAACAATTAAAACAAGAAATACAAAATCCCATTTACAACTAGCCGTCTGTCTTTTCGTGCTGTTAATGGAGCTCATCCGATCTGTGCAGTACAAATAGCAAAATTTGAAGTTTTGTAAAACTCCTATTTTCCGGATCTCAATTATGGGTGGAGTCGGTTTAACTATGGTCCTCTCTGTAGTATATACAAATTTCTTTTTTTGTTAATTTCTGCGCAAGTGGATTCGTAAAATAGCAGGTCATTAATACGTATTTTAAATAACACTGCATCATAATTAATACTATGAACACCCAGACCCGTCTGTCTGGAAGGCTTGACGTCACGGCACCGTCTGCATTATTGCGCCATGTCAAAATAATTGTCTGCTATATAATAGCACGCGATCACGTTTAGATATCAAGGTGATCGCGTGCTAATTTAGAAACATTGGATTATTAATGACTCGAGTACTGTTTTTCCTATCTACAAAATTCGAGTTGAATTCTTAATATCATAGCAAGTTGTGTTTGCACGCGATCACAATGTGATTGATGCTTTCTAAATACCCACAAACTCATTCACTTGGTCAATCACTGTCCCATTTAGATTTACATTACATTCAGTGCAAACAGTTTCTCGCTCAAAAACCGTAACTTTGGTTCTTCTTCTTATTTATACTCTGTTTGAATTTCATGCAAACTTCGTACATCCGGGACAACATACTCTGCAACTCACTTTTGCTCTCTGCCAACAGGACTGTGCCATCAGCATACAGCAATCTGCACACACCCAAACATAAACCAGTATTGTCCATTTTAACATCACTCATGCAAGCATCCATTAATATATATTAAACAGTCATGGTGACATTACACAACCTTGTAATGCCACAATGGCTGTTTAATATATTTATGGATTACACATCCTTGTATTATTTTCATTTGAACCAATAGAAAACTATTTTGATGAAACAATATTCACTCGCACACAAGCGGGTTGTTGGTGTATAGTAGTTGTTTCGTAAGGGTAAATTTAAACCAAAGAGAATGGAAAAATAAATGCTTTAAAATAAAATTTATCTCGATGTATATATTTTATAATATATTTCAGTTTTCTACGCAGAACGTTTATCTTGTTATGTAGCAGCGTGAAATGGAATTAGAACTTATGCTGTTTTGAGTGGTTATCTTTATTATTTTTACTTCTCCGCTTGCGTACTCAGGGATGACAAGAATTCACGGATTGTCAGATCATCTTCTCCTCTTCCGTTTGCGTTCTTTGTCATTACCGTGCTGGTCAGCCTTCGTCGCACTTGACCGATAGCCGGAACCTTCTTGCATTATCGGTCAGTCTTAGGCAGGCCAGACGAACAATGGATGTCATTTACCGGATCGCTGGATTGTGAAGAACTTGGGACAGGAAGGAGACTCTACTTTTCCCTTTCCATAGAATCTTATATCGGTAGACACATTCTATTTCAGTCTTCGTTCTTGTTCGATATTATTCACGATTATTTATTTAAATTTTAATATGTTTCAACGCTAGCTATTTTTCTTTATGTATGTCGGTTTCGAATAACATCAGAGAAACGTCAAAGTGAAATATTAAACTTAACGTTGCAGTCAAAACTCGTTTTAGCGAAACATGATATAACAAAAAAGCACGTTACAACAAAAAACAGTCGTGAACTTGTTTGGTTTATTGTATTTACATAAGAAATATAGAACGTTATAACGAAATACGATATAACAAAAGCACGTTACAACGAAAGAGAATCGTGAACATTTTTGGTTTATTGTATTTATTGGGTCTTTTCATAATTATTGGCCGATTCGGACACAAAGAAATAAACAGCAGTAATAGACGACGAAATGCATTTTATTCCAAAAATTTTCTGCCCTCGGCAGCAATACACTGTGCCCAACGTGTTTTCAGTGCAAAAATGCCACTTTGGTAGAAACTGGCATCACAGTGATCCGAGGAATGGCTAACAGCGGAAATCACAGCATCCTCGTTAGCGAACCGTTAGCCCCTCAAGAAGTGGTCCAAATGGCGAAACATGTGAAAGTCTGAGGGGAACAAGTCAGGTGAATAAACTGGGTGAGAGATGACCTCGTACCCTAAGGCGTTGATTTTTTGCGTGCTTCCAATAGACACATGCGGTCGTGCGCCATCCTGAAGCAGTATTGGAACCAAACGATTGGCGAGCGATGGTTGTTTGCTACGTAATTTCTGGTGACATTCGTTCGGCTGACGGCAGCACACGTCTGTTGCAGTGATGTTCCATGCAGGAATTTTTCCCTATTTCAGGTGATTTTTGACTCCAAAATCTGCAAAAAGGGAAAAGGGAATCCTAGAGGTAAAAAAGGGAAATTCAGGGAATTTTGCAGAAAAAGTCAGTAAATGGAAATTTCAAGAAATAATCTCAAATACATGTGTGAAGACCATTTGACCATAACTGCACCAGAAGCAAGCAACTAAGCATTAACAAATGACTCGAGTAATTTCCTATGGGGACGGACGAGGTTACTAAAAGCATGGCTCTGGGTCTCCGTGAAGAGAAGACACAGACTCTGTCTGGCATGGAGCGAGATAAAATGATAAGGACAGTAGTGCCAAACAGGCTGTAGCTCTTTATGAAAAGTCAGAGTGGAGTAGTTGTTATAGATGCCAAGGTGTGTTTTTGGTAATTATAATTTATCATAATATTCAGCCATTCATATCATAGAAGGTAATATGAAAGTAAAACCGTAAGGGTTTTAAAATTAATTTTTGCAGTATTGATTGTTACTATATCACTAACACCAAGAGCAAATCTCTGAATGCAGTAATTCACAAAAGGTAAAAATGCGATACACTTTGTGTGGGCTTCCGAGAAAAATGTTGTTAGTTTTGTTTTGTTTTGATGTGCTTGTGTGCGAGTGTTATAAATAACATTTTTATTATTTTTTTAAACTTTATTCTTGGAACTTTTCTCCATCGTTTATTTAGCATGGGTACAACGTAATGCGTTTTACCATATGCTAAATAAATATGGAGAAAAAGCGTACGTATTGCTCTCCAGGATTCATTGGCCCTTGTGTCAAGAAGGCGACAGAGTTCGCAGTTGAAGGGGACAGGCGACTTGCTTCTCGCTCAAGTTTTCACTCATTTTTTTATGGATTCACCCTGTCTGTAGGCATTTCTTGGAGATCTGTTTTAATAAATTTAGTGTGCCAAAGGCATTTCTAAGATGAAATTTCCAGTGAGGTATTTTCTAAGATGGATTTTCCCCATGAGGTATTTTCTAAGATGGAATTTCTAATCCTGATTGGTCTATATACTACAAAAACATATTAGCTCGGGTTTCCAGATTTCCTGACAGCAGATAAATTTATTTATTGTTTCTGATTTTTTTCTCCTGTAAAAATGGAAGAAAAAAGGCTGTCTGGAATCATGTGGTATCTGGACATTTCCATGTTGACATTTAGTTTAAAATAGCGACCATGAAAATAAAGAAGCAGAAATATACAGCAGATGAGACTGAGGGATCCACATAGTGTTGAAAATGGCAAAAACACCGTGCTATGGAAAGCGGGGAGTCTGTGCTTACCTAGGCTCATTACGTGAATGACCTGTGCAGCTAGCCCATTGCTGTAAAAACGTATTTTTTAAAGTAAAAAATTAAAGAAGGGAAAAAATTGAAAATTAGAGCCAACTGGGAAAATAATAAATCTGTGTGATATGCAATGCCTGTATTTAAGCTTTTTTCGTTCATTTGATAATTTGGAATTGCAGGGAATTTCGGTGGTAAAAAGGAAATTTTTGGGTCTGGTGAAGGGAATTTTTGTTAATGCAATGGAACATCACTGCTCCGTTGTGATTGTTTGACCTCGTGGCAAAAACTCGCAATGAACCACAGTCTTGGCAGTCCACCACACAGAGATCAGAACCTTCTGTGGGTGCAGTTCGGGTTTGGACATGAGTTTTGGTGGTTCCCCTTTATCGAGCCACAGCGCTGTTCGATTCCTTTTGTCATAAAGCAGCCATTTTTCATCAACCGTAAGGATCCGATGCAGAAAGGGAGCACTAGCCTCACGTTTTTAGAGGGCAATGCATGTTTCCAGACGTCGTATGTGCTGCTGTTCGGTGAGTTCGTGTGGAACCCAGGTATCCAGTTTTTAACCTTGCCCATAGCTGCCAGGTGTCTGGAAACTGTTGCTGATGATACGACAAGTTCGGCACTGAGCTCATGTACTGTGGACGTTGGTTTTTCTTCCACTTTCCGCCCTAAATGTACAGTGTCACACAGAACCGGACGATCGACTTCTGGCTTATGGTCGATAGCAACATCACCGGCATGGAACTTGTGAAACAGTCTACGGACAGTTCTGTCACTCCTCGTTCCGACAACCCACAATCTATTGACATTTGCGACCGTTTCGGACACATTCAGGCCAAGTGTGAATTCGTGCAAAATCCCTGATCTCACGTCTGGTTGCTTCATCACGTCCCCAACTGCTGAAATCTGTCTGGAATACCGTTTTATACACGTGGACTGAACCGATTCAATTTGCATGGGCGTTTGGTAGCTCCTCCTACGAGGCGTCCCTTGTAACAGGCTACGCAAATTCGCCTTCTCGCCATCGGCCAATAATTATGAAACGACCCAATATTTATATAAGAAATATAAAACGTTATAACGAAATATTTTACAACGAAAAATACCTTATTACAAAGTAAAATTATTAGGGAAAATGCTCAAGCAAAACGCTATACGTAGCGAATTTCTCTCTCAAATTCTAAACGATTTAACTGCCATGGAACGCCAACAAAAAAAGAGCAAAAGTGTCTACTCACATTCGCCAAAATAACTTTGAAGAAAATGAGGATTCACCTAATGAAGAGAAGACGGAAAAATCTAAACGGTTATTCTGATGTTTTATCAGTAAATGCAATTGAACGTTTAGAGAAATTTGGATACTATTTACGGAACCGAGGACTTTATACTGAAGAAATTTGCAGCCGGTGTTGCTGTGTGTGTCATACGGCGCTGGCTCTCTCTCTCTTCCTTGGAATCAGTGGCCCTAAATTAGAGACGGACGACTGCGTATAGCCAATTGGGTTGCTCACTGTGGTCGTTAAACCTCCTGCCAAGAAAAAACAAACAAACTTAAGCGGTTAGTCCAAACCAACCGCTTAAGATCACTCCGGGCAAACTGAGTCCTCTCTCTCTCTCTCTTTTTTACGCTTTCCAACCGTAGGTTGAAGAAGAATATGTGCTCCAGCTTTTTCCGTCCGACTGTCCGTCCGTTCGTCCGTCCGTCTGTCGGCACGATAACTCACGTAAAAATGGTTCGATTTGGATTAAATTTTAGTATGTGGTAGGAGACCACCAGGGGACGAAACCTATTGAAAATGGGTGAAGTGGGGTCAAAGGTCACGCCATAAGAGCGGGATCCATTCAATTGCCCTTATGCGTCATAACTTGCGTAAATATGGTTCGATTTCGATGAAATTTCAGTATGTGGTTGGTGACCACCAGGGGACGAATCCTATTAATAATGGGTGAAGTAAAAGGTCACGCCATAAGAGCAGGATTCATTTCATTGCCTTTATGCGTTCGTTATAACATGCGTATATATGGTTCGATTTCAATGAAATTTCAGTATGTGGTAGGGAACTACCTGGGCACACGGAACCCTATTGAAAATTGGCAAATTGGGGTCAAAGGTCAGGCAGGTATAACAGCGGGATTTATTCTATTGACCTTATGCGTCATAACATGCGTAAATATGGTTCGATTTCGATGAAATTTTAGTATGTGGTAAAGAACCACCTGGGAACGAAACCTATTGAAAATGGGTGGAATGGGGTCAAAGGTCAGGGCATAAGAGCGGGATCCATTTCATTTCCTTTATGCGTCATAACATGCGTAAATATGGTTCGATTTCGATGAAATTTTAGTATGTGGTAGGGAATCACCTGGGCACGAACCCTATTGAAAATGGGCGAAATGGGTGTCAAAAGTCAGGCAGGACATAAGAGCGGGATTTGTTCCATTGCCCTTATGCGTCATAACTTGCGTAAAAATGGTTCGATTTCGATGAAATTTTAGTATGTGGTAGGGAGCCACTGGGGACGAACCCTATTGAAAATGGGCGAAATGGGGTCAAAGGTCAGGACACTGGAGTGGGATCCATTCCATTGCCCTTGTGCATCATAACTTACCAAAAAATGTTTCGATTGCGACAAAACGTTATCATGTTGTTCCGGAGGTATAGTGAACCGGTTCTGTTGAATATCAACGGAATGGAGTCAAAGGTCATTGCACAAAAGCAAGATTTATTCCACAGCCATTATTCTCATAACTTGCGTAAAACTGCTTCTTTCTATTGCGACAAAACTTTAGTATGTTATTCTGGAGGTGTACTGAACCGGTTCTGTTGAATATCATCGAAATAGGGTCAAAGGTCAGGACACAGGAGCGAGATTTATTCCACAGCCATTATCCTCATAACTTGAGTGATAATTTCTGGTATGTTGGAAAGCGTATCATAATCAATGCATTGCATGATTTTACTAACTTGTTTTTTTTTTTTTTTTAGTTTTTAGTTACAAGATTTAACAGCTCCAAATGTAAGCAATTCTCATTTTTCATATAAGGCCACTCGTATAGGGAAAGGGCACAATTAGCACTATCGGACGAACATACCCTGCTTCCGCCGCCGCGGTGGCGCAGTGGTCTAAACACTGGCTTATGATCATTCGTCCTCTTAAGACCTGGTTCGAATCCCGGTGAGGCATAGATGCTGTGTTTCTCTTAAGGCATTGGCTCTACCCCTACCGTTCCCTGGAACCAGTTGCCCTAAATTCGGGACGGGCAAATGCTTGTAGCCCATTGTGTTGCTCACGGTGGTCGTTAAACCTCCAAATAACAACAACAAAACAAAACAAAAAAAAAGGAAACATCATGCTACCTGGACTCGAATCGAACCCGACCCTGTCTGGGACGTAGCCATCGCCCCAGTCTACTTGGCCAATGGAATAGCCTTTTTCTCTCTAGCTAGATCTACGTGGCAGTTGTGTTGTGGTGAAAGCGAAAATACAACAAGCAAATAACTGTGTCAAGACATAAGTGCTGCTCCAAGTAAAAATTATTCAGCACCTGCTTGTAAAATATGAGAAACCTCGTGAAATTCATAAACCATTCATTTTTTCCTTTCGTGCTCACACAGCAGTTCTTTACGTGCACTTCCGCTAATAAGACGCATTTAAATTTTCTTCCTGAAATAAACTGCAAGGTCTACCTTCCGGTACTCTATTAAAAATGTATGTTTGTTACCAATTAATCTGTGTTTTGTAATTAGCTTGTCGTGAGCATAAATTAGGAAAAACTATTAATATCGCGTTAGAGTAACTGTTCTGTACTTCATTACCATTTTGTTTCCGGGCATGTTTATTGTGCGAGACTGACACTTGTTCTTACTCTCCGTCAAATAATTAAAGTCTGAATTCTTTCCGATATTTAGATTTTTAAATAAGTGCGTGGATGTGTATTCAAACATGAAGTTTCTACTGACATATATATAAAAAAAAAGGTATGTTACCCTAACCGTAATGACTTGTAAACCAGCTCCATTACACGCATAATAAGCGCTTCCTTGTGCGAAAGCCACCATTGCCTGATAGCGGCAGGTGTTCAGGAATTTGCATTCATATTAAAAGTGCAATTTATAAAAACATATTCAGTAACTTTATCGCATGTTTATCCCATGTACCTCAGTGCTGTGATTTGCCAACATATATTATTCACCCTTCCTTGCATTATTATTTTTTTCCTTACATTTTCGTGCTTCCAAGGTTGTTGCTTTTTTTTCGTAAATATTCCGAACATCATTCTTTTGAGTTGGGGAAAGAATTTTTTTCACCTTTTTGAATGGAGATCTTTTTCTGTGCCTTTTCCTTTTCGCAGCGCTCAAAGAAATTTCTTTCTGATTATGGAAGAATTTCTGTTTAGTTAAGGCTCCGGGGTAAATTAAGTAATTGAAGAACTTCGGAATTTAATGTAGTGAGCTTTTCATAATAGACCCGTAAGATTTGCCAGCTCATAACCTTTGTAAGGTGCTGTTCCGTGCGTAATCGGTGAAATGTTGTCTGTGGTACCCGCAAACGTATTGGGTGTGTATCTTTATTGACTCGTAAAATCATACATTAATAAATCTTCAAATGATTATTTTATGTAATAATAAAACATATAGTGTTCAGAGAAATGTGAAAATAATTATTTTTATAGAATAAATCATAATCATAGCATAACTATTTAATAATAATAACCCAGCAAAAAAACAACAAGTGTTGGGAAACTGCTGGCCATCAGCTGGCAGTGACGAGTCACTGCTGGCTGAAATCTGCCACTCACCGCCCGGTAGCAGTCCGTTGGTGGCAGCCATTGATGGCCCTGCTGTATCGCCGTGATATGCGGGCCTCCAAGGAAGCGCCACTAGTGGCCCGTAGCTGGCAACCGATGCAACCCCAACACCAGGTGGAAGCAACGTGACTGCGCATGCGCAGAAGCAAGACGAAGACTTGCTGTCTCTCCGTGGCAAGGCTGAACTGGATGATAGCAAGGATCCAGTTCAGCCTTGCTCGTGGTACCGGTTAGTTGAAGACTACGCTATCGCCAATGTGTTATTTTAGTGGATGTTAAGAAAAAAAAACATATGTAGAGAGGCGAATTAATTTCCTATAATGAAATGTCACGTCGACGAAGATATCAGATTAAGCCATGAAATACTAGATTACAGCCATGAAATACACCCACTCCATTCCCATGAATAACAAGAAATAATTTCTGTGTAATCTTTCGTTTTAACATACACTAAACCGCTTGAAACAAAAGTCCTGGAAAACATTAAAAAATGTTATGTTAAAAAAAGATTTATACGCGTACAAAATGTATCAATTATTTGAAGAAAAAAAAAGCAGCGCTATGAGGATATAATGTACTCATCCATGGATTTGAATACACAAGAACGACCAAGCCCATTCACATAAGGAGAGGTATCTTCCAGGGAGATTCACTTAGCCCACTATGGTTCTGTCTAGCACTCAACCCGCTGTCAACCATGCTCAACTAAAGCAACCTCACTCCGAAGTACGTTGCTCTCCCAACTAAGCTACACGGACGGAATTTATCTCTGCAGATTTGTCGTCTTGACACGTGCTTTACCTCTGTAGTACTTCACAACTGTACGACTACGAACTACAGAGCCTACCAACTACAATAGTGTGTGGTTGGTAGTCTCTGCGACGGATACTGTACGACTACGGCATACACTGGGTTCGCACTTCATTTGGAACACTGGGAAAGTCCTGGAATTTGATATCTGTATTTCCAGACCTGGAAAGTCCTTGATTTTTCTTATTTTTGTGAAATGCCCTAGAATAGTGCTAGAATTTTTTCTTTCATTGAAAGAAAAAGTGGTTGAAATGTTAGGACTGATTGCGTCACTTTATGCTAGTCTCAGCGGCGTCTGTTCGCGATGGCGTCACTTCATGTTGATCACGTCATTTTTCTCGCCATGAAAGTTTGCACTTGGTCTGCAATTATGTTTAGGTAGTAGTATAAGTCATAGTTCCTGCGCACGAATGACTGGAAATTCTAGGACTATTGAGGACGTTTCATAAAAGGACATGTATATGTGGCAAACGGGGAGGGAGATAGGCAAAGAAAGTAACTGAAGAAGTTTTGTCTACATTGAGAGTTAAAAAACCTACCTGCCTGTGGTAATTCCTAATTTTCCAGTGAAAGAGGAAGAGGTAACACCTGGGTAAATGCCATTTACCCTGTTTGCTGATAAACGTTCTGAATTTCGATATATGCGGTTTGTCAAAAAAGTTATTTTTCGTAACATGCGGTTAAAAAGAGACTCCATAAAAACCTTCGGTTTGTTTAGAGCTTTGTATTATGCGAGCTCAATCTATGTGGGTTTGACTGTACGTAAAACCCATTTTTTAAAATAGAATCATAAAACAAATCAAAGAGGGAAAAACACGTAACGGTCTGCCATTCTAAAAGTCATATTTTAAAAGTTATTTTTATATTCGACGGTCATACTCACGTCCAAGACCTGCCCTGCGTTTTGTAAGTTTTGCAGTGCAGTATATTTTCGATAGGCTGCGTAATATCCACTTTCTTTAATTGAATTCTACTGACCGAAAAGCTACAAAAAAGGAGGAAAAAGACGAGGATTGCCGGTGTCAAATTTTAAGTCCATCATCCGGAAAATTAGTGTTTTTCTTCCTGCGTTAATTAAAAGTTTTATCCTGTTCCAGAAATTTGCTGCTACTGAATATTCACCATGTACGTTATTTTCAAATTTCCCTTTCAATCCATTGTGTCCGTATCTCTTTAAGTATCTTTATTTTTGTGTTGTGTTTTTTCCTTTTTTTTTCTTATTTATCTGAGTTTTAGATTTCCCGTTCCTTTCTCTTTTTTTATTTTCGGACTTTCTTTAGTGATTCATTACATACTTGTTTTCCAGATCGTGCTTCTCCTCTCATGGCTTAAAGCTCCTCCATTTTCATGATTACTATCAGCTTTCCGTCGTGATTATCGCATGTTTTCTCTCTGAAACCAGTGTCGTGTGCTACGTGTTTTATTTCTTTCTCTTCCAGGTTGAATAGCTCCCTTTGTTGCTCTTGTGTATTGCTACTTCACTCAAAGTACCAACTATTTTTCTATGAAAACTTTCTACATTCTCATTAGCTGCAGCGTTTGGTGTATACAGCGGGTGGTCACTTTACGAGTAGTACTAAGTACGTCTATGGAAGTATCATTTTAAATATCAGGAATAATTACGATGTACATTGATGAGTCATTACATTATGACCACCCGCAGCCTAGAGAAATGAGCGCATCTGGAGACCAAACGGTAGCGTAGGAGAAGTTCACAGAACAGTATATACAACCCGAGGACCGGCTTTCGGTTTGTAGAGTGTTCGGAGTCAGAATGGGAGAAGCTGTTGATTTATCGGAGTTTAATAAATGGACAAATTCTGATGGTACACAGCCTCGGAACTACGATCTCGGAAACGGCGCGGCTTGTGGGTTGTTCACGTGCCGCTGTAGTGAGTACGTATCAGAAGTGGTGCACAGATTACAAAACGACGAACCGTCGTCTAGCCATGTGTCGTCCGCAGCTCACTGATGCCAGAGGGGAGCGGAAACTTTCGCTCATTGTTCACAGCAACCGCAGGACCACAGTGCGACAAATCACCCGCAACCACAACAGTGGTGATCAGGACAATGTGTCACAGCGGACAGTTCGTTGCAGCCTTCTGCGCATGAGCGTGCGTAGCCTAAGACCCAGCCGGGTCCACATGCTCACCACACGTCATCGCCAACAACGCATGAAATGGGCCCAAGATCGTCGAGATCGGACCGTGGGTGATTCGCAGAAAGTGGCCTGGTCTGGCGAATCAAGATTCCTGGTGCATCTCGTAGGCGGCCGAGCGCGGATACGCCGATTACCAACGGAGGCTATGACACCTGGATGCTTTGTTGGGCGGAAATAAGTTGGCGGCGGCGGTGTTCTGCTGTTTGCAATGTCTTCTTGGGACCCTTTAGGCCCACAATATCCCAACAGCACAATTCCTGACAGCTGTTAGGTATCTGAACATCGTTGCGGATCAAGTTCACCCATTCATGGCAACTGTGTTTCCTGCAGGTGATGGCCATTACCAATTCGATACTGCGCTATGCCACACTGCCAGAATCGTCAAGGAGTGGTTCGAAGAACATGCTGGTGACTCTGTTAATGCCCTGACCTCAAAACTCTGACCTGAAATGAACCCAATCGAACATTTGTGGTTCGACTTGGAAAAGCGGGTTCGCGCTAAATCACCACCACCCCGAAATGTCAGTGCACTGGAGGACCTGCTGTTGTCATTATGGGACCAGATACCCCAGGATACCTATCGCCGAGTGGCCGCTGTTTTGAGGGCTAAATGGCGTCTTACAACTTATTCGGTAGGTGATCATAATGTAATGGCTCATCGACGTAAACTGACAGGCCACTTTAGTAGGTGCACCCTCACATTATCTCTATGGAAATTAATTATTATCTCATAGTCAGTGTGACATTTTGAATAACTGTTTTGCCGCCCGGTGGCGCAGTGGTTTAAGTGCTGGCTTATGATCATTCGGCCGTGAAGGGTCCGGGTTCGAATCCCGGTGAGGCATGGATGTTGTGTTTGTCTTACGGCACTGGATCTCTCCCTTCCCTGGAACCAGTGACCAATTAGGGACAGGCGACTGCTTATATCCCATTGAGTTGCTCATGGTGGTCGGTTAAACCTTCAATCAATAAAAAAAAAATTGTTTCCGCAGGAGGAATTCCGAAATTTACTAAGTGGCCACTTCATTAAGTATACCCTCATGTTACATTTGTCGAAAGGAACATTCATGGTCGGTGCAACATTTTAAGAAAATTTCCCCAGGAGAAAGAAAATTTTCCCAGGAGAAGCACTAATGTAGACTTAGTCGCCACTTTATTAGGTACACCCTCATAAATTTGTTATGCCTATATAAAGGAACACTCATAATCACTGTAATATGGCCTCTGATCATTCGTCCGTAAGGGGTCCGTGTACAAATCCCGGTGAGGCATGGATGTTGTGTTTGTCTTCCGGCACTGGCTCTCTCCCTTCCCTGGAGTCAGTGACTCTAAATTAGGGACGGGCGACTGCTTATAGCCCATTGAGTTGCTCACGGTGGTCGTTAAACCTCCAATCACAATCACAAATCACTGTAATATTTTAAGTAACAGTTTCCCCAGGGGGAAATTTAATTTACAGTGAGTGGCCCAGGCATATTTAGAGGGGGAGCCCAAGTCACCCTTCCCCTCCCCGTAAGTGTTCCATATTTATGTTTTTGGGTTAAAATGAGACTGACATTAGGAAAAGATGCTTTAATTTAATAAAAATGCATCAACTTTCAATAGAAAAAGATGCTTTAATTTAATAAAAAATGCATCAACTTTCAATAGA
Source organism: Macrothele yani (assembly GCA_039090855.1). NCBI lineage: Eukaryota > Metazoa > Arthropoda > Arachnida > Araneae > Macrothelidae > Macrothele > Macrothele yani. The sequence goes on along the minus strand of CM077006.1, from coordinate 24,123,244 downwards.
AAAAGATGCTTTAATTTTTTCTTGTTTTTCATTAACTTTTAATTTTGTTCTGGTGGATTTCAAAAGCTCCATTTTTCGTCGGTCCCCCTGAAGACTTCTTTTTTGTACGCCTTTGGAGTGGCAACTTTATTTGGAACACCCTCATACTGTGTCTATGTAAAGAAAAATTTAATAATTCGTGTAACATTTCAAATAAGTCTACCCAGGTGGCAATCGAATGCACACTGCGTGGCCATTCTGTTAGGTGCACCTTCATTTTATATTTGCTGAAAGGAAGGCTTATGCACAGAGTAACTTTGTGATTATCAGTTTCAGCAGTGAAGTGCAAGGAACACAGGATGTCTCTCGCAGCGAAATATGTTACCAGCGGTTAATTAAATTATAGAAACACGCAGCTGAAACTTTTTCAGCCAATTTCTCCGAGAGAGAAATGTATGACGTAGAAGTCTTTTCGTACTTCTACGTTAATTTAAAACAGCAACATACTAAGAAATTGTTCCTAAATGAAAGAAACCTTAACGGCCAGACGAAACATGTAAACAACAGAAGTCAAACTTACGGAAAAGATGCTTTATTCAAGGTTGTAGCACGTCCATAACAGAACGATATCAATATTTAAACACACCACACAGCTCTTAACACAGCGCTCGCTTTACAACGCACTCTTTCAACGCTCTCAATAATCTCTCTCTTACAACAGTTTAGTCGTCGCTTTTATCTCTCGTTCTTATCAATTCAGGTACGTCACGTTCATTCAACTACAATTATGTTGCCAACAATATTCGTTTGAGAGAAAAGATATTACGTTAAGAGGGAAGAATAACTGAGAATAAACTCAACATTTACATAGGGAAAGAAACTAAAAAGGAAAGTTAATTTAGAATATACGTCACAAATGTTTCAGCCTAATATTTGGGAAAAAGTTTAAATAATATACGTATTTATTACATGGAGGCAATATTTCGATTTCTTTCTATCGTTTTAATCAACTATATGAAGAGAAAGTGTGCGATAAAGAATTCTATTTGGTGTGAAAGTAATGCTAAATATGGCCGCTTCGTGAAAATTTTGTTTAGTTCTGTATTTCGTAAGAAAAGTACTTGAGTGCTATAATAATTGAATCACCAGAGGGTGTCCGTTTCCGTGTGCATCATAAGAGCGTACGTTTGCGCCGTTGTGTCACCGCACGAATATTAAATGTGGATTTCATACCTGTTTGGAATTTCATGTAAGTAATGCAGAAACTATAGAGGGTTACAAGGAAAGTCCGAGATCAGGCCAATACCTCATGAACTGTGGCAGTTAACAATTTACTTCTTGTGCAGTTGTATAGGAAACCCCTATGGCACACACAATAACACCACGAAGGATCCCCTCCCCTCCTTGTAGGGGAGGGTCAGGGTGCTATCGCCCCCCCCTTTTGCAGATCGGGCAAAAATATCAATTACAAACTTGTTCAGCGAGGCAAAAAATAGTACATAAATGTTTTCGTCCCATAACAAAAGATGGAAGGGGACTCTCCAAATGCGAAAGAAGTTGAAAGCTACCTGAGTCGCTGTCTCCGAAGCATATTTGCATGGATTTCAAATGCGCTTTCTGTTCCGTCGTCAGAATACAATAATGATATGCGTGGTCGCTATGCCAACACTTCGTGAACCAGTGACGGGAAGTCGAAAGCTTTGCCACCTACGCAAGTCAGTTAGATGTGCATATACAGTTTTCCTATCAGATGAGTGTTTCGCCACTTCACGTTACTTTTCCTTGTCTCAGTGTATCTTTTACTGTATTGGACATCAAAGTCTGATATTGAATATATCAAGGAACTGCATTTTATTTCAGAACAAGAACTGCTGATAAGGTTTGTAGGAAAACTTTTCCTTTGTGCTTTCATTTACTTAGAACTTACCAGTTTAGATAAGTTCTAAGTAATAATTTCTTATCTAGATACTCTCTCGCTGCTTTCGGATGTTGTGATTTTCTTGGGGCCACATACCCGGTCCCCTTCCATCTTTTTATGGGACAAAAACATTTCTGTACTATTTTTGCCCGGTTGAACAAGTTTGCAATTGACTTTTGTGCCCTATCTGCAAAGGGGGTGAGATAGCTTCCTCAACATCCCCCCAAAAGAGGGCGAGGGAATCCTTCGTGGTGTTATTGTGTGCGCCATAGGGGGTTTCCTATACTGCTGCACAATAAGTAAATCGCTAACTGCCATAGTTCGTGAGATATTGGCCTGATTACGGACTCTTCTGGTACCCCTGTATATGCATCCGTAAAGGGAAACAAAATCTATTTTTATAAGCAGCAATTACAACAAATTAATGAGCACGCGCTTTTCTTTTTATAGCAACAGTATATAAATAATGTCTCTAACATGAACCAAATTTTTGTTCAGTGAGATCTCTCTTTCCTTTCCGCATCCTGGTGATAGTCGTTTGCTACTCATTTCAGAGCGAAGGTCACTTAACGTGTACCTAGGCGTTTTCGTACTTTTACGGGCGAATTTTCCGTTGTAAATTGACGTACTTTGCTGAAATTTTTTTCTCTAAATTTGGAGGTGGACAGTGGCTTTTTGAAGAAGATTTTTAGAAGCTCAGGAGTGCGAAGACAATTGCTTTCTTACTTTTTTTTTTCTCTCTCTGCTCTTGGGAAAGGTCCTGCGAAAAGCTCGGATTTAGTGAGTCAAAAGGGGAAAGGGAAATTGATGCGCTCTCAAGGGATGAAAGGATTCTCCTGGTAGACTAGAGTGGAAAGAAACTTAAGGGGCAACGCGATAACTTTTCGTATTTCATTGGCATTCCCCAATGGATGCGATTTTATGGAAGAAAAGTCTGTGGAGTTCCAGTGAAAAATAAAACTGAACTTTTCAAAAAATGTAATCTAGGAATGTTAGATCCAAATGAAAAGTTGAATGAGAAGTCATTATTACATTTGTTACATAATGATACAAGCTGATGGTCACAAAGAAAACAGTTTGTTACATAATGGTGCAAGTCGATGGTCCCGAAGAAAACCGTTTTGTTACATGATTCAAGTCGATGGTCACGAAGAAAATAGTGTTGTTACATAATGATACAAGTCGATGGTCACGAAAAAACAGTTTTACATAATGATACAAGTCGATGGTCACGAAGAAAACAGTTTGTTACATAATGGTGCAAGTCGATGGTCACGAAGAAAGGAGGTTTGTTACATAATGAAACAAGTCGATGGTCACGAAGAAAACAGTTTTACATAATGATGCAAGTCGATGGTCACGAAGAAAACAGTTTGTTACATAATGATACAAGTCGATGGTCACGAAGAAAACAGTTTTTAAACATAATAGTACAAGTCAATGGTCACGATAAAAATAGTTTGTCACATAATGATACGAGTCGATGGTCACAAAGAAAACAGTTTTGTTACATAATACAAGTCGATGGTCACGAAGAAAATAGTGTTGTTACATAATGATACAAGTCGATGGTCACGAAGAAAACAGTTTTACATAATGATACAAGTTGATGGTCACGAAAAGACAGTTTTACATAATGACACAAATCGATGGTCACGAAGAAAACAGTTTTATTACATAATGGTGCAAGTCGATGGTCACGAAGAAAGGAGTTTTGTTACATAATGAAACAAGTCGATGGTCAGAAAGTTTTGTTACATAATGATACAAGTCGGTGGTCACGAAGAAAACAGTTTTACATAAAGATGCAAGTCGATGGTCACGAAGAAAACAGTTTGTTACATAATGATACAAGTCGATGGTCACGAAGAAAACAGTGAGGCATATTAAAAATCAGTTTACACTTCTGAATCAAATGTCATTAACTATCGAACGACTTTGTGAAACGTATTAATGTTCTTTGTGTAACAATGATGACAATAAAGCAAGTCTGGCATGCATGACGGCCACTTTAACCCTTTAACCAACTGGAACGAATTAACTCGGGGTAGAATAATGAGTTGAAACAGCTCTAAGAAATATTTTTGCTGTCTAAGAAGTGGGTAGTATGCGACTGGAAGGAGTAAACCTGAGAATTAGAAAGATTTGCTTTCCCCTTAACTTTGTTGTTCAAAGTGGTCATTTAAGGGAATTATTGACGCTAATTCTTTCTGAATGATTATCTGCAAAATTGGCAATATCAATGGCGACGAACCAAAGAAAAGAGAGAGAAGATATTTGAGTAACTTGTTTTTCTGCATACTGGCATGCTGTCCGTGTCAGGGGGGACGAGACACTGATACCTGGATACTGGAAAGAAGCAAGTTCTTTCCCCAACATTCCTTAGGCCATAAAGCAGACTAGAAGAGAGCGCTAGAATAGACGACTGGAAGAGAGATCTTACCACTTGTGACAGGTCGGTACTACTGAGATGAGAAAGGCAAAGGAACTGTTTTGTCGTAGCTTTCGTTAAATCGGGTCGCTATGTGGACATTTCTGTTTTTGGAAGCTCAGTAAAGTTTGGGCACCATTTGGTTCAGGTACATCGGCCGCTTAAAGGGCCCATGAGCCTGTCTTTTGGGCCTACATTCACTAATGTGGATATAGAAATTCACATTCTGTAATATAAGAAATGAGCCTAAAGCTTAATAACACGATAAGAAATACACCTAAGTTTGATTTTTCGCAGTTTCTTTGTCATAAGTTCAGAGTGTATGCATGTGTAATAATGATGTTAATGTAACAGTATGTGGCGTTATCTTTATTTTAAATATTCCTAGAAAGAAAAGAAAATAAGGAAATAAAAGCTCATTAAATCCTTATTGCCACGATTGAAAGAAACGTTACAGCAGTTGTTCCGCGTGTTTCTGTGTCAAATTTTTAGCAACCCCAATACAACCAAATGAATCTACCTTAAAAATTCGCATTTTCATAAATATGGAAAAACTGAATTTCAATGGGCTGTAGAAAAGCAGGTATTTAATGAATTATTACAAGTACCTGCCGAACGTTTAGTTTTACATTTTCATTTACTTCTAATGAATTTTAAGAATACAGATGGCGCCACATACCGTTATATTAACATATTATTTCACATATAAATACCCTGATTTTTCGCGATTTCTTCGCCATACGTTAAACTTTCCTGCATTTCCTATCTTGCCGCCAATTTCCAAAGATTTTGGTTCATCTGTTATATTCCATAATGTGAATTTCCGTTTCGAACATTGTTGAGTCTTAATGCTCGAAAGGCAGCCTTATAAGACTTTAACACGTTGGAAGAATGCTGCAAGGGTGAAACAAATATCCGTTATCAACATATTCGTTTTTTATGTGGAACACTGCATTCTTTATGGGTTTTTCAAATGTAAATAAAGGCTTGCTTGCGTGTTTAGTTGATGCAGTCTGGTGACAATATTGTGCTCACCATTTAATACATGACGTTCCTCCTATAGGGGCTCACATCTGAAAAACGCCGAACCGTTGTGCTCTCTGACGTGAACTCAACTCTTCGGTGTTGAGATTTCCATGTTAAACAGTGTATATTTTTCATAACAATTTCCCTAGCGCTGATAACGACAAGTAACGCAGTATAATATAGTTGTTGCCCAATCATATTTAAACAGATAATGTTACCTAGCAACTTGAGCCGCTAAGATGTGCTTTGATCTGCTTGAAGCCAACAACAAAGCTGTGCTTCCATGGCAACGGCAGATGCGCTGCTATTGACTTTCTTTGTCTGTAACACCACTAAAAACAGTCGAATACATTTAGCAAAAGATTTTATATTATCAGGATATGTTACCTAACTTCTTCAGACCACATAAGAAGACATTTTTTTTTATTAAGGTCTTAACGACCACCGTGAGCAACTCAATGGGCTATAAGCAGTCGCCCGTCCCTAATTTAGGGTCACTGGTTCCAGGGAAGGGAGAGAGCCAGTGCCGTAAGACAAACACAACATCCATGCCTCACCGGGATTCGAACCCCGACCCTTCAATGGCGAATGGTCATAAGCCAGCGCTTTGACCACTGCACCACCGGGGCTTCAGGGCAAATTGAACCTGTAACGTAATCGGTTGAGCTAGAGCGCGGTCGTACTGCGGGGCTAGGTCAGACTCCTGATGACACATGCATACTTTACACCACAGTTCCTTTTCAATCAATTGACATTCCTTCTAGTCAGAGGGTATTTTTACGCAAAATAAAAATAAAGACTGCATATACCTATAAGCCAAAACATTGAAACCACCTACTTAATGTGATGTAGGTCTTCCTCTCCCCACGAAAATAGCTATCGGGGATGAGGCATATATTTAACGAGATGTTGGTAGGTGTACTCTTAATGTATGACTGCAAACGAAGATCCCGCAGTTTCCGTAAATTACATGGTTCAGGTGGTGCTGCTCGTATTCGTTTCTCCAAATCAAACCACAAATGCTTGATATGATTCATGTCCGGCGAATTTGGGGGCCATGACAATAAATGGAATTCCTCTTCATGTTCTTGGAACCATTCTTGAACCTTCTTCGCAGTGTGGCATGGAGCATTGTCTTGTTGAAGGACGCCATTTTCACCGGGGAATACAGTTCCCGTAAATTACGTGGTTGGGGTGCTGCTCGTATTCGTTTCTCCAAATCAAACCACAAATGCTCGATATGATTCATGTCCGGCGAATTTGGGTGCCATGACAATAAATGGAATTCCTCTTCATGTTCTTGGAACTATTCTTGAACCTTTTTTCACGGTGTGGCATGGAGCACAGACAGTCTTGTTAAAAGACGCAATTTTTACCAGGGAATACAGTTCCCGTAAATTACGTGGTTGGGTTGATGCTGCTCGTATTCTTTTATCCAAATCAAACCACAAATGCTCGATATGATTCATGTCCGGCAAACTTGGGCGCCATGACAATAAATGGAATTCTTTTCATGTTCTTGGAACCATTCTTGAACCTTTTTTCACAGTGTGGCGTGGAGCACAGTCTTGTAGAAAGACGCCATTTCCACCAGGGACACAGTTGCCAAAAGGGGTGTACTTGGTCAGCCACGATGTTCAGGTACGGGAAAGTTGTCAGATTTCGCTCTACTGGGATAATGGGTCCATGTGTTCCCCAATACAGTATTGCCTATACCATCACACTCCCTCCAGCCGCCTGGATGCATCCCGCAGTGCATCCGGGTTAGAAAGCTGCGTTGGATAAACCTCGCATACGAGCTCGTTCGTCGCCATGGTGCAACAGAAAACGGGATTCATCTGACTATGAGACCCATTTCTAGACTTCTGTGGTTCAATGTCGATGATTACGTGACCACTGCAAGCGTTGGCGACGGTGAACGGCTGTGTGCATAAGCACACGAATAGGTCTGCTGCTTTGGGGAGACCCATGTGAAAGAGCATATGACGAAGTGTTTATTCGGACTTATTTGGCCCTTCACCACAATTGAAATTATGGGTAATGTCAGCTACAGTAGCCCTTCTGTTGCTGCGGACAAGACGAGGTAGCCTACGCTAACGTGTGACATCAATGAGGCTTGGCCTGCCCTAGCCTTGTCAACGGGTCCAAGTGTCACCTGTTTCGGACCATCTTTGATAGGTGCTAACTCCTGCATAGCGTGAGCAGCCTACTAGTATCGCTGTTTCGGAGATGCTCTTACCTAGGTGTGTTGCCATAACGATATGGTTTTTCCGAAATTAGATAAATCCGTTGCTTTTCCCATGTCGAGACGAAACAAAATATTGACTGAGAGAGCTCAGATTCAGACATTATACATATCATTGGAGACCTGGGCGCGTGACGCTGTTTGTCTGCACGCACGCTTATTTGTACTATACCGTGCAAATTAATTGGGACAAGCTTATTTTATTCTCAGAATTGTAATGTGATCGCCAGTTGATGTCGGAAACCCACGTAAACCGGTTTTATCAGCTGTGAGGTGGTGTGACTGTTAGAACTTTATAGTAAAAATGTGATTTGACCGGTTTTAAACAGGAAATAGGCGCTTCAGCTTCAGTTGTGAGCTTTCGTGTGTGACAGGTGGATGTTAGTTTTTACTCTCTGTGAGTACGTGTTGATTTCGTGCATTGAAAAATGTATATTTCCCTAAGGAAGCGTGCAAAAATAATTGCTCTAAAGGATTACACTTCTATGGACAGCGAGAGATATCGCTTCTGCAGTTGGTGTAGGCAAATCAAGTGTATAAAGACTGCTTAAGCGATACAATGCATCTGGATCATCGTCTCCAAAAAGGAGAGGTAAATGTGGAAGAAAACGAAAAACAACTCCACGAACCGATAAATATCTAATCAGAAATAGTAAAATGAATCCAAAAAAACAAGCACCGACCTTCAAAGAGATTTATTGGCTAGTGATTGTGATGTTAATGATTCAACTGTACGCTCTAGGCTTGTGGAAGTTGGCCGAAAGGCAAGAAGACCAACGAAAAAATAATATTTGAATGCGAAAATGAAGATAAAACGTTTAGCATGAGCCAAAAAATATAAATCATGGACTGCTGACTACTGGAAGTAGCTCATTTTCAGTGATGGAACTCATTTATTTGTGCAGGGTTGCCAAGCAAATGTCGTTAGACGAAGCAACTGTGAACCTTTAAGACCTGAGCATGTCAAACAAACTGTAAAACACCCTCTGAAGCAGATGTTTTGGGTTTTTCACATCAAATGGCACTGGAATCTTAGTTCTTGTTCAAGGTATGATGAATTCAGCCAAGTACGTAGAAATATTACAACGTAGGATTGTTCCATTCTTGCAAACATTTGACGGGACATTTCAACATGACTTGGTCCCATGTCACACTTCGAAATTGGTCAAGAATTTCATGCTGCAAAATCAAATTCATTTGTTTGATTGGCCTGGAAATTCACCAGACTTAAATCCCATAGAAAACTTGTGGAAGGTTTTGAAGAGACGTTTAGGTAAAATGGACTGTACAACGAAAGAACGCATGATAACGAATGCTATAAAAATTTGGTTTATGAAGTCAAAAATATGTGCACTTCATTAATGGAGTCAATGCCAAAACGAATTCAAGAGGTCATTTTCTGCTAAAGGAAGACATACTTCATACTAATACAGGTATTTATAAGTGTATATCAAGGCATAGAATGGTATAAAGACATAGTTTTGGAAAAAAGAGTGATTTTTTACTTTGTCCCAATTAAGTTGCACAGTATAATATAACGCCGAGGTAGTTTTATTGTTTTGGCTGATCGGTGTATGTTTCATTCGTTTCTCATATCAACTTCAGCGGTGTGCCGTTATTTTACGTGGCCGAGTGGTCAGAAAAGTAGGTTTCCGACTAGCCTTCCAAGCTAGATCGGAGTTCGTGACCTACAAATGGTTTGTTGGTTTTCGTCAATGGCTCTCTTTTTTCCCTGGAAACTGTGGCCCCAAATTTGCGACGGGCGACTATATGTATCCCACAGGATTGCTCACCGTGGTTGTTAAACTGAAAAAAAAACTTCTGTCATGTGCGACATAATACTGTTAGCAAAATGATGTTACGTACTTTTCGCTGCTGTGTGTCGCAATGACAGCTGGATAGATTTGGTTTGTGGCTCCTCCTCCCTTATCGCCACCCCTTTGCCACCCAATTTGTCAGAGAACACTTATTCATACTCATAATCCTTGCGTTGGAAAGTCCCCTGGCAAGTCAAGAAGCAGGGATTTGATTTGACAGTATACTGTACAAGGTGCGGGCTAACATGAATTTTAATTTTTCGTAGTTCAGCAATGCAGTGCGGTGCCTTGAAAGCGGTAATACGTGGCAAATTGCAGCACTGTTCCAAGGTCGTTCACCCATGTGGGCTACGGCGCCGTTGGTCATTTGGGGGAAGATGAGCTAAGCGAAGATACACTTTAGCGTGGAACAGCGCGTTATAATCAAGTTCCTAACGGAAGGAGGCTGTAAACCGTCGGAAATCTCTTCACCATTGATTAGACAGTACGGTAAGAATACAATCTCCAATGTGAGTGTCTATAAGTGGAGCAGTTCGTTTAAAAATGGAAGGGAAATGATAGAGAATGAACTTCATGAGCGCCACGTTCTTTGCCGGGAAGATTATGGCCACCGTCATCTGGGACTCCAAAAGTGGTACTGCACGTGGATTCCCTCAGAGATCGTTGCACAATAAACGCTAAATATTACTCGACACTTCTCGAAGGGCTAGTAAAGGCAGCCATCAGGAAAAAGGGCGCAAACATCTGTCACTTCTCCAGGATAACGCCTGTCCACACGTGGCTGCTGGGACCATGGAAACCATCCAGGAACTGAAATGAAACTCTATAACATCCTGCATACAATTCGGACCTTGCACCCCTGGACTATCACCTCTTTGGCTCTCTAAAGACATATCTGGGCGGGAAAAGGTTCGGAAGTAATGAGGATGTGATACAGGCTGTTCGCGAGTGGCTACACCGACAACCAAAAGACTTCTTCCTGAGCGGCATCCGCAAGCTTCCGGACCACTGGCGCAAGTGCATCGCAAACCAGAGGGATTATGTTTTAACGAAACTGACAAAGTATTATACAACCGAAAGACTTCTTCCTGAGTATTATAAAAAGACTTCTTCCTGAGCGGACTTCTCAAAAGACTTGAATACAGTGAGGAACATGCTGGTGACCATTTTCAATCTTTTATAAGTCTTTTGAGTGCCTTTTTAAGTCTTTTACTTCAACAAATAAGTCTTAACATCAAAATACAAAGACTCATAAAAGATTGAAAATGGTCACCTAATGGTCAGGTGAATTTGTAAATACATATGTAAATCCATATACATTTGTAAATAAATTTGTAATCCATATACATTTGTAAATACATATGTAAATAAATTTGTAAATCATACAAAGACTTATAAAAGGTTCATGTCAGGTGAATTTGTAAATACAAAGACTTATAAAGTCTTTAAAAGTCTTTTTCTTCAACAACTTCCAAGTATTTTATAAGTCTTTTGAGAAGTCAAAAGACTTGACTTCTCAAAAGACTTATAAAAGACTTCTTCCTGAGCGGCATCCACAAGCTAACGGAACGCTGCATCGCAAACCAGAGGGATTATGTTGAAACGTTGCAACTTCAGTTTCGGACATTGCATCAACGTTTTTGTTCGATTTACAAATTGTAAGTCATATTTGCCCACCCTAGTATGTACACGAATGCCAAGATTTCATATTGCGCTGTACTTAATTGTAATTCACATAACTTGTTGCAATCTTTCTGAAGAAAGAAAGCAACTCTATATAGTTCGACAGTTGTTCTTTAAACGCATACCAGATTTCCCAGAGTTTCATCTGTCAGCAGAATTAGACATTTTGTTCCGCATCGGTAGCGTCCTGTTTATGTCTCCTTTTCAGATTATCGATTTTGTGCAGGGTTAGAACTCGCCAATAAACTGCGTAATGGAAATTTAAAAATAAAATGCCCAGTTTTTCAGGCTTAATTACACCATTGAAATATCAAGCGTCATTTTCCCGAAAAATAGCGAATACGTGTTCTGTGTGCAAATCGTTTGAAACCTAAAAACAAACAAACGTCCTGGAGCGGGTTCTAGTCAGTCCCGCTCCAGGACGATGAAAATTTTTAAGTTTTCGGATATTATCTGACTTACAATAATTGTCACTTTACGCCAAAAATCGGATTGTCATCTTCAAAATTTGTATTATATGGCGTAATCCTGTATTTCTTTCATGAAACTCACCCACATCATTCGTGGGACAGAGTCGTAGTATTAGCGAATGGTTCGGCTGCCTAAAAAACAAAAAAAACACCTCTTCATTTGCAAACAATAGTATCGTTCCACCACTTGCTGTTGAAGGAAACTGCTATTGTTTTAAAATCAGTTATTTCTTCTGAGAAAGCAGCCTCTTAAATATTTTAAATTCACTTTAATTTGCCCGAATTAATAGGTAGGCATTTGCGATGTACTTAAGCAGTGAAAACATTCGAGAACGTTCTAATAATTTCATTACATGCAACGTACATGTCGGTCTAAATCTGAAGACCCCTTCACATAGGTGTATATTTCAGTTAGATAAACATTGTCTAAATGGCTATATTCCAAGGTGAGAATTCTTGTTTTATCTCTATGAAGAGCAGTAGTTTGCTGTGTGTACCAAAAGAAATACCTTCCTGGTTGTTTTATTATCCAAGCATTTTCTTTGCTTCCATGTAATGCGGTAATTTAATGATTGCTTAGAAGCACTTTAGCTTAAGGGGAATTCGCTCATACTTGATTTATGACCATGGCTTTTCGAAATGATAGGTCGTGGTCCCCTTTTTCGCAAACGTCGGCGCTAAGGGGAGGTAGTAATTATTCCATAAACCCGAGTTTTTAAATACAATACTGAATGCGGAAACAGGTTAAGGAGCGTTAAATGCGGAAAATTTTATTATTAGTTTTTGAGAACGGAAAATTGGAACTCTGGAATAAATTAGGAAATGTTGAATTCTGGAACCTTATAACGGCCGCCCCGGTGGCGCAGTGTTCTAAGCGATGGCCTCTGATCATTCGTCCGAACGGGGTCCGGGTTCGAATCCCGGTGAGGCATGGATGTTGTATTTGTCTTACGGCACTGGCTCTCTCCCTTCCCTGGAACCAGTGACCCTAAATTAGGGACGGGCGACTGCTTATAGCCCATTTAGTTGCGCACGGCGGTCGTTAAAACTTCAATAAAAAAAATATATTAGAGATACCTACCTAATAGCGTCTTGGTGCTCCTATAGCGCGAATAACATCCTCTACACGTCGCGGCATCTACACCACCATATGCCGGAGGTATTTCGGACGTAATGCCAGCCGTGCCTGTTGCAGTGTTGTCTACAACTCCGCCCGAGACGTCGGAGCAGGATCCATGGGGGGTCTGATCTTCCCCTTCACGGCATCCCAGAAAGCTTCCACATGGTAAAAATCCCGAGACCGTTAGGGCCCACTGGATGTTTCCAAACAGAGTTGAGTGATCCCCGGGACATGCCTGGGTGGCTACGGCTCGGTCGAGAGCGGCGCATTGTTCTTCTGCAATAGACCATCGGCCTCAGGACTGTTTGCATAACTCTGTGGTGCTAACAAAGCCAAACAACATGGTGGGACCTTGCACCATGTTTTTAATTCCCTGTTGTTTTCCCGTGATGCAACCTTGCATCATTCTGGCTTTTGTTTGTTGTAGTACAATCTTGCACAGCGTTGTTGGCTTTGTTGAACCCTGCTATTGCGTATCTTTCCTCAGAAAGTGGTGCAGCTGGTGTAGCACCTTTTTTGTGCAACCTACCACAGAATTTTTAACAGCGCATGATCGAACTAGATTATGTTGCTGTGTTAACCCATCTTCACAGTTGCGGTTATGCTGTACAACAGGTTGGCATCTGAGCTGTTTGCATCCCTTAAGTGATTTCGGCTGGGCGCATTATTGTATCGAGGTTGGGCAGGATTGTGGATAGGTGCGGTGTGTGTAAAAATGTGCCATCATCGCATATTCTGTATGTACTTCATCATCATCAACAACCATTATCAATCCACAACTGGATGAAGGTCTCCCCAAGCTTCTTCCGCAACGTTCTGTCTTGAGTCAGTCTCCTCCATGTCACCCCCACATGCGTAAGGAAATGCTATTTCACACTCACCAACCAGATTGGCCATCGTGGTTTGTTATGGACAACTCGCCTTCTCCCCAATACCCTTAAAATCATCACATGGATGTAATTTATTCACTGTAAATACGTAGACATAATGTCGTTTTGTTCCGGCATTAATCATTATATTTTTTCTGCCAAATATGTTCTTCAATTGATTCGGAAAAGGTGTTGCTGGTAGTTATGTTTAATTGATAAGATTCATAAGTTTATCATGAAGTGTGTGATTTAATAAGGACGCTGATTTCTGAAGCTGCTGCATCAACGGCTTCATTGGTAACAACAGAAAACCATGGCTTCACATTATAACAATCGTTTTATGTACAAACTCCTTAATGCATTGCAGCTCCTCCCTCCCTCGGTGACTTTTCTTGACTTCTTCTGCAATGCTCATTGTCGTAAACTCCGTGCTATGAACTTAAATAAGCTTTTCTGCATCTGAAAATAAAATTAAACCTTCTTTTGGAGACATTTTCCTTTTACAGCGATTACAGCCGCTTTACAAACGAGTGACCGCTATTCTTGAGGTTTTTTCCCCTCTGTAGCCGCGAACATATTATTTAGGAAAGCGGTTTTCTTTGTGTTTAATTTGTGTTTCGGTGCTGAAACATAAGGGATAAGGACGAACCTGCACTTCCATTAGTGATGTTTTCTCCTCATTTCTTCATGGTCCATCCTCTGGGACTGTGCGTTACTACAAACTTGCTGATGAGTATTAACTCATGCTCTCCCTACTCAAAGACTTAGCGGTGAATCCACCGGAATTAGATCTGTCTCGGGAGGGTGGACGTGAGCAAGGGGAAGATGGAGAGAGGGAGGAAGCGACCAATGCCCTTTCTCCGGCGCTTAGAGAAGCTCCTCTTGCGTGATGTGCTTCGGTCCGGAGGCAAACATGCCGCCTGATTAATACAGTGGGGAAGCTTTGATAACATGTAACTCGGAAAAAAAGGGGGAAAAACTTAAAATTAGACAAACTTTCAAACTGTGAGGGAGAGTTGTCTAACTACTTTTGTACGTGCGGCGAAAACAAACGAGAAACAGCGCATTTTCCCAATACTTCTGTTTTTACCCCTGCCAATGCAAATGTTAAGTTTTCTGTGGATGCGTTGTATTAAGTGTTTTGCACGCGCTCATGCTTGATTTCAAATCAACTCGAGCGAAACGCTTAACGAAACAGTTCTCTCTCTCACACACATAGTTTTATATTTTTTTCGTGTTAGGTTTCTCTCACACGTGAGTATTAAATGTTTCTGCAGTAAAATGGAAAAGACTGATCGCCGAGTTTCGAAGGGAACCTATTGTAAAAGTGGACTGTTCAATTAATTCCTCTTTGTTAACGAATGTATTTTAATCGGATATCGTCACCATCATCGTCAATCATTATCGTTCCACTGCTGGAAGAAGGTCTCTCAGAGTCTCTCTCGCAATTTTCTGTCTTAGGTCAGTCTTCTTCGTTACACGCTAGCATGCTTTCTAATTTTATCCATCATCTCTGGCGTGGTCTTCCGGTCTTTTCCTGTCCATTGGAATCCAGTCTAGTAGTTGAATTGTCCAACGGTGGTTAGTTCTTCCAGCGATATGTCCAGCCCCATGCCATTTCGGGAATTTTACTTTGATCATCAACTCCCGTCATTATGCTAATCAGCGAGTTCATGTTCCTACCCTTCCCAGCGACATCACGCATGCATCTCTCCACGCTTCTTGCAGTAGTTTGCAACTTCTGGATGTATTTTTAGTTGTCCCTGTCCCATAAGCATCTGATGACTTTTTTCTGTGCCGTCAAAATTCTGACTCTGCAGGGATAAAAGGAACTCTCTCAAAATTATTTAGGTGAAGGCGTTGCGAGAGCAATCCTAACAGGATATGACTGGTCTTCACCCGGACAGGATTGGTCTGGGGACCGGCTAAACTTCACTGCCCCCGCATGACCACCACTTCTCGCCCCCCCTCCCCTTACCATTTCCCGTACGAGCGATGTGCTAAATATGCAGGAATTCTAATGTGCGACTGGCTGGGACATTTGTTCGCTATGGCAAAACCTATACGGACTACTCGTCCATTATTTGTGTCTAGGTCCCTGTCCGTGAGCGTAATAACCATTAGCCTATTCCATCAAAGTGCTGACACACTAGGGCTTAACGGAGAACACTTGGCGCGTTTACTACGGTAAACGCTGCAGTAGTACTCCCGGTCAAAAGAGCCGCAGGTTGTTCAGACCCGTGGACGGGTGGCGCGAACTGGGAGACGTACGCAACGGACCGCGTGTGCTTATTGAGAGCCATTGGGAGATTGGTTCTCTCGGACATTTTTCTTTTGGGGGGGGAGGGCACGAGGTATTTAATCCATTACCATGGTACAGTTACAAAACCATACTAGTCACATTAATAGGAATTCGCTAATTAATTAGGTACAGAGATACGCATATTTTGCGTTAAACAATTTCATTGGGAACACAGTCTCGTCTTTGTTCTTCAGCTGTCAGGCGATGTCATCCATAGTCCACTCTGTTTCTTTGAATTTTAAATTCGCGTCTCAGATTTAATCAATCCGCGTCCAGAAAAGAATGTTCAGTTTCCAGCTTCAGCTTTAATTTTACATTAGCTTTGTTGCAGTTAAAACAGTAAGCATCACTGGAACACTTCCAGTGTTTGTTCTTGGCCTGGCCGCAGCGGGCACAGCTCTCGAATACTTCGGGACACTTGGCTTTATTATGCCCGAACCCGTTGCACTTAAAGCAACTGGCTTCTCCGAGGAATTCTCAAACGGAGAGAAAACTCCAGGCAAGATTGACCTTGCCTTTTTTCACGTCCTAAAGTTCACTGAGTCAATCACCCAGTGGACCTTATTTTCTTTTCCTCTGATCGGGAAGAGGACCTTACACTGGCCTGGCTCTTTAGATTTTTCTGCCGTGGCTGCTAAATTAACTGTTTCTAAACATGCTAAATTAACTGTTTCTCCGAGTCCTTATCGTTACCGTAAACAATCAGTATCGGAAATTTCTTTACTGGTCATCTCATTTCTAGGGTCTCTACCATATCGTCTATCCTCATAGGCCTCCACTAGATTAATCTGCACTCCTTCTGCTTTAGTACATTCTATTAAGATTCCTCCATTGCTCTCTTTCTTTACGCCTTTAATCCCAATGCCCAGGACACCTGCGTTTAGTTCAAGTGTAACCTAATCTTTGAAGTTTGCTGAAGTCATCTCTGGGTCCTTGGGATAGACCAGGAGGGTGTGTTTTGCTTGGTATCTTTTTTCCTGTCATTCTGCTTTCAGCTTTTCTTTGACATCTTCAGCATAGGCTCGCTGTTCTGGCTGGTTCAGCACTGTTCTCTGTTCTCTTTCCTCTAGCCTTCCTTTGAGATAACTAATTTCTAGCAGCTGCTTGATATGGGCTTCTGGGATTCGATCCAATATTGGTCGTATTAAGCCCCTGACATTATGAGTGACTCTATTATTCGGCCTGTCAAGAATTTCATTTAGTTCAGCGAACAGTCCGTTGATCGTCTCAGTTTTTGCACTCTGATCAATCATCGCTTCGTCTACCATCCTTTCATTTGAGAGATGAAGGAACTGAGCAAGATGTTAGACCTTACCTTGGGAAGGAACCCCTGACCGCGACAAGGTCACTGGAGCACGGGGACGTATAATGCCAGATTAGTTGACTGTGTAGCACAAATTAGCTCTTGAAAGAGCTATTTGATTCGAGCGCCTGCTGATCTCCCTTTGCTAAGCACTTTGTTTTAGTCACAATCAACAAAGGTCAATAAATCTTGCTGTCCCCGAGGGGCCTGTCCCATAAGTAAGACCTAGGAGTACGCACTGAAAGTAAGACATACAGGTAAATTGTTCCTATATACTTCCAAATTCTCAGCAACCAAGTTTCTTCGATATGGCCGTCGTTTGATATCTGTTATGAACCTGACCTAAAGTAAATAAGCGACAGGATATATGAAACATATGCATGCTTAACCGCCTAGCTAAATGCTAGGTTGTCTTTATCCACGATTACCGCTTGCCCCCTGCGTGGTATCGACCCCACTAGACAACCGAAGTTGTTCTCAGATATTCAGTACCTGGGGGACAGAGTGACGTCTGGTGAATATGTTCCACTGCATCCTACGATGGGATTTAAATCCGTGAAATTTAACTTCTGGTAGAGCGCACTAGGTCAGACATGGCCCTCGTATTCCTGCACATTGCGGTGTTTGTGATACGAGGCGTTGCCTTTCCAAAAGATTACTGTGTCATCCGGGTACAAGGTTAAGTAATGCAACAACTTGGTGCGTAATAAAAAAAACAGTGCCTATGTACCATCTGACAGTGTGGTGATTTTAAGCTTTGAAGGGACTCAGTGATGTCCACAAGAACAATTTCCAGTACCATGATTCCACCGGCCGGTTACCATGCAGTTTGTGTGCTGGTGTTCACCACGGAGTGTCGAGTGCAGTCCTGTCGATCTGTTTGTTGGAGCCGAAACCTCGAGTCATCGGACCGTGCGACTGTTTAACAGTCACGTGCCCACTGCAGGCGGATTTGTTGATGACGGTTGGTCAGTGGAGGTATGAACTTACCACCGACCCCTGCCATTCGCGAGAGCGTCCGCTGAATTGTGCGAGAGGAGCTTTCTCTCCGCACCCTGGTTCTAATCTGCAATGAATCAGGGATCATGGGACGTATATTGTCCGGTACAGCACATGCCAACTATCATGCAACTCTACTGTCAACAATGTTGGTCTCTCCTTTTCTGCACATGTGCATGTGTGTGTTCATTTTTTGATCATTGCTACCACACTTTCACTGTAGTTTCCTTCCCACAAAAGAGGCATGCGGTTCCTGGTATGCTGGACCCCTTCTCCCTCGCGGCGCTATTTATTTGCTCTTCAACTAGTAATTATATTCCCCAAATGCACACCTTTACCGTATTTGTATATCCCGTGCCTATCGTTGGCGTCTCTTCAGTGTATTGTGAGAGTGTTCCACTCGTAAGAAAGGGATACAGGTAATGATTTTTCTCAGGAGTGAATATATTGCTCTACATTGACACCATCACTATTTATATATGCAGAGGATGTGCGCACATTTTTAGGACGGTTTTGATAAGAAATTACAGAAAATAAAACAAGTTCAAAGAATTGGAACTGATAAGTGTGTTAGATGCAGACAAAACAAACACCTTCTGCAGTTAAATATCGTCTGCTAAGAAAATGGCGCACTTAAACAAGCTGTGGATAGGTTGTTTTTGCTCTTTACGAAGAGAAATATTCCTATTCTGTAATTAAAGAACGCTGTGAAAGTCATGGAATTAGCATTTTTAAATGTGCATCATTATTATTAATAGAGGTGTAGATTTTCAAGCACTGCTTTTAACACGAAAAAGAACACCCATCGAACATCTAATGTGCCGCCCCGGTGGCGCAGTGGTCTAAGCGATGGCCTCTGATCATTCGTCCTAAAGGGGTCCGGGTTGGAATCCCGGTGAGGCATGGATGTTGTGTTTGTCTTACGGCACTGGCTCTCTCCCTTCCCTGGAATCAGTGACCCTAAATTAGTGACGGGCGACTGCTTATAGCCCATTGAGTTGCTCAAGATGGTCGTTATAAACCTCCAATAAAAAAAAATCTAATGTGTACCTACTTTTTCGATTATTTCAAAAGTAAGAAAGTAAGGTCTCTGGTTTTAAAAGAAAATCCACTGACCCGAAGAGCGATTGCTAAGTCGTTAAAAAATTAGTGTATCAGCTGTAAACAAGGTAATACACAAAGATTTGAATGTGGAAAAAAAGAAACCAATGTAATGTTCACCGACTTTTGCCTAGGCACCTGGCTGAGCGCAGAATACGGGTGTAGACGTTTTTACGAAAATCACTTAGCCGGAGACAGATGAAAATTTATTTTGACTGTTGATGAAGCATGGATGTACCTAAACGACAGTAACAAAAAAAAGATCGACTTACTATCGCAAAAGAGCAGAAAAAGACTTACTTTCTTTGAATTCTTGGAACCAAGTTTATATCAGTAAAGGATTCATCATTGATAACGAGAAACAGTACACCAATTATGTAGGAAATAGGAACACTATACTAGTGATCCGATTTATTGGCGTAGGAAATATACACATAAGCGTTTCCAAGCTTTAAGAATTTTTAACCGCTTGCAAGATATCGGGCAGTTTCTGTCTAACTTCCTAGAAAAACCCATCTAGTTGATGTGCGAAAGCTTGGAAACGCTTATGTGTATATATCCTAAGCCAATAAATCATTACTGCTGGTTTCTCGTACAATGAAAAATTTCAAGTTAAGAAAAGTTGTAAAGAATATTAAAATAAATTCTACGTATTACCAAAGTGAAAATCCTCCAAATACGTGACGTCAGTGAGTAAACAAATACATCGCTCTCTCCACGTTAAGCAACGCACAGCAATCGAAATTTTTTTATTCGGCCACCGCCGGGGTATTGAATCCCGGATCTCTCGATATCTATCCGAGTGCGTTAGCCTTACACCACGGTGGCCAACAATCCACGGCACTATGTGCGTCTGACATTATAAATCTGTAAGATGGGCTCAGCTACTGAAACGGCTCCATCTGGTGGGCATTAGCGGCACTGGAACTGTGTATTTTCCACCTCTGAAACTGCGTCTTACCAAAATAATACTTTAACTCTTATATTTAACGAGGAAATACCATTCCTTTATCCACAGAGCCTTCAATGAGTAGAACTCCATCAGGATAAGGCTACCAAACGCACATCCAAATCTAGCGCTCTTATATGCTGAAAAATATGAAAAAAGGGACTGGTATCAAACCTATAATTTTTGCTCATATTCCTTCAAAGTCCCACTGGTGTGTCACCAATGGACTATTGTGCCTTCGAACTGCTAAAAAGATTGCTTTCTAAACGCAGACCTAAAACATTGCTTGGACTACGGAAAGCAGTGGAAGAGGAGTGGAATAAAATTCCACAACTAATTTTAAGAAATGCCCTGTTATCTATGTGTAGTGTCATAGTCTAGAGAAAGAGCTATATTAGAACATTTAAGAAAGATATCATTTTATTAGGGGTATGCAAAACGTTTTGCCGTTTTAAGGAGAAATGAGACAGGAGCAATCAGGAAACCAGTACACATTTATTCAACGAAATATTGCCCGTTAGCATCAATGACCTTTTGCCATTGTTCAGGCAACAAATGAATTCCCCTGTGATAGAAGAACTCGCGTTTTAAGCTGAAGAACGCAGTGACGAAATTTTCCACATTTGGAACTGTGGTGAATCGCTGTTAGGCTAGGGAATGTTGCATAGAGCGAAACAGATGAAAGTCTGAGGGTGCAATGTCTGGTGAGTTAGCCGGGTGCGGTAAAAACTTCTCAGTGTAACTGTTCAAGGGTTGATTCCGTGGTGGCACCGACATGTGGTCTGGAATTATCGTGTAACAGGATGACTGGGCGGCGTCCTTTTCCTGTCCATGAGCGTTTTTGCTCGATTGCGGCGTTCAGTTTCATCAACTTATCGCTATATCGCTCTGCAGGGATTGTGTTTCCCGATTTGAAAAGTTCTAAGTACAGCACTCCATCCATATCCCATCACACACACAACAGCACCTTTTCCCCGTGGATATCCTGTTTTGCAGTGGATGTTGATCGACCCAGGATCGCTTGCGTACAGGGTTGTCGCAATAGACCCATTTTTCATCCCCGGTGACAACCTTCCACAAGAAATTCTGCCCTTGAAACCTATTCAGCAACGACATGCAGATTCCCAACCGTTGACCAATATTACGCTCCGTTAAAGTATGCGGAACCCACTTACCAATCTTCTGGATCTTCCCCAAGGCCCGTAGAGGCCGTACCACTGTCGACTGAGCCACTTTCAAACGTAACGCCAGTTGCGTGGTCGATTGTGCGGCTTCTTCTTGCAACAGCGGTTCCAGCTCCTCGTTCTGCGAGTTCCTGCGGTCTACCTGCACGTGGCTTGTTTTCCAAGCTTAGATCACCTTTCTTAAACCTGGCAAACAATTTTCGACACGTCCGCTCACCCATAACCGTTTCGCCATATGCCTGACATATTGAACCGTATGCTTCACTCGCACTTTTACCTAAATTAAACATGAATAATAAACAGTGCCGCAAATGAACTTTATCAACCGCCATGCTTGGCTTCATGTACGAACTGACAGCACGGGTTGCCGGCCGGTTAGACCCCTACAGCGCCCGCTAGAGGGGGAGGACGTAAACGTTTGCATATCTCTAATATTTTAAACACTGGTTATATTGCTGGGAAATCGTTCTAGAAATGCGTGAACATCTTTTGTGTTTAATAAATATTTCTAGACAGCTAACGCGTTAAACATCCTTTATGTTTAGTAAACATTTCTAGACAGGTAACGCGTTAAACATCCTTTGTGTTTAGTAAACATTTCTAGACAGCTAACGCGTTAAACATCCTTTGTGTTTAGTAAATATTTCTATACAGCTAACACGTTAAACTTCCTTTATGTTTAGTAAAAATTTCTTGACAGCTAACGCGTTAAACATCCTTTGTGTTTAGCAAATATTTCTAGACAGCTAACGCGTTAAACATCCTCTGTTTAGTAAACATTTATAGACAGCTAGGCGTTAAAGACCCTTTGTGTTTTGTAAACATTTCTAGACAGCGAACGCGTTAAACACCCTTTGTGTTTAGTAAACATTTCTAGACAGCTAACGCGTTAAAACCATCTTTTAATATTTCTCTCATTTTATGGCATTAAAAAGATATCTAAAGAAGCAATGAAGTCAGATAAATCCATGAATTGGGGTATTTCGAAAAAGTATTTTAATCAGCCGATTTTTCGCCTTGAAACTGGAGGCTTTGTCAAGGCAACTTACTGTAGTCGAACAACAATCCGTTTTAGAAAGATATACCGTCGAACAGGAAGCAGTTTTTAGTTCTCCCTTGTGCTTTATCGTTATCGCAAAAAAAAAAAAAAATGGGCTTTCTATTTTCAGGTGTAACGATTACGTCATCTGACATGAAAAACTCAAATTTAGCACAAACGTCAATAATCCAATATCGCGTAGTAATATCTAAAGCAACGAAGATATCTGGTGATTTTTCAACTATGTAGCAAATACTGTTACGTGGGATGGTAATTCCTTGCTGAGAAAAATTGGAACCGTAGGCGTGCCTAGTAGATCTGATCTATGCATCTATTCGATAATTCGTTTTTGCTGTTCTTATTCGAACAGTGCTTTAACATTTTCCTCATTACATTTCGAGTTTTAGTATTTCCACGAAACACTCTGACGTATTGTTACTTTATCTCCCATCATGATTATACTTTGTAGTTTCTATCGTGATTCGCGAAAGATGTATTTTTTTCTCAATGTTTTTCACAGATTTACAAAATATCCCGAACTAAAAGTTGTTATTTGGTAAGATTATGCATGCATTTGCAGTGTCGATTGCTAATACGATTGTAGGATTATTGTAACACGTACGGTTTAAGAAATCTTTACTTTAAATTGCACGTAGTTGTTTACGTGATTATTTAGGTCTTTGCTAGTTAATGTTCTAATACAGCTTCGTTGACATACATACTCATTACACAAAACATTAGAGATATGTGTGACGGGCAGTTGACATGGACATTCACCGCGCAGCGTAGAACCGAACGTAGCCGATAAATAGGCGGAGAGCAGGGTTTCCCAACAGTGTGTCGCAAGCGATGAACATGGGTAAACGTGGTGATCTAAGAAACTTTGATCGTGGGCGCATCGTGAGTGCAAGACTAATGGGACATTCTATGGCCCAAGTGGTAAGTTCACGATGGCAACTGCATCAAGGGTGTACCACGAGTATACCATCGACGGGCTTACCAGAGAGCAAACGGTGGCCGATCACACCCCATTGATGACCGGAGTCGACGTAGAGGATCCAGCCTCATACAAATAGACCGCTTGGCAATGGCGCCGCAAATTACATCCGAGTTAAATGTCGGAGACCCAAGCTGCGTCAGCGAGTGAACGGTATGGCACACAATGAATACCATGGGCTACGGGAGCCGACGCCCTACTCGTGTGCCACTGTTCACTTCTCGCCATTGGACATTGTGCCTCGCCTGGTGCCGGAACATCAAAACTGGATCTCAACAGAGTTCCGCCGTATCGTGTTAGGCCATGGCCTCTTCGTACCAGGTCTGCTGTATTCAAGGCGGTGGTGGCACTGTGATGGTTTGAGGAGCATTCTCATGGGGCGCATTATGTCCGTTAGTGTGTCTGGAGAGGTCGTTAACCTCTACGGGCTACCAGCATGTGCTGGCTGATCACATACACGCTGTCATGGCCTTTGCGCATCTTGCGACCGATGGTTTGTTTCAGTAGGACAAAACGCCGCCCTACCGTTCCTCAATCACACAAGCATGACTCCAGGAACACTCATATGAGTTTACTACCATCCAATGGCCCTCGGGATTGAAACCCCGTTAAAACTCTCTGGGATGCCGTGGAACGAAACATCATATGGATGGATGGATCCTGGACCGACGTATCAGGCGAAGTTGGGGACAACGACGCGGCAGGCAGGGTTGGCATTACCTCCAGAAACCCTCCGGTGTCAGGTGGAATCAAAGTCTCGGCGTGCACAGGATGTTATTAGCGCAAAAGGAAAAGCAACACTCAGTTAAGTAGGTATCTGTAATGTTTTGTCCATTGAGTGTATTAATGATCGAAACAGAACAAAATGTCAAGAAGGAGGTACAAGCTCACCTGTCTTCCAGTGACATTCTTGGCTACCGAGCAGAAGTCCTCATTAGGGAATATGTAATTTTTGGGAGTAGTGCACAACACGTTTCTCTGGAAGTCAATTTATCAAGGACTTATCATGCACGGATTTTACTTAAGTCAATTTTAAACGTCCTTTTGAACGGCGACTGAAGAATGGTGAACCACCGAAACAACATCCTAAACCACTGTTGACGCCAAAGAAGCTTTTGTTGACAGTGTGGCAGAGTGCTCATGGTGTCATGTTCTTGAATGCTGGTGAAATCATTACCGCAGTCACATACCGTGAGGAAATTGACCGAATGGGCCAGACGTAGTGTTCCAAACAGTCGTTTTTGGTGTACAAGAAGAGTCCTACCCTGTTCCATGATAACCCGACACCAAACTTGCCATAAATGACGAAATAGAAACTGCTGGAACTGAGCTTTGAAACCCTCCCACATCCAGCCTACTTACTTGACTACCTACCGATTTCAACCTGTTCATTCATTTTAGCTATTACCACAAAGACAGGACCTTCAGAAATCGAGAGGAAGCCGATATTGCATTCCGGGTCTTTCTTTCATTCAGGGAGCCGGATTTCTTCCGGACTGGCATTGAAACACTTGTCAATCGCTGGCTGAGGAGTGTAACTGTTGAAGGCGCCTATGCCGAACTAAACAAGGCTGTGTGCTTGGAGGTATATGTCCCTTTCATTTTTATCCTTTAAATCGGCCATTATTTTCCAAACGGCCTGGTATATACGACCTCAGTGTCTTTCATTTCAGATATCTGGATTGCGTTAATTATTTTGCTGCTTATCACGGCTGTAATCCTAATCAGTTTTGCGCCCATATTTT
The DNA here is from genome assembly GCA_039090855.1 of Macrothele yani. Lineage (NCBI taxonomy): Eukaryota > Metazoa > Arthropoda > Arachnida > Araneae > Macrothelidae > Macrothele > Macrothele yani. The sequence continues at coordinate 24,098,067 of CM077006.1, read as the reverse complement.
CCCCTATCTTCCTTATGCACAGTTTTTCTGCAAAGTCTCGTTAGTTTGTACTTTAATTTGGCTAGGCGAATTGTCGTAGTGCGAAGTAAAACAAACCGTAGGGATTTTGTTTTGTACCCATGTGTTAATTAACATAAGCGTTTGGAAGGTGTTAATACGTTCATTGGTGTATATAGGACATGGATATTAAGCCAGATAATATCCGAAAACTTGAAAATTTTCGTCGTCCTGGAGCGGGAATCGAACTGCTAACCACTACACCACCCAGAACGACCCAAGTTTCAAGTTTCCAATTAATTTGAATATAACCATCACAGGATTTGCTAGTCGAAGCAACCGGAATTAACGACGAAATTTTCAAGTTTTAGGATGTTATCTGATTTAACATCCATGTCATATTTACACCAATAAACGGATTCACATCTTCCAAATTTGTATTGTACAATGGTGTAATTCCGTATTTCATTCATCGTAAGTGTTACGGTTTTCTTTCATTCGTTTGAATCAGATTAGCAGAGCTGGAAAAAGTTTCCTTAAAAAGCCTGAAACAAATAAGTATTAGTGGCAGTGTTAAAAAAAACATTCTTAGACTACAGTCCTTGTGGTTATTGAGGTAGATCAAATAAACAGCGTTTATTCACAGTAATGGTTTTTTGTTTTAAGGCCTATTATAAATAGAAACAAATATATGCAAGACGTCTGACGAAAATCTGCTTTCTATAGGTGCAAAATGCAGGACTTCTAACGAAAATCTGGTTTCTATAGGTGCAAAATGCAAGACTTCTAACGAAAATCCGGTTTTAATATGTGCAAAATGAGCATAGATCTGCCGTGCAGTGTGAACAATTTATACCTGTAAAAACCAGATTATCTTTAGAAGTCTTGCACTTATTTATTTCTAGTTTATTCTGATGCATTCACAGTATTTTAAGGTTTACTATAGTTTCGCTGAGCGCTTGGCGTAACAAAGGAAGCGTAATTATTTTAAAGTATTGTAACAGCGTTCGTATATACACGGATTTCGGTGAGTTGTTTCCACGCACTTGAAAGAAATGGAGTCTATGCATGTTGTTGATAAGTCTTGTCATTGACATGGCGTCAGTGAAACAATAGTAGAACTTAAAATTAAAAATTTACTTGTAAATAAATGTTTATCTATTACTATCAGTGTTTGAATGAAATTCTGTTGAACATGATGTGTAATATCCATCTTCCGAATGACTGAATCAAAATTTCGGTAACTGTTTCCGTTATCTGTATTTGCTGGTGCCATATGAAGAACAGAAGAAAAAAAATCTGATTCTGAGACTTCATGGTGTAGATCTGGCGTTGCTTCAGAAATTCATCTACCGCGCATGCTCCGTATATTACCTCATTGTGAATCCTCTGCTGTTTCAAGTGAATAGTCAACACTCCAGGCACGTCTTCCCATTCAAGCTGAGGAATTCCACTTCTTCCGAAACCTCTCCTTTTATTCACATCGATGCTATCTCCGAGTGGTCAAGAAAAAGTAAAATCCAAAATAGACCTTTAGGGTGTCGGTAATTATTCGTGTAGTTCTGAATGTGGCCGGGTAGGAACTTTTTTTTAGCTCGTAATTTCATGTTACGTTTGCAGGTTACTGCGGATTTGAGAGGGGGAAAAAACGTTATTACTGAATTAGTTCGTGTTCACTTTTATCGTTCTTGGTTCTTTTTGAAAGACAACGTGAGGTGAACACTTTAATCTCTCTGTAATGTATCACATTACTACTATGTTGGGATCTGTCACTCTATCATAGCTACTAAGAACAAGAATAAATACAAAGAAAAACCACCCTTTTTAAATTTACTGCTGATTTACTTTGACAAAGAATCGTTCGACATCATAAGGAACATGTTCCTAAAATACACGAGGTGTGAGATCGATATGTATCCAAAAAAAAATTCCTTTTTTATCGTATTGTTCGTCCGCCTGTGACTTATACTTTAATTTAACTTTCATTTTTTACTTACTTTTCTTTGTTAATTTGAGTTCATTCTCTTTTAGCGTTTTCAAACTTAACGTTATGTCTTCTCTCTCGCGGAATGAGCTTTGCAACACCTCTGACGTCAGAGAGCGGGACGTATCCATGTGACCGATAAGAACTAGAAGAGATGTAATGTTGAAGCAGCAGACAAAAGAGTGGAGACGGTAGGGTGATGACGTAATTGTTGAGGCTGCATTATTTTGAAGTTCGAGTTACTTGATGGCGCCGAGTTAAGTGCTGTTATATATATTTAGCATTCGGATTTAAAAGTGTTCTGCCTACTAACGTTTCTTAATGAGTTCTGAAGGGTTAATACCACTGTGATTACTTTAAGCTTGTTCGAATGGTAACCTTCTGCATGAACCGTATTCATGTGGTTGTGACAGAATAAAGGCAAAGATCTGTGTAAGTAACTGTTCCTTTGGACTTTAATTCAAGTGACCCCTGTATCACTTTACGTGAAGTGTTTAAGAAGAATTGATTGTACGTAGTGTTTAGTAAGCCATATACACAGTCGAGTCACATTATTGTAACCACATCCTACTTGTGACGTCAACAGTGCGTAGCCAATGAAAGAAGGCACGTGTCGTGAGCTGGTTTGGAGGGTATACAAGGTGTGCTGTAGGCATTCTGAAAACATATCGCTCGTTGCTGTCAGGATAAAAGGAGTGATTTATCAGATTTGCGAAATGGAGTGATTATCAGCTTCCGGGGCAAGTGTGGCAGTATTTCTGAAACAGTGCAGTTTGTGAACTGTTCGCGTGCTGTTGTGGATAAAGTGTATCGTGATTGAAGAAATGGCACCATTGCGAATAAGTGACGTGAAAACTGCGAAGCACCATGCCATTGAAATGAGAGTCGAACATCGGCTGCGAAGGTGCGTGAGGGCCGATTGACATGCAAGTCACTGGACGAATGAACCAGGGGGCTATCGGAAGTGTGTCTAAAACGAAAGTTCAGCTAATCCTGTTGCGTGTGGGGCTCCGATGCAGACGGATGGTCACTGCACCTATGCTAACGAATTTGTATCGGATCCAAAGGCTTGCATTTGCACGGCAGTATCGGAATTGGACCTCCGCCGATTGGCAATAGATTGCCTTCTCCGATGAGTAACATTTTCTGCTTCATCAAACGAATAGACGTTGGCGCATAAGGTCAGAAACATCGGAGAACAAAACACTCTTCAACCATTGATGGAAGAACACAAGCTAGTGGGGGCAGCGTTATGGTCTGGGGAATGTTTTCGTAGCATTCTCTGGGTCCACTCATACCTGTGAAATGCACTATGGACCGAAGTCTCTATGAATCCATCCTTGCAGACAGCGTACACCTTTATATACTGATTGTCAGCACGATAGTGCGACGAGTCACACAGCTAGAAATGTCCGGGAGTAGTTGTAAGAGCACGATGAAGACTTCAAAGTACTTCCCTGGCAGTTACCCTGGATATTAGCAGGTGGTCACAATAATGCGACTCGACAGTGTCTATACACAAACATTGCACGTCAATCGCCCGTTTTTTTTTTTTTTTTTAAACTGGATATCTGAATGTGTTGGAGTGACGTTTACACTGAAGTAAGTAATTAAAGTGGAACCTCTGCTATACGTTTCTCAGTTTTACGTTTTTCACTTTTATACATAGTTCTGCGTTAGTCCCGATATTTTACTGTAGTTTCTATCGATTATATTTAAAATTTCTATCGGGTATACGTAATTCGGTTATACGTTAAAATCTGAATTTCAGGTTATAAAAAGCACACAATTTTTTGATTCGCTTATACGTAACCGGTATGTTTCAACTTTGAGAGCATTGAGACAGCTTTGTTGTATTTCTTCATGGTGCAGCTGAAGTTGAACCTCGATTCCGCCAGAGAAGGGTATGTTGTTTACTTTCGGTTCGGATGAAAAACTGGTTCCGCATTTCATGACTCAGATATGCGCTGTTTAAAAATCAACAAATCCTGGAACGTAACTTTGTGACTTCACTATTATTTCGTGGCGATTTAGAATAGAAACCAAAATGTATCGTTCATATTCAACATTCCGGTTTCAAATGGATGCAGTCATGATTCCCAGAACTGTTTTCATGAGTTTCATCTGGAAGCACTGGCCTCAGTTTCTTAGTTTTGAGGATTTCACTTAATCTAGCATCAGGAATTCTGTAGACAGGCGGAGCTGTGGGAAGAAAAAGTTTGATTTCATTGACTTTATAATTTTTGCAAAAGCAATGAAATATACAGTGTGATTCAAAAGTCGCAGGACACCCTTGTATTTCAGAAACGGAAGGGGAAATGAAATATCTGAATACTCCAGCAAAGAATCGGTGAGGGGAGGAAGGGTCTATCTTTAGGCTATTTCCAGAACATACATACTTCGTGGGCTCTATTTCGTTTCTGAAACGTGGCAAAGTGTGTGAGAGTGATGTACTTTGATGCAATAGGACTACTTTAAAACAGCCCATGTAAAATTGGACAACTAGACATACAATTTTTTAAGAAGTTTTGTCCCTTAGATGATGTATGAATGCGACGTGATCAATTGGACCGGCGTACGGGGAGCATGATTACGTCACAGCTCGCGTGATAAGCGCAGACCAATGAAATGAAGAAGCGTTCACGCGTTCATTTCCCTCGCATGTGGGTTTGTACCGCAAATCGTTGACAACGTGGCCAGTGTGATTCTGAATCTGTCCAAGGTGGATCAACGAGCGCTGATTCAGTTCCTGACAGCGGAAATATTTCAACCAGTCGACATCCGTCGCAGAATGCAGGCGCTGCATGGTGACAAATGTGTGTCGAAGACAACAATGACTGACTGGTTGCGAATGTTTCGGGAAGGACGTGAGGAAACGAAAGATCTTCCGCGGCCAGGCGCATTTTGTTGCGTCAGACGAAGCCAACGCTGAGACTGATGCAACAGTACGTCATCGTCGGAGTTTGCGTTCGCAAGCGAAGGAATTAGCTGTGTCAATTTTGACAGTTCTAACGGTGGTTACGAAGACGTTGAAGTATCTTAAGGTGTGTTCACAGTGGATCCCATGGATGCTGACCGACCACCATAAGGACGAACGGCATGGGTTGAACTACTTTACGAAGCGGAGGGTGATGTTTTTCTGTCGCGCACAGTGGCTGGCGACGAATTGTGGTGCCACCATTTTGAGCCGTTCAGCAAACCAGTGAGCATGCAATGGAAGCATCCCGGATTAGCCAAAATGCAAGTCACAAGCTTCCGCCTGTAAGGCTATGCTGACCGCTTTTCTTGACCATGAAGGGCTTTTGTTGGTGGACGTGAAATAGCCTCGCGTGAACATCAATGCCAACCACTACAAGAACACACTGGACAAGCTGCATAGAGCCATCAAGAATAAGAGACCCCGGCATGCTTTTGCATTGTGTGACTCTGTTGCACGACAATGCTCGTCCTCATTATACAGGATGTGCAGAATGCGTTAGCATGGAAAGGGTGGGAGCTTCTGCACCACCCAGCCCATAGTCCCTATATGTCAGCATGTGACTTTAATTTGTTTGGACCCTTAAAAAAAAAGCTCTAAAGTGACAACAATTCCTCTCCGATGCAGACTTCATGGCCGCGGCGACCAAATGGTTCAAGAAGCAACCAAAGTCCTTCGCGGACTGGTATTTGCCATCTCCCCAAGCAGTGGGATGCGTGTTTGAATGCCTACGGCGACATCTTCTAACGAACACTTGTCCGTTCTTACTTCCTTATATATTGCTTTGTTTAATTCTGCCACACCTACGGATGTACCTTTTCGTTCGTCTTAATAAAAGCCACTCGAACGGGTTTCATTGATCACGCCTAATACTTTTACATTATTTTTCCATTGACTTCTGTGTGGTGAAATATTCAAGATACGTACGACTCTTTTGTCGTTAGAATATGCATTTCTATACTAAAGGCTTTAATGAATTCAACCTATTTTCATTTTTATGTTTATCTTCCCTCTTTCTTTACCTAGCATGATCACTTCGTGAACTAGTTATTTATTATTTCCTGTGCGTTCAAAAGATTAAATATTATGAAGATTTGCGACTATTCTGATAATTGGGTACAGTGTTGACATTGCTGTCAGCATCCACTTGCTAAGTAAGATTTCTTTGTTTGGACGGCGGAATAATTTCTTCAGAAAAACGCGACCGCAGGTTATTGTATGAATGGTTGTGTTATAATTATTATTTGTTTGCAATTTATGTTGCACTGCAAATGACGAAACGTGCTCCGTCATAATTGATTTACTCTTAGACGCAGCATCCCTCAGAAATTAGTTTGTCATAGTATAATTTATGAAGGCGCGTCCCTACAACGCAATTATGCAGTAGACTCTTCGATTATCACGGTGTCATTACTAAACTCTCTTCATGAATTCACTTTAGGATTCATGGTCGATGGCAGGTTCCAAGCATTCAAAACACAAAATACGTTGGTTATCCTGTTAGTTGTGATGGTACTGACGTCTAATACATATAGGTTTCTGTTTTCTTTCATGCAAACAAACAGATGTGGAAGATCGCATTTACAAACTTCCGTGCGTGATAAAACGTAATTAACACAACAGTGATTGCTTATCGATGACAATGAATTTTTTTAGAAACGGATATAGAATGTTCAGTGTTGCATCTAACAGCTATCGGTATTCCTACTATCATCTGAAGAAAAATGCTGTACGGCATTAAAAACGGTGCACATGCCGTTATTAGAAGTGCTTATTCCACTGCTGTTGCGTCCTCTGACGTGTACGTCTTGATAACGACTTTCTTTGCTATCGAATATACACTGCCTGACAGAGAAAATGTCACACCATGAAGGAATGCTCGAAAACAGACCAAACTGCACACACAGATAGCCAAGTGTGGGTCCTCAACAAATGATTTGTCACATACAGACTAGGCTCCGGTGGCCGAATCTACATTATTATCAATAAGGAGTGTGGCCCCCATTTTGGGCGATACAGCGTTGAGTCCGACATGGCATTGAGGTAATGAGATTTCGAATAGAGTCCTGGGGTATCGTGGACCAATGTGGTGTTGATTCGAGACCACAGTTCATCTTCATTTTGCGGGGGTGGGAGGGTGCTCAACCGACGTCCAATCGTGTCCTACAGATGCTCGATGGGCAAGAGGTCGGGGGATCGTGCTGGCCCTGAAAGCATCCGCAAACCGTGTAAAGCATTCAGGCTGATCCGAGCTGTATGCGGCTGGGCGTTATTCTTGTTTAAAAACGTTTAGGAAGCTCTGCAGATACGGTAGTGCCACAAGCCGCAGCACGTCGTCAACATAGCTGCGTGCCGTCAATGTGCCCGTAATGCGTACCAGCGGTGAGCGGCTGTTGGGGCTGATAGCTCCCCACACCATGGTTCCACTTTGCCGGGCCGTGTGGCGCTCCACAATGGCGGAAGAGTCCGCCCGTTGGCCACGTCGTCTCCAGACTCTCACACGGCGATCATCCGTGGTGAGACGATGAGTGGAAGTTGTTGTCGTGCTAATTAAGATTTACCGGTAGACCATATTGCTGTCTTAAGCACGAAGAACAGGACATAACCCATTTCAACACGAAATAAACCAGGTCAAATCATCGCAAGCTGTGAAAACATCTGGCAGAACAAGCTGTGAAAACGGCAGACAGAACCGCTATTCGTCGCTGAATACACTCTGTTCCATTCGACACCCCACGCAGTTCTGGAGCGAAACCACGCCAAGCGGTTACGATGATGGCTCGCTGTTAAGGGTAGCCTTCGAAACGGAGGGCTGGACAGCAAACCAGGCGCAGCCAATCGGCGCGACACTGTCCGCGTCGGTATCGGAGCATCCAAGTCTCCCCGTACACTCCGCAAAATGTTGCCCGTTGTGGCCTGTGGGTCCGCTAAGGCATGACGTCGGATGTGACGATCGGTTTGCTCGGACGTCAGTCTCTGTGCTTCCGTTTCCCTACGACGTCACACAGATCCTTCCTGGGACCACTTCCTTCAAATGCGACCGACGGTTGTTACGTCACGTTGCGTTTCTTCCGCAATACGACGCAAGGACTATCCAACAGTACGGGGACTTACGATGACATCTCTCGTGAACTCATCCGTTGGACGAAAACGCGTACGACGGCGTCTTAACGGCATTGGTACCCCTTGTTTGTTTTCCAGACACATTTACAGCAGAACTGTTCACTTCTCGCGGCCGTGACTATGTCTTGACTTACGGACTGGTTGCCCACTTATATTCCGCGCACTGTTCGTGCGATTGGCCTTCAAATGCAATCATTTGCCTAACTTGTGTGTGAGGCCCCACCCTGCAATTTGCATGGCGCTGCGTTCACGTCTTCGTGGTGTGGCATTTTCTTTTTCAGGCAATGTATATATATACGTGTGTGTGGACATATAGCTATGTATATATGTTGAACTCGTTACGTCTTGGGAAATTCAATATTGCACTACTAATACGATCAGCCATCATATCCATAACATCTTTATTAGAACATAGAACACAAATAACACAAGATGATAATTAATAACTTAAACGAATTCATTCCATAACGAACAACTTTCACCTACGGCTTTCTTTTGCTCTGCTCTGCTCTGCTCTGCTCTGCGCGCGGTTTGTCTCATCTGTGAAGCGCTCGTTGCACGGTGCTCTGCACGTGCGTCGTCTCATCTATGAGGTAGACTTGTCGTTACATATAGTTTATCCATTTGAATAAGTAGACATCTTACATACAGTATATATTAGAGTTGGAAACGAGTCAAAATTTTGGACACGGACCCGGCCGTCACGTAATTGGATGTGACCCGGACCTTATCCTGAAAAATCTGCTCTGAACTTTAAATTCGAATATATCATCTTTGTCAATCATTATCAAACCATTGCTGGATGAAAGTCTCCCCACGAATTTTCAACAACGTACTGTCTTGTGCCAGTCTCTTCCACCCACCCTTCTTCTACGTGGTCTTTTTTCCTGGGTATTTTCCTATCGCTTGGAAACCAGTCTAATATTTCGGTTGTCCTTCGATGGACCGTTCGTTTGGAAATATGTCCAGCCCATTATCATTTCGGGGATTTTGCTCTGATCATGATGTCTTTTCTCTCTTGTAATTTTCCTTATCCACGAGTTCCTCTTTTTATCTTTCTTGTTTGCACCAAGCATGCATCTCTCCATGCTACTTTAAGCTGTCTGCAGTCTTGGTATGTCTTTTTTAGTTGAGGTCCACATCTCTGCTCCGTACTTAAGCACTAGAAGGATGCATTGATTAAACACTTTTATTTTAAGACATAATTGCATATTGCTCTTAAAAATTGTACTGTTTTTTACAAAAGCTCCCCAGGCAAGTTTTATATGCCAATTAATTTCTTCATCAATGAGACCTTTGCTTGATATCTGCTGCCCAAGGTAAATTAGGAATTGATTATCTCCAGCGTTTCCCCATCAATTGATAAATCTTCATTCCTTGTAAAAGCATTGTACTTTAGTTTTGTGTTCTGAAAGTTTATTTTTAATCACATTTCTTTACCCTACTGAATCATACTCTGCAGCTCGGAAGTGTTATTTCAAAGACCTCGGAAGTGTTCTTTGAATTATTTTTTTTTTCATTTCGAAAATAATGCTGGAATAAAACCGGGTCGAAATCGGGTCAGGAACACATGTACCCGACCCGTTTGGCCCACAAAACATTGTTGACCCGGTGACCCGTGGAAATGTGTTTTTGTTTATATCGCCCAGTCGAGGTACGTACCTCGCTATGTCACCCACACTGTGTCATACACACGTTAAAATTTATCCCCACATGGTGACTTTTGCTGATCCCAACTACTAATTATGCTAGACAATACTAAACAAACAGAATTAAGCTCATTCATACTAGCTTTTGTTTATGGCCCAATCGAATCACGTACTTTGCTCTATCACTTACACTATCTCATACACATTTCAAAGTCTACCCTACACGGTGACCTTCTCTGCTCCCAATTACTAATGATGCCAGACAATAAATACTAAACAAACAGAAAAGAGCTCACTCATATTAGTTTTTGTTTATGGCCTAATCGAATCACGTACTTCGCTCTATCACCCACACTATCTCACACACACACATTTCAAATTCTACCCCACACGGTGACTTTCCCTGCTCCCAATAACTGAAGATGCTAGATCATACTAAACAAACAGGACAAAGCTCACTCGTACTAGTTTTTGTTTATGACCCAATCGAATAACGTACTTCGCTCTATCACAAACACTATCTCACACATTTCAAATTCTACCTCACACGGTGACTTTCCCTGCTCCGAATTACTAATGAAGCCAGACAATACTACAGAAACAGAACAGAGCTCACTCATACTAGTTTTCCTTTATGGCCCAATATTGGCACGTGCTTTGGTCTATCACCCACCCACACACACACACACACACACACACACACACACACACACACACACACACACACACACACACATTTCAAATTCTACCCCACACGGTGACTTTCCCTGCTCCGAATTACTAATGATGCCAGACAATACTACAGAAACAGAACAGAGCTCACTCATACTAGTTTTCCTTTATGGCCCAATATTGGCACGTGCTTTGGTCTATCACACACCCACCCACAAACACACACACACACACTCTCTCTCTCTCTCTCTCTCTCTCTGTCTCTCTCTCTCTCTCTCTCTCTCTCTCTGTCTCTCTCTCTCTCTCTCTCTCTCTCTCACACACACACACACACACACATTTCAAATTCTACCCCACACGGTGACTTTCCCTGCTCCGAATTACTAATGATGCCAGACAATACTACAGAAACAGAACAGAGCTCACTCATACTAGTTTTTGTTTATGGCCCAATCGAATGGCACGTGCTTTGGTCTATCACCCACACTATCTCTCTCTCTCTCACACACACACACACACTCACTCACACTCTCTCTCTCTCTCTCACACACACACACACACACACACACACACATTTCAAATTCTACCCCACACGGTGACTTTCCCTGCTCCGAATTACTAATGATGCCAGACAATACTAAAGAAACAGAACAGAGCTCACTCATACTAGTTTTCCGTTATGGCCCAATATTGGCACATACTTTGGTCTATCACCCACCCACCCACACACACACACATTTCAAATTCTACCCCACACGGTGACTTTTCCTACTCCGAATTACTAATGATGCCAGACAATACTAAACAAACAGAACAGAGCTCACACATACTAGTTTTTGTTTATGGCCTAATCGAAGTATGTACTTCGCTCTATCACACACACTACAAAGTATACCCCCACACGGTGACTTTCCCTGCTCCCAGTTGTTAATGTTGCTGGGCAATACTAAAAACACAGAACAAAGCTCACCCATTGCTTTTCATGATCAGTCAAAATCTCTTTTCCCTTCCGTTCTCATCTTTCTCTGTTTCTGAAATGCTAGTTGTTTTGTTTCTGCTGAAAGTAGAACACAACATTTTATGTCCAAATTTACAACACATTTTGGTTGTTTTGAAAGTTTTTACGAAAACCTATGAATTTATTACTATTGATCCTAACAATTAAGCAGTTGTTTAACTTCAGCTTAGGCAAAATTATGTATAAACGAATAAAAATGAACCTTAGACAGAAGCTTATAAAAACTAATACCGCTACGTACCGATATAATATTCGAAATCAAGCTCTGCTGAGGCCTATTACATCTAGAACACAAACTACTAAACAAAGTCTCAATTCTTGATCTCTACGACTTCAGTCTTGTGACGATTATATATATTAAGAGAATACAACGGGGTTTGTCACAAATATTTTTTGTTTTCTTTTAAGTCGACCATGGTTTCGCCGGGTACTGACCTAGCTTCATCAGGACGAATAGTACGTACATATTCAATTTGTATATGATATCATTAAAGCTGTTTTCTGTCACGTGCTTTGGTTAGATGCTTCCACGCGCTTAACAGAAATGGGGTGTATGCCATGTCATTAACAAGTTGCGAAGACTACTGATATTTATGGAAAGCTTCCAAAATATCAAGTTTGGTGGTTGAATCTGGTTTGAAGATGCAAAACTAATTCACAAGTAGGATTCAATCACCAAACGTGATATTTTAGAAGCTTCCCATATACACTGAGTGGTCATTTTATTATAACCACCCCCTCAGTACTTTGGTGGGACACCTTTTGCCTTTAATACTGCGTCGATTCTTCGTGGCATGGACTCCACGAGATGTTGATAGGTGGTTTGTGAAATCTGAGACCATGCTTAATGAATAGCACTTTCCAGGAGTGTAAGATTGCAGGGTTGTGGATCCAGCAGTCTGATGGCTTGTTCAACTTCATCCCACAAATTCTCAATGGGGTTGAGATCTGGAGATTGTGGGGACCACCTAAGCAAAGTAAACTCACCGGCATGTTCCTGAAACCAATCCTGTACAATACGAGCACTATGGCAGGACGCACTATCTTGTTGAAAGTAGCCATCGCTATTGGGATAAACCATCCACATGACAGGATGCACTTGGTCCGCAACGATGTTTAGATATGATGATCCAGTCAGACGTTGATCAACACGAATTAAAGGGCCCAAAGCATGCCAGGAAAACATTCCCCAAACCATAACGTTGCCTCTACCAGCTTGAAGGGTTATAGCAATGCATTTTTGAGGTCCATGCTTTCCTGCTGTTTCCTCCAAATTCTCACTCTGCCATCGGCATGGTGCAACTGAAAACGTGATTCATCGGACCACATAATTTGTTTCCAATTATCGACTCTCCAAATCCGTGTGCTCCTGTGCGAATTGGAGACGTTTTCTCTTGTTAACTGCAGGCAGCAAAGGTGTTCGAACAGGCCTTCGGCTCTCATATCCCATCCGATGCAGTGTACGGCGAACAGTGCGTGCAGAGATCATTTGAGGGGATCCTTGATTAAGATGGTCTGTAATTTGCTGCCCTTCTGTTGTCTGTTACCAGTCTGGACACTCTCCGTTCCGCCCGAGCACTCACTTGTCGATGACGACCACACGCTGCACGTAAAGACCCAGTTCTTTGGCTGACAGTCCAGTCTTTAAACACTTTTACAACAGCCGCTCTGAAACATTTCACGAATGCGTCGGTTTCGGTGATACTCGCTCCATGGTTCCGAGTCCCTACAATCATCCCACGCTGAAAGTCCGTCAAATCGCATTTTTTACCCATCTCGTCAGCCAAAAATCATTTCTACTACTGTCGCAAGCACTAAGCTTTCCCTTTTTATATTAGCCTCGCCCTCTGGTGGCAACAGCGTGCAGCCATAGCTCATTTGCTTAAAACTGTCAGGTGGTAATAATAAAGTCGACACTCAGTGTATATCAGAAGTCTTTGCAACTTGTTAATGACATGGCACCCACCCCATTTCTATCAAACGCGTGGAAGCATCTAACCGAAACACGTGACTGAAAACACTTTTTATGATATCATATGCAATTTAAATATTTACGCGACATGCGTCCTGATGAAGCTAGTTCAATACCCAGCGAAACCATGGTCGACTTTAAAAAAATATATAAATATTTGTGACAAACCACGTTGTATTCTCTTAATATAAAGTCGCAATTATTCTGGTCCGGAGTTTTGGAATTCACTGCCTGCAGAATTAACATCTATTAATAACTTTAATTTGTTTAAGAATATTAAAACACTACTTACTTAGTAAGTAATATTCATTCAATAATACAGGATGAGGCGATGGTTGAAAGAGGATTATCGTCAGAGGGGGAGGAGGCGAGAGCTTTCGAGACCAGACGGAGATTCTGTGAATGACCAGAGGCGGGAGAATATTTATCAATGGGGTGCGGTATGGGGGGAGGAGAACTTACATTCTTAATACCTTAATGTTTAATCGTCTTAGTATACTGTCCTGTTGAATATAACACTAGATACCTAACTTAATCAACATGTTGTATTGATTAAATGATCATACGTAGAGGATTTTAGGAAGGCAGTGTCTGACCCCAGGTCTTAAACAACCCTTAGAAATAGGAAACTAGGAGATTTGGGCTAGAGTGCCCGATAGGATAGTGACACGGAAGCGAAGTAGAAAGGGGGAGGAAGACGCCCTTGTTTATTACCGGGGAGGCCAGGACCCAGGATCCGAAGGCTTAATATGCCCATCCGACGCACGGCGGATATTTAGTGGATCGAGCGTTCGTACCTGCCTGGGATCGGACCTAAGGCCCTTTCCGTGGCTGTCATGAACGTTGCCCACTAGGCCACCCGCGGCCCCAACATGTTTTATTTTAGATCTGTTACTCTTTTATTTTTCTCTTGACCTTGCTGCTGCTATTATGTGAATGCTTGACTTATAGCTAGGGAGAACGAGGCTAAGTCTGGTCTCTGCGAGGTATTTTCCTTTATCTTCCTTGCTGTTATTTTTAGGCTTATATGCAACTGTTCAGAATTATTACTTTATTTATTATGTAACAGCAAGATCAATGAATGAATTCAATTGAATTGATTTTACGAAAATAAATTGAATTAATATGTAGAAATTGCCCATTTAAAAACTGAATTAGGAGGGCGATTTTCCCAGCCTCCCCCGTTGGATCCGCTACTGGGTAGGGAAGGGCATAAGGTAAAAATAGTGTGAAAGACTGGGAATTAAGATGAAAATTTTACCCATGTCATCGTGGGGTAATAATATCTGTTAGTACTCTTATATACACGGTGGCCCAAACAAAAACTATACCGAATAAAAAAATCAAATAAGCACAAGTTTTATTTAATGTTATAGTGTCCAAGACAGTTCTTACAGCAGGTTTTGGAAATGAGCGCCGTCATTATTAAGGCATAGGTCGGTTCTTCGCAGCATGTTTTGGAACACACTTTGAAGTTGTTGTGGTGTAATCTTAGCAATTTCAGCGCAGATGTTGGGTTTTGAAGTTCTTTAAAAGTTCTGGGGTTATCGGAATACACTTTACCCTTTAGTGCACTCCACAAGTAAAAGTCCCACACAGACAGATCAGTGGATTGAGCAGGCCAAAGGTCACTACTCTCAACGCGGTCTTCCTTAAACACCTCAAAAATCTCATTAATTGAATGGGGAGCCGTATGAGCTGTAGCTCCATCTTGTCGAAAATAACAATCTCTTCTCCTTTTTGGTAAGCTGATTGGCAAATGGGTTGAAATTGTTTGCAATATATCGAGCTGAGTTTATGATTTCGTGAAAAAAATGGTAATAATACCACACACCAAGTTTCTGCTGATGTAGGGAGGGGTCTCCACAAATTGATGTGGATTTTCTCTGCTCCAATATCGACGGTTCTGGGAATTTACACATCTATACTTAGGTGGAACCATGCCTCATGACCCATGAAGAAGAGATTCATTTCCAGCATCCCAGATGCAATTTCTTCCTGTAACCACCGGCAGTATCGCGTGTGTTTATCTTGAGGTTGCAACTGATGCAATGCAGAAATTTTGCACGGTTTAGCGCCCATATCGAGTTTCAATATTCGCTAGCACGAAGAACGTGAAACTCCTGCTCGTTGAGATAATCGATGCGTATATTTTTTAGGAGACTGCAAAATTCGCTCGCGAATGCTCTCTTGAGTACGTAAGCGCTTGGCATAATTTCTAGCAGCATTTTTTCACTGAACCAGTTGCGTGCCACTTTTTTACCAGATCATTGATTGCCACCTTCGTTGGTGGTCGAATTTTAAACCTTGCTTGAAACTCCTGTTGACACATTTTAAAGGACGTATGCCTCTCATATGCCTCGACGATGAAAATTCTTTGCTGCAAAGTCAGGGCCATCTTCCTGCTGCTGGAAAACTCCTCTTAAGTAAACTGGTATGTAGATCGATGGATTGTCAGCACCTGTAACCAAAAATGTTATAATTAACAATTAACAAACTGTTCCGTTAATACTGTAGATTGTCAGTACCTGTAACCAAGTAAGTTATAATTAACAAGTAACAAACTATTCCGTTAAAACTGTAGATTGTCAGTACCTGTAACCAAGTAAGTTATAATTAACAAGTAACAAACTGTTCCGTTAATACTGTAGATTGTCAGTACCTGTAACCAAATAAGTTATAATTAACAAGAAAAACACTGTTCCGTTAATACTGTAGATTGTCAGTACCTATAACCAAATAAGTTACCATCAAATTGGGCTACCATGGGTATCTGTTTGTTTGGGCCACTATGGGTATAGTTTTGTTTGGGTCACCCTGTACGTACGTAGTAAATCTGAAATTTCTAAAAAACAAAAAAATGTTACACAAAATCAGGAAACTGCTACTCGAAGAAATTATTCCATGGCATATTTTGCTACACAATTTATCAAAAACTTTTTACCTTGCCGGATATTGATAAACGTCTACGCAGAACATGAAGAGTTTACCTGAGGTCGTTCTTCCGATATAAAAGCGTAAGATTCTATGCAAGGTTGCGTTCTTAGTATGTAAAAGTTTATATAAGTTTACTTCAGAGCACACAAAAAGCAAGTTCAGTTTTCTGTAGATTTGTTGGAAATTCTATAATGCAGTATCCTTTTTTTTTTCCTAGCAGAGAAAAACGTAAACGATTAACAGAACTGTGAACACCTAAAAACGTTCACCTCGTAGAAATTCTCTATTCGGTTTTATTTTTCTTCTCGTTCCTCGTGATGCAATTCTTTATGTATCTTACTTGTATTGTGTAGAGAATTCGGAGTCGGGACTAGTTTCTCATTTCTTGTCGCTAATGTTTAAAAAAAAAAAAATTGTGATTTTTCCCGATAATGCGTTTGTTCATCTGTTAGGCGAAATCTATCAAGCAGCGAGGGAACCGCTTAGAATTTCACGCACCTTGCACAAGTAAAAAAGGCCTTTTCGCTTATATGCGTGCAGATATAATGGGGGAAAGCGATCGTGAAATTATTCTTTGACTGCTTTTCTCAAACCGATTTGTTCTGTTTTCCTTTTAAGTGTATGAAAGCATAATGATTTATTTTTTCTTCTTTAAGTAATCTGTTGCGTGCTTAAGTGGTTCCTCATGTGTGAGGGGTGTTTTTTTTTTTTTTTTTTTTTTTATTCTTCGTGTCTTCCGATTTTCGTCTTTCAGGGCGATGTGTTTAAATGCCACGTAAAATGATTAGTACTTCGCGCTTGGAGCAATTGAAAATTTTGGAATTTTGCTTCGTCTTCTTTTTTTTTTTTTTTTTTTTACCGCCCGCAGATGAAAATCTTAAATACATCTGTTCTTAAAACACGGTCGATGTGTGGAACTATTACAGCTGCACGCATTCGGTTAGGAGTCCGATGTGTAAAAACTGTTCTTAGTTTGAGGTGTTACGATGGAATTTAATTTCCAGGGCGAATTGCGTTTGAAATTTTCCTTTTGATCTTTGCTTTATTAGAGTTGCGCTGTAAAAAAAACTGCTGCTTAGTGTCATGCAAGAAAAAAAAAAATGCCAGTAAATTTTCTTTCTCTGCTTTTCTTTCTCTTTTTAAATTTGGTTTTAATTCGCTAGGGAATAGCCGAAGGATATTTTCATATTTCATCCGAGTGACAGGTTTCGGAACAGCCGGTGGACATCTTTATTCAATTGGCACATATTTATTGATCCAATAGATATGTTAATGAGGATAGAGATTTCTTAAATACACTGAAATCCCGTTTATACATTTTTCAAATGACTAAATAAAATTAACATATAACTGAGAAAAAAAAACGTATACACGAAAAATCGCATTTTTCTGTTCCTAGATGGCAGCACATTATTCTGTTGCAACATATGACATAGACGGTACTGTTGCCATAGAGTTACAACACTGGTAACTGCAGTATGTTTTACATAGTGTACAATATAATCTTCTACAAAATCTTCTCTCATGCCAATGAAAAGTTTGAGAAGATTTTGCCACTAATTATCCACTGTTACCTCACGATGGACAGAAAAAAAAACTAAGTACAGCGACCCCATCGCCAACTGTTTTCTTCTACTTCGTATTATTACCTAAATACTGATGCGTACACTGGGTCTGCGTGGATTTCAAAACGTGTTCATGCGTCATTACGTATTTGATAACCGTACGGCTGGCACTAAGCCGAGAGTGAGACTTTTTGTGTGAACGCTCAGCACTGTTCTTGTGTGCGCTCGCTAAGAGCTGGGGTAAAATAACGGGTCCCCCGTTCCGCCTGCCCCGGAGATCGACGTGTGCTGTCGTGCTTGTTCAACCCTCCTCTCATCGGTGTTGTCGCTTTGAGTTACTGCCAAGGCGTATTCTTTCGCGCCTTCCGTAGAGGAACGCAGTGAACTATCATCCCGCTCTCTGACTGTGGGCGCTCCCTCTGGACAGTTCCCTCCGTAAACACATTTCATTTCATTTTATTATTTCTGCTGTTACAGGTTATTGAATAATGATAACAATTATTGACAGTTATAAAATAACAGCAAGGAAGAAGCTCCAGGAAAAGGCCTCATTGAGTCCTGTCTAAACCCGCAGCTGAAATATGTCTTCCTCAGCCCTTTTTCCTATCTTCCTCAGCCCTTACACACACACACACACACACACACACACACACGTTTGCAATCAGCTGCGGTCACCTGAGTCAGAGGCACATTACTTCCCACGAATGTCTTCTTTCAACATATAAAAGTGGCAGCGGGAAAGTTCTGGAGAATCGGGTGCGCTGTGAATCAACTGAAATCCTAGAATCTCTATGGTGGTCTTCGCAAGCTGGAAGGCGTGGCTTGGTGCATAATTTTGAAGCAGGAACACACCTCTCCAATTCTCCATTTCTATCTTTCTTGATCGCTGCAGAATGTTTGGTTCTGTGTTTGTCGCATTTTGCACTAGCAGGGTTGGGGTAACTCCTTGTGAAGTTTAAGGGTAACTCCTTTAAATGGGCCTTTTTTCTACTGTCAGACTCCTGTAAAATTCCTTAAATTTAAATTTGACTCCGGGAAATTATTGTACTTCGAACGTTTTCGATGTTTTGCATTGCTCATTTATCGGGTGGGAAGTAATTTTTTTTTTTTCGAAATTGGCGATTGCCCCTCCTTTGTCGGAAGCTGTTTTGAATTCAAGTTTCCCAGCTGACATGTACTCGGTCCGCTTATGATGAAGTGAGCAACTTGCATGCTTGGATAGACTTCGTTATGTGCTTCAGAGAAGACCCAGACACTCCAACTGCCACAAGTTCTCCGTATCCGCTTTGGAAATCGTTGGTCGCCGTCACCGGTGACGCAGTGGTCTGAGCGATGGCTTCTGATCAGTCGTCCATGATTTTTCGAATCCCGGTGAGGTGAGGTATGGTTGTTGTGCTTGTCTTACGGCACTTGTTCTCTCCTGTCCCTTGAACCAGTGGCCCTAAATTGGGGACGGGCGACTGCTTATAGCCCACTGAGTTGGTCACGGTAGTCATTAAACCCCCAATTAAAAAATATCTCTGATCCGCTATGGAGTACGGGAAACCGAATATATTACGGAAATTGAAAATCTCAGTGAAACGTTATAAGACATATGTGTGTTTCCAATCTTCTGACATTGATTAAACATTTTTGGGATTGTTTATTAGACGTTTGTAATATCGTAACATTTTTTCCAAATCTTTTGGACGTCTTCATGTCATTTATCAATCAATGTGGACGATTTTACAGTATAAGAGATAATATGAAACTGAGATTTTTTTTCCTATTGCTTTTAAACCTAGTTCGGTCCACTGCTGAACGAAATATTACTCCATTTTTGAGCAGATGTTTGGGTGGGCTCTTTATCTCCATTCTATTCGGGTAGTTTTGTTTATCTCGTCAAATATTCTCTCTCTCTCACTCTCCTTTTGTATCTTCTTTTTAATTGTCTCAGTTTATAGTTTCATAGATAATCTTCCGTACCAGGCTCTCTTCTGACTCGATGATCTGCCCACCTCCGTTTCACTATGTTTACATTTGTGAATGCATCTTCTCTCTCAGAGTTCGCTCTTTTATTCAAATATTTGGTTTTCTGCGCTTTTAATTTACGCTAAACATTGTTCTTTCCGTGTGCACTTGGAAACGTGCATCTTTCTGGACTGATCTTTTTTCAGTGTCTTTGTCTTCCCAGTGTACACACCAAATAACCAAACGACTATGACCAGCGACTTCTTATCCAAATGGAATATACTGCAGGTAATCGATGGCGCGTGTGGAGCTCATGAAACGGTGTAAATAACACTTGATGTTAAGCTCTGATAATCATTCTTATCCATGTTCTTCAGATGTGAACGGCAGCGGACTTAAGTTAGCTTGGCAAAGGCCAAATTATAATGAATCAGAGCATTCCCGACACGGCAAGGCTTAGTGGAGGGCTCACGGTCAGCCGTGGCCAGTACCTTCAAAAAGTGGTCCGAGGAGGGACACACCACCAACCGCTGGCAAGGTCTGGGACGACCACGGCTCAGCGAAGGCTGTCCTGTATGGTACGAGCCAACAGAATGGATACTGTAACGCAACTCTCAGGTAATTTGAATGCTGGTGACGGGAGTAATGTGTCACAACACAATGCACGTTGAATCTTGCTGAGCAGTGGTCTAAGCGTTGGCTTCTGATCATTCGTCCGAAAGGGGTCCGGGTTCGAATCCCGGTGAGGCATGGACATAGTTTTTGTCTTACGGTAATGGCTCCTTCCCTTCTCTGGAACCAGTGGCTCTATAAATTAGGGACGGGCGACTGCTTATAGCCCATTGAGTTGCTCACGGTGGTCGTTAAACCTCCAATAAAAAAAAAAAATCTTGCTGAAAATGAAGCTGCGTAGAAACAGGCCGCTTCGTGTGCCCATGCTAACCTCGGTTCACACACACAAGAGTTAATGTATAACAACACACAGTACATCAAACCCTGTTGAAAATGGGGCTGCGTAGCCACAGGCTGTTCCGAGTGCCCATGCTAACCTCGGTTCACACACACAAGAGTTAATGTATAACAACACACAGTACATCGAACACTGTTGAAAATAGTGTTGTGAGAAGCAAGTCCCCACTCCGAGTGCCCATGCTAACCTCGATTCACACACACAAGAGTTAATGTGTAACAGCACACAGTATATCAAACCCTGCTGAAAATGGGGCTGCGTAGCTGCAGACCGCTCCGAGTGCCCATGCTAACCTCGGTTCACACACACACACACAAGAGTAATGTATAACAACACACAGTACATCGAACTCTGTTGAAAATGCGGCAGACCGCTGCGAGTGCCCATGCTAACCTCGGTTCACACACACAAGAGTAATGTATAACAACACACAGTACATCGAACCCTGCTGAAAATGGAGCTGCGTAGCCGCAGGCCGCTCCGAGTGCCCATGCTAACCTCGGTTCACACACACAAGAGTTAATGTATAACAACACACAATCCATCGAACACTGCTGAAAATAGTGTTGTGAGCAGTAGGCCGCTCCGAGTCCCCATGCTAATTTCGGTACACCGCCGTCGAAAGCGCCTACAATGAGAACGCGAGCATCAAAACTGGACCTTGAATGAGTGGAAGGTTGTTAGGTCCGACTCATTTCTTTTTGCAGCATATGCACGACAGGGTAGGTGTGTGTGTGTGTGTGTTGTTTATCTGGAGAAGTGTTGGCACCAAGATGTACCGTGAGACAAAATTAAGCCCGGTGGATGAAGTGTTATGCTTTGGGTAATGTTCTTCTGGCAGACTCTGGATCCAGTCATTCGTGTGCAGGAAACTGTGACGTCTATCACCTATCTGAACATAATTGCAGATCCGGTACATCGTTTCATATCAACATCAACGGCATAATGCGCCATGCCACACTGATTGGATTGTTCAAGAATGATTCACGAAAAATGAGAAATTTTTCCAGGTGTTATCCTGGCGTACATATGTACTACAAATCAATCCAATTGAGCATCTGTGGTTTGTGTTGGAACAGCAAATCCGATCTGCGGCGGCCCACTCACGTGACTTGCATGAGTTGAAGGTTCTGATACTAACATGCTGGTGCCAGACACTAAAAAGACACCTTTAAAAATCTTGCTGCATCCATGCTTTGCTGGGTAAGAGCTATTTTGGAGGCATATGGAGGACCAACATGATATTAGGCAAGTGGTCATAGCGTTTTGGCTCTTTGGTGTATATACTAACGATCAGTAATAGTTAAGCAAGGAACACGAATTAGAAACGAATGTTTTAACGAGTTCCAATGAAATTTACAGGTGAACCCCATTATTACGTACTGCACTTTATACCTAAAGAAATGGAAAAATGAATTTCCATGAATATTTCATGAGATATTGAACCATAAACTTAATACCCGAAATGTGTGTGTGTGTGTGTGTGGCGCGCTCGAGCGCGTAAAAAATTGAGTAGGCAGGTTGAAAGAAGACTCGTCGTTGTGCAAATAATTGCCGTCTTCTAGAGGTGCAGATCTGAGATCCCGGAGGTTCCTGACTATTTACCGTTGTAGAGCTTCCAGAAGCATTCTGTCGGATTTAAGTCAGGTAATTTGGATGTCCTCGCCGTTCGTCTTATGGTTTCATTCTCTTGGTACTGGTCCACAAAGTAAACTCTGTAAAGGCGAGCATTGTTTTTATTTAAACGGGACCAGGACCCATTACTGCGAGAAATGGGTGAACATAAGTTTCCGGAATCTCACTGAGATACCTTATAGCTGTTACACTCCCTTCTGCGAAGAAATGTAGGTCTGTCTGTCCGGCCATTGTTATTCATGCTTGCTCATACCAGCACACGGCCACCTCTAAAACTTTCAATTTCCCAGATTTTAGAGGGATGGCTTGTAGTTCCAAGATGCCCCCAACAATCTGCAATCGGGTTGATGACTAAATTGGGACTTATCGGTGAAGAATACATCAGCCTATTAAATTTGAATTAATTTCCGATGTTGTGTACAGTCATGCAGTTTTTGAGGACCCGCAAAGCGGCATAAAGAATAGGTCACCTTGCATAAAGATTACCCCCATATGAAGCCCACTGGACGCAGCTTCACAGGATACAGCTCCACCTGTAGGTACAGTGATATCGAAGTGCCGTGCCACGTAGGTCCTATGCCACTTTTACCTCAACGGTACTTCCCTGTTAGTATTGTCTTAGGATGTCCAGGAACCATAGGTGTTATATCTTCTACGTTGTGGCTTTATCCAAATCGTTTCCATGGACAGCGGATAGCGCTACAAATCAGATTTAGCCATTTGGCTACCGCAGACCGACTTAGTTCTTTTTTTTTTTTTTTTTTTTTTGATTGGAGGTTTAACGACCACCGTGAGCAACTCAATGGGCTATAAGCAGTCGCCCGTCCCTAATTTAGGGTCACTGATTCCAGGGAAGGGAGAGAGCCAGTACCGTAAGACAACCACAACATCCATGCCTCACCGGGATTCGAACCCGGACCCCTTTCGGCCGAATGATCAGAGGCCATCGCTTAGGCCACTGCGCCACCGGGGCGGCACCGACTTAGTTCATTCTGAATCATCCGTTTTGTTCTCCGCCTTATTACTTCGAGTAATTAAGTAACTGCTGTCTATCTCTGATGTATTACAAGACTGTAACACGAAATGAAACTCTCGTGTGAATGAGGTACTTTTATATTGAACTATTCCGCTTGTATGACTGTTTTTCATGCACTTTTTCTTTGCACGTTTAAAATTGCTTTTTAGGCAGACTGTATAACTTTTGTTAAATTTTTTCAGTTATCTCGAAAGATATGACGATTTTTGCATTCTTTGAACATTTTTGAGCATTAGTGTATTAAGATAAAAAAAAGACTTTTAATTCTGAAAGTCTTTAAGAGAAAGGACGGGATGCTTTTCCTGATATTCAGCTTAATTTTCGAAAAGCAACCCACGGTTGTTTTTCTTCCTGTGCTATCTTTTTACCTAGGTTTTAGTCACTTTTGATTATTTGCCGAGAATAATTGAAAAAAAAAATCAACTGCTTTCCGCTTCTGGGTAATTGCATGGTTTCTGTTGTATCTTATTCTCATTTTATATGAGAACGGACCAACTAAAATGAATATTTGGTGTCTGAAGTACATTGCAGTTTAATTTTTTTTTATTTTCGTACAAGTTCACGTAGAAATTAAAATAAAAACTTAGATTGCTCTTTTCCACTTACGTTCGTTAAAACATTTTTGGTGCATACTGCTGTTATTAAACCAAGAGCGCAGTAGAAATTCTAAAATAGCGGTTCAAATGAAAACGACAAAGTGAAAAGAACAAATGTTATCTTCGTACCTTCAACAGCGTAAACATTCATTTTTTTCGCCTTTAGTTTTCTCGATTTGATTTCAGAGCTCATACGACTCTGCGAGAGCAACGGATTCCAAACGAGAAAAGGCCAAGTTGCGGTCGCAGATACTTCTGCACTGCGTCTTGGCATTCGCAGGAAGAACACAAGTCTTTAATTCCTTGCTGAGTGATAAAAATAAATATGGGAATCACACGGAGCAAGTTCCGGGGATTAAGGTGAAATCAGGAAGCACTTCATTACGTATTTGCAGACGTCTCGTTAACTGTTAGATACCTGTCAAATACTTCCTATTCGTTTCGTTTGGTCTCTGGTATGAAACAGGATCGCGAGGAATTTCCGGGGTCAATTTTGCAATTTACATGAAATTTTAACATTTTTATTTGGTTCATCAATTTATCTGCTCTTGTCATTTTATTATTTTCATTAGGATTATCTATCTATCTATCCATCCATCTGTTCTTGTAATTTAGCTGCTTTTATTTGTTCTATCTATCTATCTATCTATCTATCTATCTATATAATATATATAACCCTGACGCTTTTGCCATTTTATCGTCTGTCCATCTGTTCTTGCAGCTTTTGGGATTTCCATTGAGATTATGTCCTTGTCACTTTTGTTACTTCCATTTGTACTGTATCTTTATATCTTTCCTTGTCACATTTACCATTTATTTGTCCATCTGTCATTACCCCTTTTGGCATTTTCATTTGGACTATCTATCTGTGTTTGCCACCTTCGCTATTTTCAATTGGGTTATCTGAATGTATCTAACTTGTCGCTTTTGCTATTTTAACTCGGAACACTATCTATATCACATTGTCACTTGCTATTTTCATTTAGACCATCTCTCTACTCATCTATCTGTCCTTGTCACCTTTGCTGTTCTTGTGTGGACCGTAAATTGTAATTATCTATCTAACCTTGTCACTTTTGCTGTTTATATTTGGAGTCCGTGACTATCTATCTTTGTAGCTTTCGCTATTTTCAGTCGAACAACATATCCCTCCATCTGCCATTAACACTTCTGCTGTTTTCATTTCGACCACTATCTTGTCATTTTACTGTTTTTGTTTAGATAATGTACTGCTTATCTTTTTCGCATTTTTGCTATTTTCATTTTGAGTATCTGTATGTCTGTCTATCCTAGTCGTGCCTGCTCTTTTCATTTGGACTATATTTATCTATCCCTGCCTTTTTTCTGTTTTCATTTTGACTAGCTCTAAATCTATCTGCCATTATGATTTTTGCTATTTTCATTTGGATTATCTACTTATTGCTCTGGTCTTGCTGATTTTGCTATTTTCATTTAGGTTACGTATGTCTCTGTCGATGTCATTTTCGTTATTTTCACGTGAGCCATCTGTTCCTGTGTCTTTGATACTTCTTTCCTTTTAATTTTGACCACCCATCTCTCTTTTCTATTTTCTTCCGTGCTCCATGAAAACATTTGTAGTTAGGGCGAAAGATAATATCTATCGTTTGCGAATGTTTAGTAAAAATCAGTGCCAGTAACAAATTGCTGTTTGATATTGTTAATCATACGAAGGTCACAACAAAAGTTATGCTCACGTTAATCTCAAACGGAAGTTGATGATGCAATCGGGAAAATGATTGCATCAACTCTCAGCACCGCAGTGGTGTCAGAACGACACGCTATCATTTGCTGTGTGGACGTGAGAGGGTTTGGAAATGGAAGCGTGCAGCTCCTCAGGTCGAGTCACGGCGTTAGACCAGCGCTCGTACGTGAAAATAGAAACTCTGTGTGGGCGTGGGAGGGTTTGGAAATGGAAGCATGCAGCTCCTCAGGTCGAGTGACGGCGTTAGACCAGCGGTCGTACGTGAAAATAGAAACTCTGTGTGGACGTGGGAGGGTTTGGAAATGGAAGCCTGCAGCTCCTCAGGTCGAGTCACTGCGTTAGACCAGAGGTCGTACGTGAAAATAGAAACTCTGTGTGGACGTGGGAGGGTTTGGAAATGGAAGCGTGCAGCTCCTCAGGTCGAGTCACGGCGTTAGACCAGCGCTCTTACGTGAAAATAGTAACTCTGTGTGAACGTGGGAAGGGTTTGGAAATGGAAGCGTGCAGCTCCTCAGGTCGAGACACGGCGTTAGACCAGCGCTCGTACGTGAAAATAGAAACTCTGTGTGGGCTTGGGAGGGTTTGGAAATGGAAGCGTGCAGCTCCTCAGGTTTTGACACGGTGTCAGACCAGCGCTCGTACGTGAGAATAGAAACTCTGCGGGGAAGAACTCCGACAGAGATCCACACTGGCTTGCAAGAAGTTTGTGGGAAAAGCACTCCTGATCGAAGCACAATATTTCGCTGTGCATCGCGCTTTCGGGAGGGCCGAAGCAGCATCGAAGGTGATCACCGCTCTGGCCGACCTCAAACGGCTACAGACAAAACATCTGTCGCACCATTGTTGCAACGCTTGTCGAAGTAAAACGCCGTTTGTCACTCGAGGAGATTGCTCATCAGGTAAATTTGTCCATCATGATCTGTTCACCGGATTTTGACCGACTGACTGGGAAAAATAAAACATCGCCGCGTCCTTGGTGCCCCATCAACTCACCCCCGAGCAAGAAGGCAGCCAGAGTGAGCATCGCATAGGATCACCTCTACAGGTTTGCAAGGGAGGGCGACACCTTCCTCAACAGAATTGTCGCAACTGATGAGACTTGGACCCTTGATTTTGAGCCGGAACTGAAGTCACAATCATCGGAATGGAAGCATCCAAGTTCCCCACGCGCCTCAAAATGTCGTCTCCAACAATCTAAAGTGAAGCAAATGATTATCTTTGCGTACGATGCCCAGGGTGTTGTGGTCTCTGATCGAGTGGCGAGCCCCAACTTCTTGGAGGCGTGAGCGATCTTGCTGAATGACAATGCATCGTGTCATAGTACAGCGTCGGTATGGGGACTTCTATTGTCGAAATATGGCAGGGAAACTTTATTCCACCCACCATACAGCCCTGATCTCAGTCCACCCGACTTTAGATCTTTTTCCCAAAGTTAAAAAATGTGCTCCACAGCACCCGCTATGAATCCCTGGACGAACTGTCATTGGACATGATCCAATTAATACGACAGATGAACTGAACAAAGATGTCGTACTTCGGGGCATCCAGGACACCTACCTCACCGCTGACAAGCTGTCATTAGAAGCGGAGGGGAGTTTTCTCCGATATTTCACACTTTTCTCAAAAATGGACAGTGTGCATAACTTTTGTTGGGATTCCTGTATATGTATATCGTCTGGGTAAATAGTTATCGGCTGACGTTATTTTAAATATCCCAGATCGTGAATACTCAAGAAACAGTTATAGCGATATATTCTTTATATCTGTTGTATTGTACGTGTTCTAATTCCATGCATTTTTATGTCTTCATTGCCTTGAAAAAGCCTCCCACTGGAGAGCGAAAGCTTGGCGAACCTCGATGCGTCTTTACATCACAAAAATAAACGGATTTACCAAGCTATAACCGTTCCTTGAGTTACTGGCTGACTGAACAATAGCGATGATACTTTTCTGCACCGAGAACTCGTGCTCGACGATTGAGATTTGTCGTTTCTGGTTGGTGTCCTGTCTTTGGAACCGGTAACTGTAAATCAGCGATGAGCCACACTAATTCTAACTCCCATTGCTCAAAGGTGTTCATTAAATTATTCCAAGAAATCGTTTTAAAATATATGCTTCTTCGTGTAGTATGATTTTAACGTAGGACTACGTCTAACGCCGCGCATAATATGGGGCGACTTACGGCTGGCCGCCTGTGACAAAAATAGGTCCCAATTGAAATCATTTATAGCGTTAAAAATACGTACCGCTCACTAATCGTGCTAGCATATTCGTAAACATCATGGAGTCCAATTTGCGTACTGCGCAATTCACCGGGCGCGCGACGCTCCCCTCGCTCCATGTGTGCTGGGGAGTGACGCACTATTTCCGGGTGTGCTGCCGCGTTTGACTCAGTCTACATCGGCAACCGTAAGCCCAACATGACCGTGTGTGGTATCGTTTTAAAACTCTCGACGAGATCTATTCAAATATACGAAGAACATTTCGCAGTGGTTGTTTGAACTGAATATTTTATAAATTGTTTTCTTGTGAACCGGTGACCACTTTTGACAATATCGTGGTTTATCTCAACAACCGTGAGTGCAAAACGACTATGCCTGGTATAGTTTTAAAGCTCTCGACGAGATCTATTCAAAGATATGAAGAACATTTCTCAGTGGTGTGAACCGAACATTTAAAAAATTGTTTTCTTGTGAACCGGTGAACACTTTTGACAATATCGTGGTTTATCAGGATAACCGTGAGTGCATTACGACTGTGCGTGGTATCGTTTTAAAGCCCTCGACGGGATCTATTCAAATATACGAAGAAAATTTCGCAGTGGTTTGAACTCAACATTTTATAAATTGTTTTCTTGTGAACCGGTGACCACTTTTGACAATATCGTGGTTTATCTCAACAACCGTGAGTGCAAAACGCCTGTGTCTGGAATAGTTTTAAAGCTCTCGACGAGATCTATTCAAAGATATGAAGAACATTTCTCAGTGGTGTGAACCGAACATTTAAAAAATTGTTTTCTTGTGAACCGGTGAACACTTTTGACAATATCGTGGTTTATCAGGATAACCGTGAATGCATTACGACTGTGCGTGGTATCGTTTTAAAGCCCTCGACGGGATCTATTCAAATATACGAAGAAAATTTTGCAGTGGTTTGAACTCAACATTTTATAAATTGTTTTCTTGTGAACCGGTGACCACTTTTGACAATATCGTGGTTTATCTCAACAACCGTGAGTGCAAAACGACTGTGTCTGGAATAGTTTTAAAGCTCTCGACGAGATCTATTCAAAGATATGAAGAACATTTCTCAGTGGTGTGAACCGAACATTTAAAAAATTGTTTTCTTGTGAACCGGTGAACACTTTTGACAATATCGTGGTTTATCAGGATAACCGTGAACGCATTACGACTGTGCGTGGTGTCGTTTTAAAGCCCTTGACGTGATCTATTCAAATATACGAAGAACATTACGCAGTGGTGTGAACTGAACATTTTAAAAATTGTTTTCTTGTGAACCAACCGGTGAACGCTTTTGACAATATCGTGGTTTATCCGGATAACCGTGAGTGCAAAACGGCTGTGCGTGGTATCGTTTTAAAACTCTCGACGAGATCTATTCAAATATACGAAGAACATTTCGCAGTGGTTTGAACTGGACATTTTAAAAATTGTTTTCTTGTGAACCGTTGAGCACTTTTGACAATACCGCGGAATTCGCAGAATGAACGCAAGCTAAAGTGTGGAAAATCAAAACGAGAGGCGTGATGTGGGATGTAAGAATCCCAAGAAGACTGCAGGTTAACGAACTAGAGAGTACCAGAATACCTGAAAGCAGCTGCCGCCAAATAAAAATCCAACCCACCGATCGCAGTCATACGTTTTAAACTGACGGCTCAAACGGGAGTGAGCCTACCTGTTTTTGTTTTTTTAAACTTTCAAAGTTCAAACTCGAGTGGAGTTCTTCTCTAAATAATCTGTGCGTTTTATTCAGCCAGTTAAACACGGTATCTTTTCGCCAGCTTTCATTTGAATATTCTGTACGAAAAATCTAACATCATGAATATTCATTAAAACCGAAGGGGCGTGGTTGTTAATACACTTGCGTGAAAGACAACTCTTTATCGTGAACCTCAGATGCGTTGTTAGATTAAAAACTTTTTTAGCTGAGAACTGGATTTTTTATTTTCATTTGTTTACACTTAGTTGTTGTTCATTTCTCATTTGATCGCTCCTGTCATGAAAGGTGACTGCGCTTAAATATCCTTACCTTTTCTGCACCTTTAATTATAGTATCTTATTAGGTTGTTCCTTGTCTGCGCGACCGTGTGTGGCACATATATTTCAGTCTCAGTAGTAACTTAATCTTCCCCTCTCAACACTGGCAGCGTTTCCTGTGTTATAATAAACGACCTTCCGCCCTAGGTATGCCAGGAAATTACCGCCACGAAGGAGAACTAGGGGCATTGTATTAGTTCTATAGATGTACTGCTGCTGCCTTTGCTCATAGAAGCCCTCTTTCGGAACAGAAGGAATCCGGATGTTGGTCTTTTGTTTTCTGACACCGCCTAACTTATTAATCACTCCGTTTTGGCCGTGTATATGCCCTTCACCGCAAACGCGGATTGCTGTTATACTTTCATATTGCTCTTTCAGCATTTAAGGTTAATAATGGGGAACAAGAAATACGCGATTTTCCTCCGTCAGTGTTATTGTTTCTTCTCCTCTACCGCGCGGATAAAATTGCGCAGTGTTTATTAACGAGCCGTTTTCTGACTGTTAATGCCTGAATGGAACTGTGAATCTACGCTTTAATATAAGCTAAGTTCTTTTGCGGGTTTTTGCACACGATGCGTTTGCGTAGTCATAGACGTAACCACTGGGGTAGGAGGAAAGAGGGGTGTCAGTGCCCCCAGATTTTCAGAGTCGGGGATCCCCAATTTATAGGACCCCCCAGGATTTTTCTGGAACATAATGATGCACACTCTTTTATGATGTCAATCAACTGAATTTAATAATATAAGATTGCAATTTTTTATAAAATATGCAATTTTTTATAAAATACAAACCCGAGTATAATGTGTACTTAATAAAACAGCGATGTCGATTCCAGATAAGCACAGTCAGTTCTACAACTTTGTAATTTTCATTTCTGCCCTATTTTTCATAGTTTTACAGTTGTATTCGCTAAGTACCACAATTCGCGAACAGAGGCGCCTATGTCGTGCCCGTCAGATCGCGCCCTATATACATGTATCTACCAACAAGTAAATGGACACCTGTGATAGCAAAGGAAAACGAAGTTTATTCACCTTCAATAGTTGGTAGAGCCTCCACGAGCGGCGATTACAGCTGCGACCCTCCTGGGCATATTCTCAACCAATCGTTGTACGACGGCTCGCGGTATTTTCTTCCACTCGGTTTGGAGAAGACAGGTCAGTTCCTTCACCGATATCGGACGGTGGGGGCACCCCTTAAGTCGGCGCTCGAACTCGTCCCAGAGGTGCTCGATAGCGTTATGGTCCGGGCTCTGCGCAGGCCAGTCCATTCGATTAACCCCATTGTCACCATACCAAGCCATGGTGGACCTCGCAACAAACATGACAGGTGGCATTGTCATCCTGAAAGTAACATGGGTCCACCCCGGAAAACTGCCACAACGTAGGAAGCGCATGGTAATCCAAAATGGTGCAGTAGGTCTCGGCGTTGAGTCTATCAGGTATTGCGACCAAGGGTCCTGTACCATACCAGGAGAAACACCCTCATAGCATAATTCCACCGCCGCCGAACTTCACAGTTGGCACAATACATTTCGGCAGGAGGCGTTCTCCAGGCAGGCGTGGCCACCCCGGTGGCGCAGTGGTCTAAGCGATGGCCTCTGATCATTCGTCCGAACGGGGTCCGGGTTCGAATCCCGGTGAGGCATGGATGTTGTGTTTGTCTTACGGCACTGGCTCTCTCCCTTCCCTGGAACCAGTGACCCTAAATTAGGGTCGGGCGACTGTTTATAGCCCATTGAGTTGCTCACGGTGGTCGTTAAGCCTCCAATCCAAAATAAATCCAGGCAGACGTTAAACTCAGACCCTGCCATCCGAACGGTAGAGAGTGAACCTTGATTTGTCGCTCCAGAGAACCTGTTTCCACTGTTCAACGGTCCACTGTCGACGTTCTTTGCACCACGTTAGCCGAGTAGTGCTATTGGACTTGGTGATCAAAGGATTGTGGGCGGCAGAACGTCCATGATAACCGAGCAGATTGGCTTCCTTACGGGTGGCATTCATCGAAAGAACACTCCCGGATGCTTGTTGAAATTCCTCCTCGCGGATGGTTTTTTTTTTTTTTTTTTTTTGATTGGAGGTTTAACGACCACCGTGCGCAACTCAATGGGCTATGAGCAGTGTCGCCCGTCCCTAATTTAGGGTCACTGGTTCCAGGGAAGGGAGAGAGCCAGTGCCGTAAGACAAACACAACATCCATGCCTCACCGGGATTCGAACCCGGGCCCCTTTCGGACGAATGATCAGAGGCCAACGCCTTAGACCACTGCGCCACCGGGGCGGCCCTCGCGGATGTAGCCCATCGATTTGGTGCGGTTCTTCTGAATTTGTCTGGCCAGCACCCGTCGGTCTCTAACTCCCAGTTTTGTGGGTCTGCCGGGTCGGGGCACATTCCGACAGTCACCTCTCATCTTCCACTTGCCAATCACGTAGGCCACTGTCGATTTTGGGTACTTCAACTCGCTGGATATGTCACGTATGGATCGGCCATTTCTGTGATACCCGACGATTACACCTTTCTCGAAATCAGATAGCTCCGAACTGCGTGGCATCTTGAGTGCGACTGGTTGCGTTGTTGTTTGCCACACGATATTTAACGGTGGCGGCCGTGACGTGTATCAGGACCGCAGATATCGTCGATTGCAGGGATGTCCAATTACTTGTTGGTAGATAGTGTATATATACATACATACATACAATGTCTGTATGTGTGATCGGACAGTCCCAGATTTTGAGACACGGTTACACCACTGATTTTAAAACAGTGACGCCGTGTTTGTAATGTACCACGTGACATGACGTTGACGATGTACTACAGAAGTAACATATGAGTCAAATTGACAATAGAGAAGATATAGGCTTGTCGGCTAAGTCCAGTTGGAAGAAGAGCTGTTCTGGAGTACTAAGACGTGTGGGTTCGAACTCCTGCATGTTGGCCTCCGAACGAAAGCGAATCTCCTGGTCGTTAGGTTTAAAAAAATTGTGATGAGTCTTCCATACAAAGCACGCAATCAATAAAATTAGTTCTTCTACAATGAGACGGTCCTTCAAGCATGATTGTCGGCTTTTCCGAAACCTGCGATTATGTGTTCGCACTTTTCTCATTGGGCAGATGAGTTGACGTACTATATGGGCCATGACGCAGATGAGGTACTACTCAGGTGACGCATGAATCAAATCAACAATGGAGAAGCGATACGTCTGCCGGCGTAGTTCAGTCGGTAGAACAGCACCGTAGAACACATTTGCGACGAACCGGAACGCCTGACGTACGTAATTGATCTGACTAATGCTCTTATAGCAGAATGGAACGCAATTTCAGCAGCAACGCATCAATTTCTAGTATGGTATGCCTTACCACCAGAGTGTAGGCTATGATAGCAGCAAATGGTGAACCAAGTCGGCAAATTCCTTTTGTATTACAGGGAATTCGGGAATAGGCAAGTGTCCGGACACTCTTGATCAGATAGTGCATTTCTGCATTCGGCACGATGCAGTGAGTTTGCTTTGAATTAGGATCACATACCTAATAACCCGTTGATCTACCTTTCCCAACAATCACGGCTCGTAGACTCCTAGATAAAGATTCTGCAAGGTTTCGAGTATCCTCCATGCGCAACTTGACCCATGTTCGCTGCAGCAGCTCCGTTAGTTCACATTCATTCCGTGGAGGAGAATCAGCAGTTCTCACACCCCGTTCTAGCGTATCCCACAAATATTCATTTCGGTTAGTCTTTGGAGTTTGGGAGCCAAGGCAATGTGGCTGATTAGTTGTCGCGTTCCTTCAACCACTCAGTAGCTATATGAGCCCGATGACACGGTGGGTTGTTCTGTTTAAAGATGGCACTGTGGTCAGAGAATACCACCTGCAGATATGGATAGAATTTGTCGGCTAACAGGTTCCTGTAGCGTCCACCATTCAGTGTTTGTGGGATGATAACCAACGGACCTAGGACCTGCCAGCAAAAAACTCCCCAAACAAGAATACCACCACCAACAACAACCTGTTGAACCTCAGCTGTGCAACCAAGGGATAGGGCGTCATGTTGTTTACGCCATACGGGAACCCGACCATCAGCATGGTGCAGCAGGAAACGGGACACATAACTGAAGGCGACCATCTTCCATCTGTCTAGGGTCCATTGCCGACGTTGCCGCCCCGGTGGCGCAGTGGTCTAAGGCGCTGGCCTCTGAGCATTCGTCCGTAAGGGGTCCGGGTTCGAATCCCGGTGAGGCATGGATGTTGTGTTTGTCTTACGGCACTGGCTCTCTCCCTTCCCTGGAACCAGTAGCCCTAAATTAGGGACGGGCGACTGCTTATAGCCCATTGAGTTGCTCACGGTGGTCGTTAAACCTCAAAAAAAAAAAAAAAAAAAAAAAAAAAATTGCCGACGTTCCTTGGCCCATGCGATGCTTTGTTTGTGATGATTAGGCATCATCATCATGGGTGCCCTCGTTGGTCTCAGGCAGTGGAAACCCAAGGACTCATGACTCCAGACGACCTTCTTCCATCTGTCGAGGGTCCATTACCAACGTTCCTTGCCCATGCGAGGCGTTGTTTGCGATGATTAGGCATCATCATGGGTACCCTCGTTGGTCTCCGGCAGTGGAACCCCAAGGACTCATCACTCCAGACGACCTTCTTGCATCTGTCAAGAGTCCATTACCAACGTTCCTTGCCCATGCGAGGCGTTGTTTGCGATGGACTGGGCGTCATCAAGGGTATATATACTATTTGGTCTTCCTGTTGTGGAACCCCACGCGAAGCTAAGTATGGTGCGTTGTGCATGTGGAAATCGGTGAAACTAAATCGCTGCTTGTACTGGTGAGTGAGTTGGGTTACTGTAGCGTGTCGTTGGTGGATACCAGTCGTGAAATCCGATCCTCAGCTGAAGGATCAAACGCGCGTGCCTCATCAATGTGAATTATTCTGCTGGATGTCTATTTGTGGTTATTCCGGTCCTGGTAGACCCTTGTTATACACTGCTGGACAATTGCTAAGGACGGATCATAAACGGCTATATAGCGCATAAAAAAGTAAGTGTGGTTGGATGCCAAGTGAAATAAAATAATGTAAAAATGCCAGGACGTTACAAGAAAGACAATGTATTGTGCTCTGAAATCCAGAAGGCTTTGGAACGTCTTAGAGGGACAAACAGGCCATTTTGTGCAGAATACGTAAACGTGAAAAAAATGCAATTACCGTCCGCATGCGTTCCGGCGTAAGATGTCAATACGGGATATGGCCACCATGGAGGGCGATGCAAGATTCCACACGTCGTGTCATGCTTTGCACAACATTATCAAGCAGCTGTTGGGGTAATTTATCCCATTCCTCTGTCAGTGCACGGATGAGGGTGTCCTTGTTTATTGGAGGGCATTGGCGACCAGCAAGACTCCTCCCCAAAGCATCCCACACATTTTCAATGGGATTCAGATCTGGAGAACGTGCTGGCCATACGAGGCGTTGAATATCCTCGCTCTCAAGACACTCCTGGACAGCGACTGTTCGATGACATGTTGCGTGGTCGTCCATGAAAATGAATCTATCACCGACAGAACTACGGAACATGCGAATATGAGGTAACAGAACATCATTAATGTATCGTTGGCCAGCCATAGTCCCAGTTGGAAGCACATAGAGGGACGTACGGCCATTGATCATGATGCCAGCCCATACCATGACACTACATGTTGGATATCGGTCCCTTTCCTGTATGTTTGCTGGACAATATGCAGTACCACTATCACGCCAGATCAGTTGTCGTCGACAATCAGACGATAGACTGTATCTACTCTCATCTGAGAAGAGGACAGCAGACCAGTCGTTATCAGTCCAATTGCGATGTTGATGGCACCATTGCAAACGGGCGGTACGGTGACGTCTGGACAATGGGATGCTCACAACAGGATGGCGGGCGTATAGTCCTCCTTCATGCAAACGTCTGGCGACAGTTTTTCGGGAGATCCGCTTGCCAGTAGCAGCCATAAACTGATTTGCTACCTCACTAGCTGTGCTGCGCCGGTGTCTTTTTGTTGATAGCACTATGTAACGATCTTCTGCAGGTGTCGTACTGCGAACACGACCGCCCTCGTGACGTTTGCTACACCCTCCATTTGTTTGAAATGATTTCCAAAGCCCTGAAACAACACTGTGGCTAACGTCGAACTCCCTGGCAACATCTGTTATTTTTCGCCCTTCTTCAATCTTGCCAATAATACGGCCACGCGTCAAATCATCTAGGTGATGTCGGAAAGACATACTGAAAATTGCAAGTTCGTCAATTGATTCTTTCCCTTTCAACTTTGCATTTGAACAACAACGGTCAATACGCGTCAAATCCTTTATATTTCTTATCAGCGCTATGACGTCACGAAGAAGTTCGGCAATCCAAAATTTGCATACGCACAACACGTCTTACTGTATCCCGCACTTATGCTAATTTCCACATTTTCCTGCCTTCCGTTTTATGGTTGCTATCGTTGCTATTGTCATCCGTCCTTAGCAATTGTCCGGCAGTGTAGTAGTACGGAAGAAGCCAAGAAATGTAGCTGTTTCCGAAATACTGGCACCTACCTTTCGGACCCCAACTATCTGGACTACGTCAAATTAGCTAACGCTTCCACATTACTCTCAAACGTTTATTGACTGATTATAAACAGAGGATGGGTGTGCACAATTTATAGTGACGTTGATATAACGTGGTACTTCGTTATCGCTCCGAATATACAAGGTGTCCGAGAATTATTGGACACATCACAAAATTATATAAAACAAAACATTAAACAGATAGAAAGAAACTAACTGTACTAACTTTCAAAAGTTAATAAATTTCGATGTGAGATCCCTTGGTTCCTCGTATTACGTCCAAGCGATACTCAAATTCATGCCATGTATTGGCAAGCATCTGAGGAGTTGTGGAATTAATAGCAGCTGTGATACTCTGCTTCAGTTACTGCAAATCAGTACAAGACCCCACTTGAAATAATCCAGTGGAGTTATATCTGGAGAGCGAAGAGGCCACGTAATGGGACCACCACGCCCAATCCATCTGTTGGGGAAATGCTCATTCAGGCACTTACGTACACACGTTGACCAATGCGGAGGCGCGCGCCGTCTTGTTGGAAAACAACGTTGTCATATCTTTTGATCTGGAGTATGGCGAAATTGTCTAGCATATCCAAATAAATGTCACCATTTATGGTTTTTTCGCAGAAGAAAGGGCCAGTCACTTCTCTTTTTGACAGGGCGCACCACACATTAACTTTTGGAGAATCACGTTCCAGTTCAATAGCAGCATGAGGCGGTTCACTGCCGCATATCCTACAGTTGTGACGATTCACAATACCTGATACATGAAATGTGGATTCATCACTAAAAATTACAGTACTCAGAAAGTTTTCGTCGTTTTCCACTCGATTCAGCATATCCACAGCGAAATCGTATCGCAGAGTTGGATCATTTACATGCATCTTTTGCACTATTTGAATTTTATAAGCATGAAACTTTAATTTCTTGTGCAAGATATCGTGAACTGTCGATTTCGGATTGCATAGTTTTCTGCTTGCTTTACGAACGGATTTCCTGGGGCTTCGTCGGAAACTTTCATTAACTTGGTCAACCGTCTCACCGCTGACGCAAGGCCTACCGGCTCCTCCACGATGTTCCACATTGCCAGTTTCTTTAAACTGTTTCATCCACCGCTTAATTGAATTCGTTAACAGAGAATTACAACCATACTCTAAACGGTACCGTCTTTTTACTTTAATGACAGACTTTAATTGCGCAAGCCATTACCCACACATCACCTTCTGCTGTACGGATGACATGACTACTGATTGCGCATTTCTCATACATTCCTCATCAGACCACAGCTAGCGCCATCTATCGGATTCTGGGAATAACAGTTCTGCAAAACAAAAATATAGAAACCGTGTTAGTAATACGTGACATAGAAAAACAGACAATGCTCATAGTTTTTTTTATACATAATTTTGTAATGTATCTAATAATTCTCTGACACCCTGTATAAAGCGGGAGGGCGGTGATCTTAATGCGAAGCTAACTCAGTCTATATTTTTTCATGTCCCCAACTTGAAAACTAACAAAGAAACTAAATAATAAATATCCACAAGGCTGTCTGCGTACGATAAGTTAATAAAGTATACCCTTTCGGACCACAAATTAAAATCACTTTATTTACACACTAAAAAGTCTAGTTAAAACTTGCGAGATCTTTTAGGGCCACGACACCCCATCCTCAGGCTAAGTGCCAAGAAATACCGAGAGGCAACCACTATATACAGTACATCATACGTCCCCCACAATGCACTCTGTCATTCGCATAAATGATGCCATGGTAATAAGTTAAAGTTCAAAGGAAGTAAGTAACAAAATATTATGTAAATTCCTCATTTTCATGAAGTTGAGTGTTAGGTGAGGATGGGGCCTCCTGGCCCTGAAAGATCTCGCATTTTTTCAACTAAACTTTTTAAGTGTAAATAAAGTGTTTTTAATTTGCGCTCCGAAAGGGTATAGTTTATTAACTTATCGTACGCAGACAGCATTGTGGATATTTATTGTAACATTCCGGACGAAAATACTTGCTTTTATTATCAAAGAAACTAAAGCATTGATCAAGAACAAGCGCCAGTTCTAATGTCAGACCGTAGGAAGTAAAATAATTTGAAATATTTTTAATTCCTTTTACGCTGTTCTTACTCATTTGACAATAGGCTTAATATGCGAAAATGCAATTCAAGCAAAAAATATTGTTTTCTTTTAAGTAAACCGCTGTGTTTGGTAAATTCAGAAATACTTAACTTCTTTACTTGGGAGTAGGTTCCTGATGCGCAGAAACCGCGCTATATAGTTAGTGTATAATTTTTTTGACTATATAACTTTGTGAAAAGTCTTTTTAGTCAAAAGAATGTTATTGCTATTTCTCTGATACAGCATGTCTAAATACTTCGACTACAAATTAGGAACATCTCAATCACTGGAATTCTTCCTTTGAATAAAGTAGAATGCACATTCAAACTGTAAGATTAGGCAGATTTTAGGCAAAGTACTAAAGTGAAATGCTGGTATTGTTCTATTTTAATTTAGTAGATAATATAAGTTTAAAGAATCTTGCTCTTTTTCATGGGATTCAATAAATTTAATCTGATCTAAGAACCAAAAGCAATGTATTGCAAACGATCGCACGAAAACATTTGATCTGGAATCATTCATTTTAGCGTTTCTGATATTGGTTGTCAATATTAGACTTGCACAGGATTTTTAGTCTCTCTTAATGGAATTTCGAACTACTCAAGAAAAATGCCGGACTTTTTAGAGTAATGTTCAAATAAATTGCAATAACTGACACTTCCGATAATCGTTGCTTGTTCATATGAAACTTTTCATATGACTAATGCAGTTATAATGGTCTCTTGGGATATGTTTAAAAGTGTCAATCATGGACTACGAACAGTATTACTTCGTTTGAAAACGGCTTCTTTTACTGATTTTTTAATTCTAGCATGTGCGGTTGCCCATTTGAACTCAACTAAGCAGAATGATTTAAAACAAGTTAGTAAAATCATGCAATGCATTGATTATGATACGCTTTCCAACATACCAGAAATTATTACTCAAGTTATGTGGATAATGACTGTATAATAAATCTCGCTCCTGTGTCCTGTCCTGTGACCCCATTTCGATGATATTCAACAGAACCGGTTCACTATACCTCCGGAACAACATGATAAAGTTTTGTTGCAATAGAAGCCGTTTTACGCAAGTTATAAGAATAATGGCTGTGGAATAAATCTGGCTTTTGTGCAATGACCTTTGACCCCATTCCGTTGATATTCAACAGAACCGGTTCACTATGCCTCCGGAACAATGTGATAAATTTTTGTCGCAATCCAAGCATTTTAGGTAAGTTATGATGCACAAGGGCAATGGAATGGATCCCACTCCAGTGTCCTGACCTTTGACCCCATTTCGCCCATTTTCAATAGGTTTCGTCCCCAGTGGCTCCCTACCACATACTAAAATTTCATCGAAATCGAACCATTTTTACGCAAGTTATGACCCATAAGGCCAATGAAATATATTCCGCTCTTACGCTCTGCCTGACCTTTGACCCCATTTCGCCTATTTTCAATAGGGTTCGTGCCCAGGTGGTTTCTTACCACATACTAAAATTTCATCGAAATCGAAGCATTTACGCATGTTATGACGCATAAAGGCAATGGAATGGATCCCGCTTTTATGTCCTGACCTTTGACCTCATTTCGCCCATTTTCAATTAGTTTCGTCCCCATGTGGTTCCTTACCACATACTATAAAATTTTATCGAAATCGAACCATTTTTACGCAAGTTATGACGCATAAGGGCAATGAAATAAATCCCGCTTTTATGCCCTCCCTGACCTTTAACCTCATTTCGCCCATTTTCAATAGGGTTTGTGCCCAGGTGATTCCCTACCGCATACTAAAATTTCATCGAAATCGAACCATTTTTACGCAAGTTATGACGCAAAAGAGCAATGGAATATATCCCGCCTTTATGCCCTGACTGACCTTTGACCCCATATCGCCCATTTTCAACAGGGTTCATGCCCAGATGATTCCCTACTACATACTATAAAATTTCATCGAAATCGAACCATTTTTACGCAAGTTATGGTGCATAAAAGCAATGTAATAGATCCAGATCCTATGTCCTGACCGTTGACGCAATTTCACCCATTTTCAATAGGGATCGTCCCCAGGTAGTTCCCTACCACATACTAAAATTTCGTTGAAATCGAACCATTTTCACGTGAGTTATCGTGCGGGACAGACGGACAGGCAAAGTTGGACCATATACGCTTTTTCAACCTACCGTTAAAAAGCGTTAAAAAGGGTCGCACAATCTGAAATTTCCTAAAGCAAAATCGTGTTCCAGAATCCAAACCTGAATGATTACGGAGCATAGGATACTGTAAACAGCCACGAGCGGAGATCTGGAAGCCGTACTCAATCTCTCCACCAAGGAAACTGTTGAGCGACGAAAACTCGTCTATACACTCATTGTCATAAAAATCCGCGCTCCAAGAAAAAAACCGTGCGATTAATGAGTAACTCGGCAAATAGCTACGGTGAGGACAGACATGCAAATTATTAAAGTTTTGTGTCATTTCGCATGGCCGCGTGTCCAAGACCGGCACTGCTATCGTTGGGGATTTATAAGGCGCCGCGCAGGGGTCTCCACATTCGTGCCGGAGTGCACGGTAAGAGTCAGGTGAGATCCCTGAGCGGTAGACATGCCGAGGAGCCGCCGTAGATGTGCGTACGGGCAACTGATGGAGTTTGAACAACGCAGTATCGTCTGGATGAGAGAGGCAGGGTGGCCGGCGCGTCGAATCGGCCGCCATATGGGCCGGTCGGACAGTATGGTGCGATCGTGTTGGGAGCAATAGACACGGGAAGGCACCCAGACATGGCGGACTGTCTCTCGATGACCCAGACACACCACCAGCAGAGAGGACCGTGGGATCGTGAGAGCGGCGCGCACAGATGCAACGACGTCCTTGTCCAATGTTCAGAGACATGTGGCGGCTGCCCAATGGACTCCTGTGTCCGGCAGAACCATTTCCAGACGCCTGGCAGAGGCGAATCTGCACTCTCGACGGACCTTACGTTTTCTTCCATTAACACCTGAGCATTGTCGGCGTCAATTGCAGTGGTGTCAGCAGCGAGCAACGTGAAATGCTACGGACTGGCGACGTATAGTGTTCAGCGACGAATCCCGTTTCAGCATGGGAACGGACGACCACCGTATCATAGTGTGGAAGACCGCAGGTGAGCGCTACAATCCCAACCTTACTGTACAGCGGCACACGTCTCGAACTGCAGGCGTGATGGTCTAGGGAGCCATTGGGTATGACAGACGGACTTCCCTCGCAGTGATCCGAGGGACATTGATTGCCCAGTGCTACGTACAGGAGATCCTGCGGCGCCATGTGCTGCCTTTCGTGCGGGGCGGCCCGCAGCCATTTTCCGACAAGATAACTCCTGTTCACACAAATCTCGGGTATCCTAGAGCTGTCTACGTCATGCTTCGACGCTTCTGTGGCCTTCGAGATCGCCTGATCTGTCGCCATTCGAGCACGTGTGGGACCAGATATTATTCCACTTAATTGACGAAACTAACTACACAAGGGCAAAACTTTACACGCATTACTTTCCTTGCGTGATGTAGAATTTATAACCGCTATATGGCGCAAATAAGTCTGCTACAAGGTATCGTATTCCATTTTGTCGCTGTATTTTTATTTGTAAAGCTGATATCAAAAAAATTATTTTTAGCGTTCGATGTTTTCAATTACGGTCCAATAATTTAATTGGGTTTCTGAACTTTTTTTAATGTAATTTATGTCAAATGGCATAAATTTGGATTTTTGGTTCCCCAGTTCATCGGTTTTCCACAGAATTGTAAAAATTCCAAGAAAGAAAAATTGGTAAGCTGTAACCGCGATGAATGGTATACACATGCCTTTTAATCTTGAGATTCACTATTTCCCCACAAAAGCACATAAGCGTATACTTTTTCATCATTTGATTTTTATAAATCTCTCCAGTCACAAGACACCTTTAAAAATCTTGTAGCGCCCATTGCTCGCCGGGTATGAGCTGTTCTGGCAACACGTGGAGAACCAACGTCATATTAGACAGGTGGTCGTAATGTTTTGGATCTTAGGTGTATGTAAAATCGGCGACGATTTTTCTTTCCTATGTCATTAATGCGAGTAATTTAGTCATTTTATTTACGTTTTCCAACCGTTGGTTGAAGAAGAGTATATGCTCTAGCTTTGTCCGTCTGCCTGTCACACGATAACTCGCGTAAAAATGGTTCGATTTTCATGAAATTTTAGTATGTGGTAGGGGACGATTCCTATTGAAAATGAAGAAAATGGGTCAAAGGTCAGGACATAAAGGCGGGATGCATTCCATTGCCCTTATAGTTCATAACTTGTGTAAAAATGATTCGATTTCGATGAAATTTTAGTATGCGGTAGGGGACCACATAGGAATGAATTT
This sequence comes from Macrothele yani, assembly GCA_039090855.1. Lineage (NCBI taxonomy): Eukaryota > Metazoa > Arthropoda > Arachnida > Araneae > Macrothelidae > Macrothele > Macrothele yani. Next base: position 24,054,913 of record CM077006.1, on the reverse strand, counting down.
TATTAAAAATCGGCTAAATGGGTCAAAGGTCAGGAAATAAAAGGAAGATCCATTCCATTGCCCTTATGCGTCATGTTTCGATTTCAGTCAAATTTTAGTATGTGGTTCGATTTCGATGAAATTTTAGTATGTGGCAGGCGACGAATTCTATTGAAAATGGGCGAAATGGGGTTGAAGGTCAGGACATCGGAGCGGGATCCATTCCATTACTCTATGCGTCATAACTTACGTAAAAATGCTTCGATTGCGACAAAACTTTGTCATCTTGTTCCAGAGGTACACTGAACCGATTCTGTTGAACATCATCGAAATGGGGTCAAATGTCAGGACACAGGAGTGAGATTTATTCTACAGCCATTATCCTAATAACTTGACTAAAAATGCTTCTATTGCGACAAACTTTATCATGTTGTTCCGGAGGTATACTGAATCGGTTCTGTTTAATACACTGCTGGACAATTGCTAAGGACGGATCATAAACGGCTATATAGCGCATAAAAAAGTAAGTGTGGTTGGATACCAAGTGAAATAAAATAATGTCAGAATGCCAGGACACTACAAGAAAGACAATTTATTGTGCTCTGAAATCCAGAAGGCTTTGGAACGTGTTCAAGGAACAAACAGGCCATTTTGTGCAGAATACGTAAACGTGGGAAAAATGCAATTACCGTCCGCAGGCGTTCCGACGTAAGATGTCAATACGGGATATAGCCACCATGGAGGGCGATGCAAGATTCCACACGTTGTGTCATGCTTTGCACAACATTATCAAGCAGCTGTTGGGGTAATTTATCCCATTCCTCTGTCAGTGCACGGATGAGGGTGTCCTTGTTTATTGGAGCGCATTGGCGACCAGCAAGACTCCTCCCCAAAGCATCCCACACATTTTCAATGGGATTCAGATCTGGAGAACGTGCTGGCCAAACGAGGCGTTGAATATCCTCGCTCTCAAGACACTCCTGGACAGCGACTGTTCGATGACATGTTGCGTTGTCGTCCATGAAAATGAATCTATCACCGACAGCACCACGGAACATGCGAACATGAGGTAGCAGAACATCATTAATGTATCGTTGGCCAGTCATAGTCCAAGTTGGAAGCACATAGAGGGACATACGGCCATTGATCATGATGCCAGCCCATACCATGACACTACATGTCGGATATCGGTCCCTTTCCTGTATGTTTGCTGCACAATATGCAGTACCACTATCACGCCAGATCAGTTGTCGTCGACAATCAGACGATAGACTGTATCTACTCTCATCTGAGAAGAGGACAGCCGACCGGTCGTTATCAGTCCAATTGCGATGTTGATGACACCATTGCAAACGGGCGGTACGGTGACGTCTGGACAATGGGATGCACACAACAGCACGGCGGGCGTATAGTCTTTCTTCATGCAAATGTCTGGCGACAGTTTGTCGGGAGGTCCGCTTGCCAGTAGCAGCCATAAACTGATTTGCTACCTCACTAGCTGTGCTGCGCCGGTGTCTTTTTGTTGATAGCACTATGTAACGATCTTCTGCAGGTGTCGTACTGCGAACACGACCTCCCCCGTGACGTTTGCTACACTCTCCATTTGTTTGAAATGATTTCCGAAGCCTTGAAACAACACTGTGGCTGACGTCGAACTCCCTGTCAACATCTGTTATTTTTCGCCCTTCTTCAATCTTGTTATTGATACGGCCACGCGTAAAATCATTTAGGTGATGTCGGGAAGACATACTGAAAATTGCAAGTTCGTCAATTGATTCTTTCCCTTTCAACTTTGCGTTTGAACAACAACGGTCAATACGCGTCAAATCCTTTATATCTCTTATCAGCGCTATGACGTCACGAACGAGTTCGGCAATCCAAAATTTGCATACGCACAACACGTCTTACTGTATCCCGCACTTATGCTAATTTCCACATTTTCCTGCCTTCCATTTTATGGTTGCTATCGTTGGTATTGTCATCCGTCCTTAGCAATTGTCCGGCAGTGTATAATCGAAATAGGGTCAAATGTCAGGGCACAGGAGCGATATTTATTCCACAGCCATTATCCTCATAGCTTGAGTAATGATTTCTGGTATGTTGGAAAGCGTATCATAATTAATGCACTGCATAATATGGCTGAATTGTTTTCTGTTGGAGTTTATTATTTTTCTGAATAAGTTTGTAGTATTTTTTTTCTGTAGGAGAGGACCTTTCACAAATTAAGCATTTTTCAGCGTGATATTTCGAAGCAACAATGATTTGCAACTTAATTTTATAAAACTTACACCGACGGTTTTTTAAACTTACAGTTCACCTTTAAAAAAAGGCGAAATGTACTCTTTTATAGCATTATTTTCAAAAAAGATCCTCCTAATTATAAAATTTACCCTTGATCACCATATAGTATTTGTTTTAAATTGTCCAAAGACTGATTTCTGAAAAAGAATGACACCATACATCGTATAATCACCTGTACAATAAGTTGAGTACCCGGTTTCTTACAGTAACGCAATATATAATTAATAGCTGGTGCACAAAATAGAGGAAAGGAGAAGAAATATCCTGTGCCACCAGTGGCGTATATCGAGGCTAGCTGCGAAACCAAGAGAATGCACAAATAAAAGTTAATTAAATATACACAAATAAAAGTCAATTATCAACGGTATTAAGATATGTCGATGCTTTCGCTGCGAAAAAAACACGAGCGGATTCGCTTCTTTCCGTTATGAGAATCAGTTTGGCGAGCGATGATCAACGGCGTAACGCAAGTAGGTCTTTGAGAGACTTCGCTGTTCTGATGCGAAGAGCTTCAATACTGTCCCCTGCTAGCGTTTCCATGACAGCATAATGAGTTATGAGCTCGTGAGTGGCCATTGCTTTGGCCAAGGGTTCGCTCCGAAAAAACGAAGACTTCCGACTACCTCATTCCCTCCATGCTTCCAGCGCGTGTCCCGCGAGAGTTGTTTCAGTTTATGTGAAGTGTCAATGAATTAAAATCAGTGATATATCATTTTAAATTCGGGACTTTGTTGGATTCGAGCTCTTTCGATAGATTTTGTGAAAGCTTTCCTGAACATCTGCTATCAGAGTTTAAAAAACTCTATGCTTCAAATTTTGATACAGATCGATTAAAAAATGAAATGGTGTTTGATTTCCTTGATGAACACAAAACAAATCAGTAAAAGACATTACGCGTTACATAAATTTGAATAAATTGGACATAGTGTTTAGTAAGGTGCACAAATTAGCAGACCTAATATTAAACTTTCCGTCAACAACTGCAAATTCCGAAAGTTTTTCCGTATTAAAAAGAATCGAGATATATCTTAGAGCCACAGAAGAACATGTACATTCGAGCAACTTAGCTGCTTTTGTTAATAGAGAAAAACATTATTTTTAAGTATGAAAAAGTACTCAAAAAATATTTTTGTGAAAGCCTAACACTCAAGTTCACACAAAGGGAAAGAAGAATGGAGTTCGTGTGCAAATAAAGTATTCAGAAGAAGAATGGAGTTCATGTACAAATAAGTGTTGAAATCCTAATCCTCATAATTATTTACTGTCACGTTAGCAATAGCATGTACCTAAAATTTAGAAAATAATGTTATTTCTCTTACATACCAATTAAAATTTAAACTTCGTAATTAAAAAAAACAACAGTAGTGTGTGTGTGTGGGGGGGGGGGGGGGATAGCCCAGGTCTCGGACCCAAGTTACGCCACAGTGTGCCACAATAAACTAAATTCATGCGATATTCTATCCACAATATCCGATCTCGCTACTTCAAAATTCGACAGATGATTGAAATTTAGAAGTTAATCAAAACCTCGAGTATTCTCACCAATCGCTCCTATGACTGGTAATATGCGAAAGGAATTGCGGAAAGGTTTCTGAATTCAGAATTTTCCCTTGGTACGAAAAATCGCTGAAATTCAGGTTTTTTTTTTCTGTCATTTCACGGATAAGGTTGTATCAGAAATATGCTTCCTTAATTCACATAAAAGAAAATGGCGGAAAGTGGCTCCTGAATTTCAGAACACTTTTTTACAGTGTGTTTTCATGCTTAGGGGTCTCAGGAGGTGGTACTTACGACGGTCATTCAGTGCACGAACACCCATAATATGCAGATTGTATCTCCAGCTTATAGTTAAACAAGTCTAGTGGAAAATTACATCTGTAAAAAAACAAATGACTCATGTAAATACAGATGTCTGTGATATGTCAAATGGTATTACTATTGCTGCTGGCACAAGCGTTTCATTTCCATTTAGATATACAGGTATCACCCACCTCTCGAAAGTTCGCTTTTACGAAAGACCTACATTAGTACCTGTTTTCTCTGACCGAAAAAATTCCGAAGAGAATATTCCCTTTTACGTAAAATTGGCGAAAAGGGAAAATAGTGTTCAGGGTTTGTTCTGCAGGGAGCCGTTATGGAGGCAGCGCGCATCCAGGGCAGCGATAGTGGCGAAGTAGCAAGTGGTGTTTTTTTTTTTTTCATTGGAGGTTTAACGACCACCGTGAGCAACTAAATGGGCTATAAGCAGTCGCCAGTCCCTAATTTGGTGTCACTGGTTCCAGGGAAGAGAGAGATCCAGTGCCGTAAGACAAAAACAACATCCATGCCTCACCGGGATTCAAACCCGGACCTCTTCGGACGAATTTTTTTTTTTTTTTTGATTGAAGGTTTAACGACCACCGTGAGCAACTAAATGGGCTATAAGCAGTCGCCAGTCCCTAATTTGGGGTCACTGGTTCCAGGGAAGAGAAAGACCCAGTGCCGTAAGACAAAAACAACATCCATGCCTCACCGGGATTCAAACCCGGACCTCTTCGGACGAATTTTTTTTTGATTGAAGGTTTAACGACCACCGTGAGCAACTAAATGGGCTATAAGCAGTCGCCAGTCCCTAATTTGGGGTCACTGGTTCCAGGGAAGAGAGAGACCCAGTGCCGTAAGACAAAAACAACATGCATGCCTCACCGGGATTCGAACCCGGGCCCCTTTCGGACGAATAATCAGAGGCCATCGCTTAGACCACTGCGCCACCTGGGCGGGAGTAGTGTCTTTTAGGTGTCATGAGTAATGGACAAAATGCGTATTTGTCATATCATATTCCTGCTTTTGCTATATGTTTGTGTTATTTTAGGCTTTGTGTGTTATTTGGTAAAAAATTTTCCAATATAAATTAATGGTAATCGCTTCTTCGGTTCACGCCATTTCGGCTTCCGAAAGGTTTCATTGGAACGCTCTACTTTCGGATAGCTGAGAAAACCTGTATTAAAACAGTTCTAGAAACAGTTAAATAACGTTGATGCATTATGCCTCTCCCAATTGCTTACGGTGTTAGCAGTCGGGCGGAGTGATTGCTGGGGAAAGCTGATTGAATGAGTAAAAGAAAGTACTAGATTTCTTCCTCCTTTTATCCACTTAGAGCAGCCAAATTATTGACAAGCGTATTATTTCTGCTTCCGTCATGCCATTCTGCTCTTTCTTGATGGCGGGTATCATTCATTTCCGGCAAAAAATTGGAATCATTTCCTGTTTCGGGCTACGACTTCAATATGTCTCTCACAGGAAGGGGGACTTGATAAGATTAGGGAATTTTTGATGAGACTTCTGTGCAGTCACTGTCTAAATTGGTTTTGTGTTTAATAACGGAAGGAAGCACACGCTTAGGTCTAACTTTGGATATAGCATTTTCCTGAACAAACACGGATGAAGAAAATAAGAAATCAGTTGGATTTGCATGAACTTTTGCTGGTGCATTAAGATTTGATTTGGCATTTACCAATTTCCGAAGATCCGTGGTTGCTTTTTATTTTCAAGATTTAACCGCCTCAACCCAACGAACATCGAAAGCTGTAGCCACTTTTACTCCCCTAATGTAACGATGCTAGCTAGGCCCCTGTTGGTGCAGTGGTCTGAGCGCAGGCTTATGACCATTCGTCCGAAAAGGGCCCGGGTTCGAATCCCGGTGAGGCATGGGTGTTGTGTTTCTCTTACGGCACTGGCTTTTTCCTTTCCTTGGAACCAGTGGCCCTAAATGAGGGACATGCGATTACTTATAACCTATCGAGTTGCACACAGTGGTTGTTTAATCCCCATATAAAAAAAAAAATACAGGTGGGCTCAGTTCTGATTCAGCCGTCAGTTTGGAACGTAGAACTACGACTTGCAGATCGGAGAGTTGAAATGAGCTAGTCGAGTATGGTTTCCAAGTGTTTATTTAGTTCGCTATAGCCAACACAGGTCTATGATATGAAAAGTAGCTGACATAAGTTTTGCAAATAATGCTGGATACATTGCGAACACAAAGCAGATCGATACACGAATCGCCTAACGTGGTGCTCTGTCTTCTTCGGCTTCTTACATTCCTCATCACTTGCTCTTGCCTCTGGTTTTGATTTTCTCCACTTTTGATTGCGTTCATTCTGCGAATTCCGCGGCATTGTCGAAAATGTTAACCCGTTCACACAAAAACAATTTTATAAAATTTAGTTTAAACCACTGCGAAATGGTCTTCGTATATTTGAATAGATCTCGTCGAGAGCTTTAAAATGGTACCACGCAGAGTCGTGTTGCGCGCACGGTCGCCAAGATAGACTGAGTCAAACGCGGCGGCACCCCCAGAAATATTGTATCATCTTCTCCGCTCACAGGGAGCGAGGGGAGTATCGCGCGCACCATGTATTGCGCAGTACGCGAATTGAACTCCATGTTGTTTACGAATACGCTAACACGATCGGTGTGCGGCACGTGTTTTTAACTCTATAATGCTTTCAATTGGGACCTGTTTTTCCTACAAGAGGTCGGCCGTAAGTCGCCCCATGCTATCCGTGGATTTAGACATAGGCCTGCGTCAAAACGCTGCTGGTTCGACTGAAGGGAATGGAGGGTCAGCGCTGTGTGGCAGGCGCTGCACTTTTGCTTCATCCGCGACTCGAATCTGTGCCCAACTCTGACTACGAACCCTGACCTCTCAGCCACCGAACATACTGAAAGTTCGATGGAGTGTTCAATACGAAACAATACATAATGATTTTCTGGCCAAACAAGCTGGTTTGTCAACACTCTTGCGCATCGATGTGTTTCGACGAACTACGGTTATTCTTTTATTTATTCCGGAATTAAACACAACCATGAGTGACAAATTAGGGCTGTAAGCAGTCGCTCGCCCCTTATTTTGGCCACTGGTTCTATAGAAGGGAGAGAATCAGGGATAGGCTCACTCTTGTCTTTCTCCAACTCCAAGCCAGAAACGAGCACATCTGCCATTCGCGCGCCTGTGAGGCTCAGCCATTTTACTTATGTTCACGACAAATCAAGATGTTCCAGCAGAAATGCGTTGTCTCATGTGATGGAGACTGAATACTTTGACAAGTAGTCAGCGGAATGTACACTGCTGGCCACCCAAAATGCAACACCAAGAAGGACACGAGATAGTAAAGCCAGATTTACTGGACACATAACAACTCATATAAAAATGAAACGATTGAGCTTACAGGCCCGTGCGACCTGCGGAACACGCAGGCATCAATAGTTCGTGTGGCCCTCATGGCTGGCAATAACGGCCGCTACACGCCGCGGCATCGAACGACAGAGGCTTTGGATGTGGGCTTGGGGTATGTCGGCCCAGGCTGCTTCTACACGTTGCCACAGTTCATCAGGCGTAGCCGCGGGTGGTGCTCGCCGGGCCACTTGGTTGCCGATCAGCGACCAGACGTGTTCGATGGGCGACATATCGGGAGAACAGGCGGGCCACGGCAGCAATGACATCTGGTGGGCCGTGAAGAATTGTTGCACGATGCGTGCCGCGTGCGGGCACGCTTTGTCCTGTTGTAACATGGCTGCTGGCAGGTCCTGCAGGTAAGAGAGGACTACAGACTCCAAAGCGTTGGAGATGTAGCGGTGGCTGTTGAATGTACCGGCGAGGCGTACCAGAGAGGTGCGGGTGTCATATCCAATTGCGCCCCAAACCATAACGCCAGGCGACGGTCCGGTATGGCGATGCATAATGCAGGCACCATACAGTCTCTCGCCGCGGTGCCGCTACACGCGATCCGACCTGGTGTTGCAGACAGAAGCGGGATTCGTCGGAGAAGACAGTGTCGTGCCATTCCGTAGTCCACGGGCGGTGTTCAACGGCCCACTGCCGCCCCACTCGCCGACGGTGTAACGTCAATGGTAATCGGAGCAATGGGCGCCGTGCGACAAGTCCCCGCTCCTGCAGACGACGTCGAACGATACGTGCTGACACAGGTTGTTGCGCAACACACCCTAATTCCTGCGCTAACGTTCGTGATGTGGCGGTGCGAGCCGTCAATGCCCGCCGCACAACATGCCGGTCCTCTCGTTCGGTGGTGTGTCGCGGCTGCGGCAATCGCTCACGTCGGTCCGTCCATCCCTCCTGCACTCGCCGAATCCATACTCGCCTCACTGTGGCTGGATGGCGTCCCACACGGGTGCCGATGTCTCGGTACGATAAACCGCTGTCGCGATAAGCCACTATTCGTCCTCTGTCGAATTCCGAAACGTGCTGGAATGACTGCCGTATTCTGCGACGAGGCATCAGGAAACTTCCCACACACAGGTCAGGCAGCACAACACACTTACACCACATAAACCCCGCCTTCTGTGCACCCTTCTTATAGTGCTTCTCGGTGGCGTGCCGGGCGCACATGATTTGCATATGCCCTGCAATGCTAATCGGTTGCATGTGCTCTCGCGGGCGACGCATGCTGCGAGTTTCAGGCCAATCGGATGCTTCCTTCTTGGTGTTGCATTTTGGGTGGCCAGCAGTGTAGAAATAACTATTCCGTGGAATCTGAATATGCGTTATTCCATAAGAAAGTAGTTTGACTCTTGAGCGGCAGCAGTCCAGACCTAGTGAGGGTGGGCATATCAGTACATAGCAGGCGACATAATGGACAGCAAACATGCAATGCAGTTCCGCTTTCGCCAGTCGACACGATCGACTCCAATCATGAAATTACGCTTTTTCCTGTCTGCATGGACTCCAAGCATGCAATTCCGCTTTCTCCAGTCGACACGATGGACGCCAAGCATGCAATGCTGCTTTCGCCAGTCGACATGATGGACGCTAGCATGCAATTCCGCTTTCGCCAGTCGACATGACGGACGCTAAACATGCAATTCCGCCTTCACCAGTCGACACGATGGGCGCCAAGCATGCAATTCCGCCTTCGCCAGTCGACATAATGGAAGCTAAGCATGCAATTCCGCCTTCGCCAGTCGACAGAAAATTGTGTTACGCAGTGTGTCGGGAGAAGGGCGCTAGACTGCATCATAACTCAGTTGGTAGAAGCTAGCGAAATTGTAGTAATGATATAGGCATTTGGCCAAATGATGTAATTCCTCCATGATGTAGTTATCCGGAGCGCAGCTGTTCCGTTCAGACGGGAATGCACGACTTCCTTCAGCCATTTTTGTTAGCCTTGATGGACTGTGGTACTGTCGCTTCCCACAAGTTCCAAAGGATATCACGTCCCCTATCTGAGGTCAATAATCCTTCGGCTGTCAATCTTTTAGGTGTTCATATCGCTGGAAAGCTCTGTCGTCTCGTAGCTCAATGGAAACTACTGTTCCCTGGCGATCAATAGCCCGAAGTTAGGAGGTTATTACGAACACAATATCGTGGTGCATTTTTAACCACGAGGCTGATGCGGTCCAGTCTTATCGTGGTTTCTTTCGCTGCCGGATTGAACCTATACTGGAATCAATTGCATATTTCATGACTTCCCCGCCTAATGATTCTAGTCCGTCAGCAGTTCTTGGATTTTGCAATCATGGAGTGTATTTTGTTGTTACAAAATGCATATTATAATTAATAACAAGGGACTGCACGCCAAGTATACATAAAAGGGTGCAACTGTGCTAGTAATTGAATTTAATGGCGTGAAAGTAGAAATAAGCGTTTCGAAGTTTTCACAAATGAACCACATGGCTTTTTCAAGGAAGGTAGTTAGAAAACTGCAATATGAATGATGAAGAGTAACTGCTTTGACAAAGCAATCACGGTTCTGTCCACAGAAGGAAAATCCATGTGCGTTACTCCTATGTGGTACGATACAAAGAAGTTAGCTTCTTACTCAAACCCCGAATCTACAACCATTCGAGAAATTTTAGAAATCATTACCAACAGTGAGGCTTGCAATTATTATCTCTCTAAATTTGCCACGAATTTGGAACCAGTTTTTCAAAAAACGCCCTCTTCTAAGGTACCGCGTGCCCAACCAACCTCTCTTTGAATGAAAATTGCATTCACGTGTATATGTTTATTGTGTAGCCAAGTCACTGCGTTCAAGTTGTTGAGGCATTCAATTATTTTATTTCAGGTTTCTGTCTACCTTCCTTGATAAAGTCAATTGGTTGTGCCGAAGCTTAGAAACTATTATTTCTACTTTTATGCCAATAAATCGGTTTACTAGTACAATTGTGCTATTTTATGCAAACGCGTATTCACTTGTTGGACTACCTATATTATGTTCATTGACTTCTGCGCACATTTCTCGATTAGTAGCTTTCATTGTTTCAGTATTATTTAATCGTCGTATTTTCTCTTGCATACGCTTTGCGAGCAGGCTTGTAATAAACAGCAAATGATAATTAGTAAAGAATTTGGATATCGCCTTGCTGGAGGTTAAACGATCAGAAGCTCTTTGTTCTGGATTGTCGTCTGGGATGGGCCTGATGCTAGAGTCCCGAAGGAGGCATGGGTTGTCCGCTTGTCTTACTCTGTTTGCTCTATCCCGTTCGTGAAACCAGCGGCCCTAAATTAGGGATAGGCAACTGCTTATATCTCTGGAAGTGTCTACCTTGTAATAGTCATTAACTCTCATGTGGGAAAACAGAAGTTTTCCCGTTGCGGGGCTCAAACTCGCGTCCTTCAGCTCAAGAGCCGAATGCTTTACCAATTAAACTACACAGACGACGTTTGCCGCTGCCACTTAGCCGTCTTGGTATGTTTGTCACCTTTGAGATAGGTACGTCTCATGTATCACCCCATTGAGAAAGTACTGCGATGGAAGCGTAGGTTTCCAGGTCAACCGGCGAACCACGCTTGAAGGAGAGCTCACTGTAGAAGAAGGAATTCTGGCTCATTCCAGACGATGTGTGAAACGAACATAGCACGTGTCACGTATATCCCCCCCCCTTGAGAAAGGGCTAGAACGGAGTCGCAGGTTTCATGGGTCAGCCAGAAAACCACGCGTGAAGGAGAGCTGACTGTAGAAGAAGGAATTCTGTCTAATTCCAGACGATGTGTGGAACGAACATAGCACATGTCACGTATATCCCCCTTGAGAAAGGGCTAGGACGGAGTCGTAGGTTTCATGGGTCAACCGGAAAACCACGCGTGAAGGAGAGCTCATTGTAGAAGAAGTAATTCTGACTAATTCCAGACGATGTGTGAAACGAACATAGCCCATGTCACGTATATTCCCCCTTGAGAAAGGGCTACGACGGAGTCGTAGGTTTCATGGGTCAGCCAGAAAACCACGCGTGAAGGAGAGCTCATTGTAGAAGAAGGAATTCTGACTAATTCCAGACGATGTGTGGAACGAACATAGCACATGTCACGTATATCCCCCCCCCCCCTTGAGAAAGGGCTAGGACGGAGTCGTAGGTTTCATGGGTCAGCCAGAAAACCACGTGTGAAGGAGAGCTCATTGTAGAAGAAGGAATTCTGACTAATTCCAGACGATGTGTGGAACGAACATAGCACATGTCACGTATATCCCCCCTTGAGAAAGGGCTAGGACGGAGTCGTAGGTTTCATGGGTCAACCGGAAAACCACGCGTGAAGGAGAGCTCATTGTAGAAGAAGGAATTCTGACTAATTCCAGACGATGTGTGGAACGAACATAGCACATGTCACGTATATCCCCCCTTGAGAAAGGGCTAGGACGGAGTCGTAGGTTTCATGGGTCAACCGGGAAACCACGCGTGAAGGAGAGCTCATTGTAGAAGAAGGAATTCTGACTAATTCCAGACGATGTGTGAAACGAACATAGCACGTGTTACGTATATCCCCCCCCCCTTGAGAAAGGGCAGAGACGGAATCGTAGGTTTCCGGGTCAGACGGCGAACCACGCTTGAAAGAGAGCTGACTGTAGAAGGAGGAATTCTGATTCATTCCAGGCGATGTGTGGAAGAAGCATCACACATTTTTCGAAGCGAAGAAGGAATTCTGATTCATTCCAGGCGATGTGTGGAAAGAACATCCCACATTTTTCTCAAAAACCCCAACTTCCAGGAGTTTCATTTTTACTTTCGGGTGCCAATGTCAGAATACAAATTTGCAGGTGGCCTCGAAACCGCATCCTTCTGCTCCTGCGCCGAATGCTTTCTCAATTAAGCTACAACTTTGCCATCTTGACAGGTACGTCACAGAAGAATCAGTGTTAAAATCGATTGTGTCGTGGCACTCGTTACACGGAGAATGTAGAACCGTCGTTCGATACGCAACTGATCTGTTGCCTGACACGTATGAATGAAACTATTGCAGCAATTTGATGTACGACTGTGTCTTGCCTGTATAATGTGAAGTCACAAAAGTTGATGTACTGTGACGTAGGTACAAAAAATAATGTTGTGATTATCATTAGCGTTTGTATAGCTGTAATATTCGTTATAAGACTTTCTGTTCACGTTATATTCTACCAAGATGTTTGAGGACAACACCAAAGGGTCGCCCTCAACACCTTAACGTGAAGAACATAATGTTCTGTAACGAAGATTACAGCTACATAAACTACTTGTTTACGTTAAACTTGCATTTCATCGTTTGATGAAACAGAGCAAATATACCTGTATATCATTAGCGTGTTTATGTGTGTATGCACTAAAGGGCAATTGAATTAGAGACAGATGGCGTTATGCAAATGTGGCGCTGTGGGCGGCTCTGTAAACGGAAACGACATGACGTATGCAGCGATCCGACAATATAAGGAGTGATGCGACGGGAATCAGTAAGAGTCGGACGCAGTATGCGTAAGACGAAGGATCTAAGCGCATTTGATCGTGGGCAAATTGTCGGGGCCCGACGAATGGGTCACTCCATCTCGGAATTCGTGCAGTCACTAGGATTTTCACGAGCCACTGTGCCACGGGTGCACCTTGAGTACATCGAATCCGGTAAAACCATCCCTGCAATGGCCAACAGCGTGTGGATGAGCTGGGTCATCGTCGGCTAGCTCACATTGTAACAGCGGATAGACGGGCCACAGTGCAAGAAATCACTCGGCAATTTAACGCTGGTGCACAAAAACGTGTAAGCAGCCACACCCTCCAGAACCATCTCCTCGCTATGTGGTACAGAAGCCATCGTCCCACGAGGGTACCGCTGCTGACAGCACATCCCAGGGTGCAAAGATTAGCATGGGCGCGGGAACATCGCCACTGGACCCTAGACATGTGGGAAAATGTTGCCTGGACTGATGAGTCGAGATTCACGTTGGTACTTGCGGATGGCAGGATACGAGTACGGCGCAAACCACATGAAGCGATGGATCCTTCTTGCCAGCAGGGAACCCTTCAAGCTAGTGGAGGTGGCATTCTCGTCTGGGGACTGTTTACGTGGACTGAAATGGGACCCCTGGTGCGTGTGACATCGTCCCTCACAGGTCAACGTTACCGGGATATCCTGGACGACCATTTGCTCCCGTTTGTACGTCTTCAGCATCCTCATCGTGCAACAAGACAATGCTGCTCCCGAATTGTATCTCAATGGTTGGATGAACACTCCACCGACGTGACCTCGCTTCCTTGGCCAGCTAGGTCACCTGACATCAATCCCATCGAGCACATCTGTGATGCCATCGAGTGAGATGACCCCCCTCCATGAAATCTTCGTGAACTGTGGGAGCTTGTTCTGGGGTCGTAAATCCGTATGGCTTTCCAACGCTTCCGGTGTCTTGTCGAGTCCATGCCGAGACGAATCGCCGCCGTCATCAGGGCGAATGGTGGTGCTACACGTTACTAGACAGGTATCTCTAATTCAATTGCTCTTCAGTGTAGATCTGTACCGCGGTGGGTAAAAAGTTTGGTTGTTACTTTGCTTTATTGACTCTGATAAAGAAGTTGTGAAAAGACTGGCGATCATTGGTTTGATGATGTTTCCTTTAGAATATACGTAAGCAAAGAAATTCACAATTTATATGGTAGCTAACTGCGTAGAATTATAAAGCAACACATTCTTATCAACATGAAGAATAAGTGTCACAGATAGAAAGTTACTAAGCGTCAGCTTTCGTGGACGCAGAACGACAATATGACTACACACTCATAACACGAAGGTCAAATGCTAAATCTGAAGATCGGTATTTTCAATAATTTTTTTTTCGAAATCCTTTTCGTATGTAAAACCTACACTGAAATAAAAACAGACAAATTAGTCTTAGCACCAAAACTTTTCATGAGCTGTTTACTAAACTAGATGGAAGTTTACCAAATCGCAAGCAAACTGAGATTCCCCAAGCTATCAAAAGTATTTTTCAACCTACTAGTTAAATGTTTGAAACTATTGATTTAATAATAATAGTCTCTGGATGAAATCCGCTCTCTTGTTAGTTTCTTTTATAAACAGTGTAAAAATGATTTCGTTAGAGGAGAATCAATTTGATGTGTGTAAGTTTTATTTCCTTTACGTTGTCTGAGTAACGTATGATGTTGACCTGGAATTCCGTAGATAAATTTCCTGGAGTTCAGTTTTCAATCAATGTAGTATTAGGGCGAAAACATTTATTTGAAACTTTTTGAGTCGCAATGCTTGATTACGTGGGAGGAGCACAAAGGATAACGAAAAAACAGAGAGAGAGCGGGGGTGGGGGATCGTATTTGAACTAATCAAAAGTTAGCGGAGATAAAGCGTGAATTGTCTACGTCGTTTAAAAAAGCAAACTTGTTTTCTCGCTTTTGGTATACAAATATAATTTTTCTTTCTTTGACAAATTTACACCATATTGCTCTTTACTGAGTAGGTGTGCAATTCTGAATTCCGCTAAATGTGGCGCTTGTGAACAGATATAAAAATATACACTGCATAGTCATTCACTAGCATTAAAATTGTAGTCATATTATTATGCCTATGGAAAAGAGCCGTGTAGTTAATCGTTGCAGGCAGGATGTGTCCTGAAAGAATGTTAACAAAATTTCGTAAAACAACGGAAATCCTCGTATATTCATCATGTTTGTTTATCATTAGGACTTAAATACGTATATTAAATACACAGTCTGGTCAAAAAAATTATGATCAGCTGTTAGTATGAGGTACGAACTCCTCATACCCCCAATACCAGAGATACAGGGTGTGGCATTGATTCAATGAAGCCTCTGAATGTTTCTGTAACGATGCTACATCATGCAGACACTAGAGCTTCTCGTAGATCACCAAGCGTCATCGGTGGTAGATGCAGGCGTCGAACCTGTTGGTCAAGATACGCGGCATTGCATCGACTCAATGAGGCCTCTGAACGCTTCCGTAGGGATGCTATGCCATGCAGACACCAGATCTCGCAGATCATCAAGAGTCCTCGGTGGTAGATCCAGGCGTCTTAAGGTTAAAGAACTTTGCAATTGTCTAACCTGTTGGTCAAGATACACGGCGTTGCATCGATTCAATGACACCTCTGAACGTTTCTGTAGGGATGCTATACCATGCAGACACCAGAGCTTCTCGTAGATCATCAAGAGTCATCGGTGGTAGATCCAGGGGTGGAACTTATTGCTCAAGATACTACACGGCGTTGCATCGATTCAGTGAAGCTTCTGAATGTTTCCGTAGGGATGCTATGCCATTCAAACACCAAAGCTTCTCGTAGATCATCAAGAATCATCGGTGGTAGATCCAGGCGTGGAACCTATTGGTCAAAATACACGGCGTTGCATCGATTCAGGGAAGCTTCTGAATGTTTCCGTAGGGATGCTATACCATGCAGACACCAGATCTCGCAGATCATCAAGAGTCATCGGTAGTAGATCCAGGCGTCTCAAGGTTAAAGAACCTTGCAGGCGTCTAACCTGTTGGTCAAGATACACGGCGTTGCATCGATGCAATGAGGCCTCTGAACATTTCTGTAGGGATGATATGCCATGAAAATACCGGAGCTTCTCACAGATCATCAAGCGTCATGGGTGGTAGATCCAGGTGTCGAACCGGTTGGTCAAGATACACGGCGTTGCATCGACTCAATGAGGCCTCTGAACGTTTCTGTAGGGATGCTATATCATGCAGACACCAGATCCCCTCGCATATCAATAGTAATCGGTGGTGGATCCAGGCGTCGAACCTGTCGGTGAAGATAGTCCCATAGATGTTCAATGGGATTGATGTCCGGCGAGTACGGTTGGCAGGGTAGTAAGCTAAAGTTACTGGAATGCTCCTCAAACCATTCTCGCACACACACGGCAAGTGGCATTATCTTGCTGGAAGCAACCCATGCCATTTGAGTTAACAGTCATCATGAATGGGGAGCACTTGATGCGCCACAGTGGATAGGTAGCCTGAAGCGTTCATCGTGTGATCGAGGGGGATGATTGCCCCCCAATGATTCCAGGGAAACAAGCTCCACATGAGCACAGTGCCAAACCCTACCTGTTTCTTCTTGAGCATCATCGTGTCGGGATGACTTCGGTCAGCAGTGCTCTGCCGTACTTTCCATCAAACATGCGCACGATAAAGCAGAAAGCGTGATTCGTCAGGAAAGGCGACTTTCTTCCACTGTTCGATGGGCCAATGCCTACTTTCAGATGCTAATTCACGTCGTAATCGGCGATGTCTTGTCGTCAGCATGGGTACTTTGAGTGGATGGTGGCTCCGAAGACCCATACGAGAGGGTTAGTTGGACTGTGTTCTGCGATACGCTACCCGATGTGCCTGTAATAAATGTTTTGGTCAGTTGTTCCACTGTGCCCCGTCTGTTAAATCGTACTAGGCGGGATAGCTGTCGCTTCCAATGGTCGTTAGTGCTCCGTGGTCGTCCATTGTTACCTCGATTACTGCAGGCCTTGCCGGTTTTCTTCCATTCCTGGAACACTTTAACAACTGCACACGTGAATGCTCACAATATCGCCCGTTTCTGTAATGCTGATACCCTTCAGTCGGTAGCCAACAATCATTCTTTTTTAAACTTTGTTAGATTACGTCCTCTTCCCATTTTCACGCGAAACTGCATAGCCTCTTACATGATTGAATATGTTACTATGCACGCAAGCTGGCTGCTGGTTACGGTTGCATTTTACATCAGCTGTGGCTATATATTTTGGACTGGACTGTGTAAATTTTCTTTGTCATAGATCCCGTCCGTATACTTGATTATGACTGGGAACATTAAAAGGAGTTGTTGCCGGGAACAACCCACAGAGTTGTTGCCTGTATGAACAAAATAAATGTGCAGTTTTAACTGGAGAACGAGTGGTAAGACGTGCCTGGTTTATATTCCTAGCTCCGCCTGGATTCGCTTCCCGGCATGTAAGATGTGTTTGTCCTTCAGGCTGGTTCCGTTTTGTTTGTCTGGTAGTTTTACTACCACAGTGAGTAACCCGTTTGGCTTTATGAGTAAGTGCTCGTCCTTAAGTTTGTGACGCTGGTTCCAAAACGGGGAAAGAGTAGTGTTGTTGTAAACCATTCCTTCTTTGGAGTTCATTTATCATTCATGCAAAAGTCATTTACGAATGAGCATTTAAACAAATGGTCATTCAGTTTCCAGGTTGTCACTGCGCTGCCTGAGTAAATCTTTCGTTGCAGAGATCTCATTTTTCCCGGTAAAGGGTTTTCAAGGCCACAGTGGAAACCGGCCAACTGCGCAAAATAGGCCTAGTTCTCCACCATACCATCAGAGATCGAAGCAGGTCAACGGGTAGACAGTTTCTAGCGGGTCAAACGGGTCGGGTCAAGGTGTTCCTGACCCAATTTCGACCCGGCTTTATTACCGTTTTGTTTTTGAAAAGCAAAAAAAAAAAAAAAAAAAAAAAAATATTTCAAGGAAAAATGCGCGCTGTGGAATTTTATGCTCGATACTAGGTGCCCGCGGACTGAAAAAAGAATTGTCGCGCAATATGAAGGAAGAGTGTCCCTTCCTTCTGAGGGGTAATGATGAAAACAACACCCATGTTTTGCAAACTTTCAACCCATTATAAACTTGTAAAAATTGGTGTAGCTGTGAAACATATTCTGAAGCTTGATATATTATCAAAAGAACAGGAAAAACAGAAACTAAAAGTACAAGTTGCTTAATTCAAACATTTTGACTGTAACGCCATCAAAATTATGTAAAACAGCTTTCAAATTACTGCGGAGGGAATTTTTGACTCTCGCAGATGTAATAAACAAAGAAGAACCGTACACCAACGATACTCAAAATAGTATCACTATACTAGTAGTCTGAATTTCTTGGTGGACATAAGAAAATCAGTTTCCAAGCTTTCGCGCATCAGCCAGATGGCTTTTTCAAGGAATGTATAGACAGCAAACTGCAAACAGGATAATATAATTCTTCAGCAATTTGAACGCGGTGACTTGACTTCGCATTAAACGAAGAGATGCAAATGTAATTATTCAAATAAAAACACTTGGTACCGTGTTCGTTTTGCGCGCGGATTCTAGGAAAAAAACAAAAGCATTCACTATTTTAAAAACTGTTTCCAAATTCGTGGTAACTCTAGCGAGACGCTGTTATTGCAGGCCTCATTTTTGGCAATGATCGCCAAAGTTTCCGGAATGGCAGTGAATTTAGGAGCAGAGTAGGAAGCTAATTTGATTATGTCTTCCCACATAGGATCGGCGGACTTGAACTGGACTTCTTTGGACACCGCCGTGGTTAATTTAGCGTTCTTTTTATGTCTCTCTTATGCTCGTTGACTCTAATTTGAAAAGAACGTTCGGTCATTCCAATGTAGTATCGCTTGCAGACGTCCGGATATTGTAGAGGTACGGCATAAACACCTGCTTCGTTGGGAAGAGAGGGCTTGTCAATATTTCGCTTGAGCATGGCACATAAAGATGTCGGAGATCTTATGACTACACCAAAGCTCAACTTCCTGAGCGCATTCTTGAGTTCATAGGAAACATTTGGTACGCAAGGAATAGAGCCCAGATAGCGTAGCAATGGCGTAGAAAGATTGGAATGACTCTGTTTCTTTCGATATATCTATGTATCATGTTCGTGTCGTATCCTGCCTCAGTAGCCAATCCGAGTCACGGCAACAGAAACCAGCGTGGAAATACTCTCGTAGAGTTTGCAGAGGCAGAAGGGTTTTTCATCATGAACTCCTTTTTCAAGAAAAAGCCGCAAAGGAAATTTTCATGGAGGCATCCCAATGGATGGACAAGTGAAGTTGATTTTGTTATGTGTAACAAGAAATTTATCATGGAATACTGCAGTGTGCTGAACAAGTTCAACACAAGTAGTGACCATAGAATGGTAAGATGTAAGATGCACTTTCAATGCTAAACCCGAACGTGGAAAGCTCTTAAAACAAACGAAGTGTATTCACATGACCAACCTTTGAAAGCATCATAATACCTTCAAATTAGAACTGAGGAACAGATTCTCTATCCTAGAAGGTCTAACATCAGAAGAAGTGGACATCTCTGAAATTAACAGAAAAGTAACCAAAGCTTTTATTGAAACAGCAACAAAATTAGCTGGGTCTAAGAACAAGTTGCATACGAACAAATTATCAGGAAAAACCAAAATGTTCATGCAAACAAGAAGAGAGATGAGGAAAACTGAAGAAGATATGACTTCCAAAGTGGAATATATAGAGCGATGCAAGACTGTACGAAAACGTATTACTGAAGACGTAAGGAAATTCAACTGTGAACTAGTGAGGAAAGCAATTGAAAACAACCAAAGCCTAAAGATAGCAAAGGGACATCTCAGTAAGGGAAGAAAACAGATTATGGAACTGAGAAAAGAAGATGGTTCTCTAACAAGAAATAGAGGCGAAATTGTGACAAGAGTGAAGGATTTCTACTCCAAATTATATGAAAGGGATGATACATGTATTCCAGACATCATGAAAGATACCAATACCAGAGTTCTTTCAGTCCTGCCAGCAGAAATTGGACATGCAATGCAATCAAGAACATGAAGCGGGGAAAAGCTCCATGAAAAGATGAAATTACTGTAGACATCGTACAAGAAGCAAGCGGAGAAATTAAAACAGTACTCGCCCAAGTTTTCACTCCATGCCTTAACGAAGGGAAGATTCCCGAGGATTGGAACAAAGCTACAATGATCCTGCTACATAAAAAAGGTGACATTGAGGATCTCAGGAACTACAGACCTATCAGCCTCCTATCAGTGGTTTATAAAATCTTCACTAAAGTTCTTTCACGCCGCTTGAAGGTGACACTGGACATGGCTCAACCGAGAGAACAAGCTGGATTCAGGAGTTTGCTACAGCACTATGGATTATATCCACGTACTGAGAGAACTAATTGAAAGAGCGAGGGGATATGAACTTCCATTTTGCATGGCTTTTATCGATTATGAAAAGGCCTATGAACAGTGAAACCATCAGCAATTACAATGGCTTTGAAATCCTGCGGTATAAATGATGCATACATTAATATTATTAATAACATCTATGAAAACGCACGTGCAAATATTCGGCTGTTTGAGAATACAGCACACATAAAAATTGGAAAGGGACTGAGACAAAATGACACGATATCTCGCAAACTCTTTAATGCGACATTGGAAAATGTCTTTCAATCACTGAACTGGGAAAACAAAGGGATAAAGTTAATGGAGATTATCTGACTCACCTTCGTTTTGCTGATGACGTAGTCAATTTAGAACTATCCCATCAAAGCTGCAGAGTATGATCCAGGAACTTGCTGACAAGAGTAAAGGAGTGGGATTAAAAATGAACTTTCAGAAGACAAAAGTGATGTACAATACTGTTACAAGACATGAAGATTTATCGATTGAGTGAGATATGCTGGATATAACAGATGCGTACATTTATCTTGGACAGCAGATATCAAGTGAGGGTCACATTGATGAAGAAATTAATCGGAGTATAAAACTTGCCTGGAGATCTTTCGGAGGAAACAGTATAATTTTCAAGAGCAATGTGCCATTATGTCTTAAAAGAAAAGTGTTTGATCAGTGCATCCTTTCAGTGCTTACGTATGGTGCAGAGACGTGGACCTTAACTAAAGGAGACATTCAAATAATGCAGACAACTCAAAGCTGCATGGAGAGGTGCATGATTGGTGTAACCAGGAGAGATAAGAAGAGGAACTCGTGGATCCGAAAAATGACAAGAGTGGAAGACATCATGATTAGAGTAAAATCCCTGAAATGGCAGTGGGCTGGACATACTGCCAGAAGAACAGACCATCGATGGACAGTCAAAATTTTAGATTGGATTCCAAGGGACAGAAAAAGACCCAGAAGAAGACAATATGGGAGATGGGTGGATGAAATTTGAAAGTATGCGGGAGTAACATGGAGTAGACTGGTACAAGACAGACCGTTGTGGAAGAGGCTTGGAGATACCTTTCTCCAGCAGTGGATTGATAATATTTGACAATCATGATGATGATGTATATATACAGAGAGAGGATGGGGGTGCTGATACTGTCGGTCCCGGACTATTCGTCCAACGACGATTGGTCCAATGCCGATTCGTCCAAAGGGACAATTGGTCCAATGCCGATTCGTCCAAAGGGACAATTGGTCCAATGCCGATTCGTCCAATGGTACGATTGTTCCAATGCCGATTCGTCCAATGGTATCCTCTTACCAACGGTAAACTGTTTTATTTTCCAGAAAGGAATAATGATTTAAATTATTATGCTTATTATATCCTTTTGAAAGATCATTTCCGTATATTTGGTAATTGTAAACATTTTACATAAACCTGGTAAAAGGCACTCATTGGAGCATTTCTCAGCTGTTTGCAAAGCACCTAGGCGCGGGCCTTTTTAGAATATTTTAAGTTACAACCTAGATATTTGGTATTTGTAAACCTTTTGTAAAACCTTACAAAAGGCACTCATCGTATCGTTTCTCATGTCTTTACAAGGCACCTAGGCCGTGTCTTGTCATCATTTTTCATGTCTTTACAAGGCACCTAGCACGACTCATGCTGTGTTCAGAAAAGGACGATTAGGTGGGATTTTTTAAAAATGCTGAATTTTTACTTAGGCGCTAAATATTTACGTAACATGTCCAGCTTGTAATATTTTTTGTAACTTAATTAATTCATAGGCCCTACACCTTGGCCTTTTTAACAGCTTTTAATACGCCGACTTCATATTCATAACGTTTACGTATCAAATCAAGTTGATAGCATTACGCTTTTAGTTAGGCACTAAATATTAATTCACAGGACCTAGGCCTAGGCCTTTTTAACCGTTTTTATTCTACCGATATCACATTCATAACGTTTACCTAACAAATCAAGTTAATAATATTGCGCCTTTTACTTAAGAACGAAATATTAATTTCTAAGGCCTAGGCCTTTTTTAATATTTTTACTCTACCAATGTCATATACATAACGTTTGTACCTCAAATCAAGTTAATAGCATAGCTCTTTTACTTAGGCACTAAATATTAATTCATAAGACCTAGGCCTTTTAACACTTTTTGTTCTTATGATGTCATATCCTAACGTTTACATATTAAGTAAAGTTAAAAAAATACTGGCATAACATTAGTAAGTTTTCTTGGTTGGTAAACGTTATGAATCTGACAACGGTAGGATAAAAACTGTCAAAAAGGCATAGGCCTAGGGCCTGTGAATTAATATTTCGTGCTTGTAAAAACGCAATATTAACTTGTGTAATGAAGTAAATTTCTCCGTCATTTTTGCCCACGCCGGGGCTCGAACCCGAGTCCACTTATTCCGGAATAAGTGGACTCGGGTGGCGGAACCTCACTGCATGCTACAAACAGAAACGGAAAACTAGTATTTTATATTATTTCATGCAAAAGAGAAACATTGAAGTTGATTGAACGGCTCGTACATCAGTAACTTAATACGGCAGCAAGGACAGTATAACAAAAAAACGCGATTCCAAAAAAAAAAAAAAAAAAAATCTGTAGCCACAATATTGCGCATGAAATGTAACATTATTTTACATTCTTTGTACTACCGGTACTTTCGTATAACATCGGATATAAAATCACAACATCTGAGATTTTTTATAACACGAGTAGCACTTCGGACAGATAAGACGGAATTGGACAAATCGTCCATTGGACGAATCGGCATTGGACCAATCGTCCCATTGGACAAATCGGCATTGGACCAGTCGTACCATTGGACGAATCGTACCTTTGGACTAATTGTCCATTGGACGAATCGTACCTTTGGACCAATTGTCCATTGGACGAATCGGCATTGGACCAATCGTCGTTGGACGAATCGTACCAGACCCGATACTGTTACTTTGGAGCTTGAAATAAGTCATGTCAAGTTCATCGTGTGCACCCGTATTTCTCTGGAAACTAATTTGCAATATCTCGTTAAGTTTCTGTAACGGCAACGGTGTAGATAATAAAGCGGCCATTCCGTGTATGTTTCGTGTGCATCCGTAGATCAGATATAGTTGTTGTTGTTTTTTTGTTTGCTGATGCTGTCGTTTGGAACTCTGGGATTCCATTTCAGACCCAAACAGTAGGAGAGCCAATTTTTTATTTCATAATTTGAATCGTGTTTACTTGTTCAAAGATTAAAAGGATGCATATGACTTTTTGAACGGTGGTTTTGCATCTGTTCTTCTATATTTACTTCGGGGATTTCTTAATTTCGTAACGATTCGCAGAAAAGTGGCATTGGCTGGTGCGAATAGCCGGCGTTGTCCCGCCTCTGCAATCCCCAGGGCCCACACCCTTCCTTGTCAGGCCTCGTGCAGTGAGTGTGCGACGACGACGTGGGTGACAAGGTAGGTGGCTGGATTTGCTTTTATCTTCCTGGGTTCGTCTTGTATCTGTCATGAGATTGCAGCCAATCTTCGTGCAATCCCTCCAGGGATATGTGTGATTGTCGTTTCATCGGCTGTCTCTTAGCCTTTCACGCTTATTAGCCTTACTCACTGCCTTCATTCGCCATATAACGCTAGCAATTTGAATCAATATTTTCCCTCCGGTTCTCTGTGCCGAAATTAAATGAGATTTGTTGGGGGAAGTTTCGATGAGGGAAAATCCAAGCGCGCTTCTCCTGTTGGTTGATTAGCTGCTCACTCAGTGGATGCTCTGGGTATCAGCTTGTTTTCCGATTTGAATAAACTAACTGATTTCCATCCCCGAAGTTCTTTGATTTTTAGTGCAGTTTTTCGATCCGTGAGTTTTCTGTTCAGAAGTGTAGTTTCCTACTTTCAGTCCTGAATAAAATAGACTTCTTATTATTTCATCTCTGCATTCGTTATTTTGCATGGCTTTGATGCGAAATATAGAACAAAAATTTTCCTTTCGTTGTTCGAAATTTCTGGCGTTCTATTGAAATATTTCGCCACATGTATACCGAGTGCCTCAAAAAAGATTGAAACTAGCTTTTATCTCTTCAACGGTTGATCACAGATACATTCTTTAAATTAGAAAAATACTCAAAATGACGGAAAGACTTACAACGTGGCAATTGCTTCTTCTGTGAGTGGCATTTTCATAAAAAAAAAAAAAAACATGCAGCCTTCGCAGAAAAAATGTTCAATTACAAAAAATTGCACAATGTTCAAATTACTCTAAAAGAACAAACCCCATTGTTCTACTTGCAAAACTGGGGAAGATATTTGCAATGCAAATTGTGAAACATGGTACGGTAAACGGTAGCAATTTCGTGGTAATTTCAGAAATTTCCGTTTTGACCACAAAAAGTTTTCGCTCATGTTTATCAAACCCTAGTACCCCATACGCAACACATTTGTATATAATACTAGTAACTTGGAGAACACTAGGACGGTATGTTTGTGTTCCACAAAACATTCTTCCACGTGATATTTACCAGTGGGTTATTCTATGATAATCTTAGTAACTTAGTGATAATACCTCGCTAAGTTCGTGATAGTGAACAGGTTGTCCATTTGTAAGCACAACATTGCGTGAATGTAAAGAAATATAATAGAAATAATAGTATGCATGATATATTGCACAGTTCATTCCTGTCAGAGATGGAAGAGAGCCACCCCGGTGGCGCAGTGGTCTAAGCGATGGTCTCTGATCATTCGTCCGAAGGGGTCCGGGTTCGAATCTCGGTGAGGCATGGATGTTGTGTTTGTCTTAAGGCACTGGCTCTCTCCCTTCCCTGGAACCAGTGACCCTAAATTAGAGAAGGGCGACTGCTTATAGCCTATTGCGTTTGCTCACGGTGATCGTTAAACCTTCAATCAAAAAAAAAAAAAAAAAAAAAAGAGATGGAAGAAATACATATTTTTCTCAATAAAATGCTCTCGTTTTCCATAAAGTGCCATTTTCGCAGTTTAGTTTGACATTATCAGCAGCTTTCACAGGCGTCGCACATGAACACATCTTCCCTTTTATCTTAAGAGTTTTGGCACTTCATGTGGTATCATATTCTGCAAAAGCTATTTTGAACCTACTGAGCTCCACATTTTTTTTTCATTTTTTTGTTTTGGTCATCCTGGTTATAGTTGTGTTCACAAAATTCGCCATCCCGGGTGTCGTCTTCTCTTTGAATGAGCCTGTTGAGAAAAACTGTATATATGAGCTTTATCTTTTCACATTTCAATTACATCAACTATTAGGTATCAGTTGACGTAAGTGTTACCGCCTCCTATAGGGTAAAAATTCGTGATACCTTGGTTATTTCGTGACAATCTGAAATTAATTAAAAAGTGAAACTGAAGTGTCTATTTGAACCCCAACTATCATGGTTACGATTCAGAAATCAGATATTGTAGTTTAAATCATGCAGAAAAAAGTAATTTCTTTTTAGATCAACATTAATGCCGGAAAAAATTAATTTCCTAAATCTAAGGATCATGCGCCCGTAGTTAGGCCTCTACACGCTATCGAATGCTGATAAATTACTTGGAAGTGCGTTTTCAATTTAGACAAGCATCTTGGAGGGGGGGGTCAGCGTCATTTTCTTGTAGGACTTCCGTCCACAGGTAGTAGAGTTTAGGTCCCAGCCACCTACAGCGAGATCGCCTTTTGGGCAGGACACAGAAACGGAAGGAATGAGAGCAAGTCTAGCGACTTTGACAGAACAGTTTGTAGTGAGATTAGAGTACAGTAGATGGCGCCACCGTACAAGTACGATATTGCACATAGATGGGTGAGAGAATTTCAGGGAGGACATAGGAAAGGATACCCATTTAACCAGTGGGTCCAGCCTGGGGGCCGTCACTTTACGTGCTCGTCCGATGCACGGCGGATATTCAGCGATTGTTAGTAAATCACGCCATCTCTGAAAGATCAGCCCAGGCTTGAACCTGGGGACCCAGCATCGATAGCCTGAAACAGACAAGCATCTAATCAGTAGCTGGGTTAAATCAAAAAGTAATCGAGGTAGTTGCCTTCGATGCACGATCCTGATCAGAAGAATCGCACACAATACAAATTCAAATTCCTCGGCTGAATTTAAATATTTTATTGCATATAGTTTGAGGTATTGGCAGTCTCAGCGGTCCGCTCTCCCTCTAGTGGTGAAAGGAAGAATTACTACAGTACGGACAACATTCTTAGCTGTTGTTAGATCGTTGCCTAGGTTCGGTTGGCTTGTTTTGGGGTATTTTTGCATTCATTCTGGAATTAGAGAATAGTATAACAGAGAATTCTGTGAAAAAGAACAATTCATATTGTTGCGTCCCGCAGTGTCGTTCCCAAGGTTCCAGCTATATCTTTCACAAGTTAGTATAAACGTCTGTGCCTTGCATTTCAAATCCTTCAAGTGAAATACTACTAACCTAGTAAGGTGTTTGAATGAATAATAAACAAGACGTGGTTTTATTGCATCGTAATAATGTAAAATTCCGTATTTCTACATGCTCTTGAAAACAAGTAATTGCTGTTATCGATATAAATTTAAACTGCATTAAGGAACAAGATTTGTAATACAAATTTTGAAGATGACAATCCGATTTTTGACGTAAATGTGAGAAGGATGGTAAATCAGATAATATCCGAAAACTTGAAAATGTTCATCGTCCTGGAGCGGGACTCGAACCCGCGTCTCTCAGAAAACGCCCGGGTATGCTAACCACTACACCTCCCAGAACGATCAAGTATCCGAACAATTTGAATATAACCGTAATATCCGAAAACTTGAAATTTTTTTCCAAGTTTTCGGATATTATCTGATTTACCATCCTTCTCACATTTACGCCAAAAATCGGATTGTCATCTTCAAAATTTGTATTATATGGCGTAATTCCGAATTTCTTTCAAGATTTGTAATGTTCTTTCAACAGTCACCAGTTCAAAAACGCTGAGAATAGAAGGATGATCCACAAGTACCAATTCAAAAACACTATGTTAGGTACAGAATGTTCAAAAATTACAAATTTGTTATTGTTGACAGAGTATCGAAAATGGATCCTGGAAATCGTCAAGTGAAACGAAATGTGTGCCGCCCCGGTGGTGCAGTGGTCTAAGCGATGGCCTCTGATCAATCGTCCGAACAGGGTCCGGGTTCGAATCCCGGTGAGGCATGGATGTTGTGTTTGTCTTACAGCACTGGCTCTCTCCCTTCCTTGGAACCAGTGACCCTAAATTAGGGACGGGCGACTGCTTATAGCCCATTGAGTTGCTCACGGTGGTCGTTAAACCTCCAATCAAAAAAAAAAAAAAAAAAAAAAAAAGAAACGAAATGTCGGTAAATGTGTAGATTACCGCACTAAAATATTTCGTCGGAAACATGTTAGTACCGGGAAAAAGTGCGACGTACCGATTTTAGAGTATGGAAAACAATGGCAAATGATGCAGAAATTTCATATTTTAAATGTGTTTAAAGATTTGTTTCGTAATATTTACCTGTAAGTACGATGGTGTTAAAAAACGCCGCGGTATGCCTAACGCATCGCTACCGCACGATGTCATGCGTTGCTCTGTTAAAAGGAAGGTTTGTTGTTGTACCGAAATGACGGACGGAGCAGTACAAGAGAAAGCGGTTACGTTGTTGACAGAAGAGCGATAAATGTTGTAGTGATATGCTACAGAAAATAGGTCCAGACTATCCACCCTTTATTTTGTTGTATCCTGTACGTTGTTGGCCGGAAACACCAGAAAAAAGCTCTTTAATTTGCAAAAGATACGTATCGGTGAGCTAGAAACTGACCTACGATGAAAGTACTGACAAGAAGAACCAAAAGTACAGTGGCACAGCAAACGCTTGACATTGTCGCAGTAGCGATGCGTTGGGCCTGCCGCAGCGTCTCTTAACAGCATCGCACTTACAGGTAAATACACTGCCGGACAATTGCTAAGGACGGATGACAATAGCAACGATAGCAACCATGAAATGGAAGGCAGGAAAATGTGTTAATTAGCATAAGTGCGGGATACAGAAAGACGTGTTGTGCGCATGCAAATTTTGGATTGCCGAACTTGTTCGTGACGTCATAGCGCTGATAAGAGAGATAAAGGATTTGACGCGTATTGACTGTTGTTGTTCAAACGCAAAGTTGAAAGGGAAAGAATTAATTGACGAACTTGCAATTTTCAGTATGTCTTTCCGACATCACCTAGATGATTTTACGCGTGGCCGTATTATTGGCAAGATTGAAGAAGGGCGAAAAATAACAGATGTTGCCAGGGAGTTCGACGTCAGTCACAGTATTGTTTCAAGGCTTTGGAAATCATTTCAAACAAATGGAGAGTGTAGCAAACGTCACGGGGGCGGTCGTGTTCGCAGTACGACACCTGCAGAAGATCAGTACATAGTGCTATCAACAAAAAGACACCGGCGCAGCACAGCTAGTGAGGCAGCAAATCAGTTTATGGCTGCTACTGGCAAGCGGATCTCCCGAAAAACTGTCGCCAGACGTTTGCATGAAGGAAGACTATACGCCCGCCGTCCTGTTGTGTGCATCCCATTGTCAGGACGTCACCGTACCACCCGTTTGCAATGGTGCCATCAACATCGCAATTGGACTGATAACGACTGGCATGTAGTGTCATGGTATGGGCTGGCATCATGATCAATCGCCATACGTCCCTCTATGTGCTTCCAACTGGGACTATGACTGGCCAACGATACATTAATGATGTTCTGCTACCTCATGTTCGCATGTTCCGTGGTTCTGTCGGTGATAGATTCATTTTCATGAACGACATCGCAACATGTCATCGAACAGTCGCTGTCCAGGAGTGTCTTGAGAGCGAGGATATTAAACGCCTCGTATGGCCAGCACGTTCTCCAAATCTGAATCTCATTGAAAATGTGTGGGATGCTTTGTGGGGAGGAGTCTTGCTGGTCGCCAATGCCATCCAATAAACAAGGACACCCTCATCCGTGCACTGACAGAGGAATGGGATAAATTACCCCAACAGCTGCTTGATAATGTTGTGCAAAGCATGACACGACGTGTGGAATCTTGCATCGCCCTCCATGGTGGCCATATCCCGTATTGACATCATACGCCGGAACGCCTGCGGACGGTAATTGCATTTTTTTCACGTTTACGTATTCTGCACAAAATGGCCTGTTTGTCCCTTGAACACGTTCCAAAGCCTTCTGGATTTCAGAGCACAATAAATTGTCTTTCTTGTAATGTCCTGGCATTGTGACATTATTTTATTTCACTTGGCATCCAACCACACTTACTTTTTTATGCGCTATATAGCCGTTTATGATCCGTCCTTAGCAATTGTCCAGCAGTGTATTACGGTAAAAATCTTTAAAAGACATTTAAAACACGAAATTTCTGCACCATTCGCCATTCATTTCTATAATCTCAAATCTGTACGTCGCACTTTTTCCAGGTACTAACATTTTTTCGCCGAAATAATTTAGGACGCTAATGTACACATTTACTGAAATGTCACCTCTGTCGGTATTACTATATCACTTGTCTGAAAATGTAAAAATAAAAATTACCTGCTACTGTAAAGCATTACTGCTACACAGTGCTTACGCGTTCCCCTTCTGACGTGCCTGCTAGCAGGACGCACTCGACACAAAGGCAGATAGCAGTCAGAACGAACGTCCGCGTAGCTCAATCGGTAGAGTGACTTATTCCGGAGTGAGTGGACCAGGGTTCGAGCCCCGGCGTGGACAAAAATGTCGGAGAAATTTACTTCGTTATAATGGCGCCCGAACTTTCCGGATGACCCGCCCGTTCAAAATCTCGCAATGGTGTGATGTTCTTTCCACACCGTGAGATAGGAAAAATAAGAGAATCCCTTCTCCAGCGCTTTGAAAAATAAAAAGTGTGTGATGTTGCATTCCCCACACTAGATTGACTGGGAGTTATCGAGTGCACGTTCTACAGCGGATGACTGCCTGCAACGATTCATGGTCACGGCTGACCCGTGGGCCATGCCCCCGGCCCTCTTTTTTTGTAGGTGGGGAGATGTGACGTGCCTGCCAGCAGAACGCACACGACATAAAGGCAGATAGCAGTCAGAACGAACGTCCGCGCAGCTCAATTGGTAGAGTGACTTGTTCCGGAGTGAGGGGACCCGGGTTTGAGCCCCGGCAAGGGCACTCAAAAGACTACCGAAATTTCGCAATTATTTCTGTCTAAAACACCGTTGATCGAATGAGGCGACGACGTTATTGCGGTGGATTGAATGCTATGCGAAACTATGTGGATTTCTTTCCTATCTTCCTTCTTAATTGCACATGAAATTATATGACCTGCATTAAGAATACCTTCCTCTGCTTTGATGCATCGTGAGTTTTGTAGCGTCCACAAATTTCATTACCTTAAGGATTGAGAGTGTTAAACCAACCATTCCTACATATGACTTCAAGGAACACGTGCGACGTTATCCGTACTAAAAGAAGTTTGTTTACATTTGCGCAGCGCCCCCTATAGTTCACTGAGGTTGCCAATAAGAACTTTCAGGTTTCCCTAGAACCCATTGTCAGATACATAAACAGAAGAAGAAATGGAAATACATTTGAATAGACTATGTTACGTGACATAATATAGACACGACGTATAATATATGATACAGCGTCACGTGGTATCAAATTAAGAATTGTGAAAGAAAAAAAAATATAATGCAACAAATATATAATCTTAATTACTGCTATGGCGTTCCTTGTATCTCCAAAAGATATATCAAGCAAATAGAGAACAACACAAATTAATTCAGTTACAAATTACTTTTTCTATTATTTATTACAATGCAGTATTGTATGTACAATGTATTTTTGCATTATATTTTCTTTCTTTCACGATACTTACCACGTTGTTTAAATAATTTGAAACCACGTGACACTGTATCATATATTATACCTCGTGTCTATATTATGTCACGTAACATACTCTATTTAAATGTATTCCCTTTCTTCTTCTCTTTATGTATCTGACGATGGGTTATAGGGAAACCTGAAAGTTCTCATACCTCCAACTATATACAATACAATTTTTAAATTCAGCCGATGAATTTGAATTTGTATTGTGTGTGATTCTTCTGATGAAGATCCCTCATCGAAGGCAACTACCTCGATTACTTTTTGATTATTTATGCATGAATTTGAATCTCCTTATACCGTCATAGCTGGGTTAAATACTGTTTTACTTATATTTTCCTTCTCGAAATTCGCTCTTCTACCTTGAATGCTAAACACAATAACAAAAGACTATTCGGTTCCTGCCACACGTTGAACAACTTTCTCTGTGATACGAAAAAACAACAACTAACTGACGATTCCTTCCGATTTTAGAAACTGGACATCTGCTGCCATTTATGATAAAACGTTGAAACTAATTAAGACAGCAGTTACTCTACGAATAGCCGCTTACACTCTATGACGAATTTACCTATGCCATGAAATTACTAATTTTTACCCTATCGTCTGGAACCCGTATACGAGGGAACGGTAGCTTTTTTCGCTGCATAGCTTTGCAGCACTCAAAGCTAGTAAGCGAAGAGCACTCGCGCGTGCAGAAAATGATCGCTCCAGATACTGCAGTTTTTACTAATTTCATCGCGAATAATTTTGCATGCAGAATAACGGGGTTCGTTTTTTAGACTAATTACGACATTGCTCTGCTTTTTTTATTGAACTTTTTCTGCGAACGCTGTGTAAAAATTATTTTTTTAATGCAAATTCCACCCACTGGGATTCAACTGCCAAGTCATAAGTCTTTACGTTATTCTGAGTATTTTTCTAATTGAAAGTATGTATCTGTGATCAACCGTTTAAGATATTAAAAGCATGTTTTAATCTGTTCTGAGACACTCGGTGTACATGGCGAAATATTTCGATAGAAAAAAGCGAACAATTTTCGAACATAGAAAAGAAAAAGCACATTCTGTATTTCGTATCAAAACCATGCACAATAACGATTGCAGGGATGAATTAATAAGAAGTGTATTTTATTCTGAACTGACAGTAGGGAACTACACTTCTGAACTGAAAACTCACGGAACGAAAAACTGCACTAAAAATCAAAGAACTTCGGGGATATAGAAATCAATTGGTTTATTCAAATGGGAAAATAAGCTGATACCCCGAGCATCCACTCAGTGAGAAACTAATCAACCAACTGGAGAAGCGCTGTTTTTAGACATCAGATATATGGTGGAACCGGGTTTACGTTTTTCACTTTTATACGTGATTCTACGCTAGTTACAATATTTTACGGTAGTTTCTATCTCTTTATCAATTCGGTTGTACGTAATTCATTTAGACGTTGTTTTGCAATTATACTACGTTAAATTTCGAATTTCAGATTGCCAAAAATAGACGGTTCATGAGTTCTTATATACGTAACTCTGCGTGTTACAACTTTGAAATAATCGATACTTTTTTTTTTTGCAAACATGAAACAGCTTGTGCAACTAAATTTGCTAAATAGCGATCACAGTTTTCTTTTTCTTCTGAATTGAAGAAATTTCAAAGAATCGATGATAGGTAAATGTTTTGTTTTAAGCGGTATTTAATCAACTAATGGACAAACTGCTTTGAAAAGAGCGATGTTTGTAAGTAAAGAATGTGTAATAGGGGTGTTGAATATAAAACAAAATCTTATTCAGATTTACTGCCAAAGGTAAGGGCTTGTTTTCACATATTGGAAATATGAAACTGCGCAGAACTTCTTTACCCATTTTTTGCAATGAAATTAGAAATAAAAAAATACCACTAATTCCAAAATAGAGACATTGGCTTAAGCCAGCAAACAAAGTATTCATGTAAAATAAAATAAAAATACCAACTTTACCACAACCAAATGTTTATTATACAGTTTATCGAAAACTATTTGCTGTTTCCTTAAGCCCAGCATGCAAAATCAAATTACCCATTGAAACAAAAAGTCTCTGCCTTCTACACATACGTATATCGTGCAATACATATATGCTTAACGGAGGAATACTTGCAGAAAGAGTATGATTTTCTTAAACGAATTGCAGTACACTGAGAATACACCAATTTCGTTATAGATAAAGCTGTCAAAAAACTTAAGAAACCGAAGCCTGTTCTGCTCATTCACGCCGATAGACCACCCAATAGGACAGCATTGCGCGGTTATCCCATTTGCTCCACAGATTTCCTTCGGAATTTCAAAAATTCTCAAGAGTTTTAATTTCAAAGATATTTTGAAACCCAGATAATTTTTTTGGGATCAAAAGACTACGTCGAAGACATAAATTCCTGGGAAATTATGAGTTACCTTGTGAATGTGGACTTTCATACACAGAACAGAACCCGCAGGGCTTTAAATTTCTGTGTGAGGGAACACAAGACCTACGTACGGAGCTGTGAACTGAAATCGTCTGTAGCCTAACGTTGTCACGAAAATAACTATACATTTTTGTTTGGGCTCATTGATAAACCTGATTCAACTATCAAGCTAAATGTACAGAATTAGAAGTATTCCACATGTACCGGAATTCTTCACGGCTTGACAACCACATGAAGTCTACTCCATTTCTTTCAAGTGCGTGGAGAGAACTCACCAAAAACCGTGATCGTCCGAACTCTGATGATGCCGCAATGATTTGGATGTTTGATCATCGTTCGTCCTGATCATGCCAAGCCAAACGCTCTGCGAAACTATAGTCGATGTATTGTAACGTACCAGGAGATGTGACGTACCTGCCAGAAGGACGCACACGACATAAAGGCAGATAGGAATCAGAATAAAACGTCCGCGTAGCTCAATTGGTAGAGTGACTTATTCCGGAATGAGGGGATCCGGGTTCGAATCCTGGCGTGGACAGAAATGACGGAGAAATTTAATTCGTTATAGTATAATGAATTTTTGATTGTGGTTAACGTAGGTATTTTTATTTTATCACATCACAAGTTTTATAGTCATAAATTATATACATAAATAAAGTATTCGTGTATATACACTAATGAACCATTTCATTACGACCACCCTCAACTTAGAGAAATGAGCGCGCCTGGAGGCCGAACGGTGGCGCAGTTTAAGTTCACAGAGCAGTATATATACAAACCAAGGACCGGCTTTCGGTTAGTAGAGTGTTCGAAGTCAGAATAAGAAAAGCTGCCTATTTATCGGATTTTGATACAGGACAAATTGTGACGGCACGGCGCCCTCGGAACTACGATCTCGGAAACGGCGCTGCTTGTGGGTTGTTCTAGTGACGTTGTAGTGTGTACGTATCAAAAGTGTTGCACATATGACCAAACGGCGAACCGCCGTCCAGCCATGTGTCGATGATGCCAGAGGAGAGCGGAGACTATCGTGCATTTTTCACAGCGTCCGCAGGACCACACTGCGACAAATCACCAGGAGCTGGAACAGTGGTGATCAGGGCAATGTGTTAAAGCACACAGTTCATGGCAGCCTTCTGTGCATGGGCCTACGTAGCCGAAGACCCAGCTGGGTCCCTGTGGTCACTGCATATCATCGCCAACAACGCATGAAATGGGCCCAAGATCATCGAGATTGGACCGTGGATGATTGGAAGAAAGTGGCCTGGTCTGACGAATCAAGATTATCGGTGCATCTCGTAGGCGGCCGAGCACTGATGCGCCGATTACCAGCGGAGGCTATGGCACCTGGATGCACTGTTAGGCGGAAACAGGCTGGTGGCGGTGGTGTTGTGGTGTGGACGATGTTTTCTTGGGACACTTTAGGCCCCATTATCTCAATAGCACAATCCCTGACAGCTGTTAGATATCTGAACATAGTTGCGGACCAAATTCACCCATTCATGGCAACTGTATTCCTTGCTGGTGAATGGCCATTACCAACAGGATAATGCGCCATGCCACACTGCCAGAATCGTCAATGGGTGATTCGAGGAACATGCTGGTGACTTTCTGTTAATGTCCTGGCCTTGAAATTTACCTGACATGAACCCAATCGAACATTTGTGGTTCGACTTGGAAAAGCGCGTTCGCGCTAAATCACCACCGATACACGGGATATTATGATACCAGATACCCCAAGATTCCAATCGCCACCTCATTGAATCGATGCCTCCCCGAGTGGCCACTATTTTGCAGGCTAAAAGGGGTCCTACAGCTTATTAGGTAGGTGGTCATAATGAAATGGCCCATCGATGTATATGTCTTGCATTATAAATTGGCTTTATCTAAAATTCAGAATCTTTTATCTTTTTGGAGGCACTCAAAGTTTTACAACAGTGTTTAACATTTTTAAATTTCTTTTATACGTTTTTACATTTACGCGTTTTTGAGGCCATCGCCTACAAACACGTATAACAGAGGTTCCACTGTATATTGTGCGTGTATGCTGTGTCCCATTTTGAAAAATTACTTCAATGCTAATGTACACATGCAACTTTAGCTGCAATCTGTAACTACCGGTTTTCTGCAATCGAATGAATTGAAAGTATATTCATTTTCATATTAATGTGATCCGTATCTTCAAAACGACGTAAAAGCACATAGATATAAATCTTATTCTTATCTCCAAAGCGCGTTTAAAGTCCGCGAAAGAATATATTGAAATTACATATGTGAACATATTATTTCTGTCTACCTTCATCAAGGATTGCGTAAGTGTGCCTGTTTGGGTCTCACTGGTATATCCGTAGCTGTCTTTGTCTGCCTCTGTCTTCCCTTTGGCTTTTTAAGTTTGTTATTAAACAATGGCGGAAGTCTTACTTAGTCACTCGTTTGAAATTGTTCTAAAATGCTAAAACTAAGTTTCCGTGTAATAAATAATTTAATTGTGTAATCTATAAATATTTAAATCATTCTGAAAATCTTGATTTCTGACTTGGTCTAGTTTGATACGCCCCTTGACTCATTGTAACAATTTCATTACATCTGCCTCAATTCTACTTTGGGTTCTACTTCCTCCCGTCCAGGTTTCAAATCCGTATAACGTAGTGGGGTGTTTTGCTTTATTGAGCTTTAACACAATGTCCATTCTTGTTATCCTTCTTAATCCTCTGTTTATGGTGCCACAGATACACTGAAATCTGTGGAGTTTTATGTCAAGATTTCAGTGAAATGTCATGCCACAACCAGGATAGGTACATGTGCACCGGCGTGCAAAAATTAAGGACGAGACGGTTTTTCGAATCTAACGTCGTGCAGATGTGCTCCACATCGACTCAAATCATACCATAAGATCCCCAAGATGTAAGAATATGGGACAAGTGAGCAAAACCGTCCAAACAAGGAATCCAAAGGATACAAAGCCACTTTATTGAAAAGGTAGCTTCGAACACAAGTGGACAGAAGACAGAAACGTCCATGTGACAGGCGGCTGCCAAAAAATCCAGTCTTTAGTAGGGGATATAATCACCCCTGACTGCGTTGCAGGATTTAAAACGTCTGTCTATGCTGCGGACGAGGTTGTCAAGGAGCTGTTGAGGCATCGCAGCCCATTCCTCTTGTAGCGCCAATCGCAGCTGCGGAATCGTTGCTGGCGGCTGGTGACGTGCTGCCAAGCGTCTCCTGAGAAGGTCCCACACCTGTTCGATTGGATTTAGGTCCGGGGACCTTGCGGCCCAACCCATGCGTTGAATATCTTCACTCTCCAACAGCTCTGCGCCAGCCACTGTACGATGAGGTGTAGCGTTGTCTTCCATGAAGAGGAACTCAGCACCCACAGCACCTCTAAACAGACGCACTTGAAGCAAGAGAACCTCGGTACAATAGCGGACACCAGTGACTGAACCTCCTTTGAAGATGTGGAGGTCAGTACGGCTACTAAGCATGATACCGCCCCAAACGAGAACTCCACCACTTCCAACCGGTCCCTTTCGATGATGTTGGAGGTGTGATTGCGTTTTCCTTGCTCTCTCCAGATGTGTATACGTCCAGAATCGCTCGTCAGACTAAATCGGCTCTCATCCGTAAAGAGAACTCTACCCCATTGCTGATGTGTCCAGTTCTTGTGTTTCTGGCACCACAGAAACCGCCGTCTCCGATGAGCAGGCGTTAATGGCACGCACCATACTGGTCGTCGTGCAAATAGACCACTTTTGTGCAGCCTCCTGGCCACGGTAAAACGCGATAAAGGACGTCCAGTTGTCTGTTGCATGTGCCTTGCGATTTCCCGCTGCCTGCCGTCTGTCTCTTCTCGCCTGTAGGACAATATATCGGTCTCCGCCGCCGTGGTTGTAGTGGACGACCACTGCTAAACTCTCGGACAGCTGTTCCTGTCCTTTGAAATGCTCTCCAAGCTCGTGAAACGATGCTGTGAGCGATCCCGAACTCCTCGGCCACACTAGTCACACTTCGACCTTCTTCCAACTTCCCAATGACGCGACCTCGGGTAAAGTCATCCAGATGTCGTCTACTGGATTGCCTGTTGGCCATATCACACGGTGGCAGCAACTCGACGTCGTTCAAGCCGATTTATACCGTGCAATAGCTTTTATCGAATTGCTGAGCGTACACCACCTGTGCTCTTTATACTCTTCCGGCACTTCCCCCACCCTACGTCATGCTGCATATGTGCGCATGCCCTACTGTACCGGACCCTAGTCTATCGCCTGAGTGGTTTTTCGTTCCGTTCTGCCTGCTCGTTCCGCTGTTATGCTAATTTCTCCTCTTCGTCCTTAATTTTTGCACACCAGTGTATAAATAAAATGCACAACTTGCTCTGTAATGTGATTGGAAATGGTTAACTTGATCTTACAGGAGGCCTGCCTCTAAAGGCCATAACTTTAGCTTTGGGAGTAAAAATTTTGGTATTGTAATATTTGCAAATTTAATATTGTCGAAAACTATTTGTCTGAAGGTAGTCTTCTTTTGGATATACAGGGTGTTCGTAAACTGTTTTGACAAAAGAAGAGTGGTGATAGTACCCATCAAGACGAACAATATTTACAATGGAACCTAGGGTCACATTCCACTCTGAGTGTCAGAAAAGAGTAACTTCGAAATACGTCAGACAAGCACAAGTCGTCACCTCTGACGTCATTTCTTTCGTGCCGGAGAAGTAGCACATCGCCAGAACATCACCGTCAAGCATTTACCGTATGCAAATTGCCAGAGAAAAGACGCAGCATCGACAGTTGGAGCTGATTGGCTTATCAAGGTGCAGTAGACACTTTCTGAATGCCACATATCCCGCACGATGTATTGGGAGTGGCGGACCTGTGGCATGGCCTCCACGCTCACCGGACTTCTTCTTCTGGGGGCACATGAAATCATTGGTGTACGAGACGCCTGTGTACTCCGTGGAAGATCTCGTTGCGAGAATCGTTGTTGCAGCGGACAGGATAAACACGACACCAGGAGTCTTCGAGAGGGTGCCGCCAGTCTTTCATTTGCCGGTGTGAATTGTGCAACGGCACCCGTGGCCGCCGCTTTGAGAATCTACTTTGAGCCTGTCCCTGATCTCCATAAATGGGATTGTGCAACTTATGATGTCGTTAATTCTCTTTCTTTGCACTGTTGAGAGTTCAACTTGGACATCTAACTTTACCCTTTTCTGACACTCAGAGTGGAATGCGATCCTAGGTTCAATTGTAAATATTGCTCATCTTGATGGGTACTATCACCCCTCTTTTTTGTCAAAACAGTTTACGAACGCCCTGTATATATTCACCTGCTTGCCTGCAAAAAGTATCGTGTTTATACAGGTCTTGTCATTGCGATGTATTCCAGGGCCTGCATGAAGTTTCCATGAGCGTTCATTGTCATCGGAACACTGGGATATTTGATTTTGGAAATTAGGGATAAAATATTTTTATGAAAGCGCGGACTAGTGCAGCAAATGCAACCACCGAGAGCGAAATAGCCCAACTGAGTCTTTCCCACGCTAGACAGGAACACGAAGACAGCACTAGTGACAGCCATTTCAGACAAAAGCAAGCTATTGTGATGTATGGTTGAGCAAAATCAATTTTAGAGTCGAAAATAAGTCAGAAAGTAATATCAAGTGTTTTGTCGTTAACAGGAGGTAGCACTTTGTTCCTTTTGTGGAAGAAAAGGAAGATAATCAGCTGGTTGCTGTCGCCCAAAGGGGGCTATCCGTGGAATGAACTGATGTCCCTTGAATAGTTATTACGACTGACTGGTAAACTTAAAGATGTATCCATCTCTCCCCTGCAGTAAAAAGGGAAGGGTTTACGTCCTGAACTTGCAACGCCACTGGCAGTCGTGCAGAACTGGGTATGGCTTTGGTCCATGAGCAGTAATACCATAGATGTTAAATAGAATTGGAGATCAGACACATCCCTGTTTCACTTCCTAATTTATTGTAATATGGTAGCTGCGACTTGTCTCTAAGGGTAATTTTGTTCTCTACAGGGGAATTTGGATATTTTGAATTAGAAGTGAATGGTATCCCTTATTCGTCTCAATTTGCAACAGTATTTCTCCGCCTAAAGGCTTTTTTCATACTTTATGAATGCGATAAGTATTTCTTGATTGCATCTTCAAGGTCTTGCTGTGACTTACGTTAGGACGACTGCAGTATCGATTCATCACTGCCACATCGAAAGCTACAGTTATGTTCTAGAAGTAAGGTGTTGCATATTTTCTTTTAATTGTTTTTACTATATACTTAGTATGCACTGCTCAATAGGAATACTCTTCTTCAAAATTTTTCGCTGCAGTATCTGTTATCTTTCTTAAGAACTGGAAACATTGGAGCATCTAACTATTACTTTGGAATATTGCGCATTCTCCTACGCAGATTGAGAGGATTAATGCTCTTAAACCGCCTCGAACTATTTGGCGGTTACCGGAGCGTTGATGTTCAAAGCGAGTACCGCAGCTTCCGGAGCGGAACTTTGAAACGGTGGGACACAGTGAAGAGGATAGTGTTGGCATTGCAATATAACTGAACGCGGTGGGACACTCTTCTTTCCATCCTTTACGACGGCTACCACTAACTTACCACCGGGTTTCAGTAGCTTTGTCTGTAGTGGTGTCATGCTCGAAAACGTGGGCTGCGTCCGAGTGGCGCCGTAAATTGTTCAGTGACGAACTCCACTTTTGCTGGGAGCAGTTGAGCAACGTATGCCTGTCCGGACAAGGTCAGGCTGGCTCTCTGATACAGCCTGTGTTGTGGAGCAGCACACAGCCATTCACCTGGTGTTACATTCTTCTCAGCCATCCCTTACGACAGCTTAGTAGTGCTACGTGGTAATTTAACGGCATAGCAGTACGTTGACGACATCCAGTGACCTGTCGTGTTTCCTTTGCTGTCACGTCTTCCCTTAACCGCTTACCATCACGATAATGTCATGCCCTACATGGCACAGTGGTTGTATATCCAAGAGGGAAAACTCAGGAATATCCCTTTGGTTTTGAAACTTTTCCATGACCAGCCTTTTTCCAGACCTCTCGCCAGTCGAGCACGACTGGCCAGAGGTCTGGAAACTGTTGAGCACGACTGGCGAAAGATCTGGAAACTATTGAGTACGACTGGCGAGAGGTTCTTGGAAACTGTTGAGCACGACGGGCTGAAGGTCTGGAAACTGTTGAGCACGACTGGCGAAAGATCTGGAAACTATTGAGTACGACTGGCGAGAGGTCTGGAAACTGTTGAGCACGACGGTCTGAATGTCTGGAAACCTGAGCATATGACGGGCTGAAGGTCTGGAAACTGTTGTTGAGCACTACTGGCGAAAGATCTGGAAACTATTGAGTACGACTGGCGAGAGGTCTGGAAACTGTTGAGCACGACGGTCTGAACAACTGTTGAGCATGACGGGCTGAAGGGTCTGGAAACTGTTGAGTAATGACTGGCGAAAGATTCTGAAATTATTGAGTACGACTGGCGAGAGGTCTGGAAACTGTTGAAGAAGGTCTGGAAACTGTTGAGCACGACTGGCGAAAGATCTGTACGACTGGCGAGAGGTCTGGGAACTATTGAGTACGATGGGCTGGAAGGTCTGGAAACT
This sequence comes from Macrothele yani, assembly GCA_039090855.1. Lineage (NCBI taxonomy): Eukaryota > Metazoa > Arthropoda > Arachnida > Araneae > Macrothelidae > Macrothele > Macrothele yani. The sequence continues at coordinate 24,013,500 of CM077006.1, read as the reverse complement.
GTTGGAGCACATGACTGGCGAAAGATCTGGAAATTATTGAGTACGACTGGCGAGAGGTCTTGGAATTCTGAGGAACGGTCTGAATGTCTGGATGACGGGCTGAAGGTCTGAATGTCTGGAAACTGTTGAGCATGACGGGCTGAAGGTCTGGAAACTGTTGAGCACGACTGGCGAAAGATCTAGAAACTATTGAGTACGACTGGCGAGAGGTCTGGAAACTGTTGAGCATGACGGGCTGAAGGTCTGGAAACTGTTGAGCACGACTGGCGAAAGATCTGGAAATTATTGAGTACGACTGGCGAGAGGTCTGGAAACTGTTGAGCACGACGGGCTGAAGGTCTGGAAACTGTTGAGCACGACTGGCGAAAGATCTGGAAATTATTGAGTACGACTGGCGAGATGTCTGGAAACTGTTGAGCACGACTGGCGAGATGTCTGGAAACTGTTGAGCACGACTGGCGGAAGGTCTGGAAACACGCTGAAACGTGCATTACATCCGTCCCCAAAGGTCGACGAACTAGCTTAGCAATTAGTGCCCGCCTGTAAGAATATGCCGCAGGACACTCAACTCTTGTTTTGGCTAAAATACGAGTGCCACGCCGGATATCGGCATATGAAGCCGCGGGTGGCCTAGTGGTCAACGTTCGTGACTGCCTCGGAGAAGACCTAGGGTTTGATCCCAGCGGGTATGAATGCTCAAACCACTAAATATCCGCTATGCGTCGGATGGGCACGTTAAGCCTTCGGGCCCCGGGTACTGGCCCCCAGGTTATAATTAAGGGCGTCTTTCTCCCCCTTTCTACCTCGCTTCCGTGTCACTTTCCTATCGGCCACTCTAGTCCAAATCTCCTAGCTTCCTATTTCTAAGGGTTGTTTAAGACCTGGGGTCAGACACTCCCTTCCTAAAATCCTCTACATATGATCTGATATGATATCTGCATGCGTGTACTTAGGCTTTTGTTTTTGTGGAGCCATTGTTCTGCAATAAAATGGCCAGTTGCTGAGAAATTGTAAGAACTTTATCTTTACACCCTCATTGCACGCGCAAAGTTACAGCACGATCGAGCCCTTGACTCGAAGTGCTTCGCTTTTTTTTTTTTTTTGGTTAGAGAGTGTATTTTGAAATCTCTTGAATTCGTTTGAGAAAGTTTTCTACGTCTTTCTTTAAGAACTGGTAGAAAGAAAAGAAGTTAATTCTGGAAATAATTCAAGCCTGATCAGAGAAAACACTTAATTTATGATGGGGCTTTTTTGAGAATAAATTAAAGAATCACTGATTTGCACAGCTTGACGCTGTGTCTAGTTTGTAAAGAATTAATTTCATTACTTTTCGGCGCGAATTTTTTCCCCTGTCTGAAGTCATAAAGTGAAGTTCTCATTTTATTGTTATTTAACTTCATAAATGAATTCACGAAGATTTAATTAATAAAACATTTTTCGGGAGGATTGTTTGATGAAAGAAAGGTTTGGTTGTTAAAAAACGTGTCACTAGCAGAGCAACTTAACTAGCCATACAATAAATGAATTAGTATCTTTCTTCAGTATGTGTAAAGCTACAGTAAAAACAAGAATCACGGCAATAAACAGCGAAATACATATATTTGATTAATTGATGCGTGATATGTTAAACTTTGATTTTTCTGGTATGGTTCGGTGATTCTTCTGGTCTCTGTCTAGTGGTAACTGACTGAGTTATTTTTGATCTTTCTTGAGTGCAAGAATTTTCTTCATGTCCCCATTCTTTCATGAATAGCTTTCTTTATTAAAAAAGAAAGCTTCTGATTCATCTGCGTTAACTTACTGTAAAGAAATATTTGATAATATAATAACTGCACTTTCTCATAATTATATTTATCTTAAATTCTCGGTAACGCTTTTGAGATAGTTTTTACTGATTTCAGAAGAATTCTGTGAGCCTTTGAGTTTTGTAATTACGATATGTGAATGATGAACCAAATTTTAATTTTTGGGGTTTTTTTTAAGACCAGGGACCTCAATTTTACAATAGTCGTAAAAGTAGTTCCTTCTTTGAATATTCGTGTGGCGTTCTTTTTCCTGTTAAAAGCACAGTTTGGCAATTTTTCCCTCTATTATTTGTAATAATACTAGACGAAACCCGTCGGAATCGACGGGAAGTTTTTGTTTTCCTTAAGTAATAAACTCATATAAAACAACAAATGCAAACTTTATTTAATTGACAATTAATTCAACCACTTCAGTAAAGACAATAGTCCAGGTGCGTGATGTTTTATTTATTTTTTATTTTTTTTTTTTTTTGAATGAAGATTTAACTACCACCGTGAGCAACTCAATGGGCTATAAAGAGTCGCCCGTCCCTAATTTAGGGTCACTGGCTCCAGGGAAGGGAGAGAGAGACAGTGCCGTAAGACAAACACAACATCCATGCCTCACCGGGATTCGAACCCGGTAGACGTAACCCGCCGGAATCGACGATTAGTTTTTTTGTTTTTTTTTTAAAGAATGAAACGTTTATTTGCATCTTTACATAATGGGAAATGTTTTACCTACGTGAATAAACTGGATCGAATGAATGTTAAATTGTATTTATACATCACTCAGCCCAGTGGCACAACGCAATCAGGTCTTCGAGTGTTCGCTGTTCCGATAAGAAATTTCAAACAAATTCCTGCTAGCGTTGTTTTGCACAACGGTTCGCTGAGAAGAGAGACTTTGGACTATCTGAGACCCTCCATACCTCCAGCCTTCAACGGCGAGTGAGTCAAACGCACGCTTCTCCCAGTGACTTTACATGGGAACTTTGCCGCCCCACAACTCCCTAACCGTTACCCCAATCTCATTTTTCTCTTCGAGTGGCACATCTACATGGTAAGACCTTTATTTTGATACCTCAACCATATGTTCACGTTCAGCCATTCTCTCACAACTGGGCTTACAGTAAAAATCCTTATAGAATTAATATATAGATTGCCTATTTTATATTTAGAAATGCTAATTCCATGATTTTCAGAGCGTTTTTTAATTACAGAATAAGAATTCTCTTCGGAAAGAGCAAACATGAAACCTTCTGTCCACAGCGTGTTTACGTGCGCCATTTTGTTAGCAGACTATATTTAATTGCAGCAGACGTTTCTTATGTGTTCATTTAACACGTTGTTGTCAATTTTTGTTTTTGAATTTCTTTTTTTTTGTTATTTCTTATCAAAAAAATTGCTAAAAATGTGTGAACATTCTCTTTAGAGTGTGACTGGACGATTTCTGTGCGGATATCATTTGTACCAATTTTATGCGTCATTTTCGATACGATATATCGATTGAAATATTCTCTACAGTGCGTGGCGGCAAAGGTTTGTAGAGTCTAAATGAGCGCCTTTATTCCTCTTAGTTAAATTCGTTATTATCTCTATACAGTGGCATGTTGTTTAGTCCAATTTTTTTACAAACCTTTACATCATCTTATTCGCGAAAATTCTTACTCCAGGACCGACATTTGTGGCCGGTTCGAATTTTTTCACAAATTTCTGCATCTATTCTTTATTGGAATTTTTGACATAGAAGTACGTTTTTCTTCGCTCTGGGTAAGGGGTAGCACGGATGCTACGGAAACATGCCACAACTTAGCGCTTATATCTTCGAAACTAATAATAGTAGAGTAATAAATAATACATCATTAGATAGTTCATAGTCCCATTTATAACAAAGGCTTCAGCTCTCACCCCTTAACCCTTCGATACAGTAGCGTTAGAAATTTAAGCTAAATTTTCCGTGATTTTGTTTCGCCGCATGCCGTTTTAAGGTTGATAGCTAGTGAATAGATAATGATAGCGATGACCTCATCACTGCATTCGGCAGCTGACGCTCAGAGCTAACGGACGTTATCGGTGCGCATACGCCAGCCTCTCGATTGCAGTAGCAAGTTAAGCAGATGCGTTCTGCCCTAGCCTCCACAAAAACCCAGCGGAAGTACGTGTTGGGTGCGTATGCGCCACGGGGAAGCAGTACGGCTCCTGCCTACCCACTTTAACAAAACGAGAAGACGACATCGCCTGACGTAGAAAGAAAACAGCCGAACGCGCTTTATACAAGCAACAAAGTGAGCATTAAGGAACAACGCTGCTTTAAGGAACACATTATTTCTGAGAGCAGCAAGGCTATAATTCAAAATATAAATACATATAGAAGTCATGATCATCATCATCATCATTGTCAACCATTATCAATCCACTCCTGGACGAAGGTCTCCCCAAGTTTCCTCCACAACGGTCTGTCTTGTGCCAGTCTCCTCCATGTCACTCCCGCATACTTTCGTATTTCATCCACCCATCTTCCATGTGGTCTTCTTCTGGGTCTTTTCCTGTCCCTTGGAATCAAATCTAAAATTTCGGCTGTCCATCGATGGTCTGTTCTTCTGGCAGTATGTCCAGCCCATTGCCATTTCAGGGATTTAAATCTGATCATGATGTCTTCCACTCTTGTCATTTTTCGGATCCACGTGTTCCTCTTCTTATCTCTCCTGGTTACACCAAGCATGCACCTCTCCATGCAACTTTGAGTTGTTTGCAGCCTTTGTATGTCTCTTTTAGCTAAGGTCCACGTCTCTGCACCATACGTAAGCACTGGAAGGATGCATTGATCAAACACTTTTCTTTTAAGACATAATGGCATATTGCTCTTGAAAATTATGCTGTTTCTTCCAAAAGCTCTCCAGGCAAGTTTTGTACGCCGATTAATTTCTTCACCAATGTGACCCTCACTTGATATCTGCTATCCAAGATAAACGTACGTGTCTGTTATCTCCAGCTTTTCTCCATCAATCGATAAATCTTCATTTCTTGTAAAATCATTGTACATCACTTTTGTCTTCTGAAAGTTCATTTTTAATCCCACTTCTTTACTCTTGTCAGCAAGTTCCTGGATCATACTCTGTAGCTCTGATGGGGTAGTTGCAAAAATGACTATGTCATCAGCAAAACGAAGGTGGGTTAGATAATCTCCATTAATCTTTATCCCTTTGTTTTCCCAGTTCAGTGATTGAAAGACATTTTCCAATGTGGCATTAAAGAGCTTCAGAGATATGGTGTCACCTTGTCTCACTCCTTTTCCAATTTTTATGTGTGTTGTAATTTTCAAACAGCCGAATCTTTGCACTTGCATTTTCATAGATGTTATTAATAATATTAATGTATGCATCTTCAATACCGCAGGATTTCAGAGCCATTGTAACTGCTGATGGTTTCACCGAATCAAAGGCTTTTTCATAATCGATAAAAGCCATGCACAATGGAAGTTCATATTCCCTCGCTCTTTCAATTAGTTCTGTCAGTACGTGGATATGATCTATTGTGCTGTAGCCACTCCTGAATCCAGCTTGTTCTCTCGGTTGAGCCATGTCCAGTGTCACCTTAAAGCGGTGTGAAAGAACTTTAGTGAAGATTTTATAAACCACTGATAGGAGGCTGATAGGTCTGTAGTTCCTGAGATCCTCAATGTCACCTTTTTTATGTAGCAAGATCATTGCAGCGTTGTTCCAATCCTCAGGAATTTTCCCTTCATTAAGGCATCGAGTGAAAATTTGGGCGAGTACTGTTTCGATTTCTCCACTTGCTTCTTGTATGATGTCTACAGTAATTCCATCTTCTCCTGGAGCTTTTCCCAGCTTCATGTTCTTGATTGCACGTGCAACTTCTGCTGGAAGGACTGGAAGAACTCTGGTACTGGTACCTTCCATGATGTCTGGAGTACATGTATCATCCCTTTCATATAATTTGGAGTAGAAATCTTTCACTCTTGTCAAAATTTCGCCTCTATTTCTTGTTACAGAACCATTTTCTTTTCTCAGTGCCATAATCTGTTTTTTCCCCTTACTGAGATGTCCCTTTGCTATCTTTAGGCTTTGGTTGTTTTCAATTGCTTTCCTTACTAGTTCACAGTTGAATTTCCTTACGTCTTCAGTGATACTTTTTCGTACTGTCTTGCATAGCTCTATATATTCCACTTTGGAAGTCACATCTTCTTTAGTTGTCCTCATCACTCTTCTTTTTTGCATCAACATTTTGGTTTTTCCTGATAATTTGTTCACATGCAATTTGTTCTTAGACCCAGCTAATTTTGTTGCTGTTTCCATAAGAGCTTTGGTTACTTTTCTGTTAACTTCAGAAATATCCACTTCTTCCGATGTTAGGCCTTCTAAAGCAGAGAATCTGTTCTTCAGTTCCAATTTGAAGGTATTATGGTGTTTTTTAAGGTTGGTTATGTCAATACATTTTGTTTGTCTTATGAGCTTGCCACGTTCCAGTTTAGTGTTGAGGTGCATCTTACATCTCACCAATCTATGGTCACTACCTGTGTTGAACTTGTTCAGCACACTGCAGTCTTCGATGACGAATTTTTTGTTCCACATAATAAAATCAATTCCACTTGTCGTCCCATTTGGATGTCTCCATGTCCATTTCCTGTGTGGCTTTTTCTTGAAAAAGGAGTTCAAGATTAAAAACCCTTCTGCCTCTGCAAACTCTACGAGAGTATTTCCACGCTGGTTTCTGTTGCCGTGACCGAATTTACCTACTGAAGTTTCATTCTGTTGCCGTTGCCCTATTTTTGCATTGAAATCTCCCATAATTATCTTTAAGTGCTGCTTACCTTTATTATTTAGATCACGAATTTCCTCATAAAATTCTTCAATTTCTTCTTCAGCATGACTTGTGGTGGGCGCATAAGTTTGAATAATCTGAGCCTGGTATCTTCTCGAGAGTTGGATAACGAGTCGTGCAGCTCTGTCAGAGGAACTTTCAACTTCTACAACTTCATCCTTCAGTTTCTTGTTTATTATAAATCCAACACCACTAGTTCTGCCAGTATCTGTCCCACGATAGTAGAAGAGATGTCCACTTTTCAGTTCAATGAGATCTTCTCCTTTTCTCCTTACCTCACTTAGCCCGACGATGTCCCACTTGATCCTTTGTAGTTCCTCTTCCAATTCAAGAAGCCTTGAATCAGAAGATAGGGAGCGTCCGTTGTACGTAGCCAAGGTCAGCATCAGATGGCAGCCTAGTCCGGTCCTCCGGGGATTCTTAGCACCCTCTGCCTTCATGTCGCACTGGCCGCTGCCTTGGCCAGGTACATTCCAGCTGCCGGAGACTGAGGGCCAAGATTTAAGTTGTGGAGTCATTTTGGAGGGGTTTGGCCATAACTCACCACGCTGGCCAAGCGGGTTGGTGAGTGTGGGATAGCATTTCCTCTAATCCAGATGGTATAGTTATACCGCTATTGGCGGTCGTCAGAGCCCATTTAGTGGGAACAGGATGTACCACGAGAAGGCGGGGTTGACCTTTGTCAAGGAGAGGCTGTGATGTTACGCATCACCTGACCTTCAGGTATTAAAGGAATTGGGATACTATTTTCTAAAAGAATTTGGATTTGCCGTGTAACCCCGCACAATCGTCGCCGCTGTTTCAATTTTTTTCTTCTCATGTTTCACCGCAAATCATCATTTATGAAAAGACCATTCCGTTCTTTCCACATATCGCTCCAACTGCTGGTTATCTTTACTTGAACTTTTAGCTCTGCTTTTAGGTATCGTACAACAAGCCATAAATTGAGCTTTGAATAAAATTGTTGTCCCGTTATATCGTTATCACCTCCTTAAGTTACATCGAACGGTAGTAACGATTTCTTTTATACGGTAAACTGATCCTTTTTGATTATGCCCTTCTCTTGTTTCACCTTCTCGAACATGAGTAAAAGTAGGACGACCGCATCGTATCTCCTCATGAAAGCAGGTGATATTTTACTACAATGAATGTCCACCGTCCTGGACAGTAAATGACAAAATTAGTGAGCGTGTACCGTAACCTCATGCTGCTGACGACGAGTACGCCGCTCCGGTGGAGCAGTGGTCTAAGCGCTGGCTTTATGATAATCTGTCAGAGGACGGTCCAGGTTCGAATCCAGTTGACTTATGTATGTTGTTTGTCTTACGGTACTGGATCTGTCCCATTCCTGGGACTAGTGGCTCTAAATTAGGGACTGATAATTGCTTTAGCTCATCGAGTTGCTCTCGGTGGTCGTTAAACCTTCAATCTTAAAAAAGACTCCAAGTACGAACCCTACCATCGGCAAAGTGAAGTACATATCGTGATTCATCAGACCAGCACACTTGCTGGTAAACTTCTATCGACGAATTATCATGTCATAGGCACGAGAAGAGTCATTGAGATCGATAGAGTGTTACGGCGTATACGGCGTCTGCTCTTGTACCCCTCCGTGCCAGCGCGCGACGCATAGTCTCAGCGAGATATTGTTTCTGGTTGATCCATATCGTATAGGGCCGTCAACTACAAAACAGTGCTGCGGCAATTGCCCTGTACAAGGCAACGGACTTGTCGATCACCACTGAAATTCACCTTTTGCATTCATTTAAAGTTGCGTCGCCGGTTGGTTGTTTGGTCAATTTGGCACCACTCATAGTACACGTGAACCAGTGACGCCGTCGAACAATCCACAAGTGTCGCCGTTTCCGAAATGACCCTACCATTTTGAGTGCCCACATTTAGTCTTTCATAAACTCCGATAAATCGTTGGCTTTACCCATCATGTCCGTAACTTCGCTCTCAAATTAACCGTAACTTCACTCTCAACTAAACCACCAGCCTCTAATGTACTTCCTTTTCGTTACAATACTGTGTGAATTCACTTTGCATAGGCGTGCTCGCAATTCAGTGCACACTCAGTGTATATTTTGTTCCATATCATTGCTTCTAGCAATCCGTTTAAAGCAATTCCTATTTCCCTCGATACTTTTACTAAGAATTCCGTTATGTCTATTGTTTCTCCACCAAATAATATCCAGTTCTCCAGCTGGAGGGCATAAATATGGTAATATGTATATAGTTTCTAAAACGGAGCATTTCCGAAATACGGAATCCACTTGTGTGTGGTTTATGCAAATTTTGATCTCCCGTGCTTTCCGACAACGCCGCTGTTCGTTTTTTGGACGCAGTATTTGCTATTTTTCATAACTGGCTTCTTAGGTAACATTTACGTTTGATTTCGGGGCAGGGTTCTGTTGACATGGTTTTTGTGGTGGTTTCTTTAATTTTGAGCACCAGGTGTTCTTTCTATGTCGAAAGGTGGAAGGATTAACGGCTCCAATGAGTAGTAGTGGTTTTAACGAAGGGAAAGGGTCAACAACGTAATGATAAAATAAAAAAAAATGTCTCGTTCGGGATTCTTACCCGGAACCAGCCTTGTTAGAAACTTACGTCTTGGAACACACTCGACTTTCATTCATCGGGAACTGTGGTATGATTTATCAGATGTGCGTCTAATGGTAGCAAACCCTGTTACTTCCAGCGATATTTTGTACGTTTGAATATCTTACTAATAAATATCTTGCTAATAACAAAATGAACTTTTTTCTCTGATTGCTATTTACAGAACCATCGTTCCAAATTTCACTTCGATTAATTCGTTAAACATTCACCTTTCTACAGCTTCGTAATTTCCCGACAACTCAAAACAAATAATTGCGATGAAAATTTTCCCGTACATTAGTTGCTCATGACTTTAATGTTGCGAAAGAACTTAAGTAATTTAGAGAGTTGCTTGGGGCAAGTAAAAACAGCGTGATCATTTGGGATCTTTAAATATTTGTGTTGGACTTCGAAAAAGCAGTAAAAAAATTGTCATTAAATATTGCAGGATTCGGAGTTTGCTTAAAACTTAATACAGAATACATGCATGCTCGTTTCGTTGACTTGCTGTTGTTTTGCGTTGTTGGATTTGCCGTGTGCGGGGTTACACGGCAAATCCGGCAGCGCAAAAACATGTTAATTGTTTACAAATTTCCGAATCCAATTAGACTAGGGACGACAGCAATAACATCCTTGATGGCAAAAATATAGTGGTAATTAATTTCATAATGATGGTAAAAGACCAAAAACAAAAGTATAATTTATGTTCGCAGTCATCTTGAACAGGTAGTGTGTAGCTATTCCGGAATGTAAAGTATAACAGAAGCCGTTAAATAATATAGTGCTTGTTCCGAAACAACTCAGAATATTTTCATGAAAAATCTGCAGTACTGCGTTCAATCTTGGCACGAATCTGAAAAAAGCGGTAGTCGTTGTAGTAGCCATAGCAACTTGCCACACATGTTTATCACGCGTGCATCGTCGGTAGTGCGCAGTCTAATAAGCGTTCTTTCGTGAACCCCTAACAAGTGTTTTTGTGCTGTGATTTTTTGAAAAAATGGATGTGAACGAGGAACAAAGGTGTGCCATTTAATGTTGCTGTCGACTTAGGAAGTCTGTCGGAGGGACTTTCCATCTTACGCAAGAGGTTTATAAAGATGAATGTCTAAGAAAATTAAGAATTTAGAGATGGCATAAAGAATTTATGGATGGTCGTGAGTCACCGCTTTTAATCGCACATGAAGGAAGACCTTCAACGAGTGTTACAGAGGTAAACATCAATGCAATAGGTGTTATTACACGGGAAGACAGATACATATCAGGAAATACACAAAATTTTAACCGAGCATTTCGGAATGAAACAAGTTTGTTCAACTTGGGTTCCCCATTTCTTTTCATGTTCGGCCAAATGCAAGGCCTCCCGTGGCCAGTTCTGTAGTTTCTTATTTGGAGAAAATGAATATTAAGTTGATTCCTCAACCTGCATAGAGTCCAGACTTGTCACTATCTGAATTTTGGTTGTTCCCCATTTAAAACAAGTTAGTAATATCATGCAATACATTGATCATGATAAGCTTTCCAACATACCAGAAATCTCGCGCAGACAAACTCTTCTCCCTACCCTGACTATTGATTAGTTCAGTGTACCCCCGGAACAACATACTAACGTTTTGAGGCAATAGAAGCATTTTTACTCAAGTTTATCACCCAGGTTATGAGGATAATGGCTGTGGAATAAATCTAGCTCCTGTGCCCTGACCTTTGGACCCCATTTCGATGATATTAAACAGAATTGGTTCAGTATGCCTCCGGAACAAACATTACTAAAGTTTTGTTGCAATAGAAGCATTTTTCGTCAAGTTATGAGGTTAATGGTTGTGGAATAAATATTGCTCCTGTGCCCTGACCTTTGACCCCATTTCTATGATATTAAATAGAACCGGTTCAGTATACCTCCGATACAACATACTAAAGTTTCGTCGCAATCAAACCATTTTTAGTCAATTTATGAGGATAAAAGCTGGGGAATAAATATCGCTCCTGTGCCATGATCTTTGACCCCATTTCGATGATATTCAACAGAATTGGTTCACTATGCCTCAGGAACAAACATACTACAGTTTTGTTGCAATAGACGCATTTTTAGTCAAGTTATGAGGATAATGGCTGTGGAATAAATCTCGCTCCTGTGCCCTGAACTTTGACCCCATTTCTATGATATTAAATAGAACTGGTTCAGTATACCTCCGGAACAACATGATAAAGTTGTGTCTCAATCGAAACATATTTACGTAAGTTATGACGCATAAAGGCGACGGAATGGATCCCGCTCCTATGTCGTGGCCTTTCACCCCATTTTATCCATTTTCAACAGGGTTCGTCCCCAGGTTGTCCCCTACCACATACTAAAATTTCATCAAAATCGAACCATTTTTACGCGAGTTATCGTGCGGACAGACAGACAGAAAGACAAAGCTGAAGCACATACGCTTCTTCAACCTACTGTTGGAAAGCGTAAATGAGGGTCGCTGTTTGGCACAATATCTTATTCTACAGTATTAGTTGGCATTTTGTATGTCTTGACCTTAACAAATCTTTGTTGCAGATGTTTACAAACAGATAGGGATTTAAGTGGGGGATCAGTGTTTCTTGTTCAATGATGCTTTTTTGCATATATCATGTTTCTTATGGATAATTGAAGTTGCAATTCCATCGCTTTGTAGATGAATATTGCCAATTGCATTAGGATTTCAGTAGATTTTGTTGATTTTTATAGCGATCTGTAAAGACAAACTGCAACTTCAATAATTCGCATGCAATTGTAGCTTATACTCTGAATTAACCTTCCTCTTTTGTTGCTGCTTTCTTATATGGAATTTTCGTTTATTCTCGTTAAGCATTTTTAATGCTGAAAGCTATACTTTCTTTCCCTCTCGGCGAATTTGTGTTTGACCACGCTGCTGGCAGCAGGTCTTATTGCAATCACGTAGTTGAAAGCGAAAGATAAGAACGAATGTGTTGAGTCTTCGAAGGGCAATGCTACGAGTTTGTGAGCGGTAATCTTACAAGAGCTACTCGTGTGTAATCTGTAGTGAGTTATGTCCAATATTTCACGAATGATTTATAGGCTTGTATTCAATGTTAACCAACGGCATTGCAAAGTTGGCTAAGTCTCTGTGCACTGTGTTGGAGGAGGGCCTTTCTGACGGGTATTCGAATCACAGTCCTGCCGGCCCTCCATTCTGCGGTTTTTCCGAGGCTTTCGGCGGACTCCTCGTGTTGGGGGAAGCTAATGCTTGGATGATTCCCTCTGAAATCGGTCCCGGACACACACTGTCCTTGGACTTCCGTTTTCTAGGATGCCTAAGTTTACCAGATGAGTGTCGATGCGCTGATAGTAAAACAATCTAAGACATTGTTATCTTGGCCTAGACACCTACGGGACTTCCCCATGGTTGATAATGATTCCAATGCTACAAGAGATTAGGGACATAAGATTGTTGTATTGAGCTAGTGTTCACGTATATTGTGACTGGAGATATATGCAAGGAGTCTTGTTTTGTACCAAAAACTTGTGAATGATTGAGTGACGTTCTGAGGAATATACAATAGTGGCCAAACCTGTGGAAACCTTTTGGAAAAACAGTATTTTTGAGATTTGATGGCTCATAACACCATTTTTATTGCAGTAATGCCATAAATTTATGTATCAATGGAAAGATAATTTCATCAGAAATGTAATGCAACAAAGTTTGTTCAGTTATATGCATTATATGAAAATTTATAACCAAATAACCAGAAAAAGGAAGCACAACTTGCTTAGGTTGATAAGAAGTAGCTTATCTTCATTTGAATGTAGCCAATGAGCATGAGTGTTTAGAGAGCCAATCAGGTGTCATCTTGTTTTGGCAATGAGCCAATCAGGTGTCATCTTGTTTTGGCAATGAGCCAATAAGGTGGGTAGTAGGATTCAGCTATTGATGTCATGTATTGGAGCTGAAAGGAGGACATTTGTCAGTATGTTATGTGATTGCTATAGTTTTTTGTGTGTGTGCGTGTTCTTTCATTTAGTAAGCTTGTAAAACGTAATACAATTAAAGAAATGGCGCAAAAAGTTGACTGGTCACCCAGAAAGACGATGTAAAACAGTACTATTAAGTGGAACAAGGCTTCAGTTATGAAGAAATTAGAAGAAAAATTGGTGGAAACTTAACCAAAGGTGGCATTTCAAAGTTTTTGAAGAGGTATAAGGAGACCCAGTCACTACAAAACCAGACTGGTAAAGGCAGGAAAAGGTGCACAACAGCAAGTGATGATAGAAGAATTAAGAGACTGTGCCTAGGTGACAGAAGAAGATCATCTGGGTGTATACAAGATGAAATTGTGCAATGCACTGTGAAGTTGAGTGCAAGGCCTGTTCGGCGCAGACTGCAGAAATTTGGTCTGAAAGCTAGAATTACACGAAAAAGCCATTTTCATCTCTCAAACAAAGGTTGAAAAGATTAAACTGGCCTAAAACACATGTTAACTGGACAGCGGAACAATGGGACAGTGTTATTTGGATTGATGCGACCAAAATATCCCTGTTTGTTAGTGATGTCATAAAATACGTAAGGAGAAGAATCGGAGAATATTTGCGTCCTGATTGCATTACATGTTCCGTGAAACACCCAGTTAGTGCTATGATCTGGGTATTGTGTGACATCAAAAGGTGAGGGCAGAATTTGCGTGATGAATGGGAATATAAATAGCCAAAAATACATTAATGAAATACTTGAACCGAAACTGAAGCCTTCCGCACGTGATATTTTCCAAGATAATAAAGCATTTATATTTCAACAGGATTCAGCTCCATGTCATGTTGTTGCTGTGTGCAAAAAGTGGTTTCAAGATATTCATATTCCTCTGCTGGAATGGCATGGGAATAGCCGAAACCTTAACCCCATCGAAAATCTATGGAGCCAACTAAAGAAACTTGTTAGTCAGAAGCAACCCTGCAATAAAACCCAATTAATAGAAGCAACAATTTAATCTTGGTTTCACATAATAACAGCTGCAGAACAAAGAAAGTTGGTTCACTCCATGGGAAGGCGTTGTAAGGCCATGATTAACGCTAAAGCTTACCCAACTAAGTATTAACTGACATTGCGAGAATTTTTGTATATCTCATTTTGTCTATGTGTTTCATTTTTGTTCTTTATAACTGCTGTTGTAATATAAAATTCTTCATAAAAGTGACTGCATTACATTCTTGATGAAATTATCTTTCTATTAATATATAATTTTATGGTATTACTCCAAAAACAAGTGGTGTTATGAGCCATCAAACCTCAAAAATGCAATATTTCCAAAAGGTTTCCACAATTTTGGCAACTACTGAAAATGAAGTGGATATCTGCAGAACTCGACTTCGCTTAATATCTGGACGTAAATGCCATTTTTTGGTTCAGTGAAAGACTTTCAGCTATCAAGTTTTAAACTATCAGGGATTTTACTGAGATGCAGGAAATCCATTTACCTCAGCGGGTTTTAAGCTTTAGACTGTAATCAGACAGTTCTTTACAATGAAATTCAAGTTCGGGTATTAGTTTGAACCATGAACAATTGTCAAGTAAAACAAGTATTACCCCACAAAATATAGTGTGCACATTTTGGAAACATCATTGAGCAGGAAACGTAAACTTCTGTTGGTGTTGTTATTCAGTTCGTTGTAGCAGACGTCAAAATGATATCAGAAGAATTGCTGATTGCAGGTTTCCATGTTGTGGGAGCAGGAAAGCAAAATAAGCGACAAATGAATTTAGTCGCGCGCAATACCTTTATTTCTCTGAGTGGATGGAGTAGGAAATACCGATGTATTAATGTATTCCTTACTTCCAGTGGAGAAATAGGTACTTTGAATATCCTTCTATTTTGTCAACTAAAATCCACTATCTACATCCCGTAGAAAATCATTCTCTTCTGACTGACGTCTTGACTTCGATTCATGGGCGCTCATAGCTTAGTTACCAGGAGGAGGTGTAAACATACATTTTAACTAAGAATGTGTAAATTTCCACTATATTTTCTTGCAATCTTATCATTTTACCACACTCTCAACGCATAAATTTAATTCAAAACCAAAAGACCCCAGAACTACATAAAAAATGGATAAATGACATTAAACGAAATGTTAGGACAATAAGAAAATCTCTATATTGTTCTTTTGATCTTTTCAGCCACGTGTATTATTAAATGCCCCACGAAGCCCCATAGATCACGCAGTTGATCACAAAGAATGAACAAGTACCCTCAAGACATATTTTTGGGGGAAATGTCGGTAGCTCTGTGTCCAGCAAGCAATAGCTGCTGCAGATGATTGTTTTTCCATTTTTTTAGCCTTTCATTCTTGTTCATACTGTACGAAGCTGTTCTCCAACATTCAATAGGACATTTTATTATTACTTTTCACTGTAAATTTAAACTTTTTGTACTGGAAATTTCCATTTTTTTCTTTCAATTTTTACTGCCTACACGCATTGCCAGAAATTCTATAGAAAAATTAGCAATTGGAATTAGTATTATCGCGAAAATCTCTGTAGTGCCTTCCAAGAACGGAAATGGCATTGCCTGATTTCGGGGAGGGGCATCCCATGCTTCGGCTCTCCTATTGCAAGATAGCGGAAAATGGCTGCATTCTCCTGCTCAACACAAAAGGTTGTTAATTGGTGGTGGTGGGAGGAGTCAGTTCTCACACGGGGCAGCTGGTGTGGAAGTCCCTTACCAAAGCTTGTGACTCGGTATAAATCTTCGTTAGTTTTGTAGTGGATTCTGCTAGAAAGTTTGTTCCTTTTACTTCTGGGGTGAAGGATGAGGTGCGTCGTCCATTTTGTTCTGCTGGTGGTCGACAAGAAGCATCTGAGATGGTGGCTTAGTGTGGTTATAACGAAGTGAATTTCTCCGTCATTTTTATCCGCGCCGGGGTTCGAACCCGGGTCCCCTCATTCCGGAATAAGTTGCTCTACCAATTAAGCTACGCGGACGGTTTATTCTGATTCCTATCTGCTTTTATGTCGTGTGCGTCCTTCTGGCAGGTACGTCACATCTCCTGGTACGTTACATCATCTCCCCCTTATTTTTATTTTTTTTGTCGAAGTGCTGGAGAAGGGATTCTCTTATTTTACCTATCTCGCGATGTGGAAATAACATCACACCAATGCGAGATTTTGAACGGTCGGGTCATCCGGATAGTTCGGGCGCCATTATAACGAAGTGAATTTCTCCGTCATTTTTATCCGCGCCGGGGTTCGAACCCGGGTCCACTCAATCCGGAATAAGTTGCTCTACCAATTAAGCTACGCGGACATTGATTCTAATTGCTATCTGCCTTTATGTCGTGTGCGTCCTTCTGGCAGGTACGTCACATCTCCTGGTACGTTACATCATCTCCCCCTTATTTTTATTTTTTTGTCGAAGTGCTGGAGAAGGGATTCTCTTATTTTACCTATCTCGCGATGTGGAAATAACATCACACCAATGCGAGATTTTGAACGGTCGGGTCATCCGGATAGTTCGGGCGCCATTATAACGAAGTGAATTTCTCCGTCATTTTTATCCGCGCCGGAGTTCGAACCCGGGTCCACTCAATCCGGAATAAGTTGCTCTACCAATTAAGCTACGCGGACATTGATTCTAATTGCTATCTGCCTTTATGTCGTGTGCGTCCTTCTGGCAGGTACGTCACATCTCCTGGTACGTTACATCATCTCCCCCTTATTTTTCTTTTCTTTCGAAGTGCTGCTCATATTTTTCCTATCTCGCGGTGTGGAAATAACATCACACCAATGCGAGATTTTGAACGGTCGGGTCATCCGGGTAGTTCGGGCGCCATTATAACGAAGTAAATTTCTCCGTCATTTTCGGTCTACGCCGGGATTCGAACCCGAGTACGCTTATTCCGGAGCAAGCAGCTCTACCAACTGAGCTACGCAGACATGTATTCTGATTCCTATCTGCCTTTATGTCATGTGCGTCCTGCTGGCAGGTACGTCACATCTCCCCCCCCCCCGAAAGAGGGCCGGGGGCATGGCCCACGGGTCAGCCGTGACCATGAATCGTTGTAGGCAGACAACCACTGAAGAACGTGCACTTGAGAACTCCCCGTCAATCTGGTGTGTGGATTGCAACGTCACACACATTTATTTTTCGAAGCACTGGAGAAGGGATTCTCTGATTTTTCCTATCTCGCGGTGTGGAAATAACATCACACCAATGCGAGATTTTGAACGGTCGGGTCATCCGGATAGTTCGGGCGCCAATTATAACGAAGTGAATTTCTCCGTCATTTTTATCCGCGCCGGGGTTCGAACCCGGGTCCACTCATTCCGGAATAAGTTGCTCTACCAATTAAGCTACGCGGACGGTTTATTCTGATTCCTATCTGCTTTTATGTCGTGTGCGTCCTTCTGGCAGGTACGTCACATCTCCTGGTACGTTACATGGTCTGTAAAGCAAATTGTGTTCCCCGAATTAAGTTCTTTTTCTGACGACAGAAATATTCTGTCTGCATTTTCCTCGTTGTATAATTTAAGTTACACTAAAAAACGAGGAACTGTAATATACACCAGTTATGTAGAAAACAATAAAACCACACTAATAATCCGATTTATTGCTGTAGGAATATATAAATAAGCGTTTTCAAGCTTTTTTCAAGGAAGTTAGACAGAAACTGCAATCTGAATAATAGAACGCTTTAACAATTTGAACGTGGTAACTGGACGTGACAATAAATATATACTATATTCATTTAAAGATACGGGTATCACGTGGTGGTGCTTGCCGTATCCTGATTGAGAGAAGGCGCTACCTGAAGAACTGGCTCCAAAATTTGGGGCAACTCGAGTGAGACGCTGTCATTGCAAGTATATTTGTTGGTAATAATCTCCAAGGCTGTACATTTGGGGTAGAGTAAGTAGCTAATTTATTTATATCATCGCGCATAGGAGAAGCGGGCTTGAATTTGACTTCTCTGGATAGGGCCGTGGTTAATTTACCGTACTTTGTGCCCCATTTATGCTCGTTGACTCTGATTCCAAACGAACGCTTGGTCGTTTCAATGTAAATAGTATCGTTTAGAGCCTTCCGGATATCGTGGGAGGATCACACAAACAACTGCTTCGCTGGAAAGAGGTGGGTTTTCAGTATTTCTCTTTAGCATAGTAGATAAAGATACGGGAGACATTATGCGGACACCGTAGCTCAACTTCTTGATGGCATTCTTTAGTTTGTAAGACACATTTGGTACGTAGGGAATAGAGCTTAAATAACGAAGCTGCGGCACAGGAAGAATAGAAAATTTCACCCGGGCTTTTTGGAGGAAGTTATGTATCTGATTCAATGAATATCCTGCATCAGTGGCCAATATATATATTTCTGCGCCAATAAATCGGATTACGAGTATAGTTGAGTTACGCTATTTCATTATGTTCAAATATTTCTATATAGCGCTCCACGCTCGGATTATTCATAGAAATGTCAAAGGAAAAATGACGGCGCCACAACACTTTTAAAAGTAATGGGCAAATACAGAACATCAGCGAGTTTCCACCAGAAAGCTAGTTTGCTTGCGAAGAGGAGGCGAATTTGCGCATCAAACAATTTATACGTGAAAACGTTGAACATGCATTGATCAGAACTTTAAAAGTGACAAACTTTCTTTTTTAGATTAACCGTTTTAGGTTTTCTTTTGAATGCGTATGAATTCACCAAAGTAACTCCATATAAAATTTGTTCATAGCTAAGAAAAAAACTCTGGCCTTCCATACTAGCTGTTGCTGAAACTAGTACAAATCTTAATCAAGAGCAGGGGCGTCGGCTAGGCTTCGAAATCTGGATGGGCGACGGGTGGGGCAAGTTTGATGGCAACTTTATTACAAAACACTGAAATAATTTGTTCTCCTTTATCTACGGGCTGCAAAGGTATTCGTGCAATCCCCACCGCCTCCTGGATACATATTCATTAATTTTGGAAATGTCCTGAAATTTTTCCATTTTTTGAAATGCGTAAGAATCTAAAGTTTAGAGTCATTTTTTTTTTTTGTTTATGTTTCGTCCACCCATTTCTAATAAAATTAGTAAAACCTACATACCCGCATAATAAACATAACACACTTTCACCAGCAACACGCGGTGATTAAAAGAAAATTTCATGCCTAAGAGAAAGGTCATGAAGTAAGTGTTTTCGTGTATTAGGGTTGAGGGGAACGCAGAATAAGGTAGTATGATCAACTTGCCCATTTTCGCTCAACGCTTAAAGTCAGTATGATTCCAACACGCAGACAATACCTTTTCCCTCTTTAACTCCTTCCCTTAAAGCCAGCAAGCCGTCCGGTGGCCCCCGCACGGGGATAACTGGTTTTCCAGTTATTTGGGGAGCGGCGCCCCCACGACCCGAGCTGACCTTTTGACTGGTCAACATCTGATGTCATGCCACCGCTTGATTTTTATTTTGGTGCTATTGGTGTTTGCAGGGACGGCTGTTCATCCAGCTGTTGGGGAGTCGCGGCCCCACGATCCCGAGCTGGTCTTGTGTCTCGCTTTTTTGTTTTTATTTATTTTCTCCACTGGCTAGTTGCCCGTGTTGTATTCTCTACCTCATCGCTACCACGTTATGTACTAACACCCCGGTCTTGTGGTTTTGTTACCCTCCACCACTAACTGATTTATATTAACCGCTCAGTTCGTAGGTTGCTGAGATTCTGTTTAGGTTCCCTTCCAGGATTTGTCTTCTTTGGATTTCTTTTTTTTCCTTTTAACTGGTTTGGGTGCTAGACCTACCTGCATGTTTGCCGCGTGCGGAGACCCGTGAGGCGGAAATGGGATGTCTGGCGGCTGAGGTCGCAGGAGACCGGATAAGTGCCTCCTGTGTACCAACACTCCTCTTCGACCCCGGGTTCGCTGTAAACGGGAGGCTAGAGACTAACCCACCTCTAGTCAGAAGTCTTGTACCAAGTTGTGTACAGGGCTTTAGCGGCTTTTTGTCGTATAGCACGGCAGGGTAAGCCCGGGGGCTGTGGGATCATGCCAAAGGCGTTGGCATGACGGTACCCGGAGGCCGAAGTGTCCGCCGAGTGCGTGTGATCACAGCCAACGGACTATATCTGCAACGTATAAGCTCCAGAACTGTGTCCAGCGTCATTTTCTTGACTTGCAGACCTCCAGTTCTCCCTCGTAGGGCTCGGTGGTGGGTGGAGTAGTTTGCAGACGAATCCTCTTCCTTTTTTCCATGGGTAAAAACAAAAAGAAAAACTCCAAATTTAAGTCGCCTGAGAAAATGATTATTGACAATGACTCTCCTTCGTCTTCTCAACCTACCAAGTCTCATACCCTTAAACGGTCTTTAGACCTTGACCTGGACCAAGAATGTGGAACCTCTTCTTCGGCGGCTGTACCAGTCGCTCCGAAGCGTCGTCTCCCCTCAATTGCTGTGACTACGCATGCTACTCACTTGCTTGTAGAATCCATCGATCCGCATGAGAGACTGTCCACCAGATCTCCCTTTTTCATTTCTAAAGCTTTGGACGCTGCGGTTGGCTCCTTGAAGTCTGTGAGGAAGCTTCGCTCTGGGGACCTGCTTGTCCAAACTTGCAGTGTTTCTCAGAGTAACACTTTTCTAAACCTCACTAGTCTTCAAGGCATTTCTGTAAAAGTGACACCTCACCCGTTTCTTAACACCTCTCGGGGTGTTATTTCGGAGTTTGATCTCTTGCCATGCAGTGAAGACGAATTCGTGACTGAACTTGCTGATCAAGGTGTTATTGCTGCACGTCGTATGATGTTCCGGCGTGATGGTTCCATGATTAAGTCAAAAAATGTCATCTTGACTTTTAACTCCCCGAAAGTTCCGACCGAAATCAAGGCTGGCTGGCTACTTGGTCTGTGGAGTTCGCCCGTACATTCCCAGTCCTCTGCGCTGTTTCAGGTGCCAGAGGTACGGGCATTCACAACGTTTCTGTAAGAGTTCCGCGCGTTGCGCAAATTGTGGCTCCAGTGAACATGACGGGGAAG
Organism: Macrothele yani; assembly: GCA_039090855.1. Lineage (NCBI taxonomy): Eukaryota > Metazoa > Arthropoda > Arachnida > Araneae > Macrothelidae > Macrothele > Macrothele yani. The sequence continues at coordinate 23,992,285 of CM077006.1, read as the reverse complement.
GTTGCACTTCTGCGGCCTGTTGTGTTAACTGCGGTGAGGCTCATGCAGCTTACTCCCGCAACTGTATGAAATGGAAGGACGAGATGGCGATCCAGCGCCTCAAGACCCTGGAAGGCCTCTCGTACCCTGCTGCCAAGGCCAAGTTGGGTATACCCACCACCCGACAGCGTACTTTTGCCGCAGTAGTTCAGTCTCTGCCACAACCCGTGCAGCCCTTTGTTCCGCGCCCTGTAGCTCTCGCCGCCCTTGCCAAGCGATCTACAGCTGACCAATCGACACAGGTGTTTTTCCCCGAGCTCGAGATTTTTCGACTACCTGATTCTGGGCCTTCTCTTTTGCAGCCGACCCTCTCTTCCAGTTTAAAGCAGAAAGCCTGCACGTGCGGACGACCCGGCCCTCAATCCGCAAAGGTGTGCAGTGTCCATCCAACTGTCTCGGCCTCAGCGAGGTCCCCACCCTCAACCAACATTATAGAGGAACATAGGGGGGAGGAGAGTGACAGTTCGTCCCCAGCCTCAAACAACATTGCAGAGGAACATGGGGGGAAGAGAGTGACAGTTCGTCCCCGCCCTCTGCCAGCATTGCAGAGGAGTGTGGGGGAGGAGAGTGACTCATCCTTTGTGTAGTTGTGTTTAAAAAAAAATATAATTATAATAGTAAATTAATAAATTTTTATATAAACCTAATTAACTACCTTGTCTTCACAGCTTTCATCATACTCTTTTTCAACTTTTACCAAGCCTGTCTGCTCTTAATCATTTTCCACGTTTTTAAAAATCTGTGGCTGATAGTTCTTTGTCTGGCGCTCTTTGGCCAAACCTGGCCCTTGCGCCAATAAAAATCCAACAACCAACCAACCAACCGTCCGGTGGCAGAGTGGTCTAAGCGATGGCTTCTGATAATTCTTCCGAGATGGGTCCGGGTTCGAATCCCTGTGGGGCATGGATGTTGTGTTTGTCTTGCGGCGCTGGCTCTCTCCCTTACCTGGAGTCAGTGGCCCTAAATTAGGGACGGACGACTGCTTATAGCCCACTGATTTGCTCACGGTGGTCGTTAAACGTCAAAAAAAAAAAAAAATAAATAAATAAAAGCCAGCAACCTTGTCTTGCACTCATCTCTTGCAAAGTAGTCGTCAGCTACGACCTGCCCCCTCATTACCCAAGGGGGTTGCTTAAGAACGCTGGTAGCCTTATGTTCATTAGTAACTTTAGTCTTCAGCTATGAGCTGGAAACTAAAGCTGCCAGCTCATTGCTCTGGCTCATTTTCCCCTTTACGCATTAGTAAAGCTACCAGCTCATTTGTACCTTTATTCATTGGTAGCTTTAGTCTCCAGCTGTGAGTTGGAGACTAAAGCTATCAGCTCATTGCTTTGCTGTTTGTTTGTGCTTCAGCTCATGCTCCTTGCTCTGGCTAGTAGCGCAAACAAACAGCAGAGGAATTTACTAATGACTCAATGAATTCTTGTTTGTGCTACAGCTCATGCTCCTTGCTCTGGCTAGTAGCGCAAACAAACAGCAGAGGAATTTACTAATGACTCAATGAATTCATATTCACCCTCTTCATCCCTGGTCATACTAACTTGAAAAAAAAGGCTCAAATTTAGAATTTAGAAGAGTGGAGAACAACTGAATTTTCATGGCCCTGCGGATGGTATGTTGATAACCTTTCTACTGAGAGAGAAAAACGCACTTTCTGGGGTGGGGGAAATAAGTAGGGCTACACGGCGAAAAACACGGGAGTAATTATTCTTTGGAAAATTCCATATTATATTTTAAAGTTAAAAAAATTGACACATTTTGAACTGGGTGGGCGGCAGGGTGGGCAAAAGCCCATCCTCGCATCCCCTTGGAGACGTCCCTGATCAAAAGCAGTGTGCGGTTATATGTACGAGAGTTGTACCGAAAGTAATGCAAAAGTGGGCATCACTTTTTTATTAACTGACAGAGGTCGTTCAAGTTGCACATGTTGTTAGAGCAACTTCTTCTCTATACAAAGGTACTACTCAACATACTCACCATCAAAAGCGATGCATTTGCACCATCGTCGAACCCAACTCTCGAATCCTCTTTGAGAAAATTCAGGTGTGGACTGTTGCATCCACTTCTTCGTAGCCACTTTCACCTCGTCCGTGTTATCACATCCTTGTCCCCGGAGACTGTCCTTCATTGGACCGAACAGGTGGAAGTAATAGGGCGCCAGATCTGGGCTGCACGATGGATGGGGAAACACCTACCAGCCTAATTTGCTGATCGCCTGATTTGTTGCCAAAGATGTGTGTGGTCTCGCATTGTCACGGTGAATATGGATCCTTTTCAGATTCTTGTTCGGTCTCTTCATCATTATGGCTTCTCTAAGCTTCTTGAGTGTCTGAATGTACCGCTCGCTGGTCACGGTACGGCCACGTTCCAGAAAATCAAGGAGAATGACATCCCTGTCATCCCCAAAACAGTCACCGTGAGTTTCTGTGTTGATCGCTGGCTCTTGAACTTCTTAGGTCTTAGTGAAGAGGTGTGACGCCATTCCATGGATTGATTCTTCGTTTCCGGATCGTAGAGGTACGCCCACGTGTCATCCCCTTCTGTCATCAGATCGAAAAAAACGTGTCTTCATTGGCTTCAAACGCATCCAATAGATCAGAGCATATTTCCACCCTTCTGTCCTTTAAATCGGGTGTCAACTGCCAAGGTAACCACTTTGCGCACACTTTCCGATACCTTAAGGCTCTACGAGACCCGCCATCTTGTATTGCTGCCTTCTCTTATTAACCAACAGGCAAGCGTATTTCACAAATTGCTCGGGCAATTTTGCACATTTTGGTGGCTAACGCAAGATATATGATAAATAAAGAGTTCCCTGGTTTCAGAATTTTTTATTGGCCTTTCCCTTCATTTTTTATCTGCAGCGAAAGTTGTACCAAGGTGTCTTCCATAGTTTTATTAATTAATACAAAATCCTTAAATTGTCCAAAATGAAAATCTGAAACCAGGGAACTCTTTATTTATCACATATCTTGCGTTAGCCACAAACGGTGTTCCAAAATGTGCAAAATTGCCCGAGCAATTTGTGAAATACGCTTGCCCGTTGGTTAATAAGAGAAGGCAGCAATACAAGATGGCGGGTCTCGTAGAGCCTTAATTCTTACACCATCTTCTGTATATCATTGCGACCACAGTCCAGTTGTGCAAAAAGCTCACGGATTGTGACTCGTCTCCCCGCGCTAATCAATTCATCCACTCCATGACAATTCGGGTCAGTGATCACAGATGATGGTCTCCTACTGCATGGTTTGTCTTCAATGCTGATTTTCCCCTTCTTTAAACTTCTTCATCCATCTGTGCACTTTGCTCTTGTCAATGGTGTCATCTTCGTAAACATTCTGTGGATGTCGGATAGCCTGCACCCTCCCTTCGTCAAGAACTCAATGACGGCACGTTGCTTCTGCTTGGAATCCGTTATTTACCTGTAATGAAGAAGAAAGGCTACTACAGAGGAAGAGTTACTCTAATAAGATGTGCAATTTGAACGACCTCTGTCAGTTAATAAAAAGGTTATGCCCACTTTTGCATTACTTTCGGTATAGCCCTCTTGTAAGCTTTGTTCAGAACTCGCAAGCTCAACTGTCGATGCGCCGCCCCGGTGATGCAGTGGTCTAAGCGCTGGCTTGTGATCATTCGTCCGTGAGGAGTCCGGGTTTGAATCCCGGTGAGGCATGGATGTTGTGTTTGTCTTACGGCCCTGGCTCTCTCCCTTCCCTGGAACCAGTGGCCCTAAATTAGGGACCGGCGACTGCTTATAGCCCATTGAGTCGCTCACGGTGGTCGTTAACCCTTCAATCCAAAAAATCCAACTGTCGATGCGGAATAAAAATGCAGTGAAATTAAGAGTGGAGTGAGACACTCATTGCTCGGCGCACCATCGGCTGTGAGCTTACAAGTGCGTGGTAGCTTTGAAGATCTTCGGAGTCATAAATTTTGTTTCTGTACTTAATCATCCTTTACATGCACCCAATAAGTTTTAACTCTGTCTCCTAATTATTTTCTGTAAACTATCTAGCCGAAGAGTAATCTGGAAGCAAGATTAAGCATCAGGAAAGATATTTACAAAGGGTAAATAATTTATCCGCAGTTTCTCCTTCAAGTAATGACTTTGATTTGCAGTCTGATAAGAGAAGAAGAATAACTCGCCACTGACGCCCAGTTCTGAGCAATTTAAATTTCATACTTCGAAAGGGACAAGTTGTTTCTAAGTCAACGAATTGAGCTCCGTAATTAATTAGAGGTCGTCAGAATCATACGAAAGCAGGGATGAAAAGCAAAGCGCTTTAAAACATATTGTGCATTTGGTGCTCTGGTCGATGACCCGGTATCACAACTTTTGCATATCCCCTCCTTCGTGTACCTCATTCACCGTCCCCTATGGCTTACACTAATGAGCAGTTCGAGCGTAATTGAGTTCGTCAAGCTTCCTGCCGCTAATTACGACTGGGAAGGATAATTACAATTAACCGCTGCTCTTTTAATTATTATGAAGACAGCCTGACCGGCTGCATCACGATGTAGTACGAATTACTTTTTTTTATATTATCACACAGATTAAACTGTCCAAAGTAGAGATATGTGAAGGAGATACAATATAAGCATCAGATCTGACACTGTTTTGTTCTCAGTGGCAGGAAATTTTTCAATCAATATTATTCATTAAGTAGGCGGTTTTAACGGACTGCACGGCCTTTTGTCGGCACGTGAGGATGATCGCTAAGTCGTAGATAAGAACAGAGCGGAAAAGGAAAAGAGGCAAGTTAATTCGGTTAGGTTTGAAGGGACCGTCGGTGGCACACCTTCTCCGACACTTGTTCAATATACGTCGGATAATCTTTTCTTTTTTTTTTATATCCTCCGTTTCCGAAGAAGGCGAAGATGACTAACGGTGGAGAAAAATGAACTTCGCCCTCCTGCGGATCAAATTCAATCAGTAAAACAACGTGTCGTTTTGAGGGCGGAAGAAAAAAAAATTAACTTCCGTACATGCGACGCAATTTTTCTCATTTACGTCGCCGCAAAACAGGTGGAAATTAACGATGCTGATAATGATGGAACATAAAATTTGAAAAATTAGTCAAAACAGTTGCGAAGTTTAACAAAGAAAGCAAATAATTGACTCGCTAAGTATGCGCATAATTAACGAAAAATTCTTAAAATTACTGCTCTACAGATTTCCCAGTTTTTATTATGTGCAAGGGTTAAGACATAAACAGCCTATTATGCCAATATCGAGGAATAACAACAACCTCGTCGGTAGAAAACAGATAACACATATTATATAGGGACTGAGTGGACCAGTTATTATGTACACCCTCATGCTATTATTTGTATGGAAAGGTACTCTCATAATCAGTACAATACATTAAACATTAGTTTTCCCACGAAGAATTCTGATGTGCACTGAGTGGCCACTTTATTAGATGTACCTCATATTATGTCTATGGAAAGTAACACTCATAGTCACCGTAACATTTTAAATAACAGTTTTCCGGTGAGGCACGAATGTTGTGTTTGTCTTAGAGGCCGTCCATGAAGTACGTCCGAGATTACAGGGGGAGGGGGTAGGAGGTTTAGTAATTCGGACGTCCAGAGACAAAAATATAGTGTATATAGTGGATGATATTTTTTCGTTTGTTTTGTCTTTTTCTTCTTTTGATAGTTAAAAAATGGTAGGAAGTATTTCAGATTTCTGATGATATTTAGTTAAATCACAATATTAAGTTCTCGTATTTGTACTTCCAAATCTATCTTGTTTGGTAGATGGTATGATCAGGAGTGTTGTAACCTTGAATGCGTGTGTTGATTTGTAGATCTTTATTTCTGAATGATAAAGTTCGGGTAGTATTTGGGAATAAATTAATGCCTACATAATAATTGTTTTCTGAAGAAAAAATGCAAATATGTGGAAAATTCCTTTAAATAATTACATGTTTTCTTTCTGTTTCTCAAGGAACTTCTAAAAGCAGTCGTCAAAAAAGAAGGGGGAGGGGGGGTGCAGGGACTTGGAGTACTTTTTAGAGGGGGAGGTGTTAACAATCGGACAAAATGTGACATGGGGGGGGGGGGCAGTCTAAAAATAGTAAAAAATAACGGACGTATTTTATGGACGGCCCCTTACGGCACTAGCTCTTTCTCTGCCCTGGAACCAGTGGCCCTAAATTAGGGACGGGCGAATGTTTATATACCATCGATTTGCTCACGGTAGTGGTTAAGCTTCCAATAAAAAAAAAGTTTCCACAAGAGGAATTCTGATGTACACTGAATGGCCACTTTATTAGGCACATCCTTATGCTATATCTATGAAAGAAACACTCAAAGTCAGTGTGGCATCTTTAATAACAGTTTCCCCAGGAGGAATATTAATGTACACTGAGTGTCCACTTTATTAGGTACACTTTCATATTATGTCTGTGGAAAGGATCACTCATCCTCAGTGTGACATTCTAAATAAGTTACCCCAGGAGGAATATTAATGTACACTATGTGGCCACTTTATTAGGTGCACACTTATAAATTGTCTATGGAAGAAACACTCATAGTCAGTGTGACATTCTAAATATAACAGGTTCCCAAGGAAGAATATTAATGTACACTGATTTCCCACTTTATTAGGTACACACCATCCAAAGTGAAAATCTTCTAAATACGTGGCGTCAGTGTATAAACAAATACATCGCTCTTTCCACGTTTTACCAAAACACAGCAACCGAAAAATTGTTATTCTGTCACCGTGGTGTAAGGCAAACGCGCGTGGCTAGATATCGAGAGATTCGGAATTCAATTAATTTCAGTTGCAATATGTTGGTAAAACGTAGAAAGAGCGATGTATTTGTTTATACACACTCATGTTGTGTCTATGAAAGAAACACATAATCAGTGTGACACTCTAAATAACAGGTTCCCCAGGAGGAATATCAATGTACACCGAGTGGCCACTCACTTTATTAGGTACACTCTAATATTATGTCTATGGAAGAAACACTCATAGTAAGTGTGACATTTTAAATAACAGTTTCCACTGGAAGAATTCTAATGTACACTTTGTGGCTACTTTATTAGGTTCACCCTCATTATGTTTATGGAGAGGAATACTCGTAGTCAGTGTAATATTTTAAGTAAGTTTCCTTATAAGGAATTCTAATGGCCACTATGTTTCATACATTCTGATATTAAAGGGATAACGCATCGGTATTTAACATTTTAGAGAAAATGTCAGCGTTGGTAAAATGTACAAGTTGTTAAGGGAAGTAATGTTGCGTTCAGTAGAAAAGTACTTAACCAAGAAGTAACGAAATTTACGCAAGAAACAAACTTAATTGTCAAATTAGATGTATACATTAAAACACGCTTTCTTTCTAGCATGAAAATTCTATAGCCGTCGTCCCAGTTCCCGAGTGGTCAGAGGAGTAGGTTTCTTGTGAGACGTCTGAGCTGGGTTGGAGTCTCGGAAGGGGATGGGTGTGCTTTTGTCTAATGGCGCCGGCTCTGTCCCATCCCTGGAATTAGTTGTCCCAAGTTTGCTTCGTGAAATGCCTTTAAGAGTTCCTCATAGTTGTAGTTAAATGCCGAAACGAAAACAAAAGTCCATAAATTCTGTTTGACAGTAGAAACATTTTAATCATGCGTACTTAGAGAAATTTTTCGGGTGTGGGGATTTAAAAGCCTCCGCGCGAGAGAGATCAGATCTAAGTGCTAAAAGTTGTTGTCTGTCCTCGACTTAGTTCTCGGGAAGGAGAGAGCCAACGCCGTAACACAGGCACCCTACCTATGACTTACACGGATTCGAATCCGGACTCTGCTTGTAAGGATAATCAGAAATCTTTGCATCTGACCACTCTACCACCGCACGACTCCAATACATATCTGATGCAATTAAAGTGCGAATGTTATGGGAAAAATGGAGATTACTTTTGGTAAAAGAAATGCATCAAAAAGACCCCAAAATGATTTCTTTTGAGTTATGCTTCTAAACATAGAGATACATCATGTCCTTGTCACATTTACGCCAAAAATCGGATTGTCATCTTCAAAATTTGTATAGAGATACATATCATGATAGACGCAAACAAACATTTCGAGGGAAAAGGAAATAATACAGCAGGGTTTTCTGGTGTAAAGTGCATGTCGGCATCATCTATAATTTCACTCTTGATTGTGCTACTGATGTATAATCTCACTTTAATCCCGACCCATATACACACTTGATATGCTGAAGTTATTTGAAGTAAGTTATTTTTTTAGTAATTATTATTGCAGACTGTGGAGTTAGTGATTCTGTAGTAAAAACGAAAAAGATCGAATTTTTTACGGTCCTAGAAGAAAGATTTTGCATCACAGTATCCGGAGTTCATCTGAAATGCCTTGATCGTCTTTTTTATTATTTTATTTTTGTTGTTGTTGTTTGTTTGAGGATTTAATGACCACCAGGGCTATAAGGAGACGCCCGTTCCTAATTTAGGGCCACTGGTTCCAGGAAAGGGAGAAAGAGCCAGTGCCGTAAGAGAAAACATTCATGTTTTATTGGGATTCGAACCTGGAGCCCCTCTCGGACGAAAGCCAGAGCTTAGACCACTGCTACATTGAGGCGGCCTTGATCGTCATTTCGGTAGTTGGGTGAAATAAAAGAAATGCTTTAAAAATAAGACTTTCAGCACCGATAAAGTGTTAAATGAAGGTACAGTGAGACTCCAATTTATAAGAACCAGTAGACCATTTTATGCAAATAGGGTGATACGTCATCCGTTGTTATGACGCTACTATAGAGAAAAAAACCTGACTATATAAGACTGTACAGAGGGTGGTTGGAACTGCAAATACCGGTGGCGATTACCTGACCTGTGGTAGGACGCACGTAGTCGGCGTTCTAGGCGAGTGGAAGTTAGCCAAATTTGCACTGCTATTCTGAAGATCGTATCAAGATAATTCCAAGAATTGGGTCAATTTAGGAAGATTACACATATTTGGGAACTGCGTTAAGTACTACTGGAAATGTTCTCAGAATGATGCTGAGGATTTTATGAAAACACAGATGAACGAACATTGCGTTTAGAATGTCTCAGCATCATTTCAAGACAGGGTTGTAGAAATGGTGAGGATATCAAACCTGTAATGAGGACTGTGCCAGTTCGGTGCTGATAATTGCATCAAGATAATGCTATTCAAGATGGAGGAAAAACCTTCTTTAACGATTAACATTAAAGCTAAGTTATGAACAAAGAAACCTCTTAACAGCCGTGAACGGACACCACAGTCTGTTCTGAACGGGAGCAAACGGACACCCTGTCTCTTGAAATTTCCCTTTGCTATTTTGGAGAGTAAGATAAGGACAAATAATATTGCTAATAGAACTGTGCCTCGGCCAAGATGGGCTGGATTACGGCTGGTATAATATAATCGTGTGCTTAAGTGAAAATAAGGGATTTCAGTTCAATTATATTTACCACAAATATGTATTTGGATAAAAATGCTATGCATTTAAACGTGAGTCTGTTTTCTTAATACATCTGGGAGCATGATATCCTTATTCTTTTTTCAACATGCTTCACGTTTTCAACTCTTTTTTGGATACGAGAAATTAGGTTGGTTATATTTGCTTACTTATTATTCATAATGCTAATTGTTAGAAGATTTTTAGCGTCAATAAAAACCTTATGTGCTAAGTGAAAAATGACTATTTCCAATTGCTGAAAACTTTGTTTTATAAAGGGTTGTTTACATAAGATTCCTCTAAAAGTGCAATAGAGTTCATAAAAACTGTAAGCCAAATTATTTCCAATAACTGTCCCAGCTGTTGTTCCAATATCATTTGGGTTCCTGATAATGTTGCATATATTTCCATAGTCCAATAAGTAGTCCCTTACGTCTTTCCCATCTAACGCAAGTTTCTGGACTCACTGAAGTCCTATTTCCAAACATTTTGTGAAATACATAACATGGGAGATAAAACAATGGTTGAGTGCCCTTGTCACTACTGAGTGGTGACAAGAACAGCCAGAGTGGTCACTACTTGGTGGTGATAAGACAACCAGAGTGGTCACTACTGGGTGGTAATAAGACAACCAGAGTGGTCACTACTGTGCGGTAATAAGACAGCCAGAGTGGTCACTACTGGGTGGTGATAAGACAACCAGAGTGGTCACTACTGGGTGGTAATAAGACAAACAGAGTGGTCACTACTGTGTGGTGACAAGACAGCCAGAGTGGTCACTACTTGGTGGTGATAAGACAACCAGAGTGGTCACTACTGTGTAGTGATAAGACAGCCAGAGTGGTCACTACTGGGTGGTGATAAGACAGCCAGAGTGGTAACTACTGGGTGGTGATAAGACAACCAGAGTGGTCACTACTGGGTGGTAATAAGACAAACAGAGTGGTCACTACTGGGTGGTAATAAGACAACCAGAGTGGTCACTACTGTGCGGTGATAAGACAGCCAGAGTGGTCACTACTGGGTGGTGATAAGACAACCAGAGTGGTCACTACTGGGTGGTAATAAGACAACCAGAGGGGTCACTACTGTGCGGTGATAAGACAGCCAGAGTGGTCACTACTGGGTGGTGATAAGACAGCCAGAGTGGTCACTACTGGGTGGTAATAAGACAACCAGAGTGGTCACTACTGTGCGGTGATAAGACAGCCAGAGTGGTCACTACTGGGTGGTGATAAGACAACCAGAGTGGTCACTACTGGGTGGTAATAAGACAACCAGAGTGGTCACTACTGGGTGGTAATAAGACAAACAGAGTAGTCACTACTGGGTGGTAATAAGACAACCAGAGTGGTCACTACTGTGCGGTGATAAGACAGCCAGAGTGGTCACTACTGGGTGGTGATAAGACAACCAGAGTGGTCACTACTGGGTGGTAATAAGACAACCAGAGGGGTCACTACTGTGTGGTGATAAGACAGCGAGAGTGGTCACTACTGGGTGGTGATAAGACAGCCAGAGTGGTCACTACTGGGTGTTGATAAGACAACCGGCAAGGAAAGGCTTTATCATGTTCTGTACTTCACAAAATCTTCGAAGCTTGGACTCCAATGAGTCCAGAAACTTGAGTTAGATGGGAAAGACTTAAGGGACTACTTTATTGGACTATGGAAATATATGCAACATTATCAGGAACCCAAATGATATTGGAACAACAACTGAGACAGTTATTGGAAATAATTTGGCTTATAGTTTTTACAAACCCTATCGAACTTTTAAAGGAATCTTATGAGAACAACACTTTATAAATAATTATTTTTTCAGTTGTAAATAGTAATTTTTAACTTGTTAAATAAGGTATCTATTGAAACCAAAAATCTTGTAACAATTAGCATTGTAAATGATAAATAAGCAAAATATTACCAACCTAGGGTTTGCAAGTCCAAAAAGAGTTGAAAACGTGAACGTGTTAAAAAGGCATAATGATGTCATGCTCCAAGATAGAAAATAAGGGAGTTAAAGTTTAGTACCGCGCGCGCAAAGCTGAAGATCCCATGTATATTTCAGACGCCCTCTGATGGCTGTGGTAGTGGTTGCTAGTGTCTTGAGTGTTGCCCTTTGGTGGTGGTATTCCTTGGTTGGGTCATTGTGGGCTCTGTTCCCGCATTGCGGAGCGCGCCTTAGCTAACTAACTGTGCAGTGACAATTTCACTGTCTAACATTTTCCTTTACTTCTTTCTCATAGCGTAACTTAGTCTGCTATTTCTGAGGGATGTTTAAGACCAAACATCAGACTTTGCTTTCCTGAAATCCTGTACATATTTAATCATTGTAATAAAATTGTCATAGTGAATTACTTCACCTATTTAGGAGTAACACTACAGCATAACTTAAAATGGGATCGACATATAGAACAAAATATTAATAAAATCTCTAGAAACGTAGGAGTAGTTAGCCGAGTACTTAATCTTACTTACAAAACCCTTAAATTGTTGTACTACACTTTCGTGCATACACACTTCTCATAAGATTCATTTAAAAGTTTGATAGAGTTTGTAAAAACTGTAAAACAAACTGTGCAATCGTGTTGGGAGCAGTGGACACGGGAAAACACCAAGACACGGCTGATTGGCTCTCGACGACCCAGACACACCACCAGCAGAGAGGACAGTGAGAGGTGCACGCACAGATGCAACGACGTCCTTGTCCAATATCCAGAGACATGTGGCGGCTATACAAGGGACTCCTGTGTCCGCCAGAACCATTTCCAGACGCCTGGCGGAGGCGAATCTGGACTCCCGACGGCCCTTACGTTTTCTGCCATTAACACCTAACCATCGTCGGCGTCGATTGCAGTGGTGTCAGCAACGTGGAACGCTACGGATAGTGTTCAGCGACGAATCCCGCTTCTGTATGGAAATGGAGGACCACCGTGTCAGATTATGGAGGGCCGAAGGTGAACGCTGCAATCCCAACGTAACTGTATAGCGGTAAACGTCCCGAAATGCCGGCGTGATGGTCTGGGGTGCCATTGCGTATGACAGCCGGACTTCCCTCGCAGTGATCTGAGGGACGTTACAGCCCAGCGCTACTTACAAGAAATCCTGCGGCCCCATGTGCTGTCTTTCCTGGCGGGGTGGCTGGGAGCCATTATGCAATAGAATAACGGCCGTCCGAACACGGCTCGGGTTTCCCCAGGACTATCTATATCATTCTTTGATGCTTCCGTGGCCTGCCAGATTGGCTGATCTCTCGCCCATGGAGCATGTGTGGGACCAGATGGGACGCCAGCTTTATCCATGTCCCAGTGTTCGTGATTTTAGAACGTCAGTTGCAAGAAGTGTAGGCTAATCTGTTCCAGGATAACATTCGGCGTCTCTTTGTTTTCATGCCTGACCGTGTCACCGGATGTATCGGAGCACGGGGCGGTCAGAATTGCCGCTGAACGGAATGTGTACCGTATGTCCGCGGGAAATTGTCCTGCTGCTGTGGTATTGTAATCACTTCTGTCCTTGATATGTACCATCTCACTACTAATATATCATTTCAATCCGACGCCTCCTCCTCCTTACTGAGCGGATTTTTATGACAATGAGTGTATTGAAAATGATCGGAAGACATTGCTGTTTACTAGAGCTACCCTGCTCAGAAGTTAAGGGAGCGTGAGATATCGGAAGGAAAATTATATGCGATTGACGTTGTTGAATGTAAAATATTGTTTCTATGTAACGTACAGTAGAATGTTCAATTATATGGGTAAGAAAAAGCACATTAGCCAATTTTTATGCGATATTATTTAACACATATGAGGTGATATTCTATAGAATAATATGCGCATCTGCACAAAAAGAAAAGATGAATTTTTGAAAGTGGTAACGGTTCTCTAGTAGGGTGTGTGGTCCCCTCGAACGGCTCAGTCTGCTGCACACCGGTGTGGCAGAGAACTGATGATGTTATCGAGGAGGTTTTGGGAGTATCTCCGCCATTCGTTAACAAACACAGTCTCCAGTTCACGAAGAGTCAAAGGAGGTGACGGAAGAGCTGCAGTGCGTGTGCTAGGTGCGTCATAGGCATTCTCAATTGGATTTAAGTCAGAGGAGCGTACTTGCTGGCCACTCTATACACACTATTCCCTCCTTTTGAAGTATGTTCCCAAGTAGCCGAGCTATACGAGTTTGAGCGTTATCGTCCATGAAAAGGAACGAATCACCGACGGCTGCAACATTCAGCATGAAAACAGACTGAGAATCTCGTCTATATACATCTGGGCTATCAGACTGTCGTTTCGGATGACGTACATGTTCGTATGTCCACCGATACTAGTGCCTGCCCAGACCATCAGTCCGTGCCCACCGTTATGTGATGTTTACTGCGCAAAAGCTGGGTTATTTCATGTGCCGGGATCCCTCCAGGTAAGAACTCGTCTATTGTCAGGCTCCAGATTGAATCTCGACTCGTCAGAGAAAAGAACTTGACTCCACGCGTCGTATTCCCAACCGCAATGTTCCTCAGCCCAGTTCCTACGGGCCGTACGGTGTCTTGTTGTTTTAGAGACACGTAGCATTGGTCTACATGCATAAAGGCCACCTTGATGAATGCGACTGCGGATAGTTTGAGTTGACAACCTGCGTACTGTAGACATGAAAAGCTCTCGCTGCAGCTGAGTAGCGTTTTTCCGCTTGTTCTGAATGGCGGTTAACAATACATAATAGTTATCCCTTTGCTGTAGTTGCTCGCGGACGGCCTTCACCGTGCCTTCTTTTAAAACTTCCCGTATCTTGGAATCGTTTGCACAGTCGGCAATGCCACTTTGTTACACTCCAATGGCTTCTGCTACCACTCGCTGTGTCTGAACTGCTTCTATCTTGCCAGTAGGTCTCCATGCCATTGATTCCGGTAAATCATGCTGTTGAGACATCGTTTGAACCGAATACTTTAAGAAACAAAATGTCTACGATAAACGCAGAAAAATAAGGGAACTTCTGGAAAACCTTTGTTTTTATCCGAAGCTGTGATTTATGTGTTCTGACGTCACATACGCTAATTTGTGTAAGGATATGCAGGATTCTGCTGTCTTCGTCGCACTCGACTTGCGTTGTTCACGTTTCGGTAAGATATCTCAAGAGTGGCTTGAATAATGTCCCCCAAATTCACATGCTTCTGTAATTGTTTTGAGCAGTGTAGATAATTCTGAGTGCTTTATGACGACTCCGATGGTAAAATTGCCGTAATGATAATAAGGATTTTATCGAAACAGTGCTGAAGATTATGCATTCACTGAGTTTTCCAGTCATACTCACGGATGCAACATTAGATAGACATGGAGGTGATCTCTAACTATCATGAGCATAGATGGAAGCGGGTCAACGGCTCACCGGGTCGACAATTTCTTGCGGGTCAAACGGTTCGGGTCAAGGTGTTTTTGACCCTATTTTGGCCCGGTTTTATTTCCGTTTTATTTTTGAATAGAAAAAAAAAATTCAAAGAAGCCTTCAGATGTCTTTTAACTAATACTTCACAGTTGCAGAGTATGATCCAGGAACTTGATAAGAAGGGTAAAGAAATGGGGATTAAAAATTAACTTTCGGATTACTAAACTTGATGTATTGGGTTGATGCATAAGTTCATGTCGTTTTGTTCACCGCACTACATGAATGTATTACATCAGAAGGGAAAACGGAATCAATCAACTATGTATCCCCATCCCCATTGTTTGCTATGGCGTCCCAACGTCTGGATAGGTCTACAACGCCAATCTTGAAAAAAATTGCAGGTTTTGCTGCGAAGAAATCACGGAAATTCTGGAGATCAACATCGTTGTTGAACGTTCTGCCATGGAGTGCATTCAACAGAGTTCGGAACAGGTGTTAGTCTGAAGGGGCGAGATTTGGGAATAGGCCGGATGTAGAAGGATTTCCCATTTCATGTCCCAATGGCCATTTTGGTCATGTTTGCACTGTGAGTGCGTGCGTTATCATGTTGGAAAAGGACACCGTGGCGCCGATGTGGCCGTTTCTGCTGAATTGCTCCATCTACATGGCGGAGTTGGGCACAATACAGTGCAGCGTTGATGGCCCGATTCCTCGGCAGCATTTTCCAGTGAATAATGCCATCCGTGTCCCACCAGACACACATGATCTTTACAGGATGAAGGTCTTGTTCTGGACGTGGTGAGGGCTTCTTGTTTGGGCTTAACCCTTCCCTCCGATGCCTGAAATGCACGTACAGGCACCACTTTTCATGTCCAGTAACAATACGTGACAGAAAGGGTTTGTGTTGTTGAGAACGTTAGCGATAACGGCCGAGCAAGGAACCACATATGGCAACATGCTGATTCTTGTTAGTTATTCTCCGTGAGAGTGTGAGGCACACATGATTCCAATTTCTGGAACTTTCCCATACGTTCCAGGTATCGCATCACTGTGGCCTGATCACAGTCCATCTCAGTGGCCAATTCGTGTGTGGTTTGCCGCAGATCCAAGTGGATGAGATGGTTCAAACAATCCTCATCAAAGTGAGATTGACAACCTAAACATGGAGAGTCGTTGAGGTCAAGATTGCCACCTCGGAACCGCTCAAACCATTTGTGGGCTGTCCTCGGAGCAATAGTATCATTCCCATACACAGAACAAGTTTGTCGAGTAGCCTCGGTGGCTGAGGATCCCTTGTAAAACACGTAGAGGAGCAGATACCTGAAAACCAAAAAAAAAAAAAAAAAAAAACATTAGCCACGGTGTCACACAACTCAATATGATTTAGATACACGATATTACTGCCTACATTTTGATATACAACTGGCCATCGGCACCGTCACTACTGACCTGGGAAACACTCGTGAAATAAAACGGCATCAGCCCAATACAAGGAATGAAGGTTTATCAATTGATGGGGAAAAGCTGGAGATAACCGATACCTAGATTTTCCTTGGGCAGAAGATTTCAAGCGACGTTCATATAGAAGAAAGTAATTGGCGCATAAAACATGATTGGAGAGTTTTTGGAAGAAACAATACAATTTTTAAGAGCAATATGTCCTTATGTCTTAAAAGAAAAGTGTTTAATCAATACATCCTTCCAGTGCTTACGTACGCAGCAGAGACATGGACCGTAACAAAAAAAGACATACACTGAAGAGCAATTGAATTAGAGATACCTGTCTAGTAACGTGTAGCACCACCTTTCGTCCTGATGACGGCGGCGATTCGTCTCGGCATGGACTCGACAAGACACCGGAAGCGTTGGAGAGATATACGGATCCACGACCTTTGAACGAGCTTTCACAGGGATCCCATTTCAGTCCACGTAAACTGTCCCCAGACGAGAATGCCACCCCCACCAGCTTGAAGAGTACCCTGCTGGCAAGAAGGATCCATCGCTTCATGTGGTTTGCGCCGTACTCGTATCCTGCAATCCGCATGTACCAACGTGAATCTCGACTCATCAGTCAAGACAACATTTTCCCACATGTCTAGGGTCCAGTGGCGATGTTCCCGTGCTCATGCTAATCTTTGCACCCTGTGAGGTGCGGTCAGCAGCGGTACCCTCGTGGGACGATGTCTTCTGTACCCCATAGCGAGGAGATGGTTCTGGATGGTGTGGCTGCTTACACGTTTTTGTGCGCCAGCGTTAAATTGCCGAGTGATTTCTTGCACTGTGGCCCGTCTATCCGCTGTTGCAATGTGAGATAGCCGACGATGACTCCGCTCATCCACACGCTGTTGTCCACGGCAGTTTGCCCTTGCAGGAATGGTTTTACCGGATGCAATGTACTCACGGTACACCCGTGACACAGTGGCTCGTGAAAATCCCAGTGCCTGCACTACTTCCGAGATGGAGTGACCCAGTCGTCGGGCCCCGACAATTTGCCCACGATCAAATGCGCTTAGATCCTTCGTCTTACCCATACTGCGTCCGACTCTTACTGATTCCCGTCGCATCACTCCTTATATTGTCGGATCGCTGCATACATCATGTCGTTTCCGTTTACAGGGCCGCCCACAGCTCCACATTTGCATAACGCCAGCTGTTTCTAATTCAATTGCTCTTCAGTGTACAAAGACTGCAGATAAGTGAAAGAAGCATTGCGGGATGCATGCTTGGTGAAACCAAGGAAGGTAAAAAGCGGAGCTCGAGGATAAGGAAAACAAGAAGAATGGAAGGCATCTTGATCCGAGTAAAACCCCTGAAATGGCAATGGACTGGATATGTTGCCAGAAGAACGGACTACCGATGAACTACCAAGGGTTTTAGATTGGATTCCAAAGAGCAGGAAAAGACCCAGAGGAAGACCACGTGGGAGATGGGTGGATGGAGAAGACTGGCCCAAGACAGTCCATTGTTGAAGAAACTTGGAGAGACCCTCATCCAGCAGTGGACTGATAATGATTGACAATGATGATCATAATACATTCGAGTTTGTGGCTGAAAGCAGATTTGTCCGGATCGGGTTCGGGATCAAAAACTTTGACCCGTTTCCAACTCTGATCGTCAGAGCTTCTGTCACTAGGAGAACACAAATTCATGGAAGTTGTGAGCGTGTTTTATGATGGCCGTTGCCTCTTTTTACTTGCGAGCAAGGTACAAAAAAACCCTTCTTTCAAAGAGTTGACTTCCCCCTTTCCCCCCTCCCATGAGCGGAGATCTTAGTGCTTTGTATGTTTATGCATTTTTGATTAACAATGTACGTAATGTTTTCAGATCCTTTCAGAATGTGTGAGTTTGTTAATATCACAAAATAAGCGTTAACGAGAACTGAACCGCCCACTTTCCCTTTTACATTATCCATTTCTGAATCTGAGTCTCGCGATAACATCTAAGACTACAACCTCTTCAAAGCAAGCGCTTTATTTCGTGCTGTTTTACTGTTTAAATGACGCCATTGTAGGAGTTCCAATGAGTTTGTAAGATTACGTATTATTAGAACTGGGTAGCGTGGCGACGGTTTACACTAATTTTTGTTATTTATGGTAAATGTCCGCGATAATGAAGGACATCCGTATGCAAATCTGGAATGCTTAAGGTGGGTGGGTGGGGGAAGAAGACCTAAATGGGCATTTATCTGTGATTAAAAACGTTTTTCGTTATATTTCTTATTTACTGGAAAGCGGGAACTCTAAATTAGAGCAGTAGAGGTGATCCCAGTAGTGTGCTTATGAAGAGATGGTATCCCCGCGCACTACTTAAGCTGTTATTGAGCAGATGCGCGCACACTCCGCTCCGTCCTAATTGTCGCATTAATGCTTTGAGTGACGGAGCTGCCTTGGCGGGGTTAATCTTCTGATGATTGCAGCGCCAGTATTTCAGGTAGCGAAGAGGTCTCACGCTGAAAGCTTATCTACATAGATTTTCGACTGTGTAGACAGAAACGCTGAGCGGCGGTCTCGCTTGATGGAATTCGTCAGTTAACATAGCTGTCTTAGAGGGTTTCCCGTTTCCCCCTCTTCCTCACGTCTCTTACTCCCGCCTCTGCACTCGTGATAAATGACAAGGTATCTCGGATCTTAACTATCGTTCAACGATAGCGATATCTCGGCAAGTGGGAATTCGATGCCTTTCACAGTTACGCTCTTGTCGGGCATCCCATTAAAATTAATAAGGCCCATGTCGTGGTACGAGCAAAGGAGCGGCAAAATGCATTTTAATTGGCCGTATGCCATGCCGGGGAGGGTAAAAGGACTTCGTTTTGCCTCCTCTTTTCTGTGGGGAATTAATGTCACAATTCATTGTAGGAATTTACGCCATACTGAAGTTTATAATAGCTCCTGTATAAATATTTTTCTCGAGAAAACACCGCAGCTGCCATTAAGGGAGAATACGCTTCTTAGGATTAGTTGTCTCTCTAAATAAATAATGCCGTTCGTCATCATGAATTCTGGACTGAAATCCTTTCTCTTTGAACTGTTACAAAAGGAGTCGTTCGCTTTAAAAACGACTCGACAATCTCCTAGTTTAGTTTGATGCAGTGTGATGATAAAATCCTACTTTCGGAAATGTCGGAATTTCTTTGTTTAATAGCTTACGAACGAAGCCTACTAAGTTTTCAGTTGTTTCTCAGTATAGATACTCATTAGGGAGCGCGCTTTGAATAAAAACGAATAGAGCGAGGGAAGTAATATTTTTTTTTTCATATCCAATGTTTGCGCGAAGAACACGTTTTATGAAGCAATGCGAACATATGTTTTTCATATTCCTGTCAAAACAATTGGGAAGGGCATTAAGCCGAATTATCGGGATGCAAACAGAAAAAAAAAATCCTCTAGCCAATTACAAAAAAATTGTAAAATGCTTGAGAAATCATAGTCGCAGAAGTTGCGTGAAAAAAATATTTCAAAAATGTCGCTGCGTTCAAAGTGTTTTTGCCACGCATCAGTAGCTTTGCAATCGTTCGTCCGTGCTACGCTTTGTTTTTAAGCATGGGTAAGCCCCTGTGGCCGAGACGTACGAAGCGTCGGCTTCTAATAATTTGTCCGAAATGGGTGAGGATTCGAATCCCAGTTCAAGCATGGATGATGTGCCTGTCTAACGGCACTGGCTGTCTCCCTTCTCTGCAGCCAGTGACCCCAAATTACGGACGGGCTGTCACCTATACTCTAATTTAACTTTCCTTTTTAGTTTCGGTTATCTATGTAAACTTTAGTTCGTTCTCCTTACGCAATTTTCGAACTTAACGCCACATTTTCTCTCTCACGACTGAATATTTTGTGGCAACCTGAAATGAGGTCAGAAGTAGAATGATGGTATGAGCTCAACAGAGACAAGAAGGATGGTTGCGATGTATCGAGACTCTTCTTTTGTTAGAATTCAGCTAAGCTTGTTTGTAATTGATTTGAGAAGAGATTTTTTACGCGAGCTTTGATTAACTGGATGTTTAGAGTTTGTTTTTGTTCAGTTATTTTGCTTTGATTATCAAGGTAATGATTATCATGGTATTGATTATTATATTGATACCTTGATTATCATTATCAAGGTATTGATTATCATGCTTGTTTGATCATCGAAGCCTTGAATTAGTTTCAAGGTAATCTGAGTTGGAGATTATTTGGTAATACGAGCATGATACTATTCAGTTATTGAATAGTTTTCGATGAGGTGCTAACATACAATCATTTGTTGTATGTTAGCACATACAACAAATGATTGTATGTTAGCTGTTGGTATTAGGAGATTTCTGCCGATTGCGTCAGCTACTGTCTGTATTACTCAACTTCCTGTCGGTGTTGCATCATCCTACGTCTGTATTACTCAACTTCCTGTCGGTGTTGCATCATCCTACGTCTGTATTACTCAACTTCCTGTCGGTGTTGCATCATCCTACAGCGGCAGCTGTTGGCAGAGTTGTGGGAAGCGTGCGAGCGTCAGTTTGCTTCTGGTTTTCATGCTGAGAGGTGTTTTGTACGTATTTTCTATATAGAGAAAAATGGGCAACAAAGCGGAAGTAAGTGTAACTCAGAGGGCACAAATAATGTTTTTATGTCATGAAGGATACTCCGAACGTGACATAAGCAGAAAGGTGAATGTGAGGAAGACTGCTATTCATAATACAATCATGCAATATCGAGATACAGGTGAATTTAGCGACCGAACGAGAAATGGACATCTAAGGAACACTACCCCAAGTGATTACAATACTATAAGGGCAATAGTTATGTGTTCTCTGAGGAGTTCGTGCAAGGAAATCAAGGCCTTTCTACATTCCAAAAGGTCTGATATTAGTATCAGCACTGTTTCCCGACGTCTTAGCAAAGATTTTGGATTAAAGTCTTATAAACCTGCATATAAACCTAGACTAACCCATGTCATGAAAAAGAAGAGACTCCAGTTTGGGATGCGTCATCAATCGTGGACTGCTGAAAAGCGGAGCCATCTTCTTTTTTTCCGATGAATCAACTGTGCGTCAATTTGAATCACGTGAAGCACATGTTCGACGACCAAAAGGCAAAAGGTTAGATTAAAAATACACCGTTAAGACCGTGAGACATCCACCTAGTCAGTTGATATGGGGTGCTATGTCATCATCCGGTACTGCTTCGTTCTTCTTTTTTTTTTTTTTTTTTTGCCGTCAGGAACTACCAATGATGGTCTTTTTTATGTGGAAATGTTACGCGAGAAGCTGTTAACTCATATGCAAGTGCACAGATGCACAATCTTTATGCATGATGGTGCTCCATGCCGTAGATCAAAGGCAGTAAAGGACTCCCTGCAGAGGAAAAACATAACTGTGCTTGACTGGCCTGGTAATAGTCCCGACCTTAACCCCATCAAAAATTTGTGAACCATTTTAAAAGACAAGGAAGCAGAAGAACAGCCATCGAATTCCCAAGCTTTGATTGACGCCATAAAGTACGCGTGGTGCAAAGACATTTCTAATGACTACTGCAAATCCCTCATTGAGAGTATGCCACATCATATTCTGTCCGTTATAAAAAACCAAACAAAGGTGGCTAACCAAAGTACTGATTTTGGTCTTTTTGTGTTCTAAAGAATGTAAGTGCTCATCTGTGGAGTCATTTTTTTCAAATATCTTAGACTAGTGAATAGTTGTTTCTTTGAAAATCTTAATTTTCAATAAGTTGACAGGTGTGTCTTAAACTTTTGCAAATTACTGTACATCCCTGAGATGGAATAAAAGGTTGAATTTGTTAGTCCACTTGCTTTCACTGAATCTCTGGACACATTCTTGAAGTGTGATTTCTATGTTTTGTTAAGGACTTTTGCTACTACGAAGTTAATTAAAACTATCTTGAGTATCACGTAAATGCTACGGAACGTTGCAGTCAAAGTCTCGTTCTTATTCACATAATGTTGATGTTCTGGGAAAGCATAAGCAATTAGCTAAATTATTCAATCTAACATTTCAAGAACACCACCGGTCTACTGCTTCAAGCCCATTGTGTTGCTCACAGTGGCTGTCAAATCCCCAACCAAACAAAAAATCGTTGGCTGATCGTGCCACTTGTATTAATACAGGAGGAATGTACTTCGAATAAATATGAAGACATACAAAGAACTGTGACATCAGCTCTTCACTCCATACCAAAAGATGAACCCAGCAAATCTTTTCTGTCGTTGGCTGATCTTGCCACGTCTTGTATTAACACAGGAGGAATGTACTTCGAATAAACATGAAGACATACAAGAACTGTGACATCAGCTCTTCACTCCATACCAAAAGATGACCTCTGCAAGTCCTTTCTTTTGTTGGCTGATCGTGACACTTCTTGTATTAACACAGGAGGAATGTACTTCGAATAAATATGAAGACATACAAAGAACTGTGACATCAGCTCTTCACTCCATACCAAAAGATGGCTTCTGAAAGTCCTTCCTTTCGTTGGCTGATCGCGCCACTTCGTATTAGTTCACGTGAGTTTTCCTGCTTTTACATTTTGTTGTAATTTAGTCTGAGTACTTAGTTGCCGCAGTGTATAGTTTGCGGTGTGCCTATTTAATAGATGGGCGGAAAATTTGGAGGTATGCTGCGTCTTAATGTGTTTACTGTAGTACAGAAAACTCCTCCTGCTTTTAAGAAAGGTTTAAATTTCTTTTCCGAAACACCACTGGTAAATGCTGCTGCATGTAAAATGTCTTCACTTTATTAGTTGTATCTTCTTGAAAAGTATTTCGCGAGCTGATTTAAAACACAGAAACTAAATTCGCGATTTCTTGAATAAAAAGCATATTTAATGAGTTGATTGCTTGTTAAGGTCTTTTATTGACTTGAGTATTTCAAATTAATGCCGCTTAACGGTACGTCAGATGTTTCCTTTAATTTATTCTTCGATTAAACATTAATTTAGCCTTTTGTGAAAACCGAAAAGTTTAGAGTTGGTGTATCTTTATGTTGAAAAGAAGTTCGAAGAGGAAAGCGTGCGAAAGAGAAGAAAGGGAACGCATGACTAGGCAAGCGCAAAGCTTGTTGCTTCATTTCTCAAACATATGTGAGGACCGCAAGGAAATTAAACACGGGGACGGCGGCGTGCTAAATTTTGTCTGTAACAAACTTTGTTCTGAGCTGCCAAGGCGTTTTTCGTTTTTCTCGCCATGTGTTTGCTCAGTTGTGTCAACGGAACTGGAGTAGACCTGCTATTGCTCTCTTGAGAGTGTGAGGCAATTGAAGGCTGGTTATTTGCTTATCAACGGTCAACCGGAGCCAATTTCTCCTTCTGTTTGCATAAGTGATAGTCTTTGGAATAAACGTGTAACGCTTGTTCAGGAGAGGAATGTTTGATGGGAACGAAACAGGTGCCGCCACTTTCACTATTTCTGTGTGGATTGTCAGAACTATTGTGTGTGTGTGTGTTCATCTGCGAAGTTTGTCTGCGTGCCTGCTTGTTTGCATGCGTGTATTTCTTTTTCCTCGTCTGCGCTGACATTATCTGAGTTTATCAGCGGGTAATTACGCGCTCTCTCTCTACTTGTGTAACTTTAGAACTTTTCCGTGTTTCAAATGAGTTTAAAACTTTTAGTGTCGAACTGTCACGACAGTGCAACTCCCCTGGAGTTAGTTATGTCGTGTATGTTGCCAGATTCAGTTTGTTTGCTTTTCCGATGAAAAACGTAAATCAGGTTGGGGGGGGGCATTTTTCTCCGGGCTTGCAAATTGGTGATAAACAAACGCGGCTGCTGTAAGGCAGCTCGTTCTTGATTCTTTTTCTTTGAGCGTAAACATTTTAAAAACTGGGTTAGATTTTTTTGCCGTTATTTTCTAAAACTGGCTTTCCTCAAAAAATAAATAAATAAATAAAAGGCTTTAATTGTTCTTGTTATTATTTTAGACAAACTGTTCACGTTTGTGGAAAATAATGATTGAGATGTGAAAATGATGATTTAATGCTAATTTCTAAGAATTTTTCTGTCTGACCTAAATCGGCTCGAATGAGGATAATGCGGTTCAACTCCAAACTGATGATATGAATCATATGATATCACTAAGCTGTTCTCTGAGTTAGCTCCAAAAAGAAATACAAACTACCAGATGTTTTTACTTAGTGTTGTCGTATCAAACTTCTCCATTTACAGCGATCTTGACATACAACTCGAGCTTCACTGACATCTATCACACGCCATACACAAGATCTTCCATGCTTTATACTCATAATCTTTTTCTCATGCAGACACTCCTTAATCTGATCCATCCTTGTCTTTCTTGGCCTTCCTCTGCCTTTCGTTCCTGCCGCTTCGGCTAAAAAGATTTTCTTAGTAAGCATCTCATCACTCAATCTTCCAACATGGCCAAACCACCGAAACATATTAGTCTCCACCTTGCTAACAATAGTTTGCTTCACATTGCACAACTGCAACACATCTTCATTAATCACACAACCAGAACGTGTCTTGCCACAACCCCCCCCCCTAAGTAACGCATTTCTCCAGCATACCAACTTTCAAAATGTTTTATTCTGAGCGAAAGTTACAGGGAACGAAGGCGGTAGGCGGCATGTGCCTTTACAATGCCTGAAAACATAAAAACAGAAGTGAGATATATACAAAGTATGCGCAATTTACATTAGGCGAGGGATATATACAATGCAAGTGAAATAGATGAGCGGACGACAAGACATAATTACCGTAGTATGTATACAAGAAGTGCGCTATTTACAGTATGAGAGGTGTATATATAATACAGTGCTAGTGAGATAGATGAGCGATGATACAACATAAGTACAACAGTGCAGGATGTGATAATGGAAAATACATAGGTGAGACTGAATAAACGTACAATTTAGGCGAAGTATATACAGATGTGCGGGAAGCCATATAGGAACAGGGAACGAACTATGTGCAGCAAGTGAGATATACATACAATGCAATGAAAATATAAATACAACCGACGCAGAACATAATGATGCAATTGAAAATGTGTACTACTGGCGACTCCCATGTTTCTTCTGTAGTACGCAGGTTTCACTATCATACATCAGATTAGGAACAATTGCACTTTCATACACAGCCATGCTGGACTCTCTAGAGAATCCATCATTCATGTGAAAACCTCCTAGAGCAGCTATGATTTTCAATACTACTCATATACACTATATGGAGAAAAGTGATTGGAAACCCCCACGCAGGAGCAATGGTGTGCTTTCACAGCTGTCACGTGGTCGATAAGGTATAAAAACGGCAGCGGGAGTACGGTCAGATCAATCGCTGATAAAAAGACTAGCAAGAGAGAGAGAGAGAGAGTGAGCTCTACGAGTTTGAAAAGGGGGTTATAATAGGCTGCTCAGTTGGAAATATGGGCATAAGAAGCATTGCTGATGCCAGATAGGCCGCTAAACTGACTATGGCCTTTGTCATCAACAAATGGAAGAAGACGAGACATTGCAGGAATTCACTTCTCCCTGGAAGACACACGAAACTGCAACCCAGAGACCAGAGGGAGCAGCAGACGTCGATCCGGAAGACCAGGTCCCGAACAATGCACGCTATAGCACGAGTTCCACATGGCCACATATGTTTCTGACTCCACCAAGACACTTCGAAGAGACGCCCATGCGCTCGGGTATCGTGGCCGAGCAGCCGCCCACAAGCCTCTCGTTATAAATACCAATAAAGCCATACGGATTTGGAACAATGGCGGAAGGTGTTGTGGAGCGGCGAGTCCCGCTTCACATTATTCCGATCGGATGGACGTGTCTGGGTTTCGTGGTTACCCGTAGCACGTGTGCTTCCGGAGTGTACAGCGCCGACTGTGAAGCACGGAGGAGGTAGAGTTAGGGTATAGGGCTGTTTCAGCTTGTGCAGTGTGGGGTTCACTGGTCGTTATTCATGGCAAATTGAACCCTGTGCTGTATAGAGATATCCTGAATGACTCAATGCTTCCAACGTTGTGCCAGTTCTAAGGGCACGACTATTGTTTCAATCGGGACTAGAATGCCACTTGTCGTGTTTCCAGGGCTAGAATGGAGTGGTATGAGAAAAATCAGGTTTCGCGGATACACTTGCCTCCTCAGAGTCTGAACCTCAATCCCATGGAACACCTATGGGATGAAATTGAACGACGGGGGAGATCTAGACCAGCACGATCTTCTTCGCTGACAGAGTTGGTCGCCGTACTCAAGGCGGAATAGAAGAATATCCCACTCTCTGTACTCCATGGACTCGTGGATAGTTGACGTCGACGAGTGGCTGTTGATATCTCTGCAAATGGAGGATCTACCCGCAACTGATGTAAATATGTTTCTATTTACTTAGTGACAAATCACTTCTGTCCACAGAGTGTATAGTACACAGGAAGTGCCTAGGTGTAAGAGATCTTAATAATTACGGTGTGGTAAAAATAGGCGCCAGCTTTCCAGAAATCCAGTTGGTGTTCCAGCTTCGCATAAGTCCCATTAGTGTTTAAATACTCACACGCGCATGCGTAAAACTACATAGGTGCTCCTTTTTTTTTTTTTTTTTTGATTGAAGATTTAACGACCACTGTGAGCTACTCAATGGGCAATCCCGTCCCTAATTTAGGTCCCTAATAAAGCAGCCGCCCGTCCCTAATTTAGGTCCACTACTTCCAGGGAAAGGAGAAAGCCAGTGCCGTAAGACAAACACAACATCCGTGCCCCATCGGGATTCGAACCCGGACTCTTCTCAGGAGAGTGGTCATAAGGCCAGAGCTTAGACCACTGCGCTACCGGGGTGGCCTACAATGGAAATTCGATTACCGCCAATCAGTCATTTATATATTAATTCTATAAGGTTTTTTACTGTGAGTCCTATTTTGAGAGAATCGGCTGAACGTAAACATATGGTTGAGGTACCAAACTAAAGGTCTTACCATGTAGATGTGCCAGTCGAAGAAGAGAAAAATGAGATTTGGGCGTTGTGGGGCGGCAAAATTCTCATGTACAGCCTATGGGAGAAGCATGCGATTGACTCACGCGCTGTTGAAGGCCGAGGCATGGAGGGACTGAGATAGTCCGAAGTCTTCTCTTTTCTGAGCGAAACGTTGCTTTGCGCAACGGTAGCTGGCGTTCGTGTCAAAGTTCTTCTCATCGGAACAGCAAACATTCTCGAAGACCTGATTGCGTTATGCCGTTGGACCGTGTGATGTATATAAGCAATTTAATATTCATTCGATCCAGTTTATTCACGTAGGTAAGACGTTTCCCATTATGTAAAGATGTAAATAAACATTCCGTTGACCATTGTTAGTGAAAATATTTGGAATGTACGTATTGAGTTGCGTCATCTATATCTTCATTCTATGAGGTGTTTTTACTGTGAGACCTATTTTGAGAGAATGGCTGAACGTAAAATATGGTTGAGGTATCAAAATAAAGGTCTTACCACGTAGATGTGCCAGTCGAAGAGAAAACTGAGATTGGGGAAACGGTTCGGGCGTGTCGAAAAAAAAAACAACGTAAGAGCCTTAAGTGCCCAAAACAAGAAAACGTAAGAGCCTTACTGGAAAGGGTGAGCGATCAATGGGTCGCAAATATATGTCTCAGACAAGAGAGAATGAAGAGTATTCGCAACACGAATCTCATTCCAACAACATTTACAAACACAGTTGTGACTGAAGATGAGAGTGAAAGAGTGCGCTATCCAGTTGAATTTTTGCACACGATCGAGATGAGTGGACTTCCGCCTCACATTTTACGACTAAAAAAGGGTGCTGTCGTGATGCTCATCACGAACCTGGCCGCTCCGGTGGCGCAGTGGTCTAAGCTCTGGCTTCTGATGATTCGTTCGTGAAAGGTCCGGGTTCGAATCCCACTGAGGCATGGATGTTGTGTTTGTCTTACGGCATTGGCTCTCTTTCTTCCCTAGAATCAGTGACCCTAAATTAGGGATGGGCGACTGCTTAGAGCCCACTGAGTTGCTCACGGTGGTCGTTAAACCTTTAGTCAAAAAAAAAATCACGAACCTGGACTATTGTCTTTACTGAAGTGGTTGAATGAATTTTTCAATCAAATAAAGTTTACATTTGTTGTTTCACATGAGTTTATTCCTTAAAAAAAAAAAAAACGTTGATTCCGACGGGTTTCGTCTAGTACCATTTAATTATGGATTTGTTTTGATATTATGCGTCTTTCCCCGACAGTAGTGAAGTAAATCCCAAGTAAAAAAATTCGGTGTAACGAAATTTTCGAATACCATCCCATTAAGTGATGCAGCAGTAGTGTTAATTTCATTGTTGCTCAATCAAATATATTACTAAAATATCGCCGAACATTATTTCATCACATTTTACTTAAACTTAACAATATCTTATTGCAATCTGCGTAAATTACGAGAACCTAATTATAAATTTGATAAAAGCCATTCCAAAAATGCATTTTGATGCTCTGCACCTTTCCCGACAGTAGTAAACTGTTCATTGTAGCGAAATTTGCCGGCGGGAGGGGGGGGGGATTTTGCTACTACGAACATTTTTTTTTATTTTTGAAATAAAAAAAATTGTCTCTCCGACTGAAACTTTCTTTAACGACATGAAACCTTAGCCCTTAGTGAGTCACAGCCTTGAAATCTGTTCGTCTTCCAACCTCTGTTTCAGACCAAGTTTAAATGTGGAAATCATACAAGACAAAAGTACAACTATTTTATGAAACTCTCTCTCTCTCTCTCTCTCTCTCTATATATATATATATATATGTATATATATATATACACACACTGACGGAAAAAAGAATCCCAACACCACGAAAAAATAGTTGTAGAGGAATGAAATGGCGGCAATACATTTGTATTAATAACATATTTAATCGATTAAAGTTTCAAGATCACGGCTTATTGTAAGCGCAAAAAGAGCCATTTTAAATGTGAAATGCTGGTACATTAATAACCGGTGTAACCGCCAGAATGTTGAATGCAAGCACGCTAACGTTCATGCATTGTGTCGTACAGGTGCTGGATGTCAGTTTGTGGGATGGAGTTCCATGCCTGTTGCACTTGGTCGGTCAATACAGGGACGGTTAATGCTGGTTGGGGGTGACGCTAGAGTTGTCGCCCAATGATGTCCCATGCGTGCTCGATTGGTGAAAGATCTGGTGATCTAGCAGGCCACCAGAGCATGTTGGGTTACAACAGCGGTATGCGGGCGAGTGTTACCTGTTGAAAAACACCCCCTGGAAGGATGTTCATGAATGGCAGCACAACAGGTTGAATCACCAGATCGACGTACAACTGTGCCGTCAGGGTGCGTGGGATAACCACGACAGTGCTCCTGCTGTCATAGGAAATTGCTCCCCAGACCATAACTCCAGGTGTAGGTCCAGTGTGTCTCGGCCGCAGACAGGTTGGCTGCAGGCGCTCACCTGGCCTCCTTCTAACCAACTCACGGCCATCACTGGCACCCAGGGAGAACCGGCTTTCATCAGAAAACACAACAGAACTCCACTCCGTCCTCCAATGTTTGGTGTAAGTGGAATGCACGCTACAGGGCGTCTGGCTCGGAGCTGTCCTTCAAGTAACCGATTTGTAACAGTTCGTTGTGTCACTCTGGTGGCAACTGCAGCTCGAATTGCTGCTGCAGACGCGGTACGATGCGCCACGGCCATACGCCGTACACGGCGGTCTTCCCTCTCAGTAGTGCCACGTGGCTGGCCGGAACCCGGTCTTCTTGAGGCAGTACCTTCCCTTGACCACCGCTGCCAACAATCATGCACAGTGGCTACATTCCTGCTAAGTCGTTCTGCAATATTGCGGAAAGAAAATCCACCTTCTCGTAGCCCTATTACACGACCTCGTTCAAACTCCGTGAGCTGTTGATAATGACTTCTTCGTCTTCCCAAAGGCATTCTTGACTAACATCAACACCCTACGTTGAATCTGAACGATAACTAACGCTCACGAACGTTACAGCGCGTATTTACAGCAACCCTGCTTTGCATGTTCCGAGGGGCGCTACTAGCGCCACACGTATGCGCCGAGCGCAAAATTTGCATAGACGTCATCTTACAGATGTACTCTCACCGCCTGCCTACTGTCGTTTATCTAACACAACCCCTTCTTGTTTTTGGGATTTTTTTTCCCGTCAGTGTATATTTGCTGAAGTGACATGGAGGAGAGAAGTTCAAGACACACAATTGTGGAAGAAACTTGGGGAGACCTTCATCCAGTAGTGGATTGATAATGGTTGATCATGGTGATGACATATATACGAACACTAATAAGAAAACTAAAGCATTTTAATACAAATCATGAAAAAGCTCCAAACCCTCTTAATGCGCAAAGCAGCAATCCGGGCGTAAAGGCTGTAAGGCAAATAATAATTGAAACATACCAAGGAAACCCACTCACACCCAAACGAAACACACAAAATACGTACCACCAAAAGAACGTACAACTTCCACATACTTGCAATATGCCCTGGACCCAAAAACATAATTACTCGAGCCCATTACACGGCTAACGTATCGAACGGAGCCCAAAATACAAACATACCAAGGGGACATTTTAATTTTGTCCGTCCCTTTCTTGGTTTCAGAAAAGCCACTTACCAAAAACGGGAGCTTCGCTGATGACGACTGTTTCAATTTGATCTGAGTATCGTCTCGATTCTTTGTTCGTTTTGTGTTACACCTTTTAAAGTGAGGCGGCTGTAGTGCTGTTTTGTATTTGTTTCTTGTTTGTATTTTGTGCTCCGTTCGGTACGTTAGCCGTGTAATGGGTTCGAGTAGTTATGTTTTTGGGTCCAGAGCATATTGCAAATATGTGGGAGTTGTATGTTTTTTGTGGTGGTATGTATTGTGAATTTCGTTTGGGTGTTTGTGGGTTTCCTTGGTCTGTTTCAATTATTTTTGCCTTTTTTCCGATATATATGTCTGTCTGTCTCAGGAATGCCTCGTGTTCAAGGCTATAGACCCTCCAAAATGGGATTACCTGCTGACGAAAAATCTAAAATGATGTATAACACGATGGACATTTAGCACCAAATGCTAAAACGGTTAATTCCTCCCCTCCTTTCTCCTTCCTTTTCTTTTTGCAGAGTATATCATTTTCCGCTTGGTGGTTCTGCGGAATGCGTATTTCTGCGAGTACGTTTATTTGCATGTCGCAATATTTCCGCTACTAGAAGGAATTCCTTTCTGCTTTCCGTAGCTGTAAAGGCAGTCAAAAAGTTTCATGCGTTGCTGAATCTTTTAGATTTTTTCTGAAGAATTATTATTTCCCCGCAAATTTAAGGTATGTTCGTAAATGTCGGGTTGGCAAAATTTTCTATTTCCGAATCTTTTCTTTCAACGTCGAATGCTTGTAGTTCTATTTGTTTTTGCTGATGCATTCTTTTATATCTAGGAGCTTGGAGATATATTTGCATTTGGAGCTTCTGAGAGTATGATTCGAAAAAAAAAAAATGTTTTCAGTATATGACTGCTGCAGCGATAATCGTAATTTTGCATTCATGTCACAATGCTGTTATGCGATTCAGAGATCTGCTCCTGGAATAAAGCTTATCTTCCAGATAAGAGTTTAAAACCAATGGTGCTAGATTTCGCTTAGTGTTTATCAAACGTCTGCATTCGCTGTGTGATCTTGGCATACAACTCGAGCTGCTGCTTTTTTTTTTTTTTTTTTTTTTTTTGATTGGAGGTTTAACGACCACCGTGAGGAACTCAATGGGCTATAAGCAGTAGTCCGTCCCTGATTTAGGGACACTGGTTCCAGGGAAGGGAGGGAGCCAGCGCCGTAAGACAAACACAAAATCCATGCCTCACCGGGATTCGAACCAGGAACCCTTTCGGACGACTGACTGATCAGAGGCCATCTCTTAGACCACTGCGCCACAACTCGAGCTTCACTGATATCCATCACACGTCTCACACAGGATCTTTTGTGTTTCATTATCTTTCTCCCATGCAGACATTCCTGGAATCTGGTCTTCAGATGATTTCCTGGGTCTGCATCTGCCTTTCTTTCCTGCTGCTTGGTCTGAATAAACTCGCTTAGAAAGCTTCTCACCTCTCATGTTTTTCCATACACTGTAAAACAAAAATTTGAAATGCACTTTCCGCGATTCTTTTTATGAATTAACAAAGCATATTTTTGTTATACTTAGTTATATTGACCTTCGACTGACTGCTAGTGATGCCAACTTTGAAAATTCGTCGGGAGAAATAATATGCCTTTAAGTCAGAAAACGAGAATGAACCTAATTTACATGAAACACAGAAACTTAAAAAGATTAAACTAGTGCAGACATAAAGAAAAAGAGGCAGCCCCTTAACTTTGGAACTGTTTGCCGCATGTAAACAAGTAAGGTACCGTTGGAAAGCACTCTCACGTGATATGAAGAAACATGCTAATTAACATGCTAATTAACATGCTAATTAGCTTTCTATCTCCGAATATTTCCATATAAGAAGTATGTTTTATGCGTATTCTATTCCGCATGTAATAAAACCCTTTAATTCCAAATTTCACACGAATCCACCAATAAATACATGTACAGTGAGCTACGGAAAAAAGATGCAGCTAATGTTAAACTGCGAAAGTTGATTTTGATTTAGTAGTATTAAAAGAAATCTGTCTTGTTGCACGGTGATATTTATTCAGCTAAAAAACGAAATCTATGTACAGGTTTTAAAAAAATGAGCACTTTCGGTGTCACAGTGACAACTTCATCAGATGTGATTTCCATTATGTGGTTACATGCTGGTCTTAAATATGTGGAGCAGATGCATCATGGGAAAGGTAATATCAGTGTCACATGATATACCAGATAACAAGACAGTGGAAAAAGCATAATTAGCCAACGAAAATTACTCAACAGAAACAATAGTTATTTTGCTGTCCTCCCTAATCAGATTGCTCCAGGGTTCAGGTAAAACACAAGGATAATAGTCAATACAGCAACGTGTATTATAAGCCGAAACATAGAGGCTTTCTGTAAATAATAAGGAATAAACAAAGTTAGGTGTGTTTATGATCTTAGCGTTGTCCCAGTCTGGGATGGAATTTCCAGCACTTACAATTCTTGCAAAAGAGGTTCTTTGGTGATTCATTTTTAAATTATATCTGTGTTCATTTAATCTCAAATCCAAATTTCTTTTAGTTGAACCCACATAATGATTATTTAGTTCACCAGAAGTGGTGTCCAGCATAGGAATAACATACACACCCCAATTTTTCCCCTTGTTAATTTTGTCACGATCGTTGCGGATAATGGAATATAGATTGCATGATCGTATTCCATATTGTATTTTATGACTGGAGCATATGTTGGTGAGAAGGTTTACTCATATGTGGATTGAAATCAACAGATCCAACACACGTTTTAGGCACTTGTTCACTAATTAAAACAGTTGACATAGCAAACCGTACTTATTGTGCACCCCTTAACAACGTCGCCCGGATAACCGTGGTTTTTAGCAAAGGATGATATCCATTGTAGTTCTTGAACTCTGACAAAACGACTAGATGAATGTGAATATGCTCTTCTAAATAGAAAGTGCAGAGCAGAAATTTTATGCTGAAAAGTCTGGGCAGAATTGTACGGAATTAGAGTGGGTGTGGAAGTGGGTTTTCGATAAATAATGATTTTGATTTGTATCATTTAATCGAGAAAGGATACAATGATTCGGTGTTCCAACAATAAAACACACACACAAAAAAAAAGCCCAGATAATATAATCCGCTATACAAGAACAAAACTGGTATATTAAGGGAATTCTAAATTATAGAATACGATCATGAAAAAAAATGAATAATGACCATATCTTCCACAAAACGAGAGCTTCGTATAAATGTGTTTTCTGTATATTTCTTACATAAATACCTTTACAGATTCGTGAAATTACGAAACTGTGGTCATGCAAATGAAAACTGCATATTGTTCCCTGCGCGAGTGAATCCGTGCGCCTTATATATATTTTGCAGATTTGTCCCTGTGTCGATTCCGTCCCGAATTATAGTATGATCAGCATGTATTTGGTTATTGTTCAGATTCATTGATATTTTCCAATGCAGTTATACTGCTTAAACTGTCTGTAATATACAAATCGGAACTGCTTTTCTCTGAAATACAGAAGCGGAATCTACGTGTGTAGCTTTGATCTGTACGCAAATCGCCTCTTCGGCATTAGGCGTTTTCGACTACCGGTTAAGAAAGTAACCGTAAGTACCAGCGTCTGGAGCATTAAGCTTACTTAGTGTAGTATAATACGGATATAATTCTATTTTTCTTTCCTTTTTTTCTTTCTTTTTCATTCCTTTTACAAATATGTATAAAATAATAACCGGTTATACTATGCGCAAAAAGATTTAGTTATATTCTGAGAATTTTCCTGAATCATGTTTCTTCAGCATGCGCATGAAATAATAGAAACATGATGTTACCTATTCTATTGGAACTCTCAATTTTTAGACTTAAATGAAAATAGAAATTGGTTTGACTATCTGAAAAAACATTTTAGGTTCGCAAGGGAAATCTTAAAATTAAATTTCATACGACAGAATTCCTGTCGGGTGTTCTAATCACGGACCTGCCGGCCATCTAGTCTGTGGTTTTCCGTGGTTTTCCGAGCCTCCCCGGGTTTAGAGATGAGAATGCGTGCCTGTCAAGTCTGCCACGGACGCACTTTGTCCCTTTCTCCTGATGCTGGCTGGCAGTAGCAGAAAAATGCATTTCCCAAGCCGTCTAGTCAACCTGGGAAATTAGACCATTACCCTCTCAAATAAAGAATTGGAAGATATCTAGCCAGAAGTGGCTATGAAAAGGGGTAACAGCTGACGATAGGATTCTAAATGAAAAATTCTGTATGTCGTTTGTGATCGACAAAGTAGAATCAAAATTCCTTACGTAACGTGTTTTTTTGTTTCAAAAGACTTGATTGCGATATGTAAATCTGTGACATAATAAATCTCTGACGTCATGTCAATGATTTGGCCGTCAGACCAGCAGTTGTTAAAAATCTGTCTTTGTTGCAATAACAACAAGGCAAAGTGAGTTTTTGAGGAGGAAATTACCAAATAACAAATCATTTGGAATAGATCGCACACTTTCGTAGCATTTTGCGAAAGCCATTTCCAAAAATTGGGTGATCATAACATTTCCTCATGTTCCCAAAGTGTTCAGAATATGTATCAATTTGTTCCGCATGTGTTATAAAAGCTCTCTCCACCATAAAATGTTTTATAATAGAATATGCTATTTTTACATAAAGCAATCGGGACACTTCGTGGCAAAAACATAGAACACGTTTTCTAGAATTACTTTCTCGAAGAAGAAAAAATCCTGAAAACATTTATCGACGTGAGTGGTATCTATCCACTAAAGAATTTTTTTTAATCCAGATATCAGAAGCTTATATTTTTGCTGAAAATACATCAATAGCAGAAATTAACACCTACGCTCCCTGGGGGCCAAACTGTTCTTGCCAAAAAATTAGAAATTATATGCAGATGATTTTCCATCAGGAGCTGTATCCGTTGAAGGAAGAAATTTTGAAATCAGAGTTTAAGGAGTACAGATTTCAGGAAAAACGCAGTTTATTTTTTAGCGGAAATTCTGTTCATAACTTGAAAAGGTGACTATACTTGAAATACTTTTGTACATAAATGGAATCGAAAGGTAAAAGAAAAAAATTCAATCGGATGTTTAGAAACAAATATATATGAATGAAATGTGTTTTGGATTCGAAATCATCTGTTTTAACGCCCTCTAGTGGCAAAATTGCACATCGTAAAAAAAGAAAAAAACGAAGTGAAGCACCATCATTTGCATATTTCAAGCTTCCCAATGCAAAAAGAATTTTTCAAATTGGACTAATATGTAGTTGCAGAGATATGGTGTCCACAGACGGACGGACTGACATACAGATAACACAAGCACGATCTTTTTGTTTACAGGAGACGTGTTACAAAATCGGATTTCGTGGTTCTTCTTCAATTTTCTATTATGAAACAACCATTCAGTGATACGCGATTACTCAATGCCTCGAGAAAATGTAATGATCGGAAACATAAATATTCAAAACAAGTTTCAGCTTGCACAGATTCGGGTTTTCCGTCGTTAGAAAAATACATACCGTTTGTTCTATCACTAATACAAATCATCAGTACGAATAAATGAAGTTCTTACAAAGGAAACAGCAAGAGTAAAAGAACCCGGTCTCAAATGGCCGAGGTTATTGCACAAACCATTGTCAGGGCCATTGGTGATATGTACTATGTATTCAATTTGTCGGAGATTCGGGCAATAAGCAGACTTTCCAGCATTTTCGCTCTTCTTGAAGGGAAGGAAACATTCTAGGT
This sequence comes from Macrothele yani, assembly GCA_039090855.1. Taxonomy (NCBI): domain Eukaryota; kingdom Metazoa; phylum Arthropoda; class Arachnida; order Araneae; family Macrothelidae; genus Macrothele; species Macrothele yani. Next base: position 23,955,628 of record CM077006.1, on the reverse strand, counting down.
ATGTTTATCAGATGTAGATATATGGGTGCCCCCTGTAATTTTGTTTGCAAATATCTCTGCTATCAATCATGCGATTTGAACGACATTTAAGATTTAGGGGTTTTTCGATGTGTTAAATAGAATCTGCATAAAATAACATACACCTTATATGGAAAAATTCTGAGATAGAGAGCTAATTAATTATTTAGCACTTTCGTCGCATCACGTGATAATTCCCCTCAAGTGCTTTCCACCGGTACCTTACTAGTTTTTACATGCGGCAATCGGTTCCAAAGTTACGTGGGATGTATCCTTTTTTTTTTATGTCTGTGCACGTCGTAGAACGTATGACGTTTTCTTTGGACGAGACGTTGTCGTCACTTATTTGGAAAAACAGGAGGCGAGAACAATGAAAATTTTCAAAAACCATATTTTATTAACTTAATCCTCAAAAATTGCATGAGCTAATATTCGGGACAATATTCAGACTTTAAGTGTAAAACAATCGCGCAGTTGAATCATTCATTCAAGTTTCTGGATTAAACTGATTATTCATAATTTTTATAAGAAAAATAGTAATCTGGTACTTTGGATTTGACTGATAAATCATGATTTTTTTCATAGAAAAAAAAATAGTTTAGTATTATCAATATTTTTCACTTTTGAACGTCTCTCTTTTTTTCTTTTGTGCATTGCCGTCGTCCGCTGAGATCTATGAATCAAATATTTGTTTCTGGAGTAAATAAAATATGTACATGCAGCACACTAATGAGTTGTCGACTGTTTGTTTTGCTTTTTTACTTTTTACTATTTTTCTCAGTGCTATAGCTTTTTCTTCCTTTTATGTCAGTGGGTTAATATGTATTATCCTCATCCATCAGCAGATGTAATTTTCTGTCTGGGACTTCGAACATTCTTGGAAAAATAAGCCCATGGACTCATGCCTTCATTGTTATGGTGTGAATCCTCCGTCCTTTCTTTTTATATGCCTTTCTTGGCGAGCTCTGTGCTTCGCCGGTATTGTCTCTGAGGGCAAATATTGCCGTCGGCTGTTAGCAACCAGTGGTCAACTGGTGGGTTTGGACGCCGAAAATCGATAGTTCCTTTTTAAGGCGAAAGTTCGTTCTTTACTTTTGATCTTGTTTTTTCTTTTCTTTTCTTTTCTTTTCTGTTTCTCGTTCCATCTCACCCATTCTCTCTCTCTCTGATGTAGAGCCACTTTTATCAATTTCGATTAACCCATCGAGATTTAGTACTCTTTCGGATATCAGTAGGCTGTGTATATTAGCGAATGTACTACCACACACATATAGTCGTTCCAGCTGCGAAATAGGAGGGGGACGAATCGACAGTTAAATCGTCAAAGGGCATTGCATAGAATTATATAAATATATTCGTATATATGCACACATGCGGGTATTAAGCTATTTTTGTTTTTCATTTTTCCTTTGTTTACTTCTCACCCTTTTTCTGTCTTACTCTGATGTAGCTCTGCTTTTTATTAGCTTTGATTAACACATCGAGGCTTAATACGCTGTTGAATATAAACAGGCTTCGGCATATTAGCGAATATACGAGTATCATCTGCAACGTGGAGCCATTGCTACGTCCCCTGGCAAGAATGGGAGGACTAAACGTGAAGATTGGAAAAGCTGGTTGTGTAGAATTTTAGACTGAAAATGTGAGTGAATAAACAAAGACATTGCTCTTTCTACGTTTTAACAACACACAACAATCGAAAAATTGTTATTCGGTCACCGCTGGGGAATCGAATCCCAGATCTCTCGATATCTAGCCGAGCGCGTTAGCCTTACACCACGGTGGCCAACAATCCACGGCGCTATCTGTGTTTTTTCCGTCAGCTTCTGACATCATAAATTCGTAAGATGTCATATTTTATTCTGCCACAAGTATTTTGAGAATGGGCGCAAATCACCAACTGCACAAATTTGGAAGAAATTGTATATCTGCATTACTTCAGTTTCCGGGTAGGCATCTCTTAAATGTTCAGTCTTACAGTTGCGAAATTTAATGCTTGCTTGCAATTACAAATATTTTCAGATATTTTCATGGATATTAGTGAAGCATTCATTAACTTCTCTAAGTCCCCCAAATCTTGTGTACACACAGTGCTTTTGGGGTCATATAGGAACCCAAGGTAAAATATGTAACACTTACCAATTACTCAAAACTTATAAACACCAAAGATTTTGTGATTCGTACCAATTAAGTAAAAGTCACGAAATGGCGTTAAAAAAATACAACAGTTAATAAAATTACCGAAGCTCAAAGATCTGCTGCGGTCTTAGTAGACCGCAAGTGCTAGGGAAGATTAATGAATCTTTGATTTGCGACACATATTCATAGAAAGGTGTCCAGAAAATTTATATAACTTTTGGTAAATATAGTATAGTTGTAATTTTTGACTTGCGGGCTAATCATGTGTTAACGTCTGCTACTCGTGTAGTGTAGCCGATGAACTCCGTTAATAGGTAAAGGTTTTCTCCTCCTCTTCATTTTGTTTTCCAACTGACAAATCTGTGGAATTCGCGAAATACGTGAATTCTTGTTTGCAGTTTAGTTTTAGTACAAGAAGCTGAATATGATGCACGTCAATCTCCTGATTATGAAAACAGCAAATTTCAATTTAGATGTTCATGGTGTTTGTTATACATCTGATGGAAGAAATAAAGGACATTTTACTGATAAAATAAGAGTTTCAAACTGCAGTTTACAGTGAGTTTTTTGATTAAATGTAGTTTAAAAATCTAAAATTATCTCCTACCCACCCGATGCACAATTTTGTACGCTTTCCAACCGTAGGCTGAAGAAGCGTATGTGCTCCAACTTTGTCCGTCCGCACGATAACTCGCGTAAAAATGGTTCGATTTCGATGAACTTTTAGTATGTGGTAGAGAACTACCTGGAGACGAACCTTATTGGAAATGGGGTCGAAGGTCAGGACATAAGAGCAGGACCCATTCCATTGCCCTCATGCGTCATAAATCGCGAAAACAATGGTTCAATTTCGATGAAATTTTAGTATGTGGTAGGGGGCTGGGGACGAACCATATTGAAAATGGATGAAATTTGGTCAAAGGTCAAGACATAGGAATGGAATCCATTCCATTGCTTTTATGCATCATAACTTGCGTAAAAATGGTTCGATTTCGATTAAATGTTAGTATGTGGTAGGGGACCACCTGCGGACGAACTCTATTGAAAATGGGCGAAATGGGGTCAAAGGTCAGGACGTAGGAGCGGGATCCATTCCGTCGCCGTTATGCGTTATAACTTAAGTAAAAATGCTTCGATTGAGACAAAACGTTATCATGCTGTTCCTGAAGTATACTTTACCGGTTCTGTTGAATATCATCGAAATGCGGGCAAAGGTCAGGTCATAGGAGCGAAATTTATTCTACAGCCATTATCATCATAACTTGAGTAATTATTTCTGGTATATTGGAAAGCGTATCATAATCAATGCATTGCATGATTTTTCTGTCTTGTTTTTATTCACATAAGTCAAATTTCAAACGTATGGAAGAAAATGACTACAGAATCTCGCTTCTGATAAATATAGAAACCCCGGTTACAGTATAGGGCGACTGCTTATAGCATAATGAGTTCCTTACGGCAGTACCTTAAGAAAGTAAAAAAAAAATAAATAAAGCAGCAGACATTTCTTTGCCTAATAGCACGTATTCAGCTAACTAAGAAACTAAAAGTAAGTGCATATGAATATTAACTCTTCATTAAAAAATGATGGATTATTATATTTATTTCTCTTAGTGCCCAGTCTACGGTTTAGAATACATAATACTGTCTGCAAGAAAACGTTTTATCTTAATTGCAAGATACTTTTTTCACAGGAACGAAAGAGTGATAATCCGGATTATCAGCATAGACCGAGTGATCACTGAATTATGACCATCCCTGTCAAAAGTGGATGCGGCCCATTCACCACCTGATTTCCGAAAGGGCGTGCTTAGTCGACATACGTAGCATATACACTATATTGACAAGTCACCGTACACCCCTTCAAAAGCAAATGAACGGATCCGCTGCCTTGTTAAGATGCGCGGTGCAGTTCCAAACGGTATAAAAACAAGCCTGCAGCTGATCGCGATCATATCGCATTGTGAGGTTGAGGGAAAATGTCGCGGCGGGAGAAAACTGACTTTGAGAAAGGAAAGATTGTTGGATGTTATATTAGTGGATTGTCCATAAGAGAAACCGAGAGGCGTTTAAACATACCCAAGGCAACTGTTTTGGATGTACTAAATAGGTGGAGGACGTACGGCAAAACGTACCGGCAGACCAAAGAAAATCAGTGATAGAGGACGTCGAAGCCTCAGGAGAGTCGTTACAGCTCATCGACGGAGTATTGCACAAGACCTCAATGTACAGATGAGTAAAAATGCTGGAACCACGGTATGTACATGTACCATTCACAGAGAACTTCATTCCATGGGTTGTTACCGTGGTCGTGCTGCTGCTCATAAGCCTTTCATCTCTAAATTAGAATGCTACTCGTCGTTTAGCATGGTGTAAAGAACATTTATCGTGGACCGCAGATCAATGGAAACGGGTCTTATAGACTGATGAATCCAGATACACGATCCATCAGTCTGATACCTGTGTGTGGGTATGCTGGCAGCCGGTGGAACGCTATTTACTGCAGTGTCTTCACCTACGGTCAAGTTCAAGTTGACAGTGTACTCGTGTGGGGGTGTTTTTCGTGGTATGGTCTCGGCCCATCGGTTATCGTCGACAAACCTGTTAACCAGCACGTCTACCTTGATATTCTGGACAATTATGCCCTACCAACTCTGTGGCAATACTATGGAACCGAGCCTTGTTGGTACCAGCAGGATAATGCACCGAGCCATAAAGCAAGGACTGTTACGGCGTGATGTGACGATAATTCCCTATCGTGTGTGGACTTGCCAGCAGAATGCCCTGATCCTAATCCCATAGAGCACCTATTGAATGAATTAGAGCACCGCGTAAGAAGTTTGGAACCGATGTCTACTAGTAAGCGACAGTTAGTGGCAGTATTATGTACTGAATGGAAGCGCATACCTATCGCTGTGTTCCAAAACCTTTTCGAAAGCATGTCTCGAAGGGTCAGTGCATGTATTAAGGCCAAACGTGGACCGACACCGTATTACTGCATGCCAATAAATGTTATGTTGTGTTTGTCTTCTAGGTGTCTGGTGACTTTTGTGAATATAGTGTATAAGGTGTGATTAGAGTAGTACGTATTAAAATTCGGATCGTAATGGGTAAACAAAAGGATTTATCGGAATTTAAGAAAGTGAAGATATTAGCTGCTCAGAAAGCGGGTTCCTAGATTTTCCAATCGGCTGAGCTGGTGGGTTGTTCACGAACCGCCGTACTTAAAGTTTATCAGGACTCGCGTGTAAATGGTCGAACAACCACCCTTGAGCAAAACTGCACAGGACAAAGGTTGATGTTAGAGCTGAGATCTGGGTCCGACAATTCGTACAGGTCGACAAACACAGCAACAGTTAAGTAACCAATACAACGGAGGTCAACCCGGTACAGTATCTGTCACGACAATGCGTCGCACGCTGACACGTGCTGGCTATAATAGCAGACAACTCCGAGTATATCTTCTCCTAAACACAGTTCATCGGCGCAGAAGACTCGCCTAGTGCAAAGGTCATGCAAGTTGGACGTCGGATGACTGGAGAAAAAATCTGTTGGTCTCACGAGTCGCGTTTTTTACGCTTTCCAACCGTAGTTTGAAGAAGAGTACATGCTCCAGCTTTGTCTGTTATTCCGTACGATAACTCGCGTAAAAATGGTTCGATTTCGATGAAATTTTAATACGTGATAATTGATCAGCTTCGGACGAACCCTATTGAAAATGGGCAAAATGGGATCAAAGATCAAGACATAGAAGCGGGATCCATTCCATCGCCTTTATGTGTCATAACTCAAGTAAAAATGCTTTGATTTCAACAAAACTTTAGTATGTTGTTCCGGAGTTAGACTGAACCAATTCTGTTGAATATCATCGAAATGGGGTCAAAGGTCAGGGCACAGGAGCGAGATTTATTCCACAGCCATTATCCTCATAACTTGAGTAATAACTCCTGGTATGTTGGAAAGCGCATCATAATCAATGCATTGCATGATTTTACTAACTTGTTTACTCTACTTCGTGGATAGTCGTGAGCGTATTTGGCGCAAACAACATGCGGCACTCTATCTACCGTGCATGGTCTCCACAATTCAAGCCGGGGGATGTGGTTGTATCGTGTGGCACATGTTTATCTGGCAAGAACTTAGAACCCTGATGCATGTGGAATACCGTATGAGTGGTGCCCACTAGCGTGAATTGCTTGCTGACTATATACACCCAGCAACGTTGCATCTTTTCCCAAAATGGCGACTGTGTCTTACAAAATGACAATGCACCGAACCACATATCCAGTGTTGTACAGGAATGGTTTGAGGAACACAGTTCAAACTTCCAGTATATTGATATTCCTCTGGGCTCCCCCTGTAGCAACTCCATATAGCACTTATGGGACACTATGGAACGGCATATCAGTATACACAAGTCACTTGCACTGAAGGCCGCATTACACACAGCTTGGTTGGCTAAAGCTCCCAACTGCGTCCAGCACCTTATTCAATTGATGCCACGACGGATGGCTGCTGTACTGCGGGCAAAAGGAGGTTGGTTGGTTGGTGTGGTTGTAATGGCACAAGGGCCTGAAAGGGACAAAGATCGTCACGTCAGAATATTTAAATAGAAATACACAACACAATCGAAACAAAACAAATTAGTAAAAACATGCAAAGCATTGATTATGATAAGCTTTCCAACACACCAGAAATCATTACTCAAGTTATGAGGATACTGACTGTGGAATAAATCTCGGTCGTGTGCCATGACCTTTGACCCCATTTCCATTATATTCAACAGAACCGGTTCAGTATACCTCCGGAACAACATACTAAAGTTTTGTCGCAATAGAAGCATTTTTAATCAAGTTATGAGGATAATGGCTTTGGAATAAATCTCGGTCTTGTGCCCTGATCTTTGACTCCATTTCGATTATATTCAGTAGAATTGGTTCAGTATACCTCCGGAACAACATACTGAAGTTTTGTAGCAATATAAGCACTTTTACATAAATTATGATGCATAAGGGCAATGGAATGGATCCCTCTCCTATGTCCTGATCTTTTGACCCCATTCAGTCTATTTTTAATAGTGTTCATCCCCATGTGGTGCCCTACCACATACTAAAAGTTCATCGAAATCAAACCATTTTTACGCGAGTTATCATGCGGTCGGACAGAGCTGGAGCATATACGCTTCTTCAACCTACAGTTGGAAAGCGTAAGCAAAAAGAAAATGTATAAAACGGTAACAAGAAACGATTTATATGGCCGGTGGGACATTAACAAACAGAAACAAAAAGCACCCGTACAACGGATACAACAATTAACACAGTCACGTAATGTGGTGACCATGGTATAACATTGACATCATAAAAGGCAAAAGAAGGACCTTCGAAGTATTAGAGAGGTGGTCATAATTTAGTGATCACTCAGTGTATCTTTCAGTAAAAAAGAAAACAAATTTGTAATGTTCAGCAACTTTACAGAACAATGTGGAATCTTTAGAGAACAGAACACGGAACGAACTATTGTCTTGTTTTGCAGATGACAGTCCGTTTTTGGTGTAAATATGAGAAGGATGGTAAGTCAGATAATATCCGAAAACTTAAAAATGTCGTCGTCCTGGAGCGGGAATCTAACCCGCGTCTCCCAGATAGCGTTCAGGTTTAATAACCACTACACCACCCAGAACGACTGTGATGGTGATATTCAAATTAATCGAAAACTTGAGACTTGGTCGTTCTGGGTGGTGCAGTGGTTAGCATACCCAGGCGCTATCTGGGAAACGCTGGTTCGATTCCCGCCCCAGGACGACAAAATTTTCAAGTTTTCGGATGTTATCTGACTTACCATCATTGTCATATTTACACCAAAAAACGGACTGTCATCTTCAAAATTTGTATTGTATCGTGTATTCCATCCATGATATTGTGTTGTCTTTTTTATCTGCTATACTAAATGTTACTGCAGCCTTGCTATGGGGAAAATTTAGACAAACAGTTGTCATCCATGTCTGCATGTGATCTAATGAACCATTCTTCTTGGAACAAAGAGATTTGAATAAAACAAATGCACGTTTTGTCACGTTTTTGGACAATCTGCCCTCGAAAAAGCTGAGGTTGCATTGAAAATTTGAGCATTATTTAGTTCATGTAGAAGGAATTTTTTTTTCCTTTTCTAGTCAGTCTTCTAAAAGCTTGTGCTGTCGCATAAATCTGTAACAGGAGGAAGGACTGGAGGTAGGTCGTGAAACATGAGCTGCAATATCTAGTGAATGCATCGAATATTCTGGAAGTAAAAGATGGTAACATATACCACGTACAAATTTATGCCATTTATCAAGAAAACTCACTTCCTCGAACTCCGAAACGCATACCGAATTTTGAGCATGTTATGGAATAAAAAGTAATTTTTGCAAATGGATTTTGGAAAACGTAGGTGTCGTGTCCTCAAGTAGATAGATAAATAAGGTGAAAATTCATGTGGGTAATTTTAAGTCTGAGGAAGGTATACGTGGCCAGTGACACTAAATTCAGAAATAAGCCTGTTGCAGTATATTTTGACTTATTTTCCCTCACACAAGAAAGTAAAACAGCTTGAAAATTAAGTAAAATACAGTAAATCTAAGAAATAATATTGTTTCGATAGTTTTTAGATGAATTTAGGTATTCATTCATGCAGGGCCTAACACTGGAGAGAAGGCGGGGGAAGGGGGCAGGAGCCCTTTTTCCCCCTGGACTCGTATTCACGGAGCGTCTCAATTTTAGAAGTTTCGACTTCTGACGTTATCTTTCTTCATTTCTATAATACCTGGGGCCTCAAAATATAAAATGGCCTTAACTGGACTTGACCGCTGAGAGAGCCTAGGTCTTTATGGTTTTGTGCCGTTGGCCCTGACTACATTTGACCCCTGAGAGAGCCTCGGCCCTAACTACACTTGAATATTGAGAGAGCCTAGTCCCATATGGTTTTGTGACGTTGGTCCTGACTGCATTTGATCATTGGGAGAGCCTAGGTGGTTTTGTGCTGTTGGCCCTGACTACACTTGACCACCGAGAGAGCCTACGCCCTTATGGGTTTGTGCAGTTTGATGCTTCACGCAGGATTTCACGCTACTAAATTGTGTACATGTAGTCATTACAATTGCTTTTCGTGAAAAGATAAAGGCATAAAAACACTAACGGAAGGACCTAACTGGATTTTATTTTTTTATATTACTGATTCACAGTAGAAGGTATTTTTTTAATTAAACTGTGCATAACTTAAGAACGTAAGACAAAAATTCAAATACCGGTATTTCAGTGAAACTTTTACGGAATATAATAAAGCTTTGTACGAATCTATGTTTTGACGTAAGTCATCAGAATTTTTAAAATTCAAAACAATGTGCGTCTTTAACACGAGAAACATTGCAAGTGCCCAGTTTTACACGTTGGTGTTTCGGAGTCATGCAGCTTGGGGTTTAATATGGTTTGTTCTCCCCTTAAACTGCTGCACAGGCCTCACCACTATCCGGGATGCTTCCTGTGTAAGGCTGTTCAGGTATTCAGTTAGAAAATGTTCCCATAACGCTGTTAGAATAGTTTTCAGCTCACTAGTCAGGCTATTTCCGAAATACTGGCGCCTGCCTAATCATCCACTGCATTCGCATGTTCTGTCGGCGGCTGACTACTTTGTTTCCCCGACAGAAAGAGATGGAAGAGATTTTCGGTCATTTCGAACACCCAAGCGAACGTTATGACCCAGCGGCAAACGGGAACAAAAAAAGGCTCTTCCCATAGCTAACACCCAGGACGCCCTTTCATATTCAAATATCAAAGGGTCGTAATTTTGAACTCGAGGGGGCGTAATTTTGAACTCGAGGGGCATAATTTTGAACCTGAAGGGTCGTAATTTTGAACCCGAATGGGGCGTTTTTTTTAACGTGAGGGGGAGTAATTTCTAGTATCGCCCTCCCAGATAAAAGCTTGCTACGGTCCTGGCACTCATTCTAGACGGGCATTTTCGTCCGGTCGTGTTAGTTTGAATGTAAGGGCGTTATGATCATTAAGGGTTAATCATCCACTGTATTCGCCTCTTCTGTCGGCAGCTGACTACTTTGTTTCCCCGACTGAAAGAGATGGAAGAGATTTGCGATCATTTCGAACACTCAAGCCAGCGTTATGACCCTGCCGGCAAACGGGAACAAAAGAAGGCTCTTCCGATAGCTTACATGAACGATGCCAAAAATGTATTGTCCCCGGCGGAAATTGATTATTTTAAAAGACACTAAGTTTTCTTAAATATCACCTGTTGTTCATTTTTATCGTGTATTCACCGAATTTTATCGAGGCACGTTGTATATGGAAACTTTTGCGTACGCCTCCCGCTAAGTGGTGTATAAAAAGAATTTGTTTTCAGAATCTGAGTGAGAGATAGATCAATAAAGTGAGCGCTTTCTTAAATGTATGTTAATTGATGATGAAAGTTAGGTATTTTTACTCCTTATTTTTCCTGCATTCGCTAAATGTCTTCTATTAAAAAATATACACTCCCTGTCATAATTCAAAATCTATCAATTGCCTAATTAAACTGCTACGTAAGAGCACTAGTCCTTTGCGTGTTATACTTATTGGACTGCCAGAGTAATATGATTAACGTTCCTTAATCATCTCCGGAATTCAGAGCCTTTTGATGCGAGGTAGTGTACGCACATTTTGAGACCGTGGTAATTTCGGTGAGCTGATGACGAGAACCCACGGTTTAGTTGTCATGAATCATTTACTGTACTCAAGGTGCGGGGTTTTCTGCGCGCTCTCTCTCTCTCTCTCTCTCTCTCTCTTTCGCTCGCTTGTACTGTGCCTCACAAGACAGCACTTCCCATTGATCAATGTGGCAGTTTAATCCCCGAGCACGATATTTTTGCGTATGTGATGTATACATATTGGTTGAGAAATAAAGCAGCTGGCACATCGCCGTTGCCCATCGTTTGCGTGAAATCACGATCCACGGTTTCTTCCGAGAGAGTTCGCACTAAAACACTGCGAACAAAAGCCCGTGACTCACGGTGGTATGTGATGTGTGTGGACTTCGTGTGTTGTAGAAATATTTCATGGAAGGTTCTTTTCTCCAATTACGTGTCGTGCAGCGGCATCTTCTAGCGTGTATTTTAGAAATTTTTTTAAGGGTGCGTTGTTTGTTCGCAACGTGCGTGTGGAGACAAGCCTTTTGAAAACAGCAACTAGCTGCTCAGGAAAGAGACCTGTGCATAATTATTGTCTGTTTGCGTTACCTTCAAATGTGCCTCGTCGCAAACATGTTTTTAACAATCGCATACCGTGGGAAATTAGTAACGAAAAAAATGCGAGCTTTTATGCACAAAAGTTTTAATGGTTAATGATTTTGAAGTCACAACAATGCAAACTCGTTGTTTGTGAGTTCGGTTGCTGCTGAAACGATTGATTTTCTTTTCCTCGTGGAACAGTCGCATTGCCTAGGTGGAATGTTTTTACCACGGATTTCGTGAAATTGAAGTGGTAAAGACTTTCTTTTATGACTAACGTGCTTGCTGGGAACAGAGGAAAATTGGAAAAGTAATTAACATAGTTCTGGAAAAGTAAGACAAGAGAGTAAGTAAAAACTGCATAGGATTCTCTCTTGTCATGATGTAACATTCTGAGTAAAATTCTTACTAAATACATAGCTTGCATCAAAACAATAAAAAACGTTTTTATAAAAAAATGTGCAATACTGCTGCGTTCGAGCTTCGCATGAGTCTCGAAAAAAAAAAAAAAACATTGTCGTTGTAGTAACCATAGCAATCGGCCACATCTGTTTATTACGCATGCGTCGTTGATAGTGCGCAGTTTAATAAGCGTTGTTTCGTGAACCCCTAACCCTAACAAGTATTTTCACGGATGTGACAAAGGAACAAAGATGCTCCATTAAATTTTGCTGTCGATTTAAGAAATCTGTCAGAGAGACTTTCCGTCTATGCCAGAGGTTTATAAATATGAATGTCAAGGAAAATCAACAATTTGCAGATGGCATAAAGAATGTATGGATGGTCGTGAGCCGGGGGCTTTAATCGCACACCTTCAACAAGTGTTACAGAAGTAAACAGATCATTAGGTATTATTACGCGGGAAGTAAGATACCTAACAGTTAGAGATATCGAAGGTATAGGACAAATTAGAAAATGATCAATTCACAGAATTTTAATTGAGCATCTGCCCACGAAACGACTTTGTTCAACTTGGGCGGGCGCCCCATTTCTTTTCATGTGCGGCCCAATGCGAGGCCACACGTGGCCAGAGTTGGAAACCGGTCAAACATTTCGTACAGGGACCCGTAACTGACCCAGACAAATCTACTTTGAACTCAAAATTCGAAACTCTCTCTCTCTCTCTCTCTCTCTCTATGTATATATATATATATACAAAAATTTCAAAACAAGTGAATACTGGAACAGGTTGCCGTCATCAGGAGAGCATCAACCTGTGGGAGTGGCCTTTCTAGAGCCAACTAAACGACAAGGCAAGCCAAAATTGTCGGCTGGTCATGCTCCCTAGGCTACAAAACCAAATTCTAATAAGCACAAAAATTCCAAGAATAAAATTTATAAAACTAAAAAAAGAATTAAAAGCTTACCGGCAGAACAAAACCCGCCATGACAAAAACTCAAACAAGACTGAACAAAGCACCCGGCTTTTTTTTTTTTTTTGTCTAATTTTTTGTGTTAAAATAAATTATTTATAAAGTAACTTTTTTGTTTTATTTATGTACTATTCATATCTTAGAGCAATCTCACAGGTTGATGCTCTCCTGATGACGGCAACCTGTTCCAGTTTTCACTTGTTTTGAAATTTTTGTATTTTTGTTCTGTAATATTTTCATTCTATATAAGCTACTACATGAGGTTTAGGTGCCTTCGGCGCTTCTCATGGTATTAGCCTTTTTTGTCTAATTTTTTGTGTTAAAGTAATTTATTGATAAAGTAATTTCTTTGTTTTATTTATGTACTATATATATATATATATATATATATACTAAAGAGCAAAGCCGAAAACATAAGAAAAACTTTAAAAACTTTAGAATTTAAAACGAAAGTTGCAAAATAACCTGAAGATCAAAACGCGCAACGCAGCAGTTATGAAAATTCAGAATTCACATTCTATTAAGAAGAGACTGAAGCAAATAAAATTTTTTGACTCATACCAAGTACAACATAGAAAAGGTTATGTATTGACCGGTGTGAGTAAAAAGAGAAAAAAAGAACAACTGAATGCAGAAAGTGTCGAGAATACTGAGCCTTGGCTTTATCAAGGACCAGAAAAAACTCTGCATTTTCTCACTTCCACAAAGACCTATTTGGAAATGGGTTTCTGCAAAGTCATGGATGCAAGTAATAAGTCCACCAAAAAAAAATTAAAAAAATATATATATATACATGTCATGACCTCCGCAGAGTTGTATGACCAAGCTTTAGTTAACAATTTAGCTTGCATCCATCGGGATTAGAGGAAATGCTATCCCACACTCACCAACCCGCTTGGCCAGCGTGGTGAGTTATGGCAAAACCCCTCCAAAATGACTCCACAACTTAAATCTTGGCCCTCAGTCTCCGGCAGCTGGAATGTACCTGGCCAAGGCAGCGGCCAGTGCGACATGAAGGCAGAGGGTGCAAAGAATCCCCGGAGGACCGGACTAGGCTGCCATCTGATGCTGACCTTGGCTACGTATAATGGACGCTCCCTATCTTCTGATTCAAGGCTTCTTGAATTGAAAGAAGAACTACAAAGGATCAAGTGGGACATCGTCGGGCTAAGTGAGGTAAGGAGAAAAGGAGAAGATCTCATTGAACTGAAAAGTGGACATCTCTTCTACTGTCGTGGGACAGATACTGGCAGAACTAGTGGTGTTGGATTTATAATAAACAAGAAACTGAAGGATAAAGTTGTAGAAGTTGAAAGTTCCTCTGACAGAGCTGCACGACTCGTTATCCAACTCTCGAGAAGATACCAGGCTCATATTATTCAAACTTAAGCACCAACCACAAGTCATGCTAAAGAAGAAATTGAAGAATTTTATGAGGAAATTCGTCATCTAAATAATAATAGTAAGCAGCACTTGAAGATAATTATGGGAGATTTCAATGCAAAAATAGGGCAACGGCAACAGAATGAAACTTCAGTAGGTAAATTCGGTCACGGCAACAGAAACCAGCGTGGAAATACTCTCGTAGAGTTTGCAGAGGCAGAAAGGTTTTTCATCTTGAACTCCTTTTTCAAGAAAAAGCCGCACAGAAAATGGACATGGAGACATCCAAATGGGACGACAAGTGAAATTGATTTTATTATGTGTAACAAAAAATTCGTCATAGAAGACTGCAGTGTGCTGAACAAGTTCAACACAGGTAGTGACCATAGATTGGTGAGATGTCAGATGCACCTTAACACTAAACTCGAACGTGGCAAGCTCATAAGACAAACAAAATGTATTGACATAACCAACCTTAAAAAACACCATAATACCTTCAAGTTGGAACTGAAGAACAGATTCTCTGCTTTAGAAGGCCTAACATCGGAAGAAGTGCATTTTTCTGAAGTTAACAGAAAAGTAGCCAAAGCTCTTATGGAAACAGCAACAAAATTAGCTGGGTCTAAGAACAAGTTACATGTGAACAAATTATCAGGAAAAACCAAAATGTGGATGCAAAAAAGAAGAGAGATGAGGACAACTAAAGAAGATGTGACTTCCAAAGTGGAATATATAGAGCTATGCAAGACAGTACGAAAAAGTATCCCTGAAGACGTAAGGAAATTTAACTGTGAACTAGTGAGGAAAGCAATTTAAAACAATCAAAGCCTAACGATAGCAAAGGGACATCTCAGTAAGGGAAGAAAACAGATTATGGAACTGAGAAAAGAAGATGGTTCTCTAACAAGAAATAGAGGCGAAATTGTGACAAGAGTGAAAGATTTCTACTCCAAATTATATGAAAGGGATGATACATGTACTCCAGACATCATGAAAGATACCAATACCAGAGTTCTTCCAGTCCTGTCAGCAGAAGTTGCACATGCAATGCAATCAAGAACATGAAGCGGGGAAAAGCTCCATCAAAAGATGAAATTACTGTAGACATCGTACAAGAAGCAAGCGGAGAATTTAAAACAGTACTCGCCCAAGTTTTCACTCGATGCCCAAACGAACGGAAGATTCCTGAGGATTGGAACAACGCTACAATGATCCTGCTACATAAAAAGGGTGACATTGAGGATCTCAGGAACTACAGACCTATCAGTGGTTTATAAAATCTTCACTAAAGTTCTTTCACACCGTTTGAAGGTAACACTGGACATGGCTCAACCGAGAGAACAAGCTGAATTCAGGAGTGGCTACAGCACTATAGATCATATCCACGTACTGAGAGAACTAATTGAAAGAGCGAGGGAATATGAACTTCCATTGTGCATGGCTTTTATCGATTATGAATAAGCCTTTGATTCAGTGAAACCATCAGCAGTTTACAATGGCTCTGAAATCCTGCGGTATTGAAGATGCATACATTAATATTATTAATAACATCTTTGAAAATGCAAGTGCAAAGATTCTGCTGTTTGAAAATATAACACACATAAAAATTGGAAAGGGAGTGAGACAAGGTGACACCATACCTCCGAAGCTCTTTAATGTCACATTGGAAAACGTCTTTCAATCACTGAACTGGGAAAACAAAGGGATAATACACTGCCGGACAATTGCTAAGGACGGATGACAATAGCAACGATAGCAACAATAAAATGGAAGGCAGGAAAATGTGGAAATTAGCATAAGTGCGGGATACAGTAAGACGTGTTGTGCGTATGCAAATTTTGGATTGCCGAACTTGTTCGTGACGTCATAGCGCTGATAAGAGATATAAAGGATTTGACGCGTATTGACCGTTGTTGTTCAAACGCAAAGTTGAAAGAGAAAGAATCAATTGACGAACTTGCAATTTCAGTATGTCTTCCCGACATCACCTAGATGATTTTACGCGTGGCCGTATTATTGGCAAGATTGAAGAAGGGCGAAAAATAACAGATGTTGCCAGAGAGTTCGACGTCAGCCACAGTGTTGTTTCAAGGCTTTGGAAATCATTTCAAACAAATGGAGAGTGTAGCAAACGTCACGGGGGAGGTCGTGTTCGCAGTACGACACCTGCAGAAGATCGGTACATAGTGCTATCAACAAAATGACACCGGCGCAGCACAGCTAGTGAGGTAGAAAATCAGTTTATGGCTGCTACTGGCAAGCGGATCTCCCGAAAAACTGTCACCAGACGTTTTCATGAAGGAGGACTATACGCCCGCCGTCCTGTTGTGTGCATCCCATTGTCCAGACGTCACCGTACCGCCCGTTTGCAACGGTTCCATCAACATCGCAATTGGACTGATAACGACTGGTCTGCTGTCCTCTTCTCAGATGAGAGTAGATACAGTGTATCGTCTGATTGTCGACGACAACTGATCTGGCGTGATAGTGGTACTGCATATTGTCCAGCAAACATACAGGAAAGGGACCGATATCCGACATGTAGTGTCATGGTATGGGCTGGCATCATGATCAATAGCCGTACGTCCCTCTATGTGCTTCCAACTGGGACTATGACTGGACAACGATACATTAATGATGTTCTGCTACCTCATGTTCGCATGTTCCGTGGTGCTGTCGGTGATAGTTTCATTTTCATGGACGACAACGCAACATGTCATCGAACAGTCGCTGTCCAGGAGTGTCTTGAGAGTGAGGATATTCAACGCCTCGTATGGCCAGCACGTTCTCCAGATCTGAATCCCATTGAAAATGTGTGGGATGCTTTGGGGAGGAGTGTTGCTGGTCGCTAATGCCCTCCAATAAACAAGGACATCCTGATCCGTGCACTGACAGGAGAATGGGATAAATTACCCCAACAGCTGCTTGATAATGTTGTGCAAAGCATGACACGACGTGTGTAATCTTGCATCGCCCTCCATGGTGGCCATTTCCCGTATTGACATCTTACGCCGGAACGCCTGCGGACGGTAATAGCATTTTTTTCACGTTTACGTATTCTGCACAAAATGGCCTGTTTGTCCCTTGAACACGTTCCAAAGCCTTCTGAATTTCAGAGCACAATAAATTGTCTTTCTTGTAATGTCCTGGCATTCTGACATTATTTTGTTTCAGTTGGCATCCAACCATACTTACTTTTTTATGCGCTATATATATCCGTTTATGATCCGCCCTTAGCAATTGTCCAGCAGTGTAGTTGATGGAGATTATCTAACCCACCTTCATTTTGCTGATGACGTAGTCATTTTTGCATCTACCCCTTCAGAACTGCAGAGTATGATCCAGGAACTTGTTGACAAGAGTAAAGAAGTTGGGTTAAAAATGAACTTTCAGAAAAGAAAAGTGATGCTCAATGCTTTTACAAGAAATGAAGATTTATCGATTGATGGAGAAAAGCTGGAGATAACAGACACGTACGTTTATCTTGGACAGCAGATATCAAGTGAGGGTCACAGTGATGAAGAAATTAATCGGCTTACAAAACTTGCCTGGAGATCTTTTGGAAGAAACAGCATAATTTTCAAGAGCAATATGCCATTATGTCTTAAAAGAAAAGTGTTTGATCAATGCATCCTTCCAGTGCTTTCGTATATTGCAGAGACGTGGACCTTAACTAAAAGAGACATACAAAGGCTGCAGACAACTGAAAGAAGCATGGAGAGGTGCATGCTTGGTGTAACCAGGAGAGATGAGAAGAGGAACTCGTGGATACGAAAAATGACAAGAGTGGAAGACATCATGATCAGAGTTAAATCCCTGAAATGGCAATGGGCTGGGCATACTGCCAGAAAGACAGACCATCGATGGACAGCCGAAATTTTAGATTGGATTCCAAGGGACAGGAAAAGACCCAGAAGAAGACCACATGGGAGATGGGTAGATGAAATTCGAAAGTATGGGGGAGTGACATGGATGAGACTGGCAGAAGACAGACCATTGTGGAGGAAACTTGGGGAGACCTTCGTCCAGCAGTGGATTGATAATGGTTGACAATGATGAATGATGATGATATATATATATATATACGGAATACACCAAGACTGCAAATTTCTTTAAAAAATACTGAATAGCAAGACCAAACAATACTAACCACTGGGATAAGAGAGGGATATAGAGCAATGGTAAGCCATTCTTCGTGACTTTTTCAAGGGCCAGGCACGGACAACACATAACCAGGCTCTACAGAGACCTGAAAGTGTGGGCTTTTGCGAGAATCTAGTCTGCAAGGTAACGGCAACATATAATTACGGTTCGTGTTTGTTGATTGTAATTTATTTCCTTTGTAATCGGCATCTTTGCTTATTATTGAGCTTTTGCTCAGTAATTTTTTCGATTCCGATGTGTTGGTCAGTCCTCGTGGAATTTCGTATGCTGTGGGTAGTGTCTAGTTTTTGAATGGGTTTTTTGTTTTTTCACTATCAGGTTTTCCTTTTTTTAATTAAAATTATTTTCATTATTTTTTTATTTTGTTGTTAGTTTTTTGCGCGTCAGGGGTTTGGACGGTGTCTGGCCCTTTATCCGGGGCGTTTGTTTTAAATTTTTATCTTTTGTTTAAATTCCTTTTTTTAACTAATTTGTATTTTTTTATGATTATTATTTTTAGTGGGTTTTTTATTTTTTTACTAATTTTTTCTGTGACTGGTTCAGGCTGGCTCTCTGCCGTTACCTAGCAGACTAGATTCTCGCCGAAACCCACACTTTCGGGTCTCTGTAGAGCCTGGTTGGGTGTTGTCCGTGCCTGGCCCTTGACAAAGCCACGGAAAACGGCTTGCCATTGATTGATTGATTATATGTAGAGGATTTTAGGAAGGGAGTGTCTGACCCCAGGTCTTAAACAACCCTGAGAAATAGGAAGCTATAGGAGATTTGGGCTAGAGTGCCCGATAGGAAAGTGACACGGAAGCGAAGTAGAAAGGGGGAGGAAGACGCCCCTATTTATTACCGGGGGACTAGTACCCGGGGTACGACGGCTTAGCGTGCCCATCCGACGCACGGCGGATATTTAGTGGATTGAGAGTTCGTACCTGCCTGGGATCGAACCTGAGGTCTTTTCCGTGGCAGTCACGAACGTTGCCCACTAGGCCACCCGCGGCCCTAGAACGGCTTGCCATTGCTCTATATCCCTCTGTTATCCCAGTGGTTGGTAATGTTTTGTCTTGCTATTCAGTTTTTTTTTAAGAAATTTGCAGTCTTGGTGTATTCCGTATTTATTTTGATTTTCCTTTAATGCAGCCTTTTGGCGTTTTAGAACTTCAAAAACATTTTTAACCGTTTCCCTTGTTTGCTTTTTCTACATATATATTCATCCCAATAGCTGCTTGATATTTAATAACTGAAATCGTTTTTTTAATAATAAAATGTGGTTACTTGCTAAATTTTAGTGCCATTTTTTGCGCCACTATTTTGCGTAATTCAGAAGTAATGGCTGAATATGACCGTGACCATGGAGTATATTACAAATGGGGAATCATTATTTACGATTACAAAAATGCACTTGGATTGTTCACTCTTTCCACGCTTTGATGGGTGTGCGCGCTCTTTCATATGGTCCGTTAGATTTTTGGTTGCATAATCTTTTATTGCACCGTCGACATCTCTCTCTGTAATTATACACTTTCCACATTTTGAACAACAGGCAAGACCAAACAACGCAGGATTTTTCACCGGTTCCTTAATGAGACGAAACAATTTCCAGCATTCACTCTTCCCCTTGTGGTTTTCAACAAGCACGCATTTGTTGGCCTCGACGCCTTTCTCAACCTCCTTAATATTAAATCCATCCATATTAACAAATAAGGAGTTAATTTCGACATGACATGTCATATGAACGGGATGTTAACACATCAATCGAAAACCTCTGAATGCTCAATGTTAAAGATGCTATGTGAAAAGTAACTCTTAATCATACAGTGAACTTCGCACGGAGAGAATGAAACAACTGAGAAGCAGGCGAATGGCGTTTGCCTGCACCTTGCCCTGGACAATCGCACTGTAAAAGAACGCAAAGGAAGTATCTTTTTGCGATATGTTGTCGGTGGGTCTGAGGTCGATCGGTGGAAATCTTTGTTCCTTTAAGAAAGAGAGGACAATATTTTTGCATGGCAAATCAACTACAGAATTCTACAACGCGCATTTTTCTTTGGAAAATAATTTTCTCTTCAAAAATAAAATGGGAATAAAACCGGGTCATAATCGGGTCAGGAAGACCTTGACCCGACCCGCTGGACCAGCAAGAAATTGTCGACTCGTGACCCGTTTCCATCTCTGCACATGGCCAGTTCTGTCGTTTCTTATTTGGAGAAAACGAATATTAAGTTGATGTCCCGACCTGCATGTAGTCCAGACTTGTCACCATGTGATTTCTGGTTGTTCCCTATTTTAAAAAAGACATTACGAGGACGACAATTTGAGACTGATCAACAGCTTATTTGAACTGCGCAGGGGTGCTTCAACAACATTTCAGAAGAAAAATTGCAGAAGAGATTCAAAAAATGTGATGAATGTGTTAAGACACCTGTATTCGATGCAACGGACAGTATTTCGAAAAAGATGACCACCACTTCCTTGATAATTAAGGTACGCATATTTTTTTATAAAAACGTTCTGTTATTTTGGGACAACTCTCGAACATGGAGGCCGCGCCTTGTGTGGACTTGACTGAAATAAACACAAAGGAATAGACATAAATAACGAAAATTTTATGTGAGAAATGAAGTTTATGAAACCTTGAGATTTTCTGCCCTACGGTTAATAACCGGAGAACTTTATCTCTACAAACGATCTTGCTTTTTTTTTTTTTTTTTTTTTGATTTGAGGTTTAACGACCACCGTGAGCAACTCAATTGGCTATAAGCAGACAGCCAGTGCCGTAAGGCAAACACAACATCCATGCCTCACCGGGATTCGAACCCGGACTTCTTTCGGACGAATGATCAGAAGTCATCGCTTAGACCACTGCGTCACCGGGATCTGGCTTTACAGAAAATTTAACATTGTGTGCTCAAACCTTTGGCCTCTTATGATGGCCTCTAATCTCCGTGGAACACTCTCCACCGGGTTCTCGTATATGTCCGATGATAAATTGCGACAGTCAACCTTTAAAGAAGATAAGGTTTGTTTGTCGGGCAGTCTTTTCTTACATGAACACGACGACCCAGCTCCTAGAGAAGTTGGACTTGTTTAGGTAGTTCAACTTTTCGAAGCCCACTGTCCTCAAATGAAGCTCAAGCAGTGCGAAGAGTATGATATAGTGCATTGTCTAACACACAAAGGCATGGGCCTTTCTCAAAGTACTGGCACAAAGCTGGTAGTGCATAATTGTCCCGGGCGTCTATGTATAGCTCAGCATTTGTGGTGGTGTCCAAAGCAACTAATTTGCCCAAGGCGAACCACAAAGAACAGCCACATGCTATCCCTCCGCCTCCACCAAACTTAATTTCCTGGACGATACAGTCCGGAAGCTACCTTTCTCCCGCCATCCTTTACACCCAGTAACGATAATCAAACTGGTACACTGTGTACCGTGACTTGTCAGCCCTAAGCACAGTTTTCCATTGGTCTACAGTCTAAGATGGACGTTCCTGACAACACGATAATCAGCCTGTAGAGTTAGGCGAAGGAATTAGCTGCTTGTGGCTGGCTACTCGACAGTTCTAACACTTGTCTTGTAACCCCTGCGCACTGTGTTGATGATAACAACACCCTAATCTTCTCGCATAGGCTTTGCGTGATTTTATTTAATTCTGATTTGCGTCAGTCCTTTGCAGAGCTCCTCTATCACGTTACCTGGTCGTTTATTGGCAGTTCAGCTTCAGTGATTTGCATATCACAGCACCTGTCTTGGCATCTTCAGTGCAGCTTCAATATTTCGTACGGTGCGATTACTTGTGTGAAACCCTATCGGCCGCTCCGCTAGCGCAGTGGTCTAACGATGGCTTCTGATCATTCGTCAAGAAAGGGGTCCCGGTTGAATACCGTGAGGCATGGATGTTGTGTTTGACTTAAGGCTCTGGCTCTCTCCCTTCCATGGAAGCAGTGACCCTAAATTAGGGACGGACGACTGCTTATATCCCATTGAGTTGCTCACGGGGGCCATTAAACCTCCAACAAAAAACAACAACTATCGTATCATTCCGCGCTGGAAACAGATTAACTTTGTCGCTTGAGACATCTTGCATTCATAATCGTGCTATTGTCTCTTCATAGCCCTGCGATCAGATTTATAGTTAGGTCTGTGACGTGGTGCTTGTGTAGGACCTAATTCACTATCAATAACGGGAAGCATATTGTGTTCACAGTCGTGCTATTGTCTCATCACACTGTAGCTCTACGATCATATTTATACACTGGTGTGCAAACATTAAGGACGAAGAGGAGAAATTAGCATAACAGCGGAACGAGCAGGCAGAACGGACCGAAATACCACTCAAGAGATAGACTAGGGTCCGGTACGGTAGAGCATGTGAATATATGCAGCATGACGTAGAGGTCGGGGGGAGGGCAGGTGTCGGAAGGGTCTAAAGCACACGGGCGGTGTACGCTCAGCAATTCGGTGAAAGCTATTGCACGGTGTACATCGGTTTGAACGACATCGAGTTGCTCCCACCGTGTGATATGGCCAACAGGCAATCCAGTAGACGATATATGGATGACTTTACCCGAGGTCGCGTCATTGGGAAGTTCGAAGAAGGTCGAAGTGTGACTAGTGTGGTCGAGTTGTTCGGGATCAATCACAGCATCGTTTCACGAGCTTGGAGAGGATTTCAGACGACAGGAAAATCTATCCGGGAGTTGAGCAGTGGTCGCCCACGAGCAACCACGGTGGCGGACGACCGGTATATTGTCCTACAGGCGAGAAGAGACAGACGGCAGACAGCGGAAGAAATCGCAAGGCACATGCAAGGACGTCCGTTATCGCGTTTTACCGTGGCCAGGAGGCTGCACAAAGGTGGTCTATTTGCACGACGACCAGTACTGTGTGTGCCATTAACGCCTGCTTATCGGAGAGGGCGGTTTCTGTTGTGCCAGGAACACAAGAACTGAATACATCAGCAATGGGGTAGAGTTATCTTTACGGATGAGAGCCGATTTAGTCTGACGCGCGATTCTGGTCGTAGACACATCTGGAGAGAGCAGGGAACACGCAATCACGCCTCCAGCATCATCGAAATGGACCGGTTTAGAGGTGGCGGAGTTCTCGTTTGGGGCGGTATCATGATTGGTAGCCGTACTGACCTCGGCATCTTCCACGGAGGTTCACTCACTGGTGTCCGCTATTGTGCCGAGGTTCTCCTGCCTCACGTGCGTCTGTATAGAGGTGCTGTGGGTCCTGAGTTCCTCTTCATGGACGACACCGCTACGCCTCATCGTACCGTGGCTGTCGCAGAGCTGTTGGAGAGTGAAGATATTCAACGCATGGATTGGCCCGCAAGGTCCACGGACCTAAATCCAATCGAACACGTGTGGGACCTTCTCGGGAGACTCTCGGCAGCACGTCACCAGCCGGCAGCAACGATTCCGCAGTTGCGACTGGCGCTACAAGAGGAATGGACCGCGATGCCTCTACAGCTCCTTGACAACCTCGTCCTCAAAATTGACAAACGTTGTAAATCCTGCAACGTAGTCAGTGGTGATCATATCCCCTACTAAAGACTGGATTTTTCTTGGCAGCCGCCTGTCACATGGACGTTTCTGTCTTCTGTCCACTTGTGCTCGAAGCTACCTTTTCAATAAAGTGGCTTTGCATCCTTTGGATTCCTTGTTTGGACGGTTTTGCTCACTTGTCCCATATTCTTACATCTTGGGGATATTATGGTATGATTTGAGTCGATGTGGAGCACTTCTGCACGACGTTACATTCGAAAAACCGTCTTGTCCTTAATTTTTGCACGCCAGTGTAGTTGAGTCTGTGACGTGGTTCTTGCGTAGGCCCTAATTCATGAGCAATAGAGGGAAACATCTTGTATTCACAGTCGTGTTAATGTCTGATCATAGCCGTACGAGCATATTTATAGTTGGGTCTGTGACGTGGTGCTGGCATAGGACCTGATTGACTATCAATAGAGGGGTGTCTGGATATTAATATTTGGTGAGAACGATCAAAGTAGGTAAAATATAGAGTTCTGAGCCTCTTAAAATAATAGTGATTTTAGGTAAGAAAATACGCTGTAACTTTTTAAACCTTACTTAGAAGAAAGTTTTATGAGAAACAGAATGAGGCCGTAATTGTGAGATGTGCGGATAATCCCGAAGATATGGTAGTGACTTTTAGAAGTTGAAAAACCTTTCAAAATATCTATACAACATCCGAAGCATAAAAATTATAGTCGTTTTTCAGTTGCCGGAGAAGTTACTGAGCAGGATAAGCATATTTTTCTCAATTGACGGACAAAATATGAATGTTTCATCTTCCGCATTTCGTGAAACACTTATGTCAGCCATTAATAAATTAAAGTGTTAAATGGAGCCAAAATTCACGCAGTTAGTCCGTGCTTGAGAATGTGTTTTTTTTTCCAATATTTTATTATACGAAATTGAGTTACATGTATAAGAAATTATTTTATGCATTAGGTTTGTCGTCTTGTGTGCTACCGGAGCTGGAATTCTGCAGTTAGAGTTGAAACATTACTTTAATAATTTCAAAACAAGATTCTCAGCAAAATATTTTGATCACTCGAAGGTGGAATGACACGAGAATAAGGGAGGTACAAATAGGAAACTTTGTTATCTTTAGGGATACGTTAATGTTTAATGAAGTCGAATCCTAAAGACTTAAGATGGTTTGGACCTATCAAAAGAATGAGTGAAGGCCGAAAAGCAAGATAGTTATTTCAGATGAAACCGACTGGCACAAGACCAAAAAGACTGTCTCGAATGAGATAGACAATGTGGAAATGAATCTAACAAAAATGAACGTAGAATAATGCCGCGAGTTTACTTGCCACACGGAATGGTGGAAGATTCCTTTTGCAGCCAGGAATCTTGTTGGTATGTCGTGCTAAAGAACAAGAGAGGAAAAAAATATCCTATTTCTCTTCTTTTAATGTTCCCAGCTCGTCATTGGTAAAAAGATCTCAAATGTTGGTTGCTGGTGTCGGATTCGAATGTTCGAATCCCGAATAGCGTTGTATTCGTTCTAGGGACACTCATTCTCTTCTTTTTCTTGACAAGTAACCTTGAATTGAGGACATTCTGCTCGTCCTGATTTTAGGTGTTCATTTAATTGAATTCAAATAAACAAAAGGAAAATTATAAAAAATAAGTTAAAGACTATAAAAGACAATCCTGTGTTTAGTACGTCTTTTGTGGGAAAAAAATGAAAACAAGTGAGTGTTTTTAGTATCAATTTCTCCGACCGTCTGTGGATGGACGGACGGACGGACGGACAAACAAACTTTACAACTGTCAGTCCACTTTAAGAAACAGTTTCTTCGTTGGAAATTCGGAAATGTGATAACTGTAATCTTTTCTTTCCTGCTTTTTATACGATACCTAACTTCACCGCCAGAGGGCGTAAATGTAGATGCTATCAATTTCAAAATAAATTTTATTCCATATATGTTTGCCTCTAAACATCCGATTGGAAAAATTCTTTCTTTCGATGTCTTTTATAACTAAGACTATTTCGGGAACAGTTTATTTTTCAAGTAATGCATAGGTTTTCCGCTAGCGACGTAAAGAGAAATGACGATTTCCACGGTATCCATTCTTCTAAAAGCCCTTTTTGAATTAGCCTTTCTGCACCGGATACAGCTCCTAAGGTGGGGGGGGGGGGGTATTTCTTCATATACACGGTTTTGCTGCTGAAGTGCGTAATGACAAATTTATGTTTCCGATGTACATTTTATTTTTTTGACTGGAGGTTTAACGACCACCGTGAGCAACACAATGGGCTATAAGCGGTTGCCTATCCCTGATTTAGGGCCACTGGTTCCAGGGAAGCGAGAGAGCTAGCGCCGTGAGACAAACACAACATCCATGCCCCACCGGGATTAGAACCCGGATCCTTCTCGGACGAATGGTCATAAGCCAGCGCTTAGACCTCTGCGCCACCGGGTTTGCTTGATGTACAGCGAAATTCGCGCTCCTGAAAACTCGATTTAAAAAATTATTTCGTGGACTTATAGTCCTTACCTCAGAAAACCTTTTGCGAATAACTTCTTCTTAAAACAGTACATACTTTTTCCTCCAGGAGAGCTTAGAATGTATATCTTATTTTTGTTGGGGCTTCTGAGAGTCCAGTTTGAAAAATTGTATATTGGAGAGAGTTTCTGCTACGAAGTGTTTTGCATATAATTTGAAAATTACCTTAACGCACAATATTCCTTCATGCTAACAGACTGCGTAATTTCTGTACCTTCCGGGAGCAGACTGCGTGCTTTCGAATTGATTCCATAGTCTATGGACCACAGAAGCACTTGTATGCAGCCGTCTTGCAAGTTCCACCTGACTTTGGCCTGCCTCTAGTTTTCCGATCGCTCTCCACCTCAGTTCATCTGTTAAATGATGTCTTGCAGCCATTACAACAAATCTGTTCCACAGTCTGTGGACCATAGAAGAACTCGCATGGTGCCATCTTGCAACTTCTACCTGACTTTGGCCTGCCTCTAGTTTTCCGATCGCTCTCCACCTCAGTTCATCTGTTAAACGATGTCTCGCAGCCATTACAACAAATCTGTTCCACAGTCTGTGGACCACAGAAGGACTCACATGCTGCCATCTTGCAACATCTACTTGACTTTGGCCTGCCTCTAGTCTTCCGATCGCTCTCCACCTCAGTCCATCTGTTAAATGATGTCTCGTAGGCGTTACAGCAAATCTGCAATTTCAGAATCCTTTCTTCGAACACCGCAAACGATGTAACGCACACTTCTGAAACAGCCCCTTTTACGCTACGTCTCACTTGCATAAAGGGATGCCATCGCCACTCATTTACATCTGACTCCGCGTTACATTTTGCGACATGTATGGCACATGACAGACCGTTGTGGAGGAAACTTGGGGAGACCTTCGTCCAGCAGTGGATTGATAATGGTTGACAATGATGATGATGATGATCCAAATTTTGTGCTTGCTTTTCCAACCGTTCTTTAACAGACAATAGCAAATTTTCTGTTTTGTTCCATCATTAATGGAAGCTACTGTTGCTGTACAGAATCAATGAAAGCGGCTAAGACAATGGTTATCAAAGAATTGGGCCGTACTTTCTTTTATATGGGTGGTTCAACTACAGCGAGATCGGTAAATCCCATGTAATACCAATATAATGATCTCGATTATCCGGAATTCTCGGTTTCCCGAGAGTACCATGTTCCCAATGTAATCGAGGTTCTGGTGTATGCAAATTGCTTCTTAAACGCTCTTCTCGGGCAGCACGGTAAGCAATTCAGCTAGTAGAAGATATTCGAATTGTAATTTTGAAAAGCTGGAAAAATAATATATCAATGTAAAATACACAACCATGGGTTAGCGCGATAACAAATGGTCAAGTGCGTTTATACATATAAACATATTTTTCTGAGAGTACGCCTTTCGGTGTTAAAATGTTGCCGGGAGTGCATCCTATCCTTTCTCTGAAAACTTCACGATCTCAGTCCATAGGTAACACAAATTTCTAAAGCTGGGATTTAATTCCTTTGAGGTCATACTTGCTTCTTCTCTGGAGGCAGAGGGAAGCTGTCGTATAGGCTTCGTAGTTAATTAAGTTATATGCACTTACTCTGCTCTCTTCTCAGCGCAGCATTTTGGGTGAGATCTGAGTGTTGCCCTTGGGTGTTCTTCCTGTGACTACTGTGGCAGCTAAATGATTGTTCACACATCTTCTACAGCCTTGGTTCGGGGATATGTTACTTCCCTCCGGGACTCTTCACCTTCCCCACTCCCCTCCCTCTCACACAATCCTTCCAAGACACCAGCCTTTCAGCTAATCTTGTTGTGTTATTTCTTTGCATTTTCTGACTCACATTTCCTTTAAATGGAAGAATTCGCGAATAATACCAAACTATTTATTTTCGAGTCAAATAATTTACTTGAGATTGCAGCATCGGGGAAGAAAACTGTGTTTTCTCTTCAGACTATTTTTTTTTCTGTCGTTGTTCTTGGTTTAACGACCACCTTGAGCAACTTGAAGGGATAGTCACCCATCCCTACTTTGGAGCTGTTTTTGTCTAGGGAAGATATATATCTAGCGCCATCGAACAAGCAGACCACTTATGTCTCATCCAGAATGCAAATCTGGACATTTCAGCAGAATGATCATAAGCCAGAGCATCAGAATTTCTGCTTGCCCCCCCCCCCCATCCTCTTTTTTTTTGAATAGAAAAATTTTGGAATTGCTTACGAACACACTAATAGTTTTTCACTGTAAAACATAGAACTGTAATAAGAGCTGTGACGCATTTACACACTATCTACCAACAAGTAATTGGACACCCCTGCAATCGACGATACCTGCGTTCCTGATACACACCACGGCAGCCACCGTTAAATATCGTGTGGGAAACAACAACCCAACCAATCGCATGCAAGATGCCACGCAGTTCGGAGTTCTTTGATTTCGAGAAAGGTGCAATCGTCGGGTATCACAGAAATGGCCGATCCATACGTGACATATCCAGCAAGTTGAAGTACCCAAAATCGGCAGTGGCCTTCGTGATTGGCAAGTGGAAGATGAGAGGTGACTGTCGGAATGTGCCCCGACCCGGCAGACCCACAAAACTGGGAGTTAGAGACCGACAGGTGCTGGCCAGAGAAATACGGAAGAACCGCACCAAATCGATGAGTCACATCTGCGAGGAGTTTCAACAGGCATCCGGAAGTGTTCTTTCCATGAATACCATCCGTAAGAAAGCCCATCTGCTCGGTTATCAAGGATGTGCTGCCGCCCACAAGCCTTTGATCACCAAGTCCAATAGCGCTGCTCGGCTAACCTGGTGCAAAGAACGTCGACAGTGGAGTGTTGAACAGTGGAAACAGGTTCTCTGGAGCGACGAATCAAGGTTCACCCTCTACCGTTCGGATGGCAGGGTCTGAATTTGGCGTCTGCTTGGAGAACGCCTCCTGCCGGAATGTGTCGTTCCAACTGTGAAGTTCGGCGGCGGTGGAATTATGCTATGGGGGTGTTTCTCTTGGTATGGCACGGGACCCTTGGTCGCAATTCCTGGTAGACTCAACGCCGAGACTTACTGCACTATTTTGGATGACCATGCGCTTCCTACGTTGTGGCAGTTTTACGGGGTGGACCCATGTTACTTTCAAGATGACAATGCCACTTGTCATGTTGCGAGGTCCACCATGGCTTGGTATGGTGAAAATGGGGTTAATCGAATGGACTGGCCTGCGCAGAGCGCGGAGCTTAACCCTATCGAGCACCTCTGGGACGAGTTGGAGCGTCGACTTAAATCGGTGAAGGAACTGACCTGTTTTCTTCAAGCCGAGTGGAAGAAAATACCGCTAGCCTTCGTACAACATCTAGCTGAGAGTATGCCCCGGAGGGTCGCAGCTGTAATCGCCGCTCCTGGAGGATTCACCAACTATTGAAGGTGAATAAACTTCGTTTTCCTTTGCTATCACAGGTGTCCAATTACTTGTTGGTAGATAGTGTATAAATTAACCTTCCACTTTAAGTTTCTGCTGTTATGTAAATTCGTTACTTCTTCGTAATACACTGAAGTGTCAAAAGTAACCTAGCATTATATAGGACCTCCTCTAGCCCGGCGACTCGACGTGGCATCGATTCCACAAGTGGCCGGAAGACTTCTAGAGAGATGTTGAGCCATGTCGTCTGAACAGCCGCCCACAGTTCCCTGGTATTTGTTGGTGCAGGATCTTGGTTGCGAATGGACCTTTCCACCTCGTCCCATTAGTGCCGTATTAGGTTCATGTCGGGTAAACGTGGTGGCCAAGCATCCGTCGGAACTGTCCAGATTGCTCCTCGAACCAATTTTGGACAGCTTGGGCCCAATGACATGGTGGGAAATCCCATCATTGTTGGGATACATGAAGTCCATGAAGGGCTGCAAACGGTCACCCAGCAGAGCAACAAAGCGAGAACCGTTTAATGACGAGTTTACGAGGACCAGGTGACACAAACCGTGCCGCGTAAAGACACCCCACACATGTATGGAACCATCACCAGCTTGCACAGTGCCTTGTTGACAGCTTGGGTCTATGGCGTCACGTGGTCTGCGCCACACCCGAACCCTACCATCAGCTCGTAACAACTGGTAGCGTGATTCATCGTACCACGCCACATGTTACCAGTCTTCCAGGGTCCAATTACCGCGTTCACAAGCCCAGGTGAGGCGATGTGTCCGATGTCGTGGTGTTTACAAAGGTGGGTTTGCTGTTCCATACCCGTGAACGCTAAATTACGCTACACTGACCTGATGGATATGTCTCTGCTACCTCCTGCATTGAATGAGGATGTTATTTGAGCCAGTGTCGCGTATCTCGCTTGGACAATCCTGGTCAGACGCCTCTGGTCACGGTCATTCAGCACCCGCGGTCAGCCACTGAGGTGTCCACGGTGGGTGGTATTGCGTTGCATGAGGTATTCTGGTTACACACGTGACACTGTGGATCGAAGAATGTCGAATGTTCGCACAACTTCGAAAATTGAATATCCCATCCGTCTGGATCCCACTACCATTCCGCGTTCAAACTCCCATAATTCACGTCGGCTTGCCATAATCGTACTTGCGGTTGTTCAACCTGACTCACGAGATTACACCTCGCAAGTGATAAAAATCGTAGCGTGCGTCGAAGCCTTTATACGACGGCAGCGCCAGTTAAAAATTTGCATACTGCTATCCCTTGACTTTTGGCACTTCAGCGTATTTCTTCCTGAAGGGCACATCAGCTCGTATTAATTTGCTTTTGTACATACAGTACTCACGATGCGCAAGGCAAATATTATTATGGATTACCTTGTGACGTATACCTCTAATTTAACCTTTCGTTTGAACTTCTCTGTTCTCGTGTAAATGTAGTTACAGCACGTTAAATATTTTCTGACCTAACGCAACACAATTTACCCCCACGGGCTTGTAAAGTTTGGTATTCTGAGTCAATGTGCAATCAAACGGAAATAAAGTGTTCTGATGTAAGTCAATGCCATCTACACTGGCGGAAAGTGAAAAAAGAACACCAAGAAGGGGACGTCTGATACCAACGAACTTTATACAGCATAATAACGGAATACAGAGGATAACGTGATCAAAATATTATGGCAAAATACAGCTGTATTTGCTGGTAAACTGAAAAAAACATTCCCATGTAACATGGTTAGTACGAGGTTGAACCGCCATGAACTGCGTCACACTGTGCAATTCTGGCATGGAGTCTGTCGTACAGATGTTGGATGTAAGTTTGGGGTATTGAGTTCCAAGCATCCTCAACCTGGACACGTAAGTCGAGGGTGGTAGTGGCTGGCCGTGGAGACCGGATAAGTCGTTGTCCCATAAAATCCCACACGTGCTCAATGGGGGACAAATCCGGTGAACGTGCAGGCCATGGAAGTTGTCTCACACCCTGAAGTTCATGTTGCGTTGCACGTGCCGTGTGTGGGCGTGCGTTATCTTGCTGGAAAACATCACGATGGACCGACCTTACAAATGGCTCAACACCGGGCTGAATGATGTTGATTATGAGGTGCTGTTTAACGTACTCGGTACAAACACTAGTTGTGTACGGGAGTGATAGCTGATCGCTCCCCACACCAGGAGACCAGGTGTAGGCCCTGTGTGTCGGTGGCGGATGCCAGAAGGGAGGAGACGCTTACCTGTGCTTCTGCGAACACGCATACGGCCATCGGAGGCTCCCAAGCAGAATCTGCTTTCATCGCTGAACACGACAGATCGCCATTGCGTTCTCCAGTGCAGACGTTGTCGACACCACTACAGCCGCTCCTGACGGTGGGCTGGAGTCAGAGGTACACATGCCAGAGGCACACGTGCACGTAGTCCTGCATCCAGTAGACGGTTTCGGATTGTTCGCACAGTCACCTCAGGTGCAACGGCAGCTCTGATTTGCGTCGCAGTGGATGTTCTGCTTGACAACGTCGCTCTTCTTATGCGTCGATCGGTCCGCTCATCAGTCCGTCTGTGACTCCCAGTTCCACGTCTTCTCGTGTGGGAATGTTCCTCGGACCATCTACGCCACCATCGTACCACCGCCGATACTTCCCGTCTAATTCGCTCCGCAATACGACGATACGACCACCCGGCCTCGTGGTGGAGTCCGACTAGACGACCTCGCTCAAAGTCCGATAACTGCTTAAATCGTACACGTCTTCCATGTCCAGGCATTGCAGCTTCTTCAGGGTCTTCGCACGTGTCCGTACGCCGACGACTTATTACATTCACTTCGCCGTACTCCTTAAATACCACCGACGATAATTTGCATATTATGCCGTGCTGTGGCGTAAGCGCTCTTCGGTTAATCCCGAAATTAACATCATACCTACGTAAGCTCGACCCTATTAACATATGTAAATTTCATGGACGTCCGCCAATTCCTTTTTGGTGTTCTTTTTTCCGCCAGTGTATATAGTACAAGGCATGATATTAGAGAGATGAGCTTCCTCCTTTTGTGACGTCACTCTCTGGTTATATGGCCTGGTACGTTGGTATGGAATTTGACGTCACACGCGACAGCGTTGGAAACCAATCAGAAGCCTAAGTTTTTGCGTGACGTCACTAAAAAGGGAAACTCATTTCTCTAATATTATGGACTTGTGATTTCTATACGGCGTTGGATAAGTTAAAGTACAGACGTCAAGCAGAGCGATTTGTAAAGCAGAACGAATTCTATGAGCAGACAGATTACATTCAGAATTGTGTGAGACATATGTTAAGAACGATACTGTGAGAGCTATGTTATAGTGAGCAATTATACTCAAAGTTGTCGCCCCGGTGGCGCAGTGGTCTAAGGCGCTGGCCTCTGATCATTCGTCCGTAAGGGGTCCGGGTTCGAATCCCGGTCAGGCATGGATGTTGTGTTTGTCTTACGGCACTGGCTCTCTCCCTTCCCTGGAACCAGTGACCCTAAATTAGGGACGGGCGACTGCTTATAGCCCATTGAGTTGCTCACGGTGGTCGTTAAACCTCCAACTAAAAAAAAAAAAAAATACTCAAAGTTATATGATGAGCACGGTACGTAAAAAGTATTTTGAGTACGTGGTATTATATATGCCATGTGAATAGAGAATGTATAGTAGCGTGAATGTTATTCAACTATTTAGGTTATGAACGAAGTGTTTATTGAAAGACTAACGTGCTGGCTGGAAAGAATCTCATAACTTACCCTACCCATTATTTTAAAAGCTGTGTACTCGAGAGTGTTTTCATGCTTTATTAAGGTTTTAACTGTTACGAACAAGCAAATAGCAGTTTAGAATAATCAGGGTTAGCAAAGTAAAATTTAAGTCAAATGAGATTCAAGCTTTCCGTTGAAACTAGACACTTGATACAATGATTAAACCAGCTTATTCTACAGTGAAGTACCATTGAATTAGAGATATCTGCCTAGTAACGCATTGAGTCACGTATTGTCTTAATGACGGCGGTCTCATGACGAGTATGGACTCCGCGAGCTTACGGAAATGATCTGCAGATAACGTCAGCCATACCTCCTCTAAAGCTGGCCATAATTTGCTCAGCTTCGTAGCCAATGGGACGTACGCCCGAACAGCCTGTTCAACTGCATTCCAAAGATTGTCGATGTGGCTTAAATCCAGCTCCTAGGTGGCAGCTGATGTGTTTCAAATTCATTAAAATGCTATTATAACCATGCAGTAGCCAGGTGAGACAACTGAGATGCAATTGTCTTGCTGGAGTACGGCCATTGTGTCTGGGATGCATGCTGGACATGGATGGGTGGTAAATAGTGAGCTAGCATGTCCACATATTTGGGTTCACTCAAAGGTGACTGTACGCTTACCAAAGGTACCAAGGCATTCTATCTGAAGACACCCCGGACTGTGACTGAGCCACAACCAGTCTGTACTGTTCCATTTTGACATGAAGCGTCCATGGCTGCACGAAGTTTGCTCCAGTCCCATCAGCTCGATGCAGTTTAAATTCGGATTCATCACTCCAGTCCTCCGTGGTCGGAGAATCTCTGTGATTTTGTGTAGGCACTGAAAGATCCCAGTGCGTTGACGATATCCGTGATGCAGTTGCCCATCCTGCGGATACCTATAATCATCCTTTTGTCAAAGGTTGAGCCCGGTGTCGTGCTGTGAACAGAGGAACTGTTATGCGCCGGCCGCTCCTGCACCCAGGACGTTAAAGAGTACTTTCCTTGCACTGATAAGGCGACTTGATCCACTGCTCAAATCGGCGGCAATTTGTGATATTATCTTGAGCCTATGAATTTGAATGTTGCTGCCAAAACGGCGTACACCACGAGCTGTGAAGGCTGGTACATCTCTGCAATTCGTTCGGGAGCTTGTTCTTTTACCATAATTTTCGTATTTACGGAATATCTTGGACACTGCAGCACTAAAAACCCCCGCGTGTTGTCGTCCGGGATGCAGTGAGCCATCCTGCTGGCATCTACAATGTTCCCTCTGTGAAAAGCATCCAAATCACTCTCTTGTTATCGATTACTATTGGAGAGGCTGTGGGCGATGGCTGTATTTAACCACAGTTTCCGCCCTGCAGGCACAATGATGCGAGAGTATCAGCCACACATTTGCATAATTATGCTATATTTAATTCAGTGGCACTTCAATGTATTATATGTACTCTTTCACGTAAGGTGTCTTCACTGGATAGCATTTGGGTATGCGTAAAATATTAATTTATCAAGTAGGAAAAATTGCCCTGAAAAATAATTTATAATTATTGCATGTACACCCATCACGTCAAAACATTTATACATTTTTTTTTTCTTCCTACGTCTAGCGAATTTCAGACGACTTCTGGAAAAATCTCACTTTTCCATTCAAAGCTTCGCTTCCTACACTTCCATTTATATATATTAAGATAATACAACGTATATTTTGTCACAAATATTTATTTTTTTAAGCCGACCATGGTGTCGGTATCTATGTCTAGTATATCTGCCACGTTAACTCCTGTGATGCGCACATTGCGAGAGAATTTTGCCATTATTCCATCTTCCCGTGAAATTGCCTTCAAAAATTCTCAAAATCTATAATTTTAAGGTGATTTTGAAACCCATAAACAAAATGAGCTTTTTGGGAGTTTTTTTTTTTATGATTGCAGGTTTAACGACCACCGTGAGCAACTCAATGGGCTATAAGCAGTCGCCCGTCCCTAATTTAGGGTCACTGGTTCCAGGGAAAGGAGAGAGCCAGCGCCGTAAGACAAACACAACATCCATGCCTGCCGGGATTCGAACCCGGTCCCCTTACGGACGAATGATCAGAGGCCAGCGCCTTAGACCACTGCGCCACCGGGGCGGCTTTTTTTGGATCAAAGTACTTTGTTGAAGACAAAACCTCGTGGGGAATTTATCAAATTCCATGTGAATGTGGCGCTTCGTATATAGGACAGACCCGTGCAGGGCCTTGCGTTTTCGATTGAAGGAGCACAAGACCTACTTTCGGAACTGTGACCTAAAGAAGTCATCGATGGCTAAACACTGTTACAAAAAGGATTATAAATTTGTCTTTGAAGAAGCAAAACTAATTGACAAGCCAGATTCAACCACCAAACTTGATATTTTGGAAGCTTTCTATATATATATATCAGAAGCCTTCGCAACTTGTTAATGACATGGTATCCACCCCATTTCTATAAAGCGCGTGGAAGTTGTTACGAAAAGGATCATAAATTTCTCTTTGAAGAAGCAAAACTAATTGACAAGCCAGATTCAACCACCAAACTTGTTATTTTGGAAGCTTTCCATATATATCAGAAGTCTTCGCAACTTGTTAATGACATGGCATCCACCCCATTTCTATCAAGAACGTGGAAGTTGTTACGAAAAGGAGCATAAATTTCTCTTTGAAGAAGCAAAACTAATTGACAAACCAGATTCAACCACCAAACTTGTTATTTTGGAAGCTTTCCATATATATCAGAAGTCTTCGCAACTTGTTAATGACATGGCATCCATCCCATTTCTATCAAGAACGTGGAAGTTGTTACGAAAAGGAGCATAAATTTCTCTTTGAAGAAGCAAAACTAATTGACAAACCAGATTCAACCACCAAACTTGTTATTTTGGAAGCTTTCCATATATATCAGAAGTCTTCGCAACTTGTTAATGACATGGCATCCACCCCATTTCTATCAAGAACGTGGAAGTTGTTACGAAAAGGAGCATAAATTTCTCTTTGAAGAAGCAAAACTAATTGACAAACCAGATTCAACCACCAAACTTATTATTTTGGAAGCTTTCCATATATATCAGAAGTCTTTGCAACTTGTTAATGACATGGCATCCACCCCATTTCTATCAAGAACGTGGAAGTTGTTACGAAAAGGATCATAAATTTCTCTTTGAAGAAGCAAAACTAATTGACAAGCCAGATTCAACCACCAAACTTGTTATTTTGGAAGCTTTCCATATATATCAGAAGTCTTTGCAACTTGTTAATGACATGGCATCCACCCCATTTCTATCAAGAACGTGGAAGTTGTTACGAAAAGGATCATAAATTTCTCTTTGAAGAAGCAAAACTAATTGACAAGCCAGATTAAACCACCAAACTTGATATTTTGGAAGCTTTCTCTCTCTCTCTCTCTCTCTCTATATATATATATATCAGAAGCCTTCGCAACTTGTTAATGACATGGCATCCACACCATTTCTATCAAGCGCGTAGAAGTTGTTAAGAAAAGGATCATAAATTTCTCTTTGAAGAAGCAAAACTAATTGAAAATCCAGATTCAACCACCAAACTTGTTATTTTGGAAGCTTTCCATATATATCAGAAGTCTTCGCAACTTGTTAATGACATGGCATCCACCCCATTTCTATCAAGAACGTGGAAGTTGTTACGAAAAGGAGCATAAATTTCTCTTTGAAGAAGCAAAACTAATTGACAAACCAGATTCAACCACCAAACTTGTTATTTTGGAAGCTTTCCATATATATCAGAAGTCTTCGCAACTTGTTAATGACATGGCATCCACCCCATTTCTATCAAGAACGTGGAAGTTGTTACGAAAAGGAGCATAAATTTCTCTTTGAAGAAGCAAAACTAATTGACAAACCAGATTCAACCACCAAACTTGTTATTTTGGAAGCTTTCCATATATATCAGAAGTCTTCGCAACTTGTTAATGACATGGCATCCATCCCATTTCTATCAAGAACGTGG
Source organism: Macrothele yani (assembly GCA_039090855.1). Taxonomy (NCBI): domain Eukaryota; kingdom Metazoa; phylum Arthropoda; class Arachnida; order Araneae; family Macrothelidae; genus Macrothele; species Macrothele yani. The sequence continues at coordinate 23,918,109 of CM077006.1, read as the reverse complement.
AAGTTGTTACGAAAAGGAGCATAAATTTCTCTTTGAAGAAGCAAAACTAATTGACAAGCCAGATTCAACCACCAAACTTGTTATTTTGGAAGCTTTCCATATATATCAGAAGTCTTCGCAACTTGTTAATGACATGGCATCCACCCCATTTCTATCAAGAACGTGGAAGTTGTTACGAAAAGGATCATAAATTTCTCTTTGAAGAAGCAAAACTAATTGACAAACCAGATTCAACCACCAAACTTGTTATTTTGGAAGCTTTCCATATATATCAGAAGTCTTCGCAACTTGTTAATGACATGGCATCCACCCCATTTCTATCAAGAACGTGGAAGTTGTTACGAAAAGGAGCATAAATTTCTCTTTGAAGAAGCAAAACTAATTGACAAACCAGATTCAACCACCAAACTTATTATTTTGGAAGCTTTCCATATATATCAGAAGTCTTTGCAACTTGTTAATGACATGGCATCCACACCATTTCTATCAAGCGCGTGGAAGTTGTTAAGAAAAGGATCATAAATTTCTCTTTGAAGAAGCAAAACTAATTGAAAATCCAGATTCAACCACCAAACTTGTTATTTTGGAAGCTTTCCATATATATCAGAAGTCTTCGCAACTTGTTAATGACATGGCATCCACCCCATTTCTATCAAGAACGTGGAAGTTGTTACGAAAAGGAGCATAAATTTCTCTTTGAAGAAGCAAAACTAATTGACAAACCAGATTCAACCACCAAACTTGTTATTTTGGAAGCTTTCCATATATATCAGAAGTCTTCGCAACTTGTTAATGACATGGCATCCACCCCATTTCTATCAAGAACGTGGAAGTTGTTACGAAAAGGAGCATAAATTTCTCTTTGAAGAAGCAAAACTAATTGACAAACCAGATTCAACCACCAAACTTGTTATTTTGGAAGCTTTCCATATATATCAGAAGTCTTCGCAACTTGTTAATGACATGGCATCCATCCCATTTCTATCAAGAACGTGGAAGTTGTTACGAAAAGGAGCATAAATTTCTCTTTGAAGAAGCAAAACTAATTGACAAACCAGATTCAACCACCAAACTTGTTATTTTGGAAGCTTTCCATATATATCAGAAGTCTTTGCAACTTGTTAATGACATGGCATCCACCCCATTTCTATCAAGAACGTGGAAGTTGTTACGAAAAGGATCATAAATTTCTCTTTGAAGAAGCAAAACTAATTGACAAGCCAGATTAAACCACCAAACTTGATATTTTGGAAGCTTTCTATATATATATATATCTGATGCTGACCTTGGCTACGTACAACGGACGCTCCCTATCTTCTGATTCAAGGCTTCTTGAATTGGAAGAGGAACTACAAAGGATCAAGTGGGACATCGTGGGGCTAAGTGAGGTAAGGAGAAAGGGAGAAGATCTCATCGAACTGAAAAGTGGACATCTCTTCTACTATCGTGGGACAGATACTGGCAGAACTAGTGGTGTTGGATTTATAATAAACAAGAAACTGAAGGATAAAGTTGTAGAAGTTGAAAGTTCCTCTGACAGAGCTGCACGACTTGTTATCCAACTCTCGAAAAGATACCAGGCTCAGATTATTCAAACTTATGCACCCACCACAAGTCATCCTGAAGAAGAAATTGAAGAATTTTATGAGGAAATTTGTCATCTAAATAATAAAGGTAAGCAGCACTTGAAAATAATTATGGGGGATTTCAATGCAAAAATAGGGCAACGGCAACAGAATGAAACTTCAGTAGGTAAATTCGGTCACGGCAACAGAAACCAGCGTGGAAATACTCTCGTTGAGTTTGCAGAGGCAGAAGGGTTTTTCATCTTGAACTCCTTCTTCAAGAAAAAGCCACACAGGAAATGGACATGGAGACATCCAAATGGGACGACAAGTGAAATTGATTTTATTATGTGTAACAAAAAATTCGTCATAGAAGACTGCAGTGTGCTAAACAAGTTCAACACAGGTAGTGACCATAGATTGGTGAGATGTAAGATGCACCTCAACACCAAACTTGAACGTAGCAAGCTCATAAGACAAACAAAATCTATTGACATAACCAACCTTAAAAAACACCATAATACCTTCAAGTTGGAACTGAAGAACAGGTTCTCTGCTTTAGAAGGCCTAACATCGGAAGAAGTGGACATCTCTGAAGTTAACAGAAAAGTAACCAAAGCTCTTATGGAAACAGCAACAAAATTAGCTGGGTCTAAGAACAAGTTGCATGTAAACAAATTATCAGGAAAAACGAAAATGTTGATGCAAAAAAGAAGAGAGATGAGGACAACTAAAGAAGATGTGACTTCCAAAGTGGAATATATAGAGCTATGCAAGACAGTAAGAAAAAGTATCACTGAAGACGTAAGAAAATTCAACTGTGAACTAGTGAGGAAAGCAATTGAAAACAACCAAAGCCTAAAGATAGCAAAGGGACATCTCAGTAAGGGAAGAAAACAGATTATGGCACTGAGAAAAGAAGATGGTTCTGTAACAAGAAATAGAGGCGAAATTTTGACAAGAGTGAAAGATTTCTACTCCAAATTATATGAAAGGGATGATACATGCACCCCAGACATCATGAAAGATACCAATACCAGAGTTCCTCCAGTCCTTCCAGCAGAAGTTGCACATGCAATCAAGAACATGAAGCGGGGAAAAGCTCCAGGAGAAGATGGAATTACTGTAGACATCATACAAGAAGCAAGTGGAGAAATCGAAACAGTACTCGCCCAAATTTTCACTCGATGCCTTAATGAAGGAAAGATTCCTGAGGATTGGAACACCGCTACAATGATCCTGCTACATAAGAAAGGTGACATTGAGGATCTCAGGAACTACAGACCTATCAGCCTCCTATCAGTAGTTTATAAAATCTTCACTAAAGTTCTTTCACGCCGCTTGAAGGTAACACTGGACATGGCTCAACCGAGAGAACAAGCTGGATTCAGGAGTGGCTACAGTACAATAGATCATATCCACGTACTGAGAGAACTAATTGAAAGAGCGAGGGAATATGAACTTCCATTGTGCATGGCTTTTATCGATTATGAAAAAGCCTTTGATTCGGTGAAACCATCAGCAGTTACAATGGCTCTGAAAACATGCGGTATTGAAGATGCATACATTAATATTATTAATAACATCTATGAAAATGCAAGTGCAAAGATTCGGCTGTTTGAAAATACAACACACATAAAAATTGGAAAGGGAGTGAGACAAGGTGACACCATATCTCCGAAGCTCTTTAATGCCACATTGGAGGGTGTTTTTCAGTCGCTGAGCTGGGAAAACAAAGGGATCAAGATTAATGGAGATTATCTAACCCACCTTCGTTTTGCTGATGACGTAGTCATTTTTGCAACTACCCCATCAGAGCTGCAGAGTATGATCCAGGAACTTGCTGACAAGAGTAAAGAAGTGGGATTAAAAATGAACTTTCAGAAGACAAAAGTGATGTTCAATGCTTTTACAAGAAATGAAGATTTATTGATTGATGGAGAAAAGCTGGAGATAACAGACACGTACGTTTATCTTGGACAGCTGATATCAAGTGAGGGTCACATTGATGAAGAAATTAATCGGCGTACAAAACTTGCCTGGAGAGCTTTTTGGAAGAAACAGCATAATTTTCAAGAGCAATATGCCATTATGTCTTAAAAGAAAAGTGTTTGAACAATGCATCCTTCCAGTGCTTACGTATGGTGCAGAGACTTGGACCTTAACTAAAAAAGACATACAAAGGCTGCAGACAACTCAAAGAAGCATGGAGAGGTGCATGCTTGGTATAACCAGGAGAGATAAGAAGAGGAACATGTGGATCCGAAAAATGACAAGAGTGGAAGACATCATGATCAGAGTTAAATCCCTGAAATGGCAATGGGCTGGACATACTGCCAGAAGGACAGATCATCGATGGACAGCCAAAATTTTAGATTGGATTCCAAGGGACAGGAAAAGACCCAGAAGGAGACCACATGGGAGATGGGTGGATGAAATTCGAAAGTATGCAGGGATGACATGGAGGAGACTGGCACAAGACAGACTGTTGTGGAGGAAACTTGGGGAGACCTTCGTCCAGCAGTGGATTGATAATGGTTGACAATGATGATGATGATGATATATATCAGAAGCCTTCGCAACTTGTTAATGACATGGCATCCACACCATTTCTATCAAGCGCGTGGAAGTTGTTAAGAAAAGGATCATAAATTTCTCTTTGAAGAAGCAAAACTAATTGACAAGCCAGATTAAACCACCAAACTTGATATTTTGGAAGCTTTATATATATATATATATATATATATATATATATCAGAAGCCTTCGCAACTTGTTAATGACATGGCATCCACCCCATTTCTATCAAGCGCGTGGAAGTTGTTAAGAAAAGGATCATAAATTTCTCTTTGAAGAAGCAAAACTAATTGACAAGCCAGATTCAACCACCAAACTTGTTATTTTGGAAGCTTTCCATATATATCAGAAGTCTTCGCAACTTGTTAATGACATGGCATCCACACCATTTGTATCAAGAACGTGGAAGCAACTAACCAAAACACGTGACTGTCAACACCATTTATGATATCATATACAATTTGAATAATTACGTGCCATTCGTCCTGATGAAGCCAGGTCAATACCCAGCGAAACCATGGTCGGCTTTAAAAAAATATTTGTGACAAAATATACGTTGCATAATCTTATTATAATCGTCACAAGACTGTATGTAGTCTTTGAGATCAAGAAACTTCCATTTAGCTTTTTCTTGTGGCGTCTCTCTGTGCAATAACCATCAATAGTCGCCCATCACGTTGATACTCCCCTTCCTTGCTACCTCCTCCCGTATCCTGGAACTTATCACCTTGCTCTTCATACAGAGATCCCAGATTTGCCAGAAAGAAGTCTAAATAGCCAGCTAGTGAATGTACACTAGTTTCCATAATGAAAGTCCGGAAGGCATTCGCAGTGATGAAAAGGAAAACACGTAACCGCAGGTAGAGACGTTTCGCGTGTATATAGACACAATCATTAGGGTAATAAACATTTTATAACAACAAAAAGCTATGTGAATATTTTGTGTATACATACACAAATGCCACCATGGTGAGATGTGAGAAGGTAACCTAAAATGCCTCAATAAGGAATGTGAGCACCTCGTACGGACAGACAACTCTCACACCGGCGACACATACTCATCACCAGGTTTTTCATATATTCTCTCTTTAATTACGGCGGTGCGTAGCATAGTAAAGGTTTTGGAAGGTGGTTGACGAGCTACTGGGTGTCGTCCCAGAGCATCTTAGGCATGTATAGGGTTCAGTTCGGAAACCTGGCAGGCCCGTTCATACAAAGCACATCCTCGCTCTTCAGGAAATCATCGACAAGCTGAGCCTTGTGCGGCCAAGCGTTATCCATTGAAAGGAACTGCGGGCCAACAGTTCCTGGAAATAGCTTGAAATAAGGCTCTAAGATCTCGTCCCTATGGCACTCAGCATTCATATTGCCTTCTGCGAACACGTGGAGTGGTGTGCGGCCGTTAAACATAATGCCACTCTGTACGAGCAGACCACCGCCTCCGAAGGAGTCTCGTTCGCGGACGTTTGTGTGATCATAACGGGTTCCCTCCAGATGAAATGCTGACGAGAATCGGTTTGTAGACTGAATCTGGACTCGTCTGTGAAAAGCACTCATTCGGGCTCCAGCAACGATGTTGCCTACACAAGGTCAAGCAAGCTGTCCTTTGAGATGCAGTTAGCTGGACAAAGACCATGGGTTTTCCGGCATATAGGTCAATTGCATTAAGCCTTTGATATATCCTTTGCCTTGTCTCAATGGCAGTGGAGAGCTCCAAAGACGATTGCTGGGATGTAAAGAATCTGTGACGCCGACATAACGGGCCCCACAATTTGCCGTACGCCTTGATCAACCTTTACCAGGCTTTTATGACACCCCACCGGTGTCGCTGAATTGCTGCTATAACCGTGAAACCTAACTCGGGTGGATATCCTTCGTAGCGTAGGCCTGGGACTGGCCTGCTTCTAGTCGTCCTGTTGCTCACCACCGTACAACGTCGGATATCAGCAGTATCCCAGCTCTCTCTCGGGTGAATCCCAGCTCTCTCGTGTGGATATCCTTCGCAGTGTAGGCCTGAGACTGGCCTGCTTCTAGTCTTCCTGTTGCTCACCACCGTACAACGTCGGATATCAGCAGTATCCCAGCTCTCTCGGGTGGATCTCCTTCCCAGCTCTCTCGGGTGGATCCCCTTCGCAGCTCTCTCGGGTGGATATCCTTCACAGCGTAAGTCTGGGACTGGCCTGCTTCTAGTTGTCCTGCTGCTCACCACCATACAACGTCAGATATCAGCAGTATCCCAGCTCTCTCGGGTGGATCTCCTTCGCAGCTCTCTCGGGTGGATCTTCTTCGCAGCGTAGGCTTGGACTGGCCTGCTTCTAGTCGTTCTGTCGCTCACCACCGTACAACGTCGGATATTCGTGTATGATACACACATTTCCTCGCGCTGTCAACGATATATGCCACTGCCGTTTCCCGTACAGTAAGTACGTAACTCAATTTACATGTTGGATAACGTTTTGCTCACTGATATGCAAATTTCATTACGGGCATCTGTTTCTCGTGTTCTTTTGAATATGTCCTGTGAACATCGTAACTTTTGGTTGAAAGCTTTAAGGTTATTTACCCGTTATCTGTTTCTCGTGTTCTTTTGAATGTGTCCTGTGAACATCGTAACTTTTGGTTGAAAGCTTTAAGGTTATTTACCCGTTATCTGTTTCTCGTGTTCTTTTGAATATGTCCTGTGAACATCGTAACTTTTGGTTGAAAGCTTTAAGGTTATTTACCCATTATTATCTTCCGCACATTCATTTTTGGCCCTGATATTTCATCTTAATGCCATGAACATCTCCAAGGTTGTGTTCACGATTTTTTTAAGAACACTTCATGACATCTTGGAAAGCAATCCTTGCTTCTTTTTCAACAGCAAACAGTGTGTTTGCAAAATTCTCATCTTGAGCCACTTTGTTTTGTGATGTCTGGACTGAAAAGTACGCTTTACCCGTGCTCGGTATTAACAGCAAGTACCGGAGTGATCTCGGCGGCGAAAGCACATGTAAGGAGTGCGAATGTCTTGGCGTTATGATAGGGAATTCTTTACCAGAGACTACGTATAGCTAGTTGATACCTGCGTTGCATTGCAGCGAAACGCATCGTGACGCAACAACAACTGTCAGAATGTGGCAACAGTGCTTGGAGTTGGCAACAGTGTTTAAATCCTTTACCAGAGGCTATGTACGGCTAGCTCGCTCCTGCGTCACATCACATCGTGATGCAACTGTCAGAATATGGCGGCAGTTTTTGGCGGACTGTAATGTATGTCGCCGTACAGCCGTAGTGGAACTTCTGCACCTAGACAAGCGTAGATCGCTGCGTTCGACGACGAGCCATAGTCGACCCAAAATGCTGGCCAGATGGCGCAGTGGTCTAAGCACTGGTTTGTGACAATTTTCCGTGAAGGGTTCGGTTTCGAATCCCGGTGAGACATGGATGTTGTGTTTGTCTTACGGTACTGGTTCTCTCACTTCCCTGGAACCAGCGACCTTAAATTAGGGACGGGCAAGTGCTTACAGCCCATTGCGTTGCTCAAGTGCTTACAGCCCGTTGAATCCCCAATCAAAACAAAAATACCCTAAATCCACAGCGGACGACATTCAACGTCATGTACAGACAGCTACGAACATCTCCGTATCGAATTGTGAATTGGCTGAGTTAGGTTTGCGCTCTCTCCGACAATTGCTAAGATTGCCAATCATGGCTGCACATCGTCGCGCAAGGTTGCAGTGGTAGCTTACCAGAAAAGCTTGGCTCGTCGCGTAAAACCACGTCGTATTCAGCGACTAGTCTCGCTTGTGTTTCAGCGCTGACGATCACCGCTGGAGAGTCTGGAGACGATGTGGTGACCGAGCTGTTCTTTTTGCCATCCGTGAGAGTCATGTCTCAATCGGGAAGTATTGAATCGATTAAGATAAATCGAATTAAAAAACAATTCTGGCAAGTTCTTCGAAATAACAGCTGGGGCATATATTAACTACGGACATTATTTATTTGCTTTCAAAATTCCGAAGATCAGAGCTAAAGTTTTTTAGAAAATGCGTATAGAATGAATTGATAGGGCACGTATAGAATTGATTTTACCTCGAGGTCTCCGCTAAATAATTAAATTATAACATTTCAGCATGCAGTTTTTTCTCTGCTGTCAGCCTTGGAAAAACAATCCATTCCTGAGTGAAAGCATGGCAAAAGTGTTTAGATCCTTATTCCAATAAACGGATAGTTACTATACTTTTACCTACACATGATTTATCAACTGTTGTTATTTAATTAGGCTGATACACAGTCGCCTGCTCTAAGCGTAACCACTGTCTGGAATTATCTTCGGCAGAGGATGCAGCCTTTATTGCTGGCTCCCTATATGCTCGAATATTCGTCGGGATCTTAATTTCTTCCGCGAGAATGATTAAGGTGAGAACGTGTGCCTTGATGATTGTCATATAATCGATAATGCCAAAAGGGAAATAAATTATCTCCAGGTAATTTTATACCATTCTCTGAGATGTTGCGTTTTTTTGTAGAATTTGTAGTGAAAATGGATTGGAGCCAGTGAAGGTTTATGACTACGCAAAATCTCGGCTGATTCTTCAACGCCCATTACTTGGCTGGCTTGATGAGCCGTTACTTCGGTGAATCCTGTTTTTACTACTTTTCTTGAATTCGCTGCTGAGCTGGTGTCAAGGCAGCGCCGTTCTAGTAGAAAAATTATGAAGTGCAGGAGCAGCAGCTGTTGTTGAAGTGAAGATTGACAAGCGGTAATGCTGTGTGCTGTTGAATTCTATGATGTCCGGTGTCCCATCTCCCTGGCTGTTCCGCTACAGGGCGTCAGAGTGTGTGTGTGTGTGCGTGTGTGAGATGTTAGCGGGTGGCGCCTGCGTTTGATCGCTCGCGCCCCGGCCTATGAGTTGGGACTCAGTTAATTCACCGTCTCCCGCCTGACGGGATCCTTCCTTTCACAGCTCACCGCACTTGACGGACATTCAGCGTTCACAGCTCGCTGCCGGCAGCTTCCGATAGGTGACAAAATGAAATATATATTGAGATGTACTCCGATTCTTGGATCACCCATCGTGAATAAGTGGAGACCCCCAACAAGTGGACTTGGGGCAGATTTGCGCTTCAAGTCACTTTGCGTTTGCATTGCTTCGCAAGCTGTTGTGCTGCTTAATCATCCGCTCTTACAGCGGACTCGATCGACTTAGCAGTTGCACATTCGTGACGTCACTGATGCGCTTAGTTCACCGCGATATTGTTTATCTCGTCGTGTGAGAGAAGGGATATTTCGTGCGGTGCGTTTTCTTAACGACACACTGAACTGAAGACGTGTGATTACTTTTAAATGTTCCAGAATAACCGTTCTTCCTGAGCCCAATTACAGGAGTTACTGCTGTTTCAAGAAGGTAGATAAAGGGGTCATCGCAGGTTTTTACGATTGAGAGCGAGCGGAAAACCGGGAAGACAATCAAACAAGATAGCTTGCGAGTATGTTGTCAAAAAATATCACGTCTTGATAGTTCTGTTTGTTTCCGAACCGTTTTCTTCTTGCCGCCCGGTCGCGCAGTGGTCTAAGCGCTGGCTTCTGACCGTTCTTCCGAGATGGTGTGGGTTCGAATCCTGCCATGGATGTTGCGTCTGTGTTTCAGCTCTGGCTTTCTCCCTTCCTTGGAACAAGTGGCCCTAAATTAGGGACGGGCGACTGGCTTTACTCCATTTAGACTCTCACGATGGTCGTTTTCCCAGTGTTTCTTTCAGGACGGTTCGGCCGGAAGGGGGGGGCAAATGGAACCCTAGAGGGGGCAAGTTTTCCATTTGCTATATATATATATATATATATATATTTAACTACTATATTCTATAAAGAAGATACCTAAGCAAAAAAAGCTTGAAAATCTGTTTATAAAAGAAAATAAAAACAAATAAAAAAGAAAACTAGTTATTCATCACTAGGATAGCTATACTAAAAATAGTAAAACCAACATTAAAATTAATAAGATTCTGATTAATCTATAGAAGCTCACTAAGGTGATTTAATACATGCAAAGATTATTAAATAAACTGCTCGTGTATTTTATAATATTTCTCATGTATTCTGGAGAGTTAATTCTGCTCATTCTGATCATACAGATCCACAGTCTTAAGTTTATATATTTTTTTCTCTGGTTAAAATCTCCGCGCGTTGGTTTCTTGCTGTATGAGGAGGCCATCAGCCCCACCCTCACTGCCCCCCAGCGTCTAGGGAGTGGCGGAAGGGGTCAGCCATGTTCTCCTCTTGTGTGGAGAAAAGTTTTTGTCACACAAGAGGTAAGCTCTCTTCCTTGTTTTTGGGTTCTAGGTTTTATAAGTTCAATGTTTGTACTTTATGTACCTTTTCTCTGTCGTTTTTTAGCTTTTCAGCTTTCAAGCATTGGTTTGTCTGTTAACATTTATGCGGGTTTTAACTCTTACTTTTCTTTGTAACTTTGAGCGTCTTTTGGGGTACCTAGGAACAGAAGAAGGCTAAGCTTGTTCCTTTTCTATGCGCTGTCTATGCGCTGTTTTTTCAAAGTAGTTAAGTTCTTGATAACTAATTAATTATGCACTTAAAGCACTGCTGAAATACTTTGTACATATTGCAACTAACTGTTTAAGGTATATAACTTTCACAAAGTTTTCTTTAGTTAATTATTATCTTTAACTTATTCTCGTTTTCGTGCTGTCATAAGTTGTAGAGTAGGGGGTTTTAGACTCAAGTTTTCTTTCAAAAATCTGTTCGTTATAAATTAACATTTCCTTTTTTAATTGCAATGTAAAATTTGGATTTCTTTTGCATTGTTTTTCAGGTTTAAATTCTCTCTCAAACGAACTTGGAATTTCGTTATAGCTGAAAATCATTTCTATTTATTATGTCACTCTCACAGCTTGAGTTCTCTTTAATCTTCTTCTCTCTGTTTAATAGTAACAGATGAAGAGCATGGGTCGGGCCATGAAGGTTAATGGATGCAAGCGAAATTGTTAACTAGTGCTAGGTCATGCTACTCTACGGAGGACATGACTTATATATATATTTTTTAAACTATTTTAGGTGGGAATGTTACTTGCATCTATGGCCTTGCAGAAACCCATTTCCAACTAGGTCTTTGTGGAAGTGAGAAAATGCAGAGTTTTTGCTGGTCCTTGATAAAGCCAAGGCTCAGTATTCTCGACACCTTCTACATTCAGTTGTTTTAGTTTATTTTTTTATCTTTTCTCCTTTTACTCACACAGGTAGATACATAACCTTTTCTATGTTGTATTAGGTGTGAGTCAAAATTATATATGTATTTTTTTGCTTAGGTATCTTCTTTATAGAATGTGAATTCTGAATTTTCAAAACTGCTGCGTTGCGCGTTTTGATTTTCAGGTTATTTTGCACCCTTCGTTTTAAATTCTAAAATTTTTTCCTTAGTCTTCAGTTTTGCTCTTAAGTATTTAACTACTATATTTATATATATATATATAAGAAATTACTCTATATCTACCACAGGGGCGAATTTAGAGAGGGCCGTGTCCCCCCCCCCCCCCGGAAAATGTTACATTTTTAGCACGTTTTTTGTAAAAAAAGATGGTGCTTATGTTATCGGTTTGTCCGTTCGTCTGTACCCACGATATTTCTGCAACTATTAGTCCGATTTGAAACATTCTTTTTGCATTGGGAAACTTCAAATATGCGAATGATGATCCTTCATTTCATTTTTTTTTACGATGTACAATATTGCCGCTAGAGGGCGTAAATGCAGATGTCTAATTCAAAAATACGTTGTTTTATTCCACATATTTGCTTTTAAACATCCGATTGAAACAAATTTTTTATCTTTCGATTCCACTTACGTCGAAGAGTATTTTATATATAGATACTTTTTCAAATTACGCATAGATTTTCCGCTAGGGGGCGTAAAAGTAAATTACATTTTTCCCGATAACTCTTCTTCTAAAACTCCGATGTGAAATATTTTTTCTTCAGCGGATACATCTCCTGATGAAGAATCTGTTGCATATAATTTCTAATTTTTGGTAAAGAATACTTTGGCCACCAGGTGGCGTAAGTGTTAATTTTTGCTTCTGATGTATTTGCCATAAAATCTGAGTTTCTAAAATATCGATTGAAAAAATTATTTCGTGGACTGATGCCACTCACATCGATAAACCTTTTTGGAATATTTTTTTCCTAAAATATTCCACAGTTTCTCCGCCAGGGGACGTAGATGTACATCTTGTTTTTGTCAATATCTCTACTTCTAGGAGTCCGATTTGAAAAATTCCTTCTTTTTTGGATATGTTTTCAGTGTGACATGTTTTTCGTATAATTTCAAGTAATTCATAGACTTTCCGCTAGGGGTCGTAAAGGTAAATTGGGTTTCCCCCTATTACTCTACTTCTAAATCTCCGATTTGAAAAATTCTTTCTGCACCGGATACAGCTCCTGATGGGAAATCGTTTGCGCATAATTTCTAATTTTTGTAAAAAATGTTTGGCCACTGGGCAGGGGGGGGGCAGTGGCGGCTCGTGGTAGGAAAAATAGGTGAAGAGCTACAAGAGCAATATGAAAAGATATCTACTGTCTTCAATGAAAATCAGTTAGTGATAACTTACCTATTTTTTATACGTATATTAGATCAATTCTTCTTCCCTTTAAAGCTGGAAATTTGTCTATTATGTCATCATAAAATGGCTGTTTGCCGCCCCGTTGGCGCAGTGGTCTAAGCGATGGCCTCTAATCATTCGTCCGAACGGGGTCCGGGTTCGAATCCCGGTGAGGGATGGATGTTTGTGTTTGTCTTACGGCACTGGCTCTCTCCCTTCCCTGGAACCAGTGACCCTAAATTAGGGGCGGGCGACTGCTTATAGCCCATTGAGTTGCTCACGGTGGTCGTTAAACCTCCAATAAAAAAAAAAAATAGCTGTTTCTTCGTGACATCAAGAAAATGTCTTTCTGAATAGAAATCTTTGCCAAAGAAGCAAGTTTATCTGGAGAAATAGTGTTTCTTGAGTAAGTTTGTATTCTCTTAAAGTAAGAAAAATTTCTTTCCACTGAAACACTTGCAGATGCAATTGTTAAAATCAGGGAAACCAATACAGTATATAAGATTCTGTAAAAATGTCTTTATCTTCATGAAGCACTCGAAGAAGTGCATGAGTCGATATGTTCCTTAATTTTTCATCAGCATATACAAGACTCAGTTAATTTTTAAGGCGCTGGTGTTTAATAAATATTTTTTCGTAAAAATGTTGAAGATTTTCAAAAGCGTGAAAGCGAAAGCATAAATTATATTGGTCGCATTTGATTGTGTCAGCAAGACAGGCAAATTGAAGTTCAAGTTTCTCACGGGCTTGAAACCTTATATCCATTTTCATAAGAATGTGGTACAAAATTTCAAAATACAATTTTCTATAATTTTGAAAAATTGTTTCTTGTGTAAGAGCAGCATATTCCCGTTTAGATCTACTTATTTCTGTGATTTTGCTAGCTTTTCCAAACAGTGTTTCAAATACCTCATCGTTCCTTTTATGGCTTAAAATTTCATAAGTTTTTTTTTTTTAATTTGAGTAACACAGTAGTTTATGTCTAGTGATTTGTTCTGCAAAATTTTGAATAATACACTGCTGGCCACCCAAAATGCAACACCAAGAAAGACACGAGATAGCAAAGCCAGATTTACTGGACACATAACAATAGATACAAAGATGAAACGATTGAGCTTACAGGCCCGTGCGACTTGCGGAACACGCAGACATCAATAGTTCGTGTGGCCCCCATGCCTGGCAATAACGGCCGCTACACGCCGCGGCATCGAACGAAAGAGACTTTGGATGTGGGTTTGGGGCATGTCGGTCCAGGCTGCTTCCACACGTTGCCACATTTCATCAGGCTTAGCCGCGCCGCGGCTGGTGCTTGCCGGGCCACTCGGTTGCCGATCAGCGACCAGACGTGTTCGATGGGCGACATATCGGGAGAAGAGGCGAGCCACGGAAGCAGTGACACCTGGTGGGCCGTGAAGAATTGTTGCATGATGCGTGTCACGTGCGGGCGCGCATCGTCCTGTTGAAACGTGGCCGCTGGCAGGTCCTGCAAGTAAGGGAGGACTACAGGCTCCAAAACGTCGGAGATGTAGTAGTGGCTGTTGAGTGTACCGGTGATGCGTACCAGAGGGGTGCGGGTGTCATATCCAATTGCGCCCCAAACCATAACGCCAAGCGACGGACCGGTATGGCTATGCATAATGCAGGCGTCATACAGTTTCTCGCCGCGGTGCCACCACATGCGGATCTGACCATCCTGGTGTTGCAGGCCGAAGCGCGATTCGTCAGAGAAGACAATGTCATGCCATTCCGTAGACCAGGTGCGGCGTTCAATTGCCCACTGCTGCCGCACTCGCCGGTGGTGTAACGTCAATGGTAATCGGAGCAATGGGCGCCGTGCGACAAGTCCCCGCTCCTGCAAACGACTTCGAACGGTACGTGCTGACACAGATTTTTTGCGCAACACACCCTAATTCCTGCGCTAACGTTCGTGATGTGGCGGTCCGAGCCGTCAATGCCCGCCGCACGACATGCCGGTCCTCTCGTTCGGTGGTGTGCCGCGGCTGCGGTAATCGCTCACGTCTGTCCGTCCGTCCCTCCTGCACTCGCCGAATCCATACTCGCCTCAATGTGGCTGGATGTCGTCCCACACGGGCCCCGATGTCTCGGTACGATAAACCGCTGTCGCGATAAGCCACTATTAGTCTTCTGTCGAACTCCGAAACGTGCTGGAATGATTGCAGTATTCTGCGACGAGTCATCAGGAAGCTTCCCACGCACAGGTCCGGCAGCACAGCACACTTCCACTACTTACACCCCCCCCGCCTTCTGTGCACCCTTCTTATAGTGCTTCTCGGTGCCGGGCCGGGCGCACATGATTTGCATATGCCTTGCAATGCTAATCGTTTGCATGTCCTCTCGCGGGCGACGCATGCTGCGAATTTCAGGCCAATCGGATGATTCGTTCTTGGTGTTGCATATTGTGTGGCCAGCTGTGTAGATCGGTGAAGCCAAATATTTCATTAAATACTGTTGCCAAAAATGTAAATTCAAAAGTGCTCATACCATTTAACAACCCTTGGGCAAGTTGAATTGATTTCTTGTCTGATTGGTCACTATTTGTGAGAAATTTGAATACTTCCTTCAATTTATCCCAATCGTCAACTACAGTATTACACTTGCTAACTTCGAAGTGGAGGACCATCGAGTTTCTGTTGTGGTTGTTGATGTGAGTGTATTGTTTTTCACCACGCAGAGAAGCGATCGCTTCTCTGAGTGGTGAAAAAACAAAGGAGGCTTACAAAAAATATTCGACACTTAGAAATTTTAGAAAAACTCTGCTGTAATACAAGGTTCAAACGATGTACTAAGCAATAACAAAAACTGCTTGAGAAGTTTTATGCTTAATTTTTTGTGGAGCCCAGTCAAGTGTCCAAACATTACGCTTGCCCCATCGTAACATTGTCCTATTGACTTGTGTTGATAATCAAACTGTTCCAAATTTTTGTCTAGCATTTTGTATAAAGCTTCTGACGTTCTATCTTCACTCACATCATGGAAACTCAAAAATCGCTCAACCAATACACCTTCCGAATCAACAGATCTTATTATTAAAGAGCACTCGGAAGTCTGGTTATGTCTTTCCATCTACTTGAATAGAAAAGCATTGAACTTCATTTATTTCATTTTTGACGTGATCGTATATATATTCAGAAATACATTCAATTAATTCGTTTTGAACAGCTTTTGAGTCACCTGTGAAGACATTTTTTATCGTTTCGTATTGATTTTGAATTTTTAAAGGACTTCTTGATATCAACAGTGAAAGCAATTCCTTGAATTTACGATTTATCGAGTCAGTGCTTCGTCATGGTCACGGAATGCTAGTTCTTGTTTACTCAAATACAGTAAGTACTGCATCAATCAATGTCTGCAGGAAAAGTCTATTTAAACAAACACTTTCGTTGAAATGCATTTTAAAAGCCTAGCATTCTCCCTCAGGTCATCGGCAATGGTGTTCTGATTATTTTAAAAATTATTTAGCATTAATTCGCATTTCAGGTGTTTGCTAGAATCATCACGTTTGTGAAGTGACCGTTTTATAATTAAGAAATCTGAAAATTGTCTTTATTCCACGCCGAATTTTATTGCTAAAATATAAGCAGGGCCAACAAACTAAAAAATTTGTAATACAGAAGGGCTACAAAGCCATTTTTATTCAGTAAACCAACAATTTTTAAAATTAATATTGTAAGATTTACTGCTCTTCTTGATTTCTTTCTTGGCGGCAATTGTCAGTGAATCCGTCGGTCGTCATTGAAGTAAAATGTCTCTTTTATTTTCATCTTTCCACCGATTGAATGGAGTTTGCAATAAATTACAGACAATGTCGTTCACAGGATACATACTGAAAACTAAAACTATCACTATCAGGTAAACTGTACACGAAACTAAAGTGACTAATGGAGTTTTTAAAAAACAATCACAAAACACGAAAAAACAAATCTCTTTCGGAAAGTATGTACCAAAACACCGCAATGGCAATCCGTCCCGTTCCTCTGCGATCTCTTCGGAAGGTCACGACTGCAGGTGCAGAGCCTTGGCGTCTCAACCTAAAACACTTCACTTGCCCGGCAGATAGGGGAGAGTGACGTCACAGTTACCATGGCAACTCGGACGAAAACTGCAAACTTGCAAGTATTCTCATTTCAGCTCTTCTTCACTTGAACTGGTTTGCGTATGAGGACTTGTTTTCCGTATTGAACGCGCATTGTGAATTGATATCTAATCAAAATGTTGGGTATTTTGGCACCCAATAAAGGAAAGAAAATAATATATTATACGAAATTATTAAATAAAACCTTATTTCAAATGAAATAGGTGACGAGGGACTTCACCTACTTCACCTGAAAAGCCGCCACTGGGAAGGGGGGGGGGATGTTAATTTCCGCTTCTGATGTATTTGCAGCAAAATATGAGCTTCTGAATTCTCGATTGAAAAAAACATCGTTTGTTGACCGATACTACTCACGTCGACAAACCTTTTAGGAAAATGTCCTTCTTGAAATAATGCATGGTTTCTACGCCAGGGGACGTAGATGTATATCTTATTTTTGTCAATATCTCTACTTCTAAGAGTACGATTTGAAAAATTCCTTCTTTGTTGGATAGTGTTTCCGATGCGAAATGTTTTTCCTATAAATTCAAAATTTACAAGTAAATCATAGACTTTCCGCTAGGGGGCACAAAGGTTAATTGCGTTGTCTGCGTTATTTCTGCTCCTAAAGCTCAGATTTGAAAAAAATCTTCCTGTATCGCATACAAGACCAGATGGAAAATATTTTTCACAAAATTTCTAATGTTTGGTAAAGAATGGTTTGGCCACCAGAGGGCATAAGTGTTAATTTCTGCTTCTGATGTATTTGCAGCAAAATCTGGGCTCCTGAAAATTCGACTAAAATTTTGTTTTTCTTGGACCGATACCGCTGATACTGAAAACCCTTTTGAGAATACTTTCTTTCTAAAATAATGCATGATTTTCCCACCAGGGGGAGTAAAGTCACATTTTATATTTGACGATATCTCTGTTTCTAAGAGTTTGTAAGCTCACGAGCCCGTTTACAGCAAATTTAATTTGCGTCAGAACGGATTCAAAAGACGTGCTTATTATTACACCCGAAAATTCGGTGTCATCTTTCTTGTTTTGTTTTTTGGTTAAAATGCGGCTTACATTAGAAAAAAATGCCTTAATTTAATAAAAATGTATCGACTTACATTAATAAAAATGCTTTAAATTTTCTTCAATTGTTCATTAACTTGGATTTTGTTCCAGATCGTGGATTTCGAAAACTTCCTATTTTCGCCATTCCCCTCACCCCGAAGAAAAATTCTATAAAATCATCTGATATACTGTAGTTATTACTTCTTCACACATTTAAGGAATAACAAACTTTATTCAGCTCGAGGAGGGATGGGAGGGGGGGGAGGTCCGCCGGCTCGAAATTTTTATCTACTAAAATACATTCTACGCACTCTTGATCCTGAATCACGATTCCCAGACAATTAGGTTATGATTAGTCCACTTATTACATTTTGAAGAATACCATGCGTCGTCATACACTTTTTAATAAAATAAACTATAACTAGCATCATTTGAACAAATACTTAAAAAGTATATAATTGGAGAAATATTTGTAGCAAAAAAAGAAACGAAACTTCCTTTTTCATCGTAGCCTGAGATTTATTAAAATTTGGCTCGATAACTTAATATGTCTCGGGGGGGGGGATGGTCGTTTCCGGGAGGGCTTCACCCCTTGAATGTATGCCTGAAAAAAACATTGGTCGTTATCTTTAAACACGAAAAAAGAAGGAGTTCTTTCAAACTGACATAGGATACCACAAAGACAGCGTAACTTATTTCAAAATCATGGTGCTATGAACGTCGATTGCTCTCCCAAAAATCTGGGTGAACAGTTTTAGTAGCTACGGTAGTGTTTGTGATTGTGTGTTGTAGTGATTCTGCTGCCTTTTTTTATGCTATGCATTTTTTCCCGACAGCAGTAAAGTAAATCCCATGCAAAAATTCCGATGTAACGGAAATGGGTAACGGAAGTACTAGCGTCTCGTGAAAGGCAAGGAATCTGCCTAATTCGTATCTAATTAGGCGCCCAGCGCTGGCAAACTGCGTGGTCGTCTGAAATTTACGGCGATGACGCTTGATTAACAGCCGGCAGCGAAAGCGTAATTTACGGTCATGACGCTTGGTCAACAGCCGGCAGCGAATGCGTAATTTACGGTGATTGACGCTTGATCAACAGCCGGTAGCGAAAGCGTAATTTACGATGCTGACGCCTGATCAACAGCCGGCAGCGAAAGCGTAATTTACGGTGATGACGCTTGATCAACAGCCGGTAGCGAAAGCGTAATTTGCGATGCTGACGCCTGATCAACAGCCGGCAGCGAAAGCGTAATTTACGGTGATGACGCTTGATCAACAGCTGGCACCGAAAGCGTAATTTACGGTGACGACGCTTGATCAACAGCCGGTAGCGAAACCGTAATTTACGATGCTGACGCTTGATCAACTGCCGGCTGCGAAAGCGTAATTTACGGTGATGACGCTTGATCAATAGCCGGTAGCGAAAGCGTTTTATGTCTGGGCCTAAGGAGCGCAGCAATTTTTGATGCTGTGCATCTTTCCCGTGAATCCCATGCATAAAATTTCGATGTAACGGAAATGGGTAACGGAAGTAGACAAAATCATTGTTGAAATGTGATTTTTGAATGTTATCCCATCAAGTGACTCAACAATAATTAGTTATATTGTTCCTAAACTATCGCCGAGCATTATTTCATCACGTTTTACATAAACGTAACAATATTTCATTGTAATCTGCTTAAGTGACGAGAACATAATGCCAAATGTGACGAAAGCCATTACAAAACTGCATTTTTAATATTATAATAAAGATGCGTCATAGCAAAACTTGACTTTCTCTCGAAGGGATTATCTGCTGTGTTGGCAAGAGCTTTAAAATGTAAAACATGACGGGGTGTAACCTTGTAGGTACCCTAGACCAAAAGTTCGGCTGTTTAGTTTCTGAAAAATAAAACAGCCGAAGTGTTTAATATTGCCGCCACCTAGTTTAGTAAGTATTTACTTTTATGATTTGCATATCTTCTTTCATTGGTTTTACGACAATAGCATTCATTAATCCACCTATCTCAGTACCGCCGAATGTCAGGAATTAGTAAGCCGTATTTATTGTTTGTTGAGATTTAATTCCACTTAGTATGCATTAGACTGTTGCTTAGTGTGGTCGTGAGAGACACGAACAAATGCAATGTGTTGTACGTAAATAAATGTATACTCTCAAATCAAGGCTAATAGGTTTACTCATCCCAGCTTTATCACAGACCGATAATCGTGACGTCACTCAGTGACATCACGGTCCTAACATGTGAATCGTAGATCCGAACTGTAGCTATGGAGGAAGATATCTTGTGAACAATTTTAACAACTCGAACACAGAACAAAAGCACATTTACATTAAATAAGAGCAATTTCACAGTCATGTGAATATTTTTTTTTTTTGATTGAGGCTTCAGCGACTACCGTGAGCGACTCAGTGAGCTATAAGCAGTCGCCCGTCCCTAATTTAGGGCCACTAACTCCAGGTAAGGGAGAGAGCCAGTGCCGTAAGACAAACGCATTATCCCTGCCTCACCAAGTTTCGAACCCGAACCCAAATGATCAGAAGCCGTCGCTTAAACCACTGCGCCACCGGGGTGGCCATGTGAATATTTTAGTAACTGGGATTTCAAAAATACCTCCCGCACATTTTTGTTACGTAAAGGGCGGAAAACTTGTTATACTTTTAAATGTTAATTTAGTTACAAGGGGAATTTGTGCTGTTTTTATATAAATCTAAAAGGGGAACCGCACAGCATGATATATTATTGTCATATAATAAAGAATATCTTTATGAGGAATGGGAAAAGCATCTCGACAACATTCCCCATTTTTTCAAATTAAAAATTGAAAACACTACGCATTAAAAAAATTGGTAGAATTTATGAAGATTATTCCAACTGGTTTGCGAATATTAATTCCGACACGCTACTATAGTGCGGATACAAAGAAACATGACGATTTGGACAGTGACGTCACAAAGCAATAACCGGAATTGCAGGATGAGCAGAACTTGTTATCAACTAACCTTGCTCTCAAATCATTCATTTTATTTCACACCCACTAGATTACACCCAAAAATCTTGTCATGCGAAAGGTGCATAACAGAAATTATCTACGAAGGGCATCAGGGTACATTCTCTCGATTTTTTGTTTCCTTTGGGGGTTTTAACAACCACCGTAAACAACTCTCGGCCCTTCCATTATTTAGGGCCACTGTTTTCAGGAAAGGTAAAGAGAGCCACTGCCGTTAAGATAAACATACCATCCATGCCCCATCCGGGATTCAAACCCGGGCCCATCTCGGACGAACAGTCTTAACCCACATCTTAAACCACTCCGCCAGTGAAGTGATGCTGTGCGTAAGTCATCAAAACAGAATAATGACTCAACACTTATCAGTTTGGCAGTATAAGTATGATCATGTTTCTTCTTTCTTCATTGTGCTGGTTTGTATTGGAGTGTACGGAAATTTATTGCGTTTCTGTTTATAGAAATTTGGGTACTCAGAGCCTTATAACAACCAGTGCTTGAATTTCAAATTATACACGATTGTACCCCATCTCTTTACAAACTGTTCAATCCCAGCAGAGAACCATGACTTGAGCTTAGAGGCAGAGAACTCTTTACACCCGCATTCGACGTAGTGCGAATCAGAGAAGTGCTCACCACCGTAAATATGCGCCATCGCCTTAATCAGGTAAAATAAAAAAAGTGAGATATCGGGGTTACAACCCCGACCTCGCACCTTTGGATTTCCCCTGTTTAAGGCGATGACGCACTTTTCTGAATCTTCCAATCTTACAGCCCTGAACTTGCACCTTCTGATTTCTGTCTAAGGCGATGTCACCCTTTTGAATCTTACGGCCCCGCGCTCGCACTTTCTGATTTCTGTTTGAGGCGATGACACACTTTTGAATCTTCCAACCTTACAATCCCGAACTCGCACCTTCTGATTTCTGTTTTAAGGCGATGGCGCATTTTCCCAATTGTTCCATTTAGTCCGTAAATCTTTCCGTGGGTCTGAATGGAAGTATTAATATGAGCATTGACATTGTTCTGTTAAAGTAGCGCCTTCTTTCAGTTGATTAAACCTGAGTACTGTTGCTTCAGTTTGTCATATATCCGATCCTGCTGCTCAGAATACTATTCGGCATTGATTGCCC
Source organism: Macrothele yani (assembly GCA_039090855.1). NCBI lineage: Eukaryota > Metazoa > Arthropoda > Arachnida > Araneae > Macrothelidae > Macrothele > Macrothele yani. Next base: position 23,896,086 of record CM077006.1, on the reverse strand, counting down.
TGCCATACGAAACGAGCGCAAAGTAGATAACACCCTCGCAATCCCACCAAACACACAGCATAATCCTTTTCTGGAAACGTCAGCGTTTGTCTATAGGTAAAGCAGATTTGCCTGCATGCAACCAATGTTTGGAGGTGTCTGGATTATGTATCTTACTGCTCATCCCCAATAATAATCTCCTTCAACGCTGTCCAATCTTTATAAAGTCGCGGGCTAAGTTTATGTGGTAGACGTCATACGAAGTCCGATCAAAATGTTCCGAGACTAGGCCGATATACAACAAATTACTTACGTTACTAAAGTCTGGCTATGATCAATCACCCTCAAAGTAGTCTCCTTGGGCAGCGATACACCGCTGCCAGCGTTTTTGCCACTGTTTGAACGCTCCCTGGAAATTCTGTTCGCGAATCGTATCTACGATTCGCACTGGATCTCGTCCACGGTTTCAAAACGGCGAAACTTTAGATTCAGCTTCATCTTCGGGAACAGAAAGAAGTCGCAGGGGGCCAAATCCGGCTAGTAAGGCGGGTGAGGAAGGGTAGTCATGCGGTTGCAAAACTGGCATGTTGCTAGCGCTCTGTGAGCTGCTGCGGTGTCGTGATGGAGCAGGAAATCGCCCCCTTCTCCACATTCCAGGTCGTTTGCGGCGAATGTTTTTCCCTAAGACGCCGCAGAACATCGCAGTAAAAAAGGGCGGTGACGGTCTGGCCCTGGGGGAAGAATTGACGGTGCACAACCCCACGAATGTCGAAGAACACGACGAGCATGCGTTCGTGGAGATGCCGAGCTCTTCCACTGCGACGACTGTTGTTTGTTTGGTCTCCGGGTCGTAACCGTAGACCCAAGTCTCGTCCCCAGTGATGACCTGCGACAGGAACGTTGGTTCATTCACCATCTGCTGACGAAGATCTTGACAGAGTTGGACACGGAGCGCCTTCTGTTTGGGGTTCAGAATCTTCGGCACACATTTTGTAGCAATGCAGTGCATGCTCAAAATCGACGTCAGAATTTCTTGCACTGTTCCCTATGACACATTGACGATGGTAGCAATGTCTTGAATGGTTCTTTGACGATTCTCACGCACCAGTTCCCTAATTTTGTCCACGTTTTCAGGGGTTTTGCTCGTGGATGGTCGCCATGACATCTTGTCGTCTTCCAGTGCCATTTTGCCACTCTTGAAGCACGAGTGCCACTCAAAACACCTCGCACGACTAATTGCTTCATTGCCATAATCCTGCTGCAACATTTCATGCGTCCCCGTTCCCAATTTGCAGAGTTTGACGCAGTATTTGATGTTCGCTCGCTGCTCTAGTTTGCAGTCCATACTGAAATCGCAGCTGTGTTCTGCACGTGGTCACCAAATATCGTGTAGCACAGCTCCCGATGTTCACAGAACGACACCACTCGGCACAATGACTCATGAAGGTCACTGCGCTCGACCGCTGCTTGCGCATCCGCATACTGCCATCTGTTGGCATGCTACGTACCTAGTCTCGGAAGTTTTTAATCGCACTACGTATTTCCTGCACATGAATGTCTTGGGCACCGCGTTTCCCAGAAGGAAATTACTCAATGCATTACACTTCCTCCACCCGTTTGTTTTGTCCCATAGTGCATCCTGGTGCCAACACTTCCCCAGGTAAAGGACATACACGTACCCGGTCTTCCACATGGTGCAACAGTAAACGAAATTTATCCGACCACACGACTTTTTTCTCAATCATTGAAGGTCCTGTTTTGATGTTCGCGTGCCCATTGTAGGCGCTTTCGATGGCGAAGCGAGGTTAGCATAGGAACTCGAAACGGCGCGCGGTGACGAAGCCACGTTTTCAGCAGTGTTCGAAGTGTTGTGTGTTATGACACATTACTGCCATCAACAGCATACAAATTACCGGCGAGTTACACCACAATATTCCTTCTGTTTGCTGATAACATACGCGATAACCTTCTCTCACCTCTAGCATCGATGAGTCGTGGTTGGCCCACACCTTGTCGGCGGTTCTCTCCTCGGACCACTTTTTGAAGCTACTAACCAAGTCTGATCGTTAGCCCCCCTCCTCCAAGCCTTGCACTTTCGGAAATGATCTGGCTCAGTCGGCTGGCTATAAATAACTATTTGACCTTTGTCATACTCGCTTTAAGGCCGCTGCCTTTTTCATCTGAAGAACAGGAATAATACTGCTTAACAAAACACTCACTATCAGGCATTATTTATACCGTTTCATGATCTTCACACCCACACCATCATTTACCTGCGGTTACCTCGATTTGCGAAAGCTAATCTGGTCATAATATATTTTGCTCTTCTTTGTATGTACACTATCTACCAACAAGTAATTGGATACCTATGACAGCAAAGGAAAACGAAGTTTATTAGCCTTCATTAGTTGATGGAGCCTCCACGAGCGGCGATCACAGCTGCGACCCTCCGGGGCATACTCTCAACCAGGCGTTGTACGACGGCTAGCGGTATTTTCTTCCATTCGGCTTGGAGAAGACAGGTCAGGTCCTTCACCGATTTCGGACGGTGGGGGCACCCCTTAAGTCGAAGCTCCAACTCGTCCCAGAGGTGCTCTATAGGGTTAAGGTCCAGGCTCTGAGCAGGCCAGTCCATTCGATTAACCTCATTGTCACCATACCAAGCCATGGTGGACCTCGCAACATGACAGGTGGCATTGTCATCCTGAAAGTAACATGGGTCCACTCCGTAAAACTGCCACAACGTAGGAAGCGCATGGTCCTCCAGAATGGTGCAGTAGGTCTCGGCGATGAGTCTACCAGGAATTCCGACCAATGGTCCCGTGCCGTACCAGGAGAAACACCCCCATAGCATAATTCCACCGCCGCCGAACTTCACAGTTGGCACAATACATTCCGGCAGGAGGCGTTCTCCAGGCAGACGCCAAACCCAGACCCTGCCATCCGAACGGTAGAGGGTGAACCTTGATTCGTCGCTCCAGAGAACCTGTTTCCATTGTGCAACGGTCCACTGTCGACGTTCTTTGCACCGTGTTAGCCGAGCAGCGCTATTAGACTTGGTGATCAAGGGCTTGTGGGCGGCAGCACGTCCACGATAACCGAGCAGATGGGCTTCCTTACGGATGGTATTCATCGAACGAACACTCCCGGATGCCTGTTCAAACTCCTCGCGGATGTGGCCCATTGATTTGGTGTGGTTCTTTCGAATTTCTCTGGCCAGCACCCGTCGGTCTCTAACTCCCAGTTTTGTGGGTCTGCCGGGTAGGGGCACATTCCGACAGTCAGTCACCTCTCATCTTCCACTTGCCAATCACGAAGGCCACTGTCGATTTTGGGTACTTCAACTCGATGGATATGTCACGTATGGATCGGCCATTTCTGTGATACCCGACGATTACACCTTTCTCGAAATCAGAGAGCTCCGAACTGCGTGACATCTTGCATGCGACTGGTTGCGTTGTTGTTTCCCACACGATATTTAACGGCGGCGGCCGTGACCTGTATCAGGACCGCAGATATCGTCGATTGCAGGAGTGTTCAATTACTTGTTGGTAGATAGTGTATATTTGCCTGCCTTTGTGTTCCTGCGCATTTTACGTGAATGAGAATGCAGATCGCCAACTTTTCCTCTAAAAATGGAAATACGAGATACAGTCAACTCTGGATATAGTAAACTCTGTTATAGTGAACATTCGGCTATAGTAACTCTGGATATAGTGAAATATGTTATAGTGAACATGTGGCTATAGTAACTCTATATATAGTGAACTCTGTTATAGTGAACATTCGGCTATAGTAACTCTGGATATAATGAACATTCGGCTATAGTAACTCTGGATATAGTAAACTCTGTTATAGTGAACATTCGGCTATAGTAACTCTGGATATAGTGAACTCTGTTATAGTGAACATGCGGCTAAAGTAACTCTGGATATAGTGAACTCTGTTATAGTGAACATTCGGCTGTAGTAACTCTGGATATAGTGAACTCCGTTATAGTGAACATGTGGTTATAGTAACTCTGGATATAGTGAACTCTGTTATAGTGAACATTCGGCTACAGTAGCTCTGGATATAGTGAACATTCGGCTATAGTAACTCTGGATATAGTGAACTCTGTTATAGTGAACATTCGGTTATAGTAACTCTGGGTATAGTGAACATGCGGCTAAAGTAACTCTGGATATAGTGAACTCTGTTATAGTGAACATTCGGCTATAGTAACTCTGGATATAGTGAACTCTGTTATAGTGAACATGCGGCTATAGTGAACTCTGTTATAGTGAACATTCGGCTATAGTAACTCTGGGTATAGTGAACATTCGTTTATAGTGAACCCTCAACGTCGGTTATAGTGAAGCTACAATATAGAACTTTAAAAAAACAAAAAAACAAAAAACTAAAGAATGTGCTTGTAACATGAAATTGTAACTTATTTCAAAACAAACCTTTTTGTAAAAACTTGAAAGAAATTGTTGAGAACAATATTGTAGGCCTACTACTCTATAAGTGCATTGAAGGACAAAGGTAGGATTAAAAACCTCAGCAACATCAAGCAGGTGTTCTTGCCTACCAATACCAAGTCCTACAGCTCACGGATCAAGGTGTGATTCGCAGCTTTAAAACCTATTGCAGAAGGGAAGTAACGCTTTGTTTAATCCAAGCCTTAAAATCAAAGCAGAATTCATTAATGAATGTCTGAGTGATGTACGTTTTGAAAACAAAGCGTAGTGAACTGTCACTATACAGAACTGTTTCGGAGGTCTGGTTGGGCTACTGTACGTGTGGCATTCGAAGAGGAAGATCATGTGCCTCTCAAGGACCTGCTTCAGCATATCGGTGCGAATTCCATTGAAGCTGAAGATTTTATTGATGCTGTCTGTGAAGTTATAACGAATATTATCCCGTCGGATGAAGCTGTTGTCGAGGCTATGAAAGGCGATTCCAACACTGAAGGAAACTAATCTGAAGATGACGAGAACGATAATGAAGAACGTGTTCCAACAGTGAATGACATGTTGGATGGTGTCAGGACTGTGCTGAAGTTCCTAGAATGTATGTAAAATGTAACATCGAATGTACCAAAAGCACAGGCTCTAGAGAAGGACACACAGAAAATATTTATTAAAACTTTTTGCAGCAAGCAGCGGCACATAACGGACAATATTCACGTTAATTAAGGTAATGTAGCCGCCCCGGTGGCGCAGTGGTCTAAGTGGTGGCTTCTGATAATTTGTCCGAAAGAGGTCGGGTTCGAATCCCGGTGAGGCATGGATGTTGTGTTTGTCTTACGGCACTGGCTATCTCCCTTCCCTGGAACCAGTTACCCTAAATTAGGAACGGGCGACTACTTATAGCTCATTGAGTTACTCACAGTGGTCGTTAAACCTCCAATTAAAAAAAAAAAAGGTAATGTAAAATTAATTATGTTTACTTAATTTATTGAATATACTCTACGTACAGAAAAATATTATTTCTTAGATACATATGTACATATTTTCTTTTCTTGCTCACCATTCCACTCAATGCAGGTTAAGGGAAGACAGTTCGGTTTTAGTGAACCTTGGATATAGTGAACGAATTATGCGAGCTCGCAGAGGTTCGCTATAAGCGGGGTTGACTGTATTTTCCTTTCCCATCCGTATATTAAACTACGTACGCCGATCTGTGTTCTGCTCTGATTATTAGGTGGAAATCCAGCTAACGCAAAGGCAGTGTTCTTCAGTTATATTGGCCCTGTATTTGGTCATAAGTGTGATGATGTCATCTAAATTCTCCGAAGTGTCAATGCTAATGCCGTTTTGTTTCTGCAGCTAGATCCATTTTTTTTATTCGGTCGCTAAATGTGGGTAATGTTCATTTCATACTTTCTAAAGTGCCAACCCTTGTAAGTCGTTTAACGGACAAACGGACTGAGTGCATTAAATGAATTCAATGTATGAGATGAACGCTTACTGTGAAGGCTGCATGATTTATATATCACCTATGGCATAGAGGGATGGGTGACTCTCTCACAAAATAGAAGATAAAAGGAAAAATCAAATTGCTCCGTTTTCTATGGGTTTAACCTTCTACGTGACTTCCCGGAAAGCTCTCCCACTTCGTGTACTGCAGGTTTTGGTTTTACTTTCAAAGTCAAGTGTCTAACTTTGTTTAGTGCAGCATTAGACTTCGAGACAAGAAAGGTTTTAAAACCTTTATGCCGTCGTAACATTTTTTTGTCTTTTCCATATTTGGGTTTACGATTCTTCTTCTTCTCTCATTTAATGTCAAATTCAACATGGGGGGGTAAGTTAACGGCGGAGTGGTTCCCCTTGGACAAAGAATGGACTGCTTTTTTTTTCGTGTGTGTGTGTGTGTCGTGTGTGTGTGTGTGTGTGTGTGTGTGTGTGTGTGTGTGTGAGAGAGAGAAAGATCATCTCCCCCCCGCTCTGTTTCCCCTAAAACTTAAAACGGATGTCCAGCCACGCTTTACGCTCGACAAGGAATGGAATGAACAAGACTACTTTCGAACTTCAACTTGTAATGAGTAAATGTCGCTTAAGAAATCGATGCAGTACTGACTTGAAATTCTCTTCGTGTTCCTGGATAGAATTTTTAAGCTTACCATATTTTGTGCCATAGCACTTTATGATCGTTTGATGTTTTCGAATAATGCAGATTTCACCTCATTGCTGTCGTAAGGAGTAACATACATACACTCACGGACAATGAAATTTGCGCACCTAGATGAAAACATGCTGCAACCGCGAAACTTTGCAAATAGCTAGAGTGCGTGCTGGTATGTATACTGTATACAGGGTGCATAGGAAAGTCCCTTTAGCCTGAAATAACTTGCGAACGGAGAGAGGTACAGTTATGCAAGCAGGTAACGGTATAGTAGAGCGACTACGCCCAATCGAATGCAACCAATAGCAGCGCCCCCTAGTGGCAAAATGCGGAAGTTAGCCATTTGTAAATCAAAAACGAAAAGAGATAGAGCAAAATTTCCAATTGCAAAGTTGTAGAGCATCAATTAATTAGTACACAACGACATTTGTTTCACGCGGATAAGATAAATTGTCGCCTGAATACTCTAAAACGTCCGAAATCGATGCGCGACGATTCGCATCTGCATATTCACATTTCGCAAATTTAGCCGTATGCAAATGCTGATTGTGACGTTGTACCGTACCTACGATATAAAAACCAGTAGCAGGATGTACCCTGATCAGAAATTTAGGTCTAAGTACGCTGTGTGAGAATGGCGAGCTTCACTCACTCCCAATATTGCGAGATGGTGCTTATTTACGGTGAATGCCAATGGACAGAGATACCTCCATCTATTACAGGATATCATACCTGACTTTTTAGATGACATTCCATTGACCGCATTACGTTCCTTGTGGTTCCAAGACGACGGTGCCCCTGCACACCAGCCAGAAGCAGTGCGACGCTTTCTCACAGATTGTTTTGGGCAACGAATAATCAGGTATAGTGGTGCTGTTGAATGGCCTCCACGATCGTCGGGCCTCACTCCGTTGGATTTCTTCCTCTGGGGTTACTTAAAAAATCAGGTGTATGCAACAGCGCCTACAAGTCTTCTGGATCTACGTCGTCGTGTTGCAGATGCTTGCAATAGTGTGACACCTTCCATGCTGAGGAATGTGCATACAGAGTTACTTTCACGAATACAAATGTGTATCGTGGGCAATAGCGAACTCTTCGAACATACTCGATATTAACTTTTTATCACTGTGCGCCAGTTTGCCATTTTTGTTTTGTCTGACGTCATCAAACTGTATTGACATAAGTACGCATTTATGCAATAAATTGTGTATATTTGCTCATACCTATGCCTGTTCCTTTCAAACGTTCGCACAAAAGGTCGCGCATCGATTTCGGACATTTTAGGGTATTCAGGCGACAATTTATCTTATCCGTGTGAAACAAATGTCGTTTGGTACTAATTAAGTGATGCTGTACAACTTTGTAATTGGAAATGTTGCTCTATCTGTTTTCGTTTTCGATTTGCAATGGCTAACTTCCGCATTTCGCCACTAAGGGCGCTGCTATTTGTGGCATTCGATCGGGCGCAATCGCTTTACTGTACCGTTTTTTCACTTGCATAACTGTACCTCTCTCCGTTCGCAAGTTATTTCAGGCTAAAAGGACTTTCCTATGCACCCTGTATATATATATATATATATAGACGTAATATATATATTCACCCCATTAACTGCTTGGTATTTAATAACTGAAATCCTTTTTTAATAATAAAATTTGGTTACTTGCTAAATTTTAGTGTCTTTCTTTTGCGTTATCCAGAAGTAATGGCTGACTATGACTGTGAGCATATTACAAATGGGAATCATTATTTACGATTACCAAATGTATTTTTTAAAATGTATTTAGATCGTTCACTTTTTCCACGTTTTGACGGAGGTGCGCATACTTTCATATGATCCGTTCGATTTTTTGTTCCATAATCTTTTACTACACCGTCGAAATCTTTCTTTGCAATTATACACTTTCCACGTTTTGAACAACAAGCAAGACCAAACAACACATAATTATTCACCGGTTCCTTAATGAGACGAAACAATTTTAGCATTCACTTTTCCCCTTGTGGTTTTCAACAAGCACGTATTTGTTGGCCTCGACGCCTTTCTCAACCTCCTTAATATTAAATCCATCCATATTAACAAATAAGGAGTTAATTTCGACATGACATGTCATGGAAACGGGACGTTATCACATCATTCGAAAACCTCTGAATGCTCAATGTAAAAGAAGCGATGTGAAAAGTAACTCGTAGTCGTACAGTGAACTTTGCACGGAGAAAGTGAATGAGCTGAGAAGCAGGCGAATGGCGTTTGCCTGTACCTTGCCCTGGACAAATCGCACTGTAAAAGAACGCAAAGGAAGTATCTTTTTACGATATGGTGTCGGTGTGTCTGACGTCGGTCGGGGGAAATCTTCGTTGCTTCAAGAAAGAGACAATATTTTTGCATGGCAAATCATCCACTCCGTGGGCACTAGTATCGACTACAGAATTTCACAACGTACATTTTTCTCTGGAATATATCTCTTTTCAAAAATAAAACGGGAATAAAACGGGGTCAAAATCATGTCAGGAACACCTCGACCCGATCCGTTGGACCCGCAAGAAATTGTCGACCCGTCGACCCGTTTCCGTCTCTGCATTTGACCACTCGGCAACCGGGCCTGCCCAAAAGCATATCGTAAAAATGGTTGGTTTCTAAGCAAGCGTTTGATTACGTATCTGAAAAAGTGCTTCTAGAATGGTAAATTCGAGAAATTTAAGGACGTTTTCATTTACATACCGGAGTTCGATGGTGGACCACCTTTATCTTGCTGGCGCATGCAAAAAGGAGAAAATTTGTGTTATCTCGTTGCCGGCCGTTTTCCCATTAGTAGGCACATTATCTCGATTCTGTGGAAGTATAATTTCGTCGCTTGAGGAAAGTTCCAGTTATCGCCGTTTTTGTTTTTTTCTGAGGTTTTTTTTTCTGAAGTTGATGTCATTTCCACGGAATATAAAATCTTCAGATTTTGCCGCATGCTTTCGAAATTAAAACTTTCCAGGATAGTTTTGTCTCCTTGGGCTACTAGACTAAAGTTCAAAACAAGATGTAGATGTTCTGATCGTTCCTTCGGCGGTGGTTTTCACTCCCTTAAATGAAATCTGTGGCGTTTTTAATATAGAGACGTTCTCTCTTCTAAGTCGTGAGATACTAGTTCGACCAAAATAAAGATGTCGAACTAGAAAAATAATTTTTCCGGTTTACTAAGAATGATTATTCCAGTGCTTATCAATATACTAGGGGTGTTCAAATGAAAAGGTACGAAACGTCATAAGAACGTAACCGTTAACATATTTGCCTATGCCGCTATGGGAGAACGTAGCGACACATCTAGGGATGCGATTGGAGTCGCCGGCGTGGATCGGAGCATGCGTGGGCGCTCGCATGCGCAGGAGAGAGCAGAGGCTCTTATAAAGAGCGCCGTCCAATTGACTACTTGTTGAATTCCTCCAGCACAGACGAACCATTAAGTCCGATGTGTACTGTGAGACACTCCGAAGCCTACGCAGGTCCATCAAGAACAAAAGACCGGGGCTGCTCACGGAGGGTGTGGTTCTGCTCCATGATAACGCGCGTCCACACGTCTCCAGGGTCACACACGCGGAACTGGCCAAGTTCCAGTGGGAGCAGCTTGACCATCCGCCCTACAGCCCGGACATGTCGCCCTGCGATTTCCATGTGTTTGGTCCCCTGAAAAAACATCTGAAAGGGAAGCGCTTCCACTCGGACGACGAACTCAAGGACGCTGTGCAGGACTGGGTCTCGTCACGGCCACAGGAATTCTGGGAACAAGGAATCCTTCGGCTCGTTAATCAATGGGATCGTTGTGCTACGGCCTATGGTGAATACTTTGAATAAAGTCTTCATTTATACCCACAGTGTCGTTTCGTACCTTTTCATTTGAACACCCCTAGTAGTTTTCCGACGATGTGGAGTTTGTGTTTATAACTTGTATTATTCTGATGTGTGTGTCTATATAAAGTACACAGCGCGTCAAATAATTTTTAAGACTGGGTCTGTAAAAGGAAATAGAAACAAGAAATTATAATTTGTTTTGGTTTGTTATTCAAACTAAGTTCCTCCGGCTTCAATACACTTGTTACAGCGATTTAATAATGATTCGAATGCCAGTTCCAGTTCACTTTGCGGAATTGCCTCCAAAGCACGCGTCGAAGCTGTTTCTATGGTCGAAATATCATCAAGATAACACCCTTTCAACGTCATTTTAAGTTTTGGGAATAAAGAAAAGTCGCAGGGTGCTAAATCAGGCGAATACGGTGGATGATTCAACACACACACACACACACACACACACACACACACACACACACAGAGAGACGTTATTTTTCGCCAAAAATCTACGAACAAGAAGTGAGGTGTGACTGGGTGCATCATGGTGCAACAAACACTAACTGTTTTCATCTCGACATTCTGGACGAATGCGACGAATTCTGCCCATCAAACGCCTCAAAACATTTAAATAAAACTCACCAGTAATTGTTTGTCCACTTGGAACAAATTCTTTGTGGATAAATACCCTTACTATCGCAGAATGTAATGAGCATTGTTTTGATTTTCGATGGAACTTTTCTTGTTTTTTTGGCTTGTGGCGAGTTTTTTGACTTCCATTCCGCACTTTGTCGCTTTGTTTTAGGATCATATTGAAATCATCATGTTTCATCACTAGTAACAATCGATTTTAAGAAGTTTGGATCATTTTCAGCGGCTGAAATGATGTCTCTGCAGTGTGCACTTCTCCTTGATTTTTGTTCATTGGTTAACGTTTGTGGAACAAATTTAGCACAGATTTTTGTTTTAACCAAATCTTCATGCAGGATGGTTCGAATCGTTTCTTTGTTGATGTTAAAAGACTCTTCCATCATTCTTAGTGACGCACATCGATTGTTTTCTACGAAATCACGCACTTTTTAAATAATCTCAGGTGTCCTAGATAAACTTGGTCTTCCGGTATGCTTATCATCTTTTAGCGTCTTTCTTCCGTCCAAAAAACGTTTGTGCCACAGGAAAACATTTGATCTACTTAAACAAAACTCACCGTAAACTTGTTTCATCATTTGGTACGTTTCCGAGGCACTTTTACCAAGTTTTGCGTTAAATTTAATAACAGCCCTTTGTTCCATCTTAATAATTCAACATGAAAAAATTTTTACTTCCCTAATGAACGACCGTTTCGTCTGATTTACTTTAACAACTGCGCAGTACGTTTGGCAGAAAGCAAGCAGATGGTCACGGTTTATAACGCATTCGCGATTACACTGGTGGCGCCACCGTAGGCTGAAATATAGCGCCAGTCTTAAAAATTATTTGACGCACTGTGTATATTCTTACAAAACGCGTTTTTAATAGCCTATCTGTATCCCTGTATTTTTGAATCCCCACCGTGAGAATAAAGGTGTTTGAGTTTTAACGGACGTGATGCCTCTTTAAATAATGTGCTTATGTTTTCGTAAGATTAAAAAAAATGCCTGTTATTGGGCTTGAAAGATACAGTGCATGGGTGTTACTTTATGGGAAGGTAGATGTTAGACTCCCAAGGAAGACGCCGGAAAAAATGTTACGCCATTTTCAAACTTTTGTGCGTTTTATTCTGGTTTGTTGCTGTTTTTAGTTTAATCGAAAAACTCTCTTTGCCTCACTTGGGTACCTCATTTGAGGAAGTTTCTGGCACATTGCTCATCGAAATAACAGATTTTGTGAAAGTTTTCCTCGAAGTAACAAGTAAATCGATCTCTGAAGATGCATTTCCTTCAGATGCTTGTGCGGAAATGTGTTGTTTCATTTTCCGTTTTCTTGCGTGGGGCTCCAGAGAGTCAGTCACCTCAGCCTTTACTCGCATCACGTTCTGGAAGCTTCGGCTGCTTGCCTCAGAACAGTATACGGAGAAAGATCTCGCATTTAGAAATCATTGCACTTGAAGTAGGCAGTTAGTTTTTGCCGAAGCCGCTCTGGAATCCCGAGTGTTTCATCTCCGCCTCGGGGTCTCAAGCGGCCGTACTACTTTATTATCACAGCCAAACTTGGTCTACGGGCGATAGGAAAACGTTGTGGTGGCTGGCGGCCTAGCGTTATGTCGTGTCCTGCCTGCATCATTGCTATTCCTATCACTTGGCCTGGAATTCAGCACAGTACTTTCACTTCCCCGTTCATGTATACACCAACGACATCGGAAGTACCGTAATCACGAAAAAAAATGTAACAAATAAAAATAAAAGTCGAGATTTTTCGTCAGGAATAACAGTTCCATTTATTTACAGGTTTCGAAAACGCAATTTCCGCCGATCCTGTTCCTTTGTCTGTCCTCGTCTAAACCTAGGATGGTAGCAGAAATTTGAAACGATGCTGTGTTTCGGGATTATTCCCAAAAAGCTGCTACCGAATATTCTAGCGTAATGATCACTTCTTTTGATTCAAAACATGTGTTTTAACTCATAATAGAGCAACAATGGCGTATAATAATTAAAGGAGTTGAGCCATCCACATACCATCTCATTTTCCAAGCAGTTTTTTCTAAATGCAGCATCTAAATTTTTGATATATTGGGGAACAGAAATGAAGTTTTTACGCTCTTGGAATTTAAAGGTCTTTTTCTCCTTATTTCCTTCAGACTCCTGGAAAAGTCTTTAAATTCCTGAAAATCATTGGACTTCAGACATTTTGATGTCTTCTATTGCTCATTTAGCAGGCAATGGGTGTAATTTTCCAATTTTTTTTCTGGAAATTTGGGATTTCCCTTCCTCTTCTGGAAGCAATTTTGAGTTCTCCTTTCCCTGTTGACACGCACTCGGTCCTGTCTCATGTGGTGAGCAACAGGCGTGATTGGACAAACTTCGTCAGGTGACCCAACATTGGTTCTGATGAGATCCAGGCACGCCAAGTACTACGGTTTCTCCGTAGTCACTGCTAAAATCGTTCGTCCACTACGGAAATCGAAATTTTCACTGAAATATACAGAAGAACCCGCTTATAACGGAAATCGAAATTTTCACTGAAATATACAGAAGAACCCGCTTATAACGAGCCTGTATTTTACGAGATCTCGGATTTCGTGAGCAAAACGGGAAATTTTGTTTTGTATAATGGCGATTCAAAACTAATCAGATCATTTACACGAACTATTTTAACGAAGTCCCCGGATTTGATGACAGAGAGGAAAGCTAAGATGATCACTTTTAACAAGCAAAGTAACGAAATTTCATGAAATTCCGTGCTTAACGAGGCAGAAAATATTTGATGCGTAGTGTCCTGGAATGGAGGAATATAAATTGTGGCGTACATCAGGAAATTGCAGAAGTTCAGAGGAATCCTTGTGTGCTAGTGGAAGAATGTTGATACAAAGGAAGAATGTTGATACAAAAGCAATTAGGAAAGAGTTCATCAAATACTCAACCAGCAAATTGTGCTAGAGAATCTTCACCACCCACTCCAAGGAGATATCTATGCCTTTGAGTTTCGCGCCAGAATTGAAAACACTTTACTCCTAGGCTAAAAGGGGATGGGTTACACTGTAAAAAAAATTTGTAGATTTTACGGTTTTAAACCTTTTTCCAGGGTGCCAACACAAAACCGTAAAATCTACAGTTTATTGCCGTGTTGGAGCAAAGCTATAGCTTTGCTCCAACACCGCATGTAATGAAGAAAACAGCACAGAATTTGGCTGGAGCGAGTCACAGTCCAAATAATCACGAAAACACAAAAATTTGGCTGGAACGAATGTGTTGATTGTGTTGGAGCAAAGCTATAGCTTTGCTCCAACACAGCATAAAACTGTAGATTTTACGGTTTTGTGTTGGCACCCTGGAAAACGGTTTAAAACCGTAAAATCTACAGTAATTTTTTTACAGTGTAGGTTCACGCACATGTTTTGAATGGATTTTTGGGCAGCGATTGCGGAGAGGAGTAGGGGGAATAGTGAAATCCGGATGTAGCTCGAAGGGAAACAGGAGAACACAATTCTTGGAATTGTGTCCATTACTCTTTCACTCTCTAAATAAGCCTTGCGCTGAGGAAATCGATGCTTCGTTTGCTTCGGGTGTGTCGTTAAACAGCGACCAATCTTACGTGGCCGTCACATGGGAAATCCAGAAATTTTATTGATAACAAAATGTCTGACAGAAAAGTGTTATCCGAAAACGACGAAGTTGCATCACTAGAGAGCTAGAAAATGGTGAAAAGTGTTGCTGTATATTATAATGTGCATGGATATACACCGCTGAGCCATTACATTATGACCAACCCCCAGCCTAGAGAAATGGGCGCGCCTGGAGACTGAACGGTGGCGCAGGTGAAGTTCACAGAGCAGTATATATACAACCTGAGGACCGGCTTTTGGTTAGTAGAGTGTTCGGAGTCGGAATGGGAAGAGTTGGAGATTTATCGGAGTTTGGTAAAGGACAAATTGTGACGGCACGGCGCCTCGGCACTACGATCTCGAAAACGGCAAGGCTTGTGGGTTGATCACGTGCTGCTGTAATGAGTACGTATCAAAAGTGGTGCACAGATGACCAAACGACGATCCGTAGTACAGCCGTGCGTCGTCTGAAGCTAATTTATGCCAGAGGGGAGCGGAGACTGTCGCGCCTTGGTCATAACGACCACAGTGCGACAAATCACCCGCAGCTGCAACAATGTTGTTGATCTAGGCAATATGTAGCAGCTTTCTGGGCATGGGCCTGATGTTCAAAGGCCCAGCCGGGTCTCCATGCTCACTGCACGCCATTGCCAACAACGCATGGAATGGGCCCAAGATCATCGGTATTGGACCGTGGATGATTGGAAGAAAGCGGCCTGGTCAGACGAATCAAGATTCCTGGTGTATGACGTAACCAGCAGAGCGCTGGTACGCTGATTACCAACGGAGTTTATGGCATCTGGTTGCACTTTTGGGAGGAAAGAGGACCGCGGCGGCCCACGTTCACACATTCATGGCAACTTTGTTCTCTGCTGGTGATGGCCATTACCAGGAGGAAAATGCGCCATGCCACGCTGCCAGAATCGTCAAGGAGTGGCTCGAGGAACAACCAGGTGACTTTCTGTTAATGACCTGGCCTCCAGTTCACCTGACATGAACCAAATCGAACATTTGTGGTTTGACTTGAATAAGCGGGTTCGCGCTAAATCACCACCACCCCGAAATGTACGGGAACTCAAGGACTTTCTGTTGGTATTATGGTACCTGATACCCCAGGATATCTATCACCACCTCATCGAATCGATACCTCGCCTTGTGGCCGCTATTTTGCGGGCTAAAAGGGGTTCTATAGCTTATTAGGTTGGTGGTCATAATGTAATGGGTCATCGGTGTATAATATAAATGCGCGTATATGCATCTTGTTACATGATGGGATTTTTCACCCAAAACTGATTTAGCGAGCGCCCGGATTTAAAGGGGGTTTCGGTCGGTTCCAAGGTCCTCGTTATAAGGTGGTTCTGCTGTATCTTTATAATACGATATCCTTTAAAAAATATGTCCATTATGCCCCAGAATCAGTGTCATATTTTCCGTTGGATCTTTCATTCATACTTTTTCAATGGGCGTCATTTGCTGTTTTCATATACTGTATCATACTAATTTTTCGATTCAGTAGACAAAACATAAGGGTGTTGGCATGATCATCCCTTGAACAGAGTGGAGCAGACACAATCGGAACGCAGGCGATAAATAGGCTGATTGCTGGGTTTTCTAATAGTGTGTTACAGTCGACGAACATGAGTAAATGTGATGATCTGAGCGGCTTTTGTCGTGGATGCACTGTCTGCGCAAGACAGATTATTCACACTATCGCCCAAGTGGTAAGAACCCTCGGGTTCCCGAGGGCAACCATTTCAATGGTGTACCGTGAGTGTATCATCGACGGAAGTACTAGCGCCCAGAGAGCAAGCGATGGCCAACCAAACTCCATTGACGACAGGAATCGACGTAGACAATCCAGGCTCGTACAGACCGACGCTTTGCAACGGAGGCGCAAATCACATTGAGTTTAAATGTCGGAGGCCCAAGCAACGTCAACGATTGAGCGGTATGAAGCACACTGCATACCATGGGCTGCGGGAGCCGACTCCCTACTCTTGTGCCACTGTTGACTGCTCGCCATGGGGAATTACTTCTCCCCTGTTTCCTGGAACATCAAAATTGAACCTCTGCAGAGTGTTGCTGCGTCGTGTAGTCAGATAATCCCATTTTCAGCTGTCTCGAGCTGACGGAACGCTGCGGGTGTTGCGTTGGCAACATGACGCCATGTCCTCGTGGTGCCGGTTGACTCTCTTCAATGTGGTGGTGGCTCTGTGATGGTGTGTGTGGCCTTCTCGTCGCGCACATTATTGTGCACCACGAGAAGGCTCCCCAAACTATTATAAAACATTTATATTGTGTCTGGAGAGGTTCTTAACCGATGCGCGCTACCAGCATATTCTGGCTGATTACCTACACGTTTCCATGGCATTCACGAATTCTGCGGCCGATGTTCTGTTTTAGGAGGACAATGCCCCAAGGCACCGGGTCACAACCACCCTGACATAGCTCGGGAAACACTCATCTGAGGTGGCGCAGTGTCCTAAGCGATGACTTAAGATCATTCGTCGGCGATGTGTCCGGATTCGGATCCCACTGAGGCATGGGTGTTCTGTTTGTGTTACAGCGGTGGCTCTATCCCTTCCCTGGAACCTGTGGCCCTAAATTAGGGGGTGGGGGTACTGATTATAGCCCGTTGAGTTGCTCACTGTGGTCGTTAAACCTCCAATCAAAATAAGAAAAGCGTATGTGTTGTATGTACCCAGGTTCGAGTCCTTCTGATATGTATGATGTGTTTGCCCTAGGGCGCAAGCTCTTCTCTGGGAGCGGCGGTCCTAAATTGGGGACGGGTGTCCCCGTATAACTGTAGTTTCTCATGAAGGAACTTATGTCCTAAAGAAATACGAAAATAACTTCATTTCTCGCATGTCTTCCGTCATGCACATAGTAAAGCGGCGTTTTAATTACGGTAAAGTCTATTCAAATTTTTTAAGGTTCATCTTCTCAGAAACATGTTTTTGCGCATGAGTTGTCGGTTTTTAAATGTGTGATGATGATCAAAAAGATACAAATACTGGGAGATATCACAACAAATTTGGTTGAGAAATGCCAGAATCATGTACAAAAACACGAGTTACGAATTCGGACATGAGCACATTTCCTCTTTTGTATGTTCTTGAGTAGATAGCATGACGCAGTCAAGTCTTTCGATGTACGAACATCTTTTATTCAAAAGAGCTTGGGAAAAATATATATAAACCACAGACTGCATAGTGTAAAGCAAAAATAGTAATCGAACAAAGAAGGGGAAAAAACCTTATGACGGTACAACCCGTTTGTTCGAAAGTTTGTCGTCATTACACCTTAAGACTCAGGAAACAAGGAGGTGGAATAATGACACATGATTTCAAACGGGAACTACCGGAGGATATCGCGATTGTGGCACGGACAGGCAGAAGAGACGAAACTACAGTGGGAAGAGACTCATGATCGTTTAACGTGCCAGCTTGCGAAATGCAATGTTTGTATCTCCCACGGAATTGCAGGATGAATTCGGAAATGGCTTTAAAGTGAACGCTGAATGCGAAATCTGCAACGCGGAATGGCCTCCTAAAAGATGTCATGCAAGTTAAGCGGAGTTGTTGTGTGTTGTTTATTTGCTAAGAAGACTTGGGCATGTTTCGAGGAATATAATTGGAGTAGCCATTTTAAGAGGAAGCGCAGAAGCCGCTCTGGAGTTAAATGCAATTGCCGTTTTGAATCGGAACAAATGGTCCTTTTAATAAAACACGATTGACATTTTTAGACTACACAGAATACTTATTCTAGACAATGCAAAATACCCATATTCAGATTAAGAAATTTACAGGTAGTGAAATCAAATTTTTTGGACATTTTGAAACTAAGGACAAATAGGTGTTTTGAGACAAAACACGATAGCCATTTTAAGACTAATTGCAGTAACGTTTTTTTTTTTTCGAGGGTAGTGTTAACGTCCCTGTGATGTTTTAATGTACTTTATAATGCTTAAATGCAAATCTTGTTTCTCACATAATTACTTTGACCAAACGGTCCATGTATTTGAAACACTAGAACAATAGAAATGAATTGTAACCGGGGCTTCCATATTTATCAGAAGCGAGATTCTGTAGCCATTTTTAGAGATATGTGAATTGTAGTCATTTTCCTTTATTTCCCGCCATTTGGATGGAAGGCCAGCAAAAGGCAAAGAAAGTATTTCCTTTCCCACGGGTCACAGCAGAGAGGACAACAGTAAAGCAATTACGAACATAGAGTTTTGAGGGTGAAGGCGTGGCTGCGCTTTCTTGGAATTAGTCGGACGAGGGGACAGTTTTTTGAGAAGGACTTTCTCTCTCGAAGCAAGAGAGCTTTAGGGGGTTGCAGATTTCTTCGGGACAAAATGGAAGGAGGGCGGAATTGAGGCCGATGAGTAAGGAAACGGAAGGAGAGGTTTGGATGGCCGTGAAGAGATAGGCAGAATTCGGCATGTAGAATACCGAGGATGGACTAAAAGAATGAAAGCACGAAAATGACGGACAAAAGCTTGGTGACATTTTTCCGTAACATCTAAAAAAAGTTTTCCTCACTGCAAAATTTAGCCTCAGTCGATTCACTCTTCTATGCTTTGTATTGTATTTATCTGCTCCAGTTGGGAGAATTACGGATTATACCACCGATACCGAACTTACTGCTGAGCAAAATCAAACGAACCCTCCACACAGGGTGCTGTAATAGAACTCAGCTCCAAGCCCCTTAACATTTTAATGGCGCCCGAAGAGGGACGCTCCGGAATCTCCTATTCTCCAGTACGGAGCCGGGAGCATCTTTGATAAGCAGCGTGGAATCGGAGCATTTTTAAAAAGTAGCATGAAACTCGAGCATCGGCAATGGAAAGCAGAGCGGTTCTTCGGTATTTAGTTCTTCAGTGCAGCAACGTAGAGTCTTCAAGTCGACGACGTGGGGACTGAGTATATTTTATTCCTCATCGTGGAGACCTGTTCTTGTTGGAATTTTCCTACAGATTGGGACATTTTGTATGGACAGTGCTACTAGACTTTGTGTGAAAACCAAAACTCTGTGTGACAAAAAATAAGAAAACATTCTGGATTACGTAGTTAAGCGACGTGCAATAAGTAAAAATTATTTTCTTCCATTTTTAAAGTACACCCACTCTTACTGTGAATTCCTACACCACACGCCGCTAATAATCAGAACATTTATGCACCATTATTGCTGAGAGTTAAAATTTGTTATCTCTGAAAAACATTTTTCATCGATTCTTTTATCTAACAAGCATTTTTAGCAATTGTGGTATAAAAAGCATTTCTTAAATATAATATTTACATCAGCATCATGGCAGACGAGCAAAATAATGATCCGTATCGTATCCCTGCGCTAGTTGCATCTTGCTCTCCTTTGATAGCTAATTTCGATCCGGAGGACAGAAATTTTTCGGTGGCACGATTCTTCCAAAATATTGAGGATGTCGGAAATTTGGCTCATTGGGGAGATTTGGAAAAAATAATTATTGCACGCACAAAACTGCGAGGTGCTGCTTCCCAGTACTTAAATTTAAGCCCCATTTTGCGGACCACCGCGGACTATGAAGAATTTAAGAACATCTTGCAGGAACGCTTCGAGACTGAGGAGCCGCTGGCAATGCGTTTGGCCGCACTTTCAAATTGTTACCAGCGTGAGCACGAAACAGTCAAAGAATATGCTGCTCGACTTAACGCCGTAGCTAACGACTACTTGAGAGAAAAAACCCTCAAGAAACTGTCTCCTCGTCCGATTAATTCCAAGAAAGCGCAGCCACGCCTTCACCCTCAAAACTCTATGTTCTTAATTGCTTTGCTGTTGTCCCCTCTGCTGTGACCCGTGGGAAAGGAAATACTTTCTTTGCCTTTTGCTGGCCTTCCATCCAAATGGCGGGAAATGAAAGAAAATGACTACAATTCACATATCTCTAAAAATGGCTACAGAATCTCTCTTCTGATAAATATGGAAGCCCCGGCTACAAAGCGAACTTACTGCTGAGCAAAATCAAACGAACCCTCCACACAGGGTGCTGTAATAGAAATCAGCTCCAAGCCCTGTAACAGAATGTACAACTTGTAGACAGGTTTTTGTTATTGCCCTGGGTGCAGTAGGTATACATTTATCCTGCGCTGTTACAGAAGCAGTTGATAAATAAGAATGCTACCTCGCAGAGTACTATTAAGCGCTGACTTCTGCCCATTCACACGAAATGGGTCTGGGTTCGAATCCTGGAGAAGCATGGACGGTGAGCTCGTCTTACGGCACTGTACCGCTCCTTTTTCTGGAGCCAGTACTCGCAAATTAGTGACCGGCATGTACAGCGAAATTTTAGCGTCACTTCCATACAAGTGTTATGGTAATTGCGCATAGTATTTGAGACAGCCATAACGTTTTTGTGTCAGTTGTTTACAAAAAGGAATTAAAATCTCTTGTACCCATAAGATGCCTATGGATCCTCTTTGACCTTGCTCTCTTTATGTAAACTTTAAACATAGACTCTTTTTCAATTCGAAAATTACTTATTTTTGAAAAACAAAATCCGAAATATTTAAAATATCATTATCTCCTATGGGACTTAACCAATTGTGGCTCAAACATAGTGTATTTCTTAACATTAGGCGTAACTGAACTTCCGTTTCATCTGGTTTGCACGTATGATCTATAACGCTCAGAACAGTCTGGTCGATTGTCTTCATTGAGTCTGTGCAGATTTCTGTTCGTTCTTTTATGCATATCCAGCTCACCACGTTGGTGCTGACGTTTTTATAATGTTGGTGGTATCGAAAATAATTGAAAAAAGCACAAGGCTTGCCTTTTGAAGTTACAGACAACACCGTAAGATCCATCTTGTTTAAATAAAATCTCCAGATGAAACAAGAGCATTGCGTGACAGAATTTTAAAAATCAAACTAACAAAGTAATGACTCTCACCCTTTGTACGGAAGTGACACACGATCAGTTTGCCACCCTCTCCTCTTATGAAAGAATGGGGGCAGTTGAGGGATGCTTGCTTGTACGGATCTGACACAAAAGTTTCATTGTGGGGAAGTGCCACGACACCACAAGAAAATGCTTATAGCCCACTGAGTTGCTCACAGTTCTCGTGAAAGACCCAGTTAAAAAAAATAATCAAAGATTTATACCCACGACAAGAATTGAACTTGCACAAACTAACACTTAGACGGAGTCCTCTACGGGACTTGCACAACACAAGAATTAACACTTAAGAGAAGTACCCACGAATTAGTGCAGATTAGTACATGACGAACTATGAACTAATAGCTAACGAATTTTCATCGTAACTATTCACAATATAGCTAATGAATTCTCATCGTGACTATTCACTTATAGCCCACTGAGTTGTTCACAGTTCTCGTGAAACCACCAGTTAAAAAAAGGCTTGACGATGGGAACAATCTTTGTCTTGTCTCATCTTTGACCCCTGCCAGCGCTGCTCACAGAGAAAAGGTTTTCGGAATTCAGATATGACGTTAAGTATGGCAAGTGTAATCCAGAGATAAAATTTCTATAAAACATAGCAGAAAAAACAAGGTCAAAATAGATTACTTCGTCCCAACCACCGTGAGCATATAAATCCTTAAACACTCGCCATGTTCAAATTTGGCTGCATCGGTTTCAGGTAATGGAAACAGCCAGCAACGTAGGGGAAACGCACCTACCTTTCCTGATCTGGAATTCGAATCCAGGCCCAATTGCCGAGATTAACCAGAAACCCTCGTTCTGTCACTCGGCCATCTGGGCAGCCATAGCTTGAATTTGGGACTAAACACAAAAACCATACTGAGCTCAACTCAATAGCCATTTTCGGCTAAACACAGTAACTCATTTGAATCTAAACAATATAGCCGACGTGAGATTAAGTATAGAAGCCATTTTGGAACTAAAAGCAGAAATATTGTAGAGAAGTTAATAACAGCTTAGTAATGTGAGCTCTGTCTGTAGTTTGGTTGCATCGCAACGTAGGACTTGCTGACCGATAATAAGAAGTCTTTTATTTCGAAGTTGTTATTGAATTTTAATAGTTGCATTTTATATTTTCATGTCATACTAGCGTCTCTTTGCAGAAAACTTCTAAGCATTAAAATGTTTTACATTAGTTGTGACGTCTACTACGTATTTAAATTTCAGTTTTTGTTTAGTTTCTGTTAGGTAAATTTAGTAACCTCTTATGTTTTCCTCACTGAACGTTACTTCGGATCTCTCAAGGGTTTGCTCTTTGGATAACACTGGCAAGCAGTCAAGTCGAGAAAACGTAGATGTAAATAGGACCGTTATAGTGTGTTAGGGCCGCGATAGCCTAGTAGTTGAAGCAGACAGAATCCGTCTCTTTGATTGAGGGTTCGATTGTAGCCCGACCGCTCCAACTACTTAAGACTCGTCGTACCTCAGAGGACACGTTAAATCAGTGATCCTGGGCTTTTGTATCCTATGTTAAGAATAAGGTCATCTGCTCCTTCGCTCTCGAAGTGCGCCCCACTTCCGTCTGTTCTGGTATCGCCTGATATTCTTTCATGTTGTCAGTTCGCACTTCCCCGCGTTACACTCCTTATCATGTCTATCTACCCACTTTCCTATCATGGTCCGTAGACCTACACACAGTGACGTCTGCCTCCAGCTGCACGTGGAACATAGGCTTCGGCATTCGAGAACTCAGTGGGTACTCCAGCTTTAAAGATGAAATCGAATTAGTGTTAGAGTTCTGATAGAGAAGTCCACTAAGGAAATTAAAATGAACGAAAAATCCACTAAGCTTTTTTGGTACTGGAGCTCAGGACACGGACTCCGACGGGTGCTCTGACTTTGGACGTGAAGTCTAATGTGCTATCGAGCTCTGCATATGTCCCGTTTCTGCTGAGGCTCTGGACGTGAAGTCCAATGGGTTCTCGAGCTCTTCTACATGCGCTCATACACGTACAAAAATGTGCAGTTGAACGTCGGTTATACGCCAGTTAGGCGGACGATTTAGCCGGTGATTAGTGTTTTTCTGGGACAAACATACACTATACTGTATTGACAAACCTCACCGGACACCTAGAAGAGAAACACAACATAGCATTTATTGACATACATTAGTATGGTGTCTGTCCACCTTTGACCGTAATGCCTGCACTGACCCTTCGAGACATGCTTTTGACAAGGTTTTGTAACACAGCGACAAGTATGCGCTTTCATTCAGTACATATTGCTGCCGCTAACTGTTACTTAGTAGTAGGCTTTGGCTCCAAACTTCTTATGCGGCGCTCTAATTCATCCCATAGGTGCTCTTTGGGATTAAGATCAGGTTTGTGTGCTGGCCAGTCCACACACGATACGGAATGATCGTCAAACCACGCCGTAACAGTCTTTGCTTTATGGCTCGGTGCATTATCCTGCTGGTACCAACAAGGCTCGGTTCCATAGTATTGCCACAGAGTTGGTAAGGCATAATTGTCCAGAATATCGAGGTAGACATGCTGGTTAACAGGTTTGTCTACGATAAACAATGGGCCGGGACCATACTTCGAAAAACACCCCAGCACGAGTACACTGCCAGCTCTAAACTTGACCGTAGGAACAGTAAATAGCGTTCCCCCGGCTGCCGCCATACCCATGCACGACCATTATACTGATGGATCGTGTATCTGGATTCATCAGTCCATGGGACCCGTTTCCATTGATCTACGGTCCACGATAAATGTTCTTTACACCATGCTAGAAAACGAGTAGCATTCCGAGTTGAGATGAAAGGCTTATGAGCAGCCGCGCGACCACTGTAACCCATGGAATGAAGTTTTCTACGAATGGTACGTATACATACCGAGGTTCCAGCATTGTTACTCACCTGTACACTGAGGTCTTGTGCAATACTCTGTCGATTAGCTGTAACGACTCTCCTGAGTCTTCGACGTCCTCTACCACTGATTATCTTTGGTCTGCCGATACGTTTTGCTGCTTCAGGCACTTCATGGGGTCTTCCACTTATTCAGTACATCCAAAACAGTTGACTCGGGTGTGTTTAAACGCCTCTCGATTTCTTTTATGGGCAACTCACTAATACAACACCCAACAATCTTTCCTTTCTCTAAGTCAGTTATCTCCCGCCGCGGCGTTTTTATGAAAGTTATTTTCGCCTCTTCTTTCATTACTCGTAGTGTATTATTCTAAAACTGGAATTTAGAAGTGTTTCTTGAGTAAGAGTAGTATATGTTCTTTTCATGGTAGGT
Organism: Macrothele yani; assembly: GCA_039090855.1. Lineage (NCBI taxonomy): Eukaryota > Metazoa > Arthropoda > Arachnida > Araneae > Macrothelidae > Macrothele > Macrothele yani. The sequence goes on along the minus strand of CM077006.1, from coordinate 23,871,208 downwards.
AACGTTCTCATGATTTTTAGCATTACAAAACATTTTATCTGCCCCAAATAGAAATCGAGAAACGTAAATATATGATTTGTTTACGACATGCACGCGTGTTTTAATAAATCGTCTTATGTAGAAAAAGTACTGTAAAGAAAACAAAAATAATGTTATACCAATTAAATATTCCAAATCAGCCAATCTAATATTTTTTTCGTGTGTGTGTGTGGGGGGCGGGGAGGTATTTTGGTCAATGATTTAATGGGTGCGAAGCATTCATTAATGAATTATTTTGTGTGGCTAGACCCTGGAGCACCCCCGTAATTGGTGTCTATGATTTAGTGTATGGCCCTCAAGGTAGCTACTTCTAACCCCGCCTCGAATAGAAACCCTACGAGAATAAGTGTCTAATTTGAATAGTGTGTTAGATGTTAAGTCAGCGAGTTAAACGTGAATCTGGTAAACGCCGTTATTCTAAACGATTGTTACGTTCTCAAAATAGTATAACTACACTAGTAATCCGAATTTATTGGCGTAGAATAGAAATCAGTCTTCAAGCTTTTGCATGTCAACCAGACGGGTTTTTCAAGGTGGGTAGACAGCAAACTGAATAACAGAACACTTCAACAATTTGAATGCCGTGAATTGACTAGACAATAAATGAATAGATGCAAATGTAATTATTCAACCACAGAAAACGCGGCGTTATGTTGGTTGGACAAGCGGTGTCATGGGAGAAAACGGTACCTCATGCTTTGTTTGGAACCAGTTCGTCAAATAATGCTCGCTACCACTTTGGAACAGGTTCGTCAAACAGTTCGGCGTTGTCTATCACGGTACTGCATGCCCAACCAACATGACGCCTCGTTTTCTGTGAATGAATAATTGCATTCGCATCTATTCAGTTTTTGTCCAGTCAAGTCACCGCGTTTAAATTGTTGAAGTGTTCTATTAGTCAGTTGTTTTTGGAAAAGTCATCTAGTTGATGTGCGAAAGCTTGGAAACTATTATCTGTATACTACGCCAGTGAATTTGGATTACTAGTATAGTATTTTATTTTTACGTTATTTTAAATACACTAGACCGTGAATACTCAAGAAATGCATATAGCGTATTAAATCTGCTTATTTTTGTGGTGTAATAAGCAGAAAGGTTCGCCAAGTTTTCGCACTCCATTGGGAAGCTTTTTCAAGGCAATGGTAGATATAAAAATGTCTTGACACAAAAATCATAGGTTCACAGAAAACTGCACCTTGGAGAGAATGAAGGAAGAGTGAAACAGATAATATAATACATCAGCACATAGAGAGAGAGAGAGATCCCCCTTCGCGTTTACAGAAAGAAAGAAAGACAGACTGCTTTCATTATCCCCTCTATGCATTTTTATGTCTATCATTGCCTTGAAAAAGCTTCCCAGTAGAGTGCGAAAGCATGGCGAACCCTTGTGCTTATTAAAACAAAAAAGTAAACTGATTTAATACGCTATATGCATTTCTTGAGTATACTGCTTTGAGTATACAGTTCCAGTTTATTAATTACTGATTGTAACGTTATTCTGTTGGGTCGGGACGTGGCTGTATAGCGAAGATGCTTGTTAAATCTACCGTTTGTTACACTTCAAAGCTGTCGCTGTACGAAGTATCTTCATTGTGGACAACCTCGAATAAACATCAGAACTTTTTTGTATAAGCTATCTTTTGATACCTTCATTTTATTGACTGTCGAACCCTGAAACGTTATGCAGCGTGAGTGAATCATTTGTGTGTTATGTGAATTGATGTGCGCATACGTTTTCCACTGTGTATTATTGTGTAGTAGTTTCGCTTCTTTAGGCAAAGTCGTACGTTTTCAAAGGTACGCGTTTCATTTATCAAGGCGTGCACAGCTTCAATTGAGACTTTCGCTATCTGTTTGGAGCGCATCTTCTTTTTTCCTTTTTTTTTTTTTTTTTGGTCCAAACAGCATTTCCCTCTTTCAAAGTGGACTTAGTTTGGCATGATATGCTCAAATGAATGACACGCCATAATATCTCCGTCGCTGCTGAAAGCTATCTCGTTGATGGTGGAGGCATTTTTAAATTATTAAAAGCACCTCGCGGTAAATAGAAATGGAACATTTTAAACAACATATCGAGGAGAACTGATAAGGCGAGTTCTGCGTAGAGCATTTGCTTTTACTCCACCGCCGGTCTTCTTAAATTTTCTATTTCCAAAGAGCAGATGATATCATCGAAGAGCTTATCTCTGATGATCAAAATGTAGGTAGAACGCTGGGCGAGCATCATTTGATGTTCTGGGAAGTTTTCCTCGAGTATTCCAGCGAATTTAAGAGCTTCATGATCGAGAATAGCAGGCAAGCAGCGCGAAGCGACAGTTACATACGCTCATAGGGTGACATCAGCGGGAGGGGATAATGAAAGCAGTCTATCTTGCTTTCTGTGAACGCGGCGGGGAATATCTCTCTATCTCTCTCTCTCTCTTTCTTCCCCTCTTTCTCTGCTGACGTATTTCATTATCTCTTTCACTCTTTCCTTCATTCTCTCCAAGGTGCAGTTCGCTGTGAACCTATGAAGTGGTGAAAATGTAAATGTTTAAAATTCTGCTTACTTATTACGATTGTCATAAAACGGCTTATTATTCTCTTGCTCTTCCAGCTGCTAAATTAATGGCAAGAACTATGTTTATTGCATATCATTACTTGAAACAGTTGTAATCTGCATCTTACTTGAGGCATTAAGTATATATCTTTTCGGTGATCGCTACTTCAGAAGTCTTTTATTCCTCTCTCTTCATAAAATAGTATGTAACAACTCAATAAGGGTGTACTGGAAATGACAGCGTGCCTGAATTTCACGAAAATAAACCAGCGGATGATCAATACCAGAAGCAAATGAATCCATTCTTTTAATGCCGTGTCGAGTTTTTCTTGTAAAGCTCTTAGAAGCTAGTAATAAGTATCTAAAATCGTTAGTCCCATTGCGAAGCAAGGCGATTTCGTGAGATATATATAAACCAAGATATCGTATACACTAAGATAGCGTAATCCTAAAATACGAAAGAAAAATCCAACACTTTGCAAATTCTGACCACTAAATGAAAAGTTCAAACAAATCATAATAATATTAGGCAACCCATTCAAAACAAAGAACACCCACTCAAAAAACAGATTAAAACCAAGCAATTAACGCCCAAACAAGCAGAACAGACATGTCAGAAAAATATAAAAACAGCAATAAAGGTGGTGGAAGACATGCTCCCGAAACCCCTTAAATGCAAAGCATAAAAGCTACAAAAGTCAACCATAGTATGAAGCAAATAGAAAGCCCTAAAATGAGAAGAAGTAGAAGAGGACAAAGTAACAAAATGCCAACCCCAAAAGTTCTAGAGCAAGCCGATTTCATCAGGAGAACACCGAATTAGCCTCTGGTATTTCAAATCACGGCAAGGGCTGGAACAAACCAAAATCCCACCGGAGTGTTCACGAGGGCACCACAAGCAATGAGAATCAGAAGCCAAAACATCAGTTCATTGCGAAAAAAAAAAGTCATTTTACATTTAAAACACACATACACTATATTGACAAAAGTCACCGGACATCCCTTTAAAAGCAAAGGAACGGATCCGCTGCGTTGTTAAGATGCGCGGTACAGCTGCAAACGGTTCATAAACAAGGCTGCAGCTGAACGCGATCATATCGCACTGTGGGGTTGAGTGAAAATGTCGCGGCGGGAGAGAACTGACTTTGAGAAAGGAAAGATTGTTGGGTGTTATATTAGTGGGTTGACCATAAGAGAAACCCAGAGGCGTTTAAACATACACAAGTCAACTGTTTTGCATGTACCGAATAAGTGGAAGACACATGGCGTGCCTCAAGCAGCAAAACGTACCGGCAGACCAAAGAAAATCAGTGATAGAGGACGTCGAAGCCTCAGGAGAATCGTTACAGCTAATCGACAGAGTACTGCACAAGACCTCAGGGTCCAGGTGAGTTAAAATGCTGGAGCCTCTGTATGTACACGTACCATTCACAAAGAACTTCATTCAATGTGTTACTGTGGTCTTGCGGCTGCTCATAAGCCTTTCATCTCCACTCGGAATGCTACTCGTCGTTTAGCATGGTGTCAATAACATTTATCGTGGACCGTAGATGAATGGAAACGAGTCTTACGAAGAATCCAGATACACGATCTATCAGTCTGATGGCCGTGTGTGGGTATGGCGGCAGCCGGGGGAACGCTATTTACCACAGTGTACTATTCCTACGGTCAAGTTTGGAGCTGGCAGTGTGCTCGTGTGCGGGTGCTTTTCGTTGTATGGTCCCGGCCAATTGGTTATCGTGGACACCTCTGTTAACCAGCAAGTCTACCTCGATATTCTGGACAATTATGCCCTACCAATTCTGTGGCAATACTATGGAACCGAGCCTTGTTAATACTAGCAGGATAATGCTGCGAGGCATAAAGGTAGGACTGTTATGGCGTGGTTTCACGGTAATTATGTGTCGTGTGTGGATTGGCCAGCACAAAGTCTTGATCTTAATCCCATAGAGCACATATGGGATATGAATTAGAGCGCCGCATAAGAAGTTTAAAACCAAAGCGTATTACTAAGCAACAGTTAGCGGTAGCGTTATTTACTGAATGGAAACGCATACCTATCGCTGTGCTCCAAACCCTTATCGGAAGCATTTCCCGAAGGATCAGTGCATGAATTAAGGTCAAAGGTGGACCGACACTCTACTAATGTATGTCAATAAATGCTATGTTGTGTTTCTCTTCTAGGTGTCCGGTGACTTTTGTCAATATAGTGTACACACGTAATATAAATGTAAATTAAAGTACTGTACAATGTACATGTATACATACAGGACAGTTTAAGATGTTCGGTATTTGCCCAACGGACCTGGTTCTGCTACGCTCGAAGCATTTGCTGCACAAACTGTTTTAAAAAATATCTTCTGTTGTGATACTTTGGAGTTTATTTCCTTCACTAATATTTCGCGGGCGTGTCTACGCAGATATTTCTTTATTTTCGCTTTCCTCGACAAACTTGATTACATAGTTCAAGTGTTCTTTTACGTCATCCAGCTTCATTTTTGGGAAATTGCTATCTTCTTCTCCTTCGTCCTCGCTGCCGTCCTGCGGTCCACAATTTCTTCTTCTGTCAAAATTTTACAACCTGAATCATCATTAGCTTCTAGTCACGAGTCAAGATCCGGTAATGTAACTTTTTTCATCCCCTCGACGAATAGCGGCGTGAAAATTTTGCGATTTAATTGTGTCTGGTTCGACACCATCATTCAATAAAATTTTCCTCCGGGAATTTGCTAATGTTGAAGATGTTATATCTTTTACGGCAGCTGCAAAATTTTAAATTCTGTCAGAAACTCGGTGATACGCAATAACAGACAACTAGAACAAACAGGGCTTTTGGTAATGAAGCTATTGATGCTACGCAGATTAAAGAGTGGTATCGTCCTATGAAATATGTAAAATACATTTTTTTGTATCTGGCTTTTCGATCAGCTCTCGTAAAGTGTCCTTCACTGAGGATGGCGAAAACTGCCAAGTGCAGTGATGAGTCATCACCGAGCCATATGTTTTCTGAAACTCAGCTCACATTACAGCCCGTGTTTCTAAAAACTCAGCTCACTGCTCCCTCCTGTACTTTACTTCTCGCATTTACACTCTAGTTTAAGTTCAGAATTCAAGTTTGTTTTAGGAGTTATCCGAATTAAGCGAAGTCCCGAATATTAGGGTCCGATTTAACGAGATTTCACTGAAAATGGGGATTTTGCCTGATAAACAATAATTGTGTTGAATTTTGCTGTAAACGTTAAGATCTAACTTTTTCAGCAGAGGTGGCTGTTCTGTATCTTCCACGGTAGTACACTCTTAAGCTCATTTGGAGTACAGATGTCTCAAAATATAGTGGGACCTCGGTTATAGGGTTTTCACTTGTATACTGAATTCTGCGCTGGTCCCGATATTTTACTGTATATTTTAATATAATTCGGATTAATTTGAATATTAATCCGAATTATATTCAAATATATAATTCGGATTAATATTCCAATCACAGGATTCGCTAGTCGAAGCAACCGGCATTCATGTTTAGCGAATCTGGAGGATTCGAATTAATTCCCGTGATTGCCCGGAGGAGGAGATCAATGAATAAAATATGGGATTACACCATTGTACAATACAAATTTTGAAGTTGTGAATCCGTTTATTGGTGTAATATAAATTTTCATATTTTGAAAATATGAATGATAAGTCGCATAATATCCGAAAACTTGAAATTTTCGTCGTCCTGGAGCTGGGAATCGAACCTGCATCTTCCGGATAGCGCCCGAGTATGCTAACCACTTGACCATTAACCCTGTCAATGCCGGTTGCTTCAACTAGCGAATCCTCTAATGGTTATATTAAAATTAATCGGAAACTTAAAACTTTGTCGTTCTGGTGATATAGTGATTTAGTATACTTGGCCGCTTCCGGGAGACCAGGGTTCGATTCCCGCTCCAGGACGACGAAAGCTTCAAGTTTTCGGATGTTATCTGACTTACATTCATGTCATATTTACGCCAATGAGCGGATTCACTGTTTCTAAATTTGTATTGTACAATGGTGTAATCTCGTGTTTACTTCATTGAATTATTTATTATCAAAAATACACGGTTCTTTTGATCTTTTATGCGTCAATCGGTTTATCAAAATTTCGAAGGAATCGAGACAGCGTTCCTTTTCGCAGCCATGATATAGGTGATATAACTAAAAATTTACTAAATAGTGTTCACAATTCTCTTTTTCCTCTGAGTTCAAGAAATTTGAAACAAGCAAAGATTAATAAATATTTTACTCGGCAGTAATGCTAAATTAACTAGTGAACAATCTGCTTTCGAAAACAGCGAAGCTTTTTAAATAAAGGATGTGTAACATGGGTACTGAAAATAAATCAAAATTTTAATTCGGATTTACTACATAATATTTCAAAGGTAAGGTTCATTTTCATATTTTGAAAATATGAAATCTTGCAGAATTTCTTAACCTAGTTTTTATAATGGAATTACATAGCTTGTCCCAAAACAGCTGAGAAATGTCTTTATAAAAAATGAGCTATACTGCATTCGACCTTGGCACGAGTCTCCAAAAAATGGTAGACGTTGTTGTAACCATAGTACACTGGGTAGCAAAAATGATAGTCATTGTAGTAACATAGTGCACAGTGTAGTGAAAATGGTAGTCGTTGTGGTAACCAAATGAACTGTACTGCATTCGAACTTGGAACGAGTCTCCAAAAAATGGTAGTCATCCTTGTAACATAGTGCACAGTGTAATAAAAAATGGTATTCGTTGTTCAATAGTAGCCATAGTAGACTGGGTAGGCCGCCCCGGTGGCGCAGTGGTCTAAGGCGTTGGCCTCTGATCATTCGTCCGAAAGGGGTCCGGGTTCGAATCCCGGTGAGGCATGGATGTTGTGTTTGTCTTACGGCACTGGCTCTCTCCCTTCCCTGGAACCAGTGACCCTAAATTAGGGACGGGCGACTGCTTATAGCCCATTGAGTTGCTCACGGTGGTCGTTAAACCTCCAAAAAAAAAAAAAAAAAAATAGACTGGGTAGTAAAAAAGTATCAGTCGTTGTAGTAACCATAGTACAAAGTATAGTAAAAATCGTAGTTGTTGTAATAACCAAATGAGCTATACTGCATTCGACCTTGGCACGAGTCTCCAAAAAAATGGTAGACATTGTTGTAACCATAGTACACTGGGTAGTGAAAAACGGTAGTCGTTGTAGTAACCATGATACATTGGGTAGTAAACAAATAGTAGTCGTTGTAGTAACCATAGTTCAGAGTGTAGTAAAAAATGGCAGTCGTTGTAGTAACCATAGTACAATGTGTAGTAAAAATGGTAGTAGTTGTACTAACCAAATGAGCTATACCGCATTCGACCTTGGAAAGAGTGTCCAAAAAAATGGTGGACCATGTTGTAACCATAGTACACTGGGTAGTAAAAAATGGCAATCGTTGTAGTAACTATAGTACACTGGTAGCAAAAAATGTTAGTCGTTGTAGTAACCACAGTGCACTCGGTAGTAAAGAATGGTAGTCCTCGTAGTAACAAAATTGGCTACACTGCATTCGACCTTGGCACAAGTCTCCAAAAAATGGTAGACATTGTTGTAAGCATACTACACTGGGTAGTAAAAAATGTTAGTCGTTGTAGTAACCATAATACACTGGGTAGTAAAAAGTGGTAGTCGTTGTAGTAACCAAATGAGCTATTCAGCATTCGACCTTAGCACGAGTCTCCAAAAACAATGGTGGACGTTGTTGTAACCATAGTGCACTGTGTAGAAAAAATGGTAGTCGTTGTAGTTACCATAGTGCTTGCTCTGTGTAGTAAAAAATGGTAGTCGTTGTAGTAACCATAGTATAGTGGGTAGTAAAAATGGTAGTTGTTGTAGTAACCATAGTAATAAACAGATGTGTCCCAACCGGCCACATCTGTTTATTACGCATGCGTCAATAGTAGTGTGCAGTTTAATAAGCGTTGTTTCATGTACCCCTAACAAGTGCTTTTGCGCTGTGATGTTTCGAGAAAATGGATGTGAAAGAGGAACAAAGTTGCGCCATTAAATTTTGCTGTCGACTTAAGAAATCTGTCGGAGAGACTTTCAGTCTTATGCAAGAGACGTATAAAGATGAATGTCTAGGGAATCAACAATTTACAGATGGCATAAAGAATTTATGGATGGTCGTGAGTCGAAAGCTTTAATCACGCATGGAAGAAGACCTTCAACTGGTGTTACAGAAATAAACATCCATATAGTAGGTGGTATAATGTGGGTAAAAATATACCTATCATTTAGAGATGTATGGAAGATACGGTTCTAATTTCAAAATAATCATTTCACAGAATTTTAACCGAGCATTTGGACATGAAATGCCTTTGTCCAATTGGGTTCCCCATTTCTTTTCATGTGCGGCCGAATGCAAGGCCGCATATGGAGAGTTCTGTCGTTTCTTATTTGGGGAAAATGAATATTAAGTTGATGCCCCAGCCTGCATATAGTCCAGACTTGTGACTGGTTGTTCCCCGTTTTATAAAAGACATTGCCGGCATGACAATTTGGGACTAATTAAGAACTTATTACAGCTGCGCAGGGGTGCTTCAACAGCATTTCAGAAGAAGAATTTCCAGAAGACCTTCAAAAAGTGGGAGGAACGTTGGGCCACCTGCATTGGATGCAATGGACAGTATTTCGAAAAAGATGACCACTTCCTTGATAATTAATGTACGCACTATTTTTTATAAAACCTTTCTGAGTTGTTTTGAGACAACACTAGTATGAAAAAAGAATACAAACGTCAAAATAGACATAGGCTTAAAGGAGCAAAGTATTCTCTATATACAGTATGTATACATCGTACATTAGCATGTTTTAAAATCATGTGTCGCTACCCACTTTTCTGTTTGGAGGCATTCAACATTTGAGAATAGTATTTAACAGTTTGAAATTTCATTTATACATTTATGAGTTTTAAGGCCATCCCGTAGCAAAAAGTGTCACCTACGTTCCATGGTATGTTTCTTGCTGATACGCAGTGTCATGGTAGTAATGTCTTTTCTTGAAGAAATTTCAGAAACTTCTAAATGGCCCGTCCATAACTATTGCACTCATGGGACATTAACTCGGAAGCGGAATTACCAATTACCGCGGAGAGTTTTTACCTTTCCGTAGTGATTGATTTGAAATTGCATTAAATGTTTTTCTTACTGTGTAGTATTCGGTAACGAATAAAGCGTTTTCTCTTTATCACCGGCAGCAGTTGTCGAAGGATATATTTTTTCCATACTAAAGTATTAGGCTGACGAAAATCGGAATAATGCTTACATTACTCACTTCATGTCTGTGTATGTGTCTGGAACTTTTCTTATCACCCGTATGCATTTATTTGACTTCGGATATTTCACAAAGTTTCTACCCTCCTTTCACGTCGGCAAATCGATTGTCAGTTCGTATTGTTGATGTCGTGCCATTATGTGGTCAAATAATTGATATTCGATCCTGCCAAATCTTTTTTCCTCGTGTCCTTGCTATGATGGGTTATTGATAAATGTTCCCGGAAGTTTGTGAATGAAGAAACGCCATTAGTGAAATATATCCGGTTTGTGTGATACAATAACACTACGTCGATGTGAGGATGCGGTTTTATTTTCTTCTTCAGCGTACCTTATCTTTGCTGAAATGTACCTTATCTTTTATTAAAATGTGAATACGTCAGCCAACCACCTCTTCCCCGAATGCAACGCTGTACTGTATAAATATTTAATATAATTTTTCTGAGAGCTGACGGAAATGAGCTTTATTTAACAGTTTCGATAAATAGCTTGCTGATTAAAATTCTTGGGAAGATTTGATATTTGGAATTAATGTATTTGATGAAATTAGCTGTCCGAAGTGTAGTGTAATTTAAAGTATAGATATTAAAATATTTAAGTGCTGCACTGATAATTAATCATAAATTTTCTTGTTCAGGTCCCATTTCTTCCTCAAATTTGTTATATATATATAACAGGCTGGAAAGTTTAAAACATTCACCCATTTTTTAGCTTACCACTTAGTTGATTAACCGTGACCACCTTTTATATCAGTGTATATATTTGGGTTCTTGTGGGTGTTCTGTTCAGTTTCGTTAGTTGTCTTTCTTGTCATGGTGGTTTTGTTCTGCCGGTAAGCTTTTAAATAATTTTTTTTTTTTCATTTTTTTATTTTTTATTTTGTAGTTGTGTAAATTTGATTCGTAGAATTCTTGTGTTTGTTCTGGAATTTGGTCTGGTGGCTTAGGGAGCATGACCAACCGACAATTTTGGCTCGCCTTGTCGTTTGTTGGTACTAGAAAGGCCATTCCCACAGGTTGATGCTCACCTGATGACGGTAACCTGTTTTTGTTTTCACTTGTTTTGAAGTTCCTTTTTTTTTTTTTTTTTTTTTTTTGTTCTGTAATGTTTCCATTCTCTCTCTCTCTCTATATATATATATATCATCATCATCATCATCATCATTGTCAACCATTATCAATCCACTGCTGGACGAAGGTCTCTCCAAGTTTCCTCCACAACGGTCTGTCTTGTGCCAGTCTCTTCCATGTCACTCCCGCATACTTTCGAATTTCATCCACCCATCTTCCATGTGGTCTTCTTCTGGGTCTTTTCCTGTCCCTTGGAGTCCAATCTAAAATTTCGGCTGTCCATCGATGGTCTGTTCTTCTGGCAGTATGTCCAGCCCATTGCCATTTCAAGGATTTAACTCTGATCATGATGTCCTCCACTCTTGTCATTTTTCGGATCCACGTGTTCCTCTTCTTATCTCTCCTGGTTACACCAAGCATGCACCTCTCCAAGCTGCTTTGAGTTGTCTGCAGCCTTTGTATGTCTCTTTTAGCTAAGGTCCACGTCTCTGCACCATACGTAAGCACTGGAAGGATGCATTGATCAAACACTTTTCTTTTAAGACATAATGGCATATTGCTCTTGAAAATTATGCTGTTTCTTCCAAACACTCTCCAGGCAAGTTTTGTACGCCGATTAATTTCTTCACCAATGTGACCCTCACTTGATATCTGCTGTCCAAGATAAACGTACGTGTCTGTTATCTCCAGCTTTTCTCCATCAATCGATAAATGTTCATTTCTTGTAAAAGCATTGTACATCACTTTTGTCTTCTGAAAGTACATTTTTAATCCCACTTCTTAAATCTTGTCAGCAAGTTCCTGGATCATACTCTGTAGCTCTGATGGGGTAGTTGCAAAAATGACTATGTCATCAGCAAAACGAAGGTGGGTTAGATAATCTCCATTAATCTTTATCCCTTTGTTTTCCCAGTTCAGTGATTGAAAGACATTTTCCAATGTGGCATTAAAGAGCTTCGGAGATATGGTATCACCTTGTCTCACTCCTTTTCCAATTTTTATGTGTGTTGTATTTTCAAACAGCCGAATCTTTGCACTTGCATTTTCATAGATGTTATTAATAATATTAATGTATGCATCTTCAATACCGCAGGATTTCAGAGCCATTGCAACTGCTGATGGTTTCACCGAAACAAAGGCTTTTTCATAATCGATAAAAGCCATGCACAATGGAAGTTCATATTCCCTCGCTCTTTCAATTAGTTCTCTCAGTACGTGGATATGATCTATTGTGCTGTAGCCACTCCTGAATCCAGCTTGTTCTCTCGGTTGAGCCATGTCCAGTGTCACCTTCAAGCGGTGTGAAAGAACTTTAGTGAAGAATTTATAAACCACTGATAGGAGGCTGATAGGTCTGTAGTTCCTGAGATCCTCAATGTCACCTTTTTTATGTAGCAAGATCATTGTAGCGTTGTTCCAATCCTCAGGAATTTTCCCTTCATTAAGGCATCGAGTGAAAATTTGGGCGAGTACTGTTTCGATTTCTCCACTTGCTTCTTGTATGATGTCTACAGTAATTCCATCTTCTCCTGGAGCTTTTCCTCGCTTCATGTTCTTGATTGCATGTGCAACTTCTGCTGGAAGGACTGGAAGAACTCTGGTATTGGTACCTTTCATGATGTCAGGAGTACATGCATCATCCCTTTCATATAATTTGGAGTAGAAATCTTTCACTCTTGTCAAAATTTCGCCTCTATTTCTTGTTACAGAACCATCTTCTTTTCTCAGTGCCATAATCTGTTTTTTTCCCTTACTGAGCCCTTTGCTATCTTTAGGCTTTGGTTGTTTTCAATTGCTTTCCTTACTAGTTCACAGTTGAATTTCCTTACGTCTTCAGTGATACTTTTTCGTACTGTCTTGCATAGCTCTATATATTCCACTTTGGAAGTCACATCTTCTTTAGTTGTCCTCATCACTCTTCTTTTTGGCATCAACATTTTGGTTTTTCCTGATAATTTGTTCACATGCAATTTGTTCTTAGACCCAGCTAATTTTATTGCTGTTTCCATAAGAGCTTCGGTTACTTTTCTGTTAACTTCAGAAATATCCACTTCTTCCGATATTAGGCCTTCTAAAGCAGAGAATCTGTTCTTCAGTTCCAATTTGAAGGTATTATGGTGTTTTTTAAGGTTGGTTATGTCAATACATTTTGTTTGTCTTATGAGCTTGCTACATATATATATATATATATATATATATATATATATATATATATATATATATATATATATATATATATATCATCATCATTCATTATCAATCCACTGCTGGACGAAGGTCTCTCCAAGTTTCCTCCACAACGGTCTGTCTTGTGCCAGTCTCCTCCATGTCACTCTCGCATACTTTCGAATTTCATCCAACCATCTTCCATGTGGTCTTCTGGGCCTTTTCCTGTCCCTTGGAATCCAATCTAAAATTTCGGCTGTCCATCGATGGTCTGTTTTTCTGGCAGTATGTCCAGCCCATTGCCATTTCAGGGATTTAACTCTGATCATGATGTCTTTCACTCTTGTCATTTTTCGGATCCACGTGTTCCTCTTCTTATCTGTCCTGGTTACACCAAGCATGCACCTCTCCATGCTGCTTTGAGTTGTCTGCAGCCTTTGTATGTCTCTTTTAGTTAAGGTCCACGTCTCTGCACCATACGTAAGCACTGGAAGGATGCATTGATCAAACACTTTTCTTTTGAGACATAATGGCATATTGCTCTTGAAAATTATGCTGTTTCTTCCAAAAGCTCTCCAGGCAAAGTTTTGTACGCCGATTAATTTCTTCATCAATGTGACCCTCACTTGATATCTGCTGTCCAAGATAAATGTACGTGTCTGTTATCTCCAGCTTTTCTCCATCAATCGATAAATGTTCATTTCTTGTAAAAGCATTGAACATCACTTTTGTCTTCTGAAAGTTCATTTTTAATCACACTTCTTTACTCTCGTCAGCAAGTTCTTGGATCATACTCTGCAGCTCTGACGGGGTAGTTGCAAAAATGACTACGTCATCAGCAAAACGAACATACACACAACCTTAGTCAACCTTAGATACTCATATTATATATATATATATATAGATACTCGTATTATATATATATATATATATATATATATATATATATATAATACGAGTATCTGTCATTGTTTGCTGCTTATGCGAAATATGCAGAGTATCATATTTTCTATTTTATTTAATTTCATAGGTTTGGTTGTACAGTGGTTAGTTTTTCTTTTTAAGGTTGATAGTTAGGTACCCAGTTTTGAGTGGTTTCATTTACATTTATAATTTATACACACACACACGCACACACAGTGGTGGAAATGAGCCGGGACGCAGGGTAACCTCGTTTCGGGAGCGGTGCTACACGAAAAGAAAGGGAGCATTTAATTTGAATAAAACATTTCGCAATACATTATGCATTTCAGTTAATGACGCCATCTTGTATGAATTGTTCGTTTCTGAAAAAAAAAACAGTTCTGACTTCAGCTAAATGTTAGTATTTAATTTTAAAGTTTAATAACAAAATTTCCTTATGTGGTTTTATGTCATCCTTCTCACAACTTGTGTATTTTTCAAATTGTTATTCTGTTTTTTGTGACAGATGACGAGTATGGGTTGGGCCAAGAAAGTCATAGATGCATGCAAAAACGTTTACTAAATTATTCTTCACACACCTTTGAGGGTGGTTATGTTAATTAAAAATTTTAGAGGGATTTAAACTTGCATCTATGGCTTTGCGGAAACCCATTTCCAATTAGGGCTTTGTGGAAAAGAGAAAATGCAGAGTTTTGGTGGTCCTTGATAAAGCCAAGGCTCGGCATTCTCGACACTTTCTACATTCAGGTTTGCTATTACTTTATTTTAATTTTTTACTCATGCCTGTTGGTTTTGAGTTTTTCCTTTTTGATTTTGTACTTGTTTAATAATTTTTTTTATTGCAGTCTACTATGTAGTGTGTGTTTTCTGAATATTAATAACTGCTGCGTTGCGCGTCATGATCTTCAGATAGTATGTTAAACTAATTTGGTTTTAAATTCTTTGGTGTAAATTAAGTCTTTGACTCTACTCTTGGGTATATATATATATATAATCAGCAACCATTATCAATCCACTGCTGGATGAAGGTCTCCCCAAATTTCTTCTACAATTGTCTGTCTTGGGCCTGTTTCCTCCATGTCACTCCAGCATATTTTCGAATTTCATTCATCCATCTCGCATGGGGTCTTCTTCTGGGTGGGGGCTAAAGCTTGTTGACTGATTATATACATATAATCATAAATTTGTTATTTATATATATATCCCGCAAATGCCAAATTCACAGAAATCTACACATACAAGTGAGTAAAAGCGTTATGCCTTTGCTTTAATTCAGTAATGGACCACTGATTTCACCATGGGGTGGTGTAAAATATTGAAGATGCTAGTAAGGTAAGGCTGTGGCTGGAGAAAATTCCCCCAGGACATTAGGAGTGGTAAAAATATTTTCGCCTTGCTACTAGCGGGTTTCTAATTATAAAGGAATCATCACAGTGCTACTTGAAAACCGATGGTGTAAGCCATTTCCCCGCCATTTGGTTTGTCTCCTTTGATTATTTAGAATAGCAAATAGTAGTAAAAAAATAAAAAAACTAACTAACCGTTTGGATGCCAGTTTGAGATGCTTCGATTTTTTTTTCACAGAGTGTAAACCACCACTTCCAAGAGAAAAACAAAACTCATTATGGGAACAATTTCTAATAATTTGCTATTTTTAAAAATTAGGTAGCAAATATTTTGTTGTGTTGGAAGCAATGACGTCATGTTAGTTACACCGAGGGTTAACCGTATACATGGACAGTCGGCATCCAGAAGACTGAAAGAAAACTGAATGCTAGCTTGCAAAATACGATGATGTATTGCAGTGCAAACATCTCTTCTCTGTGGAATCGGGTTTTTTTTTTTTTTTTTTTTTGATTGGAGGTTTAACGACCACCGTGAGCAACTCAATGGGCTATAAGCAGTCGTCCGTCCCTAATTTAGGGTCACTGGTTCCAGGGAAGGGAGAGAGCCAGTGCCGTAAGACAAACACAACATCCATGCCTCACCGGGATTCGAACCCGGACCCCGTTCGGACGAATGATCAGAGGCCATCGCTTAGACCACTGCGCCACCGGGGCGGCGAATCGGGTTTTTATTGAGGAAGTAGTCCGAGGTGTCAGTGCTTGAAAAATTGCTCCTTCAGCGAGGACTGTTTAATGTTTTGTTGAAGGATGATAAAAAATTTTAGATTGAAGTCCATGTTGACTTTTTTTATTAATATTCTAATATTTTCCCTCATTTTTTTTTTAAATTAATTTCTCCAAATATTCAGCTATCTGTATAAACGAACACAGACTAAAATAAGGAGAGATGGCCAAAAACCTACGGGGAGGGGGGCGTTCATGGATTTTCGGGTGGGGGATAAGTACGCCCGAGAAGATGCCTGAATAGATCACTGCTCAGTGGTCTCACATACCCTGATGTGTCAAAGAAACTGGGATACGCCGCCCCGATGGCGCAGTGGTCTAAGCGATGGCCTCTGATCATTCGTCCGAACGGGGTCCGGGTTCGAATCCCGGTGTGGCATGGATGTTGTGTTTGTCTTACGGCACTGGCTCTTTCCCTTCCCTGGAACCAGTGACCCTAAATTAGGGACGGGCGACTGCTTATAGCCCATTGAGTTGCTCACGGTGGTCGTTAAACCTCTAAGCAAAAAAAAAAACAAAAAAAAACTGGGATACCTCTCTAATTCCGCGTTGCCCCCCCCTTTACGATCGGATAATGGTGGCAACGCAACGGGGCATGGAGTTCACGAGCTCTCTGTAGTACTGCGGAAATAGTAGCTTCCTGAAGGGCGTCCCGCATTTCAGTAATATTTGCCGGTGGCAAATTCCTGGCATTGACGGCACGTTGAACAGCATCCGAAATTCGTTCGATGGGGTTTAAATCCGGCGAACGAGGGGGCCAAGTCAATATGCCAAATTCCACGGAATGTTCCTCCAGCCGTAATCGGGCGACTGTGGACGTGTGAGGTCGCGCATTATCGTATTGAAAGAGGTTGCATGACATGAACGGGTGCGAATCATCCTCAAACGATGGTTGCGTAGCCCGCGCTGGGCAAAGTCGTCTGTAGACGCACGGGGAGTCATATAATGCGTGCCAGCTGAAAACACCCCACACCATAACAGAACCACTACCGGATTGCGCTTTTTCTTTGAAGCATGCGGGATCCATTGCCACGTGGAGTAGTCACCACATCCAGAGTAAGCCATCTGCTAGAAACAGTTGGTACCACGATTCGTCGAACCCTTCGCTGTGGCATCTAGTAAAAGCTTGTGTGTATTTTTGTTCTACAAGAGTGTTATACATATTATATGATATTTAAAAACAAAAAAAAACCTGTTAAAGACCAGGATCACCTGTTCCAAAAATCTTGGATCCCCACTGAGGCACACTTCGAGTTCTCCCTCTTTTTTTTTTTTTTTTGAGGGGGTGGGAGGGTAACGATCATCACGAAAAACTAAATCTGCTGTAAGCAGTCAACCGCTACTGATTTAGGGCCACTGGTTCCAGGAAAGCGAGAGAGCCAGTGTAGTAAGACAAACACAACACTCGTGCCTCCGATTCGAATCCGGACCCATCTCGGATGAATGGTCAGAAAGCAGGCGCTTAGGCCACGGGGCTGTCACTTCCAGTTCTGTGCAGCGCTGCTGGAATCATCCAACTGAAAAAAATAATACCCCTGAATGGTCAGGTGGACGCATATTTGCTTCCTATACTTCCAATGGGGAAATTTCTGTACACATTTTTTTCACAATTGATGCGTTCCCAAGGATGAAAATTTGAATATCAATTTAAATAACTTCATATTATATTTGAATATCGATTAAATAACTTCATATTATTCTAAAATATAACCATAATTATATTAAAAATGAATAACTTTTCCTTTGGTGTCGAGACCAGAGGAAAGATGGCGAGACCTGTACATTGATGACGTCAGTAGACAAACAAATGTTGGATTGCTTAATTATGATTATGTTTTAGAAAATATTAAGTATTCCAAGTTATAACATGAAGTTATTTTAATCGATGTTCAGATTTTCATTCTTGGGAACGCATTAATTATGAAGAAAATGTGTACAGAAGTTTGCCCATTGGAAGTATAGGAAGCAAAATCATTAGACGTCCACCTTAAGAGAAATTTACTTAAATGCTTCTCATTCTGTATCATATCCCGCATATGTTCTGCGTTTCTTTTTTATTTGATGAAATTGTGTGTTTGTAAGAGGTGTATGAAAGAATGCTTGAGCGATTGAAATAGGTTCATTTGCGAATTCGTTTCTTTTAATTGTATTGTTCCGATAACATCTTAAGTCGAGCAACTGCGAAGTTCTTCAGAAACGAAATGCTCGCAGCTGCTAAGGTACTTCTGTACTGGTTTGACTTCTTTCTTCTCCTTTTTCTTTCATTTTATTAAAGAAACGCTAAAAATCAGTATTTGACAGCATTTGTAAGATGGCCTGACATAAATGTTCTATGAGACATGCGGACATAATCTTTGTATACAAACATTAAGATCTCGTCTCGGGTCATAAATAATCTCCATTTGTAGTTGCTCAGAAAATAAAGATTTCTCTGGCGCCGGCGAGAGATTAAGCAACGTCGGTGTGAAACGTAACTTTGGCTTCTGTCGGAGTAAATATAGCGAGAAGGGGGAGCGATAAGAATAAGTGACTGGGAGGGAGGGGGTATACAGAAAAGAGTAAGCATTCACCCACGCCGTGACACCAAACAATGTCCTCGCCGCGAAAGGGGCGCGTTCATCTTCAAGTGAATATGCCTTATCGCGCCAGACGTGGAGAAAAACAAGTAACTGCCAATCAAACCAGCTATGGCGAGACAACGATGTCGAAACAACACCTACACTTTAAAGAATTTTCTGTTCGGAGTATTTATCAGTCGGAAATCAAATATGTTGTTGAAAAGCAAAAATGAAACCGTTTCTAAAAATTGTGTCTAAAAAAATAAGTGATCCTTCACCACGCCCTCATCTGATAAAAAAATGGATGAGACGAATTAAAGAGAAGGCAGACAAAGAGTAGCAAAACTCGTGTGGTAAACACTTCTGTAGACAAAGATACGTGACGGTGTAAGAACGACTAAAACGACGCCCGCTGGACATACGAAATGGGGCATATTTCCTAACCGTAGGGATTGTACGAGCAATGTCTGACGTAGGTAGTGTTGCCCTCTGTGAAAGATAAGAGAGCGAGAAATAAGCCCATTCGAAAAAGCCGAACTTGCGAAAGAAGAGGTGAAAAAAAAAGTAAATTGTGGGAAAAGTAAGGCTGAAACTCCTGCTGAAGAAACGTTTCGGGAGAAAGAGAGAGTGGGAAAAAAAGAATAAGCAAACATTTCTTATATTCTCTGCCCGTCATCGGATTTCCTTCAAGGAAGACTAAAAAATGGAGGAGGAATTCGGCACACTATACCTCTATGTGGATATATGTTGCAGGAAAGAAAAAATTAGTTGAACACAAATAGTAGAATTCACACAAAGTTTTTATTGCTTTGTGTGAAATGTACTTCTTTTCTACTGTGAGCATAGCGACGTAACACATTTTAATAATCCCAGTATGAACCATATTTCCGGGCTATGGAGCGCAGTTTTTCAGATATAAAATAAAGATTACGCATGTACTCATCGTTGTGAGGTTACAGTTATGAGTTGAGTCAACTATGTTGTCGTGAAGAAAAAAATGGTGTCGGCGTTAAAAATGGCTAAAATGAAACAAAAAAGAATTAAAAAAAGTTACCATATCAGTATGTTCAACGTTCCAAACTGGCGGGTCAATCAGAACTGAGCCTACGTTTTTTTAATTCATTATAATATATATTTTTAATTATATGTATGTAAAAGAACACAGACGTATAAAAATGTGTGTGTGTGTGTGTGTGCGCGCGCGCGCGTGCAAATCCGCCCAGAATTAAGACACTGAACATTCCATTCCCCCACAAATCATTTACTTTCACCACTGTTAAAACCCACATATAACGATTGTGCATTTAGCGAGGTCTCGGATTTAACGTGAAAAAAAGGAGGCTTTTGTTTCGGATAATATTATTTCAAAGCTAATTTGATCGTTTTTAGCGAGCAAAATTTAATGAAGTCCGCTGATTTTACGAGAGAGCGAAAACCTGAGATGATCACTTTTAACATGCAAAATAACAAAATTTGATAAAATTCCATTGTTAACGAGGATAGGATACTATGTTGCACACTGTCATGGAATGGGGGAATAGAAATTGTAGCATGCAGGATAAAATTGCAACAGCGCAGGGAAATCGTTACAGACAACAAAGTTTTACAAGATACTCGCCCCTGTCATCCACTCCAATAGGCTATTCCTTGGACGTATCATGACAGCCGAGTTGAAAACAAGCCACGCACATATAAGTGGATTTCGGGGCGACAGTTGCAGGGACCAATATGGAGGTAATGAAATGGTGATGAAACAATCCCTGGAATTGTGCCTATTGCCCCTTTCGCCCTCCAAGTTGGCGTTTCATTGGGAGGATCGATGCTGCTTTAGCTTCATGTGCGTTGTGTAGTTAAACAGCGGTCAGTCTCATGTTACATTTAGTTATTTATCTCATGTTACATTTATTTATTTAGTCTCAATACATTTGTTTAAGTCAAGTAATCAATTTTAAAGAAAGACAAGAAAGAGAAATCAGTAGAATTATCCAAGTTAATAGAGCCTTTTAGGGACTTAAAGATTATTTAACCGTCGATCTTCCATTATATCTAACAAGTTAGTAAAATCATGCAATGCATTGATTATGATACGCTAATACCAGAAATCATTACTCAAGTTATGAGGATAATGGCTGTAAAATAAATCTCGCTCCTATGACCTGACCTTTGACCCCATTTCGATGATATTCAACAGAACCGGTAAAGTATACTTCCGGAACAACATGGTAAAGTATTTTCTTAATCGAAGCATTTTTACGTAAGTTATAACGCATAAGGGCGATGGAATGGATCCCGTTCGTTCCTATATTCTGACCTTTGATCCCATTTCGTCCATTCTCAATAGCTTTCGTCCCCAGGTGATCTCCTACCACATACTAAAATTTCATTGAAATCGAACCATTTTTACGCGAGTTATCGTGCGGACAAACGGACAAAGCTGGAGCATGTAGGCCTACGCTTCTTCAACCTACGGTTGGAAAGCGTAAAAAATGTAATTGCTTTCCACGTTTATTTATGAAAAGTAATGTATTTGTGCAAACACTTTCTTTGCCCATTGTAGCCGTTTACGGACGATACCATTTACCGCATGGGTGCAGTGGCATGTAATGGAAATGGATGCGCCTTCCCAGTTTTTTTAGACACCTCTGTGTATATACAGTATTTATATGTTATGTACAGGAAAGAAAATTTTCGTTGAACAACTTCGAGAAAATCGGACACAAATGGTTAACTAATACCATCTCTCCCCCTCCCATATTACGGTAATTACATGTTGTTATGGTATTTCAAGTAAATTACATTATTTTAAAACTGATAGCGAAAACTTTTGTTTAAAAAGGTAACGGAACGCCTTTGCTTTCGCCAGAAAAAAGATGCCCTGGATAGATATATCTTATTTAGCACTTTGATCCATTGTTAGTATACACTCAAGTTCCAGAAAAACTGGTACAGATGAGCTTATGCAAAATACATACCAACGTCACCTATGCGCGTACTCGGTTGCGTCCGCCAGTGCGTATATAAAGCGATAGACATCCTTGCCAGCTGTCAGAGCTGCTTTCGGTATGAGAACGACAAGTAATAACACTTTAAGCGATTTTCAACGCGATGTCATAGTTGGCGCTCGTGAGATGGGCCATTGTATTTCGGAGGCAGAAACGAAGTTCGGAATTTCACGGACGACCGTTGCAAGGGTGTACCGTGACTACAAGAATTCCGGCAAAACCTCCAACCTACGATACCAGTGTGGCCGGAAAAAGACATCGGGTGAGCGTGAACATCGTCGGCAGTCATTAATCGTTTCACGCGATAGGCGTACAACACACTCGCAGGTATAATCGGAATTCAATGCTGGAGCCTCAACAAACATCAGCGTTTGGACTGTGCAACGTAACCTGCACGATACGGGCTTTGGGAGCCAACGCCCAACTCTAGTCCCCTTAATGGGTGCACGACACAGAGCTATGCGCCTCGCTTGGACACCGCAACACCGCCACTGGACACTTGATGACTGGAAACAAGTAGCCTGGTCTGAAGAGTCGCGGTGCCAACTGTATCGGGCAGATGGAAGGATTCGTGTGTGGCGCAAACTCCATGAATCCGTGGATTCCGCCTGTCAACAGGGAACTGTACCGGCTGGTGGTGGTGGGGGTGGGGGGTTCGTAATGGTATGGGGTGTGTTTAGCTGGACTTCACTTGGACCTCTGGTACGTCTACAAACGTCTGTAACAGACCAACGCTATGTGCGCATCCTTTCTGACGAGGGACACCCGT
Organism: Macrothele yani; assembly: GCA_039090855.1. Lineage (NCBI taxonomy): Eukaryota > Metazoa > Arthropoda > Arachnida > Araneae > Macrothelidae > Macrothele > Macrothele yani. Next base: position 23,848,701 of record CM077006.1, on the reverse strand, counting down.
TCATGTCCTGCATTCATGCTGATGGGTTGGGCCTGTTCCAACTCCGAACAAGTGTCGGGACGCCACATTATAATTAGAGGAGCATTCATCTGAGTTTGGGGTGTTGCCATTCCCACCCAAGTCCCCTGATCTGAAAGTGATAGAACACATTTGGGATGCCATGCAACGCGCTATCGAATACAGGAATCCGAGACCTCGGAATACACCCGAATTGTGGAACGCTTTGCAGGAAGTACGGTGTGCATTGCCTACAGCATATTTCCAGAAGCTAGTGAAGTCCATGCCCCGTCGTATTTCTGTATTCCTGCACTCCCGTGGGGGACCTGCCAAGTATTAGACTGGTGTACCAGTTTTTTTGGCACTTCAGTGTATGTTTCATGCAACCTTTGAACGATGTGTAGACTAAATGAATAACTGAATGGTGATAAACTGATTTTCTGTTTTTAGAAAGTATTTGAAATTTTACCATTTAGCATGCTCTGAATTTTAATAAAAATGCATCCGTTTGTGCTGATGTTTTTCGACTATTAACAAAATTCAACCAGATCACATATTGCGAAAGAAAAATATTTTGTCTTCGATCTGTTTTTGAGATACATGAGCCAGCGGATCATGTCTTCGGAAATCCTGTGGACGTCATTTTCAGACAGTTTAATGTGAGAGTAATTGGTCACGAAAATCGAAGAACTTATCAATTACTTTGATAAGTGACCAATGAAATCATGACATTTTGAACTGCTGAGGCATCGAAGTGTATAAATCTTGATTGTTTCTCGCTTGCCCGGTCTTTCTGAGTAGCTCCGAAGGAGCCACAGTAAATCGTAGCTGCGAAATATTTGTTTCCCTTATTCAGCGCTTTTCTTCCCTTTTTTTTTTTTGTTACTTCCATTCTTTCGGGTTTTTTCCTTCTGAGCTCAGTCAGTTCTCATATTTCAAGCGGGAAACAGGATAATTTTGAACTGCGACGTCCTTAAAGAAGCGATTGCTGGCCGACCGCTGACGTTGAACCGTCATTGATCAAGTGAGCTTGTGCGGTAATTACGGCTGAACTCCGTCGGGCTGCGATTAAACATGCTTTTAGGCTCTGCTTTCAAATCACAATCTACAAGTGATGGTTTCTTTATTTTGACAGCCTCGAGACAAAAACTGAACGGATAGGATGGCTGCTTTGAAATTACTTCTTCCTACGTGGAGTGATTTTAAGAAGAAAGTCTCTCCCTGAGGTTATATTGTAAAACTGTTTGACTGGAACACCCATCGGAATGAAGGAATTAAAAAAATGGAAAGATGGCCTCAGCGTCACTTTTTTTTTATCTTTTCGTAAAACTTTATTTGGATTTAGTTTTGCTTATCTTACAACAGCAGCAAAAAATTTCGTGACAACAGCAGGGATGAACGCAAAAATTGAAAATGTAATATGTATGTGCTACGACAGCATATCTACACAATCGTTATTATTGAAAACAGGTAACGGCTTGTAAAAATAAAATAAAGTAGGTTTTCGTATTGGGTAAGAACACCAAAAGTATATAGCCATCGAAGCACGATATTGATATCTAGAACCATATGATATTTAAAACTTCAATCACAGTTAAAAATAGCACATGAGTGATAAATGTACATGAGATGTACATTTACCAGTGTTCTCATATACTGTTTTTAACTGTAATTAAAGTTTTAAATATCATATTTTTTTTAGATATCAATATCATGAACCGTGCTTCGACGGCTATACACTAAGTGGCCACTTTATTATGACCACCCTGTAACGTATACTCTCGATTCACTTTCCTTTTGATTTTACTATCTCAGGTTATTTTATTTTTCTATATAAATTATCTTCTTACTGAACGAGATGTTATTTCACCCGCTGAATGAGATCTGGCAATGAGTGTAAGTCATGACGTGGTGGTAGCCAGTATAAATAGGCGCGTTCAACGATACCGGAGGAGAGCGTTTGTTGTTGTATAGGAAGAGCGTTTGTTTATGTGAAAGAGAGCTTTTTGTTGATGTGTGTAATGAGAGCTTCGTTCTGTGTGACTAGGTTTTTCTTCATTATTGTGATACGATTAGTGTGTGTGTGTTGGATGATTCAAGAAGTTCATAATAAAAGGTTTTACGTAAGTACGTCTTTCTCAGTTCATAGTACTGTCAGACCTCTGTCTGGCTGTTAGGTTTATTTCATTTAGTGTTATTAGTAACAACCAGCATAAGACTTTATTCATCTTAATTACTACTACAACATTACTACCAGTTATAAGTTTGTTCATTACTATTACTACACTACTAGCAGGAGACTTTATTCATGATCTTAATTAACTAGTAACAACAACCATTTGAATTCACTATTAGAAGCTTAGTACAAGCATTGAATTCATTATAATTTTAGTGAAAGCTATATTTACTACGATTAGCTTAGTAGTAAAAGCGATATTCATTATAACCCTCAGTACTTCGTTGGGCCAACTTTTGCCTTTAATACTGCGTCGATTCTTCGTGGCATGGACTCCACGAGATGTTGATAGGTGGTTTGTGAAATCTGAGACCATGCTTGTATATTAACACTTTCCGGGAGTGTGAGATTGCAGGGTTGTCATCCCAGTTGTCTGATGGCTCGGTCAACTTCATCCCACAAATTCTCAATGGGGGTTGAGATCTGGAGATTGTGGGGGCCACATAAGCGAAGTAAACTCACCGGCACGTTCCTGAAATCAATCCTGTACAATACGAGCACTATAGCAGGACGCATTATCTTGTTGAAAGTAGCCATCGCCATTGGGATAAACCATCCACATGACAGGATGTACTTGGTCCGCAACGATGTTTAGATATGATGTGCCAGTCAGACGTTGATCAACACGAATTAAAGGGCCCAAAGCATGCCAGGAAAACATTCCCCAAAACATAACGTTGCCTCCACCAGCTTGAAGGGTTGTAGCAATGCATTTGGGGTCCACATAATTTTTTTATAATTTGACCACATAATTTGTTTCCAATTATCGACTGTCCAATCCTTGTGCTCCTGTGCGAACTGGAGACGTTTTCTCTTGTTAACTGCAGACAGCAAAGGTCTTCGAGCAGGCGTTCGACTGCCATGTCCCATCCAATGCAGTGTACGGCGAACAGTGCGTGCAGAGATCATTTGAGGCAATCCTTGATTAAGATGGTCTGTAATTTGCTGCTCTGTTACCAGTCTGGACACTCTCCGTTCCGCCCGAGCAGTCACTAATCTATGACGACCACACGTTTTCACGTAGAGACCCAGTTTCTTGGCTGACAGTCCAATCTTTAAACACTTTAACAACAGCTGCTCTGGAACATTTCATGAATGCGGCGGTTACGGTGATACTCGGTTCATGGTTTCGAGTTCCTACAATCATCCCACGTTTAAAGTCCGTCAAATCGCATTTTTTACCCATTTCGTCACCCAAAAATCACTTTTACCACTGTCGCAAGCACTCAGCTTTCCCAGTTTTACGCTTTCCAACCGTAGGTTGAAGAAGCGTATAGGCTCCAGCTTTGTCCGTCCATCCGTCCGTCCGCACGCTAACTCACGTGAAAATGGTTCGATTTCGACGAAATTTTAGTATGATTTTAGTATGTGGTAGGGGATCACCTGGGGACGAACCCTATTGAAAATGGGCGAAACAGGCTCAAAGGTCAGGACATAAGAGCGGGATCCATTCCATTGCTCTTATGCGTCATAACGTGAGTAAAACTGGTTCGATTTTGATGGAATTTTAGTATGTGGTAGAGAACCACCTGGGGACGATCCCTATTGAAAATAAATGAAATGGGGTCAAAGGTCAGGACATAGGAGCGGGATCCATTCCATTGCCTTTATGCATCATAACATGCGTAAGTAAATATAGTTCGATTTCGATGAAATTTTACTATGTAGTAGGGAGCCACCTGGGCACGAACCCTATTGAAAATGGACGAAATGGGGTCAAAGGTCAGGCAGGACATAAGAGCGGGATTTGTTCCATTGCCCTTATGCGTCATAACTTGCGTAAAAATGATTCGATTTCGATGAAATTTTAGTATGTGGTAGGGAGCCTCTGGGGACGAATCCTATTGGAAATGGGGTCAAAGGTCAGGACACTGGAGTGGGATCCATTCCATTGCCACAGTGTATCATAACTTACCTAAAATGTTTCGATTGCGACAAAACGTTATCATGTTGTTCCGGAGGTATAGTGAATATCAACAAAACGGGGTCGAAGATCATTGCACAAAAGCAATATTTATTCCACAGCCATTATTATCATAACTTGCGTAAAACTGCTTCTATTGCGACAAAACATCAGCATGTTATTCTTGAGGTATACTGAACCGGTTCTGTTGAATATCATCGAAATGGAGTCAAAGGTCAGGACACGGGAGCGAGATTTATTCCACAGCCATTATCCTCATAACTTGAGTAATAATTTCTGGTATGTTGGAAAACGTATCATAATCAATGCATTGCATGATTTTACTAACTTGTTTTACTAGCCTCGCCCTTTGGCGGGAATAGCGTGCTGCCATAGCTAATTTGCTTAAAACTGTCAGGTGATCATAATAAAGTGGCAACTCAGTGTATACTTCTGATGTGTAAAAATAATTTTCGGTGCTGAAACTGAGGAAGAGTCTTGTACATGTAGGCTCCCCTCAATAAAATCAATGAAAACAATGCCCGCTAGTCAGATAATGAAAGTAAAGTTTTTCGGTTTTGGCCGATTTAAGATAGAAAACATATTGATTGTACTCAAAATAGTATAACTATTAATGAACAGGAACTGTGTACCTTACTTGAGAAAGCTATCTGGTTGATGTGCGAAAGCTTAGAAACTTTGATTTTCTAGTCTACGCCAAGAAATTCGGATCACTAGTATAGTTGTACTATTTTTATTATAACTACAGTATTTTGTGTCTAAATAATGTGTTTGTATTAGCATGTATTAGAAATCAGATTTACCGAGCTTTCGCACATCAACCCGATGGTTTATTGATGGAAGGCAGACAACTAACTGAATAATAGAACACACACCAGTAAAATTGTTGAAATTTTCTATTATTCAGTTTGCAGTTTGCTGTCTACCTTCCTTGAGAAAGGCGTCTGGTGGAAAGCTTGGAAACTTTGATTTCTATTCTACGCCAATGAATTCGGATTACTAGTACAGTCATAGGAGTAAGCACTGTGGTTGTGGTGGTGGGTTGCTTCACAGGGCTTTTTGAGAAAAGGCTTGGACGGAATCGTAGGTTTCCGGATCAGCCGGCAAACCACGCTTGAAGGAGAGCTCACTGTAGAAGAAGGAATGCTGACTAATTCTAGACGATGTGTGGAACGAACATAGCACATGCCACGTATATCTTGCCTTGAGAAAGAGCTGGGTCGGAATCGTAGGTTTCCCGGTCAGCCGTCAAACCACGCTTGAACGAAAGCTCACTGTAGAAGAAGGAATTTTGACTAATTCCAGACGATGTGTGGAACGAACATAGCACATGTCACGTATATACCCCCTTGAGAAACGGCTAGGACGGAATCGTAGGTTTCCGGGTCAGCCGACAAACCCCGCTTGAAGGAGAGCTTACTGTAGAAGAAGAAATTGTGACTAATTCCAGGCTATGTGTGGAATGAACATCACACATATTTCGAAGAACCCAATTGCCAGTAGAATCACTTTACGTTCGAGCACCAATATAATGTAAAATCCTTTTGCCTGGGGCAGAAATCCAAACCGCATCCGTCTGCTCCGGAGCCGAATGCTCTCTCAATTAACCTACACCAACGAGGTTTGTCGCTGCAACGTATTATCATTCTGGCGATCTTAATAAATTGACAAATGAGCTTATATATAAATAGAGACAACACTTTTGTATGCTATAATTTATAGTGTAGTTCTTCGATAGCGAGGAAAGGCGATAGAATCTCGAATCGAATGCAAGACAAGAGAATTTGAAATCACACACCTTACAGGAGTAGGTAAGTTTCCTGTCTTATTAAAAAATGGAAAACATCGGTTTATTTCATCGGCGGCGAGAAAAAGGACAATCAACAGTCAAAAGTGAATACATGGAACGGGTTTCGTCGAGTAGTATTAATGCAAAGCATAAATATAATCTGATCGTTACTTTCCTTTTTTTTTTTTTCATTGGCGGACACACATCCCAAGACAATGTCCGTTACTCTACAATGCACTTGAAACACATGCGAATGTCTTGTTGTCGGCTCTGTTACGCGCGCTCGTACATCGTTTAGTATATTCTCGACTTAGTAGAACGTGACACGTTGCTGGACATCTGCCGCTATTCGTATTGGTCACGGCGCGTTCCCAACAGTAACATTTAACCTTTGAATTCGAACCCACGTCTTCCTATTCCAGAGCGGCAGTTTTTCAAATTGAATACGCCGGCAGGTTTATCGCTGAAAGATTGCCAATTTGACTGATGTGTCATCTCAGTAGTACGTCATATACGTCATATTACATAGTACGCTTACATACTCTGCCCCTTGAGAAATGCAAGGGCACGGAATCACAGGTTTTGGGTCAGCTGGCAATCATGCCGAAGGAACATTTCATTGTAGAAAGATTTATTTTATTAAGTACATGGATGGTGTGGAAGATTCATCATGCAGGTTTTTCAAAACTTTCAGCCAGGAGATTCATTTCCGTTTGAGGCGCAAGTGCCACTTTTTGTTTGCCGACAGTGGGACACGAATCACCCTACTCCGGAGTGCTTGTTCTCCCAAATAAACTACGCCGGCAAGCTTACCGCTGCTTCATTATCGATTTAACTAGTGCGTTATCTAAGTGATGGACCGGTGACGCAGTGATCTAAGCCCTGGCTTCTGACCACTCGTCCGAGATGGGTTCGGGTTGAAATCCCGATGAAGCATGGATTTTGTGTTTATTTTAGGCACTAGCTCTCTCCTTTCCCTGTAACCAGTGGACCTAAATTAAAGAAGAGCGACAACTGCATATACTATATTGACACAAGTCACCGGACACCCCTTCAAAAGAAAATGAACGTATCCATTGCGTTGTTAAGATGCGCAGTACAGCTGCAAACGGTATAAAAACAAGCCTGCATCTGACCGCGATCATATCACACTGTGCGGTTGAGTGAAAATGTCGCAGCGGGTGAGAACTGACTTTGGCAGGAATATTGTTGGGTGTTATATTAGTGGGTTATCCGTAAGAGAAACCGAGAGGCGTTTAAACTTACCCAAGTCAACTGTTTTGGATGTACTGCATAAGTGGAAGACACATGGCGCACCTGAAGTAGCGAAACGTACCGGCAGACTAAAGAAAATCAGTGATAACGGACATCGAAGCCTCAGGAGATTCGTTACGGCTAATCGACGGAGTTACTGTGCAAGACCTCAGTGTACATGTGAATAAAAATGCTGGAACCTCGGTATGTACACGTACCGTTCGCGGAGAACTTCATTCCATGAATTACCGTGGTCGTGCGGTGGCGCATAAGCATATCATCTCCACTCGGAATGCTACTCGTCGTTTAGCATGGTGTAAAGAACATTTATTGTGAACCGTACTCAAAGGAAACGGGACCTATTGACTGATGAATCCAGATACACGATTCACCAGTCTATATATCACGGTATATAGTCTATATATCATGGCGGCAGCCGGGGGAACGATATTTACCACAGTGTACTGTTCCTACGGTCAAGTTTGGAGCTGGCAGTGTACTCGTGTGGGGGTGCTTTTTGTGGTATGGTCCCGGCCCATCGGTTATCGTGGACAAACCTGTTAACCAGCACGTCTACCTTGATATTCTAGACAATTATGCCGTACAAACTCTGTGGCAATACTATGGAACTGAGCCTTGTTGGTACCAGTAGGATAATGCACCGAGCCAGGACTGTTGCGGCGTGGTTTGACGATAATTCCGTATCGTGTGTAGACTTGCCAGCACAAAGCCCTGATCTTAATCCCATATAGCACCTATGGGATGAATTAGAGCGCCGCATAAGAATTTTCGAACCAAGGCCTACTACTAAGCAACAGTTAGCGGCAGCGTTATGTACTGAATTGAAGCGGATACCTATCGCTGTGTTCCAAAATCTTGTCGAAAGCATGTCTTGAAGGGTCAGTGCATGCATTAATTAAGACCAAAGGTGGACCGACACGGTACTAATGTATGTCAATAAATGCTATGTTGTGTTTCTCTTCTAGGTGTCCGGTGACTTTTGTCAATATAGTGTATACTATCGAGTTGCTCATAGTAGTCGTTTACCCTTTCCTCCCAATGTATCTACGTCATGCCACTTAATTACGTTACAGTGCGTTCTTAAGGTGAATAAATGATGCACTTTGTGTCTCTTTGTTTTATTTTTTTCTTTCGTAAGTGTGGATTGATTGAACAGTCGCGAGTTACGGTTTTAGAACCTTGATGAAAGAACCAATAAGATTGCGTCGCCAGTCCAGTGACGTAGTCGTCTAAGCGATGGCTTCTGATCGTTCGGCCGAGAAGGGTCCTGGTTCGGATCCCGGTGTGGCATGGATGTTGTGTTTGTCTTATGGCGCTGGCTCTCTCTCCCTTTCCTGGAGCCAGTGTGCCTTAATTAGGGACTGGCGACTGCTCATTGCCCACTGGATTGCTCACGATGGTCGGTTAAACCTCTAATTAAAAAAAAAGATTGCGTCATGCAATTTCGAGCTATCATATGTTTCGGAATGCAAGTACTGTCGATTAGTAAAGTACGGAATCGTCCATATACATGCGCCTTTTGTTTAGTGCAGGATGCTGTTGTGTCCCTGAAAAATACGTAGAAGTTAAGGCAAACATACCAATCTTAAAATTTGGAGATCGTTTCTCAACGAATTATTTCGAAGTTTTTATCGCCGACAATTATTGGGAAAATCAATCATCTAATTTTTAGCAGAAACCAGTCGGGAAAATTTGTTACCTTCCCCGCCCCCTCCCCATTTTTGCCAGATCGTGCACCATCAGGCGAGTATTTATTCTGAAGCTCACATTTGTACGGAGGGTGGCGGAAACCAAATTCTTCAGCTTCTTTAGCACTAAAGGAAAAAATACGTTTCTGCACTTATACAGTAAAGTGAAATAACAGCGGCTGACTAAAGAAACATGCTACGTATGTCAGGAATAATACCATGTAGAAGGTTTGTAAATGCGTTTTCCTAGAAATAAAGACCTTGCAGTTCGATATTTCAAGCACGAATATATAGCGCTGGAGGACAAAAGGGTACCAATCGATGTGGATCACAGAAGTAATATTTCCAGCAACTGGTGCTTCCAAGGGGTATAAATTATACGTCTCGACCTCTGGCGCCGGTTTCCATAGCTATAGAGCTATCGGAGCAGTACAGAAAAATATGTGTATGTGATTGTTAGAATTAGTTATCAAATTGTAAGGGCAAGATGTTGGCTTCAAAACTGTTAACAAGAACTTACTTACTCGCATAAATATCTTGAAAATAGTAAAATATTTTCGTGAGAACATTCTGTTGTTCACGTCCCAGCAGCACACTTACGTTGGCCCAACGTAAAACACAAAACGTTGGCAAACCTTTCGGTTACTACGATGGGCCTCCCTCCATATATGTCTCTCTGGCCACTTACCAGCCTCCGGTAGGCCCAGTGTACTAGCCAGCAATGATCCAACGTAAGAATGAAGGTTGATATAACATTGTGCCAGCATTAAACCAATGTTTCATACAACATAAATGCATCAATCCTTAAACACTGAGCCACTTTTACAACACTGAGCCATCGGTGGAATAACGTTACGCCAACACAGCACACAACGTTATACCATCATTTGGATAACACTGTGCCAACATCTTTTACATGATCAAGCCATTACTTAGATAACATTGTGTCACTGTTACGGCGACGGCCCAGCGTCTTTTAAGTCAGATTAAAATTTCTGTGATGATGTTTTATAATAACTATAGTCCTGTTCAAGAATTTAGGGTACAAGAGTTGTGAATACAATCTTCTCACAATCGCTTCATCCGCAGGTTCGTTCCTCTAATGACTCCCTGTTCGGTTGCTCCCCTTCCACCGATGCAAAGTCAGAAACAAACCGCCGCCCCTGGTGGCGCAGTACGATCATTCGTCCGAGAAGGGTCTGGGTTCGAAACCCGGTGAGGCATGGATGTTGTGTTTGTCTTACGGCACGGGCTCTGTCCCTTCGCTGGAACCAGTAATCCTAAATTAGGGATTGGCGACAGCTTATACCCCATTGAGTTGCTCACGGTGGTCAATTAAACCTTCAATAAAAACAAAAAAGACAGACTTATAACCAGAGCTTACTTGGGCGTTTACATAGGAAACGGAATATTTCTTCCTTCCCCATCGCATGCTCTGTTCTAAAAAACGTAATAGCATTCGACCTACAAAATCTGGCCGAAAGCAGAGAGAGACTTGATCGACAAGGAAAATAAAATACTTGTGAATAAACGTTTTTTTTTTTTTACAAATTTTGAAGATGACAATCTGATTTTTGGCGTAAATGTGACAAGGATGGTATATACAGATTATATCCGAAAACTTGAAAATTTTCATCGTCCTATCTGGGAGACGCGAGTTCGAGTCCCGCTCCAGGACGATGAAAATTTTCAAGCTTTTGGATATAAACTGACTTACCATCCTTGTCACATTTACGCCAAAAATCGGATTGTCATCTTCAAAATTTGTATTATATGGCGTAATCCCGTATTTCTTTCATGAAACGTTGCTTTTGTTAATCGTATCACAGTGCTCGTAGTCTACAATATGTGATATCAATTAAAGTGTAGTAATTTAATTTACAAAAAGTTGGACAATTGATAAAGTGCATGGCGATAAGCTCATATTTACAGAAATGAAAACAACTGACAAAAAAGCCCGTGACTGTCAACACCGATGATGATCTCACTCGCAATTTGAATATTTACGTGCCATTCTTTCTGAAGAAGCTGAGCCCAAAGCACAGCGAAACCTTGCTCGACAAGAAAAATAGAATAGTTGTGAATAAAAGCTGTGTTCTTTAAGGTGGTTCCACCTAAAATACCTGCCTTATGTTTGCAATGGTAAAACATCTTTACATATTTTCTTCGCAATTAATGTATTTCCAAGGATGAAAGTTAGTACATCGATAAAACTAACTTTAAGTTATAGCATGGGATACTTGTTACTCGCTGAAACATAACTATAACTACGCAATCCAACATTTATTTATCTACTGACGTCATCAATGTACATCTTGCGCCATCTATTAACAGATCTAAACATTACTCAAAGAAAATTGATTGATATTTAATATAATTATGGTTATGTTTTAGCAAGTATTCAAATATCCCAGACTATAACTTAAAGTTAGTTTTATCGATGTGCAAATTTTCATCCTTGGGGATACATTAATTGCGAAGAAAATATATAAAGAAGTTTTACCATTGGAAACATAAGGCAGAGATTTTAGGTGGAACCACCTTAATCTGACATACTTTAAATACTAAGAATTAGCTCTACGTCGTCGGAAAGCTGATACTGCTCCATCTGACTGGGTGAAGCACAGAATATCCAAAATGTGGACGTTGTATCTTCAAAAGGGGTAACGAAGTGTGATTATACTTTCGATAATTAAGGAGACGATAAAGTCACATAAATCCATGAGATGTGTATATGGGAGAAGTATTTCAATCATGCCGAGCTTTCCCCTTTCAACGGGAGACTTTGTCAAGGCAAACTTGCACTAGACAAACAACGATTCGTTTGGAGTTTAAAATCAAAATCCGGATAATAGCACGAGTAACAAAAACATACATACAACACTACAAATACTCCAACTTGCATTAGTCATTACGTGAGTCCGATATTCACGTAGTACAACTTACACTGGTGTGCAAAAATTAAGGACGAAAAGGAGAAATTAGCGGAACGAGCAGGCAGAACGGACCGAAAGACCACTCAGGAGATAGACTAGGGCCCGGTACGGTAGGGTATGCGCATATATGCAGCATGACGTAGGGGTGGGGGTGGGGGTGAGTGTCGGAAGGGAGTAAAGCACACAGGCGGTGTACGCTCAGCAATTTGGTGAAAGATATTGCACGGTGTTCATCGGTTTGAATGACGTCGAGTTGCTGCCACCGTGTGATATGGCCAACAGGCAATCCAGTAGACGACATCTGGATGACTTTACCCGAGGTCGCGTCATTGGGAAGTTGGAAGAAAGTCGAAGTGGTACTAGTGTGGCCGAGGAGTTCGGGATCGCTCACAGCATCGTTTCACGAGCTTGGAGAGCATTTCAAACGACAGGCACAGCTGTCCGAGAGTTTAGCAGTCGTCGTCCACGAGCAACCACGGCGGCGGACGACCGGAATATTGTCATACAGGCGAGAAGAGACAGACGGCAGACAGCGGGAGAAATCGCAAGGCACATGCAACAGACAACTGGACGTCCGTTATCACGTTTTACTGTGGCCAAAAGGCTGCGCAAAAGTGGTCTATTTGCACAACGACCAGTACGGTGTGTGCCATTAACGCCTGCTCATCGAAGACGGCGGTTTCTGTGGTGCCAGGAACACAAGAACTGGACACATCAGCAATGGGGTCGAGTTCTCTTTACGGATGAGAGCCGATTTAGTCTGACGAGCGGTTCTGGATGTATACACATCTGGAGAGAGCAGGGAACACGCAATCACACCTCCAACATCATCGAAAGGGACCGGTTTGGAGGTGGCGGAGTTCTCGTTTGGGGCGGTATCATGCTTGGTAGCCGTACTGACCTCCACATCTTTCAAGGAGGTTCAGTCACTGGTGTCCGCTATTGTACCGAGGTTCTCCTGCCTGACGTGCCTCTGTTTAGAGGTGATGTGGGTCCTGAGTTCCTCTTAATGGGCGACAACGCTACATTTCATCGTATAGTGGCTGTCGCAGAGCTGTTGGAGAGTGAAGATATTTACGCATGGATTGGCCCGCTAGTTCTCTGGACCAAAATACAATCAAACACGTGAGGGACTTTCTCTGGAGACGCTTGGCAGCACGTCACCAGCCGCCAGCAACGATTCCAGCACTGACAGACGTTGTAAATCCTGCAACGCAGTCAGGGGTGATCATATCCCCTACTAAAGACTGTATTTTTCTTGGCAGCCGCCTGTCACATGGACGTTTCTGTCTTCTATCCAGTTGTGCTGGAAACTACCTTTTCAATAAAGTGCCTTTGTATCCTTTGGATTCCTTGTTTGGACGGTTTTGCTCACTTGTCCCATATTCTTACATCTTGGGGATCATATGGTATGATTTGACACTTCTGCACGACGTTACATTCGAAAAACCGTCTCGTCCTTAATTTTTGCACGCCAGTGTACATTCACAATGGCTTGATACCTTGTAAGTCTCAAGCGCGGAGCCTGCGGAAGGTGGAGGTCCACGGTGTTGGCAGTCCAACGAATACCTCAGCACTGCATACATCAGTTCTTGTGATAATCTCAATAGACTCGCTGATCATAGTTCCCATATAAGTAGTAAACGGGGCCGACCAGTTTCTTTTTATTCCATAGGGGAATTGCTGCGATGTAAAGTACTTCCTTTGGTGAAGCGGTCGCTCCTCTTAGCTAAGGAAATACCTTTCCTTATCTTTTATAAGCTCTTTACGTCGTACATGTAAAGATCTTTTCGTCATTATGATGTAGGACTTTTTTTAGAAATCCGGAACTTTTAGTGAAATAGTATCTCTCTTTATCTAAGATTTTAGGATTAAATACTTTTCCAATGTACACCAACCATCTCACGGATTTATGTGACTTTATTGTCTTCTTAGTTATTAATGGTGTACTTAATATCTTTTGGACGTATCCTTGAGATCCCTCTTATGTTTTCGATATATCCCTTAGCTACAATTATATAATTTGAGAAAGAAAAGGAATTGTTTCTGTTAAAATTCTCCCCATTTTTTCAGACGACATATCTTCGAGTTTCAAAATGATCATTTTATGTGAAGCAGCATTTTTCTTCCCCATTTAATGCCGATACTTCCCATTCTGTAATCGTAACTGTTTTTGGCGCTCTAATGGTTTTCTTTATAAGCTCTCGGAAAATAGCAAGCTGCAAGAACACAATCACTGTTTTCGGGTAGATGGACCCTTATTGGAGGCCTGGACTTACCAAACGCCAAATCGAAACCTTCTTGTTGTCACGGGTTGTCCGTGATCCCATCCATCTGTAAGAGCTGTCGGTTCTGTTCACGTCGGTACATTCCGCTTGAGAGGACAACACGCCTCCGTGCCTACGCGTCTCAAATAGAAACGGCGCCACCTAGTTTCCTTTTTTTTTTTTTTTTTTTTCCTCCATTCCGTTTTACAAACTCTCGGATGGAGGAACCCACGTTGTTCAATTCAAGCATACAGTATGCAGGTGGCGAACGTCAGTTTCCCAGTCATAACTACAGGCCCTTCCCGCCGCCGATATTTTTCCGATACCTTTGTCTGTGAGAGATAGGCAACGGCTCAAACCCCACTTTTCCGTCTCTCAGTTGGCCGCGTGCGGAGAATGATGCTCTTTCCTGAAATGGGAACTTCCTGATCTTTAGTACCCTTGCAAATAAACCGAAAAAAAAAAGTTAAAAAAAAAAAAAAAAAAAAAAAAGATTGAAAAGGAAGTCCAATAAAATTCAAAAGGTTTTTCATTCTAATCTTCTGTCGAATGAATTAGAACGAATGGAGTCCTGGTCCGAAAAGTTCGATGCAGATATTTTATCGATGATAATACGTTAACGTGAAACACTTGAGTTCCAGATTATTTTGCTTTAAGTGGCGAGCTTGAGATCCCTTTTTGGGCCTGCATATGTTGATTGCAGTGGAGTATCTATCCTACGCCTGAGCTACCTCATCCGTTTATTTTTCGCCTCACCGCAGCGACGATTTTAAGCTACCAAGTCATGGTAACAGCCCTTTTAGGTGCACGTTTTCTGCTATTCAACGCAAAATTTCATTTCCCTTTTAAGCCTTGGTTTCCCATATTTCCCTCCGTTGCTTGTTTGCAGAGATGGAAACGGGTCACGAGTCAACAATTTCTTGAGGGACAAACGGGTCGGGTCGAGGTGTTCTTAACCCGATTTCGACCCGGTTTTACTTCCGTTATAATTCTAAAAACAAAAAAAAACAAAATATTATTAGAGAGACAAATGCGCAAAGTAGAATTCTGTGTTCGATTTGGTGCCCGCAGACTGAAAAATGATTTCTCATGCAAATTAAAGGTCGTCCTTCCTTCTGAGGGGCAATGATGAAAACAAAATCCTCATTTTAGAAACTTTTCTCTTAACGCTTGTGAAAATTGGTGTTGCCGTGAAACTCTAAAGCTTTCATATGTTATGAAGAAAAATACAAAATTACAAATCTTATTATATGTAAAACACAAAACGTCTGTCTGAAGCAGCAAAAACTCTCGAACGCGGAACTGTGGCATCATGAAATTTGCATAGCTTATTAATACTGGAATTTCTAGGTCAACGCAACTATATTAAGATGTCTACGTTGTTCCGCGTTCGCGAGTTATGAATTAATTAATAAGCTAATCAATAAAATCAGCGTCGTTTGCTACGTCATCCTGTTCCAAATCTGAAAGCACATCCATCGCCCGGCACATCCACTGGTGTTTCTATTCTTTGAGAAACTGTGCATAAAAAATGCAAAAAAGAACTTTGCGAAATCTTAACGAAACGGGATGAAATTTTTATCACCATGAATTGGTAATAAGAGGAGTCCCTCAAAATTTCACCGGAATCCGGTCAAAACTTCTTAAAATGGGCATGGAATTTTTAATTCATCGGTAAACAGAACTATATACGCAGAAACGGTTAATAAAATTTTGACGGCTAATTTAAAAAGTTATTTACCGAATCACGCGAAATTTGGAGGTCATGTTCCTATTAACGATTTATGTTGTTTATTAAAATTTCAGTCAGATTCATAAAATGTTCGAAAAGATAAGTTTTTAACTTTTTTATCCCAGAGATTCACTCCTCAAAGACGTCTGAAACAGAAAGCACGTGATGCATTTGATCGTCGATAACAAATTGTTACCGAATTTTGTTCAGTCAGTTATCTAATGCTGTCTCCTGGACGCGTGTTAGGTAATTCGTAACGTTTTTGGTCCGTTTGATTCTACAGATTCCATACATTCTGTACCGGGCAAAGCCGGGTAGTAAAGCTAGTTTAACATAAAATGAGTTAATCCAAAAATTGTGACTCTAGCGCCATCAAAATTATGTGGAAAATTTTGAATATTACTGCAGAGGGATTTTTTGACTCAACGATGTGTTTGAAAACATAGTTTAAAACTTGTAGGTTATGTCTGGCAAATGAAGGACGAGAGTTTCAATACTTCCTTGTAAGTAAGTGAGAAAATTATACGTTACCATAATAAATTTGTTTGATTTCCGTATAGCTTAAGATACCCACTGCAGAGTGACTTTTTGAACCCCCTGTATATACATATATAGATATTAGAGTTCAAAGCAGATTTGTCCGAATCGGGTTCCATTATATGACGTCCGGGTCCGTTCAGAGTCCAAAATTTCTGACCCGTTTCTAATTCTGCTTGGGTGGGGTTTCATGCCCATCAATGTTTTTAAACATCATTTACAAACAAAACCTACCTTATTATTTTGCTTGTAAGTCGATATGGAGTAGAAATCGAATGGACAAAATTTCTCAATTTTCTTATCTTTATTCATAGATAAGTGGATCCTGAATATACGACATAGCTGAAACAAACACAGTTAGTCGTGTAACTATGTTTCAAATGTTTCGGTAGTTATTAAAAGAAAATGAGGTATATCGCAATTTTATTTTTGGCAAAGAGTTGGATTTTGTACGCTTATTATTTGTTGCTAAGTGACGCTACCTGTATTCCTTTCCTCCGACTGACCAGCTGGAGATGCCGTCACGTACAGGGGTGACTAAAAATCAAGGTCACGGATGTCTACCAAACCATAGTGATGCTTGTTGCGTGAGTTGCCGTTCGCTGGTTTTTCTCAGTCACATTGAAATCAGAACCAAAAGAGCTTTTGATTTCAATCAAGAACATGAAAAAAAAAACCGATAAGCAGAATAACTGGCAGCAATAGTTAATTTTAATGCAGTTGAGCTATGCATTGAGTGACTGACAGAGCAAAACAAAAATGCCTTCGGTAGCCGCTGGTCATTGCTATTCTGAAACTGCAAGCGGCTCAGCCTGTTAGCACCATTGTCACTATGCACTATCTACCAACAATTAATTGGACACCTGTGATAGCAAAGGAAAACGAAGTTTATCCACCTTCAATAGTTGGTGGAGCCTCCACGAGCGGCGATTACAGCTGCGACCCTCCGGGGCATATACTCTCAATCAGGCGTTGTACGACAGCTAGCGGTATTTTCTTCCCCTCGGCTTGGAGAAGACAGGTCAGTTCTTTCACCGATTTCGGACGGTGGGGGCACCCCTTAAGTCGACGCTCCAACTCGTCGCAGAGGTGCTCGATAGGGTTAAGGTCCGGGCTCTGCGCAGGCCAGTCCATTCGATTAACCCCATTGTCACTATACCAAGCCATGGTGGACCTCGCAACATGACAGGTGGCATATTCATCCTGAAAGTAACATGGGTCCATCCCGTAAAACTGCCACAACGTAGGAAGCGCATGGTCATCTAAAATGGTGCAGTGGGTCTCGGCGTTGAGTCTACCAGGAATTGCGACCATGGGTCCCGTCCCATACCAGGAGAAACACCCCCATAGCATAATTCCACCACCGCCGAACTTCACAGTTGGCACAATACAATCCGGCAGGAGGCGTTCTCCAAGAAGACGCCAAACCCAGACCCTGCCATCCAAACGGTAGAGGGTGAACATTGATTCGTCGCTCCATAGAACCTGTTTCCACTGTTCAACGGTCCACTGTCGGGGTTCTTTGCACCTCGTTAGCCGAGCAGCGCTATTGGACTTGGTGATCAAAGGCTTGTGGGCGGCAGCACGCCCATGATAACCGAGAAGATGGGCTTCCTTACGGATGGTATTCATCGTAAGAACACGCCCGGATGCCTGTTGAAACTCTTCGCGGATGTGGCTCATCGATTTGGTGCGGTTCTTCCGAATTTCTCTGGCCAGCACCCATCGGTCTCTAACTCCCAGTTTTGTGGGTCTGTCGGTCGAGGCACATTCCGACAATCACCTCTCATCTTCCACTTGCCAATCACGTAGGCCACTGTCGATTTTGGGTACTTCAACTCGCTGGATATGTCACGTATGGATCGGCCATTTCTGTCATACCCGACGATTACACCTTTCTCGAAATCCGGGAGCCCCGAACTGCGTGGCATCTTGCATGCGACTAATTGCGCTGTGGTTTCCCCACACAATATTTATCGGCGGTGGCCGTGACGTGTATCAGGACCGCAGACATCGTCGATTGCAGGGGTGTCCAATTACTTGTTGGTAGATAGTGTACAATCAACTGCGTGGCAGCTATATGTTTCAGAGGGTTCTAGTACAAAACACTGACGATCAAAATACCGACAATAAAAACACCGACATTTCATAGCGTCGACAGACACCGACAGTCACACTGACAATCATAATACCGACAATCAAAGCCCCGACAATTATATGGACTAATATAATTGTTCGGCGAGTATAGTAAACTTTACGCCGAGCGATGGCAGCATCAGAGTGAGTGGGAAGGGGGATGACAACACCAAATCGATGGATGTGCTTCCCCTAGCGGTGAACGATTGAACTTTATAAATTTTTATTTCAACCAATGGCACTATATTTTTATTCCGAGTGATGGGCACATCGGAGCAGAAATGGGTGGGTGTTAGAGGAGGATGACAACCCCAAAAGGATACTTATATGATTCCACCTAAGGTGGACAATGGAACTCCATTAATTTTTATTCTGAGGATGGCAACATCGGAGTGAATGCTCAAATGGGTAGGTGATAGAAGGGGATAACAACAACAACTAACCGATGTTTATGAGCTGCCCCTAGCGGTGAACGACGGAACTTTATAAATTTTTATTCCGAGCGATGGCAACATCTGAGTGGATGGATGGGAAAAGGGATGCATAGGTGTTGGATATGTCGATGCTTATGTGCTGCACCTATCTGTGAACGATGGAAATTTATTATTTTTGTTCCGAGAGACCCATCGGAGTGGATGCACAAATGGGGGTAATAGAAAGGGATGACAACAATCAAACGATGCTTATGTGCTGCCCCTAGCGGTGAACAACGGAAATGTATTAATTTATTCCGAGCGATGGCAACGTCTGAGTGGATGGGTGGGAAGGGGGATGCATAGGTGTTGGGTATGTCAATGCCTATGTGCTGCCCCTAGCTCGTTGAAGAGGAATTCAAATGCGTCAAGAGGGACATCACTGGACTAAGTGAAGTAAGAAACAAAAGAACTCACTAAACTAAAAAATGGACATCTCTTCTATCGTGGAACTGATTCTGGCAGAACTAGTGCTGTTGGATTCATAATAAACAAGAAACTGAAGAACAATGTTCTAGAAATTGGGTGAACTTAATATTGGACAGACATCTTAAAATTCGTAAAACTGACTACAAACACTCTCCTGGGAAATGATGCCCGATTCTTTTTGCTGTTTTCATTATCTCTGGCACTGTAATTTATTGCAGAACAAGCATTTACTATTTTGTGTATCTTGTAACATGCATAGACATAAAATAGCCCTTTCTCCGATTGACACGCTCAATGTGGCTCGTTGATGCCACATCGTAAGAGTGTTACAGAAAGAACGGGCAGCCAAACTAGTATCTTATATGATATTTGTTGGTGGGTCAAATATTTTCTGCGCTGTTTCCACTCGCCACTTCGAGAAATTGTGACGTCAGATGGTTCCGAGCACCCGTTTGAAGGAGGACGCTGTAATACAAGATCAACCCCTCCATTCAATGCAGCAGAATACTTCTCCACATTTTCTTTGACGGAACTCTTACGACATTCAGGAGAATGGGATTCATTAGCTTGATGTTTTCAGGAAATGCAACAAAAGTTCCTTGATGTTGTACCACTGTATCCTGGAAAAGGGGTCCAAACTGTTATTTTTTCTCTCTGTTCCAAAGTTGATCACACACATCTCTCAGAGTTCAAAATTGGTCAATTGTTGATGACATTGATGACCGTTTCAACATCAATGAATCATCAGACTGCAGGTGAAGAGCCTGGAAACGGTAATCGATTTCTCGAGGAGAAGGGGAACAGTTCATAAGCAACTCTTCGTTGAATACGGCAATTTCATTTCTTCCGTCGTAGATATAGCAGTTGGCCATGAATTTTTTAAATGTCTGAGCAGACACAGGGACATCATGTTGGGAAGAGTATAGTCCAGAGTCTTTCATGGTACAACTTCGAATATGAACCCTAACAGCTCCCGTGAAATCACTCACTTTTGCCACCTTATTTCCTGCCAATGAAACGTGGTGTTCGGATACGTTTCCCAAAGATATACCATGAGAAGTGGATGCAGCTGAATTGGTAGGAGAAGAAGCAGCTTTGTTGTTCATTTCAGAAGCACTTCCTTTCATTTTAAAGATCGTAAGACAACGACTACAATAAAATCAACGCAGGGGAACCTGAACCAGAACATGCGGCGACAGAAAAAATTCGACGATTTTAATTGTTAAGTAATAGAAGTAACATTTTGTTTCCAAATTTTTAGGTGCATGACATTGCTAACATGATACCAAATAATTATGAGAATTAGAATTTGAACACGTGTTTGTACATGAACTACATTCTTTCCTTTTGTGTGAACTTGAGTGTTACATTTTCACAAAAATGCTTCTTCCGAGTACTTTTTCATATTTAAAAATAATGTTTTTCTCTATTAACAAACCAGCCAAGTTGTTCGGAATGTACATGTCCTCGTGTGGCTCTAAGACATATCTTGATTCTTTTTAATACGGAAAAACTTTTTCCGCAGTTGTTGATGGAAAGTTTAATATTAGATCTGCTAATTTGTAGACCTCAATAAACACTATGTCCAGTTATTCAACTTTATGTAGCACGTAATGTCTCTTACTGATTTGTTTTGTATTCATCAAGGGAATAAAACATTCAGTTCAATTTTTAATCGAGCTGCATCAAAATTTGTAGCATAGCTTTCTTTAGCTCTGATAGATGTTCAGGGAAACTTTCACAAAATTTATCAAAACAGTTCGAATCCAACAAAGCCACGAATTTAAGATATAATATTACCGATTTTAATTCATTGACACTTCACCCAAACTGAAACCACTCTCGCGAAACACGCATTTCGTTCGGTTTTCTCCAATGTTATTAGGCAGAAGCAAGGATAGACTGAGGTAGTCCGACGTCTTCTCTTTTCTGAGCGAACCGTTGAGCAAAGCAATAATCCATTCATCTCCATACGCGCATTCATGTTATGGAAACGCTAGCAGGCGATCGTATCGAAGTTAGTTGGTCATCGCTCGCCAGATCGATTATGAGAATCAGTCTGGCTACACAGCATTTGCTACACAAAATGCTACAAACGACGACTGCATTTGAACATCTGCTACTCTGCCTGTTCAGGCGTTAGGCCAGAAACCTCGTATTTATCTTTGGCTGACGAGCACTGAAACCAAACGTGCAGTCCTTTTGCGATGACGCCATTAACAAGTTGTAAGGCTTTCAGTTACAGGGAGCGTTGGTGTAACGCTCAAAACATTTTACCACATGTTGCACAAAACGCAGAGCGGTTCTAGTTTTTTTGGTGGATCCACCTAAAATATTTGCCTAATATTTCCAATAAGCAAACTTCCGTAGCCATTTTCTTCACAATATTAGCGTTCCCAAGTAGGAAAATTTGAACATCGATAAAAATAACTTCATATTATAGCCCAGTGTACTTAATATTTTCTAAAAAATAACCATACTTAGGCAATCCAAAATTTGTTTGTCTACTGACGTCATCAATGTACAGGTCGCGCCATCTATTTTCTGATCTTAACACCACCAAAGGAAAAGTTATTGATTTTTAATATAATTATGGTTAAGGTTAGGAAATATTAAGTATACTAGGCTATAATAAGAAGTTATTTTTATCGATGTTCAAATTTTCGTCCTTGAAAACTCATTAATTGTGGTGAAAATGGCTACAGAAGTTAGCCATTGAAAGTACAAGGCGAATATTTTAGGCGGATTCACCTTAATCTGTTCCTTCAGCTGTGACCTGTTTCCGCATCAAGAGAAACTTTGGAGAGTTGAGAAAGTTTACTCGAGAGATAAAATTTACGTATGAGCAAGAAGGTTATATTACTGGAGACACCACTGGCTCTGCCGCCATAGATCACAGCCAATCTGTGGTGTGACGTCACAAGCAGGCAAAAACGAACTAAATTATACCGTTAATAAAACAATAAGCTTGTGTATCATTGATAAAAATTATTGATTTACTCATTTTGTCTGTTTATACGCTTAGAAGCTTTTGTTTCATTGGTTTCAAAGCAGCTTCTTTTCTGCGGCTGCGTCGTGCTTGCACTGACGTCATTTGCAGCACGGACGGTGACCTATGGCGGCCAATGCTGCGTGGATAGGAGTGGTGTCTCCAGTAATATAACCTCCTTGCGTATGAGATAGCAAAAACAAAAAAAAACAAAAAAACATAGTTATAAGATGGTCACACAACTTATAAAATTTTTGTCCTGAGTCTGTGATTTCCAGTTCTTATACTTGGAGCACACATTGAAGCCGCATTCAATCTCTGAGACCTTTTAGTGGAGTTCCTCTAGTCCCACCTTTGAAGTGTGCTCTAGAAGTACGTGCTCTACAATTTCGTTTTCAAGCAAAGTGGAGTGATTATCTAAGGACAATTCAAACAGTTAGTTTCTGCATTCATTTCTTGAAACATCGTGTTCCGGTGATGCATATTATTGGTTTGTATAAACACATTAGGTACTTCATACGCAGTTTCCTTTTTTCTTTTTTTTTTTTGTAGGAATCAATATCATGATTTCTTAAATATTTGTTTTTACATATTTATTTCGCGTTACGGTCTTTCTGCTGTCAATTAACAGAAATTCTTAACATAAGTTTGCTTCTTCATTAAGTTTTGTTCCTTCGTGTAGAGCGTAACCAGCTTTTTTCTCGCAACGCCAGCCATCTACTGGTATTGCAGCACATGCGTCATTGTTCCACGCGCATGCGTACTCATACCTTCTGTTCATGTTCTGTGAAGACCACAGCGAAGGCATTAGGTTATCTTGCTAGTGAGAGGCTGGCGCATGCGCGCACACTATTACGTTCGGGAAAGCAGATGTTCTGCTTCGTAATCAGCCATTTTTCTCTCGCTTTTAAGCAAGTTTTTTTTTCTTTTGCTTTTGTAGATTTTTTTTCAGTTGAAAATGTCAGAGCTTGTAAATCATGCGTTTGTTCAAGAAAGCTACTTGGTGTGTGCGAATGAAAAAGTACTTTCAAAGTGCTGAAGTATTTTCGTTCTGCGAGTGTATTTCGATTGCACTGCTTCGCTTTTGTTTAATTGCGTCTTTGGTAACAGTAAGTAAAATCGAAGCTTTCCTTCTGTGCCTTTTTGTAATTGACATATAATTTGTGAATCATTATTATGGCGTCTCAAAAAATGTCTCACATTGGATGTGTCGCGCATAATGTTTTCCGAATAAACGTGATATAATTTTAATTTAATTCGTGAATGTAAAACTAATGAATTACTGGAATAGACGAATTGTTAAAAAAACACTATTTATGCATAAGAGTGTAATGAATAAACAGCTTTAAAAATCCAAAATATATCAAGTCGGCATCTTTTTGAATCCGTTAAGATAAAATCATTTGTACCATTTTATACAGAAGTAGCACGGGTACCAGGTATTTCCCAGGTAAATATTACAATTCGTGGAATCACCAAGTTCAGCGGATGAAAGTTCAGGAAGGAAAAAGATATTCCTGTAATTGTCCAGTAATGTTTTTTTAATTCATTTTTGGTAAACAATTTTTGGTATTGCTTTTTTGTAAACAATAATTTTGGTTTTTCCATTGCGAGCAAAACTGTAGAGATTTTTAGGATTGCCAACCCTTGAGCAGGCGGCCTAGGGTTGTTCGCGTGAAAAACAGGGTTCCTCCAAATTAATGCCAGCCACTGCCAATGTCCGGCTGATGCAATAATATTTCTGCCAAAAAAAAAAAAAAAAAAAAAGAAAAGAAAAGTTAGCTGGGATGGCTCCAAATGTGAAAAATAAAAAATATAAATATTTTCTTTATTTAGTTAATTTACTTTTACGAAACATAAAATCAAGGAAGAGGAATGGAAATACTTACCTTCGAGGAGACATCTACAGAACCTTCGAGGAGACATCTACAGTACATCTGGCGTGCGTTCTGAGAATCTCGCAAATGCAATGTACCTATGTCATGTCGCGTTCATGCGAGTTGACATTGATCATGTTTTTGTTTTACCGTTTTTAATGTTGAATATCTGGAACTCTCTATTTACATTACATTGTATTTCCGCCTGATGAAGCTGCCCGTTGGTGGTGAAAGCTAACGTTTATTCGTTTGTGTTTCTAATACACCATTAAACGGATATTTTTGCACTTTATTGTTATCTACGGTCTCTAACTTAGACCGTAGATCGGGTACTGCATAAAGGAAGGATATATAGAGAAGACCACGGAGAATGGAGAGACAGAGCGTGCACAAGCCAGAGTTATGGAAATTGGTGGGCGGGGAAAAAGAACGATAGCAGAGCACCGTCGGCGCTTTATGGAACTAAACCCCACGTGCTCTCTGACGTAACGTCCCTACTGTAACGCTCATAATTCGAAATTAGTTACTTTGCTTGTTATTGCTGCCGTTACCACTGTGTGATTCTGTGATTATAACAACGCTTTTCGTTATTTCGTAGAAGTTATTTCCGGCGGATAATTATTTCATCTTTTATATGTAGGAAATCTTTGTCTATTTTTTAACTGTTAAAAATCGATATAAGTAAAATTTATATCAGAGTAGAGCCCTTACTGTGTTTTGTTTTTCGTAATTCCATTTGATCCTTCGGGCAGATGTTTACAGATGTTTGATTCGTGATACAATTATGTCAGTTTGTTACTTTTTATTTGCCATTGCTTTGATATTTTTCCGTTGTTTATTTTCAAATTCCGGCAATGGTATGTTGCGTTGACGAAGGTCTGCATTTTGAGAACGAAAGCTGCTACAGATTTATTAGTTTCTTTTAAGTCAGAGTTAGTACTTTATTTCTCAGTATAATTCCCGACTGCAAAGTGCTGTTCTTACGATTAAGAATATACGCCTAATTCCGTTACACCTACCGCAAAATTCCTCGGTCAATCACGCTACAGTGAACCTAACCAACTCGGGAAGTAAGGAAAATGGCGGCTCTCGCAGGGAAAGAAAGTCGAGAGAGACATTTGTAAACAAGTGGGAGGAGCGTAGTCATGACGTCACTTTTAGTTCTCATTAACAGGCCGTGGGGCCGCCAACGTCTATGTGAGTTTAACATTATGCTGTTGCCATCGGACAAAGTGGAGAATTTCCTTTACGATCTTCTAGAGTGCACACTCTGTACCTCTCTTCTCTGTGGAGAAGACACTGGCTGTATTAAGCTGAAACTCATGACGTCATGAAGTCGACTGCAGGGCACCAGTGACCTAAAACAGAACTACAGTTGATTGACAGCTGGTTTCCCAGGTAACACCCACGAACCACGTGATTTTTGTCCGTTAATGTCATGTTTTTTACTTTGACTGTTGACTTTGGCTTGCTATCCGGCAGTGTTGAAGATTCTTTTTGGTTTTCATTTCCTCTAGCGTTCTAATAAGTGGTATTATTTTGCTTATTACTTACTGATCGTATACTTTTCCTTACAGAATTCATAACTTTTGGGTTTTTACGTGTCTGTTGTTCATTTGATTGTTTCTTCCATACCCACTCTGCTTCACTTTCAATTCTAATTTGTATTCAATTGTCATCTGCTTCGGCATCTACGTTATTGGCTTCGTTAGCTTTTTGGCTTATCTTTTTTACTCGGCATTTGTGTAGCCTGTATTTCCATAATTGACCAACATTTGTGAAAATTGTTTTCCATCTTCGTAATTTTTTTGTTATTTCTGAAGTAAAGGCATGTCTTCCAAGATGGTGCGGTGGCGCTGCTGTCGCCTGCGCTGGGTTGCCGTAGCAACTGTTGCCGACGTCACGGGGTTACGTCACATTTTGCTTCTGTTTTAGGTCCGTCGGGGCGCCACTTTCTATGGGAGGAGTTTCCATGGGCTCCTATGTCTGTTTCCACTCTATAGATCCTTCCTTTATGGGGTACTGGAGTGCTGCATTGTGTTGCAGTTCTTAAAAGTAAAGAAATCGAACTTTTTACGAACATTTTGTATGGGGGCACCTTGACCCCGAACTCCGACCGCTTCCAAAAACCATCTACGGTCTAAGTTAGGGGACCATGAGATGGCATACCAAATTTGGTGGTTCTAAATTGAAAACTGTAGATTTTACGGACATTTTGTGTGGTGGCCCCTTGATCCCGGACTCCGACCGACCCAGGGCTCCAACACCTTCCAAGAACGGGTCCGGACCGTTGTCGCTAGATGCGCAGTGCTTGTTATGTCATTCGATAGTACTGAAGGGGTAATGGATAATGACAGACTTTTAGGTGCTATGGAATATAAATGAAGTTACAGGACATCAAAGAACACTAGCAGAGACAATATCCATGGAATCTCCATTACTCTTACGGCCCGTACCGGAATGGGTTTTGTTGTTTTAAGCAATTGGTATACATTGCAAAGTATTCATGAATGGATATTCAGTATAGCGTGTTCAGTTATAGATATATTAGATGTCACACTCACCTTTCATATAGAACAAAAAATATGAAGTTCTTTAATTATGGAATGATCCAAACAAAAGTAGTTCTCACAGTGAGCACATTTCACGAATGCTATTTCTTCACAATCTTCACTACCACATTTCTCAATTAGGCCAGTTCAAAACAATACTGGATAGGTGTTTGGAAGTATCCAGGACAAGTAGTGATATAATCACATTTATAAAAATGCAAAGCGGATTAGGTTTTGAAATCGAGGCTCTGAAAACTGATAGTGAATAAAAGACTGCAGACGGAGAAAATGGTCTCTGGGCCAAAAGTTCATGTCTGATGTTACCAGCACAGTGTCTGCTATGAATTTACCATATTTTATAGGGATTTCTTACACTTATCTTTATAGAAAATAATTGTAAGAAGTTTTAATATAACATTCATAATACACATACATTTCACAATATAATGCTCATGAACAAGGCTGTAGTGGCTCCCCTTGTTGTCCATATAGCAGCTCAAAGTTTGGATATGAACATGTCTTATGATCCTCTATGTAAACCACATACTTTGGTTTTGCAATCAGCAACAACCACACGTCCGTTTCCTTGTAAGTGAGGGTACCATGAGATGGTATACCAAATTTGGTGGTTCTAAATTGAAAACTAGATTTTACGAATATTTTGTAAGAGGGCCTCCTTAACCCCGGGCTCCGACCACTTCTAAAAACAGTCTACGGTCTAA
Organism: Macrothele yani; assembly: GCA_039090855.1. Lineage (NCBI taxonomy): Eukaryota > Metazoa > Arthropoda > Arachnida > Araneae > Macrothelidae > Macrothele > Macrothele yani. The sequence goes on along the minus strand of CM077006.1, from coordinate 23,821,142 downwards.
GTTAGGGTATCATGGGATAGTATACCAAATTTGGTGGTTCTAAATTGAAAACTGTAAATTTGCATAGCAGACATACAAACATATATTCAATTTTATATATATAGATATTTAATATATAAAAATGCGTATTAGGCTTTCCATTTGTCAGAGCAGTTTAAGTATCAGCTCGGATCATTAAAAAATTAGTCAGCTCTTGAAAATTTTCATTGTGAGGTTAGCGGGCATATCTTTCTAAATAACAAACTACGTAAGGATGAAAGAACGTACTAAATTAAGTTATTTTTTTTTCATTCATTTTACATTAAAAGCTATAAGCCTGTGGTCTGATAGCCTCATAAGACATCTGTTTTGTTTTCCGCGCACTTTAAACGTTCTCGTGAAGTAAAGTTCAACTGCCTGACGTGATTTTTCATAGTTACTGCTTTAAACTTCTACTCTGTCTGGCATTTAACAGAGAACATGCCGCAAAACATTCTCCCTTGATTCCAAAATATGCCGTGAATACAAATTTGCGTGCTTTAAAAATTAATGAGAATTCTGATACCGCTTAATTCTGTAAGAAGTGCTTGCGGAATAAAAGAGAAGAACGTATACATACGTAGTATCTCCGGTGTTTTAAAATGGTCTTTATGTTTCTCAGGGAGATGAAAAAAAATGTTTTATCAGGAAAGAAACACCGAAAAGATTTTCAAAGCTAATGAAGTGTAACGTGTGTCCCAACTAGTTGGTCATCAGACATCAAATTTACATCTTTTTTCCTTTGCTTTCAGCTCGTCTTTTATAAAAAAAATATCGTCCTTATGTTACCGGTTTGTCCGTCCGCCTATGGACACCATATTTCTACAGCTACTGAATGAAAGCCCGTTAATAATGACAGGGAAAATAAAATGTATGATACAGAAGTTTGAATTAAAATTTATAATATTGAGTTTTTGAGTTCCACGTCAATAGATGGCGACGGTTGGCTCACAGATTTCTGAAAATTTCTCGAGCAATCGGTTATGGAATTTGATGCGACGGGCTGTCTATTTGTTATATGTTTTGTAAAACCTTTAGTCCCTATTTCTTCAACACTTCCTTGTACACGACATTTTTCGTATACAGCGCCTGTGAACCCTGTATCACTTTCCCTGTTCTTTTCCGTGAACTGTTTTTTATCTTGACGTCGTCAGATTGACGTACTCTTGATGTTGCCATATACAGATGGCTAAACACCGGTTCAGGTAGTGAACCAAAATTCCTGATGTAAAGTTTTTCGTAGCCGCGTAGTGGTCAAAGCGATGGCCTCTGATCATTCGTCCGAAAGTGGTCCGGTTTCGAATCCCGGTGAGGCATGGATTTTGTGTTTGTCTTACGGCACTGTATCTCTCCCTTTCCTGGAACCAGTGACCGTAAATTAGGGACGGGATACTGCTTATAGCCCACTGAGTTGCTCACGGAGGTCATTAAACCTCCAACCAAAAAAGAATAAAAGTTTTCGTATCTCTAGAGTTGACCGTGTGATGTAACGCATCTCTGACGTCATGTGAGAATGATTTGGATTAGATGACGTCACGCCAGTAGCTGTGTTCTTTGCTGCTATGACAACAGAACCAAGTGATATACGCGTAGACTCTGTGCGTGTAGGTGATAATGTCACCTGCTCGAAAAGCTAAGCGTGGCGTCAGAAACATTTGCTTCTCGGTTGTTGCTATGACGGCTTAAAAGTGGCACGGAGAAAAAGGAGGGTTCTAGCAAATTATATGTTAGGATTAGTCCACTTTGAAAAAGTCTTTTTGCATTAGAAGCTTGATATGTGCGAATGATGACCCTTGCATTCCAGTTTTTTTACGATGCACAATTTCGCGGCTAGAGAGCGTAAATGCAGATGATATCGAATTCAAAGTATAATTGATTACATATATATTTGCTTCTAAACATCCGACTGAAAAAACTATTTTACCCTTCAATTCCATTTATCTGGAAAACTATTTTACCCTTCAATTCCATTTATATGGTAAACTATTTTAGGTATAGTCACGTTTCAAGTTATGCATATATTTTCCGCCAGGGGGAGTAAAAGTAAATTGCTTTTCCCACGATATCCCTCCTTCTAAAATTCCGATTTGAAAAATGTCTGCACGGAATATAGCTCCTGATGGGAAATGCTTGGCATGTAATTTCTAATATTTAGTTAAGAATGTTTTGGCCGCTAGGGGGTGTAATAATTTATTTCTGCTTTTGATGTATTTGCAGCAAAATCTGAGCTCAGAAAACTCGATTGAAAAAATTGTTTCGTGGGCGATACCGCTCAACCCGAAAACACTTATGAGAACACCTTCTTCTTAAAATAATGCATAGTTTTTCCCGCGAGGGAGCGTAGATGCATATCTTATTTTTGTCAATCTTTGCTTCTAAGCATCAGATTTAAAAAAAAATTCTTCCTTTGCTGGAGAGCGTTTCCGTTGCGAAATGTTCCTCATATAATTTCAATTTTTTGAACGCGCTAGTCTGCCACCAGAGGGTGTAAGCTCCCCTTCCCGTTTACATCATCATCTGCAGTACTAAAAATCCGATTGAAAAACTTTCTTCGGTCAGATACTACATTGTACTAACTATGCAAACTCTCTATGTGCGTATTTTCTTCTAAATATTGCAGTTTCGCTGCTAGTAGTCGCAAATATTTAATCTGCTTTTCTCAATATCGCTGCTTCTACATGTGCGATTGGAAAAAAATCTTTCAACACCGGATGCCATTTACTTTGTAAAACACTGTAGGTTAGTATAAGAGAAATTTTGTAGTTCACAGTTATATCGGTAGGTGGTATTTGTGTGCTTGAGTTTGTTGCAGTCTCGCCGCTTCTACAAACCCTATTCAGAATTTTTTACTTTACTTTTCTTTACTAATGTTTTCTTTCTTTACTGTATGCCATTCGCTACAATAGAAATGTGGAGTATTATCCTCTTTAAATAATGCTCAGATTTCCCGCTAGGGGCGTAAATGTCGAAAACTGTTGTTTCGCTATCTCTGCTTTCCGGGGACGTCATTTGAAAAGTAATTTTTCCTTAGCATAGCTTTTTTCCATGAAGAATATTTTTTCTCCTATTTTCAGCTAATCCATAATGCAAAATTCTTCCGCTAGCAGGCGTGAACTTATATTATGTCTCCTTCTATATTTGTTCTTTTAAGGTGGTTCCTCCTAAAATCTCTGCCTTATATTTCCAATGGTAAAACTTCTTTACATATTTTCTTCGTAATTAATGTATTTCCAAGGTTGAAAATTTGCACATCGATAAAACTAGCTTTCAGTCATAGCATGGGATACTTAATACTTGCTAAAACATAGCCATAATTAAGCAATCCAACATTTGTTTGTCTACTGATGTAATCGATGTGCAGGTCGCGCCATCTATTAACAGGTCTGAACATTACTCAAAGAAAAATGATTGATTTTTAATATAATCATGGTTACGTTTTAGCAAGTATTAAGTACCCCATGCTATAACTTAAATATGTTTTTATCGATGCGAAAATTTTTTATCCTTGGGAATACTTTAATTGCGAAGAAAATACGTAAAGAAGTTTTACCATTGGAAACGTAAGGCACAGATTTTAGGTGGAACCACCTTAAAAGATCGATTTGAAAATCGATTGATCTCTGATACCTTTCTTTCTTGTGCTATGAGATAATTTTTGTGCGTCATTTGTTAATTTTCGTAACTTACGTTTTTGCTGCTGCTGGAACGATGTAGCTGTTTCTATTTCTGGATGTTTCATCGATAATAGAAACCGTTGATTTTTTTCTTAACCGGTTTAATTGACTTTGAAATAGCTTTGATAAATTAAATTCGCCCCAGAAGGGATTCAAAATACTTGCTCATTGCAACCGAAAATTCGACGTCATCTTTCTTGTTTAGTTTCTTTTTCATGTGCAGTAATAGCAAATCTTTTTCTTAGAATTTAAGTTAACGAGGAGCATGACGTTCTTTTATGTCTTTTCTTTCTTTTTATTTATTTATTTTTTCGCATCGAGGAAAGGATTTCTGAATTGGTTCATCGGTTGCTGCACTTGTTACTTATATGTTCCTGTCCAATACCCGCGCATCATGTCTGTCAATCTCATGTATCGTTCGGGAGTGGCGTTGCCACTTAATAACTACTTTGGTACTTCCATTTGATCTCTCGTCAAGTGTTTTGAATGATACGCAATTTCACAAAACGCCTGGGGAGCCATTTTAACATTTTTTTCAGTTATAGCAATATTTATTTGCCTTTATATTTGTTCATGCGCTATTTTGAAAATCCAGACACTCATTTTAAACCAACGTGCATATTCGATAACATGGTTACTTATAATGAAACACATTTCTTAGCATTCGGAATGTAATTTCCTCAAAAGCTGATTTCGTAATTATACAGTGTAACACTGTGCGAGCCCTCATAGCAGGCATATTTGTTTCAGACCGAAGCAGTTTTTAAATGCCGAACATATTTTGATTTTAACTGTGAATGTACATGCCCATTCATATGAAATAGGGGTATACCGAAACCATCGATACAGTACGAAAATACAAACTTTCAGTTTCGTCTGCGAAAATATTTTGCACGTCTTTCGGTTTACGATACCGACTTAAATAACCAAGAACAGATACGAAATCCTTTGTAGAAAGATCCGAAATTCCGTGTAGCAACTGGGGATTATGTTATAACATAAAAGTGTACAGTAGTACTACAATACAAAACACTTGTCTTTTTTAGGTTTTAAAACCCTCTGAACGTCCACTCGTGCTATATATTCATGCCGTTTTTCTCTCTGTATATAAATTACGGAATTATTAAAATATTCTACGAAAAACCGAGCAAACCACAAAGAAAAAAATCAAAGTCATGAAGCAAGTTATGCAAAATAGCAGCAAACCCAAGTCCTGACTGATTATATATAAGATAACCTTTACAGCAAAATCAAACTGGAAAACTCAAAAACGAACCTATGTTCGGAACAAAACACCCTAGATACACCCAACACAAAAAACAGCAAAGGTTCAAACCAAATCACAGAATGAATTCACCTGTAAGACAAGCTGAAGTAACGTCCAGCAAAGATTGAATTCAGGCACCTTTACAAATAACTACAAACAGGTTAAGGTGCCTGAATTCAATCTTTGCTGGACGTTACTTCAGCTTGTCTTACAGGTGAATTCATTCTGTGATTTGGTTTGAACCTCTGCTGTGTTTTGTGTTGGGTGTATCTAGGGTGTTTTGTTCCGAACATTGCTTCGTTTTTGAGTTTTCGAGTTTGAGTTTGCTGTAAAGGTTATCTTATATACACTGAAAAACAATTGAATTAGAGACAGCTGGCGTTATGCAAATGTGGCGCTTTGGGCGGCCCTGTAAACGGAAACGACATGACGTATGCAGCGATCCGACAATATAAGGAGTGATGCGACGGGAATCAGTAAGAATCGGACGCAGTATACGAAAGATCTAAGCGCATTTGATCGTGGACAAATTGTTGGGGCCCGACGAATGTCTCACTCCATCTCGAAAGTCGTGCAGGCACTGGGATTTTCACAATCCACTGTGTCACGGGTGCACCGTGAGTACATCGAATCCAGTAAAACCATCCCTGCAAGGGCCAACTGCCGTGGACAACAGCGTGTGGATGAGCGAGGCAATCGTCGGCTAGCTCGCATTGTAACAGCCGATAGACGGGCCACAGTGCAAGAAGTCACTCGGCAATTTAACGCTGGTGCACAAAAACGTGTAAGCAGCCACACCATCCAGAACCATCTCCTCGCTATGGGGTACAGAAGCCATCGTCCCACGAGGGTACCGCTGCTGACCGCACATTACAGGATGCAAAGATTAGCATGGGCGCGGGAACATCGCCACTGGACCCTAGACATGTGGAAAAATGTTGCCTTGACTGATGAGTCGAGATTCACGTTGGTACATGCGGATGGCAGGATACGAGTACGGCGCAAACCACATGAAGCGATGGATCCTGCTTGCCAGCAGGGTACTCTTCAAGCTGGCGGGGGTGGCATTCTCGTCTGGGACCTGTTTACAAGGACTGAGATGGGACCCCTGGTATCTATGACATCGTCCCTTACAGGTCAAAGTTAACGGGATATCCTGGACGACCATTTTCTCCCGCTTGTGCGTCTTCAACATCCCACTGCGGACCTCATCCTGCAACAAGACAATGCAGCTCCCGAATTGTATCCGAATGGTTGGATGAACACTCCACCGACGTGACCTCGCTTCCTGGCCAGCTAGATCACCTGACCTCGATATCATCGTGCACATCTGGGATGCCATCGAGAGAGATGTTCGAGGCTCTGACCCTCTTCCATCAAATCTTCCTGAACTGTGGGAGCTTGTTCAGGGGTCGTGGATTCGTATGGCTTCTCAACGCTTCCGGTGTCTTGTCGAGTCCATGCCGAGACGAATCGCCGCCGTCATCAGGGCGAAAGGTGGTGCTACACGTTACTAGACAGGTATCTCTAATTCAATTGCTCTTCAGTGTACAATGATATAAAAAAGACATTTGACGATGACCCAGCTTTATTAAAAAGCCCTAAATTTGGAATTCCCCCCAAATATTATGTTTTTATAAGAGCAGAAAAGTTTTTTGTTTCATTTAAGTATAATAAAACCAGTCTTTCTTTAAATAAATAAAGAAAAAAGAAATGGAAGGGAAGTGGGAAGAAATATATACGCTGTTTGACATATAACATCAAACTACTGTTGTTATGGAGTTTATGCTAATGTGAAGGTAACCAAATCAATACAGTTTAGTATCGTTTGTAATCTAAGATAAATGTTTTATACAAGGAGTGTTCAAATGAAAAGGTACGAAACGACACTGTGGGTATAAATGAAGACTTTATTAAAAGTATATACCATAGGCCGTAGCACAACGATCCCATTGATTAACGAGCCGAAGGATTCCTTCTTCCCAGAATTCCTGTGGCCGTGACGAGACCCAGTCTTGCACAGCGTCCTTGAGTTCGTCGTCCGAGTGGAAGCGCTTCCCTTTCAGATGTTTTTTCAGGGGACCAAACACATGGAAATCGCAGGGCGACATGTCCGGGCTGTAGGGCGGATGGTCAAGCTGCTCCCACTGGAACTTGGCCAGTTCCGCGTGTGTGACCCTGGAGACGCGTGGACGCGCGTTATCATGGAGCAGAACCACACCCTCCGTGAGCAGCCCCGGTCTTTTGTTCTTGATGGACCTGCGTAGGCTTCGGAGTGTCTCACAGTACACATCGGACTTAATGGTTCGTCTGTGCTGGAGGAATTCAACAAGTAGTGGACCTTGGATGTCGAAAAAGACGGTGAGCAACACCTTGCCTGCGCATGCGGGCGCCCGCGCATGCTCTGATCCACGCCGGCGACTCCAATCGCATCCTTAGATGTGTCGCTACGTTCTCCCATAGCGGTATAGGCAAATATGTTAACGGTTACGTTCTTATGACGCTTCGTTCCTTTTCATTTGAACACCCCTAGTATCAATAAACCCTATATCTTTATAAAACACGCGTTTGATATTACTTTACATTTGATCGATATAATCGTTTATCTCTAGCTTTTTATAATGACGTCATAACGTCCTATTTTAAAACACTACAGTAAGTTTTACGCTCTGACCAAAAGTTCCATATATATCCTGATATCTTGACCCCGTTGTCCAAAAATAGTTCTGGCGCCCCTGCATACCCTCACGTGTCATTGTCACAAAACTACCAAGTTAAGATCAAACGTAGGTACAATAGACAACTGTTTCAGTGCAGACACACAATTCAATCTGGCAGCTTTCTTCAGCTTCATAGAGAGGTGGAGAAGTACACAAGTGCAAGTTAAGATATGTTTGAGTCCTTTACCTGCATCTTTCGCTGTTCTGTGTGTTATCAGCTTTCTCCCTCATTGTTTCTTCTGCCCCTCTCCATGTGCTACCAGATTTATGTTCATATTTGTTACACAATAAATTTGAGTAGCAACATTATTTTGTCGGCGATTGAACAGAATCGGGGTAGCATGTAAAACTTCCAATTTTAGTTTCTCCCGATGATGTAAAACTCATTCTGTGAAAAAACTGGACGTGACAGATGAACACGTTTTTACGGTGGACGTCAAGTAATTTTGCTTCCTGTACTTCCAATGGAAAAACTTCTGTACACATTTTCTTCTCAATTAATGCGTACACAAGGATGAAAATTTGAACATGGAATAAAATAGCTTCATTTTATAACTTAGAATACTTAATATTTTCTAAAACATAACCATAATTATGCAATCCAACATTTGTTTGTCTACTGACGTCATCAAAGCACAGGTCGCGCCATCTTTTTCTGGTTTCAACACCACCAAAGGAAAAGTTATTGTTTTTTAATATAATTATGGTTATGTTTTAGAAAATATTAAGTATTTAAAGTTATAAAATGAAGCTATTTTAATCGATGTTCAAATTTTCATCCTTGGGATCGCATTAATTGGAAAGAAAATGTGTACAGAAGTTTTTCCATTGGAAATACAGGAAGCAAAATTACTTGACGTCCACCAAGGGGTAACAAGTCTGAAACAATTAAATTATTGTAGGCATGTGTAATTTATATCGTACTTTTGTTTTAAACCAAAGTAATTATCCGTTTTTTTGCGTAAGCAATTGAACATACATTTTGACAAGCTTTCGCTCATCGACGGATGGAGTTTCAAGCCTTGAAAAAGCCATCCGTCGATGAGAGAAAGCTTGGTAAAATACATGATTAATTCCTTACGCCAATAAACGGGAAGTTACTTTAATTTTATATACCTGATGTACCAACAGTTCTGTATTTCTGTTGTTGTTTTTTTTTGTTGTATTTTTTGTTTTTTGTTTTTTGTTTTTTACGTTGTTTAGTTCTTTTGTATCACTTTTACATATTATTTCAGATTACCACTATGATCAGTGTATTAAAGATTTTGCTTTTTACAGGTTGCTGTTTCGTAACATTTTTTGCCAGAAAATCCGCTCTAGATGCACAAAACGCTCTTCATAATATCAAAACTTTGCCTGGGGTAAGTTTTATTTATGCTTTCGTAACGTCTCTAAAGCCGCATTTGAAAACAAGATGGTGATTCGATTTATTTGCATTGAGTAATGATATTTTTGTGTTATCCTAATGTGCGGCAGGAAAACTGTTTTCATGAAATTTCATTATATGCAACGTATTGATTATATATATATATATATTTATTTATATATTTACTTTTGATGTATGTTCTCTTTTTGCCTTGAGAACGGTTTCGAAATGCGAATTTTTCTGATATAAGCTCAGTATGTGATGTTCCTTTTACGAATGTGGAGAGCCTATTAAAATGAGAATGGCAAACATGCATTTGCATTTTTTCCAAATGAAAAGATATAAAATGAAGTGGTTGAAAGATGTTTGTAAATATGTGTGTTCTGCTACATGACGAAGTTGCGTTTTAACGGTAGCAAGATGCTGATTCGATTTATTTGCATTGAGTAATGATATTTTTGTGTTGCTCCAATCTGTGGCAGGAAATCTGTTTTCATAAAATTCCATTAAAAGCAACGCATTGAATTTTATGTATACACTCGGTGGACAAAACATTAGAGATAAGGGTGATGGGCAGTTGACATGGCCATCACCCGCGCAGAGTAAAACACACCCAAACCGAACGCATGCCATAAATAGCCGGACAGCAGGGCTGTCCAATAGTGTATCGCATTTGACGAACATGGGTAAACGTGGTGATCAGAGCGACTTTGATCGTAAACACATTGTCGGCGTTAGACAGATGAGCCATGCTATCGCCCAAGTGGTACGAACCCTAGGGTTCCCAAAGGGCAACTGTATCAAGGGAGTATTGCGAGTATACCGTCGACGAGCTGACCAGAGAGCAAGCGGTAGCCGACCACACGCCATTGATGACCGGGTTCGACGCAGACAATCCAGGTTCGTACCGACCGACCGCTTCGCAGCGGTGGAGCAAGTCAAGTTCCGATTAAAAGTTGGTGGCCCAAGCAGTGTCAGCGAATGAACGGTACGTCGCCTGAACCACCCAGGCATGGATCGAGGAACACTCACCTTAGTTTGGAACCATCCAGTGGCTCCCAAGGTTATCGGATTTAAATCCTCTCGAAGCTTTATGGAATACCGCGGGGCGCAACATCAGATCCATGATACCTGGACCGATGTCTCAGGGGAAGTTGTGGGCATGGCTGGCATTATCTCCGGAAACCGTCCGACTTCTGGTGACCGCGATGCCTCGGGGTTAGAGGAGGACCAACACGTATTAGGTAGGTATGTATCTCTAATGTTTTGCTTATTGAGAGTATATATATATAACATACAGTATATGTATTTATGATATGTTTCTTTTTGCGTTGACAACGGTTTCGAAATGCGAATTTTCCTGATTTGTGTTCAGTACGTGATGTTTTTCTTGTACGAATGTATGCTTATTAAAATGCGCATAGCAAGCACGCATTTGGCTATTAATAAACATGTATAAATTTAAGTGTTTGAAATATGCTTGTTCTGCTACTCGACGAAGTTGCTTTTTAACGGTATCAAGATGGTTCTTAACTCATTTTGCGTCTTATGTGTGTTACTAGAAAAAGAAATTCCCACTGAAGATTTGATATATTTATTTACATATTGATTTATGGCACTTTGTGATGACTTAGGATCGGGTAGGCAATATTTTGCCTATTGAAGTTGTCTGTTCGGTTTATACTTCCGTGGGGAAATTTTGTAAATGGTGAATTTCGCTTACAATCTATATCGTGCAGGATGTTGGCAGGTTCCTTTATGTGCACTATGATCACTGACCATACTTATATCCTGTGCTTTTTTTCCGGGGGGGATTCAAAGTTGTCCGCTTGAAATGTCATTGCCTGATTCCGTTTTAGTTCGTTTTGAATTAACACTGAGTGGACATTTTATTAGTTTCACCGTATTACGTCCGTGGAAAGTAGATCATTCAAAGGTATTTATTGTGATAACACCTGTGAGTAAAAACTATACCGAAAGAATTGTTGAACCAATGAAAGTCTAGGTGAAACATAAGAACGTGATACCACATGCTTTTTTTTTTTTTTTTTTTTTTTTTCATATTTGAATACTAGAATTTAATATGAAAATATTTTCTTTTACCTTGAAAAAGAAAATACTTTCATATTGAAAAAATATTGAAAATATTTTCTTTTTACTTGCGAGCATTTTAACAAAAAACACGATGTAACGAAGACGATATTATTTGCTTTCGTGGTCGATCACGTGCTGTGGTAACCTCAGCTTCACACACTTTCGTGGATGCTGCAGGTCTGACTGCGATGATGCAGAAAGTACTCATAAATTGTGTTGATTATACACTTGAGAGTTATCGAAAGCACCTAAAAAGGAAAGTTTTTTTTTAAATAATATCGTACCGCCTCCTTATTTCTTTTGACTGCTGAGTCATCCCGTGAATCGCGAATTCTGTGTGCGAAATTACTATTTGGGATCAACGTCGCGGGTACGGATCATATGGTGATTTCTTTCTCTAAATTTCACGCCTGCGGATTATGTGCCGCAGCGGATTCTACGAAGCACTGTTTTTTCTTTTCGTGAATTCCACGGACTAAAAAGGTGGTAGCCAGTGTAGTATATATGCTAGTAAAAAGTATGTTTAAGCAGTAATATAAGCTTCAAATGCCGCTATGTTGTACAAAAGTGTAGAATATCGCGCTATCTAAAAAACTGGAAGACATATACAAGGTAGTAAGATCTTCTACACATGTTTTGGAAACAACTTACAGGTAGCCAGATTGTAAATAAAAGGCTGATACTATCTGTAAAATGAGTGTCGACGATTAGGATATCCAATAGGACAAGAATCTGCTTGTTCTCTTAGATAATCTAATCGTCGAGATAGTCTGAGGTAGTTTGAAAAAGAACGATTGAATGGCATGTGATACGTTGCTGATTTGTCCTTTGACGAGTGTTTTCAAGTGAAGTTTTTTTCACAAAGTTGTACTTCGTAATGTGTGTGCATCAACTGACGAATAATAAATAGAGCAATGAAGTTCAGTAAGTAGTTTATTTATCAGGCTAACGAACTCCGTCCGTAAGTATCATTGTTAGATTTAGTATTTAAATGTTCTTTAGAATTCAAGTGACTGTAATAACAAACCATGAAAAAGGTTACAAAACTTACAAAGTATGATCCCAAAATCTGTTTATGGTAAAAGATAACTGAACCCGAAATTTCATACCTGGAATTATTACATATTTCCTTAGGAACTCAACCCGTCCCCAAATCACGCCTGCCAAATCACTCCTTGATTGAAGCTCAGGCTTGCGACCTGAGCAGGGGTTTACCGCCCGACGTTTTATATGTGATACTGGTACACTTCACCTTTTATTTTATGATACAAGTCTGCGTTGCGTTACCGCGATGATTTGCAAGAAAAAGAAAGAAGAGCCAAATATTTTATGCCAAATTATAATGCTTAAAACGCAAAATACTTACCAGGAAATCGCGGTTCTTCGCTTGAGAAAACCTTCGCAGCAGAAAGTTGCTAGTATCCGTAGTAATGGCGGGGGATATTTACCAACTGCATTTTCAAATCAATTCTGCGTGCACGTCCCTTATCGACATAATTACAATGCGCATGAAGTTGTGTTTATGAGGTTTAAAGTTCGGAAAATCTTCATTGTTTACAACATAAATGGCTCACGGGTAAGAGATTTCTCTTTGTGTAAATGTGGCCTTAGTTGTCCTTAAGAAAATGCCGAACAACAGGAGATTCTCTAATTTAGCTGCGGCACTTCCCATTTGTTCGAAAATTAATAGGGAAGTTTTCTCCACTCTGAGTGTGTGTGCGCACGTCTTCCTTTGCGGCTCTGAGTCTCATTTCCCATTCTTAGCCATGCCAGCATCCAATCTTCCTCTCTGTGCATTCGCAACATTTAGGCTTCCCTTTGTTTGACTAGGGACTAAAGTTTCGGAAGGCAAAGTCTCCTGCGTACAGGTGATACAATGCTAAACATCATAATTACCTTATTGCGCCATTTCAAGAATGCAGTACTTTCTCAAAAGATGTTCATCCCTCGTGTGGCTCCCGCAGGTTCCCCTCATGTGGATAGAGTTGCGAGGAAACTTTCCAATCACCGGATCTAATTAGCTGGGGAGATTAGGGAACTGCTCTGTTTACTGTCCCGCATTTGTACCTGTGCTTCAACTGGTCAGACCTTTAATCCCTCTTTAATATATTACTTATTGCTTTCCACCGTCACGCACTTGCATCGATCACGTAGTCTGCATAGTAAGCCACACGCCTGCCAAATCACTCCGCGTAATCATTTTCGAAGCGCCGGAGGTATCTTCACGGCTAATTGTTGTTCCTACGGGTAAATCTTAGTATGCTAGGCTCTTTTGTTCTCCTCTTTTTTAACCCTTTCCCCTCAAAATAGGCAAAAATTAAAATCCAATTAGAATTCTTACAAAGGTGCAAAGAATTCCCGTAATATGAAAGTAATATCCTTTTCTGTAATACTTCATGTGGTGATGCATACAACATTGAGTTTTGATTTGATATTTGTCTGTTTGAAATATACAGGCCGTTGCATCCGCCCAAAATTTTGGGGTAAATATTTAGCTTGGTAATGGTTTCACCTTTGTAAGAATTCTAATTACTTTACTGTGAGGAATGAGGGGGAAAACCTTCATCTTTAAATGCATTTATTAAAATTGTTTATCCGATTTTTGGGTGCAAAAATAATTTATCTTGACATTGTTCTTTGAATAAATTGCTGTCCTTGTTTTTTATGAAAAAATTACTATGGGAATAAAAAATAAAGACATAAATCAAGTTGTTTTTCCATAACCACAGAAATCTGAAAATTTCATCGTCCTGGAACAAGAATCAAAACCGCGTCTCACGATTTGCACTCTATAACTATGCTAACCATTACACCAGCCAGAACAATGAAATCCAAACTACTGAAGCTTTCCGTTCCAGGACAATGAAAATTTCAAATTTATTTTTCAAAATTTAAAATATGCTTCCACTTGATAGTATGGGGAATTTTGGGGTAAACTTGTAATTTTATTTTAACAAACTGCTGCGCTTTTACCGTGAGCAAATCAGTCCGAACTGTTTCTGGGTAAATTCTTAGCGCAGTATTGCTTCTGCATGCTCTGTTGCTAATTTGTTATGAAAAGATAAATCCACACAATTGTAAAGTAAATATTTACCTTGGCATTTTGTTTCATTTTTTTGACTTTTTATTATAGACAAATCCGAAAAGTTTGGGGGGAGGGCAGACATTGATGGTGGAAAACATTTACATTGTCTGTCTTTTTGCTGCGACTAGACGAATCGTAAAAATTTTCGAATAAAGATTTAGCATTGTAAATTGCTTTACTTTTTCAAAATCATCTTAAAAAAGCACGAATCCCAACAATTTGTGGGTAAATGTTTACACTTGGAAAGTTTATGAATCATTTATTTATTATTCATCCATTGTGGCCAAATAATTGCGAAAATTTCTGGAGTAAAACTTTTGCGCTGTTAGTTATCTGTTACCCTTTTATTGTAACCAAATAAGTCATTGGGAATTTTTTGTGTACTAATGTATTAAGAACAGTTCTGGGTAAAATCATTAGCTTAATGCTCGTTTGCCCTTTGATTTGTAAAGAAATCAATTCAAACAATCTTTTGGTAGAAATATTTAGCTGAGAAAAGCTTCTGAGTCATTTCTTGAAGTTTTGTTTTAGAAAAATTAGCAGAAAAGAATAAGAATTTATTTTGGTAAAGCTTTTTTGGATCACATTCTGTCCTTTTATCGTAACCAGACATGTCCGGAAAATTTTGGGTTGCGTATTTAACTTTGTAGCTTGCTATTCCTTTCCCCCTTTCAGTCATCTTGGGTGACTTGGTTATGAGAAAAGAAATTTCAAAAAACTTTTTAATAAATGTGTAGACTAGTAATGTTTGTGAATCATTAATTATATCATTCTTTCGTTGTGGCGAAATGAATGCTAAAAATCCTGGAGTAAATGTTTTGCTTTTTTAATCAACTGCTACCCTTTTATAAAATCCGAACGGTAGGGGTAAAATGTAAATTCATTTGCTAAGGGTTTTTTAATTAGATATTATTCTTTAAATCTTACCTGTAAGCAAATTGAACTAAACGATTTTGTGGTAAACATTTGTTGCTATTTTTATCTATAATTTGTAGTATTTTTATTTTTAATAAATGGATTGATCTTTTCTTTCGTTTCTCTTTTGTTTCCTCTGTGTATATTGATCTTGATAGATATGCGTTTTCAGCATCTCTCTTATTGTGAGCAAATGAATCCGTGCAGTTAGGGAGAAATATTTACTTTGGTAGCTGGGTAAATATTTTTGAATCATTAACTGTTCTTTTATTACGAGGGAATGAATCCGTACCATGTAATCTAAAATTGAATATTGTAATTTCTCTGTGCTGTGTTAGGCGATAAACCCTCCACGAACGATTTGCGCTAATCGATCATAAATAATCACTTATCTTTCTTTGAATTATCGTTAATATCCAGATAAAATATTGAGGCACTTAAGAATTTATGAGCATTAGTGATGAAAAGACATGGTTCGTGTTTTGCACGCCTTTCCTGAGAAGCTTCCTTCTCGAAAACAGTGTTTCCATGTGACAACCATAAGAAAATGATGTTTGCTCTGTCAATAGCCTATTATCCCGATCCTAAATTTTTATCGCTAGCAAATACGTAGATTAATGCAATTTTAGAGCCACTGTCATAGAAGAGCGAAATGTTTAATAGGAAAGGTCAATTTTCGTGAGACGCTAGTCGCAGCATTCCCCTTAATAAAATTGTTATCCAAAATCAGAAATCAATTAAAGTCATTTTGGAATTTATATATGGTCAACAGTTTGCCCTTTTCTAAATTGATTGTTACCAGATTAATTGCTTACGTTACACGAGAGATCAAGAACTGCGATTCTCTACGATTTTTTTTATCAATTAATTTCTTAAAGGCTTGGTTCTGAGAACTAAAAAAATATGCTTCGTTACAAGCAACAAAAAGGAAATGTTTGTTCTAAGATCCGCATCTGATGTTGTTGTGCCACCATTCTACAAACAAAATGCTTGTGATCTTCAAACAACTTCTCCTTTTGCTTCCTTCAGAAGGCAAATATATTCGCAGTTTAGTTACAGCGGTTAAAGCAAAAGTTGTGGTAATTATTTGAATTAATTTCTTTTGTCACGTTCGGGTAATATCAGTGCTTTAACTACCACGGATAAAAGATTTTTTACGCTTAAAAAAGTTTCATAAGATTTTTGCTTCGTATGGATATTGTCTATGCGAAAAATATAAGGCCAGAGAAAATTGAATTAGAAGAGTAAAGCGAAATATCAATAGATGATAGAGGTCCTGAAATACCTTAGAGTGAAGTTGAACGGGGAATTAAAAAGTGGAAAGATGGAAGAAGTGGATGGAATACCTAGTGAAATACCAAAACAACTAGATGACAAAGAAATTTGGAAATTATGCAACCTCATTTACAAAACAGGAGAATGGCCTAAAGATTTCGCGGACAGTATTCTTATGCCAATTGAAAAGAAACTTGCAGTCACTATAGAACTATAAGGGAAGTTCTATAGTCACTGCACTTCCGCCCTTCTAAGTGCAGTGACTATAGAACTATAAGCATACTCTCGCATGCTTCTAAAGTACTGCTTAGAATATTGAATAGACGACTGTATAGCAGAGCGGAGTATTTTTTGGGAGATGATCAGTAGGGATTCAGGAAAGACAGAGGAACTAGGGATGCAATCGGAGTGAAGAGGACTATATGCGAAAGGAATATAGAAGTAAACAAAGAAGTTTATTTATGTTTCATCGACCTAGAAAAAGCATCGGACATGGTGAATTGGGAAAAGTTGATAAAAGTGCTAAGTAAAATAGGATTAGACTGGAAAGACCGGAGGTTAATAGCTGAACTATACATAAAACAGACCGCCATAATAAAGGCAAAAGTAGGAAAAACTAAAAAATGTGTGATTGGCAGGGGTGTAAGACAAGGACGCTGTCTGTCACCAACGCTCTTCAATATTTTTGCGGAAGAAATGATAAAACAAGCATTTGATGAAGAGATAAGAAGAATTACTATTGGTGGAAAAACAATACAAAGTATTAGATTTGCAGATGACCAAGCAATATTAGCTAATACTGAAGATGAACTACAGCATCTAATGCAAAAGTTTGAAAGTGTATGCATAAAATATGGTATGAAATTCAACACAAAGAAAACAAAACGATGAGTCTTTAGGATACCTGGAAACGTTGAGGTGATGATGAATGGAAATAATGTAGAGCAAGTGAGACTATACAAATATCTTGGAAGTATAATCCAAGAAAATGGAAAATGTGACATGGAAATAAAAGAAAAAATTAATAAAGTAAAATATATGCATTTTACAACAAGAAAAATTTGTTTAGTAATAAAATGAATACACATTTAAAGAAAATGCTTATTAAGTGCTATATTTGGAGTACAACTTTATATGTGGCAGAAACGTGAACAATCGGGAAGAAAGGAGCTAAAATATTGGAGGCATTTGAAATGTGATTATGGAAAAGAATGGAAAAAATAAAGTGGATTGAAAAAATTACCAATAAAGAAGTGTTGCAAAAAGTTGAGGAAGAAAGGAATTTTCTAAAGACCATAACAAAAAGAAAATATAACTGGATAGGACATGTGTTAAGATGATACAGTTTATTGAAAAGAATGATAGAAGGGAAAATTGAAGGAAAGCAACCAAGAGGAAGGAGACTATAATGATGCTTGATGATACCATTGCCACAGGAAGCTATCAAGTATTGAAGGAGGAAACAAGGGACAGAGAAAACTGGAAGAAGAGAACTTGTTGAGTTACCGTTGGACCTGTCAAAAGACATAACACTAATGATGATGATGGATAAAAAACGAAACTGTACCTGAAGTATAGAAACCGCAAACCGAGATGTTTCAAGTTGTGCAACTTTTCATTCTTGATCGGTTCTGATCTAGTGTTAAATCTAAAATATTTTGCGCTAGAAGCAGAACAGACACAACACATTACTGAAATTTTGATCATCAAAGTATTATTCATCAGCGTTGTGATTTTATGAATCCTCTTCCACTACACACCCCGGCCACTGAATTAGAAACCATCATGCAAATGTGCATGAACGTCACTTAAAGCAGTGTATATGAAAAACCAGCTTATAGTCCATCCTAGGACGGTTGCCTGATATAGCACTTTTTTGCTTACCTTAACTTTGAAATACAATAGCTCTTGAAGTATCGCAAGAATCGAAAAACGGTAAATTTGAGTTGTTATGGTAGTCGTTAAACCTCTAATAAAATAAACATACACACTGTTACTGATGTTCCAACAAGTTTCTTGTCTTCTGGGTCTTTTTCTGTCGCTTGGAATCCAGCCTAGAATTTCGGTTGGCCATCGATGGTCCGTTCTTCTGGCAACATGTCCACCCCATTGCGATTTCAGGGAGTTGACTCTGTTCATGATGTCTTCCACTCTTGTCATTTTTTTATCCATGAGTTCCTCTTCTTGTCGTAAGCAGAATATATGAAATACCAGCTTAAAACATCCGTCTAGGACGGTTGTTTTTAAGGTTTAAATAAATATTAATGTATAGGGGATGTTTTCCCTTCATAAGAAGGTCAAATTTGTAATTGGAGCAGATTGAAAGCAAATCAAATAGAAGCATGCTCATTTGTAAGGAAATATAGTAAAAATGTATGTAGCAAGAACTCATTTATGTTGGTCCACCTTTCTGTGTAATCTCACGCATAGAAACGCATTCTACAAGGTGCCGAACAACCTCCATGTGTAACTTGACCCATGTCTGCTGCAGCAGCTCCGTCAGTTCACTAGTAGTTTTCACACCCCGTTCTAGGATATCCCACTAATGTCCAATTGGGTTATTGTCACGGGAGTTTGAAGGCTAACACAATGTCACGAGTTCGTTGTCGTGTACATCCAATAACTCAGTAGTTATACGAGCCAGATGCCACGGTGCATTGTGCTGTTGAAAGATGGCATTGTGGTTCGGGTAAACCTTTTACAGATATGAATGGAGATGGTCGGCTAACAGTTCCGTGTAGCTTCCACCATTCAATGTTTGTAGGATGATAACCAACGTACCTAGGGTTTATCAGGAAAAAGCTCCCCAGACCAGAACACCACCTCCATCGATCGGCCTAGAGACAGGGCTTCATGCTGTTTATGCCATATACGAACCCGACAATCAGCATAGGAAAAGGGACTCATTACTCCAGATGATCTTATTCCATCTATCGAGGGTACATTGCCGACGTTCCGTGGCCCTTGCCAGGCGTTGTTTGCGATGACTGGACGCAATCATTGGTACCCTCGTTGGTCTCAGTCTCTGGAACCCCAGGTAAATGGGGCAATAGGTCGAACTGCACCGCTGTTCTGCTGTTGGGTGAGCGTAGCACGTCGTTGCTAAGATACCAGTCGTGACCCCTGATGCTCACCTCTAGGATCAATCGTGTGTGGCTGACCAATGTTGGTTTTTCTGCTGGATGTATGCACATGATTAATCCAGCCTTGGTACATTCTTGATGCAGTGGTACGGGAGTATCCAGCAAGTGCGGCTGTTTCCGAAATGCTGTCACTTACCCTCCTTGCCCCAACTATGTGCAGTAGTCGCACGTGACGCTGATATCACTTGGTACTTCGTTATAGCTCCGTATATGTAATACGGGGCGGAGTTGAGTGGTCCTAATGCAAAGTTAACTCAGTGTACATAACAATTGGACTTGAAACATTTCATTAGTTCACTATAGTAGTAGCAATTAAAATAATATAAGCACTTACATGAGTGCTAGTAGCAACGAAATCTGAAGAAATAATTCTTTTTTAATGTGCTCCCTTGGAATGGGTAGCGGATAAGGTCACTTGCTGATCTCACTTGTTGAACATTTGATGTGCTACTTCCCCATTGCTTTTCTGTCAACTTCTTTCCACTAACACTCTATGCTGTGGCAGTTTTGTTCCGTATGACACCATTTCTATTCCTCCATTCCAGGGCAGTCTCAACAGATTTTCTTTTCTTCTCGTTAAATACTGAATTGCATCAAATTTTTCTACTTCGCGTGTTAAAAGCGATTACCCTAGCTTTTTCTCACCTTCGTTAAATCCGGGAACTCCATTAATTTTTGTTCGTTAAAAAGGATCAAATTGGCTTTAAAATGACAAGATACCCAATAAAAGTGCCTTTTTTGTTAGTTAAATCTGAGATCTTGCTAAATACGGACTCCTCATAAGCGGGTGGGTCTGTAAATGTGCGTGAGAATGTTAGACGTTACGACTACTGACAATGCTTTTGTACTTCGGAGGTCATGTGTAGATAATACTCTGCAGATTTTACAGAACAAGTTAACATTTGGCTGTGCGGGGACGTGTGCGTTTAAGTAATTATCTGTAAATTTCCAAGATGGATTACAGCGTTTCGTGTTTGCATTAGCGTTGGTGACTTTCCACGGCAGATGTAAAAGTTTCTGTGCATGAATTTGCATCCGTGTAGATTTTACAAGACAAATTAAAGTGCATTGAGGTTTTCCGAGACGGGTTTAAATTCCATTGCACGTTGAATTGTACTTTATTGAACCTCTTCCTCTGGCGGCAACAGCGAGCAGCCATAGTCATTTGCTTAAAACTGTTAGGTGGTCATAATAAAGTGGCCACTCAGTGTATAGCACTGAAGATGTCAAGTGATAAAGAAGACGCTATATACATTAAAAAACATGCAAATACTGCAGGCAATGAAAGAAGCATGGAACGGTGCATGGCATGCTTGGTGTAACCAGGAGAAATAAGAAAAGGAACTCGTGGATCAGTAAAACAAAAAGAGTGGAAGACGTTGTGATCAGAGTAAAGTCCGTGAAATGGCAATGAGCTGGACATATTACCAGAAGGACGGACCACCGATGGACAACCGAACTTTTAGATTGGATTCCAAGGGATAGGAAAAAACCCGAAAGAAGACCACATGGGAGTATTTATATATATATATATATGTATATATATAATACCCAAGAGCAGAGTCAAAGACAAAATTTTACCTAAGAATTTAAAACTAAATTTGCTAAAAAACCTGAAGATCATGACGCGTTAGTACCAGATAAAAATGTTTTTGCATGTCTCTTCCTAATATATATATACACACAATAAAACAAAAAAAAAATTATAAAAAAATTATTACACAAAAGAAATTAGACAAAAAGCCTAAAAACCATAAAGGCATTGTTAAAAAAATAATTGCTCTGCATAAAAGGATTAAGCTTAATGTGTCCAACTTAAACTTTCCTTTTATTTATGCTATCCCAAAGTTTCATAAGGAACCTGTTTCCTTCCGTTTCGTTACTAGTGGACGCAACTGTTATAATAGTAAAGCGGGTGGGCTGCTTCAGAGATACTTGTCCGTGGCGCTTCGCAAGCTGGGTTCGACTTGGATTATTGGGAGCAATAACAGAGTCTTGGAGACACTTGGCTCGGTGACTGTTACATCTGTGGATACTTACGATTTCAAAAACCTCTTCACTTCAATTTCATTGAAAGGTTTGTGGCAGGTAGCCTTAAACATGCATACGAAGTTCGAGCCCGGGACTACAGAACAGTATTGGCACTTCCTACTGGATTTCTGTATCAATAACAATTTCGTTACCGTAGGCGATGGGCTATACCTCCAAACTCGTGGTATCCCCGATGGGCAGTAACTTTTCTAGCAGTTTGGCTAATCTCTATCTACATTTTTTCGAGGATAGATATGTTGCCAATCATCCTTTACCTGGGATTGCTCTAAGATATGTTGATGACATCATTGTCATTAACATTCAGGACTTTTGCGTTGCTCCGCTGACTTGTATATTGACGACCTTACCCTAGAAAAAACCAACAGATCGTCTACTTGTGTTTGTTACCTCGATTTAGATTTTAGAGGTTCAAGTGGACGAGGAGGGAAGAGGTGTGGTGAACTTATTTGATAAAAGAAACTCTTTTGAGTTTGATATCATTCACTACACTCACTGGTCCTCCAACATTTCAAAAGTTATACATCGCAATCTACTCATCTCTCAGTTTCATAGAATAGCTAAAATTTGCTCTACACAGTTCTTACTTGTAAAAAATCTGAAAGCTCTTCTTTCTAAACTACAATCTAACAATTTTCCTAAAAATATCTTAAGACATCATTTTAAACATTTAATTTTGAAGTATAATTCGGTTTCCAAGAGTTTCAAATTGCAAAGAGTTTCTAATAGTTGAAGATCCTATCTGCATACACAGTTTTACATCTTGTCAATTCACACATTTTTTGGCTTACCAGGTAGTTGATTAACCGTGACCAAGTTTTATATCAGTGTATATATTTGGGTTCTTGTGGGTTCTCTGTTCAGTTTTGTTTGATGTCGTGTCATAGTGGTTTTGTTCTGCCGGTAAGCTTTTAATTAATTTTTTTCAGTTGTATAAATTTGATTCTTGGAATTCTATTGCTTATTAGAATTTGGTTTGGTGGCCTAGGGTGCATGACCAACCGACAATATGGCTTGCCTTGTCGCTTGTTGGTACTAGAAAGGCCACTTCCACAGGTTGATGATCCCCTGATGACGGCAACCTGTTTTTAGTTTTCACTTGTTTTGAAGTTCCTTTTTTTTTAATTTTGAATTTTTGTTCTGTAATGTTTTCATTCTATATATATATATATCATCATCATCATTGTCAACCATTATCAATCCACTGCTGGACGAAGGTCTCCCCAAGTTTCCTCCACAACGCTCTGTCTTGTGCCAGTCTCCTCCATGTCACTCCTGCATACTTTCGAATTTCATCCACCCATCTTCCATGTGGTCTTCTTCTGGGTCTTTTCCTGTCCCTTGGAATCCAATCTAAAATTTCGGCTGTCCATCGATGGTCTGTTCTTCTGGCAGTATGTCCAGCCCATTGCCATTTCAGGGATTTAACTCTGATCATGATGTCTTCCACTCTTGTCATTTTTCGGATCCACGTGTTCCTCTTCTTATCTCTCCTGGTTACACCAAGCATGCACCTCTCCAAGCTGCTTTGAGTTGTCTGCAGCCTTTGTATGTCTCTTTTAGCTAAGGTCCACGTCTCTGCACCATACGTAAGCACTGGAAGGATGCATTGATCAAACACTTTTCTTTTAAGACATAATGGCATATTGCTCTTGAAAATTATGCTGTTTCTTCCAAAAGCTCTCCAGGCAAGTTTTGTACGCCGATTAATTTCTTCACCAATGTGATCCTCACTTGATATCTGCTGTCCAAGATAAACGTACGTGTCTGTTATCTCCAGCTTTTCTCCATCAATCGATAAATCTTCATTTCTTGTAAAAGCATTGTACATCACTTTTGTCTTCTGAAAGTTCATTTTTAATCCCACTTCTTTACTCTTGTCAGCAAGTTCCTGGATCATACTCTGCAGCTCTGATGGGGTAGTTGCAAAAATGACTATGTCATCAGCAAAACGAAGGTGGCTTAGATAATCTCCATTAATCTTTATCCCCTTGTTTTCCCAGCTCAGTGATTGAAAGACATTTTCCAATGTGGCATTAAAGAGCTTCGGAGATATGGTGTCACCTTGTCTCACTCCTTTTCCAATTTTTATGTGTGTTGTATTTTCAAACAGCCGAATCTTTGCACTTGCATTTTCATAGATGTTATTAATAATATTAATGTATGCATCTTTAATACCGCAGGATTTCAGAGCCATTGCAACTGCTGATTGTTTCACCGAATCAAAGGCTTTTTCATAATCGATAAAAGCCATGCACAATGGAAGCTCATATTCCCTCGCTCTTTCAATTAGTTCTCTCAGTACGTGGATATGATCTATTGTGCTGTAGTCACTCCTGAATCCAGCTTGTTCTCTCGGTTGAGCCATGTCCAGTGTCACCTTCAAGCGGTGTGAAAGAACTTTAGTGAAGATTTTATAAACCACTGATAGGAGGCTGATAGGTCTGTAGTTCCTGAGATCCTCAATGTCACCTTTTTTATGTAGCAAGATCATTGTAGCTTTGTTCCAATCCTCAGGAATTTTCCCTTCATTAAGGCATCGAGTGAAAATTTGGGCGAGTACTGTTTCGATTTCTCCACTTGCTTCTTGTATGATGTCTACAGTAATTCCATCTTCTCCTGGAGCTTTTCCCCGCTTCATGTTCTTGATTGCATGTGCAACTTCTGATGGAAGGACTGGAAGAACTCTGGTACTGGTACCTTTCATGATGTCTGGAGTACATGTATCATCCCTTTCATATAATTTGGAGTAGAAATCTTTCACTCTTGTCAAAATTTCGCCTCTATTTCTTGTTACAGAACCATCTTCTTTTCTCAGTGCCATAATCTGTTTTTTCCCCTTACTGAGATGTCCCTTTGCTATCTTTAGGCTTTGGTTGTTTTCAATTGCTTTCCTTACTAGTTCACAGTTGAATTTGCTTACGTCTTCAGTGATACTTTTTCGTACTGTCTTGCATAGCTCTATATATTCCACTTTGGAAGTCACATCTTCTTTAGTTGTCCTCATCACTCTTCTTTTTTGCATCAACATTTTGGTTTTTCCTGATAATTTGTTCACATGCAATTTGTTCTTAGACCCAGCTAATTTTGTTGCTGTTTCCATAAGAGCTTTGGTTACTTTTCTGTTAACTTCAGAAATATCCACTTCTTCCGATGTTAGGCCTTCTAAAGCAGAGAATCTGTTCTTCAGTTCCAATTTGAAGGTATTATGGTGTTTTTTAAGGTTGGTTATGTCAATACATTTTGTTTGTCTTATGAGCTTGCCACGTTCCAGTTTAGTGTTGAGGTGCATCTTACATCTCACCAATCTATGGTCACTGCCTGTGTTGAACTTGTTTAGCACACTGCAGTCTTCTATGACGAATTTTTTGTTACACATAATAAAATCAATTTCACTTGTCGTCCCATTTGGATGTCTCCATGTCCATTTCCTGTGTGGCTTTTTCTTGAAAAAGGAGTTCAAGATGAAAAACCCTTCTGCCTCTGCAAACTCTATTAGAGTATTTCCACGCTGGTTTCTGTTGCCGTGACCGAATTTACCTACTGAAGTTTCATTCTGTTGCCGTTGCCCTATTTTTGCATTGAAATCTCCCATAATTATCTTCAAGTGCTGCTTACCTTTATTATTTAGATCACGAATTTCCTCATAAAATTCTTCAATTTCTTCTTCAGCATGACTTGTGGTGGGTGCTCTTAAGTATATATATATATATATATATATATATATATACTTAAGAGCAAAACTGAAGACTAAGGAAAAACTTTAGAATTTAAAACGAAAGTTGCAAAAAAACATATATATATATATATATATATATATATATATATATTTAAATCCGCAAACCGTGCGATTAACGTGAAACTCTGTGAATAGCTACGAGGAGGGCAGACATGCGAAATAGTTAAAGTCCCGTGCGATTACACATGCCCGCGTCCAAGACCGGGTCTGCAATCACAATCCTTTGGTCTTATAAGGCGCCACGCAGGGGACTCCACATTCGTGCCGAAATGCACGGGATTTTAACTATTTGAGATCCCTGAGCGCTAGACTTGCATGGTGTGTGTACGGACAATTGACGGAGTTTGAACCAGGACATATCATCGGGATGCGAGAGGCAGGGTAGCCGGCGCGCCGTGCGGACAGTACGGTGCGATCGTTTTGCGAGCAATAGACACGGGAAAGCACCCAGACACGGCGGACTGGCTCTGGACGACCCAGACACACCACCTGCAAAAAGGACCGTGTGATCGTGAGAGTGGCACACACAGATGTAACGACGTCCTTGTCCAGTATCCAGAGACATGTGGTGGCTGTACAAGAGACTCCTGTGTCCGCCGGAACCATTTCCAAACGCCTGGCAGAGGCGAATCTGCATCCTCGACGGCTCTTACGTTTCCTGCCATTAACACCTGACCATCGTCGTCGTCGATTGCAGTGGTGTCAGCAGCGAGCAACGTAGAATGCTACAGACTGGCGACGTATAGTGTTCAGCGACGAATCCCACTTCTGTATGGGAACGGGCGACCACCGTGTCAGAGTGTGGAGAACCGCAGGCGAGCTCTACAATCTCAACCTCACTGTACAGCGGCACACGTTCCGAACTGCGGGCATGATGGTCTGGGGAGCCATCGCGTATGACAGCCGGACTTCCGTCGCAGTGATCAGTTAGAATTTGAAAGGTTAGGGCTACATACAGGAGATCCTGTGGCCCCATGTGCTGCCTTTCCTGGCGGTACGGCCCGGGGATCTTTTCCACCAAGATAACGCCTGTCCGCACACGGTTTGGGTTTCCCAGTACTGTCTACGTTCTGTTTTGACTTTTCCGTGGCTTTCCAGATCGCCTAATCTCTCGCCGATCGAGCACGTGTGGGACCAAATGAGAAGCTAGCTTTCTCCATGTCCCAGTTTTTGTGATTTATAGCATCAGTTGAAAGAAGTGTGGGCCAATCTGTCCTAGGATTACATACGGCGTCTCTTTGACTCCATGCCGGAATGTATCACCGCATGTATCCGAGCACGAGGTGGTCTGACGCGGTACTAACGCTGACCGGAATGTGTGCCGTATGTCCGCGGGAAATCGTCCTGCAACTGTGATATTGTAATCACTTCTGTCCTTGGTATGTACCATCTCACTACTAAAATCTCATTTCAATCCGACGCCTCCTTCTTTGTGCGCGGATGTTCGTGACAATGAGTGTATATAATTTTGATCTTGAAATGACACTATATGCACACACACACACACACACACACACACACACACACACACACACACACACACACACACGAATTCGTGATAATATCTTTGAAACTCTTAAAATTTGAAATAAGTTTTAAAGGAAAAGTGATTATGATCTTGACGTGATGTTGCAATTTCGCTGAAAAAAACACACGGCTTTGTAAAAATTGAAACTGCTCATTTAATGATGAGCAGTTTCAATTTTTACAAAATATTATTATATATTTTAGCATTGTAGATTGACCGATAGGAAAGTACAACAAAGTCTTACATAAGATATCGCTTTCAGCGTAATAATAATATAATAATTATAACAATAATAATTATACAGATAAAAGTTATTACAATACTGATTATTAAAGCATTAATAATGACGATAAAAGTAATAATGAGGATGTGCATAAAAGCAAAAATGAATAATAATGATGATGATGCGATAGAAGCGATAACGATAACAATTATGAAAAAAAATCAATAATTATCAGGTCATTTCTGGAAACAAATTAAAAAAAAAGTCCCTGTTAAACAAGGAATTCTGGCCCATGTGGTAATAAGGTCTTGCTTGTGACATGAAACTTAATATCACTTTACTGTAGATTTTTCAACACGAAAACTACCATTGTGTACGTAATTGTATTAATTAATTTATATGGATCTAAATGTAGTTCTGCATTCACAGGAAAATCTTTCAAATACGTGGTGACAATGTAAATAGACGAAGTCATCGCTCTTTCCACGTTTTCTTTAATTAACAGACAGCAACCTAAAACTTGTTATCCAGACACCGCTGGGATTGTACCTGAGATAACTAGCCGAGTGGACGTTCGCCGTACGGTTCAGTGGGTAACAATCCACGGCGCTATGTGTGTTTATCTGAACTTTATCTGCCTCTGAAATAGAATTTTTCAGAGGCAGAAGAAGTTTGGCATGGTGATTACAGCTGTATATTTAAAAATTTATCCGTAGGTTTTGATATATTATATTTATAAGTTTTGCTAGCTTCCTGTTTATTTTCAAGATCATTTTAAAATCTATTCACTCTGTATGGAGTAATAAAACATCTTTGTATGGTAGTTGTACGATCAGGTAATTATATGTACATTTTTGACAGTAAAATGACTCTATGCTTGGAATTGTAAAATTAAACCACAATCCATAGATGATTTTCTATGACGGATTAAGATGTCTTTGTGCACGAAAACATACTTTTAATTAATACCAAGACGAATAACGGTGTGTATCGCATGTTGTATGCAGGTACTTTCATTTAATGATTTCCAGATTTTCCAAGCAAAAATCTGTTCTGTAGATTTCAAATCGATGTTTTTCTTTAGCAGTATTTTCATTTATGAGATCTTATGCGTCAAATGAAAAAGCGGAACTGAGATTATTGTTAAAGGACTTTGTCGTGTTTTCAAAATCCCCCTACCCTCTTTTTTCCTCCCTTCTTTCTGTCTGTTTAAAAGAAAAGAACACTAAAATTTGAGCTAGAAGTCCGTTACCGTGAAGCTTAATTAAAATCCCTTCAACTATAGGAAAAAGAAAGAAAAAGATTCCAGTGAGCGAGCCTTGCAATGCAGTGGAAATGATCGCCTTAAGCCAACTCTGCAACGATGTTGTCTTGCATACGTACGAAAGTGTGCTTGAGCAAAATGGAAACGCTCCTTTATTTGCCATCGTAAGTCACAGTCAGCAGAGTTTAATACCCACAGAACGCCGAAGACAAACATTTTACAAGGCATTTCCATTTCCCTTATGCTGGTTGAACCATCAGCGATTGCATCGCTCTTTCGCTCTCCCTCTCCATCCCCTCCTACGCCTAAGTTTCTTAAAATCGCTGCGATTTTCCATATCCGTTGTTTAAGTAAACATAAGTGCATTCGCGGATATATATATTCAATCCCCTTTCAATTTTCAAATCAAATATTAAAATTGTGTGCCGTGCAGATTTATGTGCTTCCTCTAGTGCATATGTGTTTAATACTGAAACTGATGTAATTAGCGTTTACATAAAGATCGCATAAATTAATTGGGAATTAATAGCACACTCTGTAGCTGACTTATTTTGTACTGAAGATATCCGATGCATCGTACAAAATTATGCTGCTGTACTCTGCGTATTTACTGACCTAATTTAATGGTCTTGTGCAAACAAACGCGCGATTGTTATACGCTTTTACTCTGTCGCCAACCACTGCATTTCCTCAAGCAAATATTTACGGATTTTCAGGTTGAGAAAAATTTGGAAAATTTAAGTTTTATATCTATTCGGTAATTAACTGGTTATTTGCAAAAAGAAATTCAAAAATATTTCAGGAAGCAAACTTCGTTAGAAAAATTCCTCATTTGAAAGGCTCCACAAAATCAGCAGAAAAGATTAGTTCCAGTTAGTTGGACCCGAGTATCCCAGGTACGATATGGGTGGCTGGTTCTGTTTCTATCTCTTCCCTGGAGTTAGTTGGCGTAAAAAAATAAGTGAATGTTTTAGTAGTACACTTCGGAAAAGCGGAATATAAATTTTGCATCAGAAATCCAAAACCGCATTCACGTACAGTTAGTTCACTTAATTTCAGTAGTAAAATAAAGCGGCCTCGAGATTGCATATATTTTTTAAAGAATAGAAAGATAGGCCAAAGCGTAACATCGGAGCTTAATTGTTCTACAGTTTGGGATATATGCCACAAGTGGAAGAATATATGAGCTGAGGATGGTTTTAATGTGTTTGCATGATATGAGAGAATAAGTGAGCAACGAAGTGCAGGCGGGATACAGCAACTGGTGGAAAATATTAGGTATTCTGTGTGTCCTGAGTGTGAAACTAAAAACCAAAGATTTTTCATCCATCATGTTTGGACGTAGTAACAAATCAAAGTGTGACATATACCGTATTCTTCCTTGTAATAGACGCCCCCATGTATAAGACGACCCCTACTTTTTCGAACCAAAAATTAAGAAATCAATATTTTTATTACAAAAAATTACACATTTGATACTTTTTAGAAATTAGGTAATATCATTGAAGTACATTTAAAAATTACGTAATATCACAGACAAAAATCTTTGGTAACACATAAAAAAAAGAAGTTTGGAAATTTATATTATTTAGAAATCAGGTAATATTTTAAAGTAACAAACTATGAAATTATGTATCACTTTCTTCAGCACTATTAGTTCGAGACATATAACTTTTTTCAACTCCAACTGCATCACTGCTGTCGTCCGAGTTACTGTCTATATACACTGATGTCTAAAATTAAGGTCACAAACACATTTTTTTACAATAATCCAAAATAGCAACCAGTAAAATGTTTAAAATTGCTGTCATATGTACTTTGGGGAACGATGAATCTAATTTAAGGGCCGCGGGTTACCTAGTGGGCAACGTTCGTGACTGACATGGAGAAGACCTCAGGTTCGATCCCAGCAGTATTCCTTTTCCTTGTGAACTCATATTTTTAATTGGACTGTGAATGTGGTTTTGAGTATTATTGAAACGCTTTTATGGCTTAACTTTCTATGTTTGAGCCATTATGTTTCAGCTTTTGGTTTCTACCGTTTTCTGAGTACTCGACGAAGCTTTGAAAACATATTTATGTAAGTTTCTTAAACTGTACTCTTAATAAATGTTCTTTAAAACTACCCCTAAATGTCCTTTTCTTTGGTTACTGCTCTTAGGATAAAGTATTCTAAAATGCTCAAAAGGTTTCCATTGATTTGAGCATTACCTCCAGAATTCCAGCTGGAAAACAAATCGTTCTAAAATTCAAATAATTATGTACGTTTCTTAGTTTTCGTGACGCTTCTCTGTTTCTATCGTAACATTTTAGAAAATAGGCGTTGAATGAGACATTTTGTTAGGTACATTGTCGTACTATGTCAGAGAAAGGAATACTCCCTGGTAATGTGATTATTTAAACAACAGTTGTATGTAAGGATTGTGTTAAGAAATGCTCAACGAGACAAATCCAGGTAATATATGCATATTTATTGTCACTTGTTTCCTCATATTTGTAGACTGCTGGAGCTTAAACATACGTAAATTATTTTTCTATTTTCCCAGAGAGAACGCTAAGGATACTAAATCAAATTTAGAAGTAGATCTTCCTTCCGTAAATTTAATTTTAGTAGAAGAAAGCAGCGAAATCATTATCTGTATGAGTAGGATTCGTGCGAAAGCGAGAATCAACATTAACTTTATCCAAAATTGGGGTGTACTATCCTTTAGAAACTGGTTACAAAAATTGAGCTACATGCTTTTTCCAATATGGTAAACAACTTATTCTGCATTTCGATGTTCTGTATATGTAAATTGCATCAAGTTCAGCTCATCACCATTTCAGTACTTTTTGCTGAACTGTTATAAAATTGTCAGTCAGTATATGAAACAGCAGTAGCAAGGCTGGTCTAAAAAATGTAAAAAATGTTGGATAACAGAAATTTGAATTATGTTGGCAAATTTTGTACAGATTTACGATGCTAATTGCAAATACATTTTTAGTTTTACCCTGTAATATAAGGTTTTTTCATAAAAATCATGTAGAAGTTTAAGAAGAGTATGCGTAATATAGATGATCAAGTAGGGAAAATGTAGGAAAATATCATTTTAATTATTGAAGGTACATTCATTGCATTTAAAACATCTTTATATATTATTTTTATTACATCTTATGTGTTTAAGACGCGTCATTGTGAAATCTCTGCCTTTTCACTTCAAAACTGTGGTCGTTCCACTTCTCTGTGTGTGTTTCTTCTGGCATCTCTCACGGCAACATTCAGCAGTAGTTACTCATCATTTTTTAGTGTACACTTGTACATTCCAAAGGCAAATGGCAACCTTATGTGTAGCAACAGCATCCTTATGTTGTAGCCCATGATTTGTCATCACTGTGATTTTTTGGTTCTCTTTCGCTCACTGGCGCACCGAAACGAAAGGAAATTTTCTTACTTTTCTTCCACTGCCTCAGTTCTTTAACACACACAGCACAGACCTTACGTAGAGTCCATGATTTGTTCTGGTCCCGAAGTTTCACTCCAAAGAATGCATTGCAAGATATATTTTGTCTTCTGCCTCAGTTTTTCGACACAAACAAACAACACATACTTTATGCATGTAGAGCCTAGGGTTTGTCGTGGTCCCCAAGTTTCAATCCAAAGTATACATAGTAAGATTTCCTATATTTTGTCCACTGCCTTAGTTCTTCAACACAAACAGCATATACTTTATGTGGAGCCCATGATTTGTCCTGCTTCTTAAGTTTCACTCCCAGGTAAGATTTCTCACCTGTATCAGTTCTACACAAACAGCATAGACCTTATGGTGATTTCAGCTGGTGCCCTAGTTTCAATTCAAGGTATGCATGGTAAGATTTCTTACCCTAAATCTACTGCTTCAATTCTTCAAAACACGCAACAACAACCTTATGTGTAGCCCATGATTTGTACTGGTCTTCTAGTTTCACCCCAGAGTACATATAGTAAGCTTTTTTACCAACTCTGTAATGTTTCTCAGTTGTTTTTGAATGACAAACTCCCTACTGATAAAAAGGAAACTGTCCAAACATTTAAAACACTCTAGTGAAGCCATTGTTACAAAAACTAGCATTACTACATTACGACCAAACACAAATACAATGGACAAATGATCAATGCATAGGCACAACACCAACCGTCAACTCTCAGCCTTATAGACAGATGGAGATAAGGTCAAGTGCATATTAAGACATGTTTGAGCCAATTTTCTACATGTTTCACTGCTCTGTGTTGCCAGCTTTCTCTTCCTTAATTCGCCCTTTCCAAGGGTTGCCAGATTCACGTTCAGACTTGTCACCGAACAACTTTGAGTGGCAACATTATTTTATAGGTTATCGATCAGAGTCAATAGCTTATAGAGCCTTTAGGTTTTGCTTAACCCGATTATTTAAAGGCTGTTTTGTGTGGAGAAATGAACATTATAGACAAATGTACGCACCATTTTTATAATCAGCACACTGAAATTTATGAAAAACATGCAAAAAATAATAAAAAATAAAGCTCTCGAAGATCTGTGTAATTGTAATAGCGATAAGTGGAAGAAGAAAGTTTCATGCGATTCAGTTTTTTCCAAGAGTCTTAAGCATATTTTTTTTCGGAAATGTTTATAGGTAACAACAAGATGACACCAAAAATCCACTCGTTAGTTAGCGATGGCGAATGTACATTGTAAAAGTAAATGTATCTGTTAAGTAGAGCATGGGAAGAAAATTATTCTTTCGACTTTCGCTGTTTTCGTTTAAAGTAGAATAGTAACATTAGCGTCCAGGTTGTTCAAAATGTGGCATCTTCGTTTCATGCTATACATTTCACACATTTCGTAGGTACGTAATGTTTAAATTGGCCCTTGTTCGAGTGAAAACGTAGAATGAATACTTACAAGATATTACAGGAGATTTATGCAACTAATCATAAAAACGATTGGAGGTAGCCTTTGTAGCTACTGAGGTTAGGAAAGTGAAACAATGCCGTTAGCAACTCTAGCGGCCTAGTGGTTATAGGCATTAGTTTCTGCCTAGTTGTCGGACATTAGTGGTGTGTTTGCCCTACGGCGCTAACTTCTCCTTCCGTGGGACTAGTGGACGTTAATCTGAGACGGAAGACTGATCATAGTTGTGGCACTCTGGAAGTACAAGGTAATTACACACTGTTGTAACGTCACACTACACGTCCGATCCAGGCAATTTCTTTTTCAAAGA
This sequence comes from Macrothele yani, assembly GCA_039090855.1. Taxonomy (NCBI): domain Eukaryota; kingdom Metazoa; phylum Arthropoda; class Arachnida; order Araneae; family Macrothelidae; genus Macrothele; species Macrothele yani. Next base: position 23,787,568 of record CM077006.1, on the reverse strand, counting down.
AAGAAAGATTACTTTTAATTGTTTTAAATTAGCTCGATTACCCTTTCTTTGGAATTAAAGTAGATCAGAAAGATAAAATTAACTTTTATTCTTTTCTAATATCTTTTTACTCAAAATGGAGCATATGAAAGTTAGACTAAAACATTTTACGGGTCTGGTTCACTTCGTCACAACTCATTTCGTCAACACTTATACATGTATGCAAACAGTCGATTCCTAAAAAACCGAAAAAAAGTTCAGAACCACCAAATTTGGTATACTATCTCATGGTATTTTCTTATACCGTACACGGTTTTTGGAAGGGGCCAGATCCCTTTTAAAAAAAAAGGGGCCAGATCCCTTCCCTCACAAAATGTTCGTAAAATCTACAGTTTTCAATTTAGGACCACCAAATTTGGTATACTATCTCATGGTACTCTAACTTAGACCGCATATAAGGTATTGGAGTGCAGAATTGTGTTGCGGTTCGTAAGTAAAAAATGGAAAATTTTGAGAAAATTGTGTATGGGGCTCCCTTTACCCCGGGCCCCAACCCCTTCCAAAAACTGTGTACTGTCTGAGTTAGAGTTCCATGAGAGAGTATACCGAATTTGGTGGTTCTAAATTGAAAACTGCAGATTTTACGAAAATTTTGTATGGGTCCCACTTGACCCCGGGCCTCGATCCTTTACAAAACCCATGTACGGTTTAAGAGAGTTCCATGAGATAGTCTACCAAATTTGGTGGTTCTAAATTGAAAACTGTAAATTTTACGAAAATTTTGTGTGGGTCCCTCTTGACCCCGGGCCCTGACCCCTTCCGTCTACGGTCTAAGTTGGTGTAAGAGTACTATGAGATAGTATACCAAATTTGGTGGTTCTGAATTTTTTTTTTGTTTTTTTAGGAATCCACTGTTTGCATATATCGTGTAGATGAAATGAGTTGTCTACAAAATGAACGAGACCGCATTTTACAATAACCGTTACTTACTCTGAAAAAGAAATTCTAAAAGAAATTATTTGGATTTGGACAGATAATGGGATGTCACACAAAGAGTGTCATGGCGTTGTACTTCCTTAGGATCATGCTATACTAAATAACCATGATCTGGGAACATATTAATAGGCCCGTTAACGGTAAAAGAATCCTACAATACATAACCACTAATGTTCAACTTCACGCTGAGCAAAGTAGTTTGCTTTTGTGCCATATGAAGCAATTTTTCACAGAGAATCCATTTCAAATGAAAAAGCGTTACTGTGAGTTTACTCGTCATTTCGCGGCTCTTGATGTTGATGGTTGGACGAACAAACTCGTCGTTCCAGATCGGCGGGTTAAAAGAACCGTCTGGAGTACTTCGTCATTCTCTTTCTCGATAGCTATGATGAATACAAGATAGGACTGCCCCATTTCCTTTCGAATTCGTTAGAGAAGTGAATTATTGTTTCGCCTCAAGAGTATTTTCTTGGGGAAAACGACATATTTATCACACAAAAAAGCAAGTTTTCTTACATTATAGATAGCGCACATTTCATCCTCTGCCTCCAATATTCTGATGGAAAACGGGCACTCTAATCGGATAATATGTTATTTCAGCGGCATAAGAAGTAGAAGAAGCCGTAAATGGACTGCTATCAGCAGAATGGAGGTGGTAGCTCTCGTTAACGGAAAGTAACTCCAAAATCAGAATGAAAGGATAGCTGTTCTATCGGTGGGAAGAGCAGCTGCCTTCTCTCAGGCTTTGTCGGTGAAATTTTCGTGCTCCAAAAAATTTAGGGGTGATGGGTTAGTGGGAGATTCGCAGCCGCCCAGTTCTTCGGGAGAAAGCTTGAAAGAATGTAGGGGGAAAAATGGAAAGCAAATACCTTACACGCAAACTTTGAGGCGGAGAATTATCTGTTCCTATTTCTCTCTACGACCGTAGTTTTTGGCATCATAAAATACGCGAAGTACCTAATCTTTGTAAATAGCTGTGTAACAAACTGTTGGAGAATTTCTCCTCCATGTTCATATATTAGGTAAAGGAAATAACTAAATGCATCTTTTTGCGTCGCGATGTTTTACTTCCCTAGTTTTTTGTGAAAATAAAATTAGTTCCAGCTCCTAGTTTAATTACTCACTAAAAGAGATGGTATTGTAATTTAGAATCGTGAAAGAAAGAGCATGAATTTAATTCATCGCATTTTGTTTTCTAAAACAAAATGGTTACATGTATATAAAGTTGTTTCTTCGGGTGAGTCGTGGTTATTGCTGAAAAAGAGAAACAAAGGAGTGTGCAACTTTTTTTTTTACATACTTCTGCGTCCTAACCATCTGCAGGTTCCTTTTTTGTTCCCAGGAACAGAAGTTTTTTTATCGCTATGTTTCGTTTTAAATGTAAATACAAGCTGCCCGGTATTTTGTGTTGCGAAGGTACTGTAGGTTCTTGCTCACATGCTTTCCTCCCTAAAGCATCAACCTTAATGTTTTTTCCGGGAAATAAAACTCTACTTGGAGGTTTAATATAAAGAGATACATCTCTCTTTTTTTTTTTTTTTGAAAGAATCGCATTTATGCAAGTTCTTGGTCTGTTATTGGACATATTGTTGGGAAAACAGGATTAAAATCTCCAGCATCTTTTCCTAAATGAACTCTGAAAAGTTGAGCAATATTTAACTTCAGCGAAAATACGTTTTCAAGAACACAGGGTGACTTGTATAAATGTTTTGTAATGTAGATACAAACTTACGCTCTGCAGCTTTACTCAGGGTTCGACAGACTACGTTTAAGGTAAACTAGTAGCAAATGATTCAATTGAGAATTAACTTCTCATCGCAAGACTTTCTATTCCGCCTGGAAGGACGTAAGCTTCTCACCATAAGTTGCTAAAGTTGCCACAGTAGTAGCTGACCACAAGGAAATTTAGCAAGTTTAACAATTTATAATTAAAAAATAAACTGAATGGGCAAATTATTATGTACACCACCTTTTGCTCTCACAACAGCACCCAGAAGTCTTAGTAAGAACTCCGTGAGGTGTTGAAAATATGGAAGTGGTATTACCGCCCATTAAGCTAGAATACCCTGTCGTACAGCATTCACAGTTGACGGTGGGGGATTGGCGGGCTCGAAAAGATCTTTTCAACCGTTTCACACATGCTCAATAAGGTTGAGGTAGGGTAATCTAGGGGGTCATTCAAGTGTGGTAAACTCACTAGAATGTTCCTGGATTCAGTTGGTCGCCAGTCGGGAAATTTGCGGTGTGGCGTTGTCCTGTTTGAAAGATTGTATCATGGTGCGGAAATAGGACTGTTACAAACGTGTGTAGATGGTCAGCGAGGATGTTCACACACTTTCTGCTGGTGGTGGAGGTCTTGACGAGTGCGAGGTGGTCCAATGAAACACACGTGAACGCAACCCAAACTGTTACAGTGCTTCCATCTGCCTGTATGGCCTGAACTTGGCAATCTGAGTCCATCGCATCTTGTGGTTCAGGCCACACGCGTACCCTTCCGTCGTCGTGATAGAGTTGAAATCATGATTCGTCAGATCACGTGACGTTTTCCCAGTCTTCCACATACCAGTTGTGATAGGCCTTTGCAAACTGTAGCCTAATCTTTCGATGCCTTGCAGTCAACAAGGAAACAGGATGTGGACGTCGACTGCAATAGCCTATTTTTTTCCATGGTAAGTCTTTGTGTAAAAGGTTGGAGACGCGCCCTCAGTAAATTCCGACGTTATCTGCTCCGCAGTTGCCGTGCGGTTCCTTGTAGCAATGCAGGAGTGTTTGTTATGAAATTGGGAGTACATTGCATATTTATGGCCTCTGGTAGGTTGGCAGTTTCTCCGTATTTCAAGTGTTTTTTTTTTTTAGATGTACATGTACGACGGTCTCACGTGTAAATCCCAACAGTTTAGCAGTTGCGTAGTTAAACAACCGTCCTTCCTCGCAGCTACTATCTGACCACGGTAATACTCACGTCGCTGCCTTTACCCATGATTACTTTTCCGTGATTAGTGTCCAATGCGCAGTCACCTGCTCTAATTATTTGCGTCCCACGTGACTGGACGCGATTCTTCTGCTTTGTATATTGTTTTTAGGATGTATATAATAATTTGTATAGTGCGTGTTCCTAATTCCAAATGTCTTACAAAGTTAACACAAAAACTCAGCTTAAAGCAAAAGCCTAACTCTGGGATAGTTCTCTGATAGTTTAACTCCACAATAAGTGCATTGACAATAATTCATTCGACGACGACAAAGCACACGACCACACCCTTTTAATAGAGCAAGGCCCTGTATATATTTACTTTTTCCTGACATAACTGACTGCCAGTGAATTCCTGAAGATGTAAATTTTGGAAGTTCTGAGATGTACAGTTCAGAAATTATACAAGGGAGTGCTGTTAAGTCTTTAGAATTTCATTAAAAGAATGAAGTCTGAGGGATATGGTGTTAATTCATTATTATACATACGAAATGGAAATGTGTTAATTCATTATCTAGGTCCGATCAAAAAGTTTCTTGACTAGGCCGATATACAACAAAGTACTTACGTTTTACAAAGTATAAGTTGTTTCTTATCTCTGTCACTTCATACAAGGGAAATAATTGTAAGAAGTGACCGAGATAAGAAAAACTTAAATTTCAACATGGCATATATTGTGTACCATTGAAAGCAGATTCTTCTACTAATGCAGACTGTTATTACATCGAGTTAACGTTAAGGACAGTTCCGACTCGGTTATCTGAACATGTATACGGTCTAAAAACCTCATCAAGTAATACTGCACTTGCTCGCTGTGTGCACACAAGTTTACACATTCCTCAGTGGAATGCGGTTCGGTGGCGCAGTGGTCTAAGGGATGGCATCTGATCATTCGTCCGAAAGGCGTCCGGGTTCGAATCCCGGTGAGGCATGGATGTTGTGTTTGTCTTACGGCAGTGGCTCTCTCCCTTCCCTGGAATAAGTGACCCTAAAGTAGGGACAGCCGACTGCTTTATAGCCCATTGAGTTGCTCACGGTGGTCGCTAAACCTACAATAAAAAAAAAAAAAAAAAGGGAATGTGGTTCGGATACTGGCTTCACCTAACTCTAAGGCTGCCTCTCTTCTTGGGGAAAGTTTATGTATCTGTTTAAATCAGAAAGTATGTTGTAATGGCGAGTTATCTTCAGATATTCTCACTGCTTGGTTAAATTTATTGAATGATTTACTCCCATATCTTAATCGTATTACAAAGCTACTTTCTATTCCCCCCGACCCCCTTGAACTTCGAACTTTTTAACGTATGCCATTTTGTTGACCTGCGCATGCATCAATCTACGTCATCCGACACATGTATTTAATGACATGTGACATGACTGCCGCGCAGGACGCACATGAGATAAAGGCAGCTGTGAGAGCACATGCCAGTATAGTATAGTGGATAGCACTCGGAACTCCAGAGCCGAGAGTTGTGGGTTCGAATCCCGCCTTTGGCATAAAAGTGATGGAGAAATTTACTTCGTCATATTGGCGCCCGAACTTCAAGGATGACCTAACTATTAGGATTGTCGCAATGGTGTGATGTTCTTTCCGCACCGCGAGACAGGAAAAATGAGAATCTCTTCTTCAGTTCTTCGAAAAAAATAAATCAGTGTGATGTAACATTCCACACACCAAAATTGACTGGGACTTCTCAAATACACATTCTTCATTGGACTACTGCCTACAGCGACATATGGTCCCGGGATATTCTTACCCGAGGGTGTGAAAGACGGAGGAATGTTCTTATGCTGAAGTAGGAAAGCGGAAGGGTGACGGGATATTCTTACCCAAGGGTGTGAGAGACGGAGGAATGTCCTTCTGCTGAAGTAGGAAAGCGGAAGGGTGACGGGATATTATTACCCGCCGGTGTAAAAGACGGATTAATGTTTTTATGCTGAAGTAGTAAAGCGGAAGGGTGGCGGGTTCAAACTTGTTTTCATCCTTGAATGAAAAGGTAAAGGAATGTTCTTAGCCTTAGGTGAGAAAACTGGCGGAATGTTCTCGTCCTAGAGTTCGAAAGATGACGGTAAGTCCTCATTCTTGGGCTGAGAAGGTGGGAGAAACTTCTAACAGTGTTTCTCTTTCTCCGGTGCAAAATATTCGGCGTAATGTCCTCATCCTCAGATGAGAAAGACGGCGGCTTGTTCTCATCTCTGGGTATGAACGCTGGAATGTTCTGATCCCTGGATATGGAAGATAAAGGAATGATCCAATCTTTAGGTATGAAATATGGCGTGTGTTTCCTTCCTTGGATGAAGGAAGGCTGAATGTTCTCACCATTGCATGTGGAAAATGGCAGAATGTCAATACTCTTGTGTAATTGACATCTTCTCATCCTCGTATGTGAAATATAGCGGAATGTTTTAAGCATCGCGTGTGAGATATGAAAAAAAGTGCTCCGAGCTGCACACATTCCTGTGCCTTTGCAGGCTTCTAAAACATTTTAAACCTCTACGTTCGTTAGTTTGTTATGTAATCAACAAACAGACAGATAGGCACGATACTTTTTTATTATGGAATTTTTTAATATGGTTTTCAACCTCAGATGTGAAATATTGGAGAATGTTTTCAATCTAGTATGTGAAATATGGTGGAAGGTTTTCAGCCTCGTATGTGAAGTATGGCGGAATGTCGTCAACCTCGTATATGAAATATGGAGGAATGTCTTTTTCCCCGGTGGAGAAAGATGGCAGAATGTTTTTCTTAACCGGTTAAGAAAGATGATTGAAAGTTATCACTGGATAAGAAAGATGCGGAAATTTCACATCACCCGAAGGAAAAGGTAACGGAAAGTTCTCATCACTGTGTAATAAAGATTTCGGAAAGTCCTCATTTCCAGGTGAGAATGATTGGGGAATATGCTCATCCGTAGGTATGAAAGATGTTGGAAAGTCATCAATCTCTGATGTGAAATATCTATATATTTTTCTTGCCTTCGGGAATGGCGGTATGTTTTCCTTTAAGGTGTGTAAGATGGCGGGATCTGCTCATCCTCAGGAGTGAATGAAGCTAGAACAGGAAATAGTTGCTATCTTTCGTACGTAGTATAATTTCGCTAAATATGATCCTAGCGATTGGAAGATTGGAAGGAATAGTTCAAGTTTTAAGATACATTTAATGTCAGGACTTTTAGTTGCGAAAAATGCGCATGCTTCTGCGACTTGTAAATTTGTGGAATGGGTGGAGAGCAACAAAGATGAAGTTCTCCTAATCTTCTTCTTGTGCAGCATAATGAGTCCTTCAAGTAAGATGAGGTCGGGTGCTTCGAACCTTCCTTTTCCACTTAAGTCTGTTCTGTGTCATCCACTCGTTAAATTCTTTCGCTTTATGTCATTGCATAACAGTCGCTTCATCCTACTTTAAAGTCTCCGCTTTTCTAGTAACTTCATGTTCATAACACCGCTTCCCACGCGCTCTTCATTTCTCATTAAATGCATGTCCGTACCAGCAAATCCCTTGTTTCTTGAGCTGTCTCCGATACCTCTGTTGTTTTAACTGTTGCTTTCACTCTTTCATTCTTAGCTCTATCAATGCCGTTGATACCACAGATAGTTCAGAAACATTTTTAGTTTTCTACATCGAAAATATTACATGTCTCACAGAAGTACATTCGCTTCGACATATGTTAATGCATGATTCCATGACTTGATTTTCGCCAAAAAGGGAATGTTGTAAATGAGATGGGAAAAAATGAATTTTCGTTTAATTTAACAAGTTCTAATATGACAAGAATCAGAATCTCTGTTGTTAAAGTATAGGGGACCGCATAATAAGCACGTGAGTTTTAAACACGCTCTTAAATTACAATTTAAAATCATTGATAACTGCGCTTACAAGCCTTAGACCAATCTTCTGGAAATATTGGTGTTATTCATTCACGCTCTACGTACATGCAGTTTTAAAGTGAAGTTATCCACAAATACTTTACAGGATCTCTTGCCTATCAAGCTGAAGACTTATGGTAAATTATAACGTAAAGACAGTTTCGTTGTATTTGTTGCATTTGTCAAAAAACAAAGTGAAACATTCATTACCGTAGCATTGAGTTCCACACTTTTTTTGTAGTAATCCAAAAGCTTCTTGATCCCGGAGATGGTTTTCGCCTGTCGCTGAAGTAATGTATGCATCTTGTTAACGCTTTTATCGATAACATACCGCCGCTTCTTTAAACACACACAAGAGATGAAAATCCTTTGGTACAACACCTCGGCTGGGAGCTGGAAGTTGAAGAAAATAAAACTTGAGGTTGTGAATTGTCTCCATGCTTACAACCGCTGTACGGTCAGGAGCATTGAAAAAGAACAGCTTTTCACAACAATCCTCTTTTATTGCGAATTGCAAGTTTGAGCTTGTCTTTATTTAAGCATTGCTGAATGTGTTGCACTGTGAACAGTTTTCCGTGTTCCTGATGATGTTCTAAAATAGACTCGTGCGCATCACAAAACACGATTTGCAAGATGTTTGTCCCTTTTTAACTCTTTTCTTACTGCGGATAAAGAGTATTTCTACTCCATCCTCTGTCCCTTGTTTTCAGGGTCAGAATAGTACATATGTTACCGCTAAAGTGCAGAAATCAGTTATTCTATAAATTATCTAGGTAATGTGCAGATTAACTAGGGTGATCCGTTAAAGTGCTGAAAATTGTTTCATTGCTCAAATTACCTAGATAATCTGCACATTACCTACTAGGCACTCGTTAAAGTGAAAATAAGATTTTTGCTGGAACAACAGCAACGTTTCTATACGCTTAAATTAACATAATGTTGTTTATTTTTATATTAATTGCAGAATGATAGGCACGATTCTTCATGAATTATACAGATCGTACGCCCTCACTCCACTTGTTAGTTTGGTTATCAGCCATCCAAGTACTGAGCATATTTTCAATGTCTTGATTCGCCCGTTCTACACTTCCTTGACTTTGGCTGTGTCTAGGTTTGCCATTAACCATTTTGATTTCTGGCCACAACTGTATTACACTTTCTAAAATTTTATTACGAAATTCGCGTCCGTTATCAGAATGCAAAATACTTGTAGCGCCAAAAAGCAGAAAAATATCAAGCAAGTTATAGGCTACTTCATCCGCCCGTTTTGATGTGAGTGGCTTCAATACAACAAATTTTGTTAAGTGGTCTTGGTATACGAGAAGAAACTTCAAATTTTCATCTGGTTGAGATTGGTAATCGATGAGATCCACCTGGCATCTGCTGTTGAAATACGATGAAATAATCGGCTTTACAACAATCCCTTTTTCCGCACTTTTTTTTGTTTTTGTTGACAAGGTTCTCATAAATCCAAAAACATTTTTATTTGGGCTTAGGTTATGTTTTTATAAAGTGTATTTAATTGCTTGATAATTCCGTCTCTTCCACCGTGGCCATTTGACAAATGAGTAGAATACAATATGTCAAACAATTCTTCGGCATGGACAAACTTTTTCACACTTTCTCGCGCGTATGACAACGGCTCAATGAGTTTTTCACAGCCTTGTACAGTCAACACGTCATACCTTTGAATTATTCGATAATCTCGAGATGATTCTTTCTTCTTGGAAACTTTTATTCGCTTTACATCTTCAGTTATGCAATCATACTTTCGTTTTGTCATTGAAACACTATTATATTCTGAATCTTCGCTAAAGATGTTTTCGAAGAATCTTTTCTTCATTTTACTCACCAATTCGGTGCTTGCTTGCATACTAGGAGTTAAATTTATCTGCTTTAAAAAAAATCACGACACAAATTCACGCGCTAACAGGCAGAAATGAATTTGAAAACAGAATTAGCTATGCTACGCACCGGCAGCCGACGCCAATTATGAGAAATAAAAACAACCGGCGACGACTAGACGCTGGCGAAACGAAACTAAAAGTGGAGGGAGAGGGGGAAGGTGTAGGGAAAGGAAATGAGAGAAACAAACTTTTGAACTTTAACGATACGGAAGCCGTTAATGTGCACATTACCTAGGTAAAATGCGGAAAACTCTTGATTCCGCACGTTAACGGAGCAAATCAGTTAATCTGCAGATTAGCTAGGTAATGTGCACATTAACGGCTTTCGAGCTTGCCTCCTGCAAAAATCCTCTTCAGTTAGTTTAAATGTTCTTCATAACACCTCATAAACTGTGTGGAAATCGCCATGTGCTGGTATTTGTGTTGACCGGTAAGCAACTGTTTCGTGACTCACCTTGGTACACTTTGTGGTATTCCAAGACGTCATGCACCGTTGCATGTGCAGAACCGTAACTTATGTCTAACTCATCAGCCACAGCAGACACAATAATCCATCGGTCCTTTTGAAAGTGAGAGTTCACGCGATTGACGTGGTGTTAGAATAGCGATGTTGATGGAAGCTCTGATCAAGCTTTGTCAGTCGCACTTGTTTTGCCAGATTTAAATCTTCGTACCTATTCGTAAATTTTCCTTTGGGACATACACTTATTACAATGAACCATTCTGCAGTGAATTAGTGACTTTATTCTTCAGTGAATTTCAGCGGATATGACACTTTCTGCCCAAAGAAAGTTTTTAGGTCATGTTGTCCATCAGCGATGCAATCAGGAGGAGGAGCTTCCATGTTTACACACTTGCCGCTGGAACTAAATTGATATGTAACGTTGAGCGATGCAGGCATCTTTTTTATTGGAGGTTTAACGACCACCATGAGCAACTCAATGGGCTATAAGCAGTCGCCCGACCCTAATTTAGGGTCACTGGTTCCAGGTAAGGGAGGGTGCCAGAGCCGTAAATCAATCATAACATCCATGCCTCACCGGGATTCGAACCCAGACCCTTTTCGGACGAATGATCACATGCCAATGTTTAGACCACTGTGCCACCGGGGTGGCAAAAAGGCATCTTAACTGCCGTTGTGATTTGTAAACGTTGGCCGGCTGCTGTTGCTTACGGTATCAGTTAAATTCACAAATTGTCTTTACTTTTTGGTTTACATTCGTAAATCAATCACCGGTGATATAGTTGCCCCGGTGGCGCAGTGGTCTAAGCGATGGCTTCTGATCATTCGTACGAGATGCGTCCGGGTTCTAATCCTGGTGAGGCATAGATGTTGTGTTTGTCTTACGGCGCTGGTTCTCACCCTTCCATGGAACCAGTGGTCCTAAATCAGAGAAGGGCGACTGCTTATAGCCACGTGTGGGCGTCGTCTACTAGTGACTGCTCGGGCTGAACGGAGAGTGTCCAGACTGGTAACAGACAACAGAAGGGCAACAGTGCAGCAAATTTCAGACCAACTTAATCAAGAATCTTCTCAAATTATCTCTGCACGCACTGTTCGCCATACACTGCATCGGATGGGATATGGCAGCCGAAGGCCTGTTCAAACACCTTTGCTGTCTGTAGTTAACAAGAGAAAACGTCTCCAGTTCGCACAGGAGCACAAGGATTGGACAGTCGATAATTGGTAACAAATTATGTGGTCCAATGAATCACGTTTTTAGTTGCACCATGCCGATGACCGAGTGAGAATTTGGTGGAAACAGCACGAAAGCATGAACCCCAAATGCATTGCTACAACCCTTCAAGCTGGTGGAGGCAACGTTATGGTCTAGGGAATGTTTTCCTGGCATGGTTTTGGCCCTTTAATTCGTGTTGATCAACGTCTGACTGGCACATCGTGTCTAAACATCGTTGTGGACCAAGTGCATCATGTCATGTGGATCGTTTATCCCAATGGCGATGGCTACTTTCAACAAGATAATGCGTCCTGCCATAGTGCTCGTATTGTACAGGATTGGTTTCAGGAACATGTCTGTGAGTTTACTTTGCTTAGGTGGCCCCCCTACAATCTCCAGATCTCAACCCCATTGAGAATTTGTGGGATGAAGTTGAACGAGCCATCAGACAGCTGGATTCACAACCCTGCAATCTCACTCTCCTGGAAAGTGCTATTCATCAAGCATGGTCTCAGATTCCTTATACCACCTATCAACATCTCGTGGAATCTATGCCACTAAGAATCGACGTAGTATTAAAGGCAAAAGGTGGCCCAACGAAGTAATGAAAGGGTGGGCATAATAAAGTGGCCACTCAGTGTGTAAGCACGTATTCCAGAGTTAACAAGAAATCAAGAAAACCGTTAAAGATAAATTTCTTTGTACCAGTGAGCTTGTGACGTAAACATCTAAATACCATTTCCTACGAGTTTCTGTTCTCTTTTATAAATGTATTTGTTTCTCGTTAAACGTTTTCTCACTGAACGACACATTATTTCCCTGATGAGTTTCGACAATTTTAAAATACTGACAGTGATTCAGACCTAGATAAGAAGGTCTACATTGAATATAAACCGAAGAGCCAAAACATTATGTCTAGCGCGTCTTCATGAAAATATAAGCAACTGCAGGTTAACGACCGCGCGTGTGAAGGTCATGAAGCGGTATAAGTAATACCTGATACTGAGCTCTATTAAAAAGTGTTACTCTTGTTCTTCAGAGGGGAAAAGCATTTCATAGACGGCAAGGTTTATTGGGTGCTCACAGTTGGCTGTGGTTAGTACTTTCGAAAAGTGGTCCGAGGAGGGAAGAAAACCACGAACCGCTGGCAATGTGTGAGTCAACAACAGCTCATCCACGCTAGAATACAGCGAAGGTCATCCCATTTGGGTCGATCCAACAGAAGGGATACCGTGGTGGAACCCACTGGTGATTTGAATGCTGGTGATCGGAGTGAAGTGTCGCAACACACATGGAACCTTCTGAAACTGGGGCTTCGTGGCCGCAGCTCGCTCCGAGTTCCCATGCTAACCCTGGTTTACGGTCAAAAGTGCCTAGAGTGGGCACGCGAGCGTCAAAGCTAGATCTTTAATAAATGGAAAAACTTCGTCTGGTGCAATAAATCTCGTTTCTGGTTGCGCAATGTGGACGCCTGAGTATGTATGCGTCATTTATCTGGAGTAGTGGAGTAGTGTTTGCATCAGGATTCACCTTGGGACCAAAACAATCCGGTGGAGGAAGTGTAATGCTTCAGCAATGTTCTGCTTCGAAACTCTGGGTTATCATGCTGAGAAAGCTATGTCGTCTATCACCTACCTAAACATCATTGCAGACCAAGTACATCCATTCATGCCAACGGTCAGTATGATAACCAGCCCTCAGCCAGCCAACGATAACATGATAACCAGCCCAGCCGGCCAACGGTCCTTTCTAGTAGTGCCTTCTTTCAGCAGAACAAACCCAACCAGCCAAACGGTCCCCTCTAGTAGAGCCTTCTTTCAGTAGGTTTTTGCACATAATAGCTCTCTGTATGATAACCAGCCCAGCCAGCCAACGGTTCCCTCTATTAGTGCCTTCTTTCAACAGGTTATTCCGACATGCCACACTACCAGAACTGTTCGAAAGTGGTTCGTAAAATATTTGGAAGACTTCCAGATATTGCCCTTGCCTTCAAATTCCACCAGACATCAATCCAATCGTGCATCTGTGCGTTGTGTTGTCCCAGGTGCTGCGGCTCTATCATGTAACTTACGCGTTGGTATCAAATACCACGAAACACCTTTGGAAATCTTGTTGCATCCATACATCGAAGAGTAAGAGCTGCACGTGGAGAGCCAATATCATGTTAGTCAGGTTGTCATAATATTTTGGCTCTTCGGTGTATATGAGCTAAATGTAGCAGATAGGTGAGCAGAGTAGTTGATGCGTTGTAGTTGATGTGGAGTTGTCGAGGGATTTATGTACGATGGTGATTTATATGTGACGAGATTTATGTACGAGAGTTGTTATTGATTGTTAACGTTGTTATAAGAGCGATTGCTATTATTGGAACGAATTCTGTGTCACACCCGAGAGTCAAACTGTATAAGGAGATGTTACCTTTCAGCGAATGGCGGAATAAAGTGTTGGAACAACGTTAAGTGTATTTACTCAAGCGGATTCTGTTCTCTGGCTGTTAATATTTGATTACTTATTCAAAGAGTTGAACATACATTCTGACGAAGTTCAGTTTTCGAGCATTAGCAGAGAGACAGTTAAGATCGTAAGCTTAAATTATTTGCAATTTGAACTTCATAAGCCATTAACATGAACGTTGGGCACAGTAAAGTTTGATACGGAATCATCAAGAGGAAGTATGTTGCAAATTCCTCCATTTCGAGAGAGCAAGAACCTAGGAAACGGGTTTCGCACGATGGCGGTTATAAAAAAGGAAAAAACGTTTACATACCAAAATTAATAAAAAAATATTTTTAGAGTAACTTAAACTGTGAGAAGTAACAAATTAGTAAAGTGATCATTTTGGTGAATTTGATAAATTTCACTAAATTTCTCACTTTTACCGGCCATTTTATAATTCCTAAAGGAAGATGGTAAATTTGATAAATATTCTTGAATTTCTCACTTTTACCGGCCATTTTATAATTCCCAAAGGAAGGTGGTAAATTTGATAAATATTCTTGAATTTCTCACTTTTACCGGCGATTATGTGTAATTCCGAAATGAAATTGATAAGTCCTTATGGATTTAAACTAATTTTAATGAAATAAAACAAAAAATACATTTTTTGTTTTATGAATATTAGAACGATTTAATGAATATAAGGAAAATAAGAAAAATCTGTTTCAACTTAATATTGGAATTATGTGTACAGACATTTCAAAGCATTTGTTGGGAAAAATATAGAATTCTAATAGTTCTTACTACTACTTCAAACATGGCAAACTATCATGACGTTTTGAGTTACATAATTTTTATTCTTCTCTCATTTGCATTTGGTTGAATTACACTTTCCTTTACATGAGCACCTTTGGTACTCCTGACCTCCTAAAATCGAGGTTTTTCTTGCGGATACCCTAACAGACGGAGTGATATTTGGTACATTCTCTACTGTAAGAAATTGTTCCTCACATAGCACAAACTAGTTTCTGGTATGCAATTGTGAAAGACCGCCCCTCCTTTGTTCCCAACTGATAGTACTCATCATTTTCAGTGGCCAATATTTACTGCCAATATATTCCGCGAATCGCCTCTTCCCCTGTCCACATCTGGTATTCTTAGCTTCACTGTGCCTCCTACTTTGGCCACAGGAAACTTCTGCTCTGACATTTTCTTCATTTTCTTCGCTTGGGCTTCTAATACAACCATCTATCGGAGAGTAATCCAAAGTAATACTGGTACAGCTATCTGCCGGACAGTAAATGAAATAAATTTCGCTAAAATCAAGGTTATTCGACGAGAATGCATAATGCATTATTTATGAAATTTACCATCCTAGAATGACTAGTATCGCATAATGTCCGGTAAATTTGATTAATGACGTACGATTCATCATATTTACCACTACGAACTGGCGAGTTTGCATAATCATCGGTAAATGGGATTGATTTGCAATATATGAAATAAATTTATCAAACTCACAAAGATGATCAGTGATTATGCATAATCACCGATCATCTTGGTGAGTTTGATAAATTTGAATGCATGTCCAGTAGATGTCGCTGTACATCGTTCCAAATGTTCTCAAATTGGAATGCATGTCCAGTAGATGTCGCTGTACAGCGTTCCAAATGTTCTCAAAATTTGAATGCATGTCCAGTAGATGTCGCTGTACAGCGTTCCAAATGTTCTCAAATTGGAATGCATGTCCAGTAGATGTCGCTGTACAGCGTTCCAAATGTTCTCAAAATTTGAATGCATGTCCAGTAGATGTCGCTGTACAGCGTTCCAAATGTTCTCGAAATTGGAATGCATGTCCAGTAGATGTCGCTGTACAGCGTTCCAAATGTTCTCGAAATTGGAATGCATGTCCAGTAGATGTCGCTGTACAGCGTTCCAAATGTTCTCAAATTGGAATGAATGTCCAGTAGATGTCGCTGTTCAGGGTTCCAAATGTTCTCAAATTGGAATGCATGTCCAGTAGATGTCGCTGTGCAGCGTTCCAAATGTTCTCAAATTGGAATGCATGTCCAGTAGATGTCGCTGTACAGCGTTCCAAATGTTCTCAAAATTTGAATGCATGTCCAGTAGATGTCGCTTTACAGCGTTCCAAATGTTCTCAAATTGGAATGCATGTCCAGTAGATGTCGCTGTACAGCGTTCCAAATGTTCTCAAAATTTGAATGCATGTCCAGTAGATGTCGCTGTACAGCGTTCCAAATGTTCTCAAATTGGAATGCATGTCCAGTAGATGTCGTTGTACAGGGTTCCAAATGTTCTCAAATTGGAATGCATGTCCAGTAGATGTCGCTGTGCAGCGTTCCAAATGTTCTCAAATTGGAATGCATGTCCAGTAGATGTCGCTGTACAGGGTTCCAAATGTTCTCAAATTGGAATGCATGTCCAGTAGATGTCACTGTGCAGCGTTCCAAATGTTCTCAAATTGGAATGCATGTCCAGTAGATGCCGCTGTCCAGCTTTCCAAATGTTCTCAAATTAGAATGCATGTCCAGTAGATGTCGCTGTACAGCGTTCAAAACTGTCTCAAATTGGAATGCATGTCGCTGTACAGCGTTCCAAATGTTCTCAAATTGGAATGCATGTCCAGTAGACGCTGTACAGCGTTCTAAATGTTCTTACCAGAATTAAGGTCAGCAGACCTCGGAGGCAGCTGTAGCGATTCAATCCTACGATTTCCCAGCTCGTGAAGCACGCTTCAGGCGCGGTGACTTGTTGCATTGTCATCGAGAAAACGGAATGCATGTCCAGTAGCAACGTGCAACAGTGTCACAATGGGCACAATGATTTCGTTTCGGTGCACTGAGGCATTTTTTTGCCTTGACAAACATACAAATAAGTACGGCCATTAAAACACACTCCTGCCCAGAGCAGAACTGACTACGGCTGGTATAGGTGGACGGGCTGCAAATAGTGTGGTTACATTCGTGTGCCAGATCACCAACACAAGTGTGCTCGTCGAGTATCAGGATAAAGAGCAAAACAGGATTCATCATTGAAGAATAAACGGTGGCACTCTGTATGCCACGACATTTCCTGTTGGACACAGGTACATCTTTGACGATTGTGAGCTGATGTCAATGCTATATATCTCAGCTGCCTCCTTGTTCTGAGTTCGTACTCGTAAATACGGTTTTGTACCGTTTGCATATACAGTAGACTCTCGCTAATCCGGTCCTCGATAATCCGGCCTCCTCCTCCTTGCGTGGTTTTTGGTTGCACAAATCCTGGTAATATCAGACTGGAATGAATTATACTTCATACACGAGTAAAGTTTTCGATTTAAAAGTTATGTTTTGTTTTGAATTGCACCTAATGTAATTCAATTTAAAATAAAAACAGGAAGGATCCTCAAAATAATTAAGAATATTACAAAAAGCATCTTCATTAAAGCAGACAAAAATCTGTGACATGTTTCGAAGTGACCACACTGAGTAGAAAATGGAAGATTTCATCTGTGCTGTATTGCAATTGTACGTTTCTTTTACTTTGTATTGTACGTACACATACATATTGTGCTTTACTGTACTGATAATATGAAAAGATAATTTCATTTTTATAAATGAAACTGTACAGTACGTACTGATCATGTTCTTTTACTATTATCATATGCTTGTCTCTGATTTATGTTTTTTTTAAATACATATACACTACACATAGTAAACTTGTAATTGTAACATTAAATTTAATGAAGAATTAAACTGAATTTTTATGCACTCTCAGTAATTTGGCACCCCTCTGTGCAAGGAATGGCCCGATTAGCGAGGGTCTATTGTATATTGTGTCACCAGAAGCAGCTCCAAACAGTTTACGGAGTTTGCTACTGGGGATACTAGGGTTTCCTCGAACACTTAGTGTTAAGTAGCGATCTTACCTTCTGGTGGTTATCCTCGGGCGACCACCTCCGGGTCGATCTGCAGCATTTCCATGCTGTAGAAATCTTGTGTATAGCCGACTTACTACACTTTGCGAGATTGGCGATAACCAATCTCCAGTAGTCGCTAAATTTTGCATATCGCCACCTTTTCCCTTCGAAACCGCAATGTCCATAATTTTTTCTGACCGATGCATACGAAAGTACGTGTAATCAATTTGTCCGTCCACCTGTAAATACGATGCTTCCACGTTATAAGTCCCATCATAAACTTTTTGTGACCAATGTATTTACGAGAGATCCTAGAATAGACTCTCAGTGCAAAATCCGCTTAGGAAACTGACTGAAAGAAACAAAACATCATGTAAAAATATTCTACTTACAATACTTCAACAAAATTCTTGAGAATCCAAAAACCTATCATTTACTGCCGGTTGGGTAAAAATCGAGCCAACTTTACATGGCATCCATTAACAGCCCCACGTCATCTCCTCCCCCCCGCCGGCGCCAAAAGATAAAAAAAAGAAAAAAAGCCCCATCTGGCGATAAACAAAGGAACAAATTCCCACATGCCTCGAAATGTTTTTATGAAAAAATAACTTATTTTGGCGCTGACAGTGACTTACACGCTAAGGTTAAGCAGTGTGTACAGATGCATCGGTGAAATAAGTTACAAAAATGACTCATGCTAGCTACCATAAGTGAATTTTAAAATTTCCAAACTGATTAAAAAAAGCAATAGTTTTATGGTGGTATAAATGCATAAATGTCCTTTCGGAGAAAAAAGCTTAACCTTTGGGTTAGGTGTGAATTTTTTATACATATAATTAAAAAAAAATCTGTCGGTACGCACTGGAGCCGAGGCGATAACCAATTTCCATTAGTCGCTATATTTGCATATCGCCACCTTTTCCCTTCGCAACCGCAATATCCATAATTTTTTCTGACCAGTACCATTTTGAAAGCAAAATGTTTGGTTTTAAGTTTTGGAGAAATTACTTGATTAAGATACAGTAATAATACGGCAATTATCATAACACATAAAATACGTAATTACTGTAATATGTTAAAGTTAGAGAAAGCAGGATTTGATATTTTTGCATTTGATTTTTTTGCAAATTGTATACGAACCATTTTCTGTCCTGTACGTAACGTATCTGTGTACAACCTTCTTACTATATCGTGAACAAAGAAACACAAAACAGGAAGTTATCTAACAGGTTTCAACTTAATGAAAGAGACATGATTCGTGGCGTTAGAGAATACCTATAATTTCAAGGAAAATAAAATTTTAATTATCTTTCATTCTAGAGAATGTGAAGGGGATTTTCTCAGACGAATTTGATAATATCCCCAGATTGGTCTTCTCTTTCAATCAGCCGCGGGTGGCCTAGTGGGCAGCGTTCGTGACTGCCACGAGAAGGACCTCAGGTTCGATCCCAGGCAGGTACGAAAGCTCGATCCACTAAATACCTGCCCTGCGTCGGATGGGCACGTTAAGCCGTCGGACCCCGGATACTGCTTCCCCCGGTAATAAATAAGGGCGTCTTCCTCCCCCTTTCTACTTCGCTTCCGTGTCACTTTCCTATCGGGCGCTCTAGCCCAAATCTCCTAGTTTCCTATTTGTAAGGGTTGTTTAAGACCTGGGGTCAGACACTCCCTTCCTAAAATCCTCTACATATGATCATCATGATCAATCACCGCAACAACTTCACTGTTATTCATAAAAAAATGGTCTCCACTAATCCTGTTTTATAATTCCACGTAATACCTCCGATTGTGACTCCTTCGAGGATACCATTCGGCAGTAGATGCATAAAGCAAGCAGCGAGCGAGAACGGTAAAAATATATCACCCAGGATCAAAATGCAGTTCCTTTCTGTTCCCAGTGCAATATAATCCTTAGCAAATATTTTACTCTCATTTCTGCGTAAAATTATCAGATTTTATTTTCATCCTTTGCTATATTTCAAAATTGTCACGGAATACTGAGTCTTTAATAACTTAACATGTGATCATGTTAAATCATATTTTACAATTTGTGGACACACACTCACTCTTTCATTCGCTCGCGCTGTCCTCCCGATGAAGGCGACTTTTTCTCTCATGCTTTCCTTCACATCTTACAGATTTTGATATTTTTCTTTATGGTTTTGTCTGTTACTTTGGCTCAACCTCTTGCTCACTGTAGTTTCGTTTTATCTATTGCATTTGTGGTGCATACTCCCACTCCACATTTCTGTAAACCTTCCGTATTCGTCACAATAATACAGACAACCGAAACCTTCTGCAGGCTATAAATACGTCATATCTGCTGTATAACGTATCTTAGACTTAGGTGATTAATAAATACCGCAACTTGAATGTCAAGCAGATGGCCGGTGAATGGCCATCTTATTCTCCAGGTTAGAACGCAATTTAGAATCTGTGGGGGCGAAGGTGTAACCATTCCGGCCATAACCACCACCTGCGACTTCTTGACTCTTTACTAAGAGTCACGAATTTCAATACTACAGGAACAATGCGTTATTAGATATGTGTTCCTAATGTAAAACTAACTCAGTGTATTATGCTGCAGTAGACATGGGTCAGGTTATGCATGGAGGATGTTCGACACCTTGTAGAATCTGTTCCTATTCGTTTGTGTTTGCTTCATCAGTGATGATTCGGATTTTATCCAAGAGTCGAAAATTCAGCGCGGTAGCTTCAAAGGATGTGGCAAGTTTCAAGTAGGGCAGTTTTTTTGCACTTGATCACCAGATGTTTTCCTGCCAATTCTAGTCTATCTGTTCCAGATTGTGTTTTCAGTTTCCTTGGAATTGCTGCCATTAAATCATTCTGCCAGAGTTGTTGACTTTTAAAATTTCAATTCGCGAAAAACGACACCTTGTGATCGTCTCCAGTTCTTTTTTCTCAGCACCGCTGCTAGCCTGATATCAACACGTCTATAAAAGCATTTTTAGAACCATAGTAATCTCAGTTGTGCGTAGTGCGATCAAAATGTTCCGAGAGTAGGAACGTAGCGCACCATCAGAGGGCAGTACGCAGATGCGCGAGCAGCGGGCGAGGGCAGTGACCTTCGTGAGTCATAGTGCCGAGTGCCGTCGTTCTGTGAACATCGGGAGCTATGCTACACGATATTTGGTGATCACGTGCAAAACACAGCTGCGATTTCGGTATGGAGTGCAAACTAGAGCAGCCAGCGAACATCAAACTCGGTAAATGCCGCCCTGGTGGCGCAGTGGTCTAAGGCGCTGGCCTCTGATCATTCGTCCGTAAGGGGTCCGGGTTCGAATCCCGGTCAGGCATGGATGTTGTGTTTGTCTTACGGCACTGGCTCTTTCCCTTCCCTGGAACCAGTGACCCAAAATTAGGGACGGGCGACTGCTTATAGCCCATTTGAGTTGCTCACGGTAATCGTTAAACCTCCAATCAAAAAAAAAAAAAACTCGGTAAAGCGGGAACGGAGACGCATGAAATGTTGCAGCAGGCTTCTGGCAATGGTGCGAGGTGTTTTGAGTGGTACTCGCGCTTCATGAGCGGCAGAACGGCACTGGAAGACGACGAGAGGTCAGGGCGACCGTCCACGAGCAAATCTTACGAAAATGTGGACATTGGTGGGGTTTGGCACCGTGAATTCGTGCCCCAGGGCCACACCGTCACCGCCCTTTTTTACTACGATGTTCTGCGGCGTCTTAGGGAGGACATTTGCCGCAAACGGGCTGAAAAGTTACGCAGGGGCGATTTCAGGCTCCACCACGACAATGTAGCAGCTCCCAGAGCGTCAGCAACACGCCAGTTTTGCAGCCCCAACAGCCCGAGTACCCTTCCTCACCCGCCTTACTCGCCGAATTTGGCCCCGTGCGACTTTTTCTGTACCCAAAGCTGAAGCTCAATGATCGCCGTTTTGAAACCGTGGACAAGATCCAGCGCGAATCGCAGACGGTGCTTGACACGATTCGCGAACAGGAATTCCAGGGAGCGTTCCAAGAGTGTCAAAAACGCTGGCAGCGGTGAATCACTGTCCAAGGAGACTACTTTGAGGGTGATCATAGACAGACTTTAGTAACGTAAGTACGTTGTTGTATATCGGCCTAGTCTCGGAACTTTTTGATCGGACTGCGTATTATAAGTGTCTACTTTTTCTCAACTTGAAACGAGGATTGGGTAAAATTTTAACTTCTCCATTTTACATAATCTGTTTTGCTCACACCAATTTTTGCTGAGGGCACATCGTTTGATTTTGCATTTGTACTCTATCGGAGCATTGCAGCGATTTTATGGAACCGTTTCTTATGTTCATGAGCTAGGTTGTATGTGGATGTACGTGTCGCATTCAGCTGAAATCTCAGACTAGTTCAGCAAAGTGATTAAACTTAAATTTTCCGCTGCAACCGGCTGACTTCACTGAAATTTTGAGAAAACCCTGTATTCTTAATAAATATGGATAGGTTTTCGAAGTGAGTAGTACTTAAAAAAATCCTTCCATTTATCTCTCATGAAGCAGCGCGTAAATTACGCGAAGAGAAAAACTCTATTAAATATGCGAAATAGATGTGCGTGTTTTTTTCCGAAAGTGTGTTGCAAAACAGACAGCTGAGGGAGTTTTGTTGCGTTCATAATTGGCGTATTAGTTCGCTTGAGAATGCCCGCGTAAAAGCTGAATGAAGTGAGCGTAGCCTCCGTCTGAAGACGAGCACAATCACCGTAATGGAAGGCAGTTCCCTCGCTCGCTTGGGAGCACCCGCATGTCATTACGCCAGAAGATACCCTCGGCATCTGGCTTCTTCCTCGGCTACTGCAGAATATTTGGATTTCGTAACATGGCTGAAACCCATGGGATATTAATCTCTTGAAATAGCATCTTCGCTCAATTATCTTCTTAAATTTTCTCTTTAATAACGCCACTTCCATCCGAGTATTTGAGTTTTTAATTGAACTACCTCCCAGCTCATCCTGTGCTCCTCGTGCAATTCTCGCTTGTCTCTTAACGGGAGAATGTGAGATTTTAATCGAAAAACTTTCATTTTTATAGGTATCGGTGAATATAGATAGACGCTTATCGTGCATATTTCTTCTGCAGAACTACGACATGTTTTGGTTACATTCCAACAGCGACATTAGGGTTGATATTATATTCAGCTAGACTGCTGTAGAGGACATTAAATGCGCATTTTTGCACGAAATATTATCCAGAAGCCACAAGTTTCTTACTGAAACCTGGTCTTTAAACATCTGGAATGCACTTTATACCCATCAAAATAACAGAAAAACGTTTAAAGGGAAAATTGGGTACTTTATCTTATCCATTGCCTTTAATATAACTTATAATTTCGATTACAATGGTATTGTTGATGAATACGGTATTGTGGCTTGTTCATGATACTAATTAAAAACAGAGAACGTGCCGCGCTGTTTCCTCAACGTTGACGTATACACGGTCCAGTCACATTATTGTGACCACCAGCTAATATCTAGAGTAACTGCTGTGTGCGGCTCGGATAGCAGCTAGACGGGCTGGGAGTGACTCAATGAGGTGCTAGAAGGTGTTCACAGGAATTTGGAGCCATGCTGACTGCAGTGCATATAACAGATGCTGGAGGATCCATGGAGCGAACAACACGATCGAGGTGGTCCCACAGATGTTCGATTGGGTTTAGGTATGGGGAATTAGGGGGCCAGGGAAGTACTTTAAAGTTTTCATCGTGCTCTTCCAACCACTCTCGGACATTTCTAGCTGTGTGACATGCTGCATTGTCGTACTGAAAGATCCCATCCTTGCCGCCCCGGTGGCGCAGTGGTCTAAGCGATGGCCTCTGATCATTCGTCCGTAAGGGGTCCGGGTTCGAATCCCGGTCAGGCATGGATGTTGTGTTTGTCTTACGGCACTGGCTCTCTCCCTTCCCTGGAACCAGTGACCCTAAATTAGGGACGGGCGACTGCTTATAGCCCATTGAGTTGCTCACGGTGGTCGTTAAACCTCCAATCAAAAAAAAAAAAAAAAAAAAAAAAAAAAAGATCCCATCCTTACCAGGCAGACAATCAGCATGCATGGGTGTACGTGGTCTGCAAGGATGAATTCATAACGAATTCGGTTCATAGTGCTTTCCACAAGTATGAGTGGACCCAGGGAATGCCACGAAAACATTCCCAAGACCATAACGCTGCCCCCACCAGCTTGTATTCTTCCAGAAAAGGTTGAAGAGTGTTTGTTCTCCGATGTTTCTCGCTTTATATGCCAACGTCCATCCGTTCGATGAAGCAGAAAACGTGACTCATCGGAGAAGGGAATCCTTTGCCAATCAGCGGAGGTGCAATTCCGATACTGCCGTGCAAATGTAAGCCTTTTCTGCCGATGCACCTTCGTTAGTATAGGTGCAGTGACCATCCGTCTGCATCGGAGCCCCACACGCAGCAGGGTTTTCCCGAACTGTCGTTTGAGACACACTTTCGGTGGGTCCCCTGGTTCATTCGGCCAGTGAGTTGCTCCACTGTACCGTGTCGATCAGCCCTCACGCACCTTGGAAGCCGAGGTTCACTTCTCACATCAATGGCACGTGGTGCTGCACAGTTTTCACGTCGCTTTTTCGCAATGGTGTCATTTCTTCAATCACGATACACTTTTTAACCACAGCAGCACGCAAACAGTTCACAAACTGCGCTTTTTCAGAAATACTGCCACCCTTGGCCCGAAAGGCGATAATCATCCTTTTTTGCAAATCTGATAAATCGCACCTTTTATCCATGACATCAACGAGTGATATGTTTTCAGATTGCCTATAGCACACCTTATATACCATCCAAGCAATAGCGTATCTTGTGTCTGAAACCTGGGCTATATCACCCACCCCCTCTCTCAGTACTGTTTTTTTTTAATTGCGAAGTTTTTTTTTAAATTGCGAAGTTTTTTTTTTCAGTTGTTAAGTAATAGAAGTAACTTGTTTTCTAAATTTCAAGTACGTGCTATTGCTAACATGACACAAATAAGTATAAGGATTAGGGTTTGAACACTTGGATTTGAACTCCATCCTTCTTCTGAATACTTTATTGGTACATGAACTCCATTGTTCTTCTGAATATTTTATTTGTACATGAAATCCATTCTTCTTCTGAATACTTTATTGGTACATGAACTCCATTGTTCTTCTGAATATTTTATTTGTACATGAACTCCATTCTTCTTCTGAATACTTTATTTGTACATGAACTCCATTCTTCTTCTGACGTGTGTTTACAGTGCTCCGTGATTTCGAACTCGTTTGGTCGTTTCTACAGTATTTTAGGTTCTGAAAAGCAGTGTGACTTACCTTTAAAGGTTCGTGTCTTCGTTATATCAACTTCCCAGTTGGTGAGTAGAACCCATTTTGTTCTATTTGACTTTATTTACCTTCTGACCGAGCTGGTTCAACGTCCTCTGGGCGCCGCCATTTGCATTGATGACGACACCCGGAGTGCGGGATCGGAGTCCAATCAGCAGACCCGATGACCTGCAATCCACTGCCTTCCCTTCCACCTGTGACGCTGCTGCCCAACCTTCTCCTTCTGGCGGTACGGCTCTGCCTTTTCTTCCTGGCGGTGCTCCGTCACCCTCAACGAGTGGAACATCCAGAATCGACTCTGGTCGTCAACCTTTGCCTTCACCAGTGCCTCAGCGTTTACTGGCTGATCCTCTTCCTGGTGCTGCTGGAGCCCCTCCCACTTTAACAACCCTGAAGAAGCCATCTGTGTCGTACTCAGCGGTTGCTGCCTCGAACCCAATACAACGACCCACTAAAGTATTATATCCTGGTGCTGCGGCGCTCCAATCGTGCATTCAACGAAATGGACACAACATTGTGCTGGAACTCCTGTCTGATTCCCCAGCGGCGAACTCCTTTATATCTACACCTGATAGTTTGTTTTGAATTCCTGAATACTGTTAAAATGAAGGAATATGCCACAAAGCTTAAGCAGATGTTCTCCGCCTCTGCCATTTCACATATGTTCCGGCGTGGTCGGACCATAATCGTGTATTTCACCAAGGCAGAATATGCGCATTCGGTGATTACTACTGGACTCACCATCGGACACCACCATATATTTCCGGAACCAGTAGCGCAACGCCCAATTAACGTCTCCTTCTATCCTGTACCCCCAGAGGTATCTAATACAATGCTGTTCGCAGTCCTCTCCACTGTAGGACGAGTTGTAGGAGACATCAAAACCTACTTCGGCTGCGCCGAGAGACAAGGATGACAGGGACATTTGCAGCGCGCGCCGTATTGCTCGGGTCCTTTTTTCTTCTCAGGATAACATCGCACATATCCCTACACAACTTACCATAAAGTGTGCTGAACACACCCGCCGAATTGACTTCCTGACGGAGTTCCATTGCAGTGCTTGCAAGTCCTTTGGACATTTTTACAAGAACTGCCCCAGCTTTACCACATCTTCTACGACAGACCGTCCAGATGGATCTCCAATATCATCAAGATCTGAGGTTCCGCTAGATCTTACTACAAAGACGACCTCTGCAAAGTTGCCTCCTGCTGTCGAGTCAGACACTCCACCTCCACTGACGGCGGCGCATTATCCCTCGCTATCCGAGGTGGCCCCTCAAGCAACTGAAGTTCCGTTGAAACCTGGTTTCATCGGAGCGCTTTCAGACACGGATATCTTATTCATTGATATTGACCCTCCTGAAGCTGCTTTGGGCCGCCCCGGTGGCGCAGTGGTCTAAGGCGCTGGCTTCTGATCATTCGTCCGTAAGGGGTCCGGGTTCGAATCCCGGTCAGGCATGGATGTTGTGTTTGTCTTACGGCACTGGCTCTCTCCCTTCCCTGGAACCAGTGGCCCTAAATTAGGGACGGGCGACTGCTGAGTTGCTCACGATGGCCGTTAAACCTCCAATCAAAAAAAAAAAAGAAGCTGCTTTGGATACAATCTACCAAAGTGCGGTGCAAGATCATAGTGGAGGATCTGACACTGAGCCTCGTTCACGACCAGTGAAGCGTGACGCGCCTATGCCTCCTCGCACTTCTGTCAAATGCAGACGTCACCCGGATGGGGGAGCCATCCGACCCTCCAATCGAACACGCTCTGCTCATAGTAGCACGCGTGAAACAGTCTCAGACGACGACTCGCTGGTTGATTCTGATGATATTCCGAATTATGAGATTTTTGTTGGCCATCTTGAGACAGCGTCTGTTGAAAGCTCTCCCCTCTCACACAAAGAGCTGTATGAATTAATCGCGACCAAGAAGAAACCTTATAATCTCACTCGGTATGTTAAAGACCACGAATCCATTCTTCAGCCACTCCTTGCACAACTCGACCTGATATCTACCATTGTTACGGCCAAACCTGCTTCTCTTGGTCTTTCTACTCCTTTCATTTGTCACCTCCGTCGACGGATTACGTCTATTCGCAACGCTGCCACCAAAGCTGCGACCCCACCTGAAGGATTGGAGATTTCAAGTTGATTTCTTTGAATTGCCGCGGGTTCTCCTCAGCCCAGGCTAACTCTCTTGTCTATGAGGACCTCTCCGATGCTTCTGCGGACTTTCTACTGTTACAGGAAACGCATTGCTCTTCCACCACTGCATTCCATACCTGGAGGTATTGGCCCTATGTGTTTCATCATGCATATTGCCTAACAAGAACTGGTGGGTTGGCGATTGGAATCCACCAACGATTGTCAAACATCCTCATCACACCGATTGTTACTAATTTACACGGTGACCAGTTACAGTGTTTAACCTTCTCTCACACTAATGTTCAATATCATATTTTCAATATATATATATACCATCTGCTGATTTATTAATTGCCCCGTTATTTCAAGCTTTACGTTCAACTTTTACACTGATTCCTCCTGAGGACCCTTGCGTCCTCGGAGGAGATTTTAACTGCACCCTATGGCCTTCCTTAGATCGTTGCTCTATTCGCGGCGAGTACCGCACCCAACTAGTTGATGAATTAACGCAGTTTCTGTCGGATTACCACTTTGTAGATGCATTCCGACAACTATATCCATCGCGTATATCATACACCTGGTGTGCTTCTCCTGGGAGAGGAGCCATTGCAGCCAGATTGGATCGAATTTATATTTCTTCTTCGTTAGTCCCAGTTATTACATCTGTTTCACATCTACCTACAGCTTCTTCAGATCACAGTGCGGTTTTGTTGTCACTCTGCACTTCCTCTCCGCCTTTCTCCACACGACGCTCCTGGACTTTTGATGACTCCTTACTTCAACGAGAAGACTTTTGCGCTGCTGTCAATTCTTTCTTGACAGCTAAGCGAACTCTTCTCGATAGTACTCCGAGTGCCATACGCCTTTGGCTGGATGTCAAGAAGGATTTAATTCTAATGGTCCGGCGCCTTGCTCATGCGATTATCAATGACAGGAAGATGAAGATTGATAATCTCCGACGCTTATTAACATCTCTCCCCATGACGGATCCACTGTACGCAAAGTTGGAAGACGACCTTCGTGCTCAACTTCTGCCTCTCGCACAGCAAGCCATACATCGCCTGAAACTGCTGCACCTGTCAACATCATCGGTTTCATATGAGGTCTTGTCTCGCTTGGAATCAACTCGTCATGCTTCACAGTCCCTTCGATGTCTTCGTCTCCCTGATGGGACCGTCTCTTCCGATGCCTCCATAATTTGTTCTGAGGTTTACTTTTTCTTTGAGGGTAAATACCGAGCGGTGGCGCAATCCTCCGATCCCTATAATTCTTCTCTTCTATGTTCTCTTCCTCAGGTCCCCTCACATCTAATTTCTTCCCTTCTAGCTGACTTCTCCTCTGTGGAAGTGGGGGAGGCTTTTGCCTCTCTTAACTCTCACGCTTCTCCAGGACCTGATGGCCTAACATATTCTTTCTATCGCACTTTCCTCCCGTCCCTTCTACCTTTTCTTTCTGCCTGTTTCTCATCTGCTCTATCCACCTCTGCGCTTCTGCCGGAATTCACCAACGCACATATCGTTCTCATTCCAAAGAAAGGCGACCCTTTGGACATTGGAAATTGGCACCGAATCTCTATCCTAAATTTCTACTACAAATTCCTCACGAAACTTCTGTCACGCTGTCTTAACCCCATACTTCCTTTTCTTCTCTCACCCGACCAGTCATTCACTGTGCCTGGTCGGTCTATTAACAACAACATCTCCTTTCTTCTAAATCTTGTTTCTCTTGCTAAAACTTGCTCCGAAACACTAGCACTATTTAACCTCGATCAGAAATCCGCTTTTGACAACATCTCTCACCCCTATCTCTCTGCTGTTCTCCTCCGCTTTGGTTTCCCTTTTTCCTTCGCTACTTTACTCCTTAGCCTCTACCGTGGCGCCCATTTCCATGTCCGAACGACCTCCTTCTTGACTGCTCCAATTCCTTTTAATCGTGCAATCCGACAGGGCTGTCCTCTTTCAGGACAGCTTTTTGCCTTGTCGTTTGAGCCTTTTCTTTTGGAGGCTCAACGTTCGCTGCTATCTCTTCTGCCACCTCAACTCCCGAGTACTCGCCCTCATCGTTTTGTCTTCTCCGCCTACGCTGACGATGCAACGTTTTGCCTTAGGAATGATGCTTAATTTTCCAGCCTTCTTACAGCCTATCAACGTTATGCAGACATATCGGGAGCAACACTTAATGCTTCCAAGAGTACTGGCCTTTGGTGTGGGTCGTAGGTGGGCCGCACCGATGCTCCGTGGAGTGCGGTTTGGTCCTCCACGGTCCAGAAGATATTGGGAGCCTATGCTGGTTCCCCACTCCATGCTGCCTCAACCTCTTGGAATGTACTCCTTTCTCGGTTGCAACGTACTGCTGCTTTTTGGAAGTTCTGTCGCACCTTCACCTCATATTTTCAGCGCGCTAACATTGCGCAACGGTATCTTCTTTCACTCTGCTTTTTTCGTGGTCGTTCACAACGCTGCGGAAATCTCAACTAGCGACACTCAACAACCTGCTCATTTCCATCATACGGCCAGCAAAACATTGGATCGCCGCGGAGACTTTGTTCCTACCTGAAAACCATGGTGACATTATGATGCCTGACGTCCGACTGTTCTACAGGGCGAACCGAGTAGTCTCCTGCCTCCGCCTTCTTCTTGCTCCCTCACCCTCACTTCACTCTACTCTGAATGTACTCACTTCCCCACTTGATCCATCCTTTTCTTTTCTTCTTTTCCTCAGGATGGATTCTTCCACTTTTTCCTCCTCCCACTTCCCTGCTCTCCTTTCTGAGCCATTGGTGCTTTTTCGTGCTCTTCCCCTTATCCGAGCCTTACCTACTACAACACTTGATCTCCTGGCCGAACCCCTCTTCTAATCCACCCTCATCCATCCACCTGATCAATCTTTCTTTCTTTTCCTTCCGTCGGTGCGCTCCGGCATCCTTACGGTTCAATCTCTCGTTAACACTGACCTCTCTTGGAAACCTCTCACATCTCTTTTCCCCAGCTCCACTGCTTCTCTTGAGGCTGACTACGCTCTCCTTCGCTCCTCACTTCACTCTCTGTTTCCTTCATTAGTCTCTGCTCATGGCCTTCTCTCCGTTTCTGGACCGAGTCTTTTGGTTCCTTTTTTCCTCCCTTCTAGGGACTCGGTCGCTCTCGCTACCTCCTTTTCAACAGCCGCCCTCTATCGCTTTCTTCGAGCCCCCCTGACTTCTCCCTATCCTATTCCTAGCGCACCTCCCTCTCTTTCCTTTCCTATCTGGTCAACCTCCCTTACCCTTCTTTCCTCCCCGTCTGAACGTGACACCCACTGGCGCTTTCTACACCAACGGTTACCTTTCCCTCTTTCCCTTTCTAGGATGTCTTTACTTTCTTCCCCTCTCTGTTCTTTCTGCGGGCAGGAAGGAGATGTTCAGCATGTATATTGTTATTGTCCCACAATTATGCCGTTGTTGTGCTATGTTTTCCGCTTGGCTAACCATATCAGTGGACACGATCTTCCGTTTCTTGCCTATGCGTGGCTCCTATTGACTAAACACCCGCCTACATTTTTATCTCCACTATGTTCTTATATTTTTGTTTTGGCTAAGGACGTCATTTACGTTTTTCATAATTCACAGCGACTTTCCACAGCTCCGCCCTGCATTCTTACTGCAGGAGGGACAATGTGTTCAATCTTCTGTAATCGCATTCGTGATCGTCTGCGTCTTGAGTACACTTCGGCGTGCTCTAAGCATACTCTTCCCCTTTTCAATCGGACGTGGGCCAGTAACAAACACTGGTTCCACGTCGATGGCACCTCTGTTATTCTTGACATTTAGTTACAGTACTTAAACTTCTTGCACCGTTTTTGTCTTGTTCTATACACTTTATCCAGCTCTCACTAGACCCGATACCGGTCTCTAGCTTTCTTTCTTTTTGGTGAAACTACTCCTCTGTCGTGAGCCAATCTTACTACATATGCCTGTACATTGGAAGTTCTTCCTTTTGAGTTTGTTTGCACAGGCCGCTTTTACTACTTGCACACTACTTGCATATGTGACATTCTTTCACATGTTTTATTTGTGCTTACTTTGCGAAGAATTTTCTTTACACTGTTTATCGGTTGAATGTACAATTTTTGTTTTTAGTGGATCTTGTTCCACGCTGTATAATGTTGTATTTCGATAAATCCATAGCGCTTATCACTCGAACTTCATGTTAACTGCTATTTTCACTATTATACTATTCTAGATTATGTAATGTTGTAATTCTATTTTGTATAATGAGCACAATGTTTATATCACGCGTACATGGCCTCTTTTACATTAAGTGCCACATTCTTGTACCCGCATTTTGATTATTGTTTTCTTGTAATCCTTATACCTCACGTTTTGTGCTTTTTTGATCGATATCCGAAATACTGTCTGTTCACTATTTATGTTTTTTTGTATACCACTGAAAATCTTTCCTACCCAATTCGATGTCGCATTTTTTTTGTTCATCTTTAGTACGCCTCTAAAGTGTATTATGTGCGTATGTACGTTTCCGTAACTTTCTCATGGTATATCTGTTATTTTAACACTTAATTATTATCTTGTCCCTCATGATATTGTCCTGTACCATACATATCTACCTGTATAGATATCCCTGTGCAACCTATGTTTTTATCATTTATTACGTTTTTGTTTTTGGGGACCGTTGTTCCCCTCATTGTACATTTTCATCGTCATTTCACCTTTCTTCACTGTTATATTTTTTCGCCTGTCGAGCTGGCAGATCGTCACACAATTTTCACTCCAAGAATCTAATTCTTGAAAAACACTGTGCTGTACTCATACCTTTTCTCGACGAAATGTTTTCCTTAGTATCTGTTGTTTGATTGTTCTATATGACACATGTTCTCTTTGTTGCACTTATTTAAGCATAATGTTTGCCCTACATCATGTGATTGTACCCTATGTCAAAAATGTATGACTTTTTTACGTATATATTCTGTGCACGCCACTGAGAGTTCAGTGTTTATTTCGACATAAAGCATTTGTTATCATCAGCATACCTGCAAAACTTCGCCATACGGCAGTCTTCGTTTCCTGCTGTTTCTTATCATGTTGTTTTTGTTTTTCTGTATTTACACAGCATGTATCCATGCATATCTTTGTCTTATGCCAAGATTCTGTTCTGTGCATTTTCTCCATGTATCACCACATAGATTTCATCATTTTGTGTTTCATTAAATGGCATGATATTCCTTTCATTGTATATATTACATCGTCACGTTAACCGTTGATGTTTATGCTTTCGACTGTCAAGTCGACAGACTGCCATGTATTTTATTCCACCAATAAATTTGTTGAACACATGAACTCCATTCTTCTTCTGAATACTTTATTTGTACATGAACTCCATTCTTCTTTCCTTTTGCGCGGATTTGAGTTTTACGTTTTCATAAAAAGTTTCTTCCGAGTACTACTTTTTCATATTTAAAAAGAACGGGTTTTCTCTATTGACAAAACATTCAAGTTGCTCGAATGTGCATGTCCTTGTGTGGCTCTAAGGTATATCTTGATTATTTTTAACGCAGAAAAACTTCTTTCGGCAGTTGCAGTTGTTGATGGAAACTTTAATATGAGGTCTGCTAATTTGTACACCTCATTAAACACAATGTCCAACAATTTCTTAAACTTTATGAAACAAGTAATGTCTCTTACTAATTTCTTTTTGTACTCATCGAGGGAATCAAACACCTTTAGCTCAGTTTTTGGTCCAGCTGTATCAAAATTTAAAACATAGATTTCTTTAAGTTCTGATAGTAGATGTTCAGGAAAACTTTCACAAAATTTATCAAAACAGTTCGAATCCATCAAAGTCACGAATTTAAGACATAATATCACTGATTTTAATTCACTGAGACTTCACACAAACTCAAACAACTCTCTCAAAATACGTCCTGTTACGAGCCGGAGCATGCGAGTCGCTAAGGTTGTCCCGAGTCTTCTCTTTTCTGCACGAACCGTTGCCCAAAGCAATGGCCTATACCCCTTCACCGGCAAATTCGTATTGTCATGGAAACGCTAGCTTACGATCGTATCGAAAGTCTTCCAATCAAAACAGCGAAGACTGACTGGCAGAGCTGTTTGCGGTACCATGACGCCATCCCACCAGTAGGAGCCCCGTTGGTCTTCGCTCTCCAGGCTGGTTCTCTTAGTCAAAAGAAGCGAATCCGCAAGTGTGTTTTTTTTCGCAGCGAAACATCGACGTTTCTCAATACCGTTGATAATTGGCTTTTATTTGTGCATTCTCCGGGCTTCGCAGCTAGCCTCGAACATACGCCACTGCCTCCAAGCCAGCTCACGACACGTGCCTTCTTTCATTCGCTACGCGCTGTTGACCTCAAAAGTAGGAGGTGGTCATAATAATGTGACTCGACGGTGTATATTGAACCCATTTGACAAAGAAGCCAGGCTAACTTTCTGAAAGCCATTGGAGCAGTAATCAGAGGCGGTGGCTTCTGATCATTCGTTCGAGTTGGGTCCGGATTGAAGAGGCATGAGGTTATCTGATAGCGCTGGCAAGGGCCGCGGGTGGCCTAGTGGTCAGCGTTAGTGACTGCCACGAAGAAGACCTAGGGTTCGATCCCAGGTAGGTACGAACGCTGGAACCACTAAATATTCGCCATGCGTCAGATGAGCACGTTAAGCCGTCGGGCCCCGGGTTCTGGCTCCCCGATAATAAATAAGGGCGTCTTCGTTCCCCTTTATATCTCGCTTCCGTGTCACTTTCATATCGAGCACTCTCGCCCAAATCTCCTAGCTTCCTATTTCTAAGGGTTGTTTGAGACCTGGGGTCAAACACTCCCATCCTAAAATCCTCTACTCTGATCTGATAGTGCTAGGTGTTTCCCTTTCGTGGAACCCGTGGCCCTAAATTAGGGAAGGGAGTCTTCTTTTTAGCCCTTGGAGTTACTAATTGTGTTTGTTAAACTCCAAACAAAACAACAATAGCAAAAATAGCATATTTTACTTCCATGTAAGGTACCTTTTTAACAAATAACAAATCCCTACTTGTCTTTTTGTGAATATTTCCTCCAAGTCTGCTTGATGAAGCCACATTTTACTCATTGTTAAATCCAAGTTCTTCATTGTGAGTAGCTGAATGATAAAACATTTCTTCTTATTGCCAGACAAGGTTACCCTTTACATACAGGACTCCCGTGGCTCTCTTGGTCTGAACATTTCGCTCATGTCGGCATGATATGGCCTCCTTTTCCCCCCATTTCTAAACCTGCTTCAAAAATACAAGAATTTATCTTTTAAGCTTTACGATGTCTTTTCTCTGGAGAAAAAATCCAATTTATGGAATTCTCAAGATTGCTGTTCTCATAATTGAGGCATTTTTGGGGGGATTTATGGCACTATTTGGAAAAGTGGACATCGCTTACTATTTAACCGGTCACTCTCTACCTTCAGTGATTTTCCTCCCCGCTGGCAGGGTGTTGTGCTTGATTTTTGGTTATGCCTATCTATGCTTCTGTCTCTTTCCCTGCATGAACCATATCATCGATGTGAAATAACGGACTTCGAAAATCATTTCTCTGTAGGTTAAAGGAGATTATTTACAGAAAATTTCAGGCACTGACGCTAGTGAGTTCATATCTTAGTCAGGCTGACTATCCGTAAAACCGATACGTCAACTACAAAATGCCAAACTGAATAAACGTTTCTTGTCCCTGATGCGTGAAAGCATATTCCCCAGATTTTCGGCATATATGTGCTTCAGTTCCGTTAGTCCGTCCCCATGTCTGTTTGCAAAAACGGTATTTTTCCCCCTCTATATGAAAGAAAGAAAGAAGAAACTTTTTATTTCCAGTAAAGTAGAAAGCCCGAGTTCAAGAGTTGAAACATGCCTGTCACGTTAATGGGTAACCCTATCTGTCTCGAATTTCCGGCGTCTGATACAATAGTGTTCTTGCAATCCGAAATTTAGAAGCGGAGATGTTATTTATGCAGAAAATGTGGCCAACTGGCTGACAGATTGAATCAGGAATGAACGGAAGGGCAAGTTCGTGCACATATTTTCTTTGCTCCGATTGAGAAGGACTTACGGGTCGATATTCTGAAAGGGAGATAACATTTTTCTGACAATTGACACAACGCGAAATCGTACTGTATTTATCAATTTACAGTGCCAAGAAATTTGAAATGTGAATAGTTCATACGCGATGAATCTGCCCCGTGACATAGTAACGTAGCCGACGAATTTGTTTTTTGAGAATTGAAGTACGAGCTCCGATTTTTTCTGGACGAATTGAAGTAGACGACGGATTTCTTCGTAGGCGAACTGAAGGAGGCGACGAATTTCGTCCAGAGCGAACTAAAGTAGGCGACTAATTTGTTCCTCGGAGAACTACAGTAAGCGATGAGTGTTTTGCTTGATAAAGTGAGGTAGGCGATAAGTCTTTTGCTTGATAAAGTGAGGTAGGCGATGAGCGTTTTGCTTGATAAAGTGAGGTAGGCGATGAGTGTTTTGCTTGATAAAGTGAGGTAGGCGACGAATCTTTTGTTGCTTGACTAACAGGTGTAGGCGGCTGAACGACGCATAACACACTTGAAATGAAATGACATCAGCGGCTTTGGTGCTGTATCAGTCGCTTTGCCTACGCTTTCTCCCGTGCTGTATCGAAATTTGGAAATCGTACTTTGTTACATTTTTTCCTGAAAAGTACTGCATTTATATATTTAAATTAAGGGCAAATAAACTATTTTCAACATGAAAATGTGCTATTTTTAAAGCCGGAAATTAAAAACTATATCGGGCTATATACCTTAAGATTTGTGTTTTTAATCATATTGCACGTAAAAGTAAAATGTAAGTAAGGGATTCCATCTTGGCCAAAGTTATTCGTATGCGCCAACTATTGTCTGGAATTACGTCAGCTTGAGTGATATATATTGGCTTTTGGAAGCTTTGCAGTCAGTAATGCCCTTGGTATTTGGAAGGGCGTTATAGAGAACCCGAAGGTGTTTTACGTGAGAAGAGCTGCGCTGAATGCATCCAATATCCGAGTTATTCACGTGTAGTCGGAGACCACTGGGTGACAAACAGTTCCAGTGTAAAACGCACGTCACTGTAATGTTAGTTCTGACAGGACAGAAAATAATGCAGTATGTTCGCGGTGCGTGGTTAATCCGCTGGCCCTCTGTTCAAATAAGGTTTGGTACACCGAAAGGTCGGTCATCTTTGAAAATTTATGTTTTTCAAATTGGATGTATAAAATAACCGTTGCTTCTAGTATTAGAGACAGATATGAGATTTTAACCACGCTCGGTGCAGAAATAGTTCGAGATAGATGTGTAGCCTTTTTTATTCTAATTTCTCACTTGAGAACGAATATTTTCGAAACCTGTCCAATCACCTAGAGGAAAAAAAAATAATGTCGTCTGACCGTTTACATCAAAAGTGTAGAAATGTACCGGGAAAAATTTATTAATCCGCCTCGTTAAATGGTGTCGTTAAATTACGCAAAGCTACGAAGCATATTTTCTGGTGAAGTGCAACAAAAGTATACAGGGTGGTACGTAGAACCGGCCCCAAGCGTGGCTTGGGTTACAGTTGTAAAGTTATATTTCGTAGTTCTCCGCTGGAAGTTATTCGATGCTCTCGCGTATGCGTATATGAGCTGGGTGATCCACCACGGTCAGGGGTCTGCTTTTGAGTCTAGCCGTATTCAATGGAACAACGTTGTTTTTTATTGTGGAAGAGCCTATTTGCACGTGTTCTTTCGTTTTGGTTGCTGAACGATTTAAAGCAAAATATCCTGGTGCAAATGTTACTCCGAAATCAACGATCCTGGACTTAATGAAGAAATGGCGTACAACTGGTTCAACGTACAGAGAGTGAAACAACCAACTGTACGCACACCGGAAGCTGTCACCGACGTAGCGAATTGTGTCGAAAGAAGCCCTAACAAGTCAGCACGGTGTTTATCCCAGCAAACTGGCATTACTCGTAGGTGAATTCAGCGCATATTTCGTGATTTAAAAATCAAGCCTTATCATGTGGGTGTTCTGCAGGAATTAAGAGCACATGATAAGGGGGAACTTGTTCATCACTGTCAGTGGCTGTTAGAGATGGTTTCTGAAGGACTGCTTGACCAATTTCTCTTCCTTTCATCAGGCAAAGCTTGGTTCCACCTTTCGGGGTATGTCAATTCGTAGAACGCACGAACACTAGGCTGCTAAAAACCCACGCGTGTTCCAATAGAAACCACTCCGTTATTTAAAAGTCTGTATTTGGTGTGGAGTGTCAGGCCAACGCGCCATTGGATATATACACTGAAAATTGTAACACCAAGAAGGAACCATACGATTCCAATGAAATTTATACCACACATTGAAGATATGACTGTCAATAAGTAATTTAATTCTCAGAAGTATTGCAACCTGCAAAAATCAGTATCATCTGAAGCTTCCGCGAGCTGCAATAAGAGCTTCGAGAAGGCGTGACGTTGAATCGAAAAAGGCGTTGGATGGCGTCCTATGTAATTGCTTGCCAGGCGGCATGTATGCGAGTCCACACATCATTGGTACTGACCGCTGGAGGACTTTGATGGGCCAGTTGCCGTGTGACCATATCCCAGACATGTTCAATAGGCGACATGTCTGGCGAACGTGCAGACCAGGAGAAAGGCGGTATCTGTTGTGCTGCGAAGAGGGGTCGGGCATTGTCCTGCTGGAATATAGCGCCAGAAGGGCTCTAAAGGTAGGTTATGATTTCTGCCTGTACAACTTCCCTGATGTAGCGGTCGCTGGTGAGATTGCCCTCAAGTCGCACCAGACGAGATCGCGAATGGCACCCCACAACATCACACCTGGCGTTCGGCCCGTATGACGCTCGAAAATGCGTGCTGGAAGAAGGCGCTCACCACAATACTGTCTGAGCTCGTCCAAAAGCACGACATGTTGCCAATCAGCACGCCATTGTCTGTATGGAAATCCCCATTCCAGCCTGAGGCGTCCATGGTTCAGAATCAAAGAAATCCGCCGCAAAGGGACGCGTGCAGCCAGTCCTCTGTGCAGAAGACGGCGTCGAATTGTGGAGGCAGACAATGCCACACCTGTTTCAGTGCCCCACTGTTGTGCTAACACTTGCAAAGATGCGGAACGGTTCGTTACTGCTTTGCAGATGAGGAGGTGTCACATTTATCGGTCCACTGCTGGATTGTCGATGCACCTGGTTTGCCGCAATGTCACGGTACGAAAATGCACCTTCACGCAGACTAATCATTCGTCCCCGTTCAAATTTTACCGTTCGATGATATTTCGCCCTCGACGCGACATTATTGAATCCTGGAGACCCTTCTACAACTCGCTGTCCGCGATGCACTACTGGTGTTTATGCTAAACATCCCTCTCTCTTTTTACCCCTCAATCGACTATCCAGAGGGCGCTGCTGAGCCCAGACATGCGTGATGACTCTGAACTTCTAATCATTTCCATGTCCTACCCTGCGCTGCATGTCCTGTAAGTTACACGGTATTTCCATCATTCCTTCATAGCGTTGCAATTTTCGCAAACAGTAGTTTATTTTTCCACGAAAATGTGAATACAGACGCTTATCTACGCATATACGGAGAGTTTGTGAGCCACTTGATTCCATATGAACGTACTTATGCCTTCTTCCAATAAGATGGGGTGACGTCCCATACCTCTGATCATTCACTCGCTCGAATGTACAGTGGTTTTATTCAAGAAAGGACAATCTGTAAGGATCTATGGCCACCACCTCTCCCGACTTATCACTGTCTGACTTTTGCCTGTAGGGCTCACTAAAAGGGAAAGTGGGCAACAACAACCCTCGAACGTTGTAAGAGTTGAAAACCATCATACGGCAAGTGATCACCCGCATTTCAGTCACCGAATCTCTGGGCGTTTTTCTGAGCATGCTTCGGAAAAACGCTTCGATGCAAGTGGCGACCATTTCCAACACAGGCTTGAAAGATCCACGCCTCTGACCACTCGGCATCTGAGCACTGGCTTTTTACAGTTCGTCATAGTGGGGCAGAATTCAAATCCCAGATGTAGCATGGCTGGTGTTTGTTTTACGGCGATGTATGTGTCCCTTCCCTGGGACCAGTGGAGCTAGATTAAGGACGAGCTACTGCTTATGGCCCTCAAAGTTGCTGCCGGTGGGAGTTAAACCCAGAAAGAAAGGAAACAAAATACCTGGTGGGAACTGGAAGTCAGGGTGTGTTCAGTGGGGGTGAGGGGACCCTGTTGTATCTATAAGAATCGCCCTCATACCATGATACCTCCGCTGTCGGCCCCTTTCTGTACAACCTCGGAGCGTTAAATACTGACCCGACCATGCTAGAGCTGGACTCTTCCAACCAGACGACACTTTTTCAGTCGTTTAATGTCTATTCACGGTGCTTTCGCGGTCACTAAAGACGGTATTGATGATCGGACAACGGGGACTTATAAACCCCCGCCGATTCCTTAGCGAGTGAGTCCGCAGGATTGTACACTTAGAAGCGTTTCTCTGTGCGTTCTAGTTGTAGTAAGACTTCGGTTGAGGGATGGTGAGCTACCTACCATCTCGGACAGCAGGTGTCACCCGGAGTTCAGCTCGACTGTCAAGCGATGGTGGTTTCCTGTTTTCGGCACGTGGGGTACGTGTGTGCCCCTCTTTAGCCCATCCCGCTTGACCTTCAATACGGCGCCCTCCGGACATCCAACAATCCCTAGTGTTGCTGAGATGCTGGCTACCGCCTTCCTCGCGCCGGTAATCATTCCCCATTCAAACTCCGACTAAGCCGTCCCTTGCCCCACTACTGCACGGTGTTCGTATTGGCGAATTGGCATACCCGGCCGTGCCGTCTATCTGTATTCCATGATGGTTGTGACGTTACTGCTGCGTTTTACTGCACTCGCGCGTTCGTGAAATGATATTGCCTGTAAGTGAATTTGAAAGTTTTCTCCATTATTAACTGACGCATTGAATCAACTCGCTGTACTCCATAGTGTCTGTCCTGTCTTTTTATACTGTCAAAATTCAGTTCTGTACAGTAAAACACTTTCAACACCTGCTTGCGTTATCTAGAACTCATTCCACGTTCTTTGTGGCTTCAAAAGGCGAAAGCTGTGGGAATGTTCTTTTTCACATCGTTTAATTTTAAGAGGAAATCGCGATCATTTATTTCGCTAGTTCCTAATTTATTTTTCAAGAACTTTCAGAGACAGCTTTTCTTCCTTTACACTTAACCCCCCCCCCCCCCACACACACACACACGAACGGTTTGCGTGTTTGGCAGTACACGATGTACACGTCAGGCTGAGGGCAGTTTCTTTTCCATTGCAGGCCGGGCATTGGTGTCCAGCTCGCGATAGTGGTCTACGAAAACAAAGTCAACTTTGTGATGCTTCTATGCTTTTCTGTTGATGGCACTTGTCCAGGATAACAGAATAGTATCTGTGTCTCTGGCAGATGGATGTAATAATTCCCCAACATCAGATAATGCTGGAGGAACGTTCCTCATTGTTAATTGATTGGTTTGTTTGGCGCTAAAACGCACACCGTAAGCCTGATCAGCATTATGCACAGCACAAATGATAAGAAGTTGAAACAGAATAAAAAAAGTAGATATCTACATAGTAATTAGGCTCACGAAATAAAAGAAACCATGGATATCGGAACTATAATCCAAAAAACAGCTCCATAGAAATGTTAGGTGAACAAACGCTTTTTCTTTCGTGTTATCGC
The DNA here is from genome assembly GCA_039090855.1 of Macrothele yani. Taxonomy (NCBI): domain Eukaryota; kingdom Metazoa; phylum Arthropoda; class Arachnida; order Araneae; family Macrothelidae; genus Macrothele; species Macrothele yani. The sequence continues at coordinate 23,746,627 of CM077006.1, read as the reverse complement.
AGTGTCAAAAAATAATGCGACATACACATGCCACCCGGTAAAAGAAGAAAATACGTATACAGAGTTCCTAAAAACCCGTCGGGGATTTAAATAAGAGTGAAGCCGTAGATAACTCATGTGTTAAAACCACGTCTTTAAATTTGGAATTTTTTTCATTGTTTTAGGAATGACAAAGAAACTTTTAGAAAATTCCGAAACAGTGAAGATCTCGCTTTTTACAGAGAGAGCCATTTTCTTGTTTTTGAAACAATTCGGTATAATGCAATACTGCCAATTATCAGAAAAATTCTATTTAAGAGAGTACGGAAAATCTTTCTCAAAGAAGAAATCTTCCTAGCTGTATTTTACAAATATTTTGCAGAGATGTATATTCACGCATCGTAATACAAAATTGCGTACCAGAAAAATCTACGAAAAGTGCTATTAAAATTCTATTAAAGCTGCTATGGAAATGCTATTGAAAGTTGTATAAAAATTACCATGAAAAATGCTATAAAATTATATTAAAATGCTAATAAAATTCCATTAAAACTGCTTTTGAAAACGTTAAGTTTCTGTTAAAAATCCTGCCTATCTGCACTCTCTTTATTATTTCTTCAGCAGGGTTGAAATTCTTGAACTTTGCTGAAGAAATTTAAAGGAGTAAGAAGGTAATGATTAGGGCTCACCTGTTTTAGGTGACTTATCGCCAAATTAAATTAATTACGTTTTCAACGTACTAATGGAAGAGGGAAAAAATAATGAATTCATTTCTTTGTAAATTTTGATGCTATTTTTTCAACGCATCCCTGTTTTGCCGATCATAGCTTCATTCTATTTCACGATTTCTCGGAACCCATTTATCGCTTTCAAAAAGCTTAGAAAAAGGTGTATAAACGATACAGTATATAAGGTAAAGGCACTTTTCAATTTCAGACTGCGAGTTTCACAGTGACTGACAAAAATAGTTTTGAGGAGGAGATCCTTTTGTTTGGGGGTTTAACGACCACAGTGAGCAACTCAATTGACTATAAGAAGTCGCCCGTCCCTAATTTAGGGCCATAGACTCTAGGGAAGGGAGAAAGCAAATGTCCTAAGACAAACACAACATCCATGTCTCATCGGGATTTGAACCTGGGCCCATCTCGGACGAATAGTCAGAAGCCAGCGCTTAGACCTCTGCGCCACCGGAATAGCGATGGGATTTTTTGTTGGGAACACTAAAGTCACACAGCTGCTGTACGTACCGTAAATAAATTTATATCACAAAGAGGATACTAAAAGTATATATCACGTTATATGTAATATTATATCACGTAATAGGAAACTAAACGTATATACAATAATAAGACCAATACTGACCTATGGATGCGCGAGATATTGGGTTACATAGAAAATGGAAAACAGTTTGAGGAATTTTTGGCTCAACATTAACCACTGGTCTAACTTGAAGTACTCTTAAATGAATTTTAATCTCAAATATGAAATTAAAAGCATATATCTCGTAATATTTCACATAAGGAGAAACTAAAAGTATATAATAGCATAGCAAGACTAATATTGACCTATGGATGGTGGTTAGTTAGATAGCAAATGGAAAACAGCATGAATGACGTTTCGCCTAGTATTTGATTCAGGTGAGGATACGTGGAGAATGTGACGTAACTATTTATTAAGGGTTTTGTCGATGCAATCGTTCATAACAAGTGGGTTGAGATCAGGAGGGCTGCAGTGGTATGTTCATGTGATGAGAGGGAGTGCTAGAAAATTAGAAGTGCTGGACTGGAATATTATTGGATTGTGAGACATTAAAGAAGACCAAGAAAGTGGTGGATGTATAAATAAAATATGGAAAGACGAAGTATTGACAACTGTAGAGATAGAAGTGGTAGACAGGGAAGTTTGGAGGACACTCGTTTTACAAACAAGGGATCTTCACGATTTGTAATGCCATATCAGGATGACGTAATCGACTAATACTAGGTATTCATGTATTTTAATGGTAAAAATGGTTTAAGATCGGATAGAAAAACAAATGTGACGGTGTAATTTATGATGCCTGTGTTTTAGTTTTCCCCTTCAAGATCAGAGGTCGTCAACTTTCGTCTCACTAGTCGAACGTGGCCCATATTTTTTGCCGTTTCATGCGGTCCGCTCACATATGACCTACAGCTTCGTTTGAAAATTCACTACGGTATAAAACAGATTAAATTATTCTTATACTTTCAAGTGTATGTCGCATTAATATCTCAATTTCTTTTAATCAGACCGATAATTTAGAAGAGACGACGTAGTTCGAATTTAAAATACGGAGGGACGCTTCTTAGCAGAGGCATCGCAGTGTTTTTCCTCAATACCCTAATAAATTGTTTCCATGTGCAATTAGAAACTAATATATTGCGGACCCTAAAACCTGAGCTTTAACAGTCTAGCGGGTAAGATTACATGTATCTCATAAATTCGAAAGTGTGCTAATCATTATCATCATGGTTAACACCGCTCAATGCAGAAGAAATTTTCGTTTCCGATATACACGGTCGAGTCACATTATTGTCACCACCAGCTAATATCCAAGGGCCGCCCCGGTGGTGGCGCAGTGGTCTAAGCGATGGCCTCTGATCATTCGTCCGTAAGGGGTCCGGGTTCGAATCCCAGTGAGGCGTGAATGTTGTGTTTGTCTTACGGCACTGGCTCTCTCCCTTCTCTGGAACCAGTTACCCTAACTTAGGGACGGGCGACTGCTTATAGCCCATTGAGTTGCTCACGGTGGTCGTTAAACCTCCAATAAAAAAAAATATCCAAGGTGCAGCGCGCACGGCAGCTAGACTAGCTGCGGGTGACTAAATAAGGTGCTAGAAGGTGTTCACAGATATGTGGAGCCATTATTGACTGCATTTCATCTGATAGCTGCTGGAGAGTGCGTGGTGGAGGAACCATAGAGCAAACAACACGATCGAGATGGTTCCACAGATGCTCAGTTGGGTTTAAGTCTGGGGAATTAGGGGATCAGGGAAGTACTTTGAAGTCTTCATCGTGTTCTTCCAACCCGTCTCGGGCCGCCCCGGTGGCGCAGTGGTCTAAGCGATGGCCTCTGATCATTCGTCCGAAAGGGGTCCGGGTTCGAATCCCGGTCAGGCATGGACGTTGTGTTTGTCTTACGGCACTGGCTCTCTCCCTTCCCTGGAACCAGTGACCCTAAATTAGGGACGGGCGACTGCTTATAGCCCATTGAGTTGCTCACGGTGGTCGTTAAACCTACAGTCTCGGACATTTCTAGCTCTGTGACACCTCGCATTATCATTCTGAAAGATCCCATCCGCCCCAGGCAAGATAATCAGCATGTATGGCTGTACGTGGTCTGCAAGGATGGATTCATAACGAATTCGGTCCATAGTGCTTTCCACAAGCATGCGTGGACCTAGAGAATGCCACAAAAATATTCTCCAGACAATAACGCTCCTCCCACCAGCTTGCGTTCTTCCAGCAATGGTTGAAGAGTGTTTGTTATCCGACGTTTCTCGTCGTTTACGGCAACGTCCATCCGTTCGAGGAAGCAGAAAACGTGACTCATTGGAGAAGGCAATCCTTCGCCAATCAGCGGATGTCCAATACCGATACTGCCGTGCAAATGTAAGCCTTTTCGGCCGAGGCACCTTCGTTAGTATAGGTGCAGTGACAATCCGCCTGCATCGGAACCCCATACGCTGCAGAGTTCGCTAAACTGGGGTTTTAGACACTTCCGGTAGCCCCCTGGTTCATTCGGCCAGTGAGTTGCTCAACTGTAGCCTGTCGATCAGCCCTCACGCACCTTCGCAGCCGACATTCACCTCTCACATCAGGGACACGTGGTGCTCCGCAGTTTGCACTTCGCTTATTCGCAATGGTGCCATTTCTCCAATCAAGATACAGTTTAACCACAGCAGCACGCGAACAGATCACAAACTGCACTGTTTCAGAGATACTGCTACCCTTGGCCCGAAAGCCGATAATCAATCCTTTTGATAAATCGCTCCTTTTATCCATGACAGCAACGAGTGATTTTTCAGAATGCCAACAGCACACCTTATGTACAAATTAGTACCATCCAAACCAGCTCACGAACTAAGCCTTCTTTCATTGGCTGCTGACGTCAAAAGTAGGAGGTGGTCACAATAATGTGACTATACTGTATATAAATTCTGACACAGGACAGACTGACGGACAAAATAGAACTACTCTGCTGTTCCCGTTTCGGAGTGTTAAAAAGCTCATATTTCTGGCTCATTATTTGTGTTAGGCTCGGTTTCGAGCCCCACCCAGTCTGAGGCACGGATGTTGTGTTTGTCTGATGGCACTTGTTCTTTTTCTTCACTGGAAATAGGGATGGAATCTTGTGCTGGGGTCAAAAATTGTCTAGTCTGACACCTGGGACTATTTGTTTTTTTATTCAGACTATTAGGAGCATGCGACTTCTTATGGCCTAAAACGACGGTCGTTAATTCCCCCTCACCCTCAAAAAAAATTTAAACATTCCCTTTCAAATTTATAAACATTATATACATATTCTGGCGCTTTTAATCACTCTTTAGCTGTAGATACTAGTTTATGCTAGTCGTTAAGCTCCAAAAAAAGGCGATGCTGTAAGCATTTATGTTTTAAATTTATTTTAAGAAATGTGCTAAAAACGTGTGGTCAATTCAGAGACAAACTGTAATTGGCACCCTAGGCAAATTTTACAGTTCAACCAAATTTTCTTTTACGCAGCGATTATTAAAATATACGTCTTTCAAGTCTCTAATATTTATAGGAGTTATGAATCTATTTTACAGGGTGATTCATAAAGAAGTATACAGTTTCAACGCACTATAAAATAAGAACAATGTAAGATATTTTATGCTACCTGTAACATGATTGTAGGATAATGTTTCAAGTTTTTTTAGAGACAGTCACAGATGTTCTATGTGTGCACCCTAAGTCACACGTAGTGCATATGTTGCAAAATCCTACTGTCTTGTCAAGGTCAGTGAGATTTTGCAATATCTGCACTTTGTATGGGATCATTTCCAGCATCTTTCTCAAAATTCTCCAGACAGTGGGCTGTGAAATCTGCACTTTACGACTCACCCTCCGCGTTAATTTTCCCGGGCTTCATTGAATGGCGGTGCAAACACTATCGACGACTTTTTCCGATACACGTGGTCGTCCAGGAATTTTACGTTTGCACCAACAGCCCGTAGTTTCAAAATTTTTATGCCAATCGTAGATAGATTTTCTGGTTGGAGGTTCTTTTCCGAATCGTGATCAAAAATGCCGTTGCACAACAGTTACAGATTCCGTTTTGCTCAATTCAAGAACACAAAACACCTTCTCCACTGCAGACGCTGCCATTTTGACTGACTAGTCACGTGACACGCGTGCTATCGCCTACGTCACTTCCCTCAGCAGCGGGTCACAAACTTTATGAGTACATCTACCTAACGGTTCGCAGTTGTGGCCCGTGTCTTCAATTGTTATTGGTTTACAGCATCTGGAAACTGTATACTTCTTTATGAATCACCCTGTACTTTTTGCTTATCTTTTCCCGTTTTTGCAGTTGTTTTCATTTAAGCAGATGATCTTCCGGAGAAATGACTTCTTTAGTATCAGCTTTACATCTAGAGACATTTTACCTAAATTTGGAAGTTGGGAAAGCTGAAAGAAACTCTTCTGCTTCGATGTTTTAAGTTTTGAAATGAAGAACAACGGTGTTATGTACATGTTTTCTCGGCACATCGCGTTCTATCAGCACCGGAATTCATACGTTCTCTGAAAAAGGAGTTTATAAAATAATAAATCATCTTCTTTTTGAACGTTAATGCTAGCAGTGCTTAATCAAGGAGCACAAAAATGATCACCTTGATTATATGGTTTGATACAGCGGGGAAGATCGTTTGATTCTCATAACAAAGTAGACCGCGAATCACCGTGTTCGCAGAGCACGTAATTAGCTGCAATTTGCATAATTAATATTGCCGTTCCTTTTTGAATAGGCTGTTGTACTTCTATTGTAAATCGATAGCAGAATGGCGATTAAATTGCGTCTTTTTTAGAATTACAGAACAGGAGATTTTAAAGTGTGAGAACAGTGATCGATATTAGAATAAGTGTAGTATTTTGAGAGTTTACTGCTCGTGCTGTGGCATTTTAGTAACACGTTTTGTTATTTTCCTTTGCTTCATTTACTTGGTTATGCGAAAACTAAACTGATGTTACAGAAAGCAAAAGTGATGTGCAATAACGTAATTATATCATCATCATCATTGTCAACCATTATCAATCCACTGCTGGACGAAGGTCTCCCCAAGTTTCCTCCACAACGGTCTGTCTTGTGCCAGTCTCCTCCATGTCACTCCCGCATACTTTCGAATTTCATCCACCCATCTTCCATGTGGTCTTCTTCTGGGTCTTTTCCTGTCCCTTTGAATCCAATCTAAAATTTCGGCTGTCCATCGATGGTCTGTCCTTCTGGCAGTATGTCCAGCCCATTGCCATTTCAGGGATTTAACTCTGATCATGATGTCTTCCACTCTTGTCATTTTTCGGATCCACGAGTTCCTCTTCTCATCTCTCCTGGTTACACCAAGCATGCACCTCTCCATGCAACTTTGATTTGTCTGCAGCCTTTGTATGTCTCTTTTAGTTAAGGTCCACGTATCTGCACCATACGTAAGCACTGGAAGGATGCATTGATGAAACACTTTTCTTATAAGACATAATGGCATTATGCTCTTGAAAATTATGCTGTTTCTTCCAAAAGCTCTCCAGGCAAGTTTTATACGCCGATTAATTTCTTCATCAATGTGACCCTCACTTGATATCTGCTGTCCAAGATAAACGTACGTGTCTGTTATCTCCAGCTTTTCTCCATCAATCGATAAATCTTCATGTCTTGTCAAAGCATTGAACATCACTTTTGTCTTCTGAAAGTTCATTTTTAATCCCACTTCTTTACTCTTGTCAGCAAGTTCCTGGATCATACTCTGCAGCTCTGATGGGGTAGTTGCAAAAATGACTACGTCATCAGCAAAACGAAGGTGGGTTAGATAATCTCCATTAATCTTTATCTCTTTGTTTTCCCAGTTCAGTGATTGAAAAACATTTTCCAATGTGGCATTAAAGAGCTTCGGAGATATGGTGTCACCTTGTCTCACTCCTTTTCCAATTTTTATGTGTGTTGTATTTTCAAACAGCCGAATCTTTGCACTTGCATTTTCATAGATGTTATTAATAATATTATTGTACGCATCTTCAATACCGTAGGATTTCAGAGCCATTGTAACTGCTGATGGTTTCACCGAATCAAAGGATTTTTCAATTATATGCAGTGCTTTGATTATGTACAATACCGTTTGATGTACAATGCTTTTTCAAGAACTGAAGACGGTGCCGCAGTTGTCTAAGTGCGGGCTTCTGACCATTCGTCCGAGGTGGGTCCGGGTTTGAATCCCGGTGAGGCATGGATATTGGGTTTGTCTTGCAGCACTGGCTCTCTTCTTTCCATGGAACTAGTGGCTCTGAATTAGGGACGGGCGATTGCTTATAGGTCCCATTGAGTTGCATATCGTAGTGGTTAAACCCACAAGAAAAAAAAGATTCAGAGGTCAAACTGTAAATCTTTTTTTATCGGGTAAATATAGAAGTAACGGATACCTACATCTACCATGCACAACAGAATCAAGCCTGGACCACATCGAAGAAGAAATTAATAGCCCTATAAAACTTGGCTGGAGTGCATTTGGAAGAAAAAGTAAAGTACCATCTCATCTTAAAGAGTTATGTATGTCCGAAAGGAAAAGTGAGCAATTAAAATTCCTTATCCACATGGGCCTTAATTAAAAGCTGCTTAAAGAGGCTGCGAACAACTCAAACAAGCACGGGTAGATGCATGTTTGGCGTAATTAGTAAACATAAGGAACCGGTTGCTTTCTTAATTAATTTCTCCACAGCAATATTTTCTGTTTCAGTCTCACCACAAATGAATACAAGAAATTTTTATTTGGAAGCGTTTCAGTAGAATAATTTGAGCATACTTTGTATTATGTGTTTATTGCTTTCATTTGTTGCTTTCCTCAGTTTCGAGCCCTTTTTCTAGACATTAGCTTGTATATATGAACAGATTCTGAGAAACTGCACAGTTGCTGACTTATGTATATATACGCACAGTGGCGGAGCGTGACTTTTCTGGAGGGGAAAGCGGTCAGAACAGCCCATCTTTAATCACATTATTAATAGACATACAATGCATATGTAATAAAAAAATTATATGGGAAAACTCTGAGAGTGTACGAAAGGAAACTTTGCATTCTTTCAGAAAACTGACAGACTGCGGCAACACCAGGTTCAGTTTATGCTCATAAGAATTCACGAACAACGCTTGCTTGCAACTAACTGTCTTTGATTTTTGCTTGCAATCCATTGTGTTCGCTTGCCATTGCATTTAAGCTACTAATTTTGACTCACATTTGAAATCCTTCAGTTTCTTCATAGCATGCTGGAAAGGGCATCTGCCATTCGGTTGTTGCTGACATCTGTGAAATTAAAAATTCTTTCTTTGACTGATCCTTCCTTAGTAACATATCGAAAACTGACGTAGGCTGAGATTTTACGCTGACATCAGATGTTTCGTCCATAATTAGAGGAACGAAAGTTGACTGAGGTATTTCTTTTTTTATTCTTCTGATAATCGATTCGGCATTTGGATGTCATCAGACAACCCTGAAAAAACAGTGGAGCTTTCTGGATGAGTTTCAAGTTCTAGGTTATACTTTGGTATCAAACTGACAAGTTCAATATAATTCCCACGATTCAGCAATGTTTCTGCTTCATTGTGGCCACGGAAAGCCAACTCCTGTCTTTCTAGGAAACAAGCTACATCTATTAGGTGACTAATTATCGCCTGTTTTTCTTAACAGTTTCATTGCGTCTTTGAATGGGGAGTGGCTCACTTCGTCGACAACTCATTTCGTTGACAGGTACATTTCGTCGACACTATACAGTATATGCTTCCGTAAAATCTACAGTTTACAATTTAGAACCACCAAATTTGGTATACTATCTCATTGTACTATTACACCAAATTAGACCACAGACGGAAGAGGTTGGGGCCCGGGGTCAAGGGGGCCCGGCCCCATACAACATTTTCGTAAAACCTACAGTTTTCAATTTAGAACCACCAAATTTGGTATACTATCTCATTGTACTCTTACACCAACTTAGACTACAGACGGAAGAGGTTGGGGCCCGGGGTCAAGGGGGCCCGGCCCCATACAACATTTTCGTAAAACCTACAGTTTTCAATTTAGAACCACCAAATTTGGTATACTATCTCATTGTACTCTTACACCAACTTAGACCCCAGACGGAAGAGGTAGGGGCCCGGGGTCAAGGGTGCCCCACACAACATTTTCATAAAATCTACAGTTTTCAATTTAGAACCACCAAATTTGGTATACTATCTCATTGTACTCTTACACCAACTTGGACCACAGACGGAAGAGGTCGGATCAAGGGGGCCCCATACAACATTTTCGTAAAATCTATAGTTTTCAATTTAGAACCACCAAATTTGGTATACTATCTCATTGTACTCTTACACCAACTTGGACCACAGACGGAAGAGGTCGGATCAAGGGGGCCCCATACAACATTTTCGTAAAATCTATAGTTTTCGATTTAGAACCACCAAATTTGGTATACTATCTCATTTTACTTTTACACCAACTTAGACCAGAGACGGAAGAGGTCTGGGCCCGAGGTCATGGGGGCCCGGCCCCATACAACATTTTCGTAAAACCTACAGTTTTCAATTTAGAACCACCAAATTTGGTATACTATCTCATTGTACTCTTACACCAACTTATACCCCACCCTGCTTACAGTCCGGATCTTGCGCCTTCAAAATTTTATTTATTCCGATCCATGGCACACTGTCTACGTGGGAAACACTTCCAAAACATCCACAATGTTGAACTTGGGGTCTAAGCATTTTTCGCCTTGAAACCAAAGGAATTTGTTTGGCTGGGGTTTCAAGACATTGCATCACGATGGTGTAGAATAGGAGGGCCACATAAAAAAAATCGGGGGTGGGGGGAGCAAAGACTATAATTTTTCTTCAAAACCATTTACAAAAAGGATAAACACCCGTAATCGGCTGACATGAATAAGTTTAAATACATTACGAATGCAAAACAATCATACATATCTAAATTAATAAATCGCTCTTAACCACGTTCTAGAAACACACAGCAACCAAAAATTGTTTTTCAGCCGCCGCTGTGAAATTGAACCAACGGAACTCTCGATATCTAGCCGAGTGCGTTACATATACGCAACGGTGGCCAACAATCCACGGTGCTATGTCTATTTTTAAGTTAGCTTCTGACATCATAAATCCGTAAAATGGGCTCAGCTACTGAGACGTCTCCATCTGGTGGGCATTAACGGCACAGCCTGTATATATATTATAGCAGTTAAATCCCGTGCGTATATGTAACGCACTCGGCTAGATATCGAGAGTTCTGTTGGTTCAATTCCATAGCGGCGGCTGAAATACAATTTTTCGGTTGCTGTGTGTTTCTAGAACGTGGTTAAGAGCGATTTATTTATTTACTGTCGCCACGTATTTGGAGTATTTTCAACATACGTATATATTAAATTAAGTTCATATAGAAGATTTATATGATGGGTATGAGATGAGTGAAGCTGTGATTAAGCTTCCATCATTTTTTCATAATCTGGGTTAAACTGGGAGGAGGTGATTCCCAAGAGAGAAGACTCATCAGTTAGTTGGTTTCTAAGATCACTCACCTCAAAAAGTTGGCGAGGCTCAGCAACCAAGTCCCAATAGGAAAAATATTTTACACATGCTTACATCCTCATCGCTGCCAGTTGGTCGTGATGTAGGAGTCCCAAAACCCACATCTCCCCAGGCATCAGTGGATATCTCATTCAACGTGGTTGGTGTCTTTTTCGAGATGAAATAAAGAGAGACTGCAGCACTTGTCGTAAGCAAATTGGAAAGGGCACTTTTGAAAGGTGAAACGTGTCCAATCTTGAAACTTCACCCAGAAATTAATGAGGAACATTTCAGAATAGAACAATTGTCGTGGCTAAGAGAAGAAACCCTTTAAAATCATCTATCTTGTGGACCTGATTGCCCATCGTAAGTGTAGGACCATCGTCCACGATGAACTCTATTTAAGAGATTAAACTTTTACGTTAATGCATTTATACACGTTTTCATCAACTGTAAGAAATCTTCAGTGACTTTTGAATCACCCTGGTATTATATTAAGTCTTACCCCGGGCGCAGGTCATCTTCGCTACGCCATTGAGCAGCGTGTTTGTTTTACGGTACTTGCTCAATCTATTCCCTGAAAGCAATAGCTCTAAATTAGGAAAGGACGCCCCGTATTACTTAGGGATGCTCACTGTAGTCGTTAAACCTACGAACAAACAATTGTTTTAGTTGTTGTTTTTTTATCTAATATAAAGGGTGTTCGTAAACTGTTTTGACAAAAGAAGAGGGGAGATAGTACCCATCAAGACTAACAATATTTACAATGGGACCTAGGTTCGCATTCCACTCTGAGTGTCAGAAAAGAGTAGAGTTAGATGTTGAAGTTAAACTTTTAACAGTGCAAAGAACGAGAATTAACGACATCATAAGTTGTACAATCCCATTTATGGAGATCATGGACAGGCTCAAAGTAGATGCTCAAAGTGGCGGCCACGGGTGCCGTTGCACAATTCACACCGGCGAATAAAAGACTGGCGCACCTTCTCGAAGACTCCTGGTGTCGTGTTTATCCTGTCCGCTGCAACAACGATTCTCGCGACGAGATCTTCCACGGAGTCCACAGGAGTCTCGTACACCAATGATTTCATGTGACCCCAGTAGAAGAAGTCCAGTGGGTTTAAGTTTGGTGAGCGTGGAGGCCATGCCACAGGTCCGACACGTCCAATCAATCGTGTGGGATATGTGGCATTCAGGAAGTGTCTACTGCCCCTTGATAAAGCCAATCCGCTGCAACTGTCGATGCTGCGTCTTTTCTCTGGCAATTTGCATACGGTAAATGCTTGACGGTAATGTTCTGGTGATGTGCTACTTCTCCGGCACGAAAGAAATGACGTCTGAGGGGACGACTTGTGCTTGTTGGATGTATCTCGAAGTTACTCTTTTCTGACACTCAGAGTGGAATGCGAACAAAGGTTCCATTGTAAATAGTGTTCGTCTTGATGGGTACTATCCTATAAAGTTTAATGTTTGTTTGTTTGTCCGCTATGCAAATCTACAGTTTTCAATTTAGAACCACCAAATTTGGTATACTATCTCATGGTGTTTTACCTTAGACCGTAGACGGTTTTTGGAAGGAGTCTGAGCCCGAGGTCAATGGGCCTCCATACAAAGATTTCGTAAAAAGTTACATTTTTTACTTTTTATTTTGAATTCGAATTTAATATTTTATGTTGTGATAAATGCAAGAATTGTTTTTTTAAATGACAAGTGCTTTTCACTGAAGAACTGCAACACAATTCAGCATCGGAAGTGAAGGTAAGCATTTCCATTCTTCTTCCCTTCTTTTTTGTTAGGTAAAAGTAAATTGACTAAATCATTTTTTTTTTTTAATTTCCACATTTGCAGCCATTCCGGCTCAATAACCTAAATGAATTAAATTAAATTTACTGGAAAATTGTAGGAGTACTTTTTTCGTTCATGAATTTTCACCCGGTGAACTTGGCGATTGCACGGTACAGAGAATAAATTTCAAATTCAATGAGCTGCCCCGGTAGCGCAGTGGTCTAAGCGATGGCTTCTGATCATTCGTCCGAGATGGATCCGAGTTCGAATCCCGATGAGGCATTATCTTACGGCTCTGGCTCTTTCCCTTCCCTGGAGTCAGTAGCCCTAAATTAAGTTGCTCACGCTGGTCGTAAAACCTTCAATAAAAAAAAAACATTCACTGAAAAAATGAAATACAGTATTAGGTACGGTTCATGCCGTAAAAAATTAATCGTTTGATTTGATTTCTACAAATTTTAGGTAGTGAATAATCACCAAATTCTCCCAAGCAACGCCGAGAAATCCAGCTAGAGTTTTAATAAAAAAAAAACCTGAAATTTTGTACTGTCGTGCCGCAGTGTACCAATCGTTGCTCTAGTTGCTTGTAGGCATGTGTGAGAGATTTATATGTAGAGCTGAAGAAGAAAAGGAAAAGAAAGTATGTCAGTGCTACGTCCATGAAACTTTTGGATATGATGTTTCAGTCTGTCTTATCGCCTGGCTGCAAGTGAAGTCCATCAGCAAGTGCAGTTATATCACTCTCCCCCATTCGGTCATTTGTAGAGCGATGGTGCAGAGCGCAAACACCTTATTTTAAAGCAGAGTCGAAATTACGCCAAGCGAAGAGTGCTAACCTGGCAAAGCAGAAGGATATTTCGCCGGTCGGTTCTGCTTGGACTCCTTCACGAAGAGCACGTTTCATGCGCGGTGTTACTCGGTGCGGATTGAAAGCGCATTGCAGGAATGCATCCATCTGTGAACAGCAGCCAATGCTCTACCATATACACACACACGCGCACACACTCGGTCTTATTCTCTGCACTCTCCCCCCCCTCCCTCTCTCTCATTTGCTGATCGTATCCGTTACACTCTCTAGAGAACAATGACCTACCCTCCAATTCCATCCTCTGACTCAGGAGCGTATGCGTGTGGCTCAGGTGTTGTGTTATGGCCAAACTAAAAGTTGACTGTGTTCCTGGGTACTTCAGCTTAAAAGTAAAACTCTGAAACTTTCCTTCCTCCATCTTTTTTTTTTTTTTTTTTCTGCTCAGCCGTAAGTAATAATCGAAAGTGGGAAACCTGCATACACTCACTGTTTTAAATTTTTAACTAAAGTTTTTAAGCGTTTCTAGAACCCCTTTTTGCGTGTGAATCCACATGGGACGTGAAGGTCTGAAAGTACCCACAACTTTGTATTCTTTTTTATTGTGTATTTAGGCTTTTATATTAGCGTTTTCCGTCTTTTAGTTCTCGCAAAAATCGAAAGCGACACCCGAGGTCAACCCCCCAGTTGAGATGAGTATTTTGTTCTTTGGCGAACACGGTGCCCTTGCATACATAACGCTTTCTCTCACTGATGACATCGCAAACTGTAATTTGGTTAAAAAAATCTGATCCAACGTAAGCAAAATTTGCTTTTCGAATTCTTTTCGTCATCTCTGTGAAATGTAGAAAGTTCTAGAAGGGCGTTAATTGCTGGGTTTTGTTAGTCTTGTAGAAGTGACCAAAGAAATCAACGGGGAAATAATATTCGCAAAAACATCAGAAACACACAAGTGTAACATTTTCAGCAACGCTATGTCGCTATTGAATCGTTTTAGTTAAGCGAGAATCGAACCCGCATCTCCCGATTTCCGTTCGAGCCTGCTACAGTTACCTCACCCAGGACAGAGTGGAAATCGAGCTTCTGTGGAAATATGCATCTGTCATTAAAAATTTCATTTTGCTCGGTGTTTGATTAGTTTAATGTGCTTCTTGCTGATTCCTCGAGCTTAGACTGGAATACTGATAAGTCACAGACATAATTGTCACGGCACAAGTTCTCTGAGAGACTTAGTTGTCTAAAAGATGTCGTGGAAGCCATTGCTAACTTCGCTATTTAGTTCATGCACTTCACCCTCGCTAAATTGTGGAAACGCTGAGGGATTTCTTTAATATCAGACGAGTCAGTCACAGATTAACGTAAGCTTTCATTGAACCTGATGTTCTCAGCTTCGCTAAATACACTCATTTTCATAAAAATCCGCGCACCAAGAAGGAATCGTTGGATTGAAACGAGATTTTAGTTGTGAGATGGTACATACGAAAGACAGAAGTGATTACAATAGCACAGCAGCAGCAGGACGATTTCCCGGTACGCATTCCGGTCAGCGTTAGTTCCGCGTCGGAGGGTCTCGTGCTCGGATACATGCGGTGATACGATCCGACATGGATTCAAAAAGACGCTGTATATTATCCTGAGGCAGATTGGCCTACACTTCTTAAAATTGATGCTCTAAATCACGAACACTGGGACATGGAGAAAGCTGGCGTCCCATCAGGTCCCACATGTACTCGATGGGCGAGAGATCAGGTGATCTGGCAGGCCATGAAAGCAACTAAGCATGACGTAGAGTCCTGGGAAACCCAAGCAGTGTGCGGACAAGCGTTATCTTGTTGCAAAATGGCTCCGGGCCGCCCAGCCAGGAAAGGCAGCACATGGGGCCGCAGGATCTCCTGTGCGTAGCGCTGGGATCGTGTACGTAGTGTTCGTGATTTAGAGCATCAACGTCCCTCGGATCACTGCTAGGAAAGTCCGGCTGTCATACGCGATGGCTCCCTAGATCATCACGCCTGCAGTTTGGGACGTGTGCTGCTGTACAGTGAGGTTGGGATTGTAGTGCTCACCCGTGGTCCTCCACACTCTGACACCGTGGTTGTCCGTTCCCATACAGAAGCGGGAGTCGTCGCTGAAAACTTTGCGTCGCCAGTCAGTAGTATTCCACGTTGCTCGCTGCTAACACCACTGCAAGTGACGCCAACGATGGTCAGGTGTTAATGGCAGAAGACGTAAGGTCCGTCGAGAGTGCAGATTCGCCTCTGCTAGGCGTCTGGAAAGGATTCTGGCGGACACAGGAATCCCTTGTACAGCCTCTACTACATATCTCTGGATATTGGACAAGGACGTCGTTGCATCTGTGCGTGCCGCTCTTACAATCCCATTGTCCTCTCTGCTGGTGGTGTGTCTGGGTCGTCCAGAGCCAGTCCACCGTGTCTGGGTGCCTTCCCGTGTCCATTGCTGCCAACACGACTGCACCGTACAGTGTGACCTGTCCCACATTGCGGCCGATTCGGCGCGCCGGCCACCCTGCCTCTCTCATCCCGATGGTACGGCCTCATTTAAACACCGTCAGTTGCCCGTACGCCCATCTACGGCAGCTCCTCGGCATTTCTATCGCTCAGGGATCTCACCTGACTCTTACCGTGCACTTCGGCATGAATGTGGAGTTCCCGGCGCGGTGCTTTATTACCCCCAAGGATTGCGATTGCAGCGCTGGTCTTGGATGCGCGGGCATAGAGAATCGCACAAATCTTTAAGGATTTGCATGTCTGCCCTCCTCGTAGCTATTTGCCGAGTTTCGCGTTAATCCCACTTTATTTTCGGTGCGCGGATTTTTATGACAATGAGTGTAACTGCTTAGAGCCACCGGTTAAGTTTCTTCTTTTATGTATAAGGTCGTTCGGGAAGTAAGTGAACACTTCGAAATTACCATTAGCAGGGTGGCGCAGTGGTCTAAGCGATGGCCTGTGATCATTCGTCCGAACGGGGTCCGGGTTCGAATCCCGGTGAGGCATGGATGTTGTGTTTTGTCTTACTGCACAGGCTCTCTCCCTTCCCTGGAACCAGTGACCCTAAATTAGGGACGGGTTACTGCTTATAGCCCATTGAATTGCTCACGGTGGTCGTTAAACCTCCAATAAAAAAAAAAAAAAAAGAAATTACCATAATTCCTGTAATAGCAAAGCAATGTTCACAATATCTGAGGGAAATTATTAGTAGTTACTCTTATTATCAATAATGCGTTATCAAACTGTGGGCAGATCACAACCATCATCCCAATGTCATTAAGTCTGTAGAAAAGCTTTGTGATTCAGCGATTCTAATCCTGTGGGTTCTTGTAGTGAGTAACAGACATCTCCCATTAAAAAATGACTAAAACAGTTGAAATCACAGGTGTTCTTATCCGGAGAATACGGTTGGTGGGGCCATTCCACTGAACCGTTCTGTTCAGTGAACAGCCGAACAGTTGGGGTCTTGTTCAGTGCCGTGTACGAGAACAGGATACTTTACATGAGCGCCCTTGTCGGGATATTCTCTTCTTGAAGGGACTTATACAACTCAGATGTAATGGTAATGATCTCATCGTAGGCCTTCCGAACGTCCATGCCGTCAAGTAGTTGTATTATACGCCCTTGCAACTCTGCACGAGGTAAGACGTCTCGGAATTACCGGGTTCAATCCAGTCCCATAATTGATGTGCTTACAATTTTCTTCTAAGCAGAGAAAACTTGTGAGCACTCAGCTATCGCGACGATACCCCGCAAGGTTACCCCGTGCAATTGTGTAACGGAATTCTTTCTGTGTCGTTGTTAGTATGTGTGGTACCCACGTCGCCAATTTGCTCATCTTCCGTCAGCACGGTATAAATTGTTGTGTGAAAAAGTCATTCACACCCAACAAGACTTCTGTAAGGCTTATTCGATGTCGTTCGGCTCCTTGAATGGAAGTCGAAACAGATCGGTCGCATCTTGGAAAATTTTGGGGAAATGGGTAATGTCCTGTCTTCCTTCTGTCTTTTCCTGCTGATGTGCACCACTGTTTTCTTAAGGGCATTTTGGCCTGCTGCTGTGCTTAGAATACTTGATGCCACGATCTTTATATCTCTAATAATCTGTTAGAGCCCTCCTCCTCCATGCCACTTTTTAAGTCGTCATAGCAACAACCGAGAAGCAAATGTTTGTGACGTCTCGCTTAGCTTTTCTTGTAGGTGACGTCATCAACTACACGTCCACAGTCCACGCGTATACCACTTTGTTTTGTTGTCATAGCAACAAAGAACGCAGCTGCTGGTGTGACGTCATCTAATCCAAATCATTCTCACATGACGTCAGAGATGCGTTACGTCCCACGGTCAACTCTAGAGCTAAAACTTTTTTTGTTGTTGTTGGAGGTTTAACGACCACCCTGAGCAACGCAGTGGGATATAAGCACTCGCCCGTCCGTAATTTAGGGTAACTGATTCCAGGGAAGGAAGAGAACCAGTTTCGTAAAACAAACACAACATCCATGTATTACCGGGATTCGTACCTCGGACCCCTTCCGGACGAATGATAAGAGGCCATCGCTTGCTCCACTGCGCCACCGGGACTGCTACGAAAGACTTAACATCAGGAATTTTGGTTCACTACCTGAACCAGTGTTTAGCCATCTGTATGTGGCAACGTCAAGAATACAACGATCTGACGACGTCAAGAAAAATATTTCACGGAAAAGAACAGGGGAATTAGATACAGGGTTCACAGTCAGTGTATGCCGCCCCAGTGGCGCAGTGGTCTAAGGCGTTGGCCTGTGATCATTCGTTCGTAAGGGGTCCGGGTTCGAATCCCGGTCAGGCAGGGATGTTGTGTTTGTCTTACGGTACTGGCTCTCTCCCTTCCCTGGAACCAGTGACCCTAAATTAGGGACGGGCGACTGCTTATAGCCCATTGAGTTGCACACGGTGGTCGTTAAACCTCCAATCAAAAAAAAAAAAAAAAACAGTCAGTGTATACAGAAAATGTTGTGTACAAGGACGTTTTTTACAAAATAGGGACTAAAGATTTTACAAAACACATAATAGACAGCCCGTCGTATCAAATTCCATAACTGACTGCTCCGGAAATTTTCAGAAAGCTATGAGCCAACGTCGCCGTCTGTTGACGTGGAACTCAAAAACTCAATAAAGAAATGTCAATAATTTCTATATCATAATTTTTTCCACGTCATTATTGACAGGCTTTCATCTAGTGCTTCAATAAAACATAAAACTTAAAAATGCACGCTGTTCTTCCATTGTCACCGAATCTCTCAACTGCTTCATTGGTACAAATTTTGAAGATGACAATCCGTTTTGCCTTTTTTGGTGTAAATATGACAAGGATGGTAAGGCAGGTAATATCCGAAAACTCGAAAATTTCGTCGTCGTGGAGCGGGAATCGAACCCGCGTCTCCAGTTTCGCTAAACATGAATACCGTTTGCTTCGACTAGCGTATCCTGTGATGGTTATATTCAAATTAATCGGAAACTTGAGACTTGGTCGTTCTGGGTGGTGTAGTGGTTAGCATACCCGGGCGCTATCTGGGAGACGCGGGTTCGATTCCAGCTCCAGGACGACAATTTTTTGGATATTATCTAACTTACCATCCTTGTCATATTTACACAAAAAAAAACCCGGATTGTCATCTTCAAAGTTTTTATTGTCTGGTGTAATGCCGTATTCCATTCATACTTCATTGTTATTACAACTTTCACTAGCCGATCGATGAGCACAAACTGAGTCCGAGGTACGTACTAAGCAACCACCAGATATCGCCTGTGTTTCTATTTCAGGTTCCCATTATGTACGCCAAGGAAAGTGTTCGCGTACTTCCTGGTCGACCTATTATTTTATACCTAGTCCACCTCTATGCTTGGATTGAAAGTGATTCAGCCCTCACTTTTAGAAGTAAAAATAATTTTTAATTAAGCACACATCGGATTTTAGTATGTTTGCTTTTGAAATTGCTTGTATTGCTGGTGAAAATAATCGACTCTTGACGTGCTGCGCTCCGGTTAAATATTGAGTTACGAAAGAAATCACTGTTTTGATAGCCTGGAATAACACTGCGAATCGATCAGTAGTACTGTGGAAGGTGCCAAGACTTCAAAGTGTAGCAAAATTCATATTTATAGCAGTTATTCTATTATAAATTTAAACTAATAATTTAATACTCTACATCGCCGTTGCTGAAGCGTTTCGAAAACTTGTTTCAGGTAAAATATAATTTATCAATATATTCTCCAAATTATGCATGAAACCTTCAACTTCAGAATAAATATCTGAGAATTCGGCCACTTATATATAATTTAAGACTCACTTGTAATGTTAAGTTTGAATAAATTATCAGCGTTTATTCACAATAAAATGCTTAATTAGCATTGACTATAGTTTCACAGAGCGTTTGGCTTGGCTTCATCAGGGCGAATGGAGCGTAAACATTCAAATCATTGTGACATCATCAGAGTCCTGACGGTCACGGATTTTGATGAGTTGTTTCCACGCGCTTGGAAGACATGGCGTAGACGCCATGTCATTGACAAATCGTGAAGAATTCCAGTATATGTGGAAAGATTCTAATATGTTAAGCTTGGTAGTCGAATTTGGTTTATCAATAAGCGTAGCGTTTCCAAACAAAAATGGATGGTTATTTTCATGACAGTGTTGAGCTATTGATGTCTTCTTCAGTTCATAGTTCCGTGCGGGTCTTGTGTTCCTTCACACAGAAATTTAAAGCCCTGCGGGTCTGTCCTATATATGACGTCAGAACTCTGATGATGTCACAATGATTTGAATGTTTACGCTCCATTCGTCCTAATGAAGCCATGCCAAACGCTCTGTGAAACTATAGTCGATGTTAATTAAACATTTCATTGTGAATAAACGTTGATAATTTATTCTAATGCGGCCACTTGTTTTTAGTGATCCTTGGAATGGTAATGGGATCAATAATAGAGAAATATTAATTAATACACCTTCGGGGTTTGTTCTTAAGTTTTTGCAGATAACATTTCAGAAGTGAATATCCCTACGCTTACTCTAAGGTATATAGAATTCGTAAAACAATTGAGATAACAAAAAAGAAAATTCATATCTTACAAGAGGAAACAAGTTTTGAAGTCGTTGGATTGATGTTATAAGTGCATGTATATTTCTGTCTTTCCCAGGATGCTACATAAAAGTATTGGTAAATATCAGCAGCAGTAACTGTAGAAATAGTAAGTTGCTCGTCAAAAATTAAAACCTGTTATAATAAGATCTTCTGTTATACTTTGATCGTTAAATGTTTATAGAATACAAAAAGGTTCCCTTTAATACTGTTAATATTTCCCAAGTAATATTTATTTCATTGTTTTTGTTTAAAACCTATTTCAGAAACGAATACCTAGAAAAATTAGAAGTATATTATATGTTTCTATAAATGACTGCAGTATGAATGGAATATCGTTTTGACGTTACAAACTCATCATCATCCGTTCTCAATCCACTGTTGGATGAAGATATCTCTATTTCTCGTGCACAATTCTCTGACTTGAGCCTTTAATTTCCACGTCACTCCTATGAAGATGCATGGGTTTTAATTTCATTCACCCATCTTCCAAGCCATCGTCTTGGGTCTTTTCCTGACCCTTGCAATCCAATATAGTATTTCAGTTTTCCAAAAGTGGTCAGTTCTTCTAGCACTACGTCCAGCCCATTGACACTTCAGGGTCTTTACTTTGATCTTTATGTCATAAACGCAGGATATTTCCTCTTCATATATTTCCTGGTTAGATCAAACACGCATCTTTCCAAGCTTCTTTAAGTTGTTCGCAGACTACGTATGCCTTTTATAGTTAAGGTCCATATCTCTGATCCGTTAGTATAAACCAGTGTAGTATAGTGAATAGCACTCGGAGCTTGTGACGTGCCTGCCCCGCAGGACGCACATGAGATGAAGGCAGATAGCAGTGAGAGCACATGCCAGTGTAGTATAGTGGATAGCATTCGGAGCTTGTGGCGTGCCTGCTTCGCAGGACGCACATAAGATAAAGGCAGATAGCAGTGAGAGCACTTGCCAGTGTAGTATAGTGGATAGCACTCGGAGCTTGTGGCGTGCCTGTCCCGCAGGACCCACATGACATAAAGGCAGATAGCAGTGAGAGCACATGCCAGTGTAATATTGTGGATTGCACTCAGAGCTCCGGAGCCGAGAGTTGTGGGTTCGAATCCCGCCCCTGGCAAAAAAATTATGGAGAAATTTACTTTTGTAATTTAAATTTAACCTTCTGTTGTAATCTGGATCTTAAAGTTTAATGTCTTGATAAATCATCAAATATAAGAGAACTGTGTAAACAGCTTTGATTGATTTATAATGTTATATAAATTTTGTTGTTTGTGTGATAAATTGAATGCTTGTGTGTGTAAAATACATCATAATATAACTTCGTTTCATGCGTAATATCCCGGCTGCATATGTGCAAAAAAATCTAATCTAATGTAACCTAACCTAATTTAATTTACCGAGTTCCCACATTGTTAAAAACGTTTCTGAAATTCAGGAGCCACTTTCCGTAATTCACGAAGGGAATTAACGAAGCATATTTCTGATACAACCTTTTCCGTGAAATAACGGAAAGAAACCTGAATTTCACGGATTTCTCGTACGCAAGGAAAATTCTGAATTTTCAGAAACCGTTCCGCAATTCCTTTCGCATATTAACAGAAAAACTCTGTTCTCACCTTTTTTGTGTCCATATGACGAAAAATTTGATGTTTGATTAAATGTTAAATGTTTATCGTCTGTCGAAGAATCTGATTTTAAAGTTCTGTAGCGAGATCGGATATTTTGGATAGAATATTGCATGAAATTTTGATTATTGTGGCACCGAATATTTCTTTCCCTCTTCCCCATTTTGTGCCCCAGCCATTGTGCATTGTATTACCGTAAGAAACCGGGTAGATAAATAATGTACTGGTGATTGTAGGTTGTATATTGTCTGGGAAGTCCTTAAGACAAAAAGCTATTATAGCTATCAAGAGGAAATTTTATATTTTTGGAGTTTTATGAAATAATACTAAAATCAGTACGTTTCACCTTTCCTTAATGATAACTGAAAGTTTATTGTCTTTTAAAAAAAATCTCAAGTTCCAACGCATTCTGTTGCTTCGAAAAATCACGATGAAAAAAATAATTTGTGGAAAATTCTCCTAGAGCAAAATTAAAAATATTACGAACCCATTCAGAAATTTCACAAGCTCCAACAGAAAATAAAATGACTAATCTATTCGCATTAATGACAGAAAATAATCATCAAACTTTTACCTTGAACGTGCCTCCGACTACCGAGTCTTTCTGGCTCAGTGGTTAAGATGCGCGGTTTCTGCTGAGCCAACCCAAGCGACCTCGTAACGAACCCCACCGGTGCGAAAGGATTGTTTTTTTTATAAGGGCTGAAAAATTCAGTCTTCGATTTTGTGAAATGTCTGTCTAAATGACGAAAACCCGGCAAAAGACTTTTCTGAAATAAACGGAATTACTGACTGCGGAAAATCTGTGAAAATACGGAAGTTAAAAATACAAACAAATTCAGGCACTTTTAAAAACCGAAATTTCGTTAAAAGACGGAAACCTACTGGCAAATTTTCTGCACGTTGTTTCCAGGAATTTTCCGTGAATTCACACCACTTATTTCTTACAGTGCAGATTATTAGGTACTGCTACTTAATATAGCGTCTTCAGCCGCTCTGATCTTTCAGAACAGCACGAATTCGTTTGGGCATGCACCATTCTAGATGCGAGAAGACTCGTGCATAACTATTATGCCATGAGGAAACAACAGAGTTGCACAGTTAATGCAAATCTGACAGCAGCACAGTCTCGCAGCAAATAACCTCTTTCACCCCGTTCCAGAGATGTTCGATGGGGTTTAGATCCGGAAACTGTGCAAGCCGCTGAATCAAAGAATACTCCTTGCTATGTTCCTGGAATCATTCGGTGACGACACGAAACAGGTGAACAGGTGCATTTCCCTCTGGACGTGGCCATCTGCCTGAGGAACAAACGTAGCCATGAAGGGACGAATTTGGTCGGCAGCGATATTCAGATACGCTGTGCCCTTCAGATGTTCTTCGATTAGTATCAGGGGAACTAATGTCTGTCTGGAAAATAGTCTCCAGACCACCACACCGCCTCCACCGACTTGCCCTCTTGATTCCTGAACTAATGGTCCTATGACCTTGTGTAGCTTGATCTAAATTCGGATCCTGTCACTCGTATGATGCAGGAGGAACTTTGATTCTTTCCTGTGTCTAAACTTTCGTCCCAACTGGATGCGCGCTTTTGGGTTCTTTGCTGACATTGGCCCTTGATACGCTCATCGGCTCTTGCCCGTTCACCACATTGTCCGATACGTGGCGGCGCGTATGGAGATGAACCTCGGCACACCGATGTTGAATTGTGTTGTGATTTGTTGGGTCATGACTCGTTTGTCTCCTTTGACCCCTCTATTTCACCAGCTGTTTTATTCCCCAGGATCGCAGCTTTCTGGAATTTCTTTGCGTGTCGCACTGATGCTTGGTGTAACACAAGCCCAGGAGGATGACCATTTGGAAGATCTTCGAACCGGCACGCCTGGTGCCAAATTTTATGCCACGTTGAAAGTCACTCAGATAACTAGCTTTGCCCATTCCGACCATCAATAAAATGCTGACTTATACTCGACGACCTAGTTTGCCTTTTTTTTCTCTGGGAGTTTAACGACCGCCGTGAGAAACTCGAGCGAGCTATAAGAAGTCGCCCGTCCCTAATTTGGGGCCACTGGCTCCAGTCAAAGGACAGAGCCAGTGTCGTAAGACAAACACAGCATCCATGCCTCAATGGAATTCGAACACGGACCACTCGCCGCAGCGGCCTGGTCTTCCTTAATAACGTACACCGCCCATTTTACATGTCGGAGAGGGGCATTGAAATGCGTCAAGTGCTGATGCACCTAATGAACTGGAATCGCATGTGTAATTTAATATGAAATATACTGTATGTCTAATTATTCGGATGTATACAAAATGTATTGTAATATAATATATAATATATTGTAGGTATCCGTCAGTAAATATTCATTTTAGAAAGCAAATATCAAGCGAGAGTCACATTGATGAAAAAATTAATAAAACTCGCTTGGTGAGCTTTTGAAAGAAACAGTACAATTTTCAAGGGCAATATGCCATCATGTCTTAAAAGAAAAGTGCTTAATCAATGCATCCTTCCAGTTCTTACATACGGAGCATAAGAACATGGAAGGATGCGTTGATTAAACACTTCACCTTATACACTATAAAAAAAGACACACAAAGGCTGCAGACAACTGAAAGAAGGAGGGAGAAGTGCGTGGTTGGTGAACAAGAAAGATAAGAGGAACTCTTGGATTAGGAAAATGACAAGAATAAAAGCTATCATCATGATCTGAGTAAAATCTCTGAAATGGCACTGGGCTGAACATATCGCCAGAAAACAGGACCACCTATGAACAACCCAAATTTTAGACTGGATACCAAGGGACAGAAAGAGACCCAGAAGACCACATGGGAAATGGGTGGAAGAAATTCGAAAGCATGTGGGAGCCACATGCAGGAAACTGGCTCAAGACAGAGACCGTTGTGAAAGAAACTTGGGGAGACCTTTATCCAGCAGTGGATTGATAATGGTTGACAACAATGATGAATATAATATATGAGCTTCGTTGTATATGTTGTAACTTGGATTCGCATGTGAATAAAATGCAGTATCATATAACTTCATTATGTATTTAATAAACGGGTTCTGTATCGGATATGCTATATAATATAATATAATTTGTTATGGTAATGTAGAAATGCATATTTGAATTTCTTTTCGTTGAAAGTGGACGAGCGGTTTCAATAGTTTTCGTTCGAAAACCTTATGGGAGTTAAAGGGACGAAGTTCTACGCAGGAAAGGCTTTCCATAGTGCGTAGCTGGGCCCAAATTCCTGGGAACCCCAGGGATTCTCCTCATCTCCGGGCCGAGCCGTTCAGGCTCAAACAAGACCAACGACAGAAGCGAACCAATTTCGCTCCAATTGAAGATACTCCAGGCTCGAGTAATCACTTTAGCTTGACGCTCAGATTGAGGGAGACTGCTTGGTATCTCCTGTGATTGGAACAGCTTATCAAGAGCTGTCCAGCGTCCTATTCGTATCAGTGGCTGCTCAATATGGTCGCCAGGCTGATATTTATGATTCGAAATCTATCCCACTTCGAAATGGGACTCGAGATTTACTGTTCATCTTTTTTTAGTTGCTACACAGCTCTGAGGAATATTATTTCCTGTAGCAATTTTTTCTTGTCGATGTTGATATTGCGCGGCCTTCTCTCTCTTTTCGATATTTCAAATCCATTTACACCGAGATTTATTTCCCAAATGCTTGCGATTTCTTTCAGTCGTAATAGACTGTTTATCTTATTATAAAAGTGCCGCGCTGTAAAAGTTTACCTCCCCTCACCCCGCTTGTATGAAAAGTTGCATCCCCAAATTTTTGACATGTGTTCCTGATTTTTCTTTAAACCTTCTCAATTTTTTTTTTTTTTTTGCTGCTTCGGAATTATCTTTCCCGAACTAGAAAATTATTATTTTAAAAATGACGTAAAATTCCAAAAGCTTCCTTTTAATCGAATATTTCATGCTGCCTTGACAAAAGCTTCCTTTTAATCGAATGTTTCTCGCTTATTTTCCTACGGACTTCAGAATAACATTCTGTTGCATCACTTGCTGGTATTTGTTGCCACATGAAATTTGTATGGATTCCAGCAAATGACACAATGGACGATTCTTTCTTAAAAGTATCTGCGATAAAATAAAAGGTTTAACGGTATTAGGAGAATTCAAATTCGTGCAAAAATAGTCCAAAGTAATCTAGGTAGTTGCCTTCAATGCACGATCTTAAAAATCGATAACGGTAGTCTTGACTACAGAAAAATATTTCTGGTCTTCCCTTTAGCCGAGTGGTCAGGGAATTAGACTTCTGGCTAGTCGTCCGAGTTTTCCCCATGTTCAAGAAAGCATGGGTGGTGTGTTTGTCTTGCAGTGCTGTCACCGTCACCTTCCCTGGAACTGGTGACCCCAAATCAGGAACGGGCGACTGCTCATAGCCCTTCAATTCCACATTCCACATTATGATTGACCGTTAAAACGCGAAACAAAAAAAAAAAAAAGATTTCTGAGTACCCTCAACAGGTGGTGTTTTTTTTTTTTTTTTGGAGTTTAAACGACCACCGTGAGCAACTCAATGGGCTATAAGCAGTCGCCCGTCCCTAATTTAGGGTCACTGGTTCCAGGAAAGGGATGGAGAGCCAGTGCCGTAAGACAAACACAACATCCATGCCTCTCCGGAATTCGAACCCGGAACCCGTTCGGACGAATGATCAGAGGCCATCGCTTAGACCACTGCGCTACCGGCGTGGCAACAGGTGTTGCAGTCTACACTATTCTTTGCAGATGAATTCGTTCCTTTTAAATCTTAAGGCTGTCTTTGAATGAGTGTAACAGAAATTCTGTCCTATATCTGTAATGCAAATTCTTTTGTACACGTTTTCTCGAAAACGATTACTTTGTAGAGTTTGAAATTTTGAGCACAAATAAAAACGACCCATAACTAATACGTGTCGCAGTTATTTTTTCGAAAACTTTGTTAGAATTGTTTTTAAAATTTATCGTATTCGACTCGAAAGTATTCCAATTTGGTGATAGATGGCTACAGAAGTTAGCTTGCCAGTGTTTCTGTATGGAAGAAACGAAATCTCTCATTTCTGTCTAATTTCTTTTTAATTATCTAGGCCAAATAGAAATCAAAGAGAGGGCTCTGAAGTAAGATTGTCTTCTATACATCATCTTAAATTCTACTCTACGTTAATTTTTGAAGAGAAAATGTGTACGTTACCAGAAAACACTTGAATTTGAGAAAGAAACTACGCCTACCTACTAAGCTCCACCCCAAACAATGTCATTGGTTAAAACGTAACAGCGCGTGTTTTGTCCTTTCATTGTGGAGCTAGCTAGAGACCTTTTCCTTTCTGAATATGGTAAGGTCTTCAGTTATTCGCTGACGCCAACTTCTGGGACAATCCCTGAAAACGCAAAAGCCACGCCCAAGGAGTGATATTTTGCGCTATCTATCGCAGAAGATGAAATCTAACACTCATTCAAAGACAGCATTAATATGATATATTATTTTTTAATATTAAAAAAATATATATGTATTAAAAAAATATATTATTTTTTATCGGATGATGATAATGATGTTATCCATTCAGTCAGGTCCGACTGTTAGCGATTCTATTGGCTGAGGCCCTCCATGCCTCTCGATCTTGGACTCTCTCCGTCAGCTGTTCCATGTCCATCCCACCATTCATTTTGATTGTCGTCAGACAGCGTGTTCTTTGTCTTTCTCGTCTTCTTATTCCCTCCACCTTTCTAAGCATGATATATTTCCCTAATAAGTCCGATCGCTTCACATGACCAAAGTAAATGATCTGTAGTCTGATAAATAATCTTTCCCTGAAGCGACATTTCTGGTTTGATGCGCTCTAGAATATATTTGTTGGTAACCCTGGCTGTCCACGGTGTCCTTAGCAAATTTCTCCAGCACCAAATCTCAAATGCACCAATCCTCATATGGTCGGCTTTTTTAAGGTCCAGCTTTGACACCCATATGCTTATATGGGGAACACAATAGAATGAACAAATTATGCATTTGGTGGTGAGACTGATGCCCCTACTCTTCCATATTTGGTGTAAGTTAAATATCATGCAACGGCTTAATACAATTCGCTGTTTTATCTCACGGTCACAATCTCCTGTATAGTCATTCGTGGATCCCAGGTAACAGAAGTAAGGGTACTTTATGCTACAGCCTCGCTACTGGCACATCGCCGAGCTGTGCACATGGATGCCTGGCGATGATGAAACAAAACCATAAATCTTTACAGGCTCATTTATCGTGGAGTAGCGATGCTATCTGCGCTGCTCGCTACGACCATCGCCACAGCGATGATATCAAACTGGTTTGTTTTTTCGAGCCTCGACCATCGCCAGGCATCTTCAAACTTATGCTATGATTGGTTCCTTCAAGGCCACTCTTCCCGTTCATTCACCAATTTTGCCAACCGAGTGTGAAACAACGCAGTCATCTCTCTCGTACCTTTAAAAACCGTGTTGTGTTTTTATAGAAGCAAGTTTTATTTGTGGAGTTTTCTTCCTGTGATTTGAACTCGTATTTTTTTTTTTTTTTGAACTTCTCCTTGGATTGATCAAGAGTTTTCCTAGCATAAGGTTTCATCATGTGTCTCAGTAAGGGATAGGCTTCATCACATATGAACACAAAGGGGGCTTGGATGTCAGTACTTGGCAGGAAGTTATCTTCAGGAATGTTAAGCACACCCTTTTTCATTCTGTCATATAAGGCAGACTTTCTAAAAGTGCCCCCATCACTTTGTTTTCTATAAGCTTCGACCTCAATGCAAATAAATTTACAGTGTGCATCACTGACTGCCTACAGAACTATTGAAAAATAGCTTTTATAATTAAAGAACATGGAGCCTTACCATTGAGCGCGAAGTATTGGGATGGTCTTTCCATCGATATAACCTAGACAGTTAGGGAATCCCCATTTCTTGTAAAACATATCAGCGATTTCTTTGAATTCTTCTTTAGTTGGTGGCTTCATATGCAGTGGTTGTAAAACTTGCCATAACACCGGTAAAGTCTGTTTGACAATAAGAGATACAGTAGTGATTGCTATAATAACAAGTTAGTAAAATCATGCAATGCATTGATTATGATACGCTTTCCAACATACCAGAAATTATTACTCAAGTTATGAGGATAATGGCTGTGTGAAATAAATCTGGCTCCTGTGTCCTGACCTTTGACCCCATTTCGATGATATTCCACAGAACCGGTTCAGTACACCTCAAAGAATAACATACTAAAGTTTTGTCGCAATAGAAGCAGTTTTTCGCAAGTTATGAGAATAATGGCTGTGGAATAAATCTTGCTTTTGTGCAATGACCTTTGACTCCATTTCGTTGATATTCAACAGAACCGGTTCACTATACCTCCGGAACAACATGATAACGTTTTGTCGCAATCGAAACATTTTTTGGTAAGTTATGATGCACAAGGGCTGTGGAATGGATCCCACTCCAGTGTCCTGACCTTTGACTCCCATTTCGCTCATTTTCAATAGGTTTCGTCCCCAGTGGTTCCCTACCACATACTAAAATTTCATCGAAATTGAACCATTTTTACGCAAGTTATGACGCATGTGACCTTTGACCACACTTCACCCATTTTCAATAGGGTTCGTCCCCTGGTGGTCCCCTACCACATACTAAAATTTCATCGAAATCGAACCATTTTTACGTGAGTTATCGTGCTGACAGACAGACAGACGGACGGAAAAAGCTGGAGCAACCTACGGCTGGAAAGCGTAAATAAAAGCGATGTGAACTGCTGCAAAGTAAATGCTCCATGGCGAGCATCGCAGCTAAATGCAAGCAGCGAGGTGCCTGAGCTAGCATCTATGTGCTAGCAGCGAGGCTGCAGTATAAACGTACACTAAGTCCCCAACGCATTCAATCTCCTTGTCATTGATTGCTATTTTGACTACTCCAGGTTTGACTGTTGTCATGAATGCTATTAGTCTTTTTCATTTTGAGTTGGAGGCCCAACTTTTCCCTTTCCCGTTTGAGTCCTACAATGAGGTGTTTCAAGCCGGCTTCCGTTTCTGCAAGCAAGGTTGTATCATCAGCATAACGGATATTATAGACACTTCTTCGACCAATCTTCACACCTATTTCTGTTTCATCCAGATCTAACTTTTTCATGATAATTTCAAATCTTGTGTACCATTTGCTAATAGACTGAGCGTTTGATAGATTTTTCTTTTGATTTCGCTTTAAACTGCAATTATAGATGGTGTTGTATGATACTGAAGTAGGCATAAGGCTTTCTCGATTGAATAAAACATTTTGAGCTATCAAATGCGTTGCATGTTGTAAATTGTACTGCAATACAAAAGGTTTAATAATCATCATGAGTAATTTAAAACATGTTTTTTTTTAACTTTTCCCTTCAGATATAGCTGGAGTTTTCTAAAGCTTTGTTAGTATTTTCCATAGCGTTTTATCCAGAACCGGAAACATTATTTAAAATTGTCCTTTATTTCACATTGGCTTATATTACTTATCGCATTGACAATTTTTTATTGCCTTAGATGTTTTTAAAATTAAATGCTGGGATCACACATACTAACTAATGAAAACCAATGAAGAAAAATACGCAAAATAAATGTGAGTAAATTTATCATATGCTTAATCAAAATTATAAAAGGTATTGCCACGAAAAAATATTTCCTTTTCTTTGTGTCGTGTTGATCGACTTTATATTTTTCAGAGTGGAACGAAAACAACTGTTCAGAGGTTTGTCAATTTTTGTAAATAATAGGTTTGAGACTTCTTCCAGTTGGCATTTTCATTTCTAAAGGTCAACTTGAAGGTGACAATCGTAGGTCAGAAACCGCTTAGCTTTGCTAGACATATACCAGCAGTTGAGTTGGTGCGCACTATCTTGCTGTCTTGCCAGTTTAAAAAAGTATTTATGAATTCACCGGAAACGTAAATTGTGGGTTGCGTTTATATTATATATATATATATATATATATATATATATATCATACAAAGTTCCGCATTTGGATTCGATATAATAAGTAAGGAAATGCTGTCGGATTAATTTTTATGAATTTTGATCCACAGAATGAATGTTGGTGAATATCATCTGCTAGTGGTCACGAATAATAATCTCTCGTCACTATTCCTATCGTGATTGTAAGAGAGTATTGGCGAAAACGTCTCCTTCATGATATTTGCATAGTACTTACTTTTCAAAAGAGGGACAGCATATGTGCGTTGCTTGCTGCAAAGCCCCTTTCTAGTTCCAATGAATGAACGTAATTCTTGCATGTAAGCAACGAGCTGGAGTTTTATTTAAAAGAATCTGAAAAGCATGCTAATATTGAGAAATATCATCCCTGCATGAATGTAAGGTATTAGTTTCATAATTTTAGGAGCGGAACATTCTCTCTCTTTCACAAAGTGTAAGGTATTAGTTTCTGCGTTTGGAACATTCGTCGCATGTGGTTTATTAGTCATGTAATATGTGAGCATTTCTGTGTTTTAATCTTTAGGTCAGGAAGAAGTTTTCTGCATAAATTGGAGTTTCAGAGCTACGCAATTTGGAATTAGTTTTGGCCTGGGGAACTCCAGACGGATGGTAATTTTCATGGAAACGTTGGTAATATCACGTTGGAAACCGCGGAAATATTTGCAGTAAATAAAATGGGATTTTCAGTGGCAGGAGATACCTGTAAGACGATAGTGTAATTGAAAAGCTGATGGATTGGTAAAATGAGACTGTGTTTAAATTGCAATCTTGTATCACTTTAAAAGATAAGAATCTCTTGTCGGAAAGAATCTTTTGAATTACGATAACGAAACAGTTAAAATGGATAGTAAAATGTATTAATTCCCACATGGCACTGTGAGCGAGTGATAAAATATTTGTCATATAAGACGCGAAAAATGTAATGTACTTTTGAGAAATTTGAAATGGAAATGTCTGCAAGTATTTTTGATATATAAAAAAAAACACGAAAAACACACGTAAGATTACCATAGCTTCTGTCCGAGTTATCGAAATATCTCAGAATGCGTAAATGAACAACCATTGAAAATAATGTGACGAGAGTTCTGGAGATATTTTTGAACTTTGAAGGAACCGGATTAGAGACCCAAAGAAGCAGCCATTTGTGGTGGTGTGTTTCCCCTACATCAGTAGATCTGCTCCTTCCATTGAACAAGAGGACTTAAATTACAGATTTATATGGTAATTGGATAACCACCGTTTCTTGGTAACAAAGGGCACCTTCTTGGCATAGAACTAATGAGCTTCTATAGTTGTCCATTGATGATAACACGGTGCCATACTGCCTATACAGGCTCAATTAATGCTGTTTTAGATGTGTGGGTCCTTGTTGACGGATCTTTTGTTTCAATCTCACCCACAGATCATCTATGGGATTAAGCTCCGGTGACTGTGCCGGCCACTGAATTTTTCTTATCATTTTTCGATTAAACCACTCGTCAGCCAACTTTGACAGATGGCATGGCACATTATCGTCCTGAGAAATAAAATTCCAAAAACCCATGTCCTGTGCAGCTTGGAATACAAAATATCCACATATTTCGATTAATTCAATGTGCTATCAACAATATGTAAACGGCCAACACCACTGGCTGAAATACAGAACCACAA
Source organism: Macrothele yani (assembly GCA_039090855.1). Taxonomy (NCBI): domain Eukaryota; kingdom Metazoa; phylum Arthropoda; class Arachnida; order Araneae; family Macrothelidae; genus Macrothele; species Macrothele yani. The sequence continues at coordinate 23,713,867 of CM077006.1, read as the reverse complement.
CATCATCGAATGTGTGCTTGATTGTTGGCTGGGTTCACCGTGCCTTATATCTTTCACCAGTCAGACGACGCACATAAATATTTCCATTATTAGCGGAAATAGAAACAGTTGTTTCATCTTTGAAAATAATATTTTTCCATCCATCAACAGTCAAATTCTTGTCTGCCTTGACCCAAGCAATTCTTTTGAGCTGTTGTTGTTCAGTAAGGAAAGGTTTTCGTGCAGCTTTTCGCGCAGTTAGTCCATTTTCTTGTAGCCTACGACGAACTGTACGTGCAGATGCAATAATGCCTACTTCACTCTCCCACTGATTTCTTAAATAAGTGGCTGTTTTGAACTTTGATTTTAAGGAACGACGAATCAATATGCGATTGTCATGTTCGCTCGACCTGTTCTTTTTCTGTTTCCCACACATCCTGTTTTTGCAATTCTTTTAATGGTACGCAAGACAGTGGAATGATCACAGCCACATTTAACAGCAATTTTGGCACCGTGTTATCACCAATGTACAACTAGAAAAGCTTATTAGTTTGATGTCAAGAAGGTGCACTTGGTTACGAAGAAACCGTGGTTATCCAATTAAATATAAAAGCGTATTTTGCTTGTTGGTAAGTTATTTTAAGTATCCTGCAAGTTTCAATAATGTACTGTACTGTAATTTTACGTTAAATGCTTGGAATACAAAATATCCACATATTTCGTGCCAATGAATGCATTGTACACAAATTTCACAAATTCCACTATTTTTTGAGTTTTATGACTAGACGCTGTACTTTTGCTTGTAACTTCAGTTTTATTACTGGTAATAACATTCTGTAAAAATATTTACATTCTGCATGATATTTCTTTTAAAGCCGCCCCGGTGGCGCAGTGGTCTAAGGCGATGGCCTCTGATCATTCGTCCAAAAGGGGTCCGGGTTCGAATCCCGGTGAGGCATGGATGTTGTGTTTGTCTTACGGCACTGGCTCTCTCCCTTCCCTGGAACCAGTGACCCTAAATTAGGGACGGGCGACTGCTTATAGCCCATTGAGTTGCTCACGGTGGTCGTTAAACCTCCAATAAAAAAAAATATATATTTCTTTTAAAATGCTGCATAATATGTATTCCTGACTTTACCATTACGCTGTATAAGTTGACTTCAAACATAAAAAATTTACTTTTGGTCTACTGGTGTAGAACTATTGGCCACGACTGTATATATATATATGTAAACATCAACCATTATCAATCCACTGCTGGATGAAGGTCTCCCCAAGTTTCTTCCACAACGGTCTATCTTGCGCCAGTCTCCTCCATGTCACTCCCGCATGCTTTCAAATTTGTTCTATACATCTCCCATGTGGTCTTCTTCTTCGGGGTCTTTTTCTGTCCCTTGAAAGCCAGCCTAGAATTTCGGTTGGAGGTCCGTTCTTTTGGCAACACATCCAGCTCATTGGCATGTAAAGATTTTTACTCTGCTCATCCTTTTGGTGATGGTGGGGTGGGCTGTTTGGCGATTCACCACTCTGGCCAAGCTAGTTGGTGAGTGTGCGATAGCATTTCCTCTAATACCAATAGTATAGTTACTCCGCTATTTGTTGGTTATATATATATATATATATATATATATATATCATCATCATCATCATTGTCAAGCATTATCAATCCACTGCTGGACGAAGGTCTCCCCAAGTTTCCTCCACAACGATCTGTCTTGTGCCAGTCTCCTCCATGTCACCCCTGCATACTTTCGAATTTCATCCACCCATCTCCCATGTGGTCTTCTTCTGGGTCTTTTCCTGTCCCTTGGAATCCAATCTAAAATTTCAGCTGTCCATCGATGGTATGTCCTTCTGGCAGTATGTCCAGCCCATTGCCATTTCAGGGATTTAACTCTGATCATGATGTCTTCCACTCTTGTCATTTTTCGGATCCACGAGTTCCTCTTCTTATCTCTCCTGGTTACACCAAGTATGCACCTCTCCATGCTGCTTTGAGTTGTCTGCAGCCTTTGTATGTCTCTTTTAGTTAAGGTCCACGTCTGTGCACCATACGTAAGCACTGGAAGGATGCATTGATCAAACACTTTTCTTTTAAGACATAATGGCATATTGCTCTTGAAAATTATGCTGTTTCTTCCAAAAGCTCTCCAGGCAAGTTTTGTACGCCGATTAATTTCTTCATCAATGTGACTCTCACTTGATATCTGCTGTCCAAGATAAACGTACGTGTCTGTTATCTCCAGCTTTTCTCCATCAATCGATAAATCTTCATTTCTTGTAAAAGCATTGAACATCACTTTTGTCTTCTGAAAGTTCATTTTTAATTCCACTTCTTTACTCTTGTCAGCAAGTTCCTGGATCATACTCTGCAGCTCTGATGGGCTAGTTGCAAAAATGACTACGTCATCAGCAAAACGAAGGTGGGTTAGATAATCTCCATTAATCTTTATCCCCTTGTTTTCCCAGCTCAGTGACTGAAAAACACCCTCCAATGTGGCATTAAAGAGCTTCGGAGATATGGTGTCACCTTGTCTCACTCCTTTTCCAATTTTTATGTGTGTTGTATTTTCAAACAGCCTAATCTTTGCACTTGCATTTTCATAGATGTTATTAATAATATTAATGTATGCATCTTCAATACCGCAGGTTTTCAGAGCCATTGTAACTGCTGATGGTTTCACCGAATCAAAGGCTTTTTCATAATCGATAAAAGCCATGCACAATGGAAGTTCATATTCCCTCGCTCTTTCAATTAGTTCTCTCAGCACATGGATATGATCTATTGTGCTGTAGCCACTCCTGAATCCAGCTTGTTCTCTCGGTTGAGCCATGTCCAGTGTTACCTTCAAGCGGTGTGAAAGAACTTTAGTGAAGATTTTATAAACTACTGATAGGAGGCTGATAGGTCTGTAGTTTCCGAGATCCTCAATGTCACCTTTCTTATGTAGCAGGATCATTGTAGCGGTGTTCCAATCCTCAGGAATCTTTCCTTCATTAAGGCATCGAGTGAAAATTTGGGAGAGTACTGTTTCGATTTCTCCACTTGCTTCTTGTATGATGTCTACAGTAATTCCATCTTCTCCTGGAGCTTTTCCCCGCTTCATGTTCTTGATTGCATGTGCAACTTCTGCTGGAAGGACTGGAGGAACTCTGGTACTGGTATCTTTCATGATGTCTGGAGTGCATGTATCATCCCTTTCATATAATTTGGAGTAGAAATCTTTCACTCTTGTCAAAATTTCGCCTCTATTTCTTGTTACAGAACCATCTTCTTTTCTCAGTGCCATAATCTGTTTTCTTCCCTTACTGAGATGTCCCTTTGCTATCTTTAGGCTTTGGTTGTTTTCAATTGCTTTCCTCACTAGTTCACAGTTGAATTTTCTTACGTCTTCAGTGATGCTTTTTCGTACTGTCTTGCATAGCTCTATATATTCCACTTTGGAAGTCACATCTTTAGTTGTCCTCATCTCTCTTCTTTTTTGCATCAACATTTTCGTTTTTCCTGATAATTTATTTACATGCAACTTGTTCTTAGACCCAGCTAATTTTGTTGCTGTTTCCATAAGAGCTTTGGTTACTTTTCTGTTAACTTCAGAGATGTCCACTTCTTCCGATGTTAGGCCTTCTAAAGCAGAGAACCTGTTCTTCAGTTCCAACTTGAAGGTATTATGGTGTTTTTTAAGGTTGGTTATGTCAATAGATTTTGTTTGTCTTATGAGCTTGCCACGTTCAAGTTTAGTGTTGAGGTGCATCTTACATCTCACCAATCTGATGCTGACCTTGGCAACGTACAATGGACGCTCCCTATCTTCTGATTCAAGGCTTCTTGAATTGGAAGAGGAACTACAAAGGATCAAGTGGGACATCGTGGGGCTAAGTGAGGTAAGGAGAAAAGGAGAAGATCTCATCGAACTGAAAAGTGGACATCTCTTCTACTATCGTGGGACAGATACTGGCCGAACTAGTGGTGTTGGATTTATAATAAACAAGAAACTGAAGGATAAAGTTGTAGAAGTTGAAAGTTCCTCTGACAGAGCTGCACGGCTTGTTATCCAACTCTCGAAAAGATACCAGGCTCAGATTATTCAAACTTATGCACCCACCACAAGTCATCCTGAAGAAGAAATTGAAGAATTTTATGAGGAAATTTGTCATCTAAATAATAAAGGTAAGCAGCACTTGAAGATAATTATGGGAGATTTCAATGCAAAAATAGGGCAACGGCAACAGAATGAAACTTCAGTAGGTAAATTCGGTCACGGCAACAGAAACCAGCGTGGAAATACTCTCGTTGAGTTTGCAGAGGCAGAAGGGTTTTTCATCTTGAACTCCTTCTTCAAGAAAAAGCCACACAGGAAATGGACATGGAGACATCCAAATGGGACGACAAGTGAAATTGATTTTATTATGTGTAACAAAAAATTCATCATAGAAGACTGCAGTGTGCTAAACAAGTTCAACACAGGTAGTGACCATATATATATATATAATGTATTATATATACTATATATACACTCACGGACAATGAAATTTGCGCACCTAGAAGAAAACATGCTACAACCGCGAAATTCCGCAAATAACTAGAGTGCGTGCTGGTATGAAAATGATTCACATTTGATACGAGTCCGCATGACCACACACTCTGTAGTGATGCTGCAAGCACGAACCGGCAGCCTTATAAACCGGCGTGTAGTCGATGCCCCATGAAAGCGAAAACCGCCGACGCAAGCAAGAGCACAGAGTGACAAGAATGTTGGGTAGATTCTTGTCACTCTGACGTCTATTTACGCAACTTATGGCCTTTGAGAGAGACCGTATCATCGGCCTGAAAACTGCAAAATGGTCGGCGGGCCGTATAGGCCGCCACGTGGATCATTCTGACTTTACCCTCTGACTGTATTAGGAGCAGTGGACACGTGACGGCACTGCTACACGGCGGAGCGGCTCCGTACTGCCCAGGAGGACCACCGATAGAGAGGATCAACGGTTGAGACATGTCCGGTGTGTTTTCCTCACGTACGGCATTGACTCGCTTCCTTCCTTAGAATCAGTGACGCCGAATTAGGGAAAGGCAACTGCTTATAGCCATTGAGTTGCTCACGGTGGTCGTTAATCTCCCAAAAAAGAAAAACCTAAAAAAAGAGCTGGAGTTGTTCATGTTTCACTGTTCGAAGAAAGGTGAAGTAGAATGATTTTGAAGGAAAGGGATGGCAGAACGTGAAAAGAGAGCGGTTGTTTTCCGTTGAAGACCATCAGTCGTTTAGCCAACGGCAGCAGTCCACAGTCACGTGGCTCTAGCAAGCACGTAATGAATCATAAACTTCTGTGCCTGCCTCCGTTGGTTATCAAATATATTATCGCAGTGAGCTTTAAGAATTAAACTTCCTTTTCTTCTTCATCCATCGTATGTCTCTAGTAGCTTAAAGATAAAAGGGTTTTGTCAGTTCTGCTTCTGGTTTGCCAGTTTTTGTTGTGTTAATCGCATTTGGCAAAATGGCGAATAGGTATTCGCCATCTCGTAAAATTGCCACTCACTGTAAATTATAATTCCTCCGGGGAAAACTCTTATGACTCTGGGTACTATAATAGTTCTGTCGGATTCTCATGCCTCTCAACATTTCAGTTTTCAAGTATGAGTGCTGGACACTGTCTCTTTCTATTTAATGGTAACGTGTATTTGCACATGTAGTTGCGCGAAAGTTTATTGAGCAATTTTTAAGTCATCACTATACGTTATGTTCAGCGAACGTCGGACTTTTAGCTGATAAAGCAATGACACTTGTCTCATAATCACTTCGCGCACGGAGATGCACTGTTTTGAATCTGTGATATGTCGCGTGCTGTCTTGCCTACTGTAGGTTGGTCCAAGCCGCATGGGTCCTCTTCGCAGCTGCTCTACTCCATCTAGCTCTGTCCGGATCTAGAATTCATCATTATCCTGCTTCCCTGAAATTAAGCTTGACTTTATTTTCCCCATCGCAAAGTTGGCCAACCACGAATCTTCGTTGATCTCGCCTTTCTCCAAGAATCTCGCTTGAGGGGCTCTACGAGACCCGCCATCTTGTATTGCTGCCTTCTCTTGTTAGCCAACGAACAAGCGTATTTCACAAATTGCTCGGACAATTTTGCACATTTTGGAACACCGTTTGTGGCTAACGCAAGATATATGGTAAATAAAGAGTTCCCTGATTTCAGATTTTCATTTTGGACTCTAAGTATTTTTTATTAATTAATAAAACTATGGAAGGCGCATTGGTACGACTTTCGCTGCAGATAAAAAATAAAGGGAAAGGTCAATAAAAATTCTGAAACCAGGGAACTCTTTATTTATCATATATCTTACGTTAGCCACAAACGGTGTTCCAAAATGTGCAAAATTGCCCGAGCAATTTGTGAAATACGCGTGCCCGTTGGTTAACAAGAGAAGGCAGCAATACAAGATGGCGGGTCTCGTAGAGCCTTAAATGCCTTCTCTCCTGTGCTCTAATCACATGCTTAGCCTATTTTAGTCTTCTCATTTTAATATTCTGAACCACGTCTTCCTGTCCCTACATTTTGAGAAGTTAGTTGTGCTGTATTGTACACCATTTTTATCTCTTCGTCTTTCTCGGTGCCGGAAAGTTTTCTTGAAATTTTAGTTTCAAAAGATCTTTCCTCGTTTTCTCTTTGTTTTGGCATTATCCACATGTAATCTTCATCCATATGTGACCACTGGAAATATCAGTGTTTTATTAAATCTTTTAATTTTAGATTTCTTGAGATTCGTTCGGACGGAAGATCTTTATGGACGAGAAACATGATAGTATATAATAAGGATACCTCTCATTGTACATTGGAATTTCTCCTGAGGAAATTGTTATTTAAAATTTCACACTGATTGGTATTCCTTTCCATAGACATAAGAAGAGATATTAATGGCCACTTACTCTACATTAAAATCTTTCCGGGGAGGGTACCTGTTATTGAAAACGTTACACTGACCATTAATGCTTCATTGCATAGACATAATATGAGGGTGTACCTAATATAATGGCCACTCAGTGTACATTAGAATTCCTCTTTGGGAAACTGTTTTTTAAAATCGTGCACTGACTATGAATGTTCCTTTTGACGGATACAGTATAAGGGTGTGCCTAGTCATGTGGGCGTTTAGTGTATACAGTCAACTCTCGTTATAAAAAAGTTCAAGGGGATGGAAAATCAGTAGTTTCTTATAACCGAATTTTGATTAAAATGGTTAAAACTTCAAAATTAAAGCAGATACATAACGTACAGTACATTTATTTTATGAATAAACAAGTGTACATCAATACATACCGTTTATTTAAAAAAATCTATTATAGAAGTCTGCTTTTTTGCATTTACCATTACAAGCGTCTCACATGTTTGGAGTCCAGTCAAACATTGCTCTTTCTCTGCTTCTTGAGCACTTGGAATACTACTCACATAGTCCTTCACCTAGGTGTCAGTGTGCACGAGCTACTGAAAAAATCTAACAACTCAGAACTGTAACAACTCTAACGCTTCATGTGATGACTGATCGAGCGAGATGGACAATATGATAATCCGGGGCCCTATTAACTGCACACCGATTTATCCCTGCCCAGCGATCTTGTAACTGCACACCGGTAAATGGGTAACGAGCTCTCTCCGCTTACACTCGTGCTAGCTACGTCATTCAGACATGGCTTCCAAGGTCGTTCCAATCTTTGGCGCGCAATTTTAGGCGCGTCTTTTCATATCAAACAGTCAGATTGCTAGTTCGCTCGCAAATGCAAACTGGAAGAAAGAGAACTCAAAAACAGTGCAAAATGAAAAGGTGAGAACAAAGAATACAAACGTACTGTATGAAGCAATAAACCGATCTTCATCTATGAACGCGCAGGTGATGATCTAGAATTCTTGAAAGGGATAAGTCAGAACGGGATTTACCCCTTCCAAGAAAACGTTTATCATGCATTGTGGTATGGGGCGAAGGGGGGAGGGGGGCGACGTGCATTATCTGGTGGAAGTCGCTCCGAAAATGGGCTTGAAATTCCATGGGAGATAAAGAGAAGAAACAGGCTACACTTTAGACTTCGGCCCCTGTCGTCTGCTTCAGCCAACGCGCCGCTGGAATGACGGGAGAAACGTTTCGCGATAGGTGGCGCTGCAGCTGCGTCGGCATTTTCTCCCGCACAGTGCAATACAAGTCGAATTTTTTTATTTTGGAAATACATTTTTTGGAACTTTCTTATAAGTGAAATTTGACTTTTTTTGCTTTCTTATAAACATGAAACGTTTCTATACTTTAACATTGGCCCAACCAAAGTTATAAGTTTCTTTTTTATAACCATAAATTTCTTATATCCGAGTTTCTTATAACGGGAGTGTACTGATCAGGATTCCTTCTGGGGAAACTGCTGTTTAAAATGTTACACTGACTACAGTATGAGTGCTCCTTTCCATAAATTTATTAAGGTGTACATAATTAGTAGTATGTGCATATTTATAGTGTAAATATTCCATAAGTAGCGAAGTAATGGCTCATTCTTATTTGTTCCTTTGCATTTTGTTTCTATATTCTGTTAACCAAGTTTTAGTAATCTGTTATCGTTGATGAGCACAGGAACAATCATTTCTGAAATACGTGTATCAAATTCATTCTAGCGAATGTGCGAAAATTGGCCAAACTTCCCGTCGTAATTAATGCAAATGCTCAAAACATAATGCCATGCAAATGACTTATGAAGCAAGATATGCTTCCAGAAAATGAAATATCCGTGTGCATGTTTCTTTAGGAATTAATAACCAAAAAAAACTAAAGCGCATTAGTAAAGCTATATAAAACTGCGCAGTTTACATTAGTTATGGCATTCAACATTTTGCTAAACATTTCCCTAATGCTGTGAAATCTTACGGATTCATCGCACAGAGAATTATTCTGCTGAGTGGGAGTCTTAAGAACTCGGTAATTTGTTTCATCATGATTGTTGATCACATTTCTTTAAGATTTTAGGTTTCTGTTTTTCCATTCAGCGTTATAGCGTTGCTTAAATTATGCAAAAAAAATATGCATTTAAAATGACAGATAATCGACGAATGCATTATTTGCTGAAACCGTTGTTTATGAAACATAATTACCGTTTTGCATTCGAAACGTATTTGCGCCGTAATAAGTGTTGTTGATGATGGTTCCCTGTGGTATTAAGTTACGTGTGAACGCAGTCGTTTTCTTTTCTTTGATATCAATGGAGAAATACTTTTTCTTCCGTCTTACGTTCTTAATTATTTTCATTATCATTTTGGCATAGTTTTCCGAGCTTGATCACCGCAAAAAAACCGCTCCTTAGGTGTATCGAAAAGGAAAAGAAAAAATCCAATGCATTTCTAAAGCCACAAACTAGACACTCCAAACATAAAACCAAACATAATCCTACAGTTAATCACTAATTATGTGTGCAGTAATTGAATTAATTCTCTGAAAGATTAGCTGGTGAAAATTTGCATTAATGTTTGCTCACTGGGCCCCTTCTGTCTGTTTTTTTATTACCTTGTCCTTCGAAAGAACCTGGAACTTCTGCGCACGTGTTTATCTTCTCATGTTCCACTGAAGAAAAAAAAGTGTCATGTTTCATGAACATGCTTGCTTATTGTCCGTTATGAAAGAAAACAACTTTGTCGTTTGAGATATTATTTTTCTTCCGTAAATTGCAAAGAGTTCTTGGACACCAAGATAAATACAATGAATCGTTTATTATAAAGTTTCGGAGCTTGTCCCTCCCTGCTTCCCCTTCTTAAACTGTGTTGACTTGCTTAACTTCCTGAACAAACTTGTACGACTGTGGTTCTCAGCCATATTCATTGCACTTCGATAAAAGGCTTGCATTTATTTGCGTAATGGGTGACTTAGTGGCGTTACTTTGATTTTAAAAATAGGTCTCGTTCTCAGTGCTAAATTGTGAGCATTCGTCGCTCCTTTTTTTTCCAGCAGCAAATCAGATTATTGTTCGGTGTGCCCCTATAGAGTTTCAAAGTGCAGACTGCTAATCATAGAAGTTAAAGGTAGCAGTCATAAAAGCACGATAATTGAAACAGTACATCAGCTTCCGATGAAGTGAAGAACCTATTTAATGTATAAGTTAAAAGGTTAAAAATAAAGCCATAAGAACTTTCGCTCTTCCTAAAGACCGCCATCAGATGGAAGTACTAAAGGAGTTTTTTGGGTGGGGAGACGTATAAGTAGTTTTCAGGCAGAACGTGACGTACTGAACAGGTGATCAAGTCGTCAAATCCAAATTGATAATTTTAAATCAATATATGAATACAGACAATCAAGTGATCAAATTATCGAATAAACACAAGGCAATAAGATGTAGGAAAGAATGAAGTCAGGCAAATACATACAGTAAAGATGCAACCATACGTAACTTACCTATAATAAGCGGGTGATATTCATACTTAGGTCAAACTAGAATATGACAATTTTTTTTATATTAAATATTTTCATTCTCCACAACTGGAGGGAAAAGTTTTAATAGCTGTGTCTAAGGTGTCGGTATGTAGAGAGGAGTATTGTCATTACAACATGATGTTCCTTGTTCAGCAATAATCAAACTTTCGGTGAACAATAAAGAGAAGATAGTACGTGGTGTTATAATGATTTTTTTGCCTCTTTCCAATTAGGATAATGTTGTGCATCGTTCACTAGTCTTGCAAAAGCAGTATTTGATAGGCCATTCTTAACGGCATATTTATGTTCATTGAGCCTTATTCCCAGTGATCGTTTGGTTGATCCGATGTATTGGCTGCTAGGGGAACTTGGTTCAAGCTATCAAGTGTGATGGTGTATACACCAAATTTGTTACCTTCTAAAACTAGGTCACGATCTTTCTTGATCAAAGTAATAATATTGGTGGTATGTATCCCAAAGTCCAGATTGAATGTTTTACAAATGTTTTAAGGATTGAGGAGACAGTTGGGAAATAGTCCATTGAGCACACAAAACTGCGACAGGGGTGTTCGTTCGACCTGAAGGAGTGTTAGACGTTGATGACAGATTTTCCCGAGTTCAGCTTGTACAGCAGATCCTCTGAAACCATGGGCACAAGCAGTATCAAAAACCTTATCAATTTCGCAACGTCGCTTGAAGCCATCAGAAGAATGAGTGAACGCTCTTCTTAGCATGAAGTTAATTGATGAGAGTTTACAATTATTTGGGTGTGCAGAATATGCAGGTATCATAGTCGGCGCGGACGTTCCTATACACCGAATAGTGTAAAGATCAGGAGTCAGAGCCACGTTCTAAGAGAAAATCTAGGAACGGCAAAGTACCATTATTTTCAAGCTCGATGGTGAATTTTATTGAAGGATGTATAGAGGACATATGTTCCGAGAAAACCGGTAGCTCATCCAGACCATGGCCCCAGAACATAACACATCGATTGTCTTTAGGAAGACCGAAAAGTTCTTATGGCTTTATTTTAACCTTTTAACTTATACATTAAATAAGTTCTTCACTTCATCGGAAGCTGTTGTACTGTTTCAATTATCGTGCATTTAAGACTGCTACCTTAAACTTTTATGAGTGACTCATTCCAATGGGGAGAACCTGATGCCTTGGGTAGAGTGTGTATACTGTGGAATATGGAAGTTTCTGGTTTTATCACTAGGAGGCGTTACGTGTAACTAACTGGCTGCGCGCGGAATGCTTCCGGCTTCAACTTGTATGCCTCTGCTGCCCCGGGCATTTAACTTCAACTACTGGCTATTCGGTTATATCGTGACTTCGTTTCTCGATACTATGTAGTATTTCGCTAGCTGCCATGTACAGGAGAACTGAAAACCTTTTGCTTTATGATTTTAGACACGCAGCTGTTACTAGATCTTAGCGTAAGTTCCAAGAGCTCCACGTAAAGAAGGCTGTAAAAACGAAACTGTTGAATGTTTGTTCGCATTTCGTGCTGTCGGGGTTAAGATGGCACCACTGCGCCGAACGGATCGCGTGTGGCCCCATAAGTAAGGTCAATTGAGCTAAGATATGGCTACAGCAAGGTGCGCTATTCCTCACTGTTTTTGTTCATGATTAATCTTAGTAAACTCGCCACAGAGTGGTTTGGTTCAGCATATGGCGAGACAGATGTAGGTGAAAGCACGTGTCGCGAGTGGCTCGTGAATTTCAGAATTGGTGACAGAGGACAAGCAGCTTAGCGGATTTGCAAGCTCTTTTGAACGAAGATGCCGCTTAGAACACAGAACTGCTGACAGGTGGGAATTAGTCGACAGTGGTTCGACGGTAGCATGTCATGAGAAAGATTCAAAAGGTGAGAAGAAAAGTCCCACACCAATTCGTGGAAGGTAACACTGGTCAGATGCTGAGACACGTGCTTCAATGTCTGTTAGACATCGGAAAAATGACTTTTCGAGAAAAATCGTTACGATTTTTCTCGAAAAGTCATTTTTCGTTATATGTGATTAGCGGATCCACGTCCAGCCAACGGGGGTATCAACAACGAAGCACAACATCCACGGTAGTAAGATTCTTCTTTGTATCTAGTGGGTTATTCAGGGCATAGTGTATCATCAGCTCATGTCACCTACTGAAGTAGTCGTTCAGTGGCTACTGAACCTGCAGATGTCATCTACTGCTTTTGACCGATTAACTGCAATGGGAACGGCCATCTTCGGAACACCGGCATCGGAATGTCATCGGAGAATGTTTTCTTAAAAGTATACGACCCTCTGCTACCCATCAAATGACATCTAAACGTTACGGCAACTCTGAATATAGTTGCTAACCAAATTTGTCCCTTCATGCCTGCGCCTTATTCTCAAGCAGATGGACGCGTCCAATGGAAATGCACCCACTCAAGGCTCGTGTCGTCGCCAAATAGTTCCAGGAACATGCCGACGAGTTTTCCTTGTTTCAGGGATCTGCAGAGTCCCCGAATTTAAATCCGATTGAGCTTCTTTGGGATGAGGTAGAACTTTCTGTTCCCTGCGAGACTGTGCTGCCGTCTAATCTACATAAACTAACTGCGCGACTCAATCATTTCCACACGACGCTTTCAGGATCTAGTACTGCACGTCCCATGCTCCAGCGAATATGGGGGTCGAGGGCAGCGCAATACGGTACTAGTTGGGTGTGTTTTATGGATGTATTTGAAATATCACGAAACAGTGATCTGAAATACACAACTTAGAAAAGCGCATTCTGTCTTCAGAACAGCACTTAACAGGGAACTTTCTTCTGAGAGAAACAGATCCCTCTCCGAGACCACCGCACGCATCACTAGAGAAAATGAATTCTTACACCTCAGTGAAAAGGGGAAAGCTTTGTCTGATGACGGTCAGTTACGACTTTAATAGCAGGTGAGAGGAAAATTTTCTTCGGGTGCGAAATCCATCACCAATCCCACACAAAGTGAGCCAGTTAACGAACTCTGCATAGAAGGTCACGTAATGGACCATTCCCGAAGTGCAGAGATAAAAGAACAGAGAATTGAAGTCACGAGTTTGGGCGAAAAAGAACGCATTTTATCCTGATGTAACTGGAAGGGGAACAGGGCACGAACTTTACGCGGGAAATAAACAAAATCCTCTATACTCTACTCACCGCTGGAAGTAACAAGTGTTATGACATATTAAAATTTTCCCCTTATCGAGAAATAAAGGTTTTTGGTACGTCTTAATTCGTTCCTTCTTTCCTTCTCCAGTAAGAAAGAGAAGCTGCAATTCCAATTTTATCTCCTGATTTCCATGCAATTGCCATCCAATGTTAAGCATATCAACATAATTAGAACTGCGCCAAGAAATTGACGTCCGCTCCTACTATACTTAATAAACTCCGCCAACAAGTGTACTTAATAAACTGATATTGTGCTGTCAGGCATGCAAATTTACCTGCCAGGGTACTTTTGACCTTTTCCCTTTTTCGCATTCTTAAAATGGGCTATGAATCTGAAGGCAAACGTTTCTGGCCCTAATCTCACGGGCACTTTTTTTACGCTTTCCAACCGTAGGTTGAAGAATCGTAGATGCTCCAGTTTTTCCGTCTTTCCGCACGATAACTCGCGTAAAAGTGGTTCTATTTCGATGAAATTTTAGTATGTGGTAGGGGACCACCTGGGGACGAACCCTATTGAAAATGTGTTAAATGGAGTCGAAGGTCACGACATAGGAGTGGAATCCATTCCATTGTCCTTATGCGTCATAACTTACGTAAACATGGTTCGATTTTGATGAAATTTTAGTATGTGGTAGGGGACCACCTGGGGACTAACCTTATTGAAAATGGGCGAAATGGGGTCAAAGGTCAGGACATAGGAGCGGGATCAATTCCATCGCCCTTATGCATCATAACTTACGTAAAAATACTTCGATTGAGACCAAACTGTATCATGTTGTTTCGGAAGTATGCTTAACCGGTTCTGTTGAATATCATCGAAATGGGGTCAAAGGTCAGGGCATAGGAGCGAGATCTGTTCTACAGCCATTATCCTCATAACTTGAGTAATGATTTCTGGTATGTTGGAAAGTGTATCATGATCAATGCATTGCATGATTTTACTGACTTGTTTTCTGTGTGTGCAGTAGAACACGTTCCGCAAGTTTGACTAGAACTTTTGGAAGCACCCTGTATAGAACAAGGATATCCCTCAGATAAAACGCATTAAACGGATTCTGCCTTCTTAGTTAAAATCGTAATACATTTAAATGAGTTGAAGTGAAAGGAACTGGTATGTCGGAGTAAAAAAGAATTATGAAAAAACCTGCTACACTCAGATTTTTAAATTAAGAGTTATGATAGCAAAATTATTTAATTATTTTAGTAACCAGTTTAAAAATTTATTTTTGGAGATGAGTCGCTGTTCAACGTTTATAAATCGGTTCTAGCAATGTTACACTGTTGTCAGATATCTCGAAAAGAAAAATCTATAACAGCACATATATATTTGCTTGAATTGCAAAAATGAAAAATTGATAAAGTTACGTTTTGAAATCTTACCATTTAAAAACGGCGGCATGTTGTAACAGACAGGCTCGGACTTAGGTGATCGACATCTTCAGGAAACAGAATCTCATATTAATTTATATCAATGTAGTACCTCCTTAAGAATGCAATTTTTGAGGCTTTCGAGAATTATGGTGATATTCTGCAAAGCTCGGGGTGCTTTTACAAATCCTTTAGTATGAGCGCGAGGGTTTCTTTTCTTTGAAGTGGACGGCATCTTTTTCTTTGAAGTGATTCATTATGCATTGGAAATCGATATCGCATGCTCTCTTTTACTGAGTAGTGTGAGATGCCTTTTTAAGTCTGCATGTTCGCGTTCTTTTTTTTAATTAGCATCCAGCATTAGGCACCACTTCGTTCGTGACTAAAAAGCTTGAGTTACGTGTCTCTTAGTTGAAACCTACTAATGCACATGTCTCTCGAAATAACGAAGGTCTTTGTCCTCCCTGGCCGCTGCTATTGAGTTTGAAGAAAATGCGAAATTAAGGAAGTTAGGAGAGAGAGAAAACATCTGTGTTTTTAATGGTTTTCAAATCAAAGATTTGTAATTTCTCCCATGTAGTTTCGTGCTGATACGGTATTACTCTTTTCTTTCCATGCGTGCTGTGTATGGCTAACGTCGTTTCATCTCATGACACAAACCAACCGCATGCTCAACAGAACACATTTTTTAGTTGAATTTCAACCGATGTATGTTCTGGTTGCAACGCTTTTGATGCTCAATTGATTTTTATTTCAAACTAAACGTTCGTAATTTTGCCCTTGTATTTTCATGAACAGACGCCGACTACAGTCATGCTCCTGATTTCTGCGGGAGCAACCTAAATTATATTTGAGTAAATATTTGTATATTGTAATTAGAACGTATGGAATACGGTGCTTTTATCTGTTACCATCAGCCGAAGATTATTAAAATTGGAAATTTACATATTCAACACCTTTTTGAAATGGTGTATGTTGAATATATTATTTTAGTATAAGTGTTGGATTTATCTTTGCTCCTTCGTGTTTGTGTGTTCTGCTATTCGTGGAATCGAGAATCTGTTTGTACGATAAGCACGAGGCGTAGTCAGTCAGATGACTTCACATCTGGCAACACCAAGACGGATTCAATCCAATGACGTCAGCACGTGTTAACAACAAGATGACGTAAGTCGCCTCTAAGGTGCGCAGTGAGTTAGTTGTGGTCCAGTCCCCGACGTGGAAGCAAAATGTTTTGTAACGTATCTACATTTATTTAAACAATTTTATATTATATTGTAAATAAATCAATTTTAGTTTTAAAATGATGAGACTTGGATAGGATTATTGACTTGGTTATTTAATATCAAGAGCAGTCTACATAAATACATTCCATAATATGTTACATGAGTTATAATTTTGTGCTAAATTTAATACAATAAAACATTTCATAACTATTGAGAAACGAAATTTTTTCTTTAAATGTGTAGATTTTTATTTATTATATTACATTATACATGGTCTAGTCACATTATAGTGACCACCAGCTAATATCCACCGCCATGTGCAGCGCGGACAGCTAGGAGATTTGGGCTAGAGTGCTTGATAGGAAAGTGACACAGAAGCAAAGTAGAATGGGGGAGATAGACGCCCTTATTTATTACCGGGGAGGGGGCAGTACACGGGGTCCGACGGCTTACCGTGCCCATCCGACGCACGGCGGACATTTAGTGGTTCGGGCATTCGTACCTGCCTATGATCGAACTTGATCTCCCCTGTGTTTAGCTTGAGGTCTTCCCCCATACTGAAATTTCATCGAAATTGATCCATTTTTACGTGTTTGTCCGCACGATAACTCGCGTAAAAATGGTTCGATTTCGATGAAATTTTAGTATGTGGTAGGGGACAACCTGGGGACGAACCGTATTGAAAATGGGCGAAATGGGGTTTAGAGTCAGGAAATAGGAGAGGGATCCATTCCATCGTCCTTATGCGTCATAACTTAATTAAAAAGACGTCGATTGCGACAAAACTGCATCATATTGTTACAGAGATGTACTGAAAGGGTTCTGTTGAATGTCATTGAAATGGGGTCAAAGGTCAGGGCACAGGAGCGAGAATTATTCTGCATCCATTATCCTCATAACTTGCGTAATAACTTGACAAGTGATTTCTGGTATGTTGGAAAGCGTATCATAATGAATGCACTGCACGATTTTACTAACTAGTTTTTGCATGCCCTGAGATTTACAAAAATCTATGCCTGTGCTTCCATGATGATACAATATTGCTTTCATATTTGTCAAGCTCTTCAATGCCACATTACAGAATATTTTTCAGTCATTGAACGGGGTATACGAGGAGATAAAAATTTATGGATATTATTATGTAACCTACTTTGGTTGTGCTGACAATGTAGTCATTTTTGCAAGTACCCTTTCGGAATTGCGGAGTATAGTCCAGGCACTTTCTGTCAAAACTTAAGTGAGCTTAAACTTACAGAATACAAAACTGATGTACAGTGTTTTTACAGTAACTGAAAATTTTGTGGTTGATGGAGCAAATTTAGATGTATTTGTCTTAGGTAACAGGTAACAAGTAAGGGCCGCATTGAAGAAGATATTAATAGGCGTATAAAACGTGGCTGGAAACCATTTAAAAGAAACAGTACAATTTTAAGAGCAATTTACCATTGTCTTAAAAGAAACGTGTTTAATCGATGCATCCTTCCAGTGCTTATGTGTAGATTCGAGACATGAACCTTGACTTAAAACAAGGAAGCATACAGAGGCTGCAAATTACTAACAGCAACATGGAGAGGTGAATGCTTGGCGTAACCAGGAAACGTAGGAAGAGGAACTCGTAGATCAGGAAAATAACAAGGGTTGATGATATCATGATCAAGGTGAAATCCATGAAATGGTAATGGGCTGAACATATTGGTACAAGAACTGACCACCGTTGGACAACTGAAATACTTAACTGGATTCCAAGGAATATGGAAAGACCCAGATGAAGACCCTGTGTTAGAAGGGTGGATGAAATTGCAAAGCATGTCGGAGTGAAATGGAGGAGACTGGCTCAAGACAGAAACCTATGGAAGACACTTGGAGAGACCTTTATCCGTCAGTGGATTGGTAATGGTGGATGATTATGACATTATTGCTATTATTTGTTTTCGTACACGATGTGCATAGTTGAATACCGTTTTATCGCTTCTTCGTTGTTTGACAGAAACCAACCGCATGCTCAGCAGAATGCATTTTTCAGTTGAATTTCAACTTGTGTATGCTTTTTGTGGCAACGTTTTAAATTCTGATATATTTATTTGGTTTGATGATCCTTACCAGAATTCAGCTGTATGAATCGCGTGTCTGTAATTTAGGGCGGCTGGATTTCGGGAAGGGATAAGACCAGAACAGGAGGCAAAGCGCGTCACGTGCCATTTGAGGACTGTTAACTCGGCCCAATTCGGGCGTTAGCCACAGATCAACGACTCTGACAATTGGCCACCCAGTTCCGGCAGCCGTAGATTTTCCTGGTACTTACTTATGTATTTTGTTGGTCAATATGTAACATAAAATATTAGGTCGTTTGGGAAGTGCGTGAACACTTTCATTGGGTCATATACAATTGGGAAACAAATTTCCCCGAAGAAATAGTTCTTCATAAATGCATGGTAGGCATTGCAATGTTATTATTGGCATATTTTCACTGTATTCCATGTAACCACTTCCTTCAGAAAACTTGAAAATTGTCATCGTCCTAGAGCGAGAATCAAACCCGCACATCTGGATTTCCGGTCGAGCATGCTGGTCAATTACACTACCCAGGACAAGGGAATTCCAAGCAACTGAACGTAGATATCTGAGAACCTTCAGATTTGTGCTAGTCGAAGCTGTTCCCGTCCCATCATAGCGTCTCGCGAACTTTTCTCACATCCAGGGTCGGATTTTGGTCACAAATTCAGTTTCCTGAAAGAAGTGGTTGCATGGAATACAGTGAAAACCAAAATTCGTGGAGATTCGTGTCAATAAACTATAATAACCACTTTCACAATGCTGTCGATACACAATTTAAAAAAGCAGGTCTCAGTTGCAATTAAAAAATAAACTTTATTTACATCTAAAAACCGTCACAGGAAACATGCTAATACTTTCGGACCCACGCTGGGTCCATCATCGGGCAACATATTGGGCTAAACTCCCGTTTATAAGGAGGTGGTTGGTGACTTAAAGTCACTGGTTGGATGACGTGTTCCATTTGACGCAAGCGCACTTCAGCATGATATACACATGCACAAATAAAAATCACTACAGGTTAATATGATGGTATGAATTATGAATTGTGATAAAATGTACAAAGATTAAAAATGAAATGTCTCCATGACGATGATAATATACATGGTGAGTCATCGTTACAGCATTGGTTGGAGAATAAGTTGATAAAATGCTCTCCATAAATAGTAAATTAGTTTTGTTGGATGCTGTTGCTAAGTATTTAACATAGTTCCAATCCGGTATATGGCAGCCCTGATTAACCAGTCGAGATAATGCTGTAGCGCACGATCCTTTCCTAACATTGTAGGCATGTTCAGAAATCCTAGTCGAAATATTTCGAAGGGTGGATCCTATATATCTGGAATCATGCACACTAGGGAGAGTAGCTTTTAGAGGTATAGCGTACACCCCGTGTCTATGTAAAGGGTTGACTTTATTTTTAATTGCAAATGAGACCTGCTTTTTAAATCGTGTATCGACAGCATTGTGAAGGTGGTTGTTATACAGTGAAAATATGCCATTAATAGCATTACAATGCCTACCGGGTATTTATGAAGAATTATTTCTTCGGGGAAATTTTTTTCGTAATAATACTTTCACCACTGGAATTTGTGACCTTCATCCGACCCTGGATGTGAGAAAAGGTCGTGAGACGCTACGATGGGGCAGGAATAGCTTCGACTAGCGCAGATCTAAAGATTCTCAGATATCTATGTTCAGTTGCTTGGAATTTTCTTGTCCTGGGTAGTGTAATAACTAGCATGCTCGACCGGAAATCGGGAGGTGTGGGTTCGATTCCCTCTCCAAGACGTTGAAAATTTTCATGTTTTCTGAAGGAAATGGTTACATGGAATACAGTAAAAATATGCCAATAATAACTTTCATTGGGATATATACATATTTCTGAAACCTGAAGTGGCAACACACAGGCGATGTCTGGTGGTTACGTAGTCAGAGGCGTAACTAGGGCGCGGCTGAAGAGAGGGCGCAAAAATCATTGGTTGTAATCTAATTAAAATTGGAACTGAAACTTTTGCTCCTTCTTTGGGTACACTTGAAACTCGAATTTCTTCCTCAAAATGTTTAGGGGTTTGTTAGTTGCTCCCATTCGGAAATGAAGGTATAGTTCGTCCAGCTGAAGAACCATCGCCTTCGTCGAAAGCAATGGTGCCCGTAATGTTTCTTTAATTGGATGGAGACTACACTTACTGCAAGATAAGGATTTCGCGCATTCATACCGTTGATTCTCTGCGGGCTATTTAATCATTACTGTGGCTGCGAGCCACGACTGCCCGCTACATTTGGTTCGTTAAATGTGGTACCGTAGGTCCGAACTGCGAAGCAATTGCGAAAAATTGTGCAAACAGTCTCAGTTTGATTGTGCCTCTTGCTTACGTTTGGGTATGACGTTAATTTTGTTTTGGCGAGCAATGTGTGCTTGTGTGTGTGTTAGACAAATGGGGGCGCAATATTTTGTGGTTTGCCCCGGGTGCAGAAATGCCTAGTTACGCTTCTGTTGTAACTGGTTAACTACGCATGCCTCTGATAGTACGTACGTCGGGCTCAGTTCGTACGTACAGATTGGCTACTGAAATTCGAAATTACGATGGAGCGGCTGAGACGATCAGTGATAGTAGAATAGTGTATTTTTTGTTGTTGTTGTTCTTTTAAGTTTAGTGTCTTACTGCGTGCAGTATTCAGCCGGCGTGGCAGTCTTCTGTAGACTCCGGTAGGTCAAAATGGCGTTAAGAAAACGGCAGTACACAATTGGATGAAAGAATATAAGGAAGGCAGTACTTCAGCCACAGATACTGCAAGACTCCGTTGGCCGATTTCTACTTCCAGGCAAGAAGCTAAGCGACGCATTCAAGAAGCTTTACAGAACTCGGACAGGGGGAGCGTTAGTGACCATTCCATACATCTGGGTATTCTTCACACAACGGTTTATACCGTGCTGACGACAGATTTAGGCTTTATGAGGAAACTAGCAACGTGGGTACCGTACTCACTAACCACGACACACAAGGAATTTCTCGACGTGAATGCAAAGAGTAACTTTGTGACGTATCGTCACATTTGTATAGGGTACTCAAAAAGTTTCTGTGTTTAGATGAATATTGAAAATTTACGCACCCAAGGAACATCATCAATCGTGGTGCTAGGTTGAACCAGATATTTCCGCGGTGTTTTTAAACCAGGCAGAGTTCAATAAACATAAAGTCGTACTGGTAGGTACCATTGATGTGCGCGCCATGGCTTTTTAGAAGACGTTGTGATGAGAACATTGCCATCACATCGGAGTGATATGTCCTTTCTAAATCAACACATCCGGACATGGGCACTGGGAAATCATCTGCAGCGACCTTTCCTCATACACGATAGTGCACGGCCCCACAATGTTCGAATTTTTTAGGTGTTAATTTACCAGTACGGTTGGGGGGGGGCAGCCCCGTCAAACGTATACCCCGGAAATGACTCCTTTGATTTAAACTGTTCTGGCTATTTGAAAAGAGAGGTGTTTTGTACTTTCTGCAGTATCTAACAAGCAGGATTTAGATCCCCGGAGTACATACATTTTCCACATACTTAATAGGACTTATACCTTTAATGATGTTTGTGAACTGCCCATAGTTTCGGAACGTATTATTGACAATTGGGGGAACTTCTAATAATTATCCCCAAATATCGTGATCATTGCTTTTCTATTACATGAATTATGATAATTTGAAAGTGGTCATAATGACCTGATATTTCACACGTGAGACAGATCATTAATTGATTTCACAATAGATTTCTTCATCGCATTTTGCATTTCCACCGTCAGTGGTATCATAATTTTTATCTTTTCACATCACAATTTTTTAAATCAGTAATCAGATTAGATCAGATCATATGTAGAAGATTTCACGAAGGAGTGTCTGACCCCAGGTCCTAAACAACTCTTAGAAATAGGAAGCTAGGAGAGTGCCCGATAGGAAAATGAAACGAAAGCGAGGTAGAAAGGGGGAGGAAGACGCCCTTATTTATTACCGGTGGGCCAGTACCCGGAGTCCGACGGCTTAACGTGCCCATCCGACGCACGGCGGATATTTAGTGGTTCGAGCGTTCGTACCTGCCCGGGATCGAACCTGAGGTTCCTCCGTGGCAGTCACGAATGTTGACCACTAGGCCATCCGCGGCCCTTAAATGAGTAATGTGAGCTTCATAACACCTTGTTTGATAATTTCACATTTTTAAAAAGTGTCTATCACCTAATATTTAGAAAAAAGAATCATGCTTTTAGAGTATCATATTGTCCGTCCATCTGTAAACACGATGTCTCCACTTGTATGAGTCATATACATTTTTTTTTCTGCACTGGATAGCAGTAGCCGTGAGGATTTACAGGATTGAAAATTCCTATATTAGCACCAGAAAATATGTTTTTATGTTTGCTGCGTTACTTGAACTGTATATTGGAAAAGAAAAATGTTTTTTCGTTGCATCTGAACTGCCATAAGTTTTTCGCACTTTCGGGTATAAGTGGCAGTCTATCCAGTCATGCCAACTGATGACTGCCAATCATAGCCCAAGTCTGTTCCGTCATGCTAATGTAACATGCAACTAAAAATATCAGGCATCCTGTTATGGCTTTGATAATAAAGTTATTAAACCTTCGACTAGGTCGTTTAAAAAATTCGTTACTCCGAGGATTTGGTTTTAAACTCAATTATTGCAATCTGAATCAGCATATTCTCGTATTTAGTTTCTGAATTGTTCACGTTGTATAAGTAGGCGAGTGAATTCTTTGCAAGTCATAGCTGCCTTAGGAGGATTTCACAGGAATTATGGGTTCTTAAGAAAGTGTTAATCGGCTGTGCATGAAAGTGTAATTGTTCCTACTCTGATGTACGGCAGTGAAACTTTGGTACTGCAGAAAAGACATAGGAGTCATTTGTGTGCTGGCGTGATGCTTTACTTACGGGGTTTTGTGGTAAGACACGCGCTGATCATGTGAGGAATGAAGATGTGTTGCAGATGTGTAATGTGAAGCAAAATGTTGTTAGTAAGACAGAAACTAATATTCTTCGGTGGTTTGGCCATGTTAAAGGAATGAGTGATGAGGTGCTGACTAAGAAAACATTTTCAGCAGAAGTGGCAGGAAAGAAAGGTAGAGGAAGGCCAAGGAAATCATGGGAGAACCAGATTCAGGAATGTCTGCATGAGAAAAAGATTATGAGTATGAAGTACAAAAGGTCTTTGGTACGGCGTGTGATGGATGTTAATGAAGCTCGAACTATGCCGAGATCGTTGTAAATGGAGACATTTGACACACTAATAGCAGATAAATTCTAGTTCTGTCAGTTAAATGTGTACTTGGCACATGGTCTTTCTTTGAGGAACTAACCTATGAACCTCAGAGAACAGTTTAATTATATGTATCTATGTATGTATGTATGTAGTTAGTTGTTTTTGTTCGGTTGAAGGAACTATATCATTGTCGATTAAAATAGTTGAAATGAAATCGATGGACACAGTTCTTTTTAGGAAGAAAAAATCACGGCGGAAAGCAAGTCGAAACCAACAAGCGAAATAATTTGTCAGTTTAGTGTCAGGAAGAGAAGAATGTAGTTTCGTAATTCAGTAAAAGCGCGAGAGAAAGTGTTTGTTTTCTTTCCTTTTTCGAAAACAGAAACAAATAAAACTCCAGTCCGCCTGGGAAACCCATAAATAAAAAAATTATCTTTCTCTTACGAATTTTATAAGACGTTGCAGTTCTATGGAAGATGTTGTGAAACAGTAAGTAATATTTCCGCATTCGGAATGAGGTGTTTTCAACCGACAGCTTAAAATTAAATTTCTGAAGCTTAGCGGTAATGAAGTTGAGTTATATTTTAAACGATACTACTACAGTCATTGTGTTATTTTAAGCATTAAAATGATTAAAACCTCTGAATATATTTATTTATGAGAAAAAGACGTGTTTCGCTTGTTTGAATAAAATTTGTTTACAGAAGCCTTTTTCCAGTGGTAGAAAGAAAACATAATGGATTACAAAATGAACAGTTTGTTATGCGGTTTTATAAAATAGAAATGGTATAGGTATGCACGTTTTATGAAAATACGCAATATTATGTAAGGTATGCAATATTATGTATTATGGCGGATATCAGTTCGCATTTCTTAACGATGTGCAAGTATACTGCGCGTATGACATTCAAAAAGTGGTTTCGCGTAGTACAGGATGTTTAAAAATAGCTTGCAGGTGTGGAGGATGTTAAAAAAACAAGTTAGTAAAATCATGAAATGCATTGATTATGATACGCTTTCCAACATACCAGAAATCATAGGAAAATGCCTTGGTTTTGAGAGGACTTAACTGTGCTATAACGTTTGAGGTTCACTTATATAAAAATTAAATCTCTTTGTGCCCGTGTTGCCTATTTCTATTATCAAGAGCTACCACACATAAGCCGTTTTATAATTAAAAATCCCATCTACTATAAATCGAGCAATTTTCACAGACGTTATCGTGCGAAAACAATGGCTAACGAATCTCACGCATGCGCATTGCCCGCAATTGCGGACAAAAACCATTTTTGGCGGAACTGCTTCCAAAGTCGTTACGGAACAACGTATTGTATTTCGTCGCAATCGAAGCATTTTTACTCAAGTTATGAGGATAATGCCTGTGGAATAAATTTCTCTCTTATACCCTGCCCTTTGACCCCATTTCTATTATATTAAACAGAATTGGTTCAGTAAACCACCGGAACAACATACTAAAGTTATGTCGTAATCGAAGCATTTTTACGTAAATTATGACGCATAAGGGTGATGGAATGGATCCCGCTTCCATGTCCTGACCTTTGACTCCATTTCACCCATTTTCAATAAGATTCGTCCCCAGGTGGTCCCCTAAACCATACTAAACTTTCATCGAAATCGAGCCATTTTTACGCGAGTTATCGTGCGGACAGGCAACAGACAAAGCTGGAGCATATACGCTTCTTCAACCTAAGATTGGAAAGCGTAAAAAAATGGTATTCTGTTGTAGTAAGTCGTTGACCTTTGATACCTCACACTGTTGTCTCCACGTAACTCCTGTGTAACACATGGGTATTATTAATTCCTTCCTTTCATTATTATTTTAAGAGGAGGGGTTTAATGATTGCCGTGAGCGACTCAATGAGAAATAAGCAGTTGCCCGTCTCTAATTTAGGGCCACTGTTTCTAGGGTAGGGAGAGAGCCAGTGTCGTAAGACAAACACAACATGCCTCACGGGATTCAAACCCCGACCCATTTCGGATGAATGGTCAGAAGCCTGATTTATACCACTGCGCCACTTGGTGACCATCGTTCACTATATGTAGTAACTCTAAATTATAGGCAGGCGGCCCCTTCTAACATTAGATGGAAATAAGTTATTCTGTTTTAGCAGAGCTTTTGAAAACAAATTATGTGCGCATAACATTTATCTGTTTATGGATCTGCGGGCCGCATGTTTTCCTATCTATAAATGAGTTTGCGAAAATTATTCTTTTGAATTTTCTGAATTCTTATGATGCACAATTTTCCCGTTGATGGCTTTTTTTCTTACGTTTGGAACTGTGCCAACCGTTCTAAACGCCAGGCAACAAAATCCATTTTTACGCTTTCCAACCGTAGGTTGAGGAAGCGTATATGCTCCAGCTTTGTCCGTCCGTCCGTCTGTCTGTGTGTCCGTGTCCGCACGATAAGTCGCGTCAAAATGGCTTGATTTCGATGAAATTGTTGTATGTGGTAGGGGACAACCTGGGAAGGAACCCTATTGAAAATAGACAAAATGGGGTCAAAGGTCAGGACATAGGAGTGGGATTCATTCCATCGCCTTTATGCGTGATAACTTTCGTAAAACAAAAAATGCTTCGATTGCGACAAAACTTGTTCACGTTGTTCCGGAAATGTACTGAACCGGTTCTGTTTAATATCATTAGAAATGGGGTCAAAGGTCAGGCCACAGGAGCGCGATTTATTCCACAGCCATTATCCTTATAACTTGAGTAATAACTTGAGTAATGATTTCTGGTATGTTGGAAAGCGTATCATAATCAGTGCATTGTATGATTCTACTAACTTGTTTAGTATTCGATAGCTAAAGATATTTTGAAAAAACCGTTCATGCCGCATTTCGCCATGTACTTTGCACTGTTTTCCCACATGGTGATTCATACGTATATTTCATGAATGTCAATAAATGCATATGTGCGGTTTTCAATTACATGCCTCTGTTTCTGAATGTCCAGTTTTGGAAAATTCTTTTTACCCCCGGTAATTGTATTTACGAGTTGCAATTTTTCTACCCATTTTTTTTCAAACATTCCCATTAGATGGCGTGAAATTAGAATTTTAGTTCAATGGTACTTGCATTTCTAACCACCGCGTTTGACTCAGTCTAACTCGGCAACCGTGAGCGAAACACGACTGTGCGTGGTATCGTTTTAAAGCTCTCGATGAGATCTATTCAAATATACAAAAAACATTTCGCAGGGGTTTGAACTGGATATTTTAAAAATTGTTTTCTGGTGAAACGGTGAACACTTTTGACAATACTGCGGTTTATCTGGACAACCGTGAGTGCAAAACGATTGTGCGCGGTACCGTTTTAAAGCTGTCGACGAGATCTATTCAAATATATAAAGAACATATCGCAGTGGTTTAAACTAAAAATTAAAAAAATTGTTTTCGTGTGAACGAGTTAACATTTTTGACAATGCCGCGGAATTCGCGGAATGAACGCAAGCAAAAGTGGAGAAAATCAAAACGAGAGGCAAGTGATGAGGAATGTAAGAAGCCCAAGAAGACAAAACGCCACGTTGGGTAATTCGTGTATCTATCTGCTGTGTGTTCGCAATGTATCCAGTATTATTTGTAAAAGTTATGAAGGCTACTTTTCATATCATAGACCTGTGTTGGCTATAAGAAATTACATCAAACAAAGATCTTCGCTCTTTCCACGTTTATAACACGCCTTGTATTAATTACTCCACGTCTATAACACGCCTTGTATTAATTATAAGAAATTAAATAAACTACTTTGAAACCATACTCGATTAGTTCACTTCAACTATCCGATCTGCAAATCGAAGTTCTACGTTCCAAACTGAGGGCTCAATCAGAACTGAGCCTACCTGTATTTCTTTTTTCGCTAAATAAATTGTAGAAAGAAGTCGCCGTGTAGCTGAATAAGCTGGGCTAATTGAAGATCTCGCATTAGTACACTATTAAACTTATTGTGGAATGTTGCACCAAAAGGTGGTGATGCACCACTTTTTGCGGCCAAGGTAAGCATCCACTGTGTGGTCCATGAAACGCACATGTGCAATTATGCATATTATAATGTCTAAGCTGATCAGTGCAAAGTTGCACAAATCGCATCATGTTGTTGAGCGCTTCATGTACGACACAATGCTTAACATTGTTCCAAACAGTGGAGCAACTTGTGCAGCAGGGACACTTATTTTTATATAAGGCTGCCCCGGTAACGCAGTGGGCAAAGCATTAGCTTCTGACCATTCGTCCGAGATGGGTCCGGGCTCGAATCCCGGTGAAGCATGGATGTCATGTTTGTCTTACGGCACTGGCTTTCTCCCTCCCTTCTCTGGCCTCTTCCTGATCGTCTTCCTCCCCTCAACCCTAAGGTTGGTGGGTAGCATTGGTCATCATCTACAAGGGAATTATCCTGGAACCAGTGGCCCTAAGTTAGGGGACGGGCGACTGCTTATAGCCCATTGTGTTGCTCACTGCCGGATTAAGGGGGTCTATAGAGTCTATAGACTTGGGGCCCACTATTACCAAGGGCCCAGGAGGCATGCCTGGAAAAAATTAGATACAGACAGACAGATACAGAGAGAGTAGTTTACAAATTTGTTTTACTTCTGTTTCGTATGATCAGAAACAGAGGCTGAAAGACGAACAGATTTCAAAACATTGACTCGCCAAGGGTGTAGTTTTCATGTCGCTTTGTACAGTGGGGTCGATGAAACAGTTGTAGTGTTTTTTCACGACCATCCACCCACATCTCACAATTTGCGCTTGGAACCCTTATAATGGTTAAGTCCTCTGTGGCTTCATATTGCATAACAAAAAGGATGCACTAAGAAAATTATGCAATGTTAAATCATTATAATATCCAAGACTAAATCTAGGAATCTTAAGCTTTTAAGTCATGTTTTTGTGAGAACAGCGGAAAATACAGTGACTTTCTTTATGAAAACTTTGCAGATCATTCATTAGTTTGAAGGATGCACTACGTATTAATTATCACAAGCATACTGCTATAGTTTCTTGTTTTAACGGACTTCATAATGATTTCCTGTCATAAGTTCTTTTTGGGGGCCCACTCAGATGTCTTAGCCAAGGGGCCCCACTAAGGCCTTAATCCGGCCATGGCTCACTGTGGTCATCAAAGCCCCAAACAAACAATTTTTTTTATAACTGAAGGCCACGTGAGTGTACCATTTTTAGCTGGATAATATGAAAAAAGAAATCATCAACGGAGTAGAATCGAATCTAACTCATCCCAAGTATCTCATACTGCTGTTCTCTTGGACCAACGATTGATATTTTGTGGTGTTCTTTCTGGAATAAATGAGAAATAGTGCTTTTATATGCTTTAGGTTATGTGAACACCCCAGTAAATGTTCTTGTTAAACTTCAGTCTTGGGAAGTTGTTCTTTCAAAAGAGGCGAGTTAACCTGTTTCCTGTCCTTCAAGAATAGTTTAATTTATGTGTAAAGTTGCAGTTTCCCGATCGCACTGCAAAATGGCGCTGCAATTTGCAAAAAAATCTGGTGGATTTTCCTAAAACTTTTTTGCGCTGTTTTGCCTTTCAAACAAGTTTGCCTTTTTGGTATTCAAGCGTGAGTGGTCTGGGACGATGAGCTCGCAGCACTGCCCCGGATTGCTCCGTCGTATTCACTCTTGAGACACCACTATGCATCAACATCTGTTTTTCTTCTATAGTTCTGTCATTTAATGGAAGTTCGCTAAATTGTCCTTTTTTTCTCTTGGGTGATTTTTTATTCTAACAGATTACATTCTTCGTCTTCTTGTGATATCCGTTGCTTTCTGAGAGGAATGCC
The DNA here is from genome assembly GCA_039090855.1 of Macrothele yani. Classification (NCBI taxonomy): domain Eukaryota; kingdom Metazoa; phylum Arthropoda; class Arachnida; order Araneae; family Macrothelidae; genus Macrothele; species Macrothele yani. The sequence continues at coordinate 23,684,548 of CM077006.1, read as the reverse complement.
CTGTCTTTTCTGATCTATACCCAAGAAAAGTACTTACCGACGTCTCTAAGTGCTAAGAGTGTTTTGTGTTTTGCTTCCAGCTTCTTTTAAAGAATGAACTGTTGCATTAAGACCGGTAGTTTTTATTTTTCTGTCTTGGGTTCTTTTACAAGCAGAAACTCGTTAGCGTATGTTGCAATTAAAAGTAATATCAGGCGACATGATGTGATTTTGAGCGAAACGAAATTGTCCCATCTCATTATTTTCTCAATTTAAATCACATATGACGCATGATAATAGCATTAATGTATTTCTTCGCTTGTAAGTTTTGTCCACATTTCTGCGCAGTCTTTGAGTAACGTTAGAATATACAACGATGATCCATTACATTACGACCACTCCCAACCTAGAGAAATGAGCGCGCCTGGAGACCAAACGGTGGCTCAGGTGAAGTTCACAGAGCAGTATATATACAACCTGAGGACCAACTTTCGGTTAGTAGAGTGTTCGGAGTCAGAATGGAAAAGCTGACGATTTATCGGAGTTTGATAAAGGACAAATTCTGATGGCACAGCGGCTCGGAACTACGATCTCGGAAACGGTGCGGCTTGTGAGCTGTTCACGTGATCCTGTAGTGAGTACGTATCAAAAGTGGTGCACAGATGGCCAAACGACGGACCTTCGTCAAGCCGTGTGTCGTCTGCAGCTCATTTATGCCAGAGGGGAGAGGAGACTCTCGTTCATTGTTCACAGTGACTCGCAGGGCCGCAGTGCGACAAATCACTCCTAGCTACAACATTGGTGATCAGGGCAATGCGACACAGTTCATTGCAGCCTTCTGCGCATGCGCCTGCGTACCCGAAGACCCAACCGGGTCCCCATGCTTCCTGCACGTCATCACCAACAAAGCATGAAATGGGCCCCAAGATCATCGAGATTGGACCGTGGAAGATTGGAAGAAAGAGGCCTGATCGGACGAATCAAGATTCCTGGTGCATCACGTAGACGGCCGAGCGCGGATACGCTGATTACCACCGGAGGCTATGTCACCTGGATACACTGTTGGGCGAAAACGGGCAGAAAGCGGCAGTGTTATGCTATGGGCGATATTTTCTTGGGACACTTTAGGCCCCATTATCCTAATAGCGCAATCCCTAACAGCTGTTCGGTATCTGAACATCGTTGCGGACTAAGTTCACCCATTCATGGCAACTGTGTTCCCTGCTGGTAATGGCGATTACCAACAGGATAATGCAGCATGCTACACTGCCAGAATCGTCAAGGAGTGGTTCGAGGAACATGCTGTTGATTTTCTGTTAATGTCCTGGTCTCCAGATTCACCTGACACGAACCGAATCGAACATTTGTGGTTCGACTTGGAAAAGCGGGTTCGCGCTAAATCATCACCACCCGAAATGTACGAGAAGTGGAGGACCTGCTGTTGACATTACGGTACCAGATCCTCCAGGATACCTATCGCCCCCTCATCGAATCGATGCCTCGCCGAGTGGCCGCTGTTTTGCTAGCTCAAGAGGGTCCTACAGCTTATTAGGTAGGTGGTGACAATGTAATGGTTCATCGGTGTACACCTAACGGCCACTGTAATTAGGTGATCCTTCATAAGTCTTGCAACTATTGATCTAATAGGAACTAGACTCGAGTCTCGTTGATCCAGGGGAAAATTCCGCGTAAAACATTTCTATTTATCGTCCTCGTGTAAACGTAATCAGGAAACACGAGTCGTGCAAGAATAACCACTCCTCTGATTAACAAATACGTTATTTAACCAAGAGAATAATTACCACTGATAGAAATGACCGAGTTCTAACGATCTGTGGTTACATTCTTGTAGAAACTATTATTCTTCTTGGCAATATAATCAGTCGGCAATGCATTTATTCACTTCGTCATTCCGAAACTTCCTTTCGGAAATAAAAGCGATCGGAACAGATAGAAATTTGAGGGGGACAGTTTCGGCGAATATGGGGAATTCCTCCCACCCCATTTGCCGCAAGTGCTGCTGCTTTCGTAATGCAACATGTGGCTTTGCGCCGTCCTGGTAGAACACGATATTTTTTATGTTTACTGACGCCCGGATTTGGTTCTTCAGTGCTGCACTTACGAGGTCCAGCTGCTCACAATAGACATCCGATTTCATGGTTTGAGACAAGTTTAAAAGCTCGCAATGGATGATACTACTGCAATCAATAACAAAGCATCACCTTGCGAGAATGCATTTCAGGCTGTGTCGTAGCGTGTGGAAAGATCCTCCTGCCCGTGATCTTTTACGGACATTATCATAAACAATCCATATTTCATGCCGTGTGATCATTCTGCGAAGAAAACCATTGGCCTTTTTGCCTAGCAACGAAGCACATTTAATAGAGCAAATATCCATGTTCTGCTGTGGCAGTGAATGTAGGATCCAATTTTAACACACAACCCAGCTATTGTAGATGTTGAACGGCATAGAACCGACTGGTGTTTAGTAGCTCTGCCAATTTCCTGTGTCTGTTGTGAATTGATATTTGTCAAGCTGTTCCTTTATCCCTCTAACCTGCTGGAAAACTTAGCAAACTCGGATGAATTCAGCTCTGACAGATATATTCGCTAAGAAGAGTTCCGATCGCAGCTGGAACGAGTGAACCTGGTCATCAGACAGCGTTAGTTCCCCCTTAGCTTTGTTACTCGAAATTGTGATTTAGAGAGACGATTGACACTTCTCCTCTTTGAATGATTAGTAGCTAAAAGAGTTATAACAATTAGAAGATGGTTGAATTACTAGTTTCTGCCCAGTGGCTTGATGCACACCATATTGACAAAAGTCACCGGACACCTAGAAGAGAAACACAACATAGCATTTATTGACATACATTAGTACGGTGTTGGTCCACCCTTGACCTTAATGCATGCACTGACCCTTCTAGACATGCTTTCGACAAGGTTTTGGAACACAGCGATAGGTATGCGCTTTCATTCAGTACAAAATGTTGCGCTAACTGGTGCTTAGCAGTAGGCCTTTGTTCCAGACTTCTTATGCGGCGGTGCTCTATGAGATTACGATCAGGGCTCTGTGCTGGCCAGTCCACACACGATACGGAATTATCGTCAAACCACGCCGTAACAGTCTTTGCTTTATATGGTTCGGTGCATTATCCTGCTGGTAGCAACAATGCTCAGTTCCATAGTATTGCCTCAGAGTTGGTAGGGCAGAATTGTTCAGAATACCGATGTAGACGTGCTGGTTAACAGGTTTGTCCACGATAACCAACGGGCTGGAACCATAACACGAAAAACACCCCCTGCAGCCCCGGTGGCGCCGTGGTCTAAGGCGGTGGCCTCTGATCATTCGTCCGTAAGGGGTCCGGGTTCGAATCCCGGTCTGGCATGGATGTTGTGTTTGTCTTACGGCACTGGCTCTTTCCCTTCCCTGGAACCAGTGACCCTAAATTAGGGACGGGCGACTGCTTATAGCCCATTGAGTTGCTCACGGTGGTCGTTAAACCTCCAATCAAAAAAAAAAAAAAAAAAAAAAAAAACACCCCCGCACGAGTGCGCTGCCAGCTCCAAACTTGACCGTAGGAACAGTACACTGTAGTAAATAGCGTTCCCCCGGCTGCCACCATACCCACACACGGCCATCAGACTGATGGATCGTGTATTTGGATTCATCAGTCCATAGGACCCTTTTTCATTGATCTACGGTCTACGATAAATGTTCTTTACACCATGCTAAACGACGAGTAGCGTTCCGAGTGGAGATGAAAGGCTTATGAAAAGCTGCATGACCACGGTAACCCATGGAATGAAGTTCTCTGCGAAAGGTACGTGCACATGCCGGGGCTCCAGCATTTTTACTCACCTGTACACTGAGGTATTGTGCAGTACTACGTCGATTAGCTGTAACGACTCTCTCTCCTGAGGCTTCGACATCCTATATCACTGATTTCCTTTGGTCTGCCGGTACGTTTTGCTACTTCAAGCACGCCATGTGTGTTCTACTTATTCGGTACATCCAAAACAGTTGACTTGGGTATGTTTAAACGCCACTCGGTTTCTCTTATGGACAACCCACTAATATAACACCCAACAATTTTTCCTTTCTCATTCAGTTCTCCCCCGCCGCGACATTTTTACTCAACCTCATAGTACGATATGATCGCGGTCAGCTGCAGGCTTGTTTTTATAACGTTTGCAACTGTACTGCGCAGCTTAACACCCCAGCGGATCCGTTCATTTGTTTTTGAAGAGGTGTCCGGCGACTTTTGTCAATATAGTGTATGTGTCTAGCACGTACCTATCATACGTTCGATAGTAGGAAAAAAAGGATTTGAGATGGGAGCTTATCACCGATGATAGATTTATGGTCGGTGCTGTTGAGATGAAAGGAATTGTTTTGCCATAACTTTCGTAAAACCCGGTCGCTATGTGAATAATTATATTTGAAGATCAGAGAAATTTAGGGCACCATTTGGCTCGTATACTATACATCTCCGCTTAGAGGAATAAATTGGGTCATCGTTCAACTCCAGACTAGTTTTTCCTAGCTGAAAATCACCTTTCTGGAACTTCTCGTAGCACCAGGAGCTGGTGCTTTTAGAGATGATGTACCCGTAAACTTTGCAGAGGTTTATGCAAACACTCTTGGACACCGACACCATGTCTGAATTCGTACAGCACGATGGTACAAACACACTCGCCTCGCGTCGCCATTGGGAAATGCCTGTTGCTACCTGTATCGAGTAAATATGGAAACCGAATGTGCTGCGTTTTGCGTTGTTTACAATACCGTTGTGCACTTCTTGAAAACTCGTGATTTAGTCCCCCCCCCCCTCCCTTATTTCTTTTGCACCAACCTAATATTGCAATCACGAATATAGAGGCTTTGAACGCACAATATCAATTCTTTGTTTCGTTCCTGAGCAGAATAAGTAATCACTGAAATTTTTTAATAAATGATTTTTTTGTCAGACTTTTACCGAAATTGGTGGGAAAAAAAACTCATTTTGTGGCGAAAATGTTCTCAAATGCTTGAGTTCCCATGCTTCCAAAATTTAGCAAAGAATGGATGCCAGTTTTCAAGAACATTCGCCAACAATCTACGCTGTGTGGAATTTATTTTATTTTGAAAAGGCTTTCACAGACACACCCATGGCGTTATCTTAAAATTGCCTTTATTTTTATTTCATTTTTACTTCCTTTTGATTTTTTATTTTATTCCATAGCTTCATTTTTTACGCTTTCCAACCGTAGGTTGAACAAGCGTATATGCTCCAGCTTCGTCCGTCCGTCCGTCCGCACGATAACTAGCGTAAAAATGGTTCGATTTCGATGAAATTTTAGTATGTGGTAGGGGATCACCTAGGCACGAACCCTGTTGAAAATGGGACAAATGGGGTCAAAGGTCACGGCGTAGGAGCGGAATCATTCCATTGCCCTTATGCGTCATAACTTGCGTAAATATGGTTCGATTTCAATGAACGTTTACTATGTGGTAAGAGACCGCCTGGGGACAAACCCTATTCAAAATGGGTGAAGTGGGTTCAAAGGTCAGGACATAAGATTGGGATGCATTCCATAGCCCTTATGCGTCATAATTTGCGTAAAAATGGTTCGATTTCGATGCAATTTCAGTATGTAGTAGGGGACCACCTGGCGACAAACCTTATTGAAAATGGGCGAAATGGGTCAAAGGTTAGGACGCAGGAGCGGGATCTATTCCTTAGCCCTTATGCATCATAACTTACGTAAAATGCTTCGATTGCGACAAAACTTTATCATGTTATTTTCGGAGGTATACCAAACCGGTTCTGTTGAATATCATCGAAATGGAATCAAAGGTCAGGGCACAGGACCGAGATTTATTCCACAGCCATTATTCTCATAACTTGAGTGATAACTTGAGTAATTATTTCTGGTATGTTGGAAAGCGTATTATAATCAATGTATTGCATGATTTTACTAACTTGTTTCTGCGTATTTTTTGCATTATTATTTACCCTTATTTGCTTTTATTTATTTTATCCTAATTATTTTTTAATTTCATTTCTCGTTTTACACTGCTGTTAATTTTTTTCTCTTCCGTGCGCTTTCCAACTGTAATATTCATATTCTTTAGCAGTTTTGCCTTTGAAATTATTATCTGAACACCCCAAAGAGGAAACATGAAGTTCTGTATAAAACTCTTCTGGCAGCCCATAATATTCCACGTCTGTGGAATTCAACACCTGCTTTATCAATGATTGTGATAGAATAGTGTTACTTAAGTTACGAAATATTTTCTTTCTTGCTTGTATCTCCATTTTTTTGTTTTCTTTTGGAAAACATCACCAATGTTTGCAGTTATTTCGTTTCCATTTTGTAAACATCACCAATGTAATTGTTTGCAGTTCTTTTGTTTCCTTTTTTAAAACATCACCGTAGTTATTTACTAAACAATAAAGCGTGATTTTGAATGAAATAACATGCAGAAGGAAAATCGTACCGTTTGATCGTTCAAACTAGATATTTTGAACAGGCGTGTATGTATCTTTTAATTGCATTTTTCATTTAGCGTAAGGGTTTGAAATTTTGATATTTATGTATGTGTGCGTGTGGTACCTGAGGAGAGGGAAGCTGTTGTTAGTTCCATTTCTAAGATATTCCTTAGATGTATCCTGAAACGCTATATGATATGGTCACATAATTAATTAGTGTTGCTAAAATCTTGGTCACAGAAGCGAGTATAATTAATACAAGCTTTTTTGTGATCAGCTAGTGGCATCGAAGCGTGTCTGTGTTCAGAAGATAACAACGGCAGTCTCCATCTTTCAGTTATTCCGTGCGCATTGTGAAACTGAATGGTTGTTTGGTTACATGATTAATTAATATTAACTTTGCATAACAAAGAAATTTACGGGTTTTTTTTTCTAATTCAGTGAAAATTTCTGAGTATTTGAATGTCAAGGCAGGATTTTATTAATTGGATTTTTGAAGTTTTAATTTAATTTTATTTTTTTATGAAATCATTAATTCATATAAAAACGGTTGCTAAAATTAAACTGATGAAATTTGAAATCTAATAAGCGTTTGAGCTTTTTAATGAATTTCATGAAAAAAAACGGAGAACATGAAAACCAATTCAGCCTTCCGGAAAAATGTATTTTAACAGGATGGCAATATAGTATTGCAGTTTAATCATATAAATAGCATTGCTTTTGGTGTAGGAAGTTGTAAAAATTCATGTTGTTAGCATGGACTTGTTCGTCCATCTGTCTGTTATCACTCCTAACTCTGCATCTGTTAGTCGGATTTCAATAAGAAAAAGAAAATTTTTTAACCTTTGATAACCCCAATCAATGTTATGCATCTATTGCTGGATTTTCCAGATTTCCTTTTTTCCCGCTAAAGTAGAATGTTATGGAAAAGACGGAATTTATTATTCTTCAAGAAAAATCGTGAAGCAGAAAACCCGGAAAATGTATGAAAAAATCATGACCATGGTTGCAGTAATCGAAAGCAAAAATTATTTTAAAAATAGTAGTTGAGAGACCTAGTTAGCAATTGAAATACGCAATTAGTAAGATGTTAAGAAATGCTTTTTTTTCTAGAGGAATAGTTGTAAACCAAGGAACCCGGAACATCTATGAGTAATATCTTGACAATGCTTGCTTTATCAGTAGAAAATACAGGGTTTCCATAAATGAAGTAAACAAGTTCAGTATGCTATTGAAACAAAAAAAAAAAAAAAAAAAAAAAAACTACAGTAAGTAACAACTTACTTTTAATGTCAAAATATATGGTACCGTGAAAGTTTCTTTTTCAAATGCTAGTAGGTCTCCACGTGTGCTCCGTTGGTTGCTCGCAGGATGTCTGAACGATAGTCCGATTCCACACACGTACGTTGCAGAATGTCAGGTGTAACAAGGAGGAAGGCTGTAGTAATGCATTCTTTGAGCTCAGTGTTATAGATGTAACCTTTTTGTTGTACACAATATCCTTAATAAAGCCCCAAAGAAAAAAATGAAGAAAAATCGAATAGGGTAATATCCGGAGAACGGGTGGCCATGCCTTCGGACCCCCACGTCTGATCTAACGCCCTGCAAAATGATGGTCTAATGATCAGCGTACATCCAAAGACCATTGCGGAGGCGCTCCATCTTGCTGGTAAATGATGTCTTAAATATTTTGGAGTTGTGGGGTTGCGAATTGTTCTAACAGGTACGTTATGCCAGTAACGGTTGTTTCAACGAAGGTAATACCTTTTCGTCCGAAATGGAAGATATCCCAGTGCTTTTGCCTTTCAAGACACTTCTTGTTGCTTTGAATTTATTTACCCGTTGTTCGATCATGTCAGCGGCTGTCTCTTGTACTCCGTACGCTGAACTGTTGTTACAGATTTTGACTCCGCAAACCAAAACTCTCTGCTTTCTCCACTTTTGGGGAAGCCATGTTTGTTGTATTCCGTGTTTGACGAGATTTTTCATTGCGTGAGACACGTGGCGCCATCTGTCATTTGACTTAAACTTTAAAACACTTGCCACGTCTCTTGACGTGTAAAGTAAAATTTTTTCTATCGTATTTTTTAATAGCATACTGAAGTTGTATACTTCATTTATAGACACCCTGTACGTTCATCAACAGAAAAATATATTTTTAGGGTTTTCGAGAATCCTAGTAACCTACTTATGTATGCAATCAGTAGGATGCTAAAAACTGGCCCAGTTTATACTACTAGAAGTTCAGTTTTTAACCAGAAGAACTGCAAAAAAAGCATGTAACACCTTATTTGTAGTTATAGCAATCGAATATAAAAAATGATTTTTAAAACAGGGTTTTTGAGAACAGCAATTACGAACTCAAATATGCATGCACGCTAATTCGCTGAAAATACGTTTGAGCAAACTTTCGGCAAAAATATGCTTTCAGCATCCCGGAAAATGTTTGGAGATGTTTTGCATATATATTTTCAGCTATCAAACGCAAGGAAGCATTTTTCCAGACCTGCGTGTTTTAGATGTGTAGAAATCTTTGCAAACATAACAATCCTTTTATTCCTCATACTGGGAAGGTTCCTGACAGAAATTCGGAATCCTCATTCTTATCATCCTCGTTTTTCGTCATCTAATTTCTTATCGCTATTCAGTGTCAAGGAAAGGAAATCTAGACCGACTTGCAAATTTGGAGAGACCGTTTCTGTACAGCGCAAGACAAACCGGTGTTATGAGCACGTCCTTTTTTTTTTTTTTTTTTTTCGAAAGTTCCAATAATTACTGTGGAACGTATAAAGTAGAAAGAGAAAATAAATTCAAACATAACATTAAGTAAAGGTACAAAATGTATATGAGGAAAATGAAAAATAAAATTTTGGGCATTTTTTTTTCGTCGTACCGTTGTTTTAGATTCAATTTTGTCGTTCCGTAGTTTTAAATCAATTTGATGCCCTAATACGCAAGGGACGCTTGTAGAGTAGTAAATACTTTTATTTTCGTGGTGTAAATTTGTATAAAGTTTGTATAAAAGCGAATCTTTATACAAATTTGCACCACGAAAATAAACGGATTTACTACGCTATAGCGTCCCTTGCGTATTAACGATCTGGTGTTTAAAATAATAATACTGATGCCCTAATTTTGTTCTCACAGCGTTTCTTAGTATTTAGATAAGTTATGTTACTGTTGGGCATATGACTAGTCGAGGTATTTCAGTGTGGGCGCAATGAAAAGTATGAGGTATCTTTGTTTCTAGTACGAGGAAAACGAAATAAAGTGTTTTTCAGGACCCGCTGAGTTCGATCTGCCACGAGGCCTTACGGAATCAGAATCTCTCAAACAGGCCTGACGTAGTTTCTTTTGAGTGCCGTCAGGTTGAACTCGACCGCTGAAATATTGAAACGTGTAGTCAGCAATTCTTAAGATCTACGATAATGAGGCACTCCAATAACAAGTTCTTGGTTAGACGAAACAAAATTTAATAGATGAAAGAATAAGCTCCGTTCGATTGGCTCTCTTCACCTGCCAACAGGTTTCCAGATAGCGAATACTTTACTATCTCACCGATATCCCGGAAAACCCTCCGCCACGTTGACTTGAGTCGTTCCCTCTAAATCTCTGCTGATCTCTTATCGCTGAAAAAACCTGACTATTCCGTCAGTGAAAACGTAAATCCCTGAGAGGTCTAGCCGACACTCTCAGCTCGCACCCGTTGTGCGACTACCTCGAAGGGGAAACACTAAAAGCGTCCCGAGCGATACTATACCATATTTGAAGAAGTTTTAGGAATGGAGTGTCTGACCCCAGGTCTAAAACTACCCATAAAAATAGGAAGCTAGGAAATTTGAGTAAGTGAACTCAATGGGAAAGACAAACAGAAAAATTGAATGAAAGGAGAGGGTGATATATCTTTCAAACTGGTTAACCGTGACACCAGTCCGGGGGAAGGAGAACCAAGCACCGCACAACATCAAAGAGAACCACAACACCACCCGGCCGCCGACACACACGGGGGTCTCTGCAACTCAACGAGGCCAAATCCAAATGCCCGAGCAGAATCCATTTTCAACGTCTCGATGCCATTCTGAAAAAGAAGAGGGTGATGGTTTGTCTAACACCCAACAGTGTTCGCATACGTACTCTCTCCGTCAAGAAGGCTCAACCATCGCCGCCTTAGTTCTGGGATACCTAAGGATTTCGCTGGGATTGTAGTCAAACACGCCCCAACAAGTTCAGTAGGGTGGGTTTCCGCTCTCTTGAAGAACTTCTTGGCAAGACCTTCTCGATTCAAAGTCTGTATCTCAGGTTCCGAAGGGGGAGTCCCAGTGATCATTCGAAGTGCTCGGCTCTGTACCCTCTCGATTCTCTCTCGCTGATTCCTACTAATACCAATCCAGATGGAGGAGGCGTAGGTAAGCACCGGCCTGACGACCGTCCTATACAGCAGTACTTTCTGCCGTGTTGTAAAGAAGCTTCTCTGGTGGAGTAGTGGAGCTAGCTGCCCAAGGCATTGTCTAGCTTTATTCGTGTGGTATCTGGTGTACGTCACTCACGAAAGCCTACAATCGATTTGGAGCCCTAGGTACTTAGTGGAGGTAGCCCAGGGGTTTGTCTCTTGAAACATAACGAGTTTCGGTAATCCTTGGACATATCCAAAAAAACAACAGCGCACTGCTCTTAGACGGATTGATCTTGATCCGCCAGTAGTAATTTCCAGCTGAGAAAGTCCTGGAGGAGCTTCACTGCTCTGCCTTTGTTCAGGGACCTGATGACAACAACTGTATCATCTGCGTACATCATGACCTGCTCTTGTTTGGGTAAGTCGTGCAGATAAATAGAGAACAGCGTTGGTCCAAGAACCGAACCCTGAGGAACGCCATCCCGAATCTTCTTTTCAGAAGAAAGCTCATCGTTGATCTTAACCGTGAAACTACTGCTGTTGAGGTACGAGCCAATCAGCTCAACAAGTGGGCGAGGGCAGCGAAGCTTCTGCAACTTGTGTAGGAGTCCATCATGCCAAACGCAGTCAAAAACCTTGCTGATGTCCAGGACGACAGCAGTGGAATACTCGCTCTTATCTCGTCTTTCAGAAACGAATTCCGGAAGTCTGATCAACTGGTGGATCGTAGCATGCTTTGCTCGGAAACCACCCTGCTCGTCAGGAATTAGCTTCACAGAACTCGAGTAGCTGAGAGAGGATGACCCTTTTCAAGAGCTTACCAAGGACGGGCAAGAGAGATATTGGACGATAGTTCTCAGGTAAGGTATGATTGGTTCCAGGTTTGGGCAACACCACTACTACCGCCATTTTCCAGACCCTGTGGAAATACTTCAGCCGGACAGACCCATTTAAAATCTCCACCAGTACCAGAATCCAGCTCTCAGGGAGCAGTTGAACAGCTCTTGCCGAAACTCCATCTCTTCCAGGAGCTTTCTTCACCTTTAGTTTTTTTATGTGTCGAGTTACCTCGAGGTAACTAACAGTCGAGATGACCTCGTCTGTATCATCAAGATCGTATGTAGCTAAAGCCTCCATGATCCTATCCGTGTGACTAGCATTTTGGATGTCATGAGGTGAGAACTGCTCCTCCACGGCACCAGCAAGGACTCCAGCCTTTTCGTCATCGCCGTACACCAAACCATGTGGACCAAGAATGGGCGGTATGACAGTCTTTCTACACCAAAGTTTTCGAAGGATGGTCCACACATCATCCTGACGAGGCCGCCACGGTTGCGCAGTGGTCTAAGCGATGGCCTCCGATCATTCATCCGAAAGGGGCCGGGTTCGAATACCGTGAGGCATGGATGTTGTGTTTGTCTTACGGCACTGACTCTCTCCCTTCCCTGGAGCCAGTAACCCTAAATTAAGGACGGGCGACTGCTTATAGCCCATTGAGTTGCTCATAATGGTCGTTAAACCTTCAATAAAAAAATCCTGGCGAGGTTAATCCGCGTTGAGAAGGTACGTGTTCCATTAGAGCTCCCTGAAAGCGCGGATTTCTGCCCTGACGAGATCGCGACACTAGTTATAACGAATCCTGTCGTCGGCTGATCTCGACCGCTGCCAGATCCTCCGGAACTTGTTCGTCTCGCGGATCATCCGGACAATACGTGAAGGAAGCGCATAAGGGTCTCGGGCAGGATCTGAAAGCTTCCTTCATCGATCCAAGATTACCTGTATGCAACGAGTGAGTCCAGAGAGTGTCTCTACCACACTGTCAACGTTCGAGCGAGTACTAGTGTCCACCGTAAGCGAATCAACCTGAGGAATAATTTCCCGGAACTCCAATCAGTATAAATCATCGTCCGCCGCGTGGCTGCTACTCCGTTCAATCTCAGTAGGACTGGGTAGTGGTCAGAGTCAAACCCAGAAACTACAGAGACCTGACGAAAGTGCCTCACAAACTGGAGGACAGCAAGATCAATGACATCGCCAACCCCGTGTGACGGGGTGCAAGTAGGATGGACCGGACTTGCAACTGTAAGATCCAGCTTGTCAATTTATTGCGATAGTGCCACCCCAGCTCTATTGGTTGAACGACAAAACCAGTCAGGATGTTTAACATTCCAGTCACCAGCCACTACAGTGGGGATGGGGTCCCCAAAAATGATGTCAAGATCATCGTCAGAAGGTACCTTCCCTGGACTGTTATAAACGGAAGCTAATTTAATCAAGCCTTAGCGTGTTTTTAGCTTAACAGCCCGTGCCTCAGTATCCTTCAAGGGTGCGATGGATGCTTTAACCATTTCTGACTAAAATGACTTTACCTCCTGCTGCTTGCCTGTAGATTGCCGGATCTCTGTCCTGCCGGAACACCTGGTAATTCACAACACTGACTCGCTTGATCTTAGGTGTGAGTTTGGACTCACAGATGAGAGCAACGTCGATGTCATGATCTTTCAGGAAGCTGTGTTCACCACGCCAGTTAGCCCCATGTTCACCACTGCAATTGACACAGAAACGCCGTGTCTTCTTGTCAGCCATGCACTCCCTGCTGCAATAATCCTTGCCGCAGTGTACACATTTTGGCATCTGTCTGCAGTTGGACATGGCATGACCAAAGCCTTGGCAGTTAAAGCACTGCTGCTTCGTCCGGGGCAATAATGATCCTCAGCTTAGGTTCTATTATTATGAATTTGTCATTTTCTTGTAGGACTTCCGTCCACAGTAAGTAGAGTTTAGGTCCCAGCCACCTACAGCGAGTTCGCCTTTTGGGCAGGACACAGAAACAGAAAAAATGAGAGCAAGTCTAGCGACTTTGACAGAATGTAGTGAGATTAGAGTACAGTAGATGGCGCCACCGTACAAGTACGATGTTTCACATAGAGGGGTGAATAGGAAAGGATACCCATTTAACCAGTGGGTCCAGCCTGGGGGCCCTCACTTAACGTGCTCGTCCGATGCACGGTGGATATTCAGCGATTGTTAGTAAATCACACCATCTCTGAAAGATCAGCCCAGGATCGAACCTGAGGACCTTGCATTGACAGTCTGACTCGCTAACCACTAAGCCATCCGCGGCTCATTCGTCCCGAGCGAACGTGTCGCTCCCTTTTATACCTTAGTTCCTCTTTCCACCTCTGGAATCCTATTGGTGTGGAGTTAACCGCTCTCTGGAAGTGGTGACCTTTGAGCTATACATCAGACCCCATCGACCAGGTTAAGGTCAACAGATGCCGCTAGTCACATGCACTAGCGGCATCTGTTGACCTTAACCTTAACCAGAAAACATTAACCTTAACCAGAAAACATTGCCATTTAGCAATGTTTTCTGTATGCACTAGCGGCATACAGAAAACATTGCTAAATGGCAGTAATTATAGGAGGCTTGACTCCGTCACCTTACAGTGTTTTTCTTCCTTTTTTGCTATTCTGATATCTTAAATTAAGTCAATAACCAAATTCTACTTTCTTCGTGATTTAGTATAGAGACATTATATTGTTGAACATAATATTGAGGGAAGCCTTCCAATCTGAAGGATATCAAGAGTAAAATTAGGTATTTTTCTTCCTCCCTGGTCATCCTGTTTCTAACCTATTTAAATACTCCGCTTAGCCCGCGTATTTCGATCCTATCAAAATCAAAAACTAAGTGTTAGGTATTTTTCTTCTTCTTTGCTTTGCCCTTCAGTTGTCTTAAATCATTTGAATTTACAGTGTTTACTTTCTAGTGGGGTCCTAGTGCTCCACTAAGCCGGTGTATTCAAATGTGATCAAAATTAAAGTATTAGGTATTTTTTTTTCGTTTTTATTGCAATTTTGTTGTTTTAAACGAATCAAGTTGATAACACATTTACTTGTACATCGCTCTTTAGTATTTGCTTTTTCTATTTTGTTGAGCGTACCATTTTGCCAACGTACTTCAGTGTTTCTTTATCTCAACGACTACAGTCTTGTGACGATTATATATAGATTAAGATAATACAACGTAGTTGTCACAAATGTTTTTTTTTTATTTCTCAAGCCGACCATGGTTTCGCTGGGTATTGCCCTAGCTTCATCAGGACGAATGGCACGTAAATATTCAAATTATATAGGACATCATAAATGGTGTTTACAGTCACGTGTTTTGGTTAGATGCTTCCACGCGTTTGATAGAAATGGCGTGGATGCCATGTCATTAACAACTTGCGAAGACTTCTGATATATATGAAAAGTTTCCAAACTATCAAGTTTGAAGGTTGAATCTGGCTTGTCAATAAGTTTTGCTTCTTCAAAGAGAAATCTGCGGTCCTTTTATATATACTTTCGTTCTATGGAAGGGAAAACATTCTGAAATTCCGGAATTAGTCAAACTTATAAATTCCATTGATCCTCACATTCAATTCAGCTACGAAACTGAAAATAACGGATGCCTACCATTCCTTGACGTCCTGGTAACTCGTTTAAATCAATCTCTCGCAACCACAATTTATCTGAAGCCTTTCGCTATTTTTTCACCTCCACATGCCAAGTCTAATCACCCTTATTAACAAAAACTCAGTGCCTTTTACAGTTGCGTATATCGCGCAATACATATATGTTCAGATAAGGACAGATTGGAAAAAGAACTTTATTTCCTTAAACGTGTTGCAGTACAGCGATTATACAACCCTTCCATTATAGACAAGGCTGTGACAAAATTCCGGAAACC
This sequence comes from Macrothele yani, assembly GCA_039090855.1. Classification (NCBI taxonomy): domain Eukaryota; kingdom Metazoa; phylum Arthropoda; class Arachnida; order Araneae; family Macrothelidae; genus Macrothele; species Macrothele yani. Next base: position 23,668,965 of record CM077006.1, on the reverse strand, counting down.
GAAGTCCATCTCCACATTAACTCCTGTGATGCGCCCATTGCGAGAGAATTTTGCCATTATTCCATTTTCCCGTGACATTGCCTTCAAAAATTCTCAAAACCTTTAATTTTAAGGTGATTTTTAAACCCATAAACAAAATGAGATTTTTAGGATCAAAGGACTATGTTGAAGACAAAAACTCGTGGGGAATTTATCAAATTCCATGTGAATGTGGCGCTTCGTACATAGGACAGACCCGTAGAGCCTTGCGTTTTCGATTGAAGGAGCACAAGACCTACATTCGGAATTGTGGCCTAAAGAAGACATCGATGGCTAAACACTGTTACGAAAAGGACCACAAATTTCTCTTTGAAGAAGCAAAACTAATTGACAAGCCAGATTCAACCACCAAACTTAATATTTTGGAAGCTTTCCATATTTATCAGAAGTCTTCGCAAGTTGTTAATGACATGGCATCCACGCCATTTCTATCAAACGCGTGGAAGCATCTAACCAAAACACGTGACTGTAAACACCATTTATGATGTCATATACAATTTGAATATTTACGTGCCGCTCGTCCTGATGAAGCTAGGTCAATACCCAGCGAAACCATGGTCGGCTTGAGAAATAAAAAAATAAATAAACATTTGTGACAACTACGTTGTATTATCTTAATCTATATGTACTTCAGTGTGGTAAAAATAAAATATTGTCTTTGCATTATCTTTTGCCATTTTGTTGTTCTAAAGCAATTTGATTGCCAAATTTAATTTTTTACCTCTACAAATGTTATTAATTATTAAACTACGCAGATGTATAATATCAGAAAAATTAAAAATTAAGTATTAGTAATTTTTTTCCTTTTGTTTTTCTTCTCATTCTGTTGTATTAAATTTATTTGAATGCAAAATTTAGTGTTTATGGTCTAGAAATCTTATCTTCAATTGTGACGAACAAAGAAGAGAAATCTGCTTTTATTTCGTAATTTTAACCATTATTTAGTTTTAATTATGCTTGTGTATGGGATTCCTTTGCTATTTGCTTTTGACCAGCGCATGTGTTCAACGCTGATGGATGTAGAATGATGATTTTCTTGACCTACAGAATTGTATCCCTTTGAGAAACAGTAGACTTTTGAATTTATTCCAGGCGTTGATCTTAACTACATCCCGAGAAAAAGATTATTTTCCTCTTCTTTTGTGAGCAATTTAGTTGTCTCGAAACTGATAAATTTAAAAGTAAGCTCAGTATGGTCCACAAGCAATCTAATTCCTGTAGTGGCTGCCTTGGCATCTTTTCTGGATTTGATCAGTTGGATATGCAGCACACCTGTCTGTCAGCCAAGAATAATGATTCCATCCGAGCCCGACGAATGCCACGGTGCTTGATGGTGAAAACTTAGATCTTCTCCATACATTTCCTTGTCAAAATGGAGGTGATGCATCATCGAACGGGGAAATTCCGCCAATATCTTGCAGCATTGTATTTCTCTCGTAGCTCTTATAATGTCTCTCTTGCGTTCCTTGCATCTTTATATTACCCTCTTTGGTTTCCTCTTTATCTTCCCTGTGTGGAACATTTTGATGCCTTTATGCCAACAGCCATAGTTTCTGCGATTAATATTGTATCACCCGAATTCGAACCAGCACCGGTCTAAAATTTCAGACCGTCGAAAAACAAAACGCATCTAGGGATGATGCTGCAAGAACAAAAATTAAAAAACGGAATAAAATGAGAAAATCGAGTTTTCTTCTTCTGCGGGAAGAACTGTGAGCTGTGAGCTTGATAAACTAGAGCAACTGATCTTTTATCAGCAACCGTACGCACTTTATTCAGAAAGTGGTATGTGTATGTCATCGCTTGTGATCGTCTTCCAGACGACGTCTTATTAAAAGTGCTTCGGACTGAGCAGAGAGGCGCGATGATTTACCTATATAGTTTTTCACTCACCTTGGTCCTCAGTTTTCCCCGTTAGGAGGTCTAGATATAAACGATGAATATGGTTTCAAGGCGGTATCTCATCGTGCCACCATTTTCCAGTATCTCACGCTTTCCCTGATACGGAATTTTCCGGCACAGTGGCTAAGCATTTGCCAGAAAATTTATCACTAGATCTTTTTTTTTTCCAGAAACAAAGCACCGCATATTTTAGATCTGAAAAAATAGCTCGAGAAATTCGGTGTGAATGAAATAAGCACGACGGGGATTCAAGCAGTTCTGGGCGTTTAATGTTTGATATACACTATATTGACAAAAGTAAAGGGACACCTAGAATAAAAACACAACGTGGCATTTATTGGCATACATTAGTACGGTCTTGGTCCACCTTTGACCTAAATGCATTCACTGACCCTTCGAGGCATGCTTTCGACAAGGTTTTGGAACACAGCGATAGGTATGCGCTTCCATTCAGTGCATAATACTGCCACTAACTGTTACTTAGTAGTAGGCCTCGGTTCCAAACTTCTTATGCGGCGCTCTAAATCATCCCATAGGTGCTCTATGGCATGAAGATCAATGCTCTGGGCTGGCCAGTCCACACAAGATACGGAATTATCGTCAAACCACGCCGTAACAGTCCTTGCTGGTGACTCACTTCAATTGGACGTTCCGCACTTCTCACCCGCTGCGCAGGAACTTCACTCCACCCGGGAGTTGGGAGTGTGCCTGGATGCTCTTCCGAATACACCGCTGAAAGTCTATTGTGATACGCTCCTTGCTTTTCTTCCAGCCGGAGCCATTACTCACCTCACCCGCCGGCCGCGGACGGTGATTGTTTATTTCACATCCAAAGAGCATGCAGACACGCTTCTAAACTTTGGTCTTGACCTGGGAGACCACCACCTGGAAGCTGAACCTATTTCCAGGCGCCCTGTTCAGGTCTCCTTGCATCCGGTGCCCCCGAAATCTCTGATGCGATGATATGTACTGCACTTAGTAAGTGTGGTAAGATTGTTGGTCCTGTTATCACACATTCAGCTGCGCCCAAGGATCCTGCAAATAAGAATGTTCGTAGTTTTCGCGGGAGTGTTCGACTCATCTTTCCATCAGAGGAGCATCTCCGTAAGTTCCCACGGATCCTAAACGTCCGATGTGGGCAGCTCTCCTACAGAATTGACATGCTAACATCAGAACACTGTGCTAATTGCAAAGAACTTGGGCATCAACGTGCTCGATGCCCCAACAACAAGTATCCAGCTCCCACGGCTTCTACAGTGCCTACCGCCTCTAAGCAGCCTCCTGCTACATCTCGCTCTCGACCTGCACCGTCTTCAAATGTGCCAACTGCCTCAGGGCCGAGTTACACAAAAAGTATATCTACAGCCTCTCGTCCACGAGCGTCTTTTGATGCTGATCTCACCTCCCACCTTCAATTTCCAGTGCTCACCTCACCTATTACTCCTCATCCCGTGGCAACATCGGGAGACTTCGCCGCTGGTTTCCCACCAGTCTTCACTGTTGGTGTCTCCGAGTGTGACGGCGGTGCCGATAACTCCTCTGACTCTGCGTCAGCTTCCCGAGCATCGTCGCTCCCTGGAAAACGAATTTCTGGCACTCGTACAGGTACCCGACGTAAGAGGAAGAAGAAGAAATCTTCCTCCGCGGATGGGCAACCGTTCCGTACTACCAAATCTTCAGGAGATATTTCTCCCTCTCCTGCGCCAACAGAAATAGAAAGGGACACTGATGATGATGGGTCTCCGCCTTCGTTTGAGGTCTTTTCAAGTGTTCTCTCCAAATGTGGTGCTCCTTCAGAACCTCTCAATCTTGGAGATTACTATCAGTTTTGCACCCACACCACGAACCTGGAGTCGACGTATGACTACCTCCGAGAGCGCGAAGACATTCTTCCCGCGCTGCTCCTGCAAGCCGGATGCATTGCTAAGTACCTTCGTGGGTTTGTTCATGACCCCCTGCACCACTCATGGACCCTTGGCTGCGTAAACCGATTACAACAACTCCTGAAAGTTGCTCCGCGACTCCTCCAACCAACGACTGACCAGTCCATTCAAGGTCACGACCCTTAATTGCAGAGGGTTCGCTAGCCCCCTAGCGAATGCTCTTGTAATGGAAGACCTCTCGCCCCTCGGGGCCGATATGTTACTACTACAAGAAACAAACTGCCATTCCTCCACTCTGTTTACTCGCTGGCGTGCTAGCGATTATGTGTTCCATCATGCTTTCCGCTACTCATCTCATGGTGGACTTGCTATCGGAATACATCAACATTTCCGATCCACCCTCACTGAACTCTCAGTGCAGAACTTATGCCGAGATTTACTCCAGCAAGTCTCCTTCACAGTTGGCGGAGCTCGATTTCACATCTTTAATGTGTATATTCCATGCACCTCTATTCATTTATCCATCTTGTTCACCAAACTCCGTAAAGCTCTCTCGAAAGTCTCACCTTCGGATCGTGTGCTCTTGGGTGGAGACTTCAATTGCACCCTTGACCCGGCTCTGGATCGCTCTCCTTCGTCACGAGAGCGTCGGACGGATCTCGTCGCACTACTCCATGACCTTGTTGCTGATTTCTCCTTCACCGATGCTTATAGGCGCCTTCATCCACAAGAGACCTCACACACGTGGCGCTCGTCTGGGAGTCAGCTTCCATCAACTGCACGCTTAGATCGGGTTTACGTTTCCACACCGCTTCTTGCGTCTATTACCGAGTTGCAACATCAACCTACTGCTTCCTCAGACCACTGCACGGTCACCCTCACAGTGTTTGTTGCGGCGTCACTCCCTCGGACTGTACGTCCGTGGACATTTGACTCCAATCTCCTCACTGATCCTGAATTTTGTGCCTCTGTCCGTTCTTTCCTCGCTGCTCGTCGCGCAGGGTTGCATTCCGCACCCTGTACCTTGACGTATTGGCTTCATGTCAAGCATCAGCTCCTCTTACATATCAAGCAACTTTCCTTCACCATGAAGACTTCTAGTCAGATGCTCCTCGATCACGCCAGGCAGATGCTCACACTGATTGGGTTATCAGATCCGCTTTTTCCAGCATATCAGGCGGAGCTCCAAGCTTTGCTGAAACCTCTTGCGCAGCAAGCACTTTTACGTCTGCGCATTAAACATCTCAATCCGGAGGAATGCACCTATGATTTTCTAACATCAATGGAATCTGCACGTAAGTCTTCTACCTCGCTTCGTCATCTTCACCTCCCCTCTGGCGAAATCACATCCGATTCGGCAGCGATTTGCTCTCACGTTCGTCAGTTCTATACCACCAAGTTCAGTGAAACTCCTCCCCCTTCTCCCTCTGCTCTCCCCCATCTTCTCAATAACCTGCCTCAAGTTCCGTCTCATCTTGCTCACACCCTGTCTCTTTCACCCACATCCACGGAGGTGTCCGACACCTTCCCTTTCCTTAATCCCCATGCCGCTCCGGGTCCGGACGGCCTCTCTTTTCCTTTTTACCGTGCGTTCTTGCCTCTTTTGTTGCCTTTTCTCCTCTCCGCTTTTTCTGCTGCATTTAACTGCTCCCCCTCCCAAGGAGTTTCACGGACGCACATGTGGTCCTATTTCCCAAGAAGGGTGACCCTCTTGACTTGGGAAATTGGTGCCCCATTTCTCTTCTCAATCAAGATTATAAACTCTATACTAAGCTTCTTTCCCGTCGACTAAACTCTATCTTCCCTCACATCCTTGCTGACTCTCAAACCTATACTGTTCCTGGCCGTTCTCTTTCCTCCAATGTTCAACTTCTTCGCGATCTCATTCATCTTGCCAAGACTCATTCTGAACCTCTTGCTCTCCTTTCCTTAGACCTCCGTTCCGCTTTCGATAATATCTCACACGCCTATTTAACACAAACCCTGCTACACTTTGGCTTTCCTCCACAATTTGTCTCCGTTCTTCTCTCCCTCTACCGGGACGCCGTTTTTCATGTCAAGACGGCATCTTTTCTCACAGCACATGTTCCCTTCAAGCGGGGAGTTCGTCAGGGCAGCCCGCTTTCTGGTCAACTGTTTGCGATTGCCGTCGAGCCTTTTCTACGCTCTCTGCAAACATCTCTTCTAGCACAACTTCCACCACCAGTTGCCAGCTCACGGCATCACTCAGTCATTTACTCTGCTTATGCAGATGACATCACCGTCTGCATTCGTAGCGACTCACAGTTCCAACTGCTTCGTCGTTTGTTCTCCGCATATGCTTCATGTTCTGCAGCTGAACTGAATACGTCTAAGAGCACTGGATTGTGGTGCGGGTCGTGGTCCAATCGCTTGGATGCTCCATGGGGGGCCACATGGTCATCCACTACCCAACGCTTCCTGGGTGTGCACTTAGGCGCACCACAAGCTACATCCAGTGCAACTCGCTCGGAACTCCATCCTCGCCTCCTCCGCACAGCTGCATTCTGGTATCGTGCGTAGTTCTGTACGTCCTACTACCAGCGTGCAAATCTCACCAGGACATACCTTCTGTCCATCTGCAAGCATTCTTGGATTGCATCTACGACCCCGCTTTTCTGTCTCCAGGAGGTTACACGCTGCCTTACTCGAGTAATGTGGGCGGGTCATCACTGGATTAACGTCCACAAGCTCTGTGCTCCTCCCTCCTATGGTGGTGCTGGCCTACCTGATGTCCCGCTGTGCTACAAAGCAAGCCGAGTGATCAACTTCATTCACCTTTTCACGGCTCCAGTGGCTTCCGCAGTTCAGGTACGTGACGTTCTTGCCTCCTTGCGTAACCCACATTTTTCCTTTCTTTCTTTAGTTCTCATGGATTGCTGTCCTTTCCCCCCTCCAAACTCCCACCTGCATATTCTGAAGCCCTCACTCACCTTCGCTCTCTCCCCCTCACTCGCTCCCTTCCCTCTTCAACTCTAGAGCTTCTTTCTGAACCCCTCTTCTTCAACTCCCTTGTTCATCCCCCCATCTCCCCTGTTTTTCATTCCCTTCTTGGCTCCGAGCAGGTGTAGTAACTGTACAAGACCTCACTAACTCGGATCTATCCTGGCGCCCTTTCTCTGGCCTCCCCCTGCTATTCTCTCGTCCCCATCCGCCTTTTTGGTCGATGACTCTCTGCTAACTGCACTTCTTTCGCTTTTCCCTGATCTTGTCTCCCCACCGGTCTCGTCTCTGTCTTTTCTGCCCCTCTTCCGCTGCCGTTTTTCCTCCGACTCACAAACTCTGTTCTTCCTCTCTCCTCTCTCTCCTCTAAATCTCTTTATCGTTTTCTAGTGCACCTTGCCACCCCTTCACCGCTTTCTATTCTGGAGGTTCCCCCTGCTTCTCTTCCTCTTGTCTGGGCCGCTGCCCGCTCACCCTTATCTGCCCCTCTTGAAATTAATACCCACTGGCTCTTTTTGCATAATCGCCTCCCTGTTCCGTATTTTCTCTTTCGCATGTCTCTTCTCTCCTCCCCTCTCTGCTCCTTCTGCGCACAGGAGGCAGACGTTTCTCACGTCTACCTTTACTGTCCCATCCTGATGCCTCTCCTCCACCAGGCTTTCCGGATTGCCAGTCGCTCTTGTTCTCAAGATCTTCCGTTCACTGCCTACAGACATCTTCTTCTGCGGGCTCATCCACCTATGCCTCTTCCGTCAGTATGTGCCTATCTTTTCGTGCTGGTTAAACACGTTATTTACGTATACCTTCAACAACTCCGCAGCGTTTCCTCGCCGGTCTCTTTACACCAGGCCAGCGCAGCACTTTTGTGCCATTTTCAAGATCGATTGCTTTCTCGACTCCGCCTGGAGTACCAGTCGGCTTCTTCCAGTCGTCGAGAAGCCACCTTCTATGCTACCTGGGCGCCGGCCGCTCCATGGTTTGCGATTGATTCTGGACTGCTACACCTATCAGTACCCTAGGACATTCTACACCTCCTTTGCTGAGTTCCGTGGCACCCTGGTGGCCCTCCTCCACTCTACGACTCGTGCAATCCACACTACCGTTGAATTGTGAAGGCTAATGCCATCTCAGTGTATTTTCACGCTTACTCGTGTACATTACTTACTTTCACCCCGCCTGTATTATGTTGCTCTGGTGCCCTCGTTAAATAACTTGCACAATTGTGCACGCTGTGTTTTTATCTCATGTATGTAATGTTTAACCTTCACGGCGGTGTGTGTGCTGTTCTTTTTCAAATTGTGTACTATTGTTTCGCCTGTGTTATCCTGTAAATCATGCCCAGCCAATGTCATGTGACACGATGTGTTTCTCTCTGTCACTTCTGCAATTTTTATTCAATAAGCTTTGCTTGCAGCATTTGTTATTCATCCCCATTGTCATTGCAGTGTATATACCATCATGTTTTTAACAGTTTTGTATTATTTCTCAGTGAGACGCCCAATACTGTACGTCTCCCTCTTATGTTTTCTTATGATAAATTAGAATAAAGCGATTTTGAAACCTTGCTTTAGGGATCGGTGCATTATCCTGCTGGTACCAACAAGGCTCGGTTGCATAGTACTGCCACAGAGTTGGTAGGGCGTTATTGTCCAGAATATCGAGGTAGGCGTGCTGGTTAACTGGTTTGTCCATGATAACCAATGGGACAGAACAATACCACGATAAAAACACACCCACACGAGTACACTGCCAGATCTGAACTTGATCGTAGGAACAGTACACTGTGGTAAATAGCGTTCCCCCGGGTGCTGCCTTACCCACACACAGCCATCACACTAATTGATCGCGTATCTGTGGATTCACCAGTCCATAGGATTCGGTTCCATTGTTCTACGGTCCACGATAAATGTTCTTTACACCATGCTAAACGACGAGTAGCATTCCGAGTGGAGATGAAAGGCTTATGAGAGCCGCACGGCCACGGTAACCCATGGAATGAACGTTTACATACCGAGGTTTCTGCATGTTTACTCACCTGTACACTGAGGACTTGTGCAGTACTCCGTCGATTAGCTGTAACGACTCTCCTGAGGCTTCGACATCCTCTATCACTGATTTTCTTTGGTCTGCCGGTACGTTTTGCTGCTTCAGGCACGCCATGTGTGTTTCACTTATTCAGTACTTCCAAAGCAGTTGACTTGTGTATGCTTAAACGCCTCTCGGTTTCTCTTGTGGACAGCGCACTAATATGACACCCAAGAATCTTTCCTTTCTCAAAGTCAGTTCTCTCCCGCCGCGACATTTTCATTCAACCTCACAGTGCGCTGTGATCTCGGTCAGGTGTAGGCTTGTTTTTATACCGTTTGACGCTGTACCGTGCATCTTAACACTGCACCGGATCCGTTCATTTGCTTTTGAAGGGGTGTCCCGTGACTTTTGTCGATATAGTGTATTTCGTAACTCTACCTGTTTAATCCTCCATTACAAGTGAGACTCTTCATTTTAGGATTTTTTTCCGCTGCAGTATATTCTGATATAGATCAGTCTGGGTCAAAGCCATACTCGGATGCTGCGTCACGGATTTCGAGATGCCTGGGTTAGCTAGCGTTCTGACAGAGTTTTTCTGCTCGTACCGCATTTTCTCGCGCGCAATTTAACGTTTTGGTTACATAAAACACATTTCACATTTGTCTTAATATTTCGGATCTATGAGAAATGTAAAATTTCTGTTTCAACTGAATCTTCATCAATCATTCTCAATCCACTGCTGGACGAGGGTCACCCCAAGTCCGGTGCACAACTCTGTTTCGATTAAATCCCTTCCATACTTTGGAGTCTCATCCACTCATGTGTTTGTTCTTCTTCCGGGTCTTTTCCTGAAGGATAAAATACATCAAACACACACAGTCTTTACATGATTTAAAAACTTGATGAAGTCCTACAACCTACCAAGTTAAAATTTAGTTTTATACTAAAACGGCATAAAAAGGCAAATGAACATGAGACCTTTCGAACCCACAGTGGTTCCATCCTCAGATGTAAACTAAATCACAAGACGCACAGTAACGAGCTTATGGAGGCTTGATTAAAGTCATTGTGCTGACGTAGGGGATGACTCACGTCATCATATGACGTTAGTCTATAATTCCAATTAAGGGTCATTATTAAAGGGAGGGTTTTCCAGGTGATCTTGAGGAAACTTGCAAAGCAGGGATTTCGAGGGGTTGGAATGTGTGAAGGAATATTCGGTTTTTTCCTGTCCCTTGGTATCCAGTCTAGTATTCCAGTTCACAAACTATGGGCGGTATATCCAGCGGTATGTCCAACCACTTGGCCACTTGAAGGTCTTTACTTTGATCATGATGTCATATTTTTTAACGCTTTCCAACCGTAGGTTGAAGAAGCGTATATGCTCCAGCTTTGTCCGTCTGTCCGCACGATAACACACGTAAAAATAGTTCTATTTCGATAAAATTTTATTATGTGGTAGGGGACAACCTGGGGACGAACCCTATTGAACATGGGCGAAATGGGGTCAAAGGTCAGGACATGAGAGCGGGATCAATTCCATTGCACTTATGCGTCATAACTTAGGTAAAAATGCTTCGATTGCGCAAAACTTTATCATTTTATTGCTGAGGTATACTGAACCTGTCCTGTTGATTATCATCGAAATGGGGTCAAAAGTCAGAGCACAGGAGCGAGATATAATCCGTAGCCATTATCTTCATAATTTGAGAAAGAAGTTGAGTAATGTTTTTGGTATGTTGGAAAGCGTATCATAAACAATGCATTGCATGATTTTACTAACTTTTTTTATTGTTTATGTGTAGGTGCATAAAAATACTTATTGATTTGGGTACAGCTAGATGGGATCGAGGATTTTCTCTTTTGATTTTAATAGAACTCTTTTGATGCGATACTGGTATTTTGTGTACAGTATCATCACCGTTTGAAGGACTCCATGTTGTTCCGTGCCCATTTCTTCCTCCGTCCGAATGTGGACACCACATCCTTGCTCCCAGGAGCCCGACCCGGGTTTTTTTTTTTTTTTTTTTTGCATTAGGAAGTGTGATTAATCAGAGCGATAATGCATACCTCATGGGTTGGGTGCCCATGCATAGTTTAGATGTGCTATTAAATTCAAAATTTTTTATTTTATATCGCTGCTTCTAAAGACCCGATTGAAGCAATTTCTTTCGATCCCTCTGCCACGAAGGCCATTTTGCGTGCATTTTCTTCTATATATAATAATACACATTTTTCCCATTAGAGGGCTTCAATTTTTTTCTAGATATCTCTGCTTCTAAACGTCCGAGTTTGGAAGTACTTTTCTGTGTCTGACTGTGTTTGTGGAGATGCGTATTTTTCATTGAGTTTCACATTTTTCATAACGAAAGACTTTGTCACTAGGTAAAGTAAGTGCATGTTTATCTTTGCAGTGGTTATGAAACCACATGTGCGAGCCTATTTCCTTCTCAAAATAATGCACAGCTTTTTCTTTTAATGTCGCTACAACTTAAAGTCCGATTTGTCAGATTCTTTCTTACATCGGATATTATTCATTGTGTAGAATATCTGAATTTTCATAATGCACAGGTCTGCCGCTGTTTCGCTTAAGTTTGCAACTGTATCTTCGCTTCCAGAAATCGGACTGAAGAAATTAATTTTATTCTGTATGCTACTTGCTGTTATACAGCTTGCGAACATTATCCACTTTAAATAATTCATAGTTTTCCAGCTACGACTATACCTGTCTAAAATGTTCCTTCCTATATCTGCTTCTAAAAGTCGTATTTATTTTTTATTTCCATCTCGGAAACCCTTTGTGAAGAATGTTTCCGCATATTTTATTATTTTTCATAATGCAGAGTTCTGCCGCTAGATGACGGCAGTGCATATTTCTATTTGCAAGAACACCTCCGATTCTAAGAATCCATTTAAAAAATAAATGTTTTGGATGAATATCCTTAATGATGAAGAACGGTTGGCTCTCCCACTTTCTTCTTCCTATTTAGATTCAGCTAGGAGGCATAAACTTATGTTTCGTTTCTCTCTTTATCTCTGTTTTTTAACTGTGCTATTTGAAAATTAATATTGCTTCGGATATCTTCGGCAATGAGGAACGTGTTTTACGTGCAATTTGTGATTTTTCGTAACGTACTTTTCTGCTTCTTCTGAATTTGCGTAGCTATTTCTTCTTGTAAATATTTTACCCAGAAATTTTGTTTAAAAAAAAATGTAACTGTTTCCATTCACTACGAAGCTCATACTGTGTGTTTTAAATAATTTCCCAGTTTACATGCTAAGGGGCGTAAATTCCTTTTCTTTTTCGCTGACTTTCTCTTTTTTCTAAAAAATCTGCTGTGAAAAATTATTTTTGTGTCGGAAAGGCTTCACAAGACGTGCTCACCGCTCTCTAGAATTCGGTGTGATGTTTCTTGTTTTATACAGTTGCCATTGCCAAAAGCTGTGTTAATTGCATTCGATTTTTCGTCGGCAAAAGCTGTTTTTTTCTTCTAAGCTGCCGTTTCTCTTTCACAAATATTCGTTTGTTTTTCCTATTCTGGTTGTTGCCGCACTTGAACATTTCTGCTGCTTGATCAGAAATTGTAACCATTGACCCGATACCAAAGCTTGATATAATGCGTTTTGAATCCTTGATTTGTTTCCATCTTAATAAGCAAGCTTTCACTTTTCATTAAGCTAATTAAATGCAGACTCCGAGTTTAGGAAAACGGTAAATAGCTGACGAGAGCGCAGCTGCATTCACCGAAATAAAGTTTATTCTTGGCTGTAGCAGTTGTTCTGGCCCGATAATCGAAAGCCATCTGGCAACAACAGTTGAGCTTTAGGTTTGTTTCCATTAACAGAAGTTTAACGTCATATTGAATTCCACGATGTATTTATAGAAATCAGGGAAATTCTTCCGTGTTTCTCTTTTGATTGCAGCTAATATGCTCTCAGTCACATACGGTGCAGATCTGAGGTTATTACACGCAGCGTTTTGCTTGCGTATAAGTGTGCGATTCAGCGATTTTTTTTCAGGTAATTAGCTGTCTCGCTTTTCGTTTGATTTCCCTTCATCCGCTGGAAATGGAATTTTACTGATGCATTATGCTTTGCCTAATAAATTATTACCTTTCGAAGATAGCCTGCACTGAAATTTTATCTAATGTTGATTTAATTTTGGGTGGTGTACGAGAACCTGTTCATCTGCCAAAATGTCAGCCATCTCAAATTTAGGAATTTTGGTTGAGGTAAAGGGGAAAAACGGGAACCATGATCCACGCATTGATCTAACCTGGAACCCACTGTAGCCTTGTATAGCCGAGGTAGTTTTGTTGGAATTAAAATTAACCAGAATTTTTTGTTCAGCGTTCGGTAGTAAAAACAAAATTACTACTGAAATAATTTTTATTAAGCGACACAAGTGCAATTCCTCCATTTGCGCTTCTGTCAGGTTTTAACGATTTCAGTTTTCTTCGACTCCCTAATGCGGTCTATTGTAATAGATGTAGGAAGAAGAACTAATAAGTTCTAAGTCGAACACACTTGTGTCTGATTTTATGACAATATCTCATCATTACTTTGCGACGTGGAGCCTGGTAACTTCAATGTACTACGATTCTTTATTTTCCAGCTGGTTTACTCGTTTGTAATAAAAATCGGTTTACCACCTAGTTTAGCCTTTGGAAACAGATTTGATTTTTTTTCCAGCTACATTAGTCTGTGACAATACCAGGATGATTCAACAGTCATTGCCGTTTTCTGACAGTTGATGAAAATGTGTATATATATGCATAAACGTAAAAGTCTAATCTTCAAAACAGAGTCCATCGTGTTCGATGGTTCTACACCATTCCATGTCTTGAATCCCCATGCGAAACAAATTCCATTGGTTTCTAGGCGAGAAGTCTTGGACACCAAGTTCAACATCGTGGATGTTTTGCAAGTTTTTCCCACGTAGAAAATGTGCCATGGACCAGAATAAACGGTAGTCCAAAGGCGTGAGATCTACACTATAAGCAGGATGGGGCATTAGCTGAATATCCCCTAGTTCGTTGTGTATTTTCTTTAGTTGACTGGGCACGGTGGGTAGGAGCATTATCCTGTTGGAGGATAACTGGTTTACGTTTTACCAAAGCAAGGTGCTTTCGGCTTAACGCGGCATACATCCGCTCCAGCTGGCCAGAGTACAGCTGCGTGTCAACACCTTGGCCATCTGAAACCAATTCTCAATGAATGGAGCTCTCAAATTTCCACCATATGCATAGCATAACTTTGTGCTCAAATCGTCCCCTTTTTGAGATGGGTTCTGGTGGCTTTTTGGGATCTAGCCACTGTTTTCTCATGTCAGTATTCAGAAAAAATTCCATTTTCATCACATGTCGCAATTCGCCTAAAGAAACGGTCGTTCTGCCGTGTTTTCCAGCATTACAAACTTCGATGAGCTTGAGGAGCAACCAGTTCATGTGGTACTCGTCAACAGCTTCTGTGCGGCTTATCGAACTTGTGCAGTTCGCGAACAATTGTGTGCTGATATATTCCTAGCTCATTTCACAGTTGTCTAGTGCTTGTACACAGACTGGACTCTACTGCTTATAGTACAGCTTCAGAATTCACCGTCGAAGGTCTTCCAGCACGTGCTTTGTCCTCAAGGCTGAAGTCCGCATTTTTAAATCGCTGAAACCGAAATCTTGCCGACACTTCTTCACCTTCCGCAGCACAAATTTCTTTCGCTGCAGCGGTTTCCTTTTTTTATAAGGAAACCCGTAACCGCACTCGTATCGTGTATTTCTCGTCCATAGCTTTTAACAGCAGAATTTTTTTAAATACATTACGGCAGCGTGTTCTGCTATTTATACGAAATATACGATACCGGTTTTTCGTTCGTGCGATGTCTTCCATCTGCATAAAGCATGCGCACCGAGTAATTGCCTGACACAAGACGACTCTTAAAACCGGCAAGGACTTTTGATTCACCTTAATAAAACGACTTTATTCTGGTTGAGTTGAGTAATTTAGGAGCCTTGTTTCAATTGTGTTCATCAAGGGTACACAAACTGTTGTTTTTAGATACATTGATCTTTAATGACACGCTTTTTATTGATGCTGTATTACGCTTTAGTAATGCAGGTACCCTGTTTCGACTGTGTGAGTCCTTGGTAATAAAGACTGCTGTTTCCGATACCTTGGCCCTTGGTAACAAAAGTTTATAATCGATACTCTGTCACGCTACAGTAGTAAAGGAGCGTTGTTCAGCAGTGTTAGAGCTTGATAACAAAAGTTCATTTCTTTCAGCTATGTTGGTACTTGGTAAAAAGTAATTTCGTTACATTTTGGTAATAAAGGATCTTCCTTCCAGCTGTGGTACACCTTGCTGGCTTGATAATGGAAAGCCCTAACTGTGACTTGATTGTAAAAGTTGTTTTATTACGTTTTGGTCTTAAAAGAACTTCCTTCCAGCTGTTATTACTTCCTTGCTCGATATAGGAATACCTTTGTCCTGTGTTAGTCCTTGGTAATAAGATTTCTTTTGGTATGCGTTGGTTTTCGTCTGGTGGTAATAGTCATTGATACCAGGATAGTTTTGGTTTTTACAGTGTTTGTCCTTAGTAACATTGTTCATTTTTCATGTTTGATACATTTTTGCTAATAAAATGCCTTTGTTACGAACAGCTGTATTTTGTTTTGGTAATCATTTTAGTCCTTGATGGTAATTAAGGGTCTTTGTTTGAGCTGTATTGCATTTTGGTAATATTGGGAGTATTTTGTCATCTATATTTTTTCTTGGTAATAAAGATTTTTTGCATATGCGTTATATTTGTTTGTTTGCGTTACTTCTTAGTAATCAGAAAAAAAATTTCCTGCTTTTCTCCGCTGGGGCAAAACAAGAGCTTTTCTTCATTTTTCTTAGTCCTTGGTTATACCTTGTTTGCAATATGTCATGCTTTGGTTGTAAAATATTTTGTCTCCATTACGGTAGTCCTCTGTACATTGTAAAAGAGTTTTATTTATGCAGTAGTATTACGTTTTTTGTACTGAAGTAGCGCAGTTTTCTTAGCAGCCTTAGTCCTTGGTAAAAAAAAAGCCTTTGCTTCAATCGGTTTAACCGCATATTACGAACGAAATTTTGGAAGTAAACCGCATATATCGAAGTTCAACACGGTTATCAGCAAACAAAATAAATGATTTTCAAACTCTTTATTGGGCTAAGAAAGCAGGAATTACAGAGGACGAGCAAACAGACAAGTCTGAAAATTAACAACATAAGAAATTATTTACAACGTGAAAATGATAATATGTACAAGAGTGAATATGTACACAATGATGTATTAAAGAATGCTGGCAAGGAACACTTGAAAAAGTCAGAGAACCTGCAGTAGTGAAAGAGGCGTACTTGAAGAAGCGCTTGGCCGACCCAAGCCGACGAAGAGACACATCAAGCAGAGGTTGCGAACAAGCCCAGGCCATTTGAGACGAAGGTGAGAACAGCAGCAACAAACAAAGGTGCCGACACGAATACGGATGAGAGGGCATGAGTCACAGAGTAAGACGGAGATCGTCGGAGTATCCGGTGAACCAGCGTAGATGAAGCGACCAGACGCTCAGGAAGGTCGAGATTTGGTAGTTGGAGCTAGCAGATGCGTAAGCCAGGCGCAAACAGGAAACGAGGCGGTTACGCAACTGTCGGCAGAGTGCAACCCCTGTCTGGAAAAGGGAGGGCGATGAGTCAGCGAGCCGGATTTGCTGATAGTAGCTGTACATCACATGCCGAGCTACAACGAAAACGTAGGCGCATGGTACAGGCAAAGTCGTAGGAATAGTAGAACTCCTGAGTAAAGTGCAATAAGCGAAGAACCGATGGTCTGCAGCACGTAGATGCCGGGCCACAGTAAAGACCAAGTGAATCAACGGAAGTAGCATCGGGCAATGCTGCCTGACGTGGACCACGTCAGGCAGCTGAGGCAGTGAGAGTCATCCTGTAAAGGGTGGAAGGCACGGGAAGATGGAGATATAGCCAGTGAATACTACGTTCGGTGGGCGCAGACAAAGGTGAAGCCGTAGCTGACCACACACACGGCACGGCAGCAGGCGGAACGTCGGGAACCGACGAGAAAGCGGATGGTGGTGGATCGTGAAGAAAGCGGTAGAGATGTTTAACAGAAAAGCACAAAAGAGGAAGAACAGAGCCCAGAAACGGAAGTAGAAGGGGAGAGGGAGAGCGGCGGACGAGGCATAGAGCAGGCCGGATGGAGAACAAAATAAGTGGTACTCACCCAGTTTTTACCCCCTTGTTTTACTGGAAAAACCAAGAATTGCCTGCTGTGTAACCACACTCCATGGTTCCGTTTACAGGAAGGACATTTGCATGAAGACAAGAAGAATGTTTCGGTAGATTATTAATGCCTCCCACTATCATCCCACGCTTGCCATACGTACAACTTCTGGGGAAATGTTGTGTTTTATATAGGTCCTGGAGCGGGTTCGAATTGCGCTCCAGGACGATGAAAATTTTCAAGTTTTTGGATATTATCTGACTTACCATGCTTGTCACATTTACGCCAAAAATCGGACTGTCGTCTTCAAAACTTGTTTTAAAATTTTATTTTGCATTTAGGAAACATTTAAAACAGCTATCATGGTAACCATAAAACAACCAAGAAAATATCCGACTTAATGTGCAAACATCAAATCAAACTTAACAGGTGAAATGATACTGTACACAATAACTACAGAAGTTGTGTTGTTGAGATAGAATAAAAATACCAACGTTTACCACGATCAAAGGTTTATTATACATCGACTATAGTTTCGCAGAGCGTTTGGCTCGGATTCATCAGGACGAATGGAGCGTAAACATTCCAAATCACTTTGACATCATCAGAGTTCTGACGGTCACGGTTTATCGTGAGTTATTTTCACTCGCTTGAAAGATATGGAGTCGATGTCATGTCGTGAAGAGTTACGGTATATGTGGAAAGCTGGAAAGCTTCTAATACGTTAAGCTTGATAATCGAATCAGGTTTATCAATGAGCTTAGCGTTTCTAAACAAAAAAGCTATGGTTATTTTCGTGACAGCGTTGGGCTATAGACGACCTCTTCAGTTCATAGTTCCGTACGTAGTTTGTGTTCCTTCACACGGAAATTTAAAGCCTTGCGGGTCTGTCCTATATACGAAAGTCCACATTCATATATAGGACAGACCCGCAGGGCTATCACATATTCACATGGTTCACAAGGTAATAGGTAGCCCACTGTTGCCTATTTTATGCGAAGTCTATATGCGTCACTTTGAGGACAAACTCATTCAGCTTGTTACATTTGACCTATGGATTCGCAATGTAGATGATACTTTTTGTTCTCTGGAATGGCATGAATTCGGAAATACCTAAATTAGTTGAACTTATCAATTCAATTGATCTTCATATACAGTTCACATATGAGACTGAAAATAATGGCTGCTTACCATTTCTTGGTTCCTTGTCTCACGCTCTGAAGGATCCTTTATAACAACAGTTTATCGAAAACCATTTGCTGTTTCCTTAACCCTACATGCAAAATCAAATCACCCATGGAAACAGAAAGTCTCTGCCTTCTACGCATACGTATATCGTGCAATACATATATGCTCAACTGAGGTTTCCTTGCCAAAAGATCTTGATTTTCTTAAACGAATTGCAGTACACAAAGGATATAGCCATTCCGTTATAGACAAAGCTCTCCAAAATTTTAGGAAACCGAAGCCTGTCTGCTGGCTCCCGCCAACAGACCACCCAATACGAGAGAATTGGGCAGTTATCCCATTTGCTCCTCAGATTTGCTTCGGAATTTCAAAAATTCTCAAGAGTTTTAATTTCAAAGTTATTTTCAAACCCATAAACAAGATAAATTTTTACGGATCAAAAGACTACGTCGAAGACATAAATCCCTGTGGAATTTATCAGATACCTTGTGAATGTGGACTTTCATATACAGAATAAACTCGCAGGGCTCTAAATTTCTGAGTGAAGGAACACAAGACCTACGTACGGAACTGTGAACTGAAGAAGTCGTCTATAGCCCAACATTGTCACGGAAATAACCATAAATTTTTGTTTAAAAACACTACGCTCATTGATAAACCCGATTCGACTATCAAGCTTAATGTATTAGAAGATTTCCACATATACCGGAACTTTTCACGGCTTGTCAACGACTTGACGTCGACTCCATTTCTTTCAAGCGCGTGGAAACAACTCACCAAAAACCGTGACCGTCAGAACTCTGATGATGTCACAATGATTTGAATGTTTACGCTCCATTCGGCCTAATGAAGCCGAGACAAGCGCTGTGCGAAACTATAGTCGATGTATATAATAAACCTTTGATTGTGGTAAACGTTGAAATTTCAAATGTTTGTGAGCTACTTTCATATTTACATTAAATAATTTTCTTATGGCAGATTTAACTCATATTTTTGTTATAAACTATAGTTTTTAATTGACAAGTATTATTTGCCTTCGATTAATCAGTAAACAGTTTGTGATATACTTGTTTTAACCTGACATAATGTGATATTCCCAAAGTAGCCAGTTTTTGATCTGTTGGGCATATATCGGAATGTTTTTAACTCTATCTTCAACTTCGTTATAGCTATACGGATTCGACTGCGTTTTGTAACAATTTCGTAGTTACAAATGAAATTTTTATTTGTGTATGTAGCGTGATGATATCGTGCTAATGAAGTAATTATGTATGGATTGCATTTTAATCACTGTAAGCCAGAAAAAAATGCCTATGGATATCGCATATGACACGTTTGAAATTGAATAATCATTTGCATACTAAATCGGCTTTAATTGATATGTTCGATATATCAGTCAATCAAACACATCTATGAAACATTCAATGATTTTATTTTTTTACAGATTAATTGTTGAAAATTGGCCGGTTTGCTTATCAGTAACCATCTGAAGCGTCCTCAACTTCAGTTTAGTGATAACATTTTGATTTTTTTTTTCGAAAGTAGCAGTAATAGCCAGGGATGGAGACTAGTGAAAATGAGGTTTTATGTTTTCAAATTTAGCAACTGTAAATGTATCGTGCTGAATGCATTATGGGAAGGTAATTAATATTTTGCACTCGAGAATTTCTGCCTAGAAATGTAAGCACAATCAAAGCCTTTTTGCTTTTTTCGTGCTTATTTTTGCATAATTAACTGGCGATGTGTTGAAAGACAAATTAATTCAGCTATTTTTTTGCTCACCTATGAAAGAGCTATGATGACGAATGTGTATTAATCAAACCACAACGTTTTTAAGTTTATACAGTAGGTATATTTCCAGATACAAGCAAAGTACTTCCGAAATGCAGTGACCATCAATTTGAAGTTTATTTGCGAAGAAGTGGAAAACGTTTTTAAATTACATAACGTAGGTTTCTTTGCATTTCTTTTGATGAGAAAGAGGTATCAACCAAAGTCCTGCTTTGATGTTATCTGAGATACCTTAATATCAATTTACGTTAATCTCGAGTCTATTAAAATGTATAGAATTTATTCTTTAAAACGTTGCAAGTGTTTTGGCCTATATTTTTGCCTTTTATTTATAACAAAGCAGTACGGTAACCAGTGCAGAACAGAAAGAATTCCGAATACCCGGGAGATAACAGAACTTCGAAAACGGCACGGTGTCGTTGTGCAAGTGTACAGGAAAATCTAAAAGTCTTGCCCTATTTTTAGGAAATTAATAAAAAATAACTGCATCACTTACTGAAAAAAAATTGCAGCATTTGAAATATGTACAAACATCTGAAGTTTTTTTTTTTATTTATAAGTGCTTGTAGATGGCGCTAGTTGTTCTTCCTGTTCATAACTACAAGCGACAATGGCGAATGTGCAGGGAAAAGCGAATTGTGTGGCATGGGTTTTTGAAACGAGATCAGTAATTAAAGTGCAAAGAAATGTTCGTACATGTTCCGGTAGAAATCCGGCTGATGCTAAATTTGAAAGATAAATTTCTAGAAACTAGGAGTGTTTTGGACAAGACAGGAAGTGGACGTCCCAGTGTTTCGAAAAATGACGTAGAACGAGTACAGAAAGCATTTTCCCGGAGTCCGGAACAGTCAGTCCGACAGGCTGCTGAGAATTGGAATTTGCACGAAACACAGTGATGCAAATTTTGCATAAAATTCTGCGGTTATACGCATACGAAGTCAGGATTGTTCAACATTTGAAGGAGAAAGATATGCCCTAGCCGTTTCGAATTTTTCTGTAACTTAACGGATCGCTTAGAGAATGACGATCACTTCCTTGAACATGTGTTTTTTTAGTGATGAGTCGATGTTTTACGTATCAGAAGCAGTTAATAGACATAAATGGGCGCATATATGATTCGGAAGACCCAGATATCTCGCAAACTCCTATCGTGATGGCCTGCTCCGAAGTTAACGTTTAGTGTGGGTTTTTGAGTTGTCGCATTATTGGTCCTTTCTGATTCGCGGAAAAATCTATCTACGAAAATGTCTACTGAGGTATGCAGCAAAATTTTGCTGTGCCATAAGTCTAAGACCTTCAACCGGATAAAATATTTCAACAAGACGGAGCTTCTCCCCTCTTGGGAATAAATGTTCATAACTACTTGGATACTGTGCTTCCGTGACGCTGGATTGGCCTGATTCTGTGGCCATCCCATTCACCTGATATAACCCCATTGATTTTTTTTATTGGATTTGTCAACAGCAGAGTATACAGGACAAAAGGTAAGTTATTTAAAAAACCTAAAGAAACAGATCATGAACGCCGTTGCTGCTGTTGATATGAACTTATTACAACGGACATCGCGAGAAATTAGTACAACTTCCGTGCAACTAAGGTGTGTTCTTGTATATTCCATCTTCCGTGCATACATAAAAGTGTATTAATTTCTATCATAAAAGCTTAAGATGTTTGCCTTTCAAACGCAACAAATCTTATTCATGTTTCTAAGTGGTGAAGTTATTTTTAATAATTTTCTAAAATAGGGCAGTACTTTTGGTCCTCCCTGGATTATTATTAGTGTCTAATTAATAGACTGTATTTGAAATGTTTTTCAAAAACATTTGTGTAGCAATTTGAAGAATGTAAACTACTATACTGCATTCCTTGACAGCAGTGCAAATATCAGTGTTTCGGCAAATGATATTAATTTTATCATGTAGATCAGTGTTTCGCAAAAGGTGGGACGCGTACCCCCCGGGGTTAGAGTTTGTAGGTGTTACGTTGCGAATAATTGACGAGCAATTGTTGATTTATTCACACTGTACCGCGATACACGGCGCCACGATACAGACGTGTTATATCAATGTGTACTGCTGACTATTGCAGGGCACATACACGTCTGTTAGTTAAAGTGTTATACTCTTAATTGTCAATAGAAAGGGTTTGGTGTTAATAAATAAGCCCCATAAATTTTGACAATTAATATTTAATTTTTTTTTGGTTGTTTAAGTTCAAGAATAAGGATCGCTGGTTGAAAACTACGTTTCTAGTAGCAACCAACAAACAGGAATGGGGGGAGGGGGTATTCAGTATATTTTTCTAATGGGAGGGAACTAGTGTTATGGAAATTTTAGAAGGGGTACACAGATGCCGAAACTTTGGGAAAAACTGATGTAGATTAGTGAAGTTAGGCGATATCAATTTAACCTCCGGATATTAAAACGTTTAAAAGATACTGATAAAAATTGTGTAAAATATGCAATTTTTGAATCCTTTTCTAATTAGGGTATTGATGTTATCGAAAAAAAATAGTTAGGGTTTTTAGCTGGTGGAAGGAGTAGATAAAAAAACAAATAAAGGGGATGTGTAGCTGTTTTGAAGAAAACGTGCATTTTGCTAGTTGATGTACATTATCTAAACCACCGTAAATTTAGAGCTGATTTTATGCTACCCACATATTTTCATACACAATATCTACCAACAAGTAATTGGACATCTGTGATAGCAAAGGAAAACGAAATTTATTCACCTTCAATAGTTGGTGGAGCCTCCACGTGCGGCGATTACAGCTGCGACCCTACGGGGCATACTCTCAACCAGGCGTTGTAAGACGGCTAGCGGTATTTTCTTCCACTCGGCTTGGAGAAGACAGGTCAGTTCCTTCACTGATTTCGGACGGTGGGGGCACCCCTTAAGTCGACGCTCCCACTCGTCCCAGAGGTGCTCGATAGAGTTAAGGTCCGGGCTTAATCGAAAGGCCAGTCCATTCGATTAACCCCATTGTCACCATACCGAGCCATGGTGGATCTCGCAACACGACAGGTGGCATTGTCATTCTGAAAGTAACATGGGTCCACCCCGTTAAACTGCCACAACGTAGGAAGCGCATGGTCATCTAAAATGGTGCAGTAGGTCTCGGCGTTGAGTCTACCAGGAATTGCGACCAAGGGTCCCGTGCCATACCAGGAGAAACACCCCCATAGCATAATTCCACCGCCGCCGAACTTCACAGTTGGCACAATACATTCCGGCAGGAGACGTTCTCCAGGCAGACGCCAAACCCAGACCCTGCCATCCGAACGGTAGAGGATGAACCTTGATTCGGCGCTCCAGAGAACCTGTTTCCACTGTTCAACGGTCCAATGTCGACGTTCTTTGCACCACATAAGCCGAGCAGCGCTATTGGACTTGGTGATCAAGGGCTTGTGGGTGGCAGCACGTCCATGATAACCGAGCAGATGGGCTTTCGTGCGAATGGTATTCATCGAAAGAACACTCCCGGATGCCTGTTGAAACTCCTCGCGGGTGTGGCCCATCGATTTGGTGCGGTTCTTCCGAATTTCTCTGGCCAGCACCCGTCGGTCTCTAACTCCCAGTTTCGTGGGTCTGCCGGGTCGGGGCACATTTCGACAGTCACCTCTCATCTTCCACTTGCCAATCACGTAGGCCACTGTCGATTTTGGGTACTTCAACTAGCTGGATATGGCACGTATGGATCCGCCATTTCTGTGATACCCAACGATTGCACCTTTCTCGAATACGGAGAGCTTCGAACTGCGTGGCATCTTGAATGCGACTGGTTGCGTTGTTGTATCCCACACGATATTTAACGGCGGCGGCCGTGACGTGTATCAGGACCGCAGATATCGTCGATTGCAGGGGTGTCCAATTACTTGTTGGTAGATAGTGTATAATGAAATGTGCAGCCTAATAAATAAAAATATTTTTATGAAAATTTCTTTCTGTCCTTTTTTTTCATCTTTTTCCTGCTAAATGTCGCAGTAAACGGCTGCTTCTGAACGTTAATATTCTCTATCGAAAATGTATAAGCAAGAATAAACGTCTATGGCAAATGAAATCGCCATGGGCTTTTTCTACTTTCTTGCATATTGTTTTGCAGCAGTCTAACTATATCATCCAAAATTCAAGTAACCTTTGTGAAACGTCGGTCGTTCGCCATCCCCTGGGGAACTTCGAACTTCTCATGTATGTGTGTTTGTGCGTTGTTTGAACCTTTGCTGCTGACAGAAATCAGTGCCACTGTGCAGCCTAATAAATACGTATGTATGTGTATAAATATAATACGCTTGGCTTCAATTGGGGAATCCTTTTATTAAACATTCACGACGCTGCTGTAGCTGAGAAGGGGACGGGAGAGAACAAGATACCGTATGAGGTAATCTTACCCGTTTAATAAATCGATAGCAGTGTCATGCTTTCTAGGAAGCTAATTAATTTTGTACATATCCCTGGATGCCACCCCGGTTGTTGGGTATAGATAGGAATCGTAATTTGTTTCAAAGTTTCATTAGGTGCGAGGGAAAGAACCTCTCTTAGATGTGTGCTTTGTATTCACGTGACTCAGTTGGCATTCTATGTATTATTTATTTCACGTCTGCTGCTCCTTTTCGATATCGCTGAAACACAAAATGCATGAGGCCCCATCGACTGTCTGTGTCCATTCAAATGGCTGCTGCTACTACTACTTAGAACGAAGGATATGTGCTATTCGCCTCCGTAACAAGTGAAAGACACCGTTATCGCATTACCTGTAATTACCATCCTCTGTAGAATTGGTTTCTGTTTTTTTTTCTCCTTTTTCGCTGAAACGCACTTTCAGTAAAAATTATGATAGCATGAATGCACGGGTGGGCTTGTTCTTACTTAGGTCCATTTTTATTGCGACAAGCTTTATTTTTTGTTTTTTCTCTATCTTGTGAACGACCGTGAGATTTCGGAATTGTAAAAGAATATTGCCGTTAAATGAGAACGGGCCTCTGTAGAATTCTTATCTCATCTATATTATTTGCCGATATGTAAATGTAGGTTAAGAGAAAGGCCGATCGGAAAATGCAATTATTAAATTGGATTTTTCGTTTTAACAACCACCAAGAGCAACTGGTAAGGGTTTGAGCAGTTTTCCGCTCCCCATTCAGGGCTATGTAGCAGGAATGGGACAGAGCTAACGCCATTTGACAAACACACCATCTATGCTTCATCCGGGACTCGGACACAGGTCCATATCAGAAGAATGGTCAGAAGCTTAGCCTCAGACCGCTTGGCCACGGGGAGACGAATAGAATTTGACCTGCGTTTATGGCCCAAGTAACCATAGGTACTTCACCGCAACATGAATAACGTAAAACCCTACCCGTCCACCGCGCTCTATGACGGACAGTCTAATAACCATCGTATGACGCTACCGTAATTGGTCCGCATGTTCGTTTCCCGTGCCTGTCTATTGACGATAATATAGACTTCCTGAACGTATGGAAAATAAATTGTTTACATATTGCCGTTGTTGTTGTTAACAGTATTCCGCGCCTCAACACCTACTGGATTTGCGGAAAAGATGTAACTAACAATTAGTCCAGTTACACACAGTCCAGTCGAAAAATTATGACCACCTGTTAGTAAGAGGTGTGACCTCCGCGTGCCGCCAGTACTGCAGATATACGGCATGCCATTGATTTAATGAGGCCTCTGAAAGTTTCTGTAAGGATGCTATACCATGCAGACACCAGAGTTTCTTGCAGATCATCAAGAGTCATCGGTGGTGGATCCATACATCAAACTTGTTGGTCAAGATATACGGCGTGGCATTGATTCAATGAGGCCTCTGAATGTTTCTGTAGGGATGCTATACCATGCAGACACCAGAGCTTCTTGCAGATCATCAAGAGTCATCAGTGGTGGATCCATACATCGAATCTGTTGGTCAAGATATACGGCGTGGCATTGATTCAATGAGGCCTCTGAATGTTTCTGTAGGGATGCTATACCATGCAGACACCAGAGCTTCTTGCAGATCATCAAGAGTCATCGGTGGTGGATCCATGCATCGAACCTGTTGGTCAAGATGACGGCGTGGCATTGATTCAATGAGGCCTCTGAATGTTTCTGTAGGGATGCTATACCATGCAGACACCAGAGCTTCTTGCAGATCATCAAGAGTCATCGGTGGTGGATCCATGCATCGAACCTGTTGGTCAAGATGTACGGCGTGGCATTGATTCAATGAGGCCTCTGAATGTTTCTGTAGGGATGCTATACCATGCAGACACCAGAGCTTCTTGCAGATCATCAAGAGTCATCGGTGGTGGATCCATGCATCGAACCTGTTGGTCAAGATGTACGGCGTGGCATTGATTCAATGAGGCCTCTGAATGTTTCTGTAGGGATGCTATACCATGCAGACACCAGAGCTTCTTGCAGATCATCAAGAGTCATTGGTGGTGGATCCATACATCGAACTTGTTGGTCAAGATATACGGCGTGGCATTGATTCACCGAGGCCTCTGAATGTTTCTGTGCCGCCCCGGTGGCGCAGTGGTCTAAGGCGCTGGCCTCTGATCATTCGCCCGTAAGGGGTCCGGGTTCGAATCCCAGTCAGGCATGGATGTTGTGTTTGTCTTACGGCACTGGCTCTCTCCCTTCCCTAGAACCAGTGACCCTAAATTAGAGACGGGCGACTGCTTATAGCCCATTGAGTTGCTCACGGTGGTCGTTAAACCTCCAATCAAAAAAAAAAAAAAAAAAAAAAAGAATGTTTCTGTAGGGATGCTATACCATGCAGACACCAGAGCTTCTTGCAGATAAAGAGTTATCGGTGATGGATCCATACATCGAACCTGTTGGTCATGATATATATTGCGTGGCATTGATTCAATGACGCCTCTGAACGTTTCTGTAGGGGTGCTATACCATGAAGACACCAGAGCTCCTTGGAGATCATCAAGAGTCATCGGTGGTGGATCCACACGTCGAACCTGTTGGTCAAGATAGTCCCGCAGATATTCAGTGAGGTTGATATATGGTTAGTGCGGTGGCCAAGATAATAAGCTAAAGTCACTGAAATGCTTCTTAAGCCATTCTCCCTGGCGAAGGGCATTATCTTGCTAGTGAGAACCCGTTCTGTCAGAGTGGACAGTCATCATGAAGGGAGGCACCTCTTCCGCCACGATGGATAGGTAGCCTGAAGCGTTCATCGTGTGCTCACCAAATGTCGTCAGAATCGGTCAACACTTTAACTGTGTTCGATGTCCATTGAGCAGACCAGAATTAAAACAAAAATTCGCACGATGCGGAAACAATTCATAATGCGTATTACAGAGTAATGAACTGAAAGGGAAATACAATTTGTATATATTAAATTCACCCACTGTATGTGAAAATTACATGTTGGGGCCACCTTATGCTCTCAAAATAGAAGCAACACGCGGTTGCATAGACTCTTTCGGCTGTTGGAAAGGGTTTGGAGGTATTGCAATGCACAGGACAGCCGATGCCTAAAGCGCCAAGATTTATTCGAGATGTCTTTCTGGCTTGAATGCATTGTCCCTCTGATGCTGAATTAAGTTCCAATCTGGAGAATGAGAAAGCTATTGCATGGTTCACTCACTGGAATATCCCAAAAGCCAGTCCTTCGCCAAACGGGAGCGATGAGACAAGGTGATGTGTTGTTGAAAGAGGGCATCCTGCTGTGCGAAATGCATAACCATGAACAGCCATAAGTGGTCGGTGAATTCGTCAGCATAGCATTGTCCGGTGATTAATGGTGGTTTCAATATGCACAAGAGGTCCCAAGGCTTCCCACATAAACACGCCCAAACTCATTACGCCGCCTCCACCGGTCTGTGTTGGGGTTTGACGACCTGGTGTGATGTACGTCACATATGCACTCTGCCGTCACCAACCAACTTCGCCCTCTCAGCCAGCAACCTCGTTCCGACACACCTTTGGTAACCAATGCTTGGGTGTAAAGATTTTTACTCTCTATACAAGGCAACTTTGGCTTTTCTTCTCCTTTTGCGCTGTCCGTGAAAGTGGAAAGCTCTAAACCAGACGCTTGACTTTCCTTTTTTTACGCCCTTCTCCAGCTTTCATGTTTCTTGTTTTTTGGACACCTCAAAGTGAGCCCTGAATACAGCAAAAAGTTATGGAATTTAAAAAAATGTAAAATGTACTACCATTACATTACACAATTTGATGAAATACAAAATTTTGGAAATATTGTACAATAAAGTGTTGTGCCTTCTGAAGCGTAGTTTAATTGGTACCAACTTTTGACAAAAAATAAATAAATAAGTTAATAGCCTGACTCAGAGGAAACTGTTTTCTTTTTTGCACTTAGAGTGCCTATTGTTGTTTTCAAGTTGCATGCCGTGTTCTGCGTGGCAGTATATTCTTGGTTAGGTTTTGCCTCCTATACGATTCCTGAAAGACCACAGACATTTTTGTGCAGCATCAATAGGCTGAAGAAACTGAGCTCCACTTGCGTAAGCTGTCGTTTAGAATTATCTTCCGTTATCTGAAACCTCGGCTATGCTGTGCATCGGTTCAAATTGTTTACGAAAATTTTCTCAAATATCTGCACTTCAAGACTTAACGTATGTACATGAGAGACATTTCTGCCTTTCCCTTCCCGATGAAAGAATTTAGCACAAGTGGCTTTGAAATAAGACGATGTTTCGCATTTTAATGCGTGGCTTTGTCTCGCAAGAAATGATTCTTTCTTCGAAGTCTCGAATAATGATATGGATGCTCACATTGGTGTTCTCATGCCTGAAATAAGATTATTCCCTGTTGTTCTTAGATCCTACGTCATTTCTGAAATGCCAGTAAACAGGACTGAGGTCTTCTTTCATTCCCATGTTGTTAGGTTTTGCCTCCTTCTCAAATCACTGAGATGCATGACTTTTTTTTCTTTTGCGATTGGAGAAGCGTGTTAAGCTAACCTTTAGCATCAACTAAGTGTACAGTCTTCGTTTATTTTTCATGATTTGTTTTATGTTCCCTGCGTTAATGGCTTCTATTTTTTTCCTTGCTGTTTCGTTAATCAATTTCTTTAGTTTGTTGCGGAACTGTGAATATATGTAAATAAATAATAATAAAAATGAATGTCTTTGTGTGGGGAGAAACCGGTAGTCGTACAATATTGGTGTTCTCATGCCTGAAAATAAGAAATTTCTCGTGAACTGTTCAAAATCTGACAGATTGTGTTTCTTTGTTATCCGAGTTGCAGTGGCCAGTTTCAAGTCAAAATTCCAAGAGTGGGCTCCCTAGGAGCAACAAGATTTACAATGCTACGCCGCATAAAGTATACCCGGGAGCCAAAAATCCAAGAGTGGGCTCCCCAAAAGCAACAAGATTAACCGTGCTACGCCGCATAAAGTATACACGGGAGCCATAATTCCAAGAGTGGGCTCTCTAAAGGCAACAAGATTTATCATGCTACGCCGCATAAAGTATGCCCGGAAGCCAAAATTCCAAGAGTGGACTCCCTAGAAGCAACAAGATCTACCATGCTACGCCGCATAAATTATACCTGGAAGCCAAAATTCCAAGAGTTGGCTCTCTACAAAGAACAAGGTCTTACATGCTACGCCGCATAAAGGATACCCGGTAGCTAAAATTCCAAAAGTGGGCTCCCTAAAAGCAACAAGATTTACCCTGCTATGCCGTGTAATGTATACACGGGAGCCAGAATTTTGTGAGCGAAACAGATCAGAGAATGCTTATTGAGGGTGCATGCATGCGCTTCCATTAACCACCACGAAAATATACCTGTCACGTGAGAATCAAGAGAAGTAAATCGTATTCCCTTATTTAGGAAGATGCTTAAAGTGTTTGATGCAGACGAATGTGTGCCCCGATGCATGTGGTGCTCCACCATCGGTATCGCATGGCGTTAATTATTTTTCCTACGGTTCACGCAGGATTATTTAGGGTGTGTTTGTCAAACTCACATTTCTTCTCCATTCGTTCTGAAAGAGGAAATTCGTGATTACAGGTACAGAAATAGAAGAAACAAAAAAAGCACAGAAAAACATACTAACACCTAATAGAAAAACCATTAACGCAATTTGTAAGGAAGTATTATGAACCTGCAATTGAGCTCTTTCCGTACACATGTATTCCAGAGACATTCCGATAAGACCACGAACCAGGTTTTCAAACTCGGAGTGCATGACAAATGAATATTTTTCTTTGGTTAGGGGATTCAGTAGATGATATTCCCAACACAATCATTAACTGAAGTAAAAATCACAATATATAAATTGCATCTTAAAATTATACCCATGCAGCTCAGGGTGTAAATCACTTAATGTATAAATACATATGAATGAATGAATGAAAAAAAAAATTCCACCCAGAGCTTGAGCTGAAGCTCTCGGAGTCCGTGACGTTTGTCTTTAAATTAACCTTCCTTTTTCAATTCCTGTTCGTATATAATATTTTTACTTCTCTGTTATATTTATTTCTGAACACCACGTCAAAATATCCAAGTTTTCTTATAACTTTTGGCAACGGCTGACATGGAATCAGGGGTAAATGCATATAATATCACGCCCAGTGTGAATCGATGTGTGTGTATGTTCGTTTCAAGTCGGTACTGCTAGAATTAAACATAATCTGTAAGTCGAAAAAATGCTAAAATGTTATCTCATGATATTAGACACTTTGATGATATTATCGTGGATTTATGTCTACAATATATAGTTCAACAAGAAACAAAGAATATAGAGCACATTGTATTTCTTATGTAGGTAGTTCTTGGGCGAATAAACTCCAGGCCTATGACGTTTTGTCCAAGTGCTTAGTTCAGTGGAACCCGGTTATCGTTTTACTAGGAGATGTCCTTAAAAAAACGTTTAAAAGAAATTTTAAAATAATATTGTAAATTTTATGCTTCGAAAGAGAATAATATATTTCTTAATAATGATTTATTTAAAATTGAATTGGCGGCGAGAGAAAAACAAAGCGTTACTAATTGTAATATACAAAATTTTGGATATTGGTGACATATCTAGAATTCTATTCTGTTACCTACTTAGTGGTGAACCCACAAAGTTACCACCCATAGATTTATCACTTTTTAAATAGTGCATATGTGGGAATAGGAAAATGTAAAGCCGAAATTCGTGATTTCATCCAAACCGAAAATAAACAACGTATCCGTTTTTGACTGGATCTATTGGTGCACGAAGAAAGAGCAAGCAACGCTATCTCGATTATCTCAAAGTTGTAACAAGCCGTGCTGGGCGTGAAACAAACAAAGAATCGTATTTTTGATAATCTAAAACTTCCGCCTCGGTGGCGCAGTGGTCTAAGCGCTGGCTTCTGATTCATCCGAGATGGGTCAGTTTTCGAATCTCGGAGTGGTATGGATGTTGTGTTTCTCTTACGGCACTGACTGTCTCCCTTCCCTGAAACTAGTGGCCCTAAATTAGTGACGGGCGAATGCTTTATAGCCCATCGATCAGATCAGGTCAGATAATATGTAGAAGATTTTAGGAAGGGAGTGTCTAATCCTGGGTCTTAAACAACCCTTAGAAATAGGAAGCTAGGAGATTTGGGCTGGAGTGCCCGATAGGAAAGTGACACGGAAGCTAGGTAGACAGGGGAAAGAAATCTCCCTATTTAGAACCCGGGGGGGTTACCAGTATCCGGGGTCGGACGGCTTAACGTGCTCATCCGACGCACGGCTGATATTTAGTGGTTCGAGTGTTCGTTCCTGCCCGGAATCGAACCTGAGGTTCCTCCGTGGCAGTCACGAACATTGGCCACTAGACCATCTACTGCCCTGTACCCCACCGAGTTGCTCACGGTGGTCGTTAAACCCCCAAACGAAATAAACGAAATATAGTGATAATCTGAAATTAAAATGTTAACGTATAATAGCAGAACGCGACAAAATGAATTACAAATAACAGAGTTCAAAAAGCGATAGAAACTACATTAAAATATTGGGGCAAACGCAGAATTCCGCAAAACAGTGAAAAGCATATAACTGTAAATCATATAGCCGGGGATCCACTATAAATGATTATTTGAGCAAGCAATCCGCAACAAACTAAAATCTTAAAACATTATTCGTCATAATGTATTATCATCTAGAATGAAATGACGTTGCCTGGTATTTACCGTGATAGACAGGGACGTATTTCGATGCAAAGGAGTGAAAAAATGTGTTGCTACCCATTATTTTCTCTCGTGTTTGTTTCGTTTTGTTTGGTGATACGGTGTTTTTTTGTTTTTTTCTGCGTGAAGTGGCAAGGAGAAAACTTGACCGAATTGTTTAAAAATTTAAAGGATATCCATTTTTTGCGCTTCTATACCCTTTTTTATTCCCCTTCGTATTAAAAAAAGGAATAAAAAGTATGACGTAGAAACATCCGGAGTGTAGGTGCTACTGATCGCATTATTTGAAGTGCCTTTACGTGACAGATTGATCCCAGCTTTGATCCGGCGTTGCTGTGTGTATTCTTCAGTTTTTCTGCGTGCCACAGCTTTACGTAAAATATCAATACGCTTTTGACTGTTTCAACTGCTCGACGTGTGGTTTAAAGTGATATAAATGAAGACTAACGGTTCCATTTATAACGTGTTATATTAGCACATTATTTTTTATTTTCGTCCGTAATGAATAAAAATAGCGAGATTTCCGAAGTGAGGGGGAGCGATATGATAGGGCAGACGTGTCATGATGCGTGTCAACAGTTTTCTGTAGTTTTTATGTTTTTATTTATTTATTTATTTCTCCATATATATATATATATATGTGTGTGTGTGTGTGTGTGTGTGTGTGTGTGTGTGTGTGTGTGTGTGTGTATTTTTTATTTATTTTGCTGAGTTCTTATCATGGAGAAGAAGCGCTGATGGCTCTCAGCTGTCTTTCCCCTACCTAGGGAGGTAAATGAGTTTCTTAGGAAAGATGGTGGTATAGTATATTTGTATGTATGGTGGTTTAGGGTGTCAGATAGCATGCTGCAGGTGTTAGAAATGACTGACGAGCAGATGCCTCAAGAAAATGGCCTCGTTAAGGGGACGCAGTAGAGAGAGAGAGAGAGTTGCTCTTTCGCTGGCACCCCAAACACAGGGATAGAACAAATTGTGATTACTTGCAACAGGCAATGCCATTCGGAGTTCCTCCCACAACAATCTTCCCTATCTCATTTATAAGAGTGCCCCCGAGTACTCAACCATTTATCTCTAATTTCTTCTTCTTCTTCGGAGTTCGTGATAAATTTAAGGATTTTCGCTGCTTCACTCGAAAAATTTATTCATATGATTAAAATAATGTATGCATTTATGCTAGACATGCCAGTGAGACGTGCTCTCCGATCGTATCGATGTACCGATAATATTAATGTGTTGTACTAGGCGTTTGAATAATGACTCAACATGCAATCTCCCTCATCTGCCTGTTTGGTCTCCCCAGCTTTCTTTTCCGTGAGAAACAACGAAGCTTCCGTGTAATAAAATTTCTGTTAAAAATTTATCATTAGTTGCCCAATCCGCAAACGTACACGATCTTTCAAAAAACTTAATTAATAGTCGAGAAAATAGTTTCTGCCACTTAGCAGTCACGGGAACTACTGCGGCCATGCAAAACTTCCCTGGTACCGAGTGATTAGAGGCCATGGTTCGAGTTCTGCATGAACGTTGCTGACGGTCTTGAGTGAATCAAGTGGCATCAAATTATGAGCAGGTGGCTCCTCAATGCTTCTGACGAAGTTTTTTTAACCAAGGCCTTCAATTTTTTTTTCACTCCAATTATTGCCGTCTTTGATAGCTATACTAGATACGCCATTAGAACAGAATAGACTGGTAAAGAGCATGCTACTTCCGGCATGTATTAAAAGCCGCCATTTTAGGAAGTTATTAGTGTATTGACGTGTTTGCGCGTGGGTATTTGATTTCCAGATCCTGAAGGTTTTGATATACACTATCTACCAACAAGTAATTGGACACCTGTGATAGCAAAGGAAAACGAAGTTTATTCACCTTCAATAGTTGGTGGAGCCTCCACGAGCGGCGATTACAGCTGCGACCCTCCGGGGCATACTCTCAACCAGGCGTTGTACGACGGCTAGCCGTATTTTCTTCCACACGGCTTGGAGAAGACAGGTCAGTTCCTTCACCGATTTCGGACGGTGGGGGCACCCCTTAAGTCGACGCTCCAACTCGTCCTATAGGTGCTCGATAGGGTTAAGGTCCGGGCTCTGCGCAGGCCAGTCCATTCGATTAACCCCATTGTCACCATACCAAGTCATGGTAGACCTCGCAACATGACAGGTGGCATTGTCATCCTGAAAGTAACATGGATCTACGCCGTAAAACTGTCACAACGTAGGAAGCTCATGGTCATCCAAAATGGTGCAGTGGGTCTCGGCGTTGAGTCTACCAGGAATTGCCAATAAGAGTCCCGTGCCGTACCAGGACAAACACTCCCATAGCATAATTCCACCGCCGCCGAACTTCACAGTTTGCACAATACATTCCGGCAGGAGGCGTTCTCCAGGCAGACGCCAAACCCAGAACCTGCCATCCGAACGGTAGAGGGTGAACCTTGATTCGTCGCTCCAGAGAACCTGTTTCCACTGTTCAACGGTCCACTGTCGGCGTTCTTTGCACCACGTTAGCCTAGCAGCGCTATTGGACTTGGCGATCAAAGGCTTGTGGGCGGCAGCACGTTCATGATAACCGAGCAGATGGGCTTCCTTACGGATTGTATTCATCGAAAGAACACTCCCGGATGCCTGTTAATTTCGTCCGTAATGAATAAAAATAGCGAGATTTCCGAAGTGAGGGGGAGCGATATGATAGGGCAGACGTGTAATGTGCTAATATAACACGTTATAAATGGAACCGTTAGTCTTCATTTATATCACTTTAAACCAGTGAAAAGCATATATACACCAAATCCCATCGATTTGGTGCGGTTCTTCCGAATTTCTCTGGCCAAAACCCGTCGGTCTCTAACTCCCAGTTTTTTGGGTCTGCCGGGTCGGGGCACATTTCGACAGTCACCTCTCCTCTTCCACTTGCCAATCACGTAGGCCACTGTCGATTTTGGGTACTTCAACTCACTGGACATGCCAAGTATGGATCGGCCATATCTGTGATACCCGACGATTACACCTTTCTCGAAATCTGAGAGCTCCGAAGTGCGTGGCATCTTGCATGCGACTGGTTGCGTTGTTGTTTCCCACACGATATTTAACGGCGGCTGCCGTGACGTGTATCATGACCGCAGATATCGTCGATTGCAGGGGCGTCCAATCACTTGTTGGTAGATAGTGTATCTTAAAGTGTATGTGATGCAAAATTTTATTATTTAGTAGTTTTCTTTTCTTTTTTATTTCTCTGCGCACGAGGCCAGGCATTTTCCTGCTTGCTATTTTTGTTTTGGTTTTTCTCGGATATTAGAACATGCTAATTGCAGTTTGATCTAGAAAGTTCTCAGAGCGTGTCGAACATTCTTTCTGCATAATTTCTAGAGTACGTTATGAATTGAATCAAACACTTTTGCTTTCCAAAAGCCGTCTATTCACTGTAATAGATGGCGCTTCATATCCCCCTCATCATAGATGGCGCTGCATATCCAATTGATTACCGTCATTTCAGAACCTGTAGCTATACGTTTCCCTGTCTATGCTCTTCTAACGTCTTAGAGGCACACTGATCAACAGAATTGAAGTCCGGAAGGCAGGAGAAAAAGAAATGGAAACGAAAAACACCTGCGTTGAGAAATTTGGTGTGTGAAAATCTAATCGTGAGGTTCACATACAATGTATTGAAACATATGTACACGTTTTGATTATTCATTATCCCAAGCATTTGAATCTCTAAAGCGGTATGCCAGATTTCATATAATAAGATGCTGAATGTAGAATATGATTTCCTCGTACAGACGAACTCTAACAATAACAAACCGTGATAATGATTAGTCATGATCAGAAGCATATGAGTCTCCAAAACGGTATGCCAGATTTAATTTAATAAGACGATGGATATAGAGCATGATCCCCTTTTATGTACAAACTCTAACAACATCGAGCCATTATAATGACGAGGTTGCTGATGTGCTCTGGAGACAATGTATCTCATTCGTCAATAGAAACGGTACATAGCTCCTAGAGGGTTTTCCGATGAATTCCAACTTCTCTCCCTGAAGTATCTCAAGTGTGCTGTATAACGTTCCAGTCCGAAAACCTGGCGGCCATCCTGCGAAAATGCTCACTGTAAAGCATCTGTGAGCTGAGCCCTATGCAGACGAGCAATACAATTTATAAAAAAAATATTGAAGACCAGCAGCATCCGGAAAAGCCTGGCATACAGTTCGTGGATCTCGTCCTTGTAGTGCTGTCCAGCGAGAATACCGCCTTCAAACCCGTGACGTGATGTATGGTTGTTCAGTATTATGCCACTCCAGACTAGCAAATCACCCCCACCAAAAGTGTCTCGTTCTCTTTTGTTGGAGGGAAATATGGGTTCTTGGTTTCCTCCAGGTGAATGACACCAAGGTTCAGTGTGTAAACTGAATCTGGACTCATCAGTAAAAAGAGAACTGCTCCATTGGACTTGTCTCCAGCAAAAGTGTTGCCCACACCAGTTCAAGCGAGTTGTCCTGTAAGATGAAATGAGAGCGAACCAAGCTATGGGTTTTCTTGTGTAAAAGCCACTCTCATCAAGAGAGATACAAGTTATTGGTGATTGTTCGTATAGGCCACTATCATCAAGAGAGATACAAGTTATTGGTGATTGTTCGTATAGGCCACTATCATTGAGAGAGTCACCAGCTATTGGTTTACTTGCGTAAATGCCAGTTTCATTGAGAGTGACACAAGCTATTGTTCTTCTTGCGTAAAAGCCACTCTCATTGAGAGAGACACAAGTTATTAGTATTCTTGCGTAAAGGCCACTCTCACTGAGAGACTCACAAGCTTTGGTCTGCTTATTTAAAAGCCACTCTCATTAAGTCGTGGATATGTGGTTCATCTTGACACAGTCGTTCATATGGCTGCGGTCTGCAGAAAGTTGCATTGCTATACACGCTCTTCGACGTCTCGCTGTTTAAAGAAGTATCATATTTATAACCAGGTATGCTAATTCTTCGGCGACCCAGTCTAGTATGTCGTGATGCTTCACTGGTGTCGTTAAAGTTCTGCCATATCTTGAAACCACCCTTGGGCAAATTTCTAAGTCTCTTGCTACATGAACCTGCCAGTGCCCTGGTTGTAGTCAGCCCTGCATATTACTGAGTCAAATAAAGTTGTTTGAAATTTTGAGAACTAATTTTTGTTCAGTTTTTCTTTCACGCGC
Organism: Macrothele yani; assembly: GCA_039090855.1. Classification (NCBI taxonomy): domain Eukaryota; kingdom Metazoa; phylum Arthropoda; class Arachnida; order Araneae; family Macrothelidae; genus Macrothele; species Macrothele yani. The sequence continues at coordinate 23,631,605 of CM077006.1, read as the reverse complement.
TGTCGGCGAGAACTGAAACTTTCGCTCCTCAGATAGATTTTTACGTCACTTCATTTATATATTTGACAAGTTTTTGCTCCACAGTACGCAAATTTAGGTGCTGAAATGGCCTTGCGTGTTTCATTCATTACGTTACCTGTCATTGCATTTAATTCAGTGAAATTAATTTGTTTCGCAAAAATTCCTTTCGTATTTTAATTTCGGACTCGAATGTATGAAACAAACTCGTACAATGTTATAATCGCTACGAGTCTTGTTTTACTCTGTCGTTTTAAGCGAAAATGAATCTCTCACCTAAAAATACAAGGTCGGTTCAAATTAAAACAGAAAAATGAAAAGAGCATCTGTTTTATTCATACCTCGGACAACATATGCAATCAGTATTCCTCAAGTGTTTTCTCGTCTTGCGATGCAAGTATATCCTTCAGCTGCGTGATCTTTATGTAGCTTGCAAAAAGCATTTCCTTTGCAGTGCTTCTTTGTGTGGCCAAAATATAAAAATCACTCGATGCCGTGTTCGCGCATTAAGGGAGTATGTATGTAGTAGCGTTTCAATAAACGGTTCCTGTAAACGTCTCATTGAAACTGCGTGATGTTTGCTAAATACTTTCTGTGAGTTTTGTATAACGGCAACTTGAAAATAAGTTTTAACACAGTTCAAAAGATCAGTACACCGAAGCACTTTCAACAGGTAAGTGCTGCTTCGATGACTTGTTTCATATCGCGGTGGAGATTTTGGGGAACCTGCTGTTAAACCTTCATGTCAATTCACCCCTTTTTCGTTTCAATGACGTACGTGGCCGTAAACATGGATATCACTCGGTGCTAGGCCCGGGGCGTAAGGGAGTGTGTAATAACTCTTAAGAAAACTGAATGATTACAGGCATCTTACTTTGAAACTGTGTGATGATTGTCAAATAATTGCTGCGAATTTTATTAAATGCCAGCTAGAAATTGGTTGGAACCTTCGACCATATATGAAGGGTTCGGGCGTAAACCAGGGTAACCAACATTTTTGTAAAAAAATGAGTTGCGTACGAAAAACAACTGCGATGGTAATCTGATCATTTTAGAGTATTTATTAAAACCAAAATCATGCTGTCTAAACACGTTTAATATTAAAAATTATGAACCTCGCACTATAGGAGGACATAAATACATACAGTTAAAAACACACTAGTGCTTTCGTGACCACTATCGGTCACTTCCTCAGGTGTGACTACCAGTTCTAAGCAGCAACGGTCAGCAATATATGTGCAACAAGATGTGTCAGGTCAGACGGGTGCGCATAGAGACATAAAAAGAACAGGTGGTCAGGAGTCAGTAATAATTATTACAATATTTAAATCACAGTAAGTTATGTATAAAGTATTTCCAAGCATCAGGAATATAGTTAGGAACAACGAGATAGAAATACGTAGAGCGCTTACGTCGGGGAACGGGTGAAGCCACCGGAAACAAGTGGCAGCCATGTTTGATGAGGTACAGAACGATTTCCGTTCCGTGTTAAGCAAGGGAGTTTTCGTAATATATGGTTTGATGTTAAATAAGGATATAACTCAGAAATGTTGTTATAAACACCTAGGGGATGAGACTAAAACTTTAACGTATCAAATAACGCTTTTCATTGTTAGTTGACGGCAATAGTGTTTTAAAAAAAATGATATTTTAATGGATGCAGCTTGCTGTCGTTGAATAAAATCTCATGCCGTAATTTTTTGACATTTAACAAATTTTTTGGAGCAAATTTTCAGAGAAATATAAGTCAGCGGTAATAGAGTAAATGAAAAAAAAAAAGAAACACAAAAATAAAAAATACAGTTGCACTCAATCCGCAATTTCGGTAAAAATTTTAGATATTCGTGGGTCATCACCATGAGAATGCTGAATCATCACACAGCTTATCACTCCAAATACATAGACGCCAAATATTTTATGAGAGTTTTAAATGAAAAAAAAAGTTCGAAGAAAAACGGAAAGCAAACAATGAGTTTACACAGCCAAGAGGTACCAATATTAAAATACTTTTACCAACTGCCCCTATCTTATATAATCAGAAGAAAACTACTACTTACCTGGTTTTTATTTAATAAAAATTAAAAGTCCTTAGCACTGGGCATGTTTCTAATCTGTTTGTTAGTCTTGACATTCAACAACACAGATCTGTAAGCCTTATTCGTGGGTACGCAAGGCAATTGTGGTAACTTGACCATAATAAAGGTATCTCCCAGCACATACACTAAATACTTAACACAATATAATTCTCACTCTCTCTCTCTCTCTCTATGTATATATAAGACCCAGAAGAATACCCCATGGGAGATGAATGGATGAAATTCGAAATCATGCAGGAGTGACACGAAGGAGACAGGCTCAAGACAGACAGCTGTGGAAGAAACTTGGGGAAGCCTTCATCCAGCAGTGGGTTGATAATGGTTGATGTTATACATTTATCAGTAAAAAGAAGTAAAAAAGCACACTCATGTAGTAATTAGACCACGTCAACACTGCACCTTGCTGCAGGAATCAGACGTAGTAGAAATAAACATAGAATTAACTAGAAGTAACCCACTTTCATGGTTCTAAACAAAAATGACATGGAATAAAACAACTCAGGAACCCCAAACCACTCTTCAGGGAAAGACATCTGGAGCCCCGAAGTTAAATCATTGCTTAGGTGTTACCGAAAAAACCCCAGAAGATCCCATGGGAGATGGGTGGATGAAATTCGAAAGCATGTCGGAGTAACATGGAGGAGATAGGTTCAAGACATACGATTGCGGAAGAAACTTGGGGAGACCTTCATCCAGTAGTGGATTGATAATGGTTGACAATGATGATAATGATATATATATTGATTATATACAGTATACATATATTGTAATGATAATAGTTGTCAATGATCATCATTGTCAACCATATATATATATATATATATAGCATAATCATTGTCAACTATATATATATATATATATGGTTGACAATGATGATATATATATAGCATTATCAATCCACTGCTGAATGAAGGTCTCCCCAAGTTTCTTCCACAATTGTCTGTCTTGAGCCTGTCTCCTCCATATTACTCCGGCATGCTTTCGAATTCCATCCACCCATCTCCCATGAGTCTTCTGTCCCTCGAAAACCAGTTCAAAATTTCAGTCGTCCATCGGTGGTCTGTTCTTCTGGCAACATGTCCAGCCCATTGCCATTTCAGTGATGTCACTCTATCTCTCTCTGTATATATATTCTTTGAGTTGTCTGCATTCTTTGCATGTCTTTTTTTGGTATCAAAAGAAAAATATTTCTATATATCCTGCTTTTCTTTTTTAGTTAAGGTCATACATACAGTATATATATATATATATATATATATATATATATATATATATATATATATATATATATCATCATCATCATCATTGTCAACCATTATCAATCCACTGCTGGACGAAGGTCTCCCCAAGTTTCCTCCACAACGGTCTGTCTTGTGCAGAGTCTCCTCCATGTCACTCCCGCATACTTTCGAATTTCATCCACCCATCTTCCATGTGGTCTTCTTCTGGGTCTTTTCCTGTCCCTTGGAATCCAATTTTTTATGAATGAAAATTTTTTTATTTATGTATCTACATTTTTGATTCGGTGAAAACATCAGCAGTTACAATGGCTCTGAAAACCTGCGGTATTGAAGATGCATACATTAATATTATTAATAACATCTATGAAAATGCAAGTGCAAAGATTAGGCTGTTTGAAAATACAACACACATAAAAATTGGAAAGGGAGTGAGACAAGGTGACACCATATCTCCGAAGCTCTTTAATGCCACATTGGAGGGTGTTTTTCAGTCACTGAGCTGGGAAAACAAGGGGATAAAGATTAATGGAGATTATCTAACCCACCTTCGTTTTGCTGATGACGTAGTCATTTTTGCAACTAGCCCATCAGAGCTGCAGAGTATGATCCAGGAACTTGCTGACAAGAGTAAAGAAGTGGGATTAAAAATGAACTTTCAGAAGACAAAAGTGATGTTCAATGCTTTTACAAGAAATGAAGATTTATCGATTGATGGAGAAAAGCTGGAGATAACAGATACGTACGTTTATCTTGGACAGCAGATATGAAGTGAGGGTCACATTGATGAAGAAATTAATCGGCGTACAAAACTTGCCTGGAGAGCTTTTGGAAGAAACAGCATAATTTTCAAGAGCAATATGCCATTATGTCTTAAAAGAAAAGTGTTTGATCAATGCATCCTTCCAGTGCTTACGTATGGTGCAGAGACGTGGACCTTAACTAAAAGAGACATACAAAGGCTGCAGACAACTCAAAGAAGCATGGAGAGGTGCATACTTGGTGTAACCAGGAGAGATAAGAAGAGGAACTCGTGGATCCGAAAAATTACAAGAGTGGAAGACATCACGATCAGAGTTAAATCCCTGAAATGGCAATGGGCTGGACATACTGCCAGAAGGACAGATCATCGATGGACAGCCGAAATTTTAGATTGGATTCCAAGGGACAGGAAAAGACCCAGAAGAAGACCACATGGGAGATGGGTGGATGAAATTCGAAAGTATGCAGGGGTGACATGGAGGAGACTGGCACAAGACAGACCGTTGTGGAGGAAACTTGGGGAGACCTTCGTCCAGCAGTGGATTGATAATGGTTGACAATGATGATGATGATATGTTTATTTGCTATGTTTTATTTAACTATCTTCCAAGGCTTATCCTTAAGAAAAATAATTGAAAATAATTATTCTTAAGTGCAGTTTAAATAAACTTGGTGACCTAATATATGCTGTAGTCATATATATATATATATGTATATATCACTTCTGTAACTACCCTGTGACTTAGGTATAGACAGACATTGGGGCAATATGATGCTCCAAATGGTATTTACAGTTAGCAACACCAGTACCGAGTAGCTAAAAATAGTTTTATGTACTTTTTCAACCTAAAAAGACATAATTTTTGGTATAAAAACAAAATCTTTCTACACATCCTGCTTTTAATATCTGGGCAGGTAAATTTTCTCTGGGCATGTATTATTTTAGATATTATTCAAGCTCTGGGCTGAGTGACCAAAAAATTCAGATTATGGACTTTAATTTTTTTATGGGACAAATAATTGTATTTTTTTTTTGTTTCAGTATTAAGTATTTAATATTTTTTATTTGCACTTTCATATTTTACTTTTTTTTTTAAGAAGCCTAGTTTTTTGTTGTCCGAAAGCTGAAATTTTGTAGTTTTCACCTGATATTTGGACACATTTTGGCAATTGTTAAGATGTACTGCACATAGTTTTTTTTTTGTTTCAATTTTAAGGGCACAACCTCTTATTAATATGAAGTGAGAAATTAACAACTACTGATTTGCATTCATGATGTGCAAAAAGTTTGGCGAGCAAATGTTTATGTTTTGTGTTGTTATTTTGTGGGTTCCTTCAGCAGTCTTGCTGGAAATACAAGTGCGTCTGATTTGTATTTTAGAGAAATACAGGCACAACTTGTACAGGCACAACTTGTTCAATTCAAAGAAAGATTGATTTACGTGAGTGATATTTGTTCAATACTAACCTCTCATATATATGGTTGATGCAAAAGGAATAACTGGCAATTTATACATGGACATACTGACTGTACATTCATCATGAATCAGAGGTCACATTCTTCAAAAAAAAAAAAAAAAAAAACCATTACCTATCACGCAAAAATCAAATGCAAGTAGTTATTACAAAATGTTGCTAGTCCCTTTCTTTTGTATTATTCCATAATTTTTTTTCAATTGTCATTTCATAACCGTTTGTGTCAGTTTTCATAAATATTTTATGTTGTTTGCATTTTTGAGGTACCATTGTACTCCCTGTTTCCTATTTTCAGTTTTAAATCAATATTGCCTGTATTTTTGCTACCCAAAAACCACACACATTGACTAACACATTCACAAATAAAGAGTATTCTGTCAAGAAATTTTCAAGCTCCCCACTCTCACTTTGTTGAAGTAATACTACAGATTAATCAGTAATCAGAGACAAATGCCTAGAACACAAGCTGGGTGACCCTGTGCTTTCAGATAAAATACTAGATTGTTTCCTGACAGGTGTCAGCAAGCAATAAATTTATATTACCAATCACAATTATTACTTCTGCAATTTAAGTAACCATAAATTGATTGCTTTACCAGTATTTGCTATCTAATGGGCATTAGCCATGGGTACATGATCTTTATCACATAAAAAGAAATTGCTGCTTCCTAAGATTTTGAAATATTTGTTGTCTTGTCAGACAAGTTGCATGTACACTGTACAGATTCTAGAATATATATGCAAATGCCATTTGCAAGACATCCTCAGTATATTGAAAAAAACAAAACATTTACATAGGTAGAAATTGTACCCAAAAAGCCTCAAAGTTGGTAACCCACAGTTAACCTCAGCTTCCCAGAGTAAACATCATTCAGTTTTCACATTGAGTACGACTGTTTACAAAATATAAGAAATAAAAAGTCTTAAGATAACACAGATATTGAAATGGCTTATCTGCTGGTTTAATCACCAGCTACACGGATTAGATGTTTTATTTTTTGTGTTTGATTAACTGAGCATTTACAGCTCAACCTTATTTTAAAATGCTTACTTGTGAAATGTAGTTCCACAATCCTTGTTCCTTTTATTCTTACAATCAAAAGCTGCGCAGTACTATGGCATTTTAAATATCAACAATGTGCTGATAATTGTGATTAAGCACGAAACTGTAGCACTAAATTTGTAATGAAGCATAACACGATCGCCGAACAGCTGAAAGAACCGAGGTGACTCCTTGACACACGCAGAATTTGTACCTCATCAAAGATGGCGGGCTCTCCCCGCGTTGGCTTCAGCTGCCTCGGCAGAGAACCAATCGCAGAAGCACTCTATGTATTTCTATCTCGTTGGTTAGGAATATCATCGTTGCAGCAACTTCTCCGGTGAGCCAGAATCAGAAGAGCTTCAGTAAATAATAAAACATTCTTATTCTTAGGTATAGTCAGAATAGTAACATCAGACCATATTGTATTTATTATGCATTTATATGAACATATGGCGCCACAATACAACTTTCAATTTATGGTAAGTGCAAAATGTTTATATTTTTTTACTACTTGCAATGTACGTATCTCACGACGACAGAAGTGTTGGTTACCATGGTTTACACCCGAGCCCTTCATATAGTAATAAACCGCGCACTGGTAGTGGCTGCCACAGAGCCACCGTGGTCCCAACATGAGAGTCGTCAGATCACGTGACATTAGGCAGCAGTGGTTGCGTACTATCCAGTTTCAATACTTTCTTATGACCGGACAGGCTACTTTTAAATATCCCCGTTTAGTACATCATGTACGTACCAAGAGCGTTTTTTTATGAATAATGAACCTAAGGATATTTTCATTAAGAAATAGTCATTTATAGAAATTTAATTGCAACCATCGCGAAGTTACAAGATTAATCGTTAGGACAAAGGAGGTCATTTGTTTAGTGTATTCTTGTATGAACCGGCTATGTTTGTACTTTATGTAAAGTGGTGTTCTTATTAATAATTTATGTTGCAGAGCTACAGTATGTAATAATGTGAAAAATCCAGAAGTATACTGTTAAATATTGCGTAAAATGTATAGAAATGCCGTTTGCCGTACTCAGAGTAACTTTACTTTTGTAAAATTTGTACCTATATGTATAGGTAGACTTTATTACAGGCCATGATTATAGAATATTGCGATGAATATTTGTGAAAAATTTACAACACGTAGATTCATTTCTTAACGCGAATGACTATATTATTACTTTAATAGGCGCACGTTTTCTAGATTGGGAATTAAATCATGGGCGGCGAAACCTAATATTTTCATAGAGGGTCCAACTTCGCCGAGAGCGAAAACAATTTACAAAAAGTAAGGGGAGGAAGAGAGAGAGAGAGAGAAATAAAACAACGTCGGTAGATGAGTATATACTCGTACACATCATCATCATAATCAACCATTTTCAATCCACTGCTGGATGAAAGTCTCCCCAAGTACCTTCCACAACTTTCTGTCTTGAACCTGTCTCTTCCAAGTCACTCCAGCAGTCTTTCGGATTTCATCCACATATGGTGCAAAGACATTAATGCCTCTGCTCCATTTTTCGCGTTGTATTGCTCTGGGTCTTTTCCTGCCCCTTGATATTATATCTAATATTACAGTCGCTCAAACACGGCCAGTTTTCGTAGCAATATGACAGGCCGAAAACGCACGCACATTCGTCCAGAATTGTTTATCTCCTATGTGTCAAAACACCAAGAAAGATTTGTTCTCTGTGCACAACAAGTAGTATACTGCTTAATTTTAATTCGAGTTCTTGTGTTCAGTTAGTTATTTCTCAGATGTAAATACTTAATGGGTTTTCTGATCTCGAGTAAGACACATTCGGACTCTGGGGGAAAAAAGAAAGAACTCACACAGAGAAGGAGAGAGACCCCTTCTCCGCTCTGATTATTGTTTTAAAGATATTTAAATAATTCTTTAACGTTCTTTTTAAGGAGAAAAACAGAGCATTGAATTAACTTTTCAGTATTATTTGTACGAAATCAATTTTCAAAAATGTACATAAAGAGTTTTTCAAAAAAAACTGCAAAGCGTGGTTGAGGGTATCCAGAAAATCGCTACAAAAAAAACTGTAAATTATATGTGAACCACGTATTTTTAAGATGTCTCCTGGGTGGTCCCCCTCAATGAGGGGGACCATAAAATTCCAGAGGGAGTCCGGACCCCCGCGTCCCCTACCTTCCGCCACCCATGAATTGAACCTCAATATTGATTATTTCCGCCCGTATATGATAATCATTACTACAAATATGGAAAACTCAGGTGGAACGGTGGCTTATACTGTACTAACCGTAATAAATATTTACTGCAGATTAGAATCAAGTTATTATCATAGAGGCATAGATTCTGCTTAATAATTTAATTCGTTTCTCACGTGGTTATAAGTTGTAGAATTTTCTTTTAACATTTTTGACTAAGGTCACGCGACATTTCCCTTTCCGATGTTGGAGCCATAAATTGGGACGTCATTCGCACTCTACCTGTATGTAATGTCTATGATTGGAATAGAAAACAACACCGAAAATCAATGGAGTAAAGCAATTTCCAAAGGAAAATGCTGTTTTTATAAATTTTGTTATTTTGCGTTGAAGCTTTGATGATACTTCAGTGAAACCTCTCAGTCAGTTTGGTTGCTTTCATTTGAAACGCATCCGTATTATCCTAAACACGAAACACACCTTTCGCGGATTCTCTTCGATTTTGGAAGTAGTGTCATATTTTCCATTTCGTCAGTTTTCTTCGCGTTAGTGCTCTGTTGCTAATGCCTACTGAAAACCATGGGTGTGTTTGAATTATAGTTGCGAATAGCGTAATGTTCGTTTTATCATTAGAATACTTTCAAAGATCGATTCCCGCGAGAGCAAAACGCGTTGAAATGCGATAATAACGCACATAAGGAGTTTTCATGAAGTGTAATGAAACTTCACTCGCTTTCGATATTATATGAAAAGTACGTTTGAATCGAAAAATGGTGTTATTTAAACAACCTAAAGCTGTGTAAAATTGATTTCTTCTGTCTGGAATCTTAATGAAACCCCTTAATAGAGAAGAGTTACCGGCTCGATAGTTTCTGTATATATCACATTATTGGCGTTGCTATATTAATGGGAGTTGTTGAAGTAGCGTAAAATGCACTTCAGACATCCTCATGATGCTAGAAATTACCCATGTTTGTCATCAACAAATACAGAAATAGAGGCTACCATTTTCCACTCAAAAGAAATGATTTGAATTTTTCTTAGGAAAAGCTTAAATTTCGTTTTAAAAAGACGACACTGTGATGTCTAAATCTTCATAGAGTTAAGGCAGTCATCAAAATCAATGTTTGAATTTTAAAACTAAAGTAAAATCTCACGCTCTGACTGAGAAATGATTTTCTTGTGCTTTAAATTTTGAAATATAATTTTCATGTTAGGGGAAACATATAGTGGTACAACAAAGCGCAGTTAAATAGACAAAGTCTGCTTTTATTCATACATCCAAGGGGGAAAACGTTCACCCATAACGGTCACCTGTAACATATAACTGTCGGTTAATTGTAAAACAAAGCTTTTTTTCTTTTTGTTGTTGAATCTATGTAAAACCACCGCTGGCTGTGTCTTACGGAGACAACAGATCGTAAATATTGGAAACAGTTTTGTTCAGTTCCAAAAGCAGCACAAGTAATTCAGAAAGCATATAAAGCAATTCATTTTCAGATTTTTAGACATACTTTCATTGAGCGAAGTGAGGCTGAAGGCCGAAGACAATTAGTTGTTCGGGCATAGTTGCGAGATGACACATCCGTTCACATTGATTTTTTGCATGCGATTGGACGTCGTCCATGGTCAGGTTTTGACACCTTCCGATTCCCGAAATCCCATGTCATCGAGGAATAATCGTCCAAACACTTGCATTTTTGGGGGGTTTTCCGAGTTTTGAGAAAAGTACGAAATATAAAGAATTATAAGTCCGATCATTCTACTTTACATTGTCTACAAGCACATATTCTCTGGAAGCGATTTTTTCGCGAAAATCTTTCGCTTTCTTAAACTCCATAATAAGTATGGAAGAGGATTTATCAGCAACACTGAACTGAGCATATGCTACGGAAAACGACGACAGACTTCCCGGCTCACCAGTATCACAGAAGGTTTGAAAACGGCTGGGCTGGGATACCCAATGGTTCATTTGCCATCTGCTGACACCCTGAGAGTACAAATGGAGAAAATACAGCACAGATTTATACACAGAAGTAAGTTTCTCCCATCCCATTTCTCCAGTGCCATTTAAGACAACTTAAAAGCTTTTCACACATCTGGAGAACAAAGTGCCGCCGACCAGAACAATAAAAAAGATCGTCTGCGAGCGGGTGGCTTGGTTTATAAATGCTATAGTAAAGCCTGCCCTGAAGCATGAGAGGAGGATGGAAGTTAGAGAGAGGGGGAACCACATTCCCATTGAAAAACTAAGGGAGCTGACCCACTCCAATTGTTTTGTAGGAGGGGAGGATGTCGTAAATCTTCTATTTTTCCCAACAGCTGAAATTATTTAATTTTATCCTGCTGCTGTAAGTTGTGATATTTTCAAACAAGAAAGGCACCGTACAGCGATTGCTTTGCTCATAAAAAAAAACTTGCTCGGCCCGTGTCTGTTAAGGCCCGGTCGGTTTTTTCAACTTAGAAATGAGCAAAGGCCCGACCCGGCCCGTGCAGACCTCTAGTCACTGTAGTGCTTTTGGAACTACTGCGTGACGATCTGAGCACGGTGACATGGCGCATTTACCAGTTAGAGGTGGCCCTCTTCATCAGGAAACACCATGCACGGTTGTGTGTCTGGTTCACAGTGATGTTAAGATACGTACCTCGTGGCATCTAGGAGCTGAATGCCCACCATGAAAACATGCACCTGACCACTGAACCGCCTGCACCAGCTTGTGCAGTTTACGCCAGGCAGCTTGAATCCATTGAATCATACTATTAACGTCAGGCTGTCGGCCTGTATTAACTGAAATGTGATACATCGGACCAGATGGTCTTCTTCCTGTCCTCAAGAATCCAGTTTTGGTGCTCCGTGCCCACTGATGGAGTTCTAAATAAAAAAAAGTGCCTTAGCGGTGGACGGACTAGAAAAAAAATACCCTCAAAATTTGTTTCGTCGTTTTGAATATTCATTATAATTTAATTTTCATTGCTAATTACCAATATCAATTTACATTAAAACTGCTTAAAACTGTGTAACCTGAGCAATTTTAAATAACAGGAAGAATGTAACGTGAGAGACATATGTTAAGATTATAAAATTTTGGTTCAAATACGGCTCTGTGGAGTCCTATACGATTTTAAATATGCATTGGGAATATTTGTGAACTAACAGAGTAGCTTCAATTCAATAAGACTAATGCGCCGTTTCCACTAAGATTATGTGGTACATGTGAAAGATTTTTGTATTGCCTGTAAGGGATCAGAGAGTGAGCTCAGGGGATTTCATTGGAGACGATACCAGTGGTAAGTTGTTTAATACAAATGTCCATCACTACCGTTTTCTCTTTGACCACTGCAGTCTGAACCGTACGGAGTAACCATCTCCTGCAAATTTATTTCGACTGGCTAAACAAAGGAGTTCACATTCTCTTTGTTATACAATCTTATGATTTGCGAGACACCCTATTGCGTAATCCAACTGTGTAGATCAATCTACACAGTACTGTTTGTTTGTTTCTATGTTTAACAGCTACCATGGGCAACTTGTATGGCTATAAACAGTCGGCGGTCTCTAATTTCGGGTAACTTGTTCCAGGGAAGAGACACATTCAGCACCTTTGTGGCCATGCACACCACCCATGACACAGCCGGGGTTGAGACTCAGTCTCAGCTCGGAAGAATGGTCAGAAGCCTGCGCCTCAGACCACTCTACCATTGGGTGACCATTTTTATAGTATGAGCATTCGGTTATGATAAGAGTATGTTTGCATACTGAAGACAGTTGCCCCTATTTTTGCATATATGATATTTTAAAAAAGTTCCTTTGTCCCCATTCTATTAGCATGTAACCACGAAAAGTGGCTTATAGCAGCGCTAAGCCTAGAAAAGTAGTGCCTTAGCGCCGCTAAGGCGCCTTAAGCCTCTTCTGCATCACCGCTGCAGATGAATTTGTAGCAGAGACAAGTGGTACATGAAGTTGACGCGTGCTGTTATCGCCCATTCATGCCAATGTGTAATGGGATGACTCTGTATAATGAAATTCTCAACTCGATACTGCTGTTGTACTGCACGGTTACTTGACGCAATGGAGCTTGTCTGTTACCTCGTACAATCCTCTCAAGCCGCCGTTGGCCACGAACAACCTGTGGGTGGAAACCACAGGTTGAAGACCACTGACTGCTCCTTTTGTTTTTTGTGCACCCCTCATTGTACACTTTGCCGTTTCTGAGCTGCTTGCACGTGTCCGATTGGCGCCCATCAACACATATCTTCCATAGGAGCTTAAATCACGATTATTTCCCGCATTGCTGCCATCTACATTTCGCACACGTATGAGTCATTAGCTTTGTGCTGTTTATAAAGCCATTTAAACGTCATATTTGCGTGCGTGAGTGTGGATGGGGCGTGTCTGATTGCTTTGGGCGTTCCTAATAATTTGACATCTCAGTCTACATTCGGATGTAAATTTAGCGTATAGATGCGTAGTATGCACACATTTAGACGAACTGTACATACGTGTGTATGTCCTCGCCGATTGCATAAACACGTGCATAAACGTGTGTATGTCCTCGCCGATTGCATAAACGCGTGCATAAACGTGTGTATGTCCTCGCCGATTGCATAAACGTGTGTACGTCTATATGTCCTCGCCGCGTGTATAAACACTCATACAAATTAAACAAGTGAAACACGGTTGAGTTGTCTCAGTTATATAAATCGTTTGTTGCTTAATTGAAAAGGAAAACATTACTCAGAAATGGCAAAACATTTGCTAATGCTGATTTTAGTTCCGGAGAGTACCACAGACTGTAAATAGATATTATACAGAATGAAGATACTAAATGTTGATAAGGATATGTAATTTTGTTCTCTTGTGGGAAGATGGCAACTGATAACTATCAACTTCATAAGTGCCTTGTAGTGGCACTGCCAGAATTCACTTCTTTGAAAGATTAAAGCGCAGGTCGTACCTTCGGTAATAATTATGTTTTCTATATTAGAGGAAAGTTTCTTCATGGTAGAACAAGCAAAGAATACCGTGCTGATTCTTCTGGCAGTGAATGAAATAGAAGAAACAAACTGACAAAAAAAATCTCGTATTCGATTGCTGCTTAGCACTTAGTGTGTGGTTCATAGTCAGAAACTAGAAAATGGTAATTTAATTTGGACTTCTTATGGCTTCAGCTTGGAAGGATTGCAAAAATTGGAGGACTAGAAACAAGTTATTTGATTCGTAATATCAAATGGCTTGTTTCTAGTCCTCCGCACTCCAGTTGCATATAGGCTTTTGCACACTGCAGCCTAATATTTCTGTGCCTTGCAGTCAACATGGGAACATGATGTGGACGTTCCCTACCATTGCCTATTTATTTTATGGCACGTCTTTGTGCATAAGCTTGTGGACGTGCCCTCATTAAATCCGACATCTGCTCCACGTTAGCCTTGCGATTTAATTTAACGGTGAGGGACGACTAGTCTGCGCTCACCTCAAGAGTCAAATGCACGGTTACGGCCACATTTCTCCAGTTTGTCGGAAGTTTTGCCGTATTTTACATAACCTTGGTGTACAGGCGTGAGCTGGTGTACGTGGAAATCCCAAGAGTTCAGCAGATGCAGTGATTGAAGAACCGTCATCCCTCGCAGCTACTATCTCTGGCCATGGTCAGACTCGCGTCGCTGCTTTCACCCATGATTACTTTTCCATGATTGGTTTCCAATTCGTAGAGGCTTGCTCTTTATTATCGGCATCCTTCGAGACTGGACGCGATTCTGCTTTGTATTTTGTTATCGAAGTGTTTGATCTATTCAGTGTATTTAACCAAGGCCGTCTAGAAAGCACATGGCTATGACATTACAGAGTCAAGTTCCCTCCGTTTTTGACGTCACTCATATTACACGGATTGACACGTCGGTGTCATATTTGATGTCATACACGACAGCGTTGATAACCAATAAGAAGCTTTTGTTTCCGCGTAATGACATTAAAATAAAGAACTCGTCCGTATAATGCCATGTCCTTGTGTTTTCTAGACGGTCTCAATTTGTCTAGCGTTCATTAACGTGCGATTAAGGAACACAATAATTTGTTTCACTAAAAGTTAAAATATACAGATTGCATCTTAAAATTTAGACTCCGAGATTTATAGTTCTGCTGGTTTCAAGCAGGAAGAAAAAGTGAGAAAGAGGTGTTCTAATCTTTTAAATCACAAATTTGGAATTGCTAGTCAAATGTCGCTCGACGAAGGACAATGTTCGATTCCTTCTGCAATAAAGAAGGATAAAATTTTCCCGGGTAAAAAATGTTTGCTGTTGAACTGGACAGACAGTACATAAAAATGCACAGGCAGTTCTGATTAGCGCTGGTGTTTCACCACTAGCAAATTCACACTACTGACTTTTTGATGCTTTCTGCCAAGACAGAGCTCACCACACTAATACGCATATTCAGGAATTTTTGTGTTATTTCTTCCAGGCATACCTTTTAAGCCGAGTGCCGTTCCGGGACTCTCACGCGTTTTTATACTAGGTAATTTCTTTCGGAATGTGACATCGTTTTTCCTCTTCGCCAGGGCGCCCTGTGATAATGAATGACTCTCTAGATTAGTAAGAATGCTAGATAGCTTTAGTGAAGAAAAAATGCCTTTTAATTTCATTTTCTTCCTTTTTTTTGTACTAAGTTCCTAGGGATAGTAGACCTGTACATTGCAATAACAAAAATAGCACCACTGCAGCAGAAAAAAAAGTTTAAAATGTGTCGTGTCAAGCTCTGAAACATAAAACTCCCATGTGGAAAGAATCCACTCAATTAAGGGATAACGAGAGAAACTGTTATCTCATGCAGTCAGTCCAGGCGATAATGACTCAAAAATCACGTAATTCGGAAGAAAAATGAATACGAATTCCAGGTGATTATATTTTGAAACAAAATTTTACTTCTCTCGAATATAGAAAAAATAATCGTCTTGATTATGTTATGTTTTGTACAGATCTTGAAAACATTATTAATCCGAGACTGTACGATCAGTTATTACACGGTATAATAGCACATATCTTGAGAATAGTAATGAACAAAACATTAGAGATACCTACCTATAGCATCTTGGTCCTCCTCTAGCGCGAATAACAGGCTGTAGACGCCCAGGCATCGATTCCACTAGCTGCCTGAGGGTTTCCAGAGGTAATGGCAGCGTTGCAGAATTGTTCAGAACTCCACCCGAGACGTCGGTCCAGGATCCATAGGTCTGATGTTGCACTCCATGCTATGCCAAAGAGCTTCCGCAGAGTTTTAATCCGTGGACCTTTGGGGGGAGGGGGGACTGGATGGTTCCAAACTAAGATATGTGTTCCTCGAGCCATGGCTGGATGGTTGCCAGAGATGGAAACGGGTCACGGGTCAACAGGTCTACTATTTCTTGCTGGTCCAACGGGTCGGGTCAAGGTGTTCCTGACCCGGTTTTATTCCCGTTTTATTTTTGAAAAGAGAAAAATATATTCCAAAGAAAAATGCGCGTTATGGAATTCTATAGTCGATACTGGTGCCCACTGGGTGAATAATGATTTGCCATGCAAAAACATTGTTGTCTCTTTCTTAAAGCAACGAAGATTTCTACCGATCGATGTCAGACACACCGACACCATATCGTAAAAAGATACTTCCTTTGCGTTCTTTTACAGTGCGATTGTCCAGGGTCAGGTACAGGCAAACGCCATTCGCCTGTTTCTCAGCTGATTCACTCTCTCCGTGCAAAGTTCACTGTATGACTACGGGTTACTTTTCACATCGCATCCTTTACACTGAGCATTCAGAGGTTTTCGATTGATGTGCTAACATCCCGTTCCCATGACATGTCATGTGGAAATTAACTCCTTATTTGTTAATATGGATGGATGTAATATTAAGGAGGTTGAGAAAGGCGTCGAGGCACACAAATACGTGCTTCTCGAAAACCACAAGCGGAAGAGTGAATGCTGCAAATTGTTTCGTCTCATTAAAGAACCGGTGAATAATTCTGCGTTGTTTGATCTTGCTTGTTGTTCAAAATGTGCAAAGTGTATAATTACGAAGAAAGATGCCGACGGTGTAATAAAAGATCATGGAACCAAAACTCTAACGGACCATATGAAACTCACCTCATCAACGCGTGGAAAGACTGAAGAATCTAAATGCATTTGTGTAATCGTAAATAATGATTCCCATTTGTAACATACTCCATGGTCACGGTCATAGTCAGCCATTACTTCTGGATTACCCAAAATAGTGGCACTAAAATGGCACTAAAATTTAGCAAGTAACCAAATTTTATTTTTAAAAAGGATTTCAGTTATTAAATATCAAGCAGTTATTGGCATGAATATATATATTACGTTTATCATCATCATCATCATCATCAACCATTATCAATCCACTGCTGGACGAAGGTCTCCCCAAGTGTCCTCCATAACGGTCTGTCTTGTGCCAGTCTCCTCCATGTCACTCCCGCATACTTTCGAATTTCATCCACCCATCTTCCATGTGGTTTTCTTCAGGGTCTTTTCCTATCCCTTGAAATCCAATCTAAAATTTCGGCTGTCCATCGATGGTCTGTCCTTCTGGCAGTACGTCCAGCCCATTGCCATTTCAGGGATTTAACTCTGATCATGATGTCTTCCACTCTTGTCATTTTTCGGATCCACGTGTTCCTCTTCTTATCTCTCCTGGTTACACCAAACATGCACCTCTCCATGCTTTTTTGAGTTGTCTGCAGCCTTTGTATGTCTCTTTTAGCTAAGGTCCACGTCTCTGCACCATACGTAAGCACTGGAAGGATGCATTGATCAAACACTTTTCTTTTAAGACATAATGGCATATTGCTCTTGAAAATTATGCTGTTTCTTCCAAAAGCTCTCCAGGCAAGTTTTGTACGCCGATTAATTTCTTCATCAATGTGACCCTCACTTGATATCTGCTGTCCAAGATAAACGTACGTGTGTGTTATCTCCAGCTTTTCTCCATCAATCGATAAATCTTCATTTCTTGTAAAAGCATTGTACATCACTTTTGTCTTCTGAAAGTTCATTTTTAATCCCACTTCTTTACTCTTGTCAGCAAGTTCCTGGATCATACTCTGTAGCTCTGATGGGGTAGTTGCACAAATGACTATGTCATCAGCAAAACGAAGGTGGGTTAGATAATCTCCATTAATCTTTATCCCTTTGTTTTCCCAGTTCAGTGATTGAAAGACATTTTCCAATGTGGCATTAAAGAGCTTCGGAGATATGGTGTCACCTTGTCTCACTCCTTTTCCAATTTTTATGTGTGTTGTATTTTCAAACAGCCGAATCTTTGCACTTGCATTTTCATAGATGTTATTAATAATATTAATGTATGCATCTTCAATACCGCAGGTTTTCAGAGCCATTGCAACTGCTGATGGTTTCACCGAATCAAAGGCTTTTTCATAATCGATAAAAGCCATGCACAATGGAAGTTCATATTCCCTCGCTCTTTCAATTAGTTCTCTCAGTACGTGGATATGATCTATTGTGCTGTAGCCACTCCTGAATCCAGCTTGTTCTCTCGGTTGAGCCATGTCCAGTGTCACCTTCAAGCGGTGTGAAAGAACTTTAGTGAAGATTTTATAAACCACTGATAGGAGGCTGATAGGTCTGTAGTTCCTGAGATCCTCAATGTCACCTTTTTTATGTAGCAAGATCATTGTAGCGTTGTTCCAATCCTCAGGAATTTTTCCTTCATTAAGGCATCGAGTGAAAATTTGGGCGAGTACTGTTTCGATTTCTCCACTTGCTTCTTGTATGATGTCTACAGAAAATCCATCTTCTCCTGGAGCTTTTCCCCGCTTCATGTTCTTGATTGCATGTGCAACTTCTGCTGGGAGGACTGGAAGAACTCTGGTACTGGTACCTTTCATGATGTCTGGAGTACATGTATCATCCCTTTCATATAATTTGGAGTAGAAATCTTTCACTCTTGTCAAAATTTCGCTTCTATTTCTTGTTACAGAACCATCTTCTTTTCTCAGTGCCATAATCTGTTTTCTTCCCTTACTGAGATGTCCCTTTGCTATCTTTAGGCTTTGGTTGTTTTCAATTGCTTTCCTCACTAGTTCACAGTTGAATTTTCTTACGTCTTCAGTGATACTTTTTCTTACTGTCTTGCATAGCTCTATATATTCCACTTTGGAAGTCACATCTTCTTTAGTTGTCCTCATCACTCTTCTTTTTTGCATCAACATTTTGGTTTTTCCTGATAATTTGTTCACATGCAATTTGTTCTTAGACCCAGCTAATTTTGTTGCTGTTTCCATAAGAGCTTTGGTTACTTTTCTGTTAACTTCAGAAATATCCACTTCTTCCGATGTTAGGCCTTCTAAAGCAGAGAACCTGTTCTTCAGTTCCAATTTGAAGGTATTATGGTGTTTTTTAAGGTTGGTTATGTCAATACATTTTGTTTGTCTTATGAGCTTGCTACGTTCGAGTTTAGTGTTGAGGTGCATCTTACATCTCACCAATCTATGGTCACTGCCTGTGTTGAACTTGTTTAGCACACTGCAGTCTTCTATGACTGCA
Organism: Macrothele yani; assembly: GCA_039090855.1. NCBI lineage: Eukaryota > Metazoa > Arthropoda > Arachnida > Araneae > Macrothelidae > Macrothele > Macrothele yani. Next base: position 23,612,232 of record CM077006.1, on the reverse strand, counting down.
GTGTGTATATGTATACATATATACACTGGCGGAAAGTGAAAAAAGAACACCAAGAAGGAATTGGTGGACGATCATGAAATTTACATATATTAATGGGGTCGAGTTTACGTAGGTGTGATGTTAATTTCGGGACTAACCGGTGAACGCTTACGCCACCGCACGGCATAATATGCAAACCATCTTCGGTGGTATTTAAGGAGTACGGCAAAGTGAATGTAATCAGTCTTCGGCGTACGGACACGTGCGAAGACCCTGAAGAAGCTGCAATGCCTGGACATGGAAGACGTGTACGATTTCAGCAGTTACCGGACTTTGAGCGAGGTCGTCTAGTCGGACTCCGCGAGGCTGGGTGGTCGTATCGTCGTATTGCAGAGCGAATTGGACGGGAAGTAATGCTGGTGGTACGATGGTGGCGTAGATGGTCCGAGGAACATTCCCACACGAGAAGACGTTAAACCGGGAGTCACAGACAGACTGATGAGCAGACCGATCGACGCATAAGAAGAGCGGCGTTGTCAAGCAGAACATCCACTGCGACGCAAATCCGAGCTGCCGTTGCACCTGAGGTGACTGTACGAACAATCCGCAGCCGTCTACTGGATGCAGGACTACGTGCACGTGTGCCTCTGGCATGTGTACCTCTGACTCCAGCCCACCGTCAGGAACGGCTGCCGTGGTGTGGCCAACGTCTGCACTGGAAAACGCAATGGCGATCTGTCGTGTTCAGCGTCGAAAGCAGATTCTGCTTGGGAGCCTCCGATGGCCGTATGCTTGTTCGCAGACGCACAGGGGAGCGTCTCCACCCTTCTTGCATCCGCCAGCGACACACAGGGCCTACACATCGTCTCTTGGTGTGGGGAGCGATCATCTATCACTCCCGTACACAACTAGTGTTTGTATCGGGTACGTTAAACAGCACCTCCTACATCAACAACATCATTCAGCCCGTTGTTGTGCCATTTGTAAGGTCGGTCCATCGTGGTGTTTTCAAGCAAGATAATCCACGCCCACACACGGCATGTGCAACGCCACATGCATTTCAGGGTGTGAGGCAAATTCCATGGCCTGCACGTTCACCGGATTTTCTATCCGTTGAACACGTGTGGGATTTTATGTGACAACGACTTATCTGGTTTCCACGGCCAGCCACGACCATCCCCGATTTACGCGTCCAGGTTGAGGATGCTTGGAACTCAATACCCTAAACTTACATCCAACATCTGTACGACAGACTCCATGCCAGAATTGCACAGTGTGATGCAGTTCATGGCGGTTCAACCTCGTACTAACCATGTTACACGGAAATGTTATTTTTCAGTTTACCAGCAAATACAGCTGTATTTTGCTATAATGTTTTGATCACGTTATCCTCTGTATTCCGTTATTTTGCTGTGTAACTTTCGTTGGTATTAGACGTCTCCTTCTTGGTGTTCTTTTTTCACTTTCCGCCAGTGTATATACACTGAAGAGCAATTGAATTAGAGACAGCTGGCGTTATGCAAATTGGAGCTGTGGGCGGCCCTGTAAACGAAAACGGCATGACGTATGCAGCGATCCGGCAATATAAGGAATGATGCGACGGGAATCAGTAAGAGTCGTTCGCAGTATGGGTAAGACGAAGGATCTAAGCACATTTGATCGTGGGAAAATTGTCGGGGCCCGACGAATGGGTCACTTCATCTCGGAAATCGTGCAGGCACTGGGAGTTTCACGAGCCACTGTGTCACGGGTGCACCGTGAGTACATCGAATCCGGTAAAACCATCCCTGCAAGAGCCAACTGCCCTGGACAAAGCGTGTGGATGAGCGGGGTCATCGTCAGCTAGCCAGCATTGTAACAGCGGATAGACGGGCCACAGTGCAAGAAATCACTCGGAAATTTAACGCTGGTGCACAAAAACGTGTAAGCAGCCACACCATTAAGAACCATCTCCTCGCAGTGGGGTACAGAATCCATCGTCCCACGAGGGTACCGCTGCTAACCGCACATCACAGAAGTGAATCCGTTTTTCACGTATTTTTTAGGCATAAAATGCTTGACGAGTTCATATAAGAACGTCTGCGATATTTTATAATAACTACAGTCCACAACAAGAATTTAGATGATACTAGCGGAAGTATCTGGCGTTGCCCGGTATAGATACAAAGCTTGTTGTCAAAAAACAATGTAAATTGCACTATGAAAAAAATCCTACCATGATGAACAACGCTCAGCTTTTATTAGATATCGTTTGCATTTTTGCCCCTTTTTCTCTGTGGGCATTGGTCTTTTTCATTGTCTCCCAAAAATGTTATTGTAATGTAGGATTTTCTAAATAGAGAGAAGGAAAATATGCCTAATTTTGTAATATTATTTATTACTTTTAAACCTTTTTTTACACTTTACAGCCTGTAATTTTTTGTTGTTCTTGAAATCTGTGGAACGTTGAACATAGAATTGTTCGTGGGAACAGCATGGACACTGCAAGCACTTGTCTCACTAAGCCACTGTGCTTCATTGATGGTGATGCAGAATGCCTGACTGGCAGAGTGGCTTGTTCATTATAAAACTTGTGTATAAACGACATTTTTGCTTTTTACAACTGGGCATAGATAAACAATTGATTTGGAGAACCTACTCTTGAGCTCGTACGTATAACTGCCCGTGGGGAAAACACGGTGCCTTCAAGTTAATACCAGCGCACTTGATTGACTCGCCCTGTGCCTTGTTGATGGTGATACCAAATGCCAGCCTTACTGGGAACTGTAATCTCTTAAAAGTGAAGGGCATGTCTGTTGGAATTAGCGGAATGCGGGGAATGCATAAATCATTGCCCTTTCCCTTCCCATTCAATACTGTCGCTTGTATAACGTTGGACAACGTTGTTTTGACTCCAAGTCTTGCACCATTACATAACCTAGGTCGGTCGAGATTCCGAAGCAACATGATGGGTGAGCCAACTTTAAGTCGCAGGCGATGTGGTGGCATCCCAGGTGGGTCGATAGAGTTCAAGAACTCCGTTGGATAATTGACAGCCTCGTTACCATCCACGACCGTATCGATGGATTTGTATTTAATTACGGAGCCTGGAATCCTACCCTCGATGCGGTTGTTAATTTCATGAACAGCATCGTTTTTATCAGCGAAGATGGTTCCGTTCCGCCGGTGGGTTTTTTTTTTTTTTTTTTTTTTAAGGAATTTTCAAAAATCGGACTTTTCCCCGTATGCCTGAACCGTGGAAGCTTGCAAGGAGTGAGGCGTCACTTGACGACCGTTGCTTTGAGACGCGGAGCAATACCCCAGCAGCCGACTTTCACCTAGTCTATTGGTTGGTTGGTTAGTGGATTTTAGTGGCGCAAGGGCCAGGTTTCGCCAAAGAGCGCCAGACAAAGAACTATCAGCCACAGAATTTTAAAAGCGTGGAAAATGCGTAAAAGCAGACAGGCTTGGTAAAAGTTGAAAAAGGTTCATCAGCTGGATGAACAGCTGTCCCTTCGGTGATGTGATCGGTCATGAGTAAACGAAAAGGACTCCGTCACAAGGTGAGCTCGGGCCGTGGGGGCGCCGCTCCCCAAATAACTGGAAAACCAGTTATCCCCGTGCGGGGGCCTAGTCTATTGAGGGCCCCGTGAAACCACATTTGACCCCTTTTAACCCTTTTAGGGATGGAATTTCTAAAAATTGTCCCGCCTGTATTTTAATCTGGGTCATGAAAAGTATGTATGTATGCCAATTTTGGGGCAAATCCATCAAACCGTTGAGGAACGTATGCGAAACAATATGCAAAAATACTTTCACTTTGATACGAGATTATAGAGATTTTTTCACCATATATAGATAGATATATACAATATATATCATCGTCATCCATTATCAATCCACTGCTGGACGAAGGTCTCTCCAAGTTTCCTCCACAACGGTCTGTCTTGTGCCAGTCTCCTTCATGTCACTCCCGCATACTTTCGAATTTCATCCACCCATCTCCCATGTGGTCTTCTTCTGGGTTTTTTCCTGTCCCTTGGAATCCAATCTAAAATTTCGGCTGTCCATCGATGGTCTGTCCTTCTGGCAGTATGCCCAGCCCATTGCCATTTCAGGGATTTAACTCTGATCATGATGTCTTTCACTCTTGTCATTTTTCGGATCCACGAGTTCCTCTTCTTATCTCTCCTGGTTACCCCACGCTAGCACCTCTTCATGCTACTTTGAGTTGTCTGCAGCCTTTGTATGTCTCTTTTAGTTAAGGTTCACGTCTCTGCACCATACGTAAGCACTGGAAGGATGCATTGATCAAACACTTTTCTTTTAAGACATAATGGCATATTGCTCTTGAAAATTATGCTGTTTCTTCCAAAAGCTCTCCAGGCAAGTTTTGTACTACCCATTTTTGCAACTACCCCATCAGAGCTGCAGAGTATGATCCAGGAACTTGCTGACAAGAGTAAAAGAAGTGGGATTAAAAATGAACTTTCAGAAGACAAAAGTGATGTTCAATGCTTTTACAAGAAATGAAGATTTATCGATTGATGGACAAAAGCTGGAGATAAGAGACACGTACGTTTATCTTGGACAGCAGATATCAAGTGAGGGTCACATTGATACAATATATATATATATATATATATTCTCACCACCACTTCAGCTGTCTGACTCCTTTCGCAGTTGTTTCCTTTTAAACGATGTTAACTCGAAAACAGACTCTTAACTGAAACACGTTTGGGTATCTCCATTATAGTCGGAATACCAAACAGAATTCATCGCTCTTTCCACGTTAATAAGGGAGTCACGGAAAAACTCTCATCGGCCGCCACCGGGAATCGAACCCAGGGTTTTCCAGTTATGTGCCGGACATGCTAGCACTGCACCACAGCTACCTCGAATTCTCCAGACTCACAAGCGATTAACTGCCAAACCTATTAACTGGTTTGGCAGTTAATCTCGTTAAATTTCAAATCCTATCGTATGGATTTCTGCTGGATCAGAACAGCGTTCATCAGCGAGACGTCTTGTAGAAGTGATTTTAGATTCATGGAGTAACGGTTACTACTTACTCTGTAGCGTACCTGCGACTTTGATAAACGGTAAACACGGCGACCTGAGAGATTTCGATCTTGGGAAGATAGTCGGTGCGAGGAAGAATGATGATCCATCTCTACGACTACCGAACGTCTGAGGTTTCTGCATGCGACCGCCGAAAGTGAGTACTATGTCAACATCAAACCGTCCGCCGCCAGGAAACATGTGAGCGTAAACGAACCCTTTACACTCGAGGTGACGGAGAGCTACAGTGGAAAAGATAACGTCAGCTTCAACAACGGGGCAGCTACGAAAGTTTTCATGTAATATTTCTTGAACGAGCAACCTTCTACTGCAGAGTGCGCCAGATATTTTTCTCCAGTTGTTTCATTCTGTATCCACTCTGTCCCTCACATTTCCTATCATATCCCTCCTTGTCTCCCACCAACACTGACCTCCAAGCTCGCAACTTTATGAAGAACTCCCGAAACTGTATTGCCGTCCCGATGGCGTAGTGATCTAAACGCTGAGATGGGTCTGGGTTCGAATCCCAGTGAGGCATGGATGTTGTGTAAAAGTGTCTCAGCCTTGAAATAGGTTACGTATCACTTTTCTAAGCTAAAATCCTTACGAAAAGCCGGATAAAAATTTTGTGAAAGATAAACATTGCGGAAAATGCTGTAAAGGAAGTTTATTGTTCGTTACGTTATTCCGAGAAATGTGGGAATTAGCTTTCTTTTCTGTGGTCAACGCTTCAGAAATGCTGGAAGTGACATGGTCCTATAGAGAGCGACAGAATCATGTGAATTTGGGAATATTTTTTCAAGACTGTGCGCCATCTATGAAACGTTAATACTTGACGTTGGTTCTTGCTTTTTAAGAGACTGAGAGTCTCAGCTACCAGAAGACGACTAGCGCAGTATGAAAGTTTGTTGAGATATTCACACAGTAGACTATGTTGGTTGGAGTTGTAACATCCTTGCAGTTGTAACGGTAGAATATGTAGATTGAATTAGCGTGGTGCAGGTTTGATACTCTCTCCAGAGTTAGCACATAAACAAAATCTGCCGCCCAGGTGGCCCAGTGGTCTAAGCGATGAACTCTGATCATTCGTCTGAAAGGGGTGCTGGTTTGAATCCCGGTGAGGCATGGATGTTGTGTTTGTCTTACGGCACTGTCTCTCTCCGTACCCTGGAACCAGTGAGCCTAAATTAGGGACGGGCGACTGCTTATAGCCCATTGAGTTGCTCACGGTGGTGGTTAAACCTCCAATCACAAACAAAATAATATAATTTATGCATCTCTGTGCTATTATATAGTAATTTCATAAACTCGATATTCATTTTACTAAAGTGTATCCTTTACTGATGTGAAATATTATCGCAGAATTACTCAAATTTGATATTTTTCGAGGTTTTTTCTCCTCCTACCTTGTAAAGCATTTCTAGACTTCCTGCTATTTCTCTTGCGTCATTAAAAATCGTCTCACTGCCCTTTTCTTTTGCTCTTTCTTGTTTTTTGCGAGCTCAGGTCGCCAAGTTTTTTAAGTGTTAACAAAGACATTTTCCGCTTCATGTCACGGCACTTAAACACGTCTTTTTCGTATTTTTTAAACTCGTTATACTGGACTGAACAAACTGTTTTTTTTTGTTTTTTTTTTGTCCATACACGGTGTCAGCGACGCTACGGAATAGAATTGTTTTCATCGAGTTTAAAAGAAATGTACATTTTCTACCATGCTGACATGCTTATAATAATCTTCCGTGAAACACAACGTGACTAGAAATATGTTGCGTGTGTGTAAAATCCTGCAATACAATATTTCTGTTGTACAAGAATTCATAGCTACCTCTCGTGAAATTTCGATAAGAAATCCTTCTTTTATTTTTCGGATTTTTTAAACAACAGTACCATGATCATCCCCAGTGCCGTTCTTTCCCGCAGTACCCAAGGTTTTTCGTCCGGTAATAGCTCACATACAGGGTGACGAGAAAACATTTTTGGAATGAAGATTTTAAGTAAAAAAAGGAGGACATTTCGCGAAAACGGAGGACACAATAAATTTGTAGAAAAATGCATTCAAATTTTACAGTTTGAGAATTTATACGCGTAAAACTTTAAAAAACAAAGAAAGATTTTGCTCTGCTGGACATTTTTACATTCAGTTTTCCCTGGAAGAGATTTTCTTCAGCAGATCGGGATTGCTTAACAATTATTTTTTTTTTAATTCGGAGCATGACATGCCTTTCAAATCATATTTAACTAGCAATATACCCCTCACTGATTGATTAAGAAACTTGAATTATAAACAGAAAAAACTCACAGCAATGACTCACAACACACAAAGCAAGCAGTATGAAGCTGACTGTTTACACGACAACACCGCACTGCACCGTCTATGTAATGAACGACAGACAGTCGAGCACGCTGGAGGGTTTTCCGTGCGCTGTTGACTCACAAGAGACTCACTGCAGCAGGCAGGTGCACGATTGCAGGAATAAACTGACCAGAGGAAGGAATAAACTGACTAGGGGAAGGAATAAACTGCCCAGTGGAAGCAATAAACTTCCCAGTGGAAGGAATAAGCTGCTCAGGGGAGGAATAAACTGCCCAGTGGAAGAAGGGAGGAAGAGAGCGATGATCCAAAAATGAATGAATACATTTTAGATGTGGCTTGATAGGATATATGTTTACAATAGAAGAATTTGATCAAAATATATTTTAATTGTTCCTTATTGAAAAGCCGGACATCTGGGCTAATTTCCTTAATGCCTGGAGGACAAGAGGACATGATAAGAAAAGGAGGAGATGTCCTCCAGAAGCCTAACGTTCAGTCACCCTGCTCACACCACAAATCGGAACTTAACTTAAGTCCTAGGAATCGCAGAGGTAAGCTGTTCTTAAAATGTAGTCTTCTAGAGCTAAGATGGTGTTATCTTCTCAAGTGTTAGAGTGTGTGATGTACTACACAGGTGAAAGCATATGTCAAGACGACAAAGCTGCAGCGAGACGTTCTGTCCGCGTAGCTCAGTTGAGAAAGAGAGAGAGAGAGACTTACTCCGGAGTGAGGGGACCCGTATTCGATGTCCTTCTTGAACAAACTTGTGTTTTCACAAGTATCAAGTATCAAAGAAACCGGTTACTGGGTCTTTACGTTTCTGCATTACTTCAAGGAAACTGTTACTGGCACGATATGATTATTATTTCTACATTGTTAAACATTATGTGGTAGGTTGCACCAAACCTGATGATACACCATCTGAATCACTTTCTTAGAAACGATACACCATTCTGCAATGCAAAATAAACCCAATAACATGGTGCAACCTTGTACCATAACTTGGTGAAACGTTGAACCACGTTGTTTGGCTTTGTTTGTAAAACATGATGGTGTGTCTTTTCTTAGAAAGTGGTGCATTTGGTGTAGCTCCACTTTTTGGTGCAACGTACTTCCAAATTTTTAACAGTGTATGTATGCGTTATCGCACTCCACCCGTTGTAGTGGTTCGGTTGTATGCGACTCCAAACATCAAGATCTAACCCATGTCCAGAAAATCACAGAGGTATCAGCGCAGGATGTGAGTTCATCCTAAAATGTAATCATCTAAGCTTAAATGGTGTAACCTTCTCAAGAGTGTTCAAGTGGTTTTTAATTGCTGGTACGATATTATTATTTTTATTAGTGGTCTTTATTTTAGGATACTAGGTGTTATGTACTGGTTGTAGGCCACTCTACAGATCGAGACCGAACGCTGGTCTTGAGGATCGCAGAGGTATCGGCTTAGGTTGTAGCCTTGTGGAGTTATCGTCTCTAAGTTCAGAGATTTCAAGTGTTTCTTGAGACGCCTGAGCGTTGCTCCAAGGGCACCAATTAGTATTGTGGTAAACTTCCTTTTCTAACTGCGATAATCTGATGCTGTGATATAATTTCATGTTCTTTCTTTTCGATCCTACTTTCACCTGTGACAGGAATGCAAACTAACCACACCTTCTTTCCAACCTCAGTTGTGCCTTTTGTATCGTGTCATTTTGGTTATCTGTTTGCAGTATAAATATCTTTGATTCCTATTTTCAAGAGTGTCCGTGGTTTGTAGTTCCATGAAAATTTCCTGTGGACAGCCCATATTTCTTGCATAAACTCCAGTGGACGATAGGTGCAAATTTGTCATGATATTTTCTACAGTCAGTCTTGCAGATCTTAGAGTGCAGGCGTTGTCAACTGTATCATTCTCTATTTATCACAGTCGACATTTGTCGCTTTCAATTTGGCTCTAATGATGTTGGTCTGAAGTGCCAAAATGTTCTTGTGCAAACTACACTGCTCAAAACAGTTAATTTTCCTTAACATATTTTGCATCTTTATCTGCGACTGTCGTTGTTGTTCGTAAAGCATTAGCATTATGTAAGATACAGTAAAATATTCAGTAAGACGGGTAAGAAAAAGCACATTAGCAAATGTTTATGCATTATTATCATTTAATGCACATGATGCGCTATGATATACAATAATATGCATACTTAAAATAAAAACACCAACGTTTACCACAATCAAAGGTTTATTATACATCGACTACAGTTTCGCAGAACGTTTGGCTCGGCATCATCAGGACGAATGGAGCGTTAACATTCAAATCATTGTGACATCATCAGAGTTCACGGTTTTTGTGAGTTGTATTCACGCGCTTTAAAGAAATAGAGTCAACGTCATGTCGTTGACAAGCCGTGAAAAGTTCAGGTGTATGTGGAAAGTTTGTAATACATTAAGCTTGATAGTCTAATCAGGTTTATCATTGAGCGTAGCGTTTCCAAACAAACAATTATGGTTATTTTCGTGGCTATGTTGGGCTTCACACGACTACTTCAGTTTCCAGTTCCGTACGTAGGTCTTGTGTTCCTTCACAAGGAAATTTTAAGCCCTGCGGGTCTATCCTATATATATGAAAGTCCACATTCACGAGGTATCTGATAAATTACGCAGGAATTTGTATCTTCGACGTAGTTTTTTGATCCGAAAAAAATTATCTTGTTTATGGGTTTGAAAATAACTTTGAAATTAAAACTCTTGAGAATTTTTGAAATTCCGAAGAAAATCTGAGGAGCAAATGGGATAATTGCCCAATTCTGTTGTATTCGGTATTCTATCGGCGTGAGTGAGCAGACAGGCTTCGGTTTCCTAAATTTGCGGACAGCTTTGTCTATAACGGAATGGATCACAATGATTTCAAGGTTTACGTTCCATTCATCCTGATGATTTGAAGCCAAACGCTCTGCGAAACTATAGTCGATGTATAGTAAACCCTTGATTGTGGTAAACGTTGGTATTTTTATTTTATCCCAATTCCACAAGATTGGTAGTCATAAGTTATATGTAACATGCATACCTGTACAACGGGAAAAATGGCTTTTAGAAGGTGGTAACTGACCTGTAGTATGGTCCTCTCGAACGGCTAAGTCTGTTGCACACCTGTGTGGCATAGAATTGATCAGGTTATCTAGGGTTTTCTTCGGGGTATTATGACGTAGAAGTCTTTTCGTACTTCTACGTTATTTTAAAAACATAACCGTAAGATGAAATAGTTCCTAATTTAAATCTTAACGGCCAGACGAAACATGTAAACAACAGAAGTCAACCTTACGGAAAAGAAGCTTTATTCAGGATGTAGCCAACACATCGTAACATAGCATAGCATATTGCATTAAACTCTCCACACACCACACAACTCTACACAGCTCTTAACACAACGCTTTTCAAGTAACGCTCTCTTTAACAACGCTCACCAAGCAACAGGTTAGTCGTCGTTTTTATCTTTCGTTCTTATCTTATCTCAGGAATACGTCACGTTTATTCAACCTCAATTATGTTGCCAACAGTATTCGTTTGAGAGAAAAGATATCACGTTAAGAGTGAAGTGTGACAGAATAAACTCAAGATTTACATAGGGAAAGAGACTAAAAAGGAAAGTTAATTTAGAATATACGTCACAGTATCCTTGCCACTTCTCAAGAGGACAGTCTTTAGTTTACGAAGTGTTGGCCAAACTGCAATGCGTCTGCGCGTTCCAGGCAGGCTCAATTGGTTTTACGTTAGGGGGTAGGGCATACTGGCCACTCCATACGCTTGATTACCTCCTCTTAAAGCATGAGCATGTTGTCCACTAACCGAAATCTATGCCGTCGAGCGTTAATGTCCATTAAAAGGAACGAATCACTGATGGCTGCAGCTTACAGCATGAAAATAGGTCTGAGAATCTCGTCTCGGTATCTCTGCACAGTCTTACGTCATCCTAAACGGCAGTCTAAGTCCATGCATCCGCCGATACTTATGCCTATCTATATCATCAATTCATGTCCGCCGTAATGTGATGTTTCCCGCTCAAAAGCTCATTTATTTTGTGTGCCGGGTTCCCTCCAGTTAAGAACACATTGATTGTCAGACTCCAGATTGAATTTCACCCTTCAGAGAAGAGAACTTAACTCCACTCGTCATGTACCCAACTATGGTGTTCCTAAGCGCAGTTTCTACAGGTCGTATGGTGTCGTGCGGTTAAGGGGATATATATCTTTGGTCTACGTGCAAAAAAGACCACCATGGTGAAGCCGATTGTGGGCAGTTTGAGTTGACAACCTGCGTCCTATTGACAGCAGGAGCTATCGGTGGAACTGAGTAGCATTTTGCCGCCTTTTCCGACGGACTGTTAACAATAAATGTCTTCTCTTGCTGTGGTTGCTCGTGGACGGCCTTGACCTTCCTTCTTTGAACATTTCCCGTATCCTGGGATCGTGTCTATTGTTGGGAAATGACGCTTAGTGACACTCCAAAGGCTTGTGCTACTAACTGATGTGTCGGTCCTACGTCCAGCCTACCATTAGCTCTCCACGCCATTAATTTCGGTAATTCATGCTGTTAAGACATCGTCCGAACCGAAGACTTCAGGAAATGAAATATCTCAATAAACGCGTCAGAATAAGGGAGCTTCTGGAAAACCGTCGTTTTGATCCGAATCTGTGATTTATGCATTCTGGTGTTACAGACTCTAATTTCCCTAAGGATACGCTTCGGCGGTCTACGTTACACTCGACTTGCGTTTTCCACGTGTCGTTAAGATAATACGCGTTTGTTTGGCTTGCATAATGTCGCCAAAGTCACCTGCTCCCCTAAATATTTTGAGCAGTAGGATGACCTTCGGTTTCCATTCTGCAGCTGCCAATAGTAATCATGAGCATCATCATTAATTTGTTTGAACCACTTACTGATCATCCATGTAACATTTTTTCAGAAAACTTGATAATGATGATCAATGAAGGAAGAAATATTCTTCATAATACATTGAAAATTCACAGAATATTCAAAGCAAAGCAAACAGAATTTGCTTGTACCACTTACTGGTCATCCATGTAACACCTCAGAAAACTTGAAAATTTCACCGTCCTGAAACGGGAATCGAACCCCGCATCTCCCGTTTGCCGGTCTAGTATGCTAACCCTTACACCACTCAGGACATTGAAGGGTAGCATACTCGACCGGTACTCGGGAAATGCAGAGTTCGATTCCCGTTTCAGGACGGTGAAATTTTCAAGTTTTCTGAGTTGCTACATGGATGACCAGTAAGTGGTAGAAGCAAATTCTGTTTGCTTTGCTTTGAATATTATGCGAATTTTCCATGTATTAGGAAGAATAGTTCTTCCTTCATTGATCATCATTAACGTTCAAATTTTCCTCACCACCGTCTTCATTTTTTTATCACTTCAACACGCTATCCCTGCTGTGACTTCATTTGGCCGTACAGAACCACTCTTCCCATAGACACCAGCTCAATTGATCGTTGACGATAGATTTCTCGATTCAAGTCCTCTAAATTTCATTTTTGTGATATCCTTTTAATACCTCATAATTTTAAATACATGGTAATTCAATTCGTGGTCACTTTTTCTTCTACACATACCGGCCACTGAATTAGAAAATTTTATTCAATACCGGGTTGGACTTCTTTTAGCTCCAATTAAAGCATATATGCAGTTTGGCATAGATTCCGCAAGGTATTGCACCTACGTCTACATCTTACCAAGCGTTCACCAGATAGTAATTTATTCAACTGGCTCAGATTTGAAGGAAGAGGACTTAGCTCCCAGATCTGTTTTTCTATTATATCCCATACATTATCAATGGAGTTCAGATCCGCGCTTCGTGGTAGCCATAGAAGATAATTTTCAGTTCGCTGACATGCTCGTACTCTTCCGCGATGGAATAAACATTTTTGTCCATCAAACAGCCGTCAGCTGCTGGATAAAAAGTCAGCATTGCAAGACGGACAGTGTTAAGATATTCCTTGGAGGACACCTGACCCAACAGCAATACCGGAAGACCCGTTCCGTACCAACAAGATGTGCCACACACCATTACACCGCCTCCAGAACCTTGAGTTGTGTTTACAAAGCCAGCTGGATCCATTGCTTCATGAGACTGCCACCAAACTTTCTGTCTACCGTCGGAAGACACCTCGACGTCTTGGACCACATGACTTACTTCCAGTCTTCCAGTGTCCAGTCACGGTGTTCTGACACCACTGTAGACTAACTTTCCGATTATTCGCAGAAATCATTGGCTTCCGTATAGACATGAGACTGCCAATTCGAATCCTTCTCAATTTCTTGCCCAGATTTCGCTGAGATATGGGTCGGGAGAAGTCTTTCTTTATGCTTCTTTGAGTTGCTGCACATAGGAAATTCTGTTTTTCCGTACAAGCCTTCTCAGATGACGGCGATCTTGTTGCTGCCAGATTGTCGTCGCGCCACAGCTACGACTCTTAGACAGCAATGTTGGTTATTGTTCTGCTGATTAAAGACCCGGAATATCCCACCTTTTCAGAAACCAGTCAGCTGTGCTGTTCTCAAAATCGTCGCTCCAGCCAGATGGGCGCCCACAATAAGCCTTTTAAGGAATTCCGAAAGATTCTTTGTTCTTCCCATTGTGATCAATGCTACTCACGAGCAGCAATCCTGAATAGCTGCGCCGCCCCGTTGGCGCAGTGGTCTAAGCGCTGGCTTATGACCATTCGTCCGAGAAGGGTCCAGGTTCGAATCCCAGGGAGGCATGAAAGTTGTTTGTCTTACGGCACTGGTTCTCTCCCTTCCCTGGAACCAGTGGCCTTAAATTAGGGACGGGCGACTGTTTATAGCCCATTCAGTTGCTTACGGTGTTCGTTAAACGTTCAATCAAAAAAAAAAATAGCTGCCTAGATCACGTGGGACTCGACCATGTATTTTGCAAATTTGCATAAAGGTTTCTAATTCGGTGGCCGGTGTGTGTATAACTAATGTTGTGACTAGTAAGACATCGCATTCGTGTTGTTAATATGTGGGATCTTTTTTTATTTTTATTTTTTATCGAGGACTTATCAGAGGAATTTTTTTTTAATTGAATACTATAAGAAAGTCATGTTTAAATTCAGTGTTGTATAATTTCGATTTTTTTTACTGAATAACTGTTGTAATAGTTTCTTTTTCACAGTATGCTGAAATTATTGTTTAACTTCTAAACATGCTGGTTATTCTATATTTGTTTGCCTACCAGCAAAATTATGCTGCGACGCCAGGGATACACTTGTGGTTGCAAACAAAAATCAACTCGAGTGCCTGGCTTTGTTTTGTAATCATTTAAAATATTTTCTGTATTCAAATACTTTTCATCGCGTTATATGGAGACAAAATATTTTTTTGAAGTAATAAGTGCGTGACTATACAATGTGTTGCCCATGTGAAGAGCTGGTTACTTGAGCGACATATTCTGAGCCTTATTTATTGGCATAGCAAATATTTTGGAAACTAAACGCATAAGTCAAATAGTGTCGCTCTAGGAGTATAGGAAGTGCTTGAGACGAGCGTATTTTCTCCTTTGGCACAACTGACAATACATTTTGCTTTTACGAGAAGAGACGAACTTTTTGTTGGCGGGTCTTGTGCGTATGCGTAAAAAAGTTTGGTGAATCAAGATTTTTAAGATGTGCTATGGGTTAGCTAAACCAAATTGTAAGGTTGCTATAGCGAGTTTTAGAAAAAGAATACTCTGTGCATCTTTATGAATTGTATTACTGGAGCGAAAATTGCAAGGAGCAGTAGCGTTGGAACCTGGGAGAGAGAGGGGGAAGCTGCCCCGTTACACATTTGCTTGCAGGAGCAAGACAGCACATTTCCTCCGCCCCCCATTTTTCTTTCTTTTTAAATATGTCCTTAGTCGGAAATCGGATAAATATTATTGTTGCATTTTATTTTTCATTTCCAGTCGTTTAAAATTCCTTCTGATAAAACTAAATGTTATTTTATATTTTAATTATTAACACTCTAGAACTCTTGGTTGTTTTTTTTATGCCAATCCTGGGTTAAACTGTCATTGCGTATTCAGTGTATTCACTAAGTACCAGCCTTATAGTAGCAATTTTGGGAGAATAAAAAACGTCAGACGAAGGCCAGCCATGTTGTAGAACAGTTATTCTGAAATTCTTAAAAGGTATTGTGTTTTTATAAGAGCAGGAACGTTTTCTATTTCATTTAAATATAAATACCAAACAAAAAATGTTAACATGGGGTTCTTCATCGAATTCTGTTTTGTAGGTATTTTGCTGAGGTGTTTAAGTCCTCCATGTTGTTGGGATAACTTTCACAGCTTTCTTCATAGTCAAGTTTACCATCCACGTGACGCTCTGTTAATAGTAATTAATAAAAATGAACTAATCATATTTTAGCACAGCGGATACGCTCGTCATCAAGTGACTATTCAAAAACGTAACAAAAAATGTTGTATTAACAGTTTACCTTTTGAAGGGAAAAACACGCAAAATCAGCGTTCCGCTGTTTATACTGTACTAAGCATCAACTCTAAGCAGCTGGCACAGCTCACTTTTTGTTGCAGAAGAAAACAGAAGTAATGCGTAATACGCACACAACGCGTGACTTAATGAGGCAAATGGTCGTGAGAGTGTGACGTCATAAAACTTTAATAGGATTCACTCACAACGCGTGACGTAATGAGGCAGATGGCGTAACCGCCGCCAACATCTCAATCGCGAGAGTGTGACGTCATAAGCATGGGAAACATTAATAGGACGACGCCATGACATTAAAAACGTGGTAACTCAGGGCGGTTAATTAAACCAACTGGACGAATTTTTCCGAAGTCGAGATCAAGCTAAATCGATTTCTAGTACCAGAAAACGATAGGTTAGCCACTTTCATCAAAATCCTTAGAGCCGTTTTCAAAATAAAATTTACATAGAGACAAGAATTGCTCCTTTAATAGTATGGATTAAAATATTTTTTCTTTAAATAAAGAAAATAGGAGGGATGGAGAAGAAAGGAATGAGAGAGGTATCTTTACGCGTAGGTTGTTTGATGTACATATACAGTATAACTTAGAGGATACGGTTCTTGTGGAATTCTTACTAATTAGCAAAAGAACTTCAGTTAAA
The DNA here is from genome assembly GCA_039090855.1 of Macrothele yani. NCBI lineage: Eukaryota > Metazoa > Arthropoda > Arachnida > Araneae > Macrothelidae > Macrothele > Macrothele yani. The sequence continues at coordinate 23,595,775 of CM077006.1, read as the reverse complement.
AAAAACAACAACTGCATTTTGTGATAAAAGCGTGAAATTGTATGCTTGAAGAGCATGCTCAAACGTTAGGTTTTAGATATGGATGCATTCGAAAATGCCTTCTGAATTTACAATGGCTGACATCTTCCAAAATGGCGTCCAAAATCAAAATTGAGCTTTCTTCTATTTTACCTCCTTTGTCGAAAAAATAGTTTCCTGACAACGAAAGTAAAACATGTTACATGACCTTATAAAAGATTAAAAAACAAGACCAAATAGATAGCTAACTCTGTCTTGCTTTCTTTCTGTTAAATGCTGACCAATTGTTGAAGTAAACTAGTCGAAGTTTGTGATTTAAAATTTAGAAATGTGCTGTGCCGTTCGTATTTTGGCCTATTATAAAGCCTGTTATTTCTCAGTGACATAGTGACTTTGATGCGTTGGATTTGTTTACGAAGCAAACAAGATAACAAAATTTGTTTTTAGCATAGTAGTTTTATTTATTTATTTACATTTGTTTGCTTATTAAAAAGCTTTTGTTCCATTTGTTGTAGCAGATCAATTATGATCATTAATGTTCAATTACTGAATAGCCTTTGTTATCTTTTAATTTGTATTTCAAAAATTCGACTCTTTACTCTGAATTCCTTTGTTCCTTCATATCTGAAAACATAATGTAGAATTATTGCATTGCAGTTCTTTTTTTCGGCGATCAAATAAAAAGAATATGATTTTTACGCAAAGCTTATGGCTGCCGGTTTTTAAAATCAACTCTGCATGGAAATATATTTCCATTTCTTAGCGTCTTGGATGTGTGTGTCTTCGTATTAAGTGCTAAAATAAGACTGAAGCAACAGACGAGTGAATAAGTGCATTTCTGATCGACTATATTGACTCAGTCAACCAGCATGCCTGGTTCCCTCCGATAAGCGGGTTTCTTCTTCGCGTCTCCTGAGCTTTCCCTTGTCCTTCAGTCGACAGAATTTTCTGCGTCTTTCTGCTGTTATCTCTTTTTGATTTGGTCGTGCATTTTCCTACACTTGAGTGTAAGTGTTAGTTACACATGTCGTGCAAAAGGACGGTACTATCTGGCACTGCAGCCCGCCAACAACTAGTTCTATTTAAAATCTCCGGTAGTTGACATGAGGGAAGTGGGCTGCAAACACATTTTTACACTGAAGTTATATATACAAATATCCAAATTCCTGTTTTTGTCCAAAATCGACTGAAAAAAATAAACAGTTAACTAGTGGATATCTCACAAATTAGCTTTTCCCACAGTTCCCTTTCAATATGCTGAAATCAATTACATGTAATTGATTTTTTTTTTAATTTCCTATTCCGGGTATAGGGAGCTTAGTTTTCTTCTTTCTGCCGTAAATGCTCAAAATTTTATATTTCTTTCTCCCGAAAGTTATATGGGCTTCATAGCATTAACTCTCGTTATGAATATTTTTAACGCACAATTCGAATCTGCGAAATTTTTGGCATAAAACTATTTTAGGTCTTCAAACGTGCCCAATTCTTTTCCATTTTACTGTGAAATTCGGGAGTTTCCGTATAATTTATTCAAAATACATATATTACATCTGAACTGTTAGTACAAAAGGTTTTGCTATTAAGCTTCCGTCTTTTAAATATTTCTCTCAAAAGCTGAACGGTTTGAATATTTTTTCCCCGAAAGTTTTCAAGGTTTTTCAATTTTTGGTACTTGTTCTCAGTAACATGTGGATCTTCGGAAGGAACGCATTGTTCAAATTTAAAACTTCCATACATGAAATTATTTCTGGGCATCAAATGCCGGTAGTAAGATTTTTTTTTTCTATGAATAGTAAAAGCTGTGGGAGAGAAATTCTGTGTAATTTATTCAAAGCGTGTTACGTTTCCGTAGACAAATAACATGTTGAATTATTTTTAAGCAAAATATATTTTTCCTTGATGTACTCAAGGAACGAAATAGATGCTTTTATTCGTCTATCTATCCGTCTGTGTAGGTTTAATGAATAAGTGGTGGTCCCTTATTGTATTGGAAAGAGTTTCAGGACTGAAAGAAAAAACGTTCCAGGATTGAAATAAAGTACAAACGGATCCACAACCTTAACGACGAGAGGGCAGAGAGAGCAAGTTGCCCCATAACCGCCAGTCTATGACATTTTGTTTTCTTTTTTTTGGGGGGGTAGGGGGTAGGGAGAGAATTGATTTTTAACGACCACCGTGAGCAACTCAATGGGCTATAAGCAGTCGCCCGTCCCTACTTTAGGGCTACTGACTCCAGGAAAGGAAGAGAGTCAGAGCTGTAAGACAAACACAACATCCATGCCTCACAGGCATTCGAACCCGGGCCCTTCTCGGACGAAAGGTCATAAGCCAGCGCTTAGACCACCGCGCCACTGGGGGGGGGGGGGGCGGCCATGGGGGTTCTCAAAAAGTTGGAATGATGTTGCTGCAAAAATTAGAAGTGCACCGCGGCAAGTAATTGTTTGATGTACATTGTGCCAGGTGAGGGGGAAAAGCCAACGCCATAAGACAAATGCACCACCCATTCCTCCACCGGGACTCGAACCCCTGACCATAGCGAACGGATATTCAGAAGACAGCGCCTCAGACCGCTCAGCCATCGGGGTTACTACTAATTTTCTATTTCTGTTTCTAATTTGAAATTTTGTCAGGTGGTATGCGTATTTTTTGCTTCCGGATTCGAGCTGGCACTGATTCGTAACACATACTCTTTTTTCGGCTGTCTGTTTTACGCTACAGTTAATGTTTGTAAGTGTATAATGATAAGAAATTAAATTTGTTTTGAATAAGCTCTCAGAATATATTTAATACAGAAATAAAACAAACTTTTCTTTCGGGGGGGGGGGGGGGGGTACTCACCGATACACAAGTCATTTCCCGAAACCACTTCCTCAATCGCCTCTGTTGCTTTCCAAAGGGCGCATATTTTATATCTCGCCTCCGGGCTCCAATCACCTACTCTACGCCACTCTGCACGGATCCGGCCGTGAATACATCGATCCCTAAAGAACTGGAAAACAAGTTGTCTTTATATTGATATGTTGCAAATGTTTGTTGATATTGTACGTTTCCTATACTTAAACACTGTAATTCACATTGCACTTATTCGAAGATACGATATGAGGAAGGACTGCTAATGGACGTATGAAAAAATACTAGTCAAAATGAGCTAAGCGTATTTAAAAGACGAACTGTTGACTAACTTTGGATGCTAAATACGAACTGTGTTCGAAAAAGCCTCGGTACTGCGTTTGAAATTCAAAATACTCAATATAATTAAATGTATCACTTTGAAAATACCCTTGTTCTGAACGAACACAGTGTCTCCAACGTTTCTGCCACCTCATGAAGCAGGTTTGGACGTCGTATTTGGAGACCATGTTGAGGCCCTGTGTCGCCCTTTGGCGATGATGCTCTCTACGCTCTAAAAATCTTCGTTTTCTAATAGATCTTTTCTGTTTGGGGAATAATAAAAAAAAAGAATCCCAGGTTTCCAAATCAGGTGAATAATGAGCGTGTGGTAAAACCGAGATTTGTTTTGGGGTAAAGGAACTCACTGATCTACATTGCTGACTGTGCAGGTGCATTATGTGGCAATTTTCGTCGACGGTTTCCTCCCACAGAGTTTTGGAAACATTTTTGTAATAATTCTGATGCACAGTGCTCAGTAGGAGCAAATTCACAAAGCGCGCCACACCTTTAGCATCAAAGAAAACAATCTGCATCACTTTTCCATTTGATTTAACTTGTGGGATTTTTTTTTTGGGGGGGGGGGGGTGTTTTCCATTCGGCTGATTGGAATTTCGTATCAGGATGATAGCCATAGACCCAGGATTTATCACTTGTGATAATATTTTCTATAAAGTGTGGGTCCATTGCTGTAAATTTTCTAAGTTTCAAAAACAGACTGCAACAAAGTGCTTTTTTTTTTATCATTTCTGAGGAACCTAAGCACAGACTTTGTCACTCTTCCCATCCCTAAATTTTGTGTCAAAATTTCATAACTATCTCAATTGAAGAGCCAACTTTGCCAGAGACACCACGCTAACAGTCAATCATCTATTACTTCATTCACATGGGGGATGGAAATGTACGTTTTTAAAGTTTATGGGAATCCAGAGCGAGGGTCATTTTCAATCGATGTTCGATCATCTTAATCATTCTACAGTTTCTGAACGACTTAGAGCTGCTTCTCCAAATGTTGTTGCAGCATTTCAAATGTTTCTCAGGAAGTTTTCTCAACAAAATTTGATGCACATTCGCTACTCATTCACATCGGCTGTTGTAAGATCTGTCGAACCATTAAAAAAAAAAACCTCTGCGTAGTAATGAATGAGAACGAAAGTAGATACAGAGTTGAGACTCCGCCTAACCTTGAGCAACTCAGGCGTCACACATATAGATAGACTCTAGTGTTCCACACTAAAAACAGCCAAAACCGGCAGCAGTTCCGGTACCATTTGACGATGTCTCATATATAAAAACATTAACACGCTAATTGATGAGTTTGTGGTGTAAAAAATTCTTAAAATGTTTCTTCGAAATTTTTCTCACACGTTATCTAAACTTTTTCAAAGATCAGCGTTCAAGAATTAGTCTATACTCATAGTATATTTCAGTATTTTATAAATAGTTGTTAAAAATTATGTACTATAATATTTATTTATTAGGATACCACTATCGTTTAATTATCTGAATTGTGAATAAAAAAAGACATCGCTCATTCCACGTTTTAGCAACACACAGCAACCTGAAAACTGTTATTCGGTCACCGCTGGGGAATCGAAGCCCAGATCTCTCGATATCTAGCCGACCGCGTTAGCCTTACACCACAGTGGCCAACAATCCACGGTGCTATGTGAGTTTTTTTTTTTTTTTTTGTCAGCTTCTGACATCATAAGTCCGTAAGATGGGCTCAGCTAATGAGACGTCTCCATCTGGCGGGCATTAACGGCACTGGCTGTATATTAATTATAGCAGTTAAATCCAAAGGATGAGATCCAAAGTGAAAATTCTCCAGTGTCAGTGGCTAACGCGCTCGGCTAGATATCGAGAGATCTGGGATTCGATTCCCCAGCGGTGACCGAATAACAATTTTTCGATTGTTGTGTGTTGCTAAAACGTGGAAAGAGCGATGACTTTGTTTATTCACTGACGCCCCCCGTATTTGGAGGATTTTCACTTTGTATCTGAATTGTAATAAAATATTACTTTTTCCATTTTTTTACATCGCAAGTCCAATAATGCAAAACATAATCCATGCTTATTCACCACATGGAAAAATTAAAAAAACCCACCTGTTTTGATTTCCTAAAATCGTACATGACGAAACGAAAGGTAAAATAAAAACCCAAAGTGAATGTTGAAAAATTAATTTATATGTGAGGCTACAATTTTGGAATATTAATATCAAGATGTTCATTCCCAGATAGTTTCTTTAGCGCAGTAGTTCCCAATTTTTTGATCCCAACACCTTTTACCGCCGAATATTTCTTGACATCTCCTTCTTCGTGAAATCATATGATTTATAAAATACTAAAAATAATAATATAAAAAGGATTACTAAATTATAACATTATTACTAAAAATAATATCAACATAAATACCAAAATTGCGTGTCAGTGCTTAGTAATTTAAGAGAACTACATGTTTCTATTAATAGAAGTGACTACTCAGAGCTAATGCAATCAGATGAACATTTACTAGATGGTGGTGGTGGATGAAGGGGGGGGGGATTTTTAAATAGAAATGCTAAGCTTTCAACTATGCTTTGGCATATACTTCTAAGTGTAGGGTAGGAATCGATAAAAAATATTTTTAAGGCCTGCTGGCCAGATATTTAAATACAGTATCAAAGGTATACTGACAAAATGTGTCGTGAATTTAAGGGCATTTTAAATGGTAACTGAATCATTGTTACAAAATTAATAAAGAATATTCGTTCTTTTTTCAAGCTAGACCCTTATTTTATTTATTTATTTTTTTTTTTTTTGAAAATATCTTATCGAAGAAAGACCCTAATATGTAGAAAGTGCGGAGAAGGAGGACATTTTGATATTTACAAAACTGTAAGATTTTACAGTTCCTGACTGTTCCGTCACAGTTGTTTTCTGTAATAACACGGCGTAAAACTGTGAGATTTACGGTTCCTGACTGGTTCTTAATAGTTCTTTTATTGTAAACAATACGGCACAAAAATCTGATTTACCCCTAACTGTTCCTTCAGTTTTTTTCTGTAAATAATACGGCGTAAAATTGTAATAATTACGGCTTGACTCTTCCTTCGCAATTACTTTCTGTAAATAATACGGCATAAAACTGTTATTTTTACCGTCTAATGATGGCAGCGTCTTTAACGATCCAGCTTCGTAAAATTAACAGTCAAATTTTTTACAGTGTACCTTTTAGAGCAAATCACGCTCTTAGCACATGTGCTGATTTTTCTGCCTATGAATATGATTTATGAAAGACTGCTTTCAACTGTGAATCTTTAATTTTGCAAAACGCAATCACGAGAAAATTTCGGTGCCCTTTTCAGGGGTTGGCGAAGAGGAAGCGCTTCGCCCAAAAATCTGAAATTTTTGTAAACTAGCGCAAAGATGCACAGCAATTTTTTTTTAATATCGATTTTTGCAAATTTCCGACAACATAGCGTACGTGTGACGTCACAACGGCATTCATTCATATCTTTTGATGTCAAAGCACCACAAGCAATGCTGAATACTATTGCGTGGAAAATTCCTGTGAACATACACCTTCAGAATTATTTACTTATGATAAAAACAACATTTGATGTCATTTATTTTCACGTCAGTGGCATTCAGAACTTACTTTAAAGTTTGAAATTTAAAAAAAGTATGACACTTCGCTTTCCTTTCGGCGAAAATTGATTTCGTCGTAAGAGATTGATGACAATTCTTCAGATTCGATTGAAAGAATCGCCGAAGCATTTTATCTATCTTCTGGAGTTTTAGATCGTAAATAACTCCTAATCCTTGAAAGGTACGAAAAAGAGCGTTCCGCAATAAGCCTTGTGGTTGCTGTGCTTTTGAAAATTCCTACTACGATGTCGATATTTGGATACATAATGCTAAATCCATTCTTTCTCATCCTGTCGTTTACACATACGTTGAATTGACGTTTTTCCGTTCTGTAAGTAGTAAATGCTCGCTTAAATGGAGGCTTTTATCACTGAAAGTACAATACAATGGAACTTAGTTTATACGGTTTTTCGCATTTGTATGTAATTCTGCCCTGATCCCGATATCTTACTGTAGTCTATAGCTTTTTCAATTGGGTTGTGCGTAATTCTTTCATACGCTTTCTGTGATCATACGTTAAATTTAAGATTTTAGGTTATCAAAAATAAATGGTTCTTGGAATATTTTATACGCAGCCCAGTATGTTACGACTTTGAGAGAATAGAGAACGTGTTTCTTTGAAGCCACGGAATAGTAGGTGATGCAACTAAAAATTTACTAATAATGTCCGTAGTTTCTTTTCATTCATCTGAAGATGGGCTTAGTGGAAGCACGAAAGGTCTCATGTTTTAAAGTTTTAATTTTTAACAATCAAATAAAATCTTTTTGGACTTGTGAGGGTTTTAACCCTTTTACATTGTTAAGGCTTTAACGATGTATCGTGCGACGAAGGAAGTACGATACATTAAACCTTATAGTACGTACTTTATGTCACGCACCAAAAATTAAGGTCTACATGTCCATAGTTCCTCTCTCTCTCTCTCTCTCTTTTTCTCTGAATGCAAGAAATTTGAATCGAGAGAAAAGTTAGTGAATATGTTTTTTCGGGACTAATGCTAAATCATGTAGTGTACAAACTGCTTTGAAAAGGCAATGTTTTATAAGTACAATGTGTGATGGAGTTATTGAATGTAAAACAAAATCGTATTTCTATTTACTATCTGTATTTCAAAGGTATGTGTCGTTTTCCAGATTTTAAAACGTACAGAATCCCTTGCCTTAGATGTTATAATGAAATTAAAATAAAAAAAATGCAAAAGTCAAAATACAAATAGGATTAAGGTAGAAAAACAAAGTATTAATGTATGTATGTTTGAAGTTATAAGTTATAGCGTAAATAAAAATTATGTGGTTCTTTTTTCCATTTTTTTATTTTATGAGACATTAAAAAATTCACAATAGACATTTAAAATTTCTTCGTACGTTTTTTACATTTGTATGTTTTTTAAGAACATCCCTGTAAAAGCGTATAACCGAGGTTCCACTGCATTTTGTAACTACAGAAATATGTTTTACATACTGGTATTTCGGAAGTAAATTGTAGCACTGTACTAGTGATTCGATTTATTGGCGTAGGTAGCAGACACATTAGCGTTTCCAGCCATCTGGTTGATCTGCGAAAGCTTGGAAACGCTGATGTGTCTTCTTCCTTCGCCAATAAATCGGATCACTAGTACAGTGTTACTATTTACTACTTAATTGGTGTACTGTTCCTCGTTATCAATTGGTATTTCTGAATTGTCAATTAAATGGTTGATAACTGATAATTTGTTATTTTATAGCTTATAAGTAAAAATGCCATAAATCTTTTAATCTAACAAATATTAAATTTTCGTCATCCTTAAAATTTATACTCAAGTAAAGTAAGGTAGACATTAATTTTTTTCTTTGTAAGATCACGCGGAGTTGTTTTCTTAAATGAAAAACTATATATGTAGTTATAATAATTACTGTTTCCTTACCTTATGGTTTCCCAAATTGTTGGTAATCTTAATGTAAGTTAATGGTGATTTATTTTTAACCTAATGCAATCTTACGATTTGCCGATTATACACTGAGATGTCAGTTTATCAGACCCAGTATAATGTTGCTCTGCTCTTGACCTGCAAAACAGTTCGAATTTGTCTGGGCATCCACCATATCATTTGCTGGAGGCATCATCCTGCCGAAGTATTGTACGATACGCGAAATGATTGGGCCCTCAGTTGTTCCACATTCGACGGCGGCATAGTCTAGCAACGAACATCTTATTCCACCTCCTCCCAAATATGTCCGATGCGGTTTTAACAGGTAATCTCTCAGAAAGGATTAGTGTTCATTATCCTCTAAACAAAATGACCAGTCAGAATATCTAATCTCAGGAGGGAAAGCAATGCTTTTTGATGCTGTGTTCTTTAACGTCATTTATTCGAGCAGCAATAGATCACTAAACATTTCCTGAATGTATTCGTTCCAATCATGTTCGGCCTACCTTTTGGACAGTAATTGAATTCGTCGAGTTGATTTCAGCCCATTTCGGTTACCCCGAGTTAATTTATTCCACCCGGTGAAAGGGATAAATCTAGCTCCTGTGCAGACCACTGAGGCATGTAAAACTCGTCAACAAGTTCCTGAAACCATTTGCTGAATATACGTGCCTTTTGAGCTGGTGCAATACTCTACTGGACGTGTGCATCTGCAGGTGGATAAACCGTGGCCATGGAGGGATGAATTTGCTCGGCAGTGATATTCAGATGGGCTATAGCGTTCAGATGTCCTTCTATGGGTATAGGGGGGGCCTTAGGTTTTCCAGCGTGCGTAACATTCCGCATCCACTTCGCTGGCACAGTGGTCTGAGCCCAGGCATCTGACCATTTGCCCGAGATGGGTGAGGGTTCGAATCTCGATGAGGCATGGATGTTGTTGTGTTTGTCTTACTGTGGCTCTCTTCCTTCCACGAAACAAGTGGTCCAAATTAGGAACGAGTGACTGCTTATAGCACATTGTGGTTCACGGTGGTCGTTAACCTCCCAAACAAAAACAAATAATAAAAATAAAAATAAAAAGAGATCCCTACACCAGCACACCACCGCCATCGATCTGTACTGTTGATATCTGGAAAGATAACTCCACGTCCTTTTCTTGGTTACGCTAAAATCGGATCTTTCCATCCGCTTGATGCAGCAGGAATCTTCATTCGTACATCTAGGGATTCTTTTTCAAGTCCCTAACGGTCCTGTGTCGATGCTCCCGCACCTAGTGGAGGTACGCTCTCGTAATATGCGTTGACAACATCAGCACTCGTTGTAGTCGTCGGCTGTTGTAGCCCATTCGCGACATAGTGCTATATGTGAAGCGTTCGGGGAGGACACTTTGTACACCAATGTTAAATTCTGCAGTAGTTAGCCTGGCAGTGGACCGTCTGTTTTCTTGCACGATTCTCGGAAGTTTCCTTTAACAAGAGATGTCTCTTAGTACACCAATCTCTGCAGTGATTTGCCGACTTGCGGCCCGTATTTTAGCTTGCACGATTCTCGCAAGTCTCCGTTAAAGGATACTACCCTTCATACACCAATGTTAAGTTCTGCAGTGATTTTTCGGGTTGTATCCTGGCGTGAGTTCCCTTGCACAATCCTCGCAAGTCTCCTTTGACCCCTCTGATACACCACCTGTTTTCGTCGTCACGATCGTCGATTGTTGGAAGATATTTAGATTTTACACCATTACCGGTAAACTCTTGCTACAGCTGTGCACGAAAAGCCTTGGAGAACGTTTTTTGGGGGAAATGCTTAAGGTGGACGTCAAGTAATTTTGCTTCCTATACCAATGAAAAAGCTTTTGTACACAAATCAAACTCTCACAAAAAAAGGTTTTGTACACGTATCAAACTCTCACAAAAAAAAATCACAGAAAAGGGTGTTTCTAAATACTGCATTGTATACAACAAACTTTGTTCTTCGATTAACCTCCTTGGTGAAACAGTCTCCTGTAAGTGACATTAAGCATTCCTCGCTTTGTTATGCATTGAGTGGCCAAATTATGATGACCATCAGACTACTTTATGCAAAGTAGCTCTCCCGCAGGTTCTTCTGACCCAAGATGACTGAATCGGTATAAAACGGGAAGGCTGAAGGCATGTAAATACTAATGAAGTGCATTGCGCAGGAAATGTGGATAAAAGACGCGAACTGGCGGACTTCGTACATTGAGTGATCGTGGGTGCTCCAAGCATTGGTGCGAACATTAGCAGAACGGCTGCACTTTGAACGTGGAATGATCGTGGGTGCTCGATGCATTAGTGCTAGCATTAGCAGAACGGCTACACTTCGAACGTGGAATGTTCGTGGATGCTTGAAGCTTTGGCGCGAACATTAGCAGAACGGCTGCACTTCTGAAACGTTCGAGGGCAGCAGTTGTTCAAGTTTACAGAAGAGGGGCCGCCGGGCAAGAAACCGGGTCTGAAGGTTTGTCAACTACTAATGGATGCTTGAGCGGAGCGAAGAGTAGGCAGACTTGTTAAGTCCAGCAGACGGGCACCACTTATTCAGATAATAGGTAATCTGAATCAAAGACAGTTCACCGCGCACTACATCGTATGGGATACTGAAGAAGACGGTCCGTAAGCCATTGCTATCCGCAGCGAAAAAGAAGAAATGCCTCGAGTTCGTTCTGAAACAGAATAATTGGACATTAAATGAGTGGAAAATGGTAATGTGGTCCGACAAATCACGTTTTCAACTACATCATGCAGATAAAAGGGTGTGGATATGGATACAGGAGCTCGAAATCGTGGGCACATCTTGCATCGTCGCTGGACTTAACAAGTCTGCCTACTCTTCAAGCTGGAGGAGGCAACGTTATGGTTTGAAGCATGATTTCGTAGGAGTGTTTAAGACCTTTGATTTGTCGAGAGCAACGTCTGACCTCCCAGATGTATTTAAATATCGTTGCCGGCGAAGTTCACCCAGTTATGTTGATGGCTTATCCCAATGGAGATGGATACTTCTAGCAGCTCAGTGCTCCATGTTTATAGTGCTCACATTGTACGCAAATGGTTTGAGAGCATCGCGGAGACTTTTCCCTGCTACATAGGTTTTCTCAATCACTGGATCTCAATCCAATGAAGCATTTGTGGGATGAAGTCGAAAAGGACATCAGACAGCTGGATCTTCTACCATGAAATCTTCAGGAGCTAGAGGGCGTAATTCATTGCATTTGGGCTATTATTCTTTAAGACACGTACCGACGTTTAATAAGACTCGATACCAAGATGATTCAAGCAGTATTAGGGGACAACATACTAACCAGGTGGTCATAGTAATTTGACCACTCAGTGTATTTTCCCCAGTTTTTTAAACGAACTTTTCTGCCTCGTCAAAATGTTACACCAGAATATGCTTGTTTACTTTGGGTTTTAACCGCTACCATCAGCAAAACGAAGCCTACAAGCAGCCACCCGTCCATAATTTGGTACCACTGGTTCCAGGAAAATGTGAAAACTATCGGGCATGCACAACACTCGTGCTTTATCCGAGAGTTGGACCCGGAGCCAGCCCTGTGGAGTGTACTTTCGCGTGTTGTTTGCACTCATGACATTCCCCTAAGCATTTGCGCTCATCTGGGTGGGAATGCTTACTTAATCCCTACAAATCTGTACTTACTCCTCTTCTACTTAGACAATTATTTACTTTCCTTCACATTTTGTTTAGGACTGATATATTTTTGCAAAACACAACCACGTGCATAAATATAGTATGTTTGAAAGTTCCAGAACTTCGTAATTTTTTAAAATACATATACAAAATCAGCTGAAAATCTTTTGAATCTGAAATGTATACAGGGTAATTCAAAATGATTGCCCCGATTGCGAATGACAATACCTGGCTTGCGAATATAGATACAGAGATCACATTGTTGCACAATAAGGAAGCAAATTTAGAATTTTGTTTCAATACCCTGCAAATGTTCTATGTGACTCCCCTGGGTCACGCGGACAACATCTAAACGGTAATCCATATTTTTTTTTTCGATTGGAGGTTTAACGACCACCGTGAGCAACTCAATGGGATATAAGCAGTCGCCCGTCCCTAATTTAGGGTCACTGGTTCCAGGGAAGGGAGAGAGCCAGTGCCGTAAGACAAACACAACATCCATGCCTCACCGGGATTCAAATCCGGACCCCTTACGGACGAATGATCAGAGGCCAGCGCCTTCGACCACTGCGCCACCGGGGCGGCATTAATCCATATTACGCCATACATTATGCAGCATGTCCGTAGTCACTGATGCCAATGCAAGTTGAATGCGCATTTTTAGTTATTGCAGTGTTTTCGGCAAAGGTGGCACATACACATGGTCTTTGACATGCCCCCACAAAAAGAAGTCACAAGGAGCAAGAACCGGAGAACTGGGGGGGGGAGCATTTGCAGATTTGCAGAAAACCCTGTCGTCCTGTCCACAACGACCAATCCAACCGTTCGGAAAAACTTCGTTCAAAATTTGGCGAACGTGCATATTCCAATGTGGGGACAATCCCCGGAATCGTCATCCAGTTGTGGAAGTAGCCATTGCTGAATCAAGTCTAAATAAACGTTACCTGTTACTGTATCTTCAATGAAGAAAAAAGGCCCCATAGACCTTCACACTGGAAACTGCGTAGAACACATTGACTTTCGGTGAGTCACGCTCGTGTTCAATCACAGCTAGAGGTTTTTCCGTGCCCCCATATGCAAGTGTTGTAGCGGTTTACCTTGCCACTGATATGAAAGGTAGCTTCATCACTGAACATTAGGCGTGAAGCAAATGTGTCATTCTCCATGGCTTCAGCAAAGGTAGCACGCTGCACTTTGTCGTTGGTCTTCAGTACGTGCAAAATTTGAACTCTGTAGGGTTTCAATTGCAGCTTCCGTTTAAGAACACACCAAATAGATGTTTGTGACATTTGCAGATCCTGGATGGGGCAGTCAGTTGACTTGCGTGGATTGCGTTCAAAACTCTGACGAATTCTGTCAGCGTTTTCCTCTAAAACAAGTGGTCGCCCGATACTCTTTCTTCACAAAGACATCCTGCTTCTACAAACTGCCTATGCCACCACCTTATGCATCTCGAGGCCCACGTTTGTAACGATTACGAAACATTGTCTCCACTGTAACAACAGAATGACACTTTTCAAACTGCAGAACGCAAAACGGCTTTTCTGCTGCTGTCACCATTTCTTCCCACTGGCTTTGGCGCACGGACAGCTTACTTTCCTACGTCACCATAGCAACACAGCAGTAAGTTCCAATAAAATTCTAAACTTCTTTTTTTCTTGTGTAGGGATATCAGCTGTCTATTTATCTTCATAAACACGTTATTATCCTTTGTAATCGGGGCAGTAATTTTGAATTACCCTGTATTTTTGTCATGTTCCACCATACTTCAAACAAAATAAATACGTACATACAGCTGTAGCTGATGACATTATTATTTGTTAAATATCACTTTCGAAATACTTTATGCCATATTGTCCAACATGTTGATCTAGCTTACTCTAATTTTTTGTACCGTGGTAACATTTTCTTTTTCAAATTTTGCTGATGATACTTTTCAAGAATAATGTGATTTTTTTGTCAATATCAGTGCGCACCTTGCTTTTGTTTGACTGTGGTATGCGTATTTCACCTTTTCCAAAAAGTGTGGATTTTCTGAAGTTCGAAAAAAGGAAAATTATTCGATGTATCCCTGCTTGATATAAACGGGTTTGCCTGTGTTTGTTTTGTTGATTCGTACAGAATGCACATTGTAAAATACAATATCTTAAATTGAGCATAGCCTTTTTGTTTTTGTTTTTTCAGTTTTGTCAAAAGGCGTGTTCATTAACGCACGAGAATTTGATTTCATTTTTGTTTGATGTTTCTCAGTTTTTCGCTTTGGAGCTCCGCTAGCTTGACGCTTAAGTAACAAAACTAACCCGCAAAGTTAGTCACTACATCCTAAGTAAACTATAATTAAAGATTCGTAAAAGTGATGGCAAATAACCATGAACACAGCAGCCTTGTAAGTGTATAATCGTTTATTTATTGAATGAAATCTTCGTAATGGGGCATTCGTTTTCCATTATCTGATTGCTATCTTCCTACTCGATGACCTAATATTTTGCGCTCGACATGAAAGCAAACTGAGTTTGAGCCGCAAAGAGGGGGGGGAGTGTATGGTCCTCGCTCCTCCCTCCCTCCCCTCCCTTCCACTTCAGCATCCATCGATCGCAGGGAAAGAACAAAGCTGCTCCCTGCCGCTCCTCCTCCTCTTGCACAAGCATCCGTGAGGCGACGCATTAGTGAGTTCAGAGAGTCTGGCGCAGATCTCTGTTTACCCGTGTGCAGTAAACACCGTCTGCAAAGATGCTACCTCTGTTCGGGAAATGATGGCGGTTGGAGGAGGTGGTCGCGGTTTTAATGACTGCAGGCCATTACACTTTGGTCCTGTCCGTGGTCATCAGCAGCCTGATGCTGCGGAGGCCATTGATTCGGACACCATAGCTTTTCACGGGTGACTCAGACCTTATGATCCGCGATTGACTGCGCAAAGAGAGATTCCCGATGTCTTTTCCATGTTGAGAGTTTTTCTTTTTTTTTTTCCCCCGAGATATCATCATCATCATGCAATATCAATGGTGACTTCCTACGCTATCACATTTTTAAGGTGGTCATCCTGCTACATCTTTGAAATAACTGTATCCGAAATAGATATTTATTTATTTTTAAACATGAAAAAAAAAACTTAATTTTGAAATAATCGCCATCTAGTACGCAAAGTTAAAATATCCAACACTGTGTTTTCAAAGCAATCAGTGCGAAATCTTCGAACTCAATCTACTTTCGCTGTAAACGAAATATAAATGACTGCGGAAATGTCATCAAAATGAGTCGCAAAAATTTTGGAAGATATGTTTTTAATATTACGCGAATGAGAATGGATCAGTGATGGAATTTCGAAGTTTTCCAGCAATAAATTTAAAAATTCTTCAGGTACAGAAAAGTTGGAAATTTTCCGGTGTTAGAAAGAAATCCGGAATTTCCGCGGTGTTAGAAAGAACGAATTCGGAAATGTTCCTAGTTTTAAAAAGAAAGAAAATTACAAAATTCTCTAGTCATCAGTGAGAATAAATTCGTAAGTTTTCCAGGTATTAGAAAAAAAGAATTCGCAAATTTTCCAGGTATTAGAGAGAAGTAATTCGTAAATTTTCCAGGTAGAGAAAGAATTCAGAAACTTTTCACGTTTTACATATAGTGAATTCGGAATTTTTCCAACTGTCAGAGAAAATTAGGTCGTAAAACTGCGCAGCTGTTAGAGAAGAATTAATTTGTAATGTTTCCAGGTATTAGAGAGAATTAGTTCACAAATTCTCCAGCTATCAGCAAGGATAAATTGGTAAATTTTCCTGGTAGGAGAAAAAGAATTCGGAAAATTTTTAGGCATACAGATAATAAATTGGAAAAGTTTTCAATTTGTCGTAGAAAATTCGTAAATTGTCCAGCTATTAGAGAGAATGAATTTGTAAATTTTCCAGGCATTAGAGAAAAAGAATTCTGGAATTCTCCAGCTGTCCGAGAGAATGAATTCGGAAACTCTCCATTCATCATAGGTAACAAATATGGAAAATTTCTAGATATTACAAAGAAAGAATTCGGATATTCTGCAGTTACGTACTAGAAGGATGAATTCTTAAATTCTCCAGCAATCTGAGAGAATGCATTCGTAAATTTTCCAGGTATTAGAGAGAAGTAATTCAGAAATTTTTCAAGTTATGAAGATAATGAATTCTGAAAATTTCCAGCTGTCAAAGAAAACTAATTCGTAAATTGTCCAGCTATTAGAGAAGAACGAATTTGTAAATTTTGCAGGTATTTAGAAAGAAAGAATTCAGAAAGTCTCCTACCTAGCACGATAATGCGCCATGCCATACTGCCCGGATTGTTCCCAGAATGGTTCGCGGAACATGAGGAAGAGTTTTAGGTATTGCTCTGGCCTCCAAATTCCACAGACATCAATCCAATCAAGCACCTGTCGTGTGTTGTAACAGAAAATCTGATCTGAGGCGTCTTAAGCGCGTAACTTACAAGAGTTCAAGAATCTACTGGTAACATATTGGTATTGGGATACTACAAGACACCCTTAGAAACGTTGTAGAGTCTATTCTCGCCAGGTAAGAGCTGTTTCGGTGGCACGTGGAGGACGAACATAATATTTATTAGAGAGGGGTCATAATGTTTTGGTTCTTCAGTGTACATGCTCGTATATCGATAATGGACGTCGATACTGTTCATATCCGTATGTGTCTTAATCGAGGAATGTCTCAAGTAAACAACAATAAAAACAAAATGGTTAAATATTCGTGAAAACTGAAATAAACTTACACATGTATGAGTGAATTTAAACTCCTATCAACGCGGATTGCGCTTCGGCAAAAAGAAAGAAAATAAAAAAACAGACCGCCACCCACGTTAAAATTGGCGTCACCGAGTGATGAATCATGCACAATTTCGTAATTTAATTATTTCCTAGAAAACATAATTAACACTCGAAGCTCAACGCTTTTGGTTCAAGCGGCGACAGTTAATTCTTAACAATGTATTATTCCGCTTTTTTTACGTTTTTAATTTTAACAGAATGTATCAGTCTGTAAAGAAAGTTGTTCCTCGATTTTGTAAGAGAAAAAGAATAGAAATTTTTAAACTTATTTTGTTTCTCAGAACGACAAACGGATGGCAGTCCGAAGATCGACGCTTTTGTTTCCGATAGTTGCGGTTAAATCTCGACGCTAAAACCTTCCGCTTTGTTTACGTTTCGAATCTTAATGGCATGTACTGTCGCAAAAGAAAGTAGTCCTTCGAGGTTTTTCTCAGGAAAAATAACAAATTTTATTTCACTGAAATCGTTCTCTCAATGATCCCGATCCACATGCAAAAAATTACGATGATCGGTCTAGTGACCTAGGAGTAGAAGCGTTACGAACGTTTTTGAATACACGTCTCGTAAGAGAGGAGCTCGTATTACCTCCGAAAACCAGTTTAGTTTGCACGTGCTACCTTTTGAACACATAGCAGTAGGGTTTTAGTAACTACTAATAAAAAACTTGTCTAAACACACTCTCTCTCCCCTTATATTTTTTATAATAGTCTATATATACACATACTGGCCAATGAATTTGAAACTTTTGTTCAATGCTAGATCGGTGGTCCTTTAGCCCAAATTACAGCACGTCTGCAGTTCGGCATAGATTCCACAAGGTGTTGAATTGAATTGAATTTGAATTTAATTTTGCCATATTACACCATCCACCACACATTCAAATCGCACATACAATTTCTGTACCAAAAAAAGATTGACCAAATACAAATCGCACCATATGCGGACACAAAAGGAATAGAGTACATATATGTAAGAAAAGAATAAATACAACACATAAATGCAAAAATGTGAATAATAATACAAACACAAACCATCAAACATGTGAATACAAATATTATGCAATAATAATATACACATAATGCAAAGTACAAATGAAGTAATAGTAATACAAAATACGTATGATAGATAATATGAATAGTTTAGTTTTTAGTTTCAGTTTCAATAATTTGTAGCACTAAAACAGATTCTTTAAAACAAATCGTTGCGATATAGCCTGGCGAGCACCTATCCCCCCCCCGCCCCCAATAATCTATATCGTCAAGTCACGGAACAATTTAACCGTAATACAGTAAATTAAAGTAATAATACATAATATATGACCAACCGTTAATCAACCATTAATTAAGAAAGTCTTAAGCTTTCTTTTAAATACCGAATAGTGTGTCATCGCCTTGATCCGAAGCGGCAACCGATTCCAGGACCTAGGGCAGGTCACGTTAATATTATTAAGTAATAAATTAGTACGCGCACTAGGTATTAAAAAACTAGTATTACCACGAGTGTCATGATAACAGGAACGCAAATGTAAGGTAATTAGATCTGAATATTTGTTAGCATATATACGTTCATGCACAACGGTAATAATCGAAAACTGTATAATTTATCAAATGACACTATATGATAACTAAGGAAAAGAGAATGTACATGTGAAAACGGATTCACAAAACGTAAAAATTTGTTTTTTTGCAAAACATAAATTCTATTAACATTCCCAATAGTTGTGCGACCCCAAGCCAAGAGACAATAAGATAGAAACGGATAAATAAATAAAAAATACAATAGCAGCTTAACCCTGGCAGGCAACAAACTTGAAATCTATAAATGACACCAATGCGGGATCTGAGCCCAACCGCAGTTTCACTAACATGTACATCCCATCTCAAATTATATTGTAGATATACACCCAAAAACTTTAACTGAAATTCAAGGGGCACTCCATGAAATAATATCCCATTTGCAATATCCACTCGTCGCCTACATCGCGGAAAAAGTACGCTAGTAGTTTAGGGAAAATTTATGATTAAGGACGGCAAAGCCAACGACAGTAATCCTGAAGTTCCAAATTTACACGTGGGATTAACTCAGTGTCCCCAGAAAAAAACAGGCTTGTGTCATCAGCATACAACATAGGAGTAGCACTTGAAGAAATAGTAAACAAATTAAAAATAATAACGGAGTGCATCTACAAGCATTAAAAATAACATTGGAATGCATCTACGTCTATAGATGCCAGGCGTTCACTCAAACTAGCTCAGATTTGACGGAAGAGGACTTTGCTCCCCGATCTGTTTTTCTAACATGTCCTATACATTCTCGCTTGGGTTCAGGTCCGGTCATTGCGTTGACCAGGAGAGATGGTGAACGTAGCTGTCATGCTTGCTCAATCACTGCTGAACACATCTTGCGCGATGGACAGTAGCATTGTAGTCCATAAAACAGCCGTCACCTACTGGATAAAAAGAAAGTAAACATTGCAGAAAGGACTTGATCGGCAGCAATGCTCAAATAATCTTCGGAGGGTACATTACCTATCATCAATATCAGGGGACCCGTTCTGTACCGACCGAACGTGCTCCACATCGCGATGCTACCTCCAGAAGCTGGTGTCCTGTTTCACCGTACAAGACAAGCTGGGTCCATTGCTTCATGGAACTCCCGCCCCGCTCTCTGCCTACCGTCGGGGCAGAACAAGGTCTTTTTCAACTCGTCGGACATTACTTTTTCCAGTGCCCAATCACCGCTTTCTTGAACAACTCGCTGTACACGAACTTTCCGGTTCCTCGCAGAAATCAGTGGTTTCCGTATAGGCGTGCTAAAGCCAATACCGATACTCTCCAGTTTCTTACACGTAGTTTACTGATGAATAGCCTTCATTGAATGCTTTGAGCAATTGCTGCACACAGGAAGTTTTGTTTCTCCGTACAAACCTTCTTAGACGACGGCGATCTCGTTCCGGACAGATTGTCGTCGCACCACAGTTTACGCCTCTTCGACAAGTAATGTGCGTTATTTTCCCACTGATTAAAGATCCGGGTTATTTCATCTTTTGAGTAACCAGTCAGCTCTGAAGTTTTCCAAATCGTCGCTCTAGCCCGACGGCAACCACAGTAAGCGCTTTATTTATTGAACTCCGAAAGATGCTTTCTTTTTTCCATCGTGCTCAACAGTACTGTCGATTACTGACGAGCAGCTGTCTAAATAGTTGCCTAGATCATCTGGTGAGACACATGATCGCGTGTTTTGCATATACGTTGCGTAAGAGACGTATACCTATGTCTCTCTCTATATATATATATATAAGAACACTAATAAGAAAGCTAAGGCCCTTCAATACAAAACATAAAAAAGCCCCGAACCCCCTGATGCGCAAAGCAGCAATCCAGGCGGAAAGGCTGTGTAGGCAAATAATAATTGAAACAGACCAAGGAAACCCACAAACACCCAAACCAAACACAAAATACATACCACCAAAAGAACATACAATTCCCACATACTTGCGATAAGCCCTGGACCCCAAAACACATAAGTACTCGAACTCATTACACGGCTAACGTACCGAATGGAGCCCAAAATATAATAAACAAATACAGAACAGCACCACAGCAGCCTCATTTTAAAAAGTGAAACACAAAACAAAGAACCAAGACGATACTCAAATCAAATTAAAACGGCCGTCATCAGGGAAGCACTGGTTTTTTGTAATTGGCTTTTCTGAAACCAAGAAAAGGACGGACAAAATCCAAAATGTCCCCTTGGTCGTGCTCACAAAGCCGCAAGACTAAAAGCAAAGGAATAAAATACAAGCAAGACAATAAACCAAAAAGAATAAGTACCATCGTGATTAGTCCTACCTGGACAAAGAAGGCTGGAAAAGAAAATAACAAAAAAAGCAAGAACGAGCTCAAAAAGTAACGTAAAACCACAAAGATCTTTATAGCACCTAACACCAAGAACTACTGATAAAGAATCAAGAATGCCGAAGCTGCGCAGGAGCAAAGGTTAAGCTGATAAGGAAAAAATGGTATACGGTTTAAACAAAACAACGTGTTTGCCAAATGGAGGAATGTTAGTTTACATTTTATAATCTAGGTGTAAGGTAGTGTGAAGAAAGCAAAGGGTTACGTGGCCACAAGTGGCCTACCGAGTGGTAATTAGAGTTCTTAGAGTTCTAGAGTTCTTAGGTACTTATTCATTTTGGTTTATTGTCTTGCTTGTATTTTTTTCCTTTGCTTTTAGTCTTGCGGCTTTGTGAGCACGACCAAGAGGACATTTTGGATTTTGTCTGTCCCTTTCTTGGTTTCAGAAAAGCCAATTACAAAAAACGAGTGCTTCCCTGATGACGGCCTTTTTAATTTGATTTTAGTATCGTCTTGGTTCTTTGTTTTGTGTTTCACCTTTTAAAATGAGGCGGCTGTGGTGCTGTTCTGTATTTGTTTATTATATTTTGGGCTCCATTCGGTACGTTAGCCGTGTAATGAGTTCGAGTACTTATGTGTTTTGGGGTCCAGGGCTTATCGAAAGTATGTGGGAATTGTATGTTCTTTTGGTTGGTATGTATTTTGTGTTTGGTTTGGGTGTTTGTGGGTTTACTTGGTCTGTTTCAATTATGTATGTATGTATGTATGAATGTATGTATGTATGTATGTATGTATGTATGTATGTACAGGGTGATTGTAAACACCTTCAACAAAACAAGAGGGGTGATAGTACACATCTGACATAAATCCGTAAGATGGGCTCAGCTACTGAGACGTCTCCATCTGGTGGGCATTAACGGCCTATGTATGTATGTATGTATGTACAGGGTGATCGTAAACTCCTTCAACAAAACAAGAGGGGTGATAGTACAC
This sequence comes from Macrothele yani, assembly GCA_039090855.1. Classification (NCBI taxonomy): domain Eukaryota; kingdom Metazoa; phylum Arthropoda; class Arachnida; order Araneae; family Macrothelidae; genus Macrothele; species Macrothele yani. Next base: position 23,573,736 of record CM077006.1, on the reverse strand, counting down.
ATCAAGACAGACAATATTTGCAATGGAACCTAAGGCCGCATTCCACTCCTAGTGCCAGGAATGAGCACGTTCGAAAAACGTCCAGCAGGCACACGGAGTTCCAACCAGTGCATGAGAAGCACAAAATGGCAAATCATTTGCGCTAAACACGTGCGTAGACGATGAGGAGTAAAAATTTAAAAACGCAGCTGAGTCCGTTCAGCGATATTACCGTGCGAACATCACATGAGAAATGGCGTATTCGTGAAGGGCATGGAAGACTACACATGCGACATATCCCGGGTGGTGGATTGAACGCGTTGGACCTATAGCTTGTCCTCCACGCTCCCCGGACCTTAATCCACTGGACTTCTTCTTCTGGGGGCACATTGGTGTACGAGACACCTGTGGACTCGCTGGAAGATCTCGTCGCGCGAATCGCTGTTGGTGCGGACAAGATCAACACCACACCGGGAGTCTACGAGAGGGTGTGACAGTCCTTCATTCGCCAATGTGGGATGTGCAACGACGCCCTTGGACGCCAGTTTGAGCAGCTCCTTTGAGTCTTTCTCTGATGCGATTGGAATTGTGCAACTCATAAATTAGGTATCTCTTTGTTTTCACTGTTGAAGGCTCATCGTGGATATGTAGCTTTACTCTTTTCTGGCAGTAGGAATGAAATGCGGGCTTAGGTTCCATTGCAAATATTGTTAGTCTTGATGTGCACTATCACTGCTCTTGTTTTGTTGAAAGAGTTTTCAATCACCCTCTATATTTCCCCATCGCGAAATACTACAGCTAATAACATCGAGATCAGTTGGCAATTACTTTATTATTCCATCGAAATTACTGCTGTGTTCGATTTTTATTTCATTATCACCCCACCAGAAATTAAGTTTCTAATTTTGTCCCTGTAAGCAAAGCAATCTGCAATCTATAAACAAATATGTATCTAGGCAAATGGATATAGAAAATAAATATACCGTATCTTCACGTGTATAAGTCGAACCCTGCTTTTTCGAAAGAAAATAAAGATTTTTTTTTTCTGTTATCGTCTCCAAGTCGGGTAGCAGTTCTACCTTGGTTAGGAACACCAGGGAAAAAAATTATACTCATGCGCTAATAGTGCTGCATAAGCATGCGAACCACTCTTACTATCGCACCCTCAGTGCTCGTGAGCGTGGCGTAACCTGGCTGGTCATGTGTTGAACGATAAGCAGTTAGTGCATGGGAAGCCATCAGTGTTTGGTAAATGCAAGCATGTTTACTGAAAAGCTGCTTTTTTACGCTTTCCAACCGTAGGTTGAATAAGCGTATATGTTTCAGCTATGTCTGTCTGTCCGCATGATAACTCGCGTAAAAATTGGTCGATTTCGATGAAATTTTAGTATGCGGTAGGGGATTACATGGGGACGAACCCTATTAAAAATGAACGAAATGTGGTCAAAGGTAAGGACATAGGAGAGGGATCCATTCTATTTCCCTAATGCGTCATAACTTGTGTAAAAATGGTTCGATTTCGATAAATATTAGTATGTGGTAGAGAGCCACTGGGGACGAACCCTGTTCAAAATGGACGAAATGGGTTTAAAGGTTAAGACATAAAAGCGGGATCCATCGCATTGCCCTTATGCGTCATAACTTTACTAAAAATGCTTCGATTGAGACAAAACTTTATCATGTTGTTCCGGAAATATACTTAACCGGTTTTGTTTAATATCATCGAAATGGGATCGAAGGTCAGGTCACAGGGGCGAGATTTATTCCACAGCCATTATCCCCATAACTTGAGTAATGATATCTGGTATGTCGGAAAGCGTATAATAATCAATGCATGGCATGATTTTATTAACTTGTTCTTTTTGTTTTCATTTGAGGTGTAAGTTTGCACATAAAAATAGTCTCTACCAGAGATCAGAATAAAATGAAATAACAGGTTGTAAGTTATCGCATGTCAGATTAGGCTTAAGCAGGTAGCTTCGAGCCACTTAACTGTTAAAGAATGCAGCTACAAACAAGAAGGGACGGGAATGTCTCAAGGATAGCAGGAATAAAAAAATCGCTTAAAATAATCTCTCTCCTTCTGTCAGCGAAACTGTGGGAGCTGTAATGCGCTCTTCAAGAAGATACGATCGTTTCCTTCATGATGACAATATCGCGGTTATGATTCATGCCAATACAGCTGTTGGACAATCCTATTGATGAATTTTTACCTGAAGTCTGATTCAGTTGCCGGACGACACACACCCTGGCTCAATCAAAATGTCACGTGTCCTTGTGCACATGGTGCCAGAGTTTAATAGAATGCAATGGGCGTTTTTTATTTCTAACTATAGCTTTCAATCACAGATTATTTCGTACCTCAACGAACTGCTGCTCGTGTACAGTGTATCATAATGTGAGTTAAAAATTTCGGTCTTCAAAACTTGACCTATATATGAGTATATATTGTGCAGCGTTCGAATTACCCAGTAGTCCATTGGCCAGTAAAACTTCCGCCGGACCACTGAACTATTGAATTTACTGGCCTGGTTGGCCAGTAAATTTATTTTTCTAATTTGTCACAAGTTAAAGAATGAATTTCTGTTTATTTTACTTGGCTGTACGGGTTTTTAGGCTGCAAACTAGTGGTAGGTTCATGAAATTGTATTGGATAGCACTTTTTTTTTATCCCTCGTAATTTTTAAAGAACGGAAGAAACAACAAATGCAAAAAAAAAAAGTTTCCCTTTCCTTGTCTTGTAACGGCAGCAGCCGTGTTTTCGTTATTTCCGTCGACATCATTCGTAATGAGCAGAAGTAGGCAAAATAAATGTCCTGATCTTCCTTTGGTTCGTTCACCTTAGTTAATTCAGCAGATACTGACACCAGACACCACTCGACTTTTTGTTTTTGCCCCTAGAAAACACTAGCGGTAGAGGTCAGTTGGATGTGTGAAGGTAATTTTTGCAAAAGAGCAATTCACACGAAATAGTGTTCGATGGGGAACTAAAACTAACTTCATGTGGAAAGTAGGAGGGACGAGCAATAAGACTAAAATAAGGAAAAGGAATCAAAACCCTAAACAATAAAACACATTAGAAAATACACTTATGTATGTGAATTTTTGTACTCTTGGAGTCTGCTTGTTCCCTTCTTACTTAAAAACAGATTAGGAATGCACTCTTACTCTGCTGTCACCAATCCATATTCTCCCTAGCAGTTTTTGTAAATTTTTATTCTGGAAACATTCGTTCTCCTGTGAGTTGCATTTTTAAAGTAAATGTTAAAACAAATATTAGAGGTAACATATTGTAAATGTCTAATATTAGAAGTATCTTAGCTTTTCTTTTCCCTCGTTAATTACGGGGATTTCATTAAATTCTGTTCGTTAAAATTGTAAATGTCTAATATTAAAGGTAACATATTGTAAATGTCTAATATTAGAGGTAACATATTGTAAATGTCTAATATTAGAGGTAACATATTGTAAATGTCTAATATTAGAGGTAACATATTGTAAATGTCTAACATTAGAGGTAATATATTGTAAATGTCTAATATTAGGGGTGACATATTGTAAATGTCTAATATTAGAAGTGACATATTGTAAATGTCTAATATTAGGGGTAACATATTGTAAATGTCTAATATTAGAGGTAACATATTGTAAATGTCGTTTTGTAATTCTAAATATTTTGTAAATGTCTAAGCACCTCCCCAACTGCGCAGTTGTCTAAGCGATGACTTCTAATCATTCGTCCTAGATAAGTCTGGGTTCGAATCCCGGCGAGGCATGAATGTTGTGTCTGTCTTACAGCGCTGGCTCTCTCCCTTCCCTGGAACCAGTGGTCCTAAATTAGGAAAGGGCGATTGCTTATAGCTCATTGAGTTGCTCACGGTGGTCGCTAAACTCCCAATCAATATATATATATATATATATATATATATATATATTTATGTGTATAAGTTTTGTTTTGTTTTTTTACTGATCAGTGGGCGTTTTGGTGGACCGGTGGGTTTGCAAATTCTAATAGTCTACTGGGCCAGTGAAAAATTTATTTCTAATTCTAACGCTGCTGTACTTTTCTTGAATCGGGAATAGATGATGAGAAACAAAATATGAAAAAAGCACCCTGATTTAATTCAAAAATGGATTTTAGTGTTTAGGAGAACCCTACCTGGCGTATTTTGATATGACAGGGGTGAAGTTATTAGTAAAGCGCGGTGTGTAACAGTTGTTCAACTGGGTACAGTATGGCTGTTGGGTAACTCGTGTATCTTGCATAGAGGATGAAGATAGCAAGCACACAGTTTTAGAAAGTGCTGAGATCTTTTAAGAGCCATTTCCGTGACAGTAGTTATAAAACACCCAGAGGAATTCTAATGTTAATTACACAAATTACGCACTTCATCTAGAAATTTCAGATTAGGTCAATTTTTAGATTTTCATTGAAACAAGTTAGTAAAATCATGCAATGCATTGATTATGATACGCTCTCCAACATACCAGAAATTATTACTCAAGTTATGAGGATAATCGCTGTGGAATAAACCTCGTTCCTGTGTCCTGACCTTTGACCCCCTTTCGATGATATTCCACAGAACCGGTTCAGTACACCTCAAGATTAACATACTAAAGTTTTGTCGCAATAGAAGCAGTTTTACGCAAGTTATGAGAATAATGGCTGTGGAAGAAATCTTGCTTTTGTGCAATGACCTTTGATCCCATTTCGTTGATATTCAACAGAACCGGTTCACTATACCTCCGGAACAACATGATAACGTTTTGTCGCAATCGAAACATTTTTTGGTAAGTTATGATGCACAGGGGCAATGGAATAGAGTGTCCTGACCTTTGACCACATTTCGCCCATTTTCAATAGGGTTCGTCCCCAGTGGCTCCCTACTACATACTAAAATTTATCGAAATCGAACCATATTTACGCATGTTATGACGCATAAAGGCAATGGAATGGATTCCACTTTTATGCCCTGACCTTTGACCCCATTTCGCCCATTTTCAATAGGGTTCGTCCCCAGGTGGTTCCTTACCAAATACTAAAATTTCATCGAAATCGAACCATTTTTACGCACGTTATGACGCATAAGGGCAATGGAATAAATCCCGCTCTTATGCCTTGCCTAACCTTTACCCCATTCGCCCATTTTTAATAAGGTTCGTGCCCAGTGGTTCCCTACCACATACTAAAATTTCATCGAAATCGAACCATATTTACGCATGTTATGACGCATAAAGGCAATGAAGCGGGTCCCGCTTTTATGTCCTGACCTTTGACCCCATTCCGCCCATTTTCAACAGGGTTCGTTCCCAGGTGGTTCCTTACCACATACTTAAATTTCATTGAAATCGAACCATTTTTACGCAAGTTATGATGCATAAAGGCAATGGAATGAATCCCGCTCTTATGTCCTGACCTTTGACCCCATTTCATCTATTTTCAATAGCGATTGTCCCCAGGTGGTTCCCTAAAACGTAATAAAATTCCATCGAAATCGAACCATTTTTACGCAAGTTATGACGTATAAGAGCAATGGAATGGATCCCGCTCCTATGTCCTGACCTTTGACCCTGTTTCGCCCATTTTCAATAGGGTTCGTTCCCAGGGGGTCCCCTACCACATACTAAAATTTCGTCGAAATCGAACCATTTTCACGTGAGTTATCGTACGGACGAACGAAGCTGGAGCATATACGCTTCTTCAACCTAAGGTTGGAAAGCGTAAAAAAGCTTTCATTATCTTGTCTCCTAATATGTACCAACGTAAATTAAAATGTGAAAAATAGGAATTTAGCTCTATGATGGTTTCAGTGATTTAAATGGGCTTTTGACTTGTCATAATGCCTTTCTCTGGGATTATGGATTCGAATCCCGGTGAGATATGGATGATATTTGTCTCACGGCACTGACTCTTTCCCTTCCCTGGAACCAGTAGCGCTAAGTTAGGGACGAGAGGCTGCTTATAGCCCATCGAATTGCTCACGGTGGTCGTTAAACGCCCAAACGGAAAAAAAAATGAGAGAATGTTTTCTTTTCTAAAATACATAATAAGATTCAATTACTTGGCGTAGCTTTGGTGATATGACTGTAACCCTACCGAAGGGAAATCGAGTTCGATTCTTCCCCCGGACGATTCATTTTAGAATTTTCTGTAGAAGTGGCCTTTAAATGAGAGTTACTACAGCATCTTTGTGCTACAGAAAAACGAACATTCCCTGAACGACGAGATTTCAAAGAAATAATATTGCTCTGACATGTGGATTCCCCGAGAAAGAACAAAGAGTTACATTGGACATAGAACCACCAGGTCAAAGTAGCAGAGGAAGATTAAGATGAGGAGGAGGGAGTGCCCGAACAACGGCACGAAAGAGAAGAATTTAAAGAAGATGACGACGCTAGGCAGAGCAGAATGAAGGGCTAAGGTCTCCAACAGCAACCTCGTGTAACCATGGAATTAATAATGCTGCCGAAGATGGAAACAATGTTGAAGTTACTCGTCAGAAACACGAGAAAGAAACAATTTCATTTCTAATTGAAGATATTTCAACTCCGAGATTTCTTTTGAAAAGGAATTTATGGCGGAGTTTTGTGTAATTGCAGAATCGAAATGAAGGTTTAATCTACTTTTGCCTCGGTTGCCAAAACTGATAAACCTTTTATGTCTTAAACCTTTTGATTGCTGCGGGCAATAAAAGATTATTCCTGAGTGGTCTTCACTGGATGGCGCTAAATCATTTTTCGTTCAATATCAGCTTTCGGAACTGCTCTCGTAATTTTCCCGCGACGATTTCTAAATTCATGTCATGGGTTTGAAACTGGCAAAGGACATTTACCTTTACTTTCACGTCTATTTTCCCCCATTTTTTTCTGGAACACAATCCCTCTTTTTTTCATCATCGAAAAGAAAGTACCCGTGGGATAAATCTTACGTATTTTTTCCTTCTTTTCACAAATCGTCGATACGTTTGCTAGTAACCAGCAAGATGAAAATTTTATTGGCTTTCAGTGTTAAAAATAGACGAAATATCATCAGAAGACTTCCAATATGCTAGGAAGATGATACGAGTTTTTAGAAGTATTGTTGCTACCCTTTCTTTGCACATTTTCCTTTATTTCTTGCAGATTTCTCAGCTGCTTATATATTTTTTATTACAGCCTTTTGATTCATAAATTGTACCAAGTATTTATTGTTACTGCAGCGAAGAATGTGTAATATCCCATAGCGGCAGTTGGAAGAAGTTCAATTTACCAAGGTAAGGGTAATTTAAAGTAGTATTGTTATTCGCCGACTGACATGGTATTCTTGTGACTGAGAAGTTTGATAAGCAACCCATGTGTACCATCTTCAACCGTTTTCAATCCACTGCTGGATGAAAGTCTTTGCACGTTTCTTCCATTATGGCCTGTCTTGAGCCAGTCTCCTCCATATCACTCCCGCATGCTTTCGAATTTCATCCATCCATCTTCTATTTGATCGTCTTTTGGGTCTTCTTCTGTCTTGGTATCAAGTCTGAAATTTAAGTTTTCCATTGGTGGTCCATTCTTCTGGCAATATATCCAGCCTATCGCCATTTCAGGGTTTTGACTCTGATCATGATGTCTTCCACTCTTGTCATTTTCCTGATCCAGGAGTTCCTCTTCTTATCTTTCCTGGTTGCAGCAATCATGTATATACACTTCTCTATGAGCTGATATCCGCTTACGTTCGAAATTTCCTAGCAAACTGTTTTTGCACTTCGTCCGTGTACTTGTCGTCATGGCAAAAGGCATGTGCCAACAAAAACACTCTCTGTTCAACCGTCAACACCATTGTCCTTGTGCCGAGACGAGTGACCAATCGACACGCCTGTCTCCGTCGACCAAGCGCTCGAGAACGACAGCTGCGCGCGCACCTCTGGGTGGGGAGACGTGAGGCTTACCAGACACAGAAGCACTTCCACATGGCGGGTCACTTCTACACTAATCCCATTCAAAAAAATTTTAATATTACATTACTGCAAATCGTACATTCAGTGCACAGTCATTATTCGGACACCCTGTATATATAGTTTCAGATTATGACTGCCAAAATGAGCAACTCTAAAACCTATAAGCAGTCATCTTTGTTCCTAATTTAGGACCACCACTGGTTGCTCGGAAGGCAGAGAGACAGACAGCATCGTAAGACAAGCACGCCACCTATACCTCACCCGGAACTGGAACCGTGCTCAGAAACTAGCCGGAAATTTACGCCTCTGACCACTCGGCCAGTGGGGCGTCATGAATATTTCAGGAGTATAGCATGTTACTTGAAAAATATTCTGAGAGACTAGTGTCTGAAGCTGCTAATTTGTGTAATATCTCCCGTTTAACTGTTTCCAAAGCATCACCGCCTATTTAAAAAACATCGGCAGGTAGCATCTGTCAGGACGAGAAGTTTTCGAAAATTAAGTCTACTAATACAGCAGATCGTTGGCAAGGATTACCCGCGAAATGCGCAAACCATTTCTGCAAAGACAACCAGAGCTCTGTAAATGTCTTTGAAAGATCTGGTTTCTATATTTGGTCGGGAGCCGTACATAGCACAATTTGTCTCACAAGGAAAGGTCGCGATTTGGCTGCCGCTGATCAGAGATTTTGTTATTATTTTACTCACGCAAAAAAAGGAGGGAAATATGCACCTTGGTTCATTTCGCAATCTCTGGAATTAAGCGATATCGCGCTCGGAAGGTACAATACAACATTAAGCTACGCATATGTAACAACTCTTATATTTTGTGCTAATATATGCAGGAAGGTCATGCTTTCTGCTGTACATTTAGGTTTCAAATATAATTTACTCAAAACATGAAATTCGCACAATCAGGGTTTTGGCATTTGATAGTTATGTTAGGTTTAGTTCTAACGTACAGTCGTACGAGGTAAATAAGTAGTATGGAAGAAAACATTGTCTGATCGTCGTAATATTCTCTCGTTTTTCATGGTATCTTTATTTAAATATTTGTCTGACATCCTAGAATGATCTTGCTAGGCTTACTATGGTTGAATATGCTAATTTCGGTAATAGTTCACACAGCTGCATCAGGTTAGCGTTTTTGTTTGTTGTTTTTTTTCTTACGTCGTCTGCGTTACTTAGTGTTCTACTGTACCATTTCGACGCGATATCTCTGAATTCAATAATTTGCGAGAGGAATAAAAACACACATTTTCTGTACTCAGAATAATATAACAAAATCTGAGTTAGATCCTCAATAGCCAAATAGGGTCAGAATCTCCATTGGTAAGCCGCACGTTGCAAAAGTCAACGTTGTGAAGAGCAAGAAGTGATTTAAAGCGTATTAGAACTAGGTATTATGAGATTGAAACTTACCACATTGTCCGACTAATCGTCATTTAGATTCTGTCCAACATTTGTCACTGTTTATGTTCAGAGAATGCCGAAAGAAGGGCATACTTCTGTCTGGTACCGACAACCAAACGTGGTGGTGGTTCAGCTCTCTTCTCCATCATAACATTCCATGATGGAAATTATCGGCATCAACTTTGACACTGACCAGGCATGATTCAGACTTTGTTTCCGAATTTGAATCCATCCTTTAAAATGACAATGTATCTATGAACACTGGCAGATTCATGAAGTCGTGCTTTGGACAGCATCGAGCACAGTGTTCAGCACGTCCTTTGGTCTGCACATTTACCGTATTTGGACACCATCGAGCCAAAATCAGCAATTTTTGTAAATAGGGTGGAAACCAGAATCCCTCCGACTTTATTCCTGGAGCGCTTTCCTTCATGAAGTACGAGTATAATACTCTATAATATTTCCCTAACTACTGTTCTGGATTTATCTGGATATTTCCTGGCAGAATACAAGGTGTCTACTAAGCGCAAACAGAGCCAATCCGTTTCATTTTCAAAATTCATTTATTAAAAAGACAGTTGATACGTTTGGCTTTTAAAGATGAAGAATATGAAATACGGTTTTGCAAATGGTTTTTCTAAATGGTTATGCTACTTTTGTGAGTGACTATAGCTTTGGCATGTGTTGACTGTAGTTACATTTGTAGCAATGCTTCAAGTTCATTCCGCGAATTCGTAGGATGATAATATAAAGCTACACGAATTCAGGCAGCTGTGCAGTTCTTAAATCTTTGAGAAGAGTAAATCTTCGGTTTGGTAAGAAACACTTCATTAAAATAATAAATTACCTTTCCTGTGTAGTGGTACTTATATGTATCTATTAATTGCAGTAAGAGGTATTTTGATGAACAATGCTTTGTGATTGCAAAATGCTACTAATTTTAATGTGTAAATATATTCGGATGATAATTTTGAAACCAGCGGTTGTCGTTATTCTAATGAAGCGTTGCTCGTTAGTCGTTGTCGTTTTTTATTTGGAAGTGAATGAGTAGCGTGTGCTTCCTTGGATTTCCCTTCGTGGGCTAGTAGAATTTTCTCTTACCATTATTGTAGATTGAATTTCTTCGTAAGCTTATATTAATATTTACAAGCAGTGCTCGTTGAAGTCAACCTCGGACCAGCTTCTTAAAAATATATTAACTTATCAAGCATCCTTTTTTCGGAGCTGTTCATGTCTTGCAGAAAAGAGCAACACGGATTCTTACGTTTCGCTTCTAATGTTTTATTTAACATTATTACTTTCATTGTTTATATGCAATAAATATTGTATTTATCTTTCCTCTGTCAATGTATTTGTAATTCCTTTCTGTAATGATGTCCTTTTTATTTTATTCTTTTTAGTTTTCTATAATTTATATTTTACACAAAAATACTACGAAATTTGCAAATATAACGAAATTTCTAAATCTAAATTAGTTTCTGCCTTCTGATGGCTAAGCGCTCTTCTCGTGACTGGCAGAACGCATTCTTCTGAATGCTGCAGCATTCCGATATTTTCTCTGATTATTATTGCGCATCGTCGGGGTGAATAAAATAGTTCATAAGGGATTTTAATGATCATAACTTAAAAGTTTTAGCAAATTGCCCATCATTACCTGCAGTTTACTCGTTTATCTCTATTCAGCATGCGACGCAAATGTTCTCCTGCGCTTTTGAGTATTGGGATTTGCATTTTTATGTATCGTACATTTATTTGATGCAGCGTCTGAAATATATTTAAATCATGACAAACTTTTATCAGTATCTTTGGATCAAGCGCCTAATTTGTTTCGAAAGTATTAAATAAATTTCATTTCACATCACAATATATTGCCTTCATATAGCTGATGTTGAATCGATGTAAATTTTGTACTCCTAATGATGACTGGTATTTCCAAGACTTGTGATAATCGATTTGTATATCCAAACAAAATGTTCAAGCGCCATTACTGATGTTTAAAGAATGAGTGTTTATTTTATTTTTATAATTATTTTATTAAAAAACTGGCAATTAGTTTAAGCTCATTTAATAACTGTTTCGATAATTATTACTTGTATCTTATAATATTTATATTAGAAATATGTTTTGATTCCGCTGTCGTAATGTCCTCTGGAAATAAATATGATAGGAAAAAAAATGTGTATGAATCTTTGTTGAAGCCGTTTCTTTCTTCAGATTTTGTTTTCCAGTATGTTCCCGAAGATGAAATAAAAATGGTACAGTTTTTAAGCCATCCTCTTCCGCTGTTGATTCTTAACTTTTTAACTGGCTGGAGCGAGTTAACTCGGGTTTATAAAATGGGCTGTCAGCTCAGACGAATATATTAGCTCTCTAAGATGTGGTCACAACGACGAACGAGTGACCTGCATGATCAGAGCTTCACAAAGTGTTGCTTTCACCCCTTTGAATTGCTATTCAAAGTGGCTATTTAGGTAGAGGATTGACTCTAATCGCTTATGACTGATCATCTGATATGGACTATCACAATAGCGATGATCCTGAGAAAGAGAGGGAAGTTAGAATATCGTGTTTCTGTCCAGTGGTATGATGTCCATGTCAGGGGAATTGCCGTTCCCCATTTTGCCTTGAATTATGAAGCAGAGAAAAAAGGACTAAAAGGGAGCGCTTATCCTCAATGACAGGTTTATATCCGGTAATGCTCAGATGAGAGAGAGGAAAAGGGTTTGTTTTGTAGTAGCTTTCGTAAACCCCAGGGGCAATTGAAACATTTCTGTTTGGGAAACGCAGAAAATTTTGGACACCATTTGGTTCTGGTACATCGGGCGCTTAAAGGGTTAAAATAAAAGTAAAATTCGATTTCAATAATCACATTTGTCTTCCAGAAAAGTGATTCGAAAGGATCTATTTAATGTGCGAAATGATATGTAAATGAAGTTCTAGAAAGATTGGTGAAAATCTCCTTCATTCTATATTCATTAAAGGAGAAGATGAATACTTTGAGGCATACGTGTCTTTAAACCGAGTTTGCTGACTACTTTAGAAAATGTTGTTTAAGATTAGCGGCTTTTGAACCTTATTTTACTTCGAATTGGTTGAGGTGATGTATTTGGTTATGTATGAGTAAGGCCGGATTAAGGGTGAGAGGGTCTATAGGCAGGGCCCGTATTTACCATTAGGCAAAGTAAGCAGCTACTTGGGACGGCAGGGAACAAGGGGCAGCACATTTCCCTCAAATTAATTATTTTACAAACATTGTGACTGAAATAAGACCTGAAAATTTCGTTAATGTTATTTTTCAAGAAGCACGAAAGTGCCTGTTTTTTTTTTTTTTTTTTTTTTTTTGGCAAGAATAAAATATTGAGAATATTATTAACCGTATCCGTCGTCCCTTTTGTTTTCCCTTTGTGCGGTGTCTTTCTCTGGGATTACTCTAGTAAGACAGGAAGCCTAAGCAATGCCTAACACACCTTACACACATCCGCACATTTTCGGCTTGAAGAGACAGTAAAGTTCTCACTGACATATCTTCTAGAAACGTCGAAGGAGAACGGGGGGGGGGGCATGCTTGCACGTTGGCGTGTTAGTAGGGAGGGAGTGTAAAATCCCTCTTCCCGATGGGTCAAAATATTGGATAGCGCTTTCAGTTCCGCGCCCAAAAGAGCAGAGAGCCGGAACGTATTAATACACCTGAACAGTGCGAACATAAATGCTGAATCATCCAGTTCCCTAAAGGCGGTCGTCTCAGATGTAAGTTGTGTATTTAAATTTGATGAGGTAATTAGTAATGTAGGAAAAAATCATGCGCTTGATGATTTTTTTTTTTGTTGTCTTTAACGCTATACTTGACTCAAAAATATTATCACATGTAACATTTATAATGTCAATACTTTTATTTTGCAGCTAAGAAAAGGGTCGTATATGATGGGGAGGGAGGGGGCGTTAAAACTCCAAGTGCTTGGGGCGGCATGAAGTCTAAATCCGGCCCTGTCTATAGCGTTGGGGCCCACCAAGACTAAGGGCCCAGGAGGTATTTCTAGACAAATAATAGAAAGAGAGACAGTTTATAAAATAGTTTTACTTTTGTCTCGTATGATTTCCACTTAGCCTGAAATAAAGGCTGGAAGAGGGACAGATTCCAAGGCAGTGACTATCCAAGGGAAAAGGTTTCATGTCGCTATGTCAGCGGGGTCGGCGAGACAGTTACAACTTTTTCACTAGCATCCACCCGCACCCAGGGACGGATCCAGGATTTTTGTGTAAGTGTCGGGAATAAACAGGGACCTTTCTGATATTTTCCCGCAAAATGAAAAAAACTGTTCTTAGTATGTGTATAAATTCGTTCAATTAAGTAACGAAAGTAATATACTTTTAAGTAATACTTTCTTTCACGAAAAAATATTCGTCTTTTTTTTTTTTTTTTAATTAAAACCTAAAGCTTTTCTTTGGTTCCTGAGCCCCCCCCCCTTCTTGATCCGCCCCTGCCCACACCTGCCAATTTGTACTGGAACCGTTAGTCGTCGAAGTCCCCTGTGGCTACACATTTCATTTGACAAAAGAGATGAACAAAGAAAATGATAAATCATTAGAAAATCCATGACAAAATCTAGGAACCTTAAGCTTTTAACTCACGTTCTTATGAGAACAATGAAAAATACAGTGACTTATTATGAAAACTTTGCAGATAATTTATTAGTTTGAAGAATGCACAACGTATTAATTATCACAAGCATATTGCTGCAGTTTCGTGTTTTAACGAACTTCATATAATGATTCCTTGTCATAAGTTCTTTGGGGGGCCCATTCAGATGTCTTTGCCTTGGAGCTCACACAACATGTCTATAGAGGCCATGGGCGTCGCTGGCGAGGAGGACGGGGGAAATATGTCCCCTTCAATATTTCTGAGCCTCCTTATCCCTGACTGCAACCCTTGCCGTGTTTTGCATTTTTTATTAAATACAAATACGATACATGATATCTGCCTACGTTATAGTTTGTACCTAAAAACGTAAATTACTGCGCGCTTTCGTCCCCTCCCCCTAATTCCTACTTGCCAGCGACTCCCATGCTAGGGGCCCACTAAAGCCTTAATCCGTCCCTGGGTATTGACGATAGCGGTTTTTTTAGCTGTTATTAAACAGTCTCCTACCGAATTATTTTGTAACTCAACACGTTAGGGGCCGTCTATAAAGTACATCCGAAATTACAGGGTGGGTTCCTGACAACCGGACCAAATGTGACATGGGGGAGGTTTAGTAATTTGGACGTCCAGAGGCAAAAAATATAGTGAATGGTGTTTCTTCGTTTTGTTTTCTTTTCTTTTTTTTTTTTTTTAGTAGTTAAAGAAGGTATGAAATATTTCAGATTTCTGGTGATATTTAGCTAAATCAGAATATTAATATAAAGCTCTCGTATTTGTTCTACCAAATCTATCGTGTTTTGTAGATGGTTTGATCGGGAGTGTTGCAACCTTCAATGCCTGCTGTCATTTGTAGATCTTTATTTCAGAATGATAAAGTTCGGGTAGCATCCGGGAATAAATTATGCCTAAATAATAAATATTTTCTGGTGAAAAAGTGTAATTATATGGAAGATTCCTTCATATAATTACACATTTTCTTTCTGTTTCTCGACGGACTTCTAAAAGCAGTCTTCAAAAATAAAGGGGTTGCGGGAATTAGGATGTACCTTTTAGGGGGAAGATGTCAACAATCAGACAAAATGTGAACATGGGTGATGGGGGGGAGTCTAAAAATAGTAAAAAATCACGGACGTACTTTATGGAAAGAATTCTAAGTGAAGCTAAAGGGAGAAAAGAAAACAATCGCTCTTCCCTTCCGACTGATATGGAAAACAAAATGTACATGGATGTTTCAAAACGACTGATGAAAATCTTATTCCTGTTGTTTTTTAAGAGAGATGGATCCCTCCGCAGAGGTCTGAGTTCTCTTTTGAAAGAAGATTGAAGTAAATTCGCATTCAGTTTATTTGAAGGCTCAGTCACGTTCCGTTTGCTTCTGCGAGAAAAGTGTGGCTCGTCTGAAAAAAAAAAAATACGTTAAATAAAATTATGAACTCTCATCACACGATCTGCTGTTACTCCCTGGTTGACCATGCTTCGGTTGTGTAATCCACGTGCAACTCAGCTCGAAAGCAAAGCGTTGTGCTTCCCGAAAAGAAGGTCGACTTGGAAGTTTATCGTGAAACATTAAAACGGAGAAAAGTTGTCCACCTCCGAGCAGCTAGCATTCCTGCGCTGATGCTGCTTCCGAGCGTTATGGCGTTCTTGCGAGGAACTAACGCTTGTTGGCTGGAGCGTTTGCCCCTGACGGGTGAATGGAGTAGGCCAACATCCGCTCAGCGCATGCGCGTGTTCTCGGGCATCATCTGTGAAGCTTGGAGTACGAAGGAGCTCTTCTACCCACCTGCGACATCAGGCACTAGTCTCCAGGTTAACAAACATGTGCCGAGTGGTCCACCGGTAGTTACTTACCCCGTGGAAGCGATGCTCCATCGGTGGTTCCGTTGCTCCCTCAGTTCACCACAGGGCTCTCGTCCACGTTAGCGAAGAACTTTATCGGGATACCTCTTTATTTTTTTTCCATACTGTAAAAATCATTTTACCCTGTGTTTTCTTCTGCATCGTTATCATTCCGAAATAATGTAGGACTCGTGATTGTGTTGGGTAAGTGTTGTTATTTATTTACATTTTTGCACGTTTGCAGTCGGCAGGGCGTTCGGGTATCTCTCGCTCTGTCTCTCCCCAGTTGTGTTCTTTTGCGGTGATCATGAAGCCATCCGTAGCATCAACCTGGGCGAAACGTTGCAAAGCATCTTCCGATAACGAAGCAGCTTGAGATTTTGTGTTCTGGTATTCCAAGCCGGAAACATTCCTGATTGCATCGGAAGTGAGATTTTGACAACGGTTCACTCGGAGATTAATTGTTAATACCGATGCGATCTTCTCGAAACACCTGGCATTTTCAACTTGTGGAGATACGTAGTTTAAAGAATTCGGTTTTCAGGAACGGGGTGCATCTTAAATTGTAGCCAGAATCTTTTTCATACTTGCGTTCAATTATTTGTGAAAAAGCATTTATAATAAAAAAATTCGTAGAAGTCTTTTCCGATTTTTTTAGTAGTTTACCTTCTTTCTGGGATTTAGGTCTTAAGTGAAGACATGCTACCTATCAAATCAGCGTCTTAGATTTCTGTAATATGTCCCTACCTAGTTATTAAATTTTCGATTTAATGTTTATTTCGGGAATAGGTTTTGCGTGTTCCAAACGTAACTCTCTTCTTATTTTTTAACATTTTGCGATAACAGGGCACAAATACCACTGCACAGGAAATTTTTTACTCAGTTTAGCACGGGAAGGGTTTTTTTTTTTTTGCCAGATATCTATTTAATTCGTAGGCAATGGCAAACGAAAGTATTTAGGAAATATCTGCCAGAGTAATAATCAAAATATTTCACGTGCGCTGATACGGTAAATAAAGATAATTGTTTCAGTTCCTACAGATGTGCTGAACTTACAATTCCGAAGCTATGATGCCAGATATTTTCTCGTAGAAAGAAAACTTATTGCACATTAAGGAAATATCTCAATGTTAAAAGCAGGAACATCTTGCATTCGATTTTACCGTTAAAAAAAAATTCAGTTTATTTAGACCTGTTTGATTGAGGAAGTGTTGTGCTACGCATTTAACTTAATACGCCGAAAGAAAATGCAGGTATCTTGGAAAGATCTATGCAGCACATTTTGTTGTGCAGTAATAGAGACATGTAATATGATTCATATAGTTCTGCAGTATTTCTAATCCAACAATTGAACTGGGTTTTGGTATTTTGCTTCTATTCCTTTTTAATCTGGTGTTTCCAAGAAATTTTTTATTTCTACGTCTTCAATCTACTCACATATATCTTCATTGATGAATTTAGCTCCAAGGACAATAACTCTCTTTTTAAATTAAAAAAAGGCATTCTGAAAGCCTGATGCCAAAACTTTTTCCTTAGTATCTAAAATTAATATCATTTTGATAGCATGTGAGTATCTCTATATGAAAATTACCAAAGCATTTCATACGGGGCTTATAGGAAATGACCGCATTCGTTTTACGCACATTTCCAGTACTATTTTGGATAACCCGGTTCAAATATTTTCTTAATATTGTAATTATTGGCGTTGCCGTGTGGTCAGTTGGTAAGTACATACCCAGGTAGCACAGCCTTGTAATATGACGTATGCCCAAGACTAAGCCACCGTCTTTTAGGAAACGAAAACGGTGGTTCAGTGTTGGGCCCATGTTAAATTGCAAGGCTGTGCTACCTGGGATACTTCGCATTCTGGATACCAGCATTCGAATTTTTTTATGAGACATGTACTTTTTATACTTTAGACTGCGCTACTGTTCACTTAAACATATATAATATTATGGATTTAGCAATGCTTATGGTGCTGTTAATCAGTCCAAATAGAAATTGCACTTTTATGCAAAAGTTTGTCGAGCGGAAGTTTTATTTGTTTTCGTACACCGGTATGAGAAGAAGGAGGGAATGAAGCAGAAGATAATGTGCTTTGTCGCCAACAGTTTCTCTCGTGACCTGCGACTTTCTAGGTTTACTGTTTCACTAGCTGTGTTGTACTCGACAAGAACGTTGTTATTGCGCATTTCTGATTGACTGAAAAGGAAGAGCATGTGGAAGAGTGAGATCATAGCGAGTTTTCCGAATTTAGTTTATATTAATCAACGCTGCCTATAAATTGAATTTTAAAACGTGCTAGTTGTTAAGAAAATCAGAAGGCGTTTTCGAACACTTCTTCTTCTTGGTTACTCAGTCCAAGGACTGGTTGTTCAGTAGATGTACTGTCTCTCTATTTCTTTTTATTCTACTCCGTTCTTTTCATAGTATGTCCCAGTATTGGTGTCTTGGAGTAATTGTGCCACAAAACTATTCCTTGACCGGCCTCTTGTCTTGAATTTTTCCTTCCAAAACTTTCAGAATCGGGTCTCCATGGCGCGGTGCGAATCCCATCCATAACATTCTTCTTCTTTTTAACGTGTTGATTAGATTCCTTGGTTCTCCCACTCTTACCAGGACCTCCTCATTAGTCTTTCTATCGAGCCAGCTTATTCTCTCCATTCTTCTATAGCTCCACATCTCAAATGCCTGCAGCCTTTTCACTTCTATTTTTGTCAATGCCCATGTCTCAGAACCGTAGAGAGCTACTGGCCAAACATATGCCTTTCAAATTCTCTTCCTCAGGTTTAGATCTATATTTTTGGCTCTTAGTAGTGTTTGATTCTCTCTAAAAGCCGTTTTTGCCATCCCCAGTCTCGTTCTAATTTCCTTTTCACATCTCGCATCTTCGGTAATAATTTGACCCGAATAGCGAGATGATTTAACTTGATGCATTGTCCTTCAATTTTAATGAAAGCCTGTTTTGGAACCTTCCCTATTGCCATTAGTTTTGTCTTATTTTTATTTATCTTCATTCGATAGATATCCGCATTTTTGTGTATTTTTGAAATCATGCGCTGTAATGATTTGGCTGATTCTAAAACAATTGCCTGGACATCAGCAAACTTAATGGCCTTAATTATCTCTCCATTAACCCAAACTCCTTCACTGGTGCTCCCCAAGGCCTGATCCATCATAACTTCGGCATAAATACCCAAAAGGCCAGGTGACAACAAGCATCCCTGCCTTACACCTTTATTTATTGGAACTGGATCAGTCATTCCCTCTTGAATTGAAATCAGTGCTTTCTGATTTACATAGAGATTTTTGATAAGATGGATACTGTTGTCATCCAAGCCGAGTCTCTATAGGACTGGGATTTTTTTTTCGAACACAGCTTGTTTTAAAAATAAACACAACTTGTTAAATTCTGTGACACGTTCATCTTCATTTGAGAAAAACCGCCGATCTTGAAAAACGAAGCATAAAGTGCGTTAACGCGCTGCATATTGTTGCATGTGCTAATGAAAATATTTGACTATCTTGTTCCTAAAAATTGCGCACATAAACGTGTGTTTAGGTCTTCGTGCATCAGACAAACAACAGTAATGCCGAAATATAAAAAATCAAGGAAAATTTCATTTAGTGACAGTTTATCACACGTTCAAAACATTTTCTCGTAGCTTCTGACTACAAAATACAATAGTATTCCTGTATCATGAAATGTCAATGCAGTCGTTATTTTCACAATTATTCTTTTTTAAGTGAACTATTTTTCCTATGAAAAGTTAATTTTTCTGTAAAGGAACATTTTATTTTACGACATTGAATGGTTCAAAGTATTTCTGAGGTACAAGGAAGTAGAAGGTGTTGTTAATTACACTAAGCACTCGCTTGACTGTGTACACTGTTTTGTCTACGAAAAATACACTTGAACAATGAGTTAACAGTTGCCATTTTTGTTAAGAAATGTTAAAACAAATTAATTTTAAAATTGATTGAATCGTTAGTAAAGTTTCATAAATCCATAATTGGTATAGTAACAAAGATATTTTAATTCGCCGAACTTTCGCTTCTGTACGGGTGGCTTTATTCAAGCAGGTTACATTAGATTAACATTAACCCGTTTGGAGATTAAAATTAGTTTCTCAGGATTTTAAATTTCAAACGGGTTGTATGTTCATCTAATAAGGCCTCCTGTTGGTAGGTGAAAGCTCGACCAATAAAAATATCTTTGTTACAACACCGATTGCGTATTTGTGGGATTTTGTCTTTTCAGTTATTTGGGTGTATCAATTATTGTCTTTTGCCTATCCTTAAGATCTCTAACTCACAAAAAATGGTGTTTATCATTAGCATTTTAAGATTGCAGTAATTGCCTGGCATATATTTATCCTAATTTTGATTAAAACGGTCTCGAAACACCAAATAATCTGCGTGTCTAAATGCAGTTCATGCTAAATTGTGGGATGGGGCTGCATTTCTAAAAGTATTATCCAGAATTTGGACAATGGTCTGCATGCTGAAGGATTTGTTTCGAAAGCCTCAATTCTCAAATTTGTGCAACTTACTGAATAGTTAATGCCATATTTCTAAGCTTTGGATAAGTTATGTCCGGCAGTGCATTCTTTCAAACAAAACTATAATTTAAATTGCTACACTGATTGTTCCTTTTCGTAGATATACAGTCCGTGTAAAAATTACAAGACCACACAGATTTCTACGCTATACCCATAAAGATGCAGCATACAAGCGTCGCTTGAATTTGCATATATGTCGAAGACATATAAAACAAATAGCGGCAGGATAGCATCCGAAGGAGGTAGTTAATAAAAGCGAAAAACAGGAATTTTAGGTGTATAAGAAGTATAAGACCGCTGCTGTAAACGAGACGACATGTCGAGCAAGTTATGCAAAATAGGTCGGGATGTTTACACACGGGGATACCCAGTTAAAAGCAGTGCAACAGCACCGCCGACACGAAGCAAACGTAGAGGAAGTCATAATGCAGCGATGGACGGAACTGTCAGAAAGTGAAATCCGCAAAATTTATTTGCTGCATGCAAAAAAGATGTCGCAGAGGAAAATTGCGGCTGCAGTGGGAAGGTCGAAAACAGCTATTGTCAATGTTCTGAGGAAGGGCTCATCGTTCTAAACGACGGCCTGGACGACCATTGAAACTGTCTATGAGAGCACAGAGAGGACTGCATCGCTTTGTTTCAAATAATTCTGTGTGAGCACGAGATGTAATGGCTGCAACGTCAACTCCCATATATCGCAAAACGGCGTACAATTATATTAAACGACATCCTTGTCTTGTCCGGCGTAAATTTCAACGCAAACCTCTACTGAAGCCAAGGCATTAAATAGAACGGCTGGAATGGGCGAAAAAACACATGTCCTGGGAACGAGAAGGGCAATCATTGGTGTTTTCCGACGAAAAGAAGTTCAACCTCGACGGACCAAGATGGCTATGCGTACTATTGGCACGACTTACGTAAGGAGAAGCGACATTTATTTAGTCGTCGTGTTGGTGTGGGCTGCATTTTGTGCAAAAAGTAAGACTGCTGTTGCTTTCGTAAACCATCGGTTAAACTCTCAGCGCTATCAGTCTCTTCTTGAAACGTATTTGATACCATTTGTCAGCCGTTTCAGGGGACATGAATGGATCTTTCAACAAGACAATGCTTCTTGTCATGTCTCCCGAGACACCATAAACTGGTTTAATCACAAGCAAATACGACGAATGCACTGGCCATCCCTGAGTCCGGATTTGAATCCTATTGAGAACCTATGGTGCATCATTAAAATAGACGTTTAAGCGCACAGTCGACAGTTTTCATCAATGGACGATTTGAAAACCGCTATTCGTCTAGCACGGGCACGAATTTCACCCAAAACTATGTCTTCTTTGATAGCATCCATGACGAAAAGTGTATTTCATGTCATAACCGCAAAGGGCAGCTATACTAAATATTAGTTTGTTCTATTTCGTTTAATTTTTTCATGTGGCCTTATAATTTTTACACACCCTGTTTTCAGCTTTTCCTACTCTGCTCAGTGCAGCAGTTTGAACTATGTTTATATACTATGCCGATGTCTCCACGTCTTCAGTATTGCCTGGACAAATGATTTGAGATTTTAAATGACCCTCAGTTTTATTATCGTGCTGTGGTCTTATAATTCTTACACGCACTGTATAATGTAACGATGTAGTTAATAAATTTGCAGTTAAGTGTACTTGAAAATTCCTCCTGGGGAAAATCTTATTTAAAATGTTGTGCTAACTGTGAACGTTCCGTTATATAGACGTAACACAAGAATGTACTATTAAATAACCACTTAGTGTACATTAAAATTTGTGCTGGGGAAACTTGTCTAAAATGTTTCAGTAACTGTTTCCTTCCGTAGATATAATATCAGGATATTCGAATTTAGCTGGGCACCGAATTTATTGTACCTTTTATTAGAACTGCTATTTTCCCTCTACTTTCTTTAATAAATGGGGTATTTCGGCTGTTTTTCTGAAGGTAGCGTTTCTTTTGTTTCTATTATTATATCAACAATCATTCCCAATTCTCTCTTAGATGAAGGTCTCCTTAAATCTCTTCCCAACTGTCTGTCTTGACAAATTATTTTGTATGTCACCACGGTATGCTTTCAAATTCGTCCACTCATCTTGCACGTGGTCTTCTTCTGGTCATTTGCTGTCCCTTGGTATCTAATCTAATAATTAATACACACAATTGACGTGGATTAGGAACATCAAACAGAAGTCATGTATGTGAGTCTGGAGAATTCGAGGCCGCTGTGGTGCAATGGTGCAGTGGTAGCATGTCCGGCGCGTAACTGGAAGACCCTGGGTTCGATTCCCGGTGGCGGCCGATGATCATTTTTTAGTGACTCACTTATAAACGTGGAAAGAGCGATGACTTCTGTTTGATCTAATCATTTCCATTTGAAGGTCTTTCTCCACTGATCATGCCATCCACTCTCCTAATTTTTCCTTACCAGTGAGTTCCTTTTCTCGTCTTTCTCGGTAACACCAAGCTTACAACACCTCTAGAGGCTTTTTTCAGTTGCATGTATACCTTGAATGTATTTTTTTTAGTTAAAGTCTATGTCTCTGATCCATAAGTAAGAACTGAAAAGGATGCATCGATTAAACTCTTTTTTTAAGACATAATGGTTAGTAAGTACTTAAAGTGTGCTGCTAATGCATTTCTTAATGGTCTTTAACGAAGTTTTGTATGCCAACTAATTTATTTTTCGATGTGGCCTTCGCTTACTGTCTGTTGTCCAATGTAGTATGTGGCATCCATGTGGCGCAGTGGTCTAAGCACTGGCTTCTGACCTTCGTTCGGGATGGTCTGGGTTTGGAGGCATGAATGTTGTGTTTGTCTTATTGTCATAGGCCTAGCGTGGCCAAAACTTTGAGGGGGGGGGCACAAGTAAGTGTTAACTGATGTTTTTCTTGGGGGGGATTTTCGGAAATAGTTTCTCCGAAAATGCTCCTATTCAATTGCCATAACTTAAGTTTTTACATGCCATATATATTTATAACTACGATATGTGCCTGGCCTGTTGATTCACCCTGATGAGGATAAAAAAAAAAAACCAAGCCTTTCAAAGCATCTCGTGTGAAAACCATCATCAGATTACTGCAAGCTATTGCGTATGAAATGAATGCTGGAAAGTAGTCGTAGCAATGCTCACTATTGCGTTGAGTTGTTCTTTTGGCTGAATGTCGCACTTTAAAACATTTGAAAGGCGAACGAATAGCTATTATTTTTTCCAATTTTTAAGTTGGGGGGCACGTGCTCCCTCTCGACGGCCTATGCTTATAGCACTCTCTCTCTCTCTCTTCCCTGAAACCAGTGGCCCTAAATAAGGGACAGTGGACGCTTATAGCTCATCTATTTGCTCACGGTGGGCGTTAAACCTCCAGACAAAAAACAACAGCAAAAAAAAAAATTAGGTGTGTGTTTGCAGTGGCGATTACAGAAATTTGAAAAGGAGGCGGGGGCTTTAATACTATTATCAGTTTGATCGAATGTCAGAATATCTTAGTGCCATGGTGAGGCAGATATTATGTATGTGTTACCGATTTTACATTTTCTTTTCTTTTTTTTTGCGGAGAATGTGTTGCGTGAGTGTATGAGTATTTTCAAGTGTCATTTTATGCGCACGAATTTATTGAATAATCCTTTTTAATAAAGAACGGAATGTGTGTTACCCAAAATCGCGTTTCCTTGTAACAAATCTCACCAAACCATCAATATTGTTTAGGACAATACTTCGATGAATATGCATTAATCCTGTAGACGTTGCTTGCTCATTGTGGTTCTCAGATATGTTTTCAGCTTTTTTATAGCTGAGAAGGATCTCTTTGGAGTCGCTGTTGAAACGGGAATAACATCTGATACTGTTAGCGGACATTTGATGTTGTTCAAGCAAATCGGATCTTTATTGGTCTGAACTTCAGTAATACGTTCTGTGGCAGATTCTGGAAAGGAATCTACTTTTCTTCCTGCTTGACGCTTGAGAGGTGGTTGATTTATTTCTGAAAAAGGCGACATCAAGATTTTCAAGAACAACTTGGATTATTTTATGAGCTTTATCAGTACAAAAAATAGTGACACAGATTTGTATTTTTAGCAAGGTGTAAAAATACAGAAAATTTAAAATTTCGTACTTTCCAAGGGGGCACGTGCCCTGTCCCCCCCCCTCGAAACCGCCTTTGTGTGTATGTGTAAAATATAAATATGGTGAATATTTTATATCCAAGGAAAGAGGAAAACTTACGTTCTTTTACAGCAAAGGCGCATTTAGTTTGTGCTCATATTTTACTTTATGTAAGGTACTGTATTATCCGTGGGGATTCTGTCTTAATGGCTGTTGTGTTGTGAATAAACGCTATCATATTTCGTAGCAATTCTTCGTTAATTAAACTGAATGTAAGTCGAAAACAAAATGGGTCGCCGAATGGCCTGATGCCTTGGCCACTGGCCTTTCGTCAGCGATGTGCCGGGTTTTGAGTCCCACAAGAAGCGTAGATGATGTGCTCTTCTACTGCCACTGTATCTATCCTTTCCATGGAACCAGTTACCCTAAATTATATATGGACGACTGCCTATAGCTTTTAGAGTTGCCTATGGTTGTAGACGAAACGAAAATAATGTTTCTCCGTTTATAGGAAACTGAAACACGAAATCATTTTTGTAGCAATGCATTTCTGAATTTCATTTTAGTTGCAAGTATAGATCTGGCATTTTTTTGTATTTGCAAGTTTATTCAAAAGCTTTTAACCATACGTAGATGAAATATAGCTTATCTATTTATTTTCAAGCATATTGATGCGTTTTGTACGCTGATGGAACCGCTGCTGGGGGCAAATATTAACGATTCAAAAACGGTAGTAGCAAATTGCCTTGAGATTTCACGTGAAAGATTTCAGATGTAAGGACAAAAGGACATGTAGTTAATCATTAAAAGTCTCTATTTGAAACAGTCCTATGAAGGGCAAGAGTTAATGAGAGAAACTGAAATTGCATTTTATATTTAGATGAATTGGCATAAGCTTTTCAGTGTTAAACTACTTTTGGAAAGAAAGTATCGCCTCCCGTGAGCATACTGTGTCGTAAGGAGTCCGCTGTCTCTAACTTAGAGCCATGGTCCCAAGTAAAGGGAAAAATCAGTCCCGTAGGAGAAACGCACCACCTACGGCTTATCTGGGACTCGAATTCACGCACACGTGGGACGATTAGTCGGAAGTCCGCGCCTCTGACTAATCCATAACCCAGAAGGATAGTTTGCAAAGTACTTCTGATGATAAAATAACGGACTTATCTTATCATTGCTAACCATAAGTAATTTTCGTGCATTACAAACGGTGAATAGCAGACTATAAAAAAAGTGCTACATGACGCGCATGAATTTTTTAGAATTATTTTAAACAGGGAATTCATTTCGTTTTTGAGGAATCGATAGTCACCTTTTAAAAAACGTAGATGTAGGGTTGAATAAATCCTTTTCAGGTCGATGTGGTTTGATTCCTAGCAGATATAATTATAGGAATTATGGAATATATTTTGAATATGCTTCATACTTCTTTTTTGATAATACTGTGTGGCAGTTTGGTCCTGGACTGATAAGATGCCTTTTCGTAGCTTGAATAGCGCGTACACGCTTGAAAAACTTTCCCAAATACATGTCATTATGTAGAACATCAAAATTACAGGCTTTCCTTCGAAGGGGAGAAGGTGTCGCTATGTAGTGAACTGCCATCTGATGCTAATTCCGACTAACAGCAGACAGGAACTCCTCCGAACTTTGTATTATTCGCCGAGTGTAACTTCCCTGTAATGCTTACCTGAACACCTCGACACTCCGAAATCTCCGTAACGAGACGACACATAATATCGATACTTCTCAGGGAAGCAAAGTAGTAACTAATGTTGCACATGTCAAGGTTAATGCTGCCGTGCTAATCTGTCTTGCTCTACTCTGTCGCTGCTTGTCAGAGAGATAGCAATGACTGATCTCTTGCGTCTCACCTGTTAGTCATCGATTCTGCTGCAATCAGGTCCATCAAGGATTGTGGTTCTCGCAGGTTTCGGCTAATTGGATTGGGGTTGGTTCAAGCAGCTATATTCCTCCTGCGAATTTTTTTATTGCTATGAAAATCTACTTTTTGCTTTTGCAGATTTCTCCCGATTTTCTCTAAAACTTAACCAGCAACGAAAAGCAAGTCATAAACTTCACCTGGTTCTGTGCATTGCCAGAAGAAATCTTCCCCCGCTTCTCGATTGTCCCTCTTTTTCACTCTTGATCTTCGTTGTTTTCCTGCTGTTCTTTTCTTCTCATCCAATAATCATTTTCTGTGTCTTACTGTTTTTCGGCATTCTAGTTCAGAATTCCATACAATCATTCTACAAGACCATCTCAGTCCTTTCATTTTTGGTAGGTAATCTATAAGGCTATTAAAGGTTCAAATAAACTGTGACTGGAGAAAGCCGACAGTAAAAAAATCACTTACGAATGCAGCTCTCGTTTGAAGACTACTTCGTTTAAGAGGATGAAGCTTCACATGTATATGGTTACAGAAGTTGTCGGTTAACGTGTGTGTCAGTGTGAACAACTATGACATAAACTGTAACAAATTATTAGCAGAAAACATCTAACAAGAGGCAATTAACACAGCTGACTGAACTTGAAAAAAACGTCTAACACTAAGATAGCTGTTTGGTAACCAGACTCGGTGGTTTAGCTAAATTACAATTCCTTCGACGACGACAGATCATTTGATCAAATATTTTTTTGCAGTAAGGTCATGTATATATATACTGGGGTTGCTCTGGCTTTTTTAAAGTTTTCGCCAAATTCAATTTTTTTTCGCCAATGAATTATAACAGTACAGAACAATAACCGCCAAAAACATTTTTTCCATCGCCAAAGCGATTTCTTTTTCGCAAATTGCGAAGAATGCGATTGGTAGCGCGACCCCTGCCCCGTATATATATATATATATATACCTTGTCCGACTGCCATTGAATTCCTAAAGAAATGAACTCTTCGTGAAATGAACTCAACGTGTCGTTCATTTAAGGAAATATTATCATAACGAGAGGTAAACAAAAACTGAAAACTTAACTAGGTAATATACGTCACATAACTTCCCATATCCATACCATTGATTTCATTTGAACAAATTCATTTTCTTAGTTAGCAGCGTTTATAATATCCTTCCGTATTTTGCATCGATATGTTTTTGGCAGGTTCCTCAGCATCTTTTTTCCAGAATGTCATACGCCGCTCTTTGTAGCTTTAAAAATAATTCCTGTTTCTTTCGATAGTCATCCTAGTTTGGTTCACCGCTGGACTGCGTCTCTCTCTCTTGATTTTCATTCTCTTCTTACGATTATTTTAAACCCTTCTAAGCATATCCGCATGCATCTTTCTCTTTTTCGATATCTAAATTCAGGGTTCCACGCAGTCACCATTTCCCGTCTTTCTTTTCGGCTTCGTGATCTGGTTGTTCTCATTAGTTTAAGGTTCGTGAGATATCCATTTGTTATAGTTAGATGTCTTATACAAACAATTTTTTGTATCATTGTAATTTGCGCTTTTCAATATTCTTTCTGCAGGCATTTCTTTACACGATTTGTATTGTTTTTTTAGTTTGAAGTGAGTGAGAGAATCATCTTTATAGTTTGATTTCTTATACAGGCGTCTTTTTGTATTCTTCTAAGTTGCATTTGGCAATACTCTTTCTAAATATTTTGCAGGACTGTGTGTGTTCTTTAGTTTCAGGTGTGTGCTAGCATATTCTGTTATAATTTGCTGTCTTATACAAGCATTTTTTTTATATCCTTCTAAGTTACGTTTGGGAATATTCTTCCTGTATTTGTTTGCGTAATTTGTATTTTTTTATTTTAGTTTGAAACAGTAGTTGAAATGTAAATTATTCGCTGTGGGAACCCAAAGTACAAGCGAGTGCCATAAAAATTGAATATGCACAAACCCATTCTCAGTAGATATAAAACAATGTGAAGAAATTGCGCTATTAAACTTCAAAATGAAATACTCACATTTAGCTGAAATCAGAGCTGTTTTCTTTATTCAGAGACGAGCAATTCATACAAGATGACGTCATTAATTGAAATGTTGTAATGCATTGCGAAATGTTTTATTCATATTAAATTCTCCCTTTCTTTTGGTGTCGCGTCGCTCCCAGAACGAGATTGCGCTGCGTCTCGGCCCATTTCCATCACTGGTCTTAGATGCATGAGAGGATCTTCTGCTTTTGTTTGGTGTCGTAAGCAGGCAATTTTTTGTATCCTCCTATGTTACGCTTGACAATATTCCTTCTATTTTTATTTACACAACGAGTATTTTTTATTTTATTTTTATTTATTTATTTATTTTTGATTGGTGAAGGTTAATATTAGCGTTGCAATCAGACTTCCTCCCTTAGTGGCCCGAGGCAAAGATTGACGTGCTCGTCGGTCAGTCTTTGTCTCAGGCTACTAAGGGAAATGGTTGTTAATCGTTAAAATATATCTCCCGTCATATTTGAGCAGCATATGCTTTTTCCTTCGAAATGACGGGAAACTGAAGAATTTAAACTATAAATATAAGCATTTGAACATATAAAATGATTTGCTGTTGTAGGCTCTAACCAAAAATGTGGGAACTCTAATCCTGTTAAACTAGCAAATCTGAGTCTTTCTGCCTTTTCACTCAACTCAGAGAACTTTTAACCGCCGTTTTGTTTATTGGCCACACATTCCTACTTTCTTATTGTCCGGTTATTTGGAAAACTAAAATAAACCACTTTCACTGCAAACCAGAAGTAACGGAAAAACCTGTATTCATATAAATAGCTTCGCTTTTAAATACTTACGAAAGAGGAAACTAGTTCGAGAAGGTACAGAGGAAAGACGTACCTCGCCTTCTCGCTTAAATTTAGTAATTTTATTTCTTTTTGTGTAGTGTAATGCAGACTGAAAGTGGGATGATGGTAAAAAAAAAAAAATATCAGCACTTGATTAAAATTGGTTGCCTTTAAAAATGGCGGCTGTAGGCTTCTGCCTTTCTCGCCTGTGTTGCAAAGCGGGTCCTGCTGACGTCATTATTGATCTTACAGCTTTTTCTTTGAATCTGACTTAAAATGTGTTGACATGAATGCGCTCACATAAACTTTTGTAAACATACAAAATTGTACACTTCAACTGAACATACTCTACTCGAACGCATGCGATCGATGTGATGTACCAGGAAAAAAAGTCTTTTCCGGTGATTCTTGTTTGTTCATCCATGAAGTTGCACAAAACCGTGTGCCAATTGTCTTGAGTTGCATTATCTTCTCGTAGGCGTAATGATCAAGACGTGTGCATTGAGGTAAAGTGAAATTTGCCAAGAGTTTCATTTTCGTCTGTTTCCAATTACATCCTTATGTTTACTAGCGGAGCCTCTCCCGAGACAGGAGTTCCGAGGGCATTGACTCCCCCCCCATCCCCCGTTTGTGGGTGACAGAAAGGAAACTGTCTCCGCGCTACGGTGATGTGGAGTTTTAACTCCCGCTTATATTGCTAAGCTTCGGTCTCGTTATGTCATTACTCCTGCAACTCCGTTAATTGGAGAATGCTAAACACATCGCTGTATGTGTGCGCGTTCCTCTTAAAACGTTTAATATTCCGGTGTGTGTGTGTGTGTGTGTGTGTGTGTGTGTGTGTGTGTGTGTGTGTGTCTTCTTTTCCTGATTTTGCTTCTAGGCTGAAGCCTTATTATTTAACAGTGTAGGATTGAATATAAGCTTTCGTTCTTCCCTTCGTTGAAGTGTAGCATAGCTAGTACGTTTCTGTAACCTTCCCGTGGCTGCTCAGTAGTTAAGATGTGCTAGTACGTTTCTGTAACCTTCCCGTGGCTGCTCAGTAGTTAAGATGTTGTGATAGGCTAAAGACACAGCGAAATCCTCATTTAACGCGCTCGCATAATACGAAGTTCTGCATAAACCGAAGTTTGATAGATCCCTTGCAGAGATGGAAACGGCGCAGGTCAACGGGTCAATGTGTCGACAATTTCTAGCGGGTCAAACAGGTCGAGCCAAGGTCTTCCTGACCCGATTTCGATCTGGTTTTATTTCCGCTTCATTTTTGAAAAGCACAAGACAATATTTTCAAAGAAAAATGCGCACTGTGGATTTTTGTGCTCGATGCTGGTGCCCCAGGACTGAAAAATGATTTGTCATGCAATATGAAGGAAGAGTGTCTTCAGAAGGGAAAAGTGTCCCTAACTTTTGAGGGGCAATGTTGAGAACAACATCCATCTTTTGGAAACTCTCAACTCATCATAAACTTGTGAAAATTGGTGTTGCTGTGAAATATTCTGAAGCTTGATATGTTATAAAGAAAAACAGCAAAGACTGAATTAAACACGCAACAAAATTGCTTAATTCAAAAATGTTTACTGTATAGCTATCAAAATTAGGTGGAACAGCCTTTGACATTACTGCTGAGGGATTTCTTATCTCTCACAGATGTGTTTGGAAATATGTGTAAAACAGTTAGGTTATGTCTTACAAATGGAGGACGACGGTTTCAATACTCCGTGTAAGTGAGTAAATTATACTTCCTCTAATACACTTGTTTGATTTCCATATAGCCTAACCTACCGACTATGGAGAGACTTTTTGAACGCCCTTTTGTCCGGGTTGGGTCTGGGTCAGTTACAGATCCGGGTCGGTTCCGGGTTGGGCCCAATTGGTTGACCTCCAGGTCCAGATCTGGTCCGGGTTCAAAATCTTTGACCCGTTTCCAACTCTGATCCCTTGAACTACGTAGTATTCTCCCTTGTTATTTTAACTGCATATTACGAACAACAATTTTTAGAGAAACCTCGTGTATCGAAGAAAACCAAGTTATCAGCAAACCAATTTTTTAACCCTTCCTATTTCAGTGGAAAACTAGGAATTACGTACTCTTGACAACAGCACGAGGTTACTTTTACAGACAGGTCGATTTGTATGAAAAAAAGTGTGTTTCTGTTGGGGTTTTTTTTCGCTACCGCCCGCTGCTTCCTCTTTCCGTTAACCACACATACTTTACATCTCCTGAGCAGATGCTGCCTTCTATACCCTCCCTTTGCCACCTTTCACTAACTCAACATTTGTTTAGAGAATTTTAGAGTTCATTTTGCATCTCAAAACATCTCAACCACCGAGTCAGAGGAAGTTGAATAACATTTGAAACAGCGATAATGCGAAGCAAAAAACAAGCAACAGATGGGTTCTATTTCCGACATAACGCGTAAAGAGCAAATCAAATGGGACACATGAACTTTCACATTTTGGGCAGTCTCTAAACTTATTACATTAATTAAATATTTTGCTTACTGCAGATCTCCCTATATTTATATTGCTAGCTACAGTTTTTCAATTGACAAGTACTATTTACCTTCGATAATGATAAACAGTTTATGATTGGAATTTATTGGCATAGAATAGAAAATCAAAGTTTCCAAGCTTTCGCTCAAGTACATTAGAAAAACAAAGTTTCCAAGCTTTTGTACATTAACCAGATGGCTTTCTCGAGAAAAGTAGACTTGAAAATAATACAAGTATACTAGTGATCCGAATTTCTTGGCGTAGAATAGAAAATCAAAGTTTCCAAGCTTTCGCTCATCAACTAGGTGGCTTTCTCAAGAAAGGTGGATTTGAATATAGTACAACTATACAAGTGATCCGAATTTTTTGGCGTAGAATAGAAAATCAAAGTTTCCAAGCTTTCTGGCACATCAACCAGATGGCTTTCTCAAGGAATGGCTTTCTCTGCTTTCCTTGAGAAAGCCATCTCGTTGATATGCGAAAGCTTAAATTTTTTTCTATTATACGCCAATAAATTCAGATCACTAGTATAGTTACAATATTTTGAGTATAGTTGGTATACAGTTATTGTTTATTAACTAGTTTATGATTGACTAGTTTTAACCTGACGTAATATAAAATGCCAATAATGGCCATTTTTTATCTTTCGGTTAAGGACGAAGTTCGCATATATCAATTTTTTTAACTCTCCCTTCAATTTCGTCATGAAGGGGTCCGACTGTGTATTTTTGGGCATACGTTTATTAATACTAGCTGAACTTACCCAGCGCGTCTCAGGTATGATATTAAAAATACACTGTGTATATTCTCATTTTTACTGCAGTGAACGATTGTGTTGTTGAGTACCGTGTCCTAAATACGTTAACCATGAAAAATATTAATTTTTATGCAATTTACGTGTATTGGTTTCGTAATATTTTTGGAGTGCATGACTGCAGAAAAAGCTTTTATAAAGTCATATGTCTTTGTATACTGCGTTCATCTTGTTCCTATTGTATGCTAAAATGCTTCTTTTCCGTGTCATTTCGTTTCTTCTGTTTCCATAGCAATGGAATACTGTGGCTATGGAAAATGAGGGTAATCCTACGGATTGTATTTAAATAGTACTTTCAATTGGGGCTGTAAAATTAAAAGGAAATGGTTAAAATAATGTACCCAACCCATGGAAACGCGTGCAAAATCACTAGCGAAGCACTTCTTTGGGATAGTCACGTGGTTTTCTTGCCACCAAACTTTGTGACCACCACTGGAATGGAAATTACCAAACAAAGGAAGTTGAATATCAATGAATGAAATATGGGATTATACCATTGTACAATACAAATTTGTAAGATGTGAATCCGTTTATTGATGTAAACATGATTTGGATGTTAAGTCAGCTGATATCCGAAAACTTGAAAATGTCGTCGTCCTGGAGTGGGAATCGAACCCGCTTCTCCCGGATAGTACCCGAGTATGCTAACCACTACACCACCCAGAACGATCAAGTTTCCGATTAATTTGAGTATAATTATCACACCTTTAAGCCCCCTCGAGAAAAAAATAGTCTTCGTTATAAATGGCATCTAAAAGGGGAAAAAAAGATCAGTCATATTTAGAAACAAAATATATGGAATAAAATGTATTTTGAATTTGGATATTATCTGACTTAACATTCTAGTCATATTTACACCAATAAACGGATTCACATCTTCCAAATTTGTTTTAAAGAAAGTTGTTTTGCTTCTCCTGATGCTCACGTGACAGGGACAAAGCCAGCCATCTCAGCTGTCTTATTCAAAACTTCGTCGTTCCCGTAGAAATGTCAAGGAAAATATTTTGATGCTCTGTATCTTTCAAGACCGCAGTAAAGTAAATCCCAAGTAAAAAAATTCGGTGTAACGAAAATGGGTCACGAAAGTAGTCGGGGTAGATATTTTCTCAAATGTCTCGAAAACGGTGCTTACTAGCAAAAGTTTGCATCGTCTCGACTTCCCCAATGGGTATTTACCTGCTATTGCCGAGAGCTTTAAATTGATATACGACACGATGGAGTATATCTTATCGCGTTGTAACTTCTAGTCTAGGATATGCTGTAGATATCCTGCAAAATCTACGCTTCTGAAATCTCGATTAAAAAAAATCTTTGTTGGACCGATACCGCTCACCTCGTAAAAGCTTTTGAGAATACCTCTTGCTTAAAATAGTGCACGGTTTTCCATAAAGAGGACGTTGATGTACATCTTATTTTTGTCGGCTTCTCTGTTTCTAAGAGTCCGATTTGAAAAAACTATTTGTTTGTTGGACATCGTTTCCGGTGCGAAACGTTTCTCATATAGGTTCAAAATTTTCAAGTCAAGCATAGATTTTCCGCTAGGAGGCGTAAAGGCAATTTTGCTGCACGTACTTCAGAAGCAGAAATACACTTACGCCCCTGATCGCAAACGATTTGTTATCAAAAATTAGAAATTATATGCAAAACATTTTCGATGAGGAGCTGTTTCCAATGCAGAAAGAATTTTTCAAATCTGACTTTTAGCAGCAGAGATATCGGGAAAAACGCAATTTACCTTTTCGCTCACTAGCGAAAATTTTATCAATTACTTGAAAAAAAAACTATGCCTACAATATTTTTCGTTATAAATGGCATCGAAAAGAATAAGATAAATTTTCAGTCAGATATTTAGAAACAAGTATATGAAATAAAGTGTATTTTGAATTCGATATCATCTGCATTTACGCCCTCTGTCGGCGAAGTTGTGTATGACAAAAATACCCGATGCAAGAATCATTATTCTCACATTTCAAGCTTCTCATTGCAAAAAGAGTTTTTCAAATCGGACTGATAGTTGCAGAGATATGGTGTCCACGGACGGACGGACCGACCAATAATAACATGAGCACGATTTTTTTGTACAAAAGACGTGCTGAAAAGAATGCCACATTTTGAAGTCTCGACCACGATTTCTCCCGATATGTTACGGTTGAGACGCACACGTACACACTCATTCTGTATTATTATCGTAGATTTATTCTTTAAGCTACTTGGTATAAATGAATGACCAACTTTCTTTTTTCCACTCGTTATATATGGCCGAGTATTTAGAGGCGCGGGCTTCTAGTCATTCTTTTATTTGAACCCTGATTCAAGTCCAGCACTGTATCTGTTGTCAATGTTTGTGCCGAATTCAGCAAATCTGGCATCACGCTCTGCTTAAAAAAAGAGAGAGAGAAGAAAAGAAAGAGTCTTAGTATCAGTTATATTGTTAAATAATATATGTGAAATTCAGAAAGAGAAGCCACTATTAATAAATAACCTTTTTGAATTCCTCTTGTTTTTTTTTACCAAGACACAAAAATTCTACGAAAATGTTTGGTTTGCGCAAAAAACGGCTCCAAACGGCCTTGTTATTTTTATGTACGCTTCTGTTCAATACGCGATTAATTCATACTTTGCGCTATGTCGCGTGACTGAATCATTGAAGCAGTTGCGTTTCTTTATAAAAACGGTGACGTAAAACTTGGCGTTTAATTGTTTGTATTCGAGTAGGGTAAATCTCCATTGCAAACTGGCAATACAGGATTTGTGAGAAACTAACATTTAAAACAAAATAATAAGGCACTTTAGTTTTCATTTTAATACAAAGGAACGTTTATAAATACAATTATTAATTACTTTAACGTGTACTGTAATTTCGCATGGAACCCTGGTCCAGCTTGCTCAGAGCTATAGCGGCGAAAGAAAGTCATATTGCAATCTTTTGACCGCAAACTGTTTTCCCCATGGTGCTTTCAGAGAACGTAACTGATAACATTTAGTGTTTTGTATTTCAACCTTTGAAGCACTTTTAACAGCTTTTTATTTATTTATTTATTTATTTTTGGTTACTCTCAGTGCTTTTTTTTTCTGATGTCCAAGGTGGCAGAGCTCATAAATATGTTGCAGTAAAAGAGGAAGGTTTGACCGAATAAAAAGCAAATAATTTTCTTGATCATTGTTCTTTAAACTTTATATAAAATGTTATTATATTAAAAAAGCAGCATTCCATACATAGCGAATACTGAAATTAAAATCTGTGTCAAGCTTTCCCACAAGATTTGTATTTGCACTAAAGATTGCAGAGTAGCAAAACGGAGCTAGCTCCCGTTTGATCTGAAATGTAATCCAAATTTTGTTCAACTAATTTTGCTGAACCCGTTCTCCGCTCCTTGCTTTCCGTATCCTTTGCCGAATGTTGTCATCGAAGGAGCCACGGCGGACGTATTAAGGCAGTAACAGAAATAATCAACCTTATTATTTAACAAATGAGTTGTAGAGTAATTTAGCACCATATAAATAGAATTTACAAAAAATAAAATTAGTATCCCCCTAATTTGCATAATTACGCTGTTACATATTGAAATCACCTCCCGACTACAATTATTTAACAGATCGTGGAATTTCAAGGACGTTTTTCTAGAAATGGTGGTTCCAAAAGTGTACCGCCACCCTTGAAAGGGTTAAGGATCAAACTGGGATTGCGGAGGTCCATGAAATTTTGTTGAATAACAATGTGGTTATTACTGTGACCAAAAAAGAATGCCTAGTTATCGTGATTACCATATTCGTCTGAGGAAATATCTCTTCACATTCTCTAGAAGATACAGCTGTGGTTTGCAAAGTTCACTGTAGCTGTAAATATTGCTTGGGTTTTTCTTTATCTTGAAGTTGTAAGTGGTCTCTAAAATTTCGAAACATCGTTTCTTTCATTAAATTGAAATCTATTAGATAATTTCCTGATTTCGTGTTCACGATATAGCATACACTCACGGACAATGAAATTTGCGCACCTAGAACACATGCTACAACCGCGAAACTTTGCAAACATCTAGAGTGCGTGCTGGTATGCAAATGATCCATTTTGGTGCGAGTGCGCATGACCGCACACCCTGTGGTGGCGCTGCAAGCACGAACCGGCAGCCTTATAAACCGGCGTGTAGTCGATGCCTCATGAAAGGGAAAAGCACCGGCCGACGCAAGCAAGACTACAGAGTGACAAGAATGCCGGAGACGTCGATTTACGCAACTTACGGACTTTGAGAGAGGCCTGATCATCGGGCTGAAAACTGCAGTGGTCGGCGCGCCGTATACCCCGCCAAGTGGATCGTTATGACCATACCGTCCGACTATGTTGGTAGCAGTGGACATGTGACGGCACTGCCACATGGTGGAGCGATTCCGGACGGACCAGGAGGACAACTGGTAAAGAGGATCGACGGATCGTGCGCCAGGCACGAACGGATCCGACAGGGACCCGATCCACTATACAGGCAGATGTAGCGGCTCCTGTGAGCCCACGAACCATTTCCCGACGCCTGGCAGAAAGGAATCTGCGATCCCAGCGCCCCTTACATGTGCTATCATTAACACCGGAACATCGCCGGCTCCGTGTGCAGTGGTGCCAGGCCAGAGTGACGTGGAACGCCACAGACTGGCGACGTGTGATGTTTAGCGATGATTGCCGCTTCGGTTTCAGGGCAGATGATCATCGTGTCCGGGTGTGGAAGTCCCGGTGTCAACGGCACAATCCCAACTTCGCTATCGAGCGCCACACCTGCCCCACTGCAGGCATTATGATCTGGGGAGCCAATGCCTACGATAGCCGATCAGCTCTGGTAATGGTACGTGGATCAGTAACGGGCCAGCGGTATGTTGATGAGATCCTACGGCCCCATGTGCTTCCATCCGGGCCGGGATTCCAGGTGCGCTATACCAGCAGGATAATGTCCTCCCCCGCACGGTTTGTGCTGCCTAGGACTGCTTACTTCATGTCTAGACACTTCCATGGCCTTCCTGCTCCCCCGACATGTCCCCAATCGAGCATGTGTGTGACCAGTTGAAACGCCAGCTGCCGCCGTGCCGCACTATCCGGGATTTGGAACACACCATCCAACCCGTGTGGGCCAGTCTGCCGTAGGACATCATCAGGCGTCTGTTCGTTTCCATGCCGGACCGCATTGCAGCATGAGGCGGTGCGACGCGCTATTGAAGATGGCCGGACTGCGTGCCACAGATTCCTCTGTAATTGTCCTGCAGCTCTGTTTTTGCCATTATGTGTATCACTGATCTGTATCATTACGTCCATAAAATTTCAGTTCAATCCGATGCTTCCTTCTTGGTGCGCAGATTTCATTGGCCGTGAGTGGATTTCCCTTTATATATTGAATTAGATTTGCATTAAAAACACTCCCCGTTTTACATATTGCGATAACGAAGTACCTCGTCATATCAACGTCACTTGCGGGTATTAAAAACTGTGCAAACCTTTCCTCTGTAAGTAATCAGTAAACGTTTGCCAGTAATGGGGAAATGTGGCGACGTAAGCCAATTTGACTGTGGCCAGATAGTTGGGTCCGGAAAGCAAATGCCAGTATTTCGGAATCAGCCGCACTCATTGGCAGCTCCCATGCTATTGTATCAAGGGACTGAATTAACAACACACAGTCATCCAGCAGAAGGGCTCACATTGCTCAGCCATGCGCGGTTATTCCTAGAGTTGAGCGTCGGGTGTCGTGACTGGTATCACAGCAACGACGTGTAATAGTCAACCAGCTCACCCACCAGAACAACAGCGGCGCAGTTCAATTTATTTCCACATGTACCTTGCGCCGCCTGGAGTTCCACGGCCGGAGACCAACGAGGGTACCCACGGTGACGTCCAGGCATCTCACAAATGTCTCGCATGGGCCAAAGAACGTCCGCAATAGACCCTCGACAGATGGAAGAAAGTTGTCTGGAGTGATGAGTACCGTTTGTTGCTGCACCATGCTGATGGCCGGGTTCGCATGTGGCATGAACAGCATGAAGCCCTATCATCTGGTTGCACAGATGGAAGAAGGTCGTCTGGAGTGATGAGTCCCGTTTCCTACTGCACCATGCTGATGGCCAGGTTCGCATAAGGCGTAAACAGCATGAAGCCCCATCCCCTGGTTGCGCAGATCGAAGAAGGTCGTCTGGAGTGATGAGTCCCATTTCCTGCTGCACCATGCTGATGGGCGGGTTCGCATAAGGCGTAAACAGCAAGTATCCCTATCCCCTGATTGCACATTTGGTGTTCATCAGGTCGGTGGGGGTGGTGGAGCTTTTTCCGGCAAGCACTAGGTCCATTCGTTGTCATCCCACAAATACTGAATAGTGGATCGTACAGGGACCTTTTAACCGACCTCCTCCATGCATATCTGCAGGAGATTTACCCGGACAACAATGCCATCTTACAACAGGACAGCGCACCGTGTCATTAGGCTCGTATAACTACAGAACGGTTGGAAGAGCACGACAACGAATTCGCCACATTTCCTCGCCCCCAAGGTCCCCTGAGACTCTAACCAATTGAAACTTTGTGGGATATTCTGGAACGGGATGTGAGAACTGCTGATTCTTTTCCAAGGAGTGAGCGTGAACTGATGGATCTGCTGCCGCGGACATGGGTCAAGTTACGCATGGAGGATGTTCGATGCCTTGTAGAATCTGTTCCTAGGCTTCGTGATTGCACAGCAAAATTGACCAAATAGGTATTCCTAATGCAGAACTGACTCTGTGTATACACTGTATCGTTGTACAAAGGTTGTACAGCGATAAATTATGTGCACGAAATAAACTTTTTCGTGTACAGCTTGGAAGAAAATCAAATACAGCGGGTTAAGTATTGCCATCTCTCGCCCTCACATGTTACGGTAAATAAATGTTGTTACCTTTTATGGCTATTTCCGTATTTTAATTTAATAATTATTCCAAAACGCAAAGTCAAACATTTTGTGCTAAAAATGTGCGAAAACGCCGTTCGTTTCGTCGGGGGGAAAAAGCCCTAGTTGATCTAAAGAGATGCTCTTGAACGAGGTGCTAAGATATACTGGCTTATATTCTCCTATAGGCGAGCCGCCTTTATTTAAGCCTAGTGGTTAGGTGCGTGCTCAGGTTTATGGGTTGTCATGGGTTTAAGCCTCGGATGAGTTGTAGGATTTATGTTTGTATTTCGACGCTGGCTTGTTTCCCTCCCTGAAGGCAGGGACTCCAAAGCAGGTAAGGCTTACTACTTTAACCCTTAGAGCAGGTTGTCATGGTCGGTAAATTCTGAGACAAACAAAACCCTTATTTCTCTTTCTTATATTATTTGCTTCTGATGTTGCGTGTGAGATATCATGCACTTGTAATATTGGAAGAATGTTGTGTAAGAATTGTTTGGAAATAACTTTTTTTAGCTTTGTGGCAAAAATTACTTTAATTCAACCGCGTGTTGAGAGCTGTCATCCTTTGTCTTTTTCTTTAAGCTAACGGTATATGATCTTATTCATTTGCTTGTTTTCTGTCAACATGTTGTGTTTAACGAAAACCTTTAACACTTTTTATGCCTTATAATTGATACGTCTTAACTCTGTGACGTAAGGGGCAGAGAGCTGATTAATCGACTCATTCGCTCTCCTCCTCCCTTTGTCTGTGACTGGGTTCTAATTTGAATCACGGACGAGGTACTATTCCTCGAAACTCATAATAATTTAGCGGGGCGTCAAGTACACGAGAAAGGAAGTACAGGGAGGCTCTTCTTTTTGAGTGCGGGTGTTAAAAAGATCTGAATAGTTGCCGCTTTTCGCATGCTGTAAGCGCGACGCTTTACAGGCCATTGATCGGGCTACTCTCTCTCTCTCTCTCATCTTCCGTTCTCAAGAACGCTCCCGTAATTAATTTTCTACCTGCTTTTGTTTGGGACGTCGTCACCAGTCGGCCATTAGTGGCACTGATTGCATTACAAGAAAAGCGTCTCTTTACTGCATCATCCTAAGGTGTACAAGGGCTCGTCGCGCTAATTACTTGGAATCTCGCTGCAGTTTTTCAAGCTTTCCTAGCGGCCGCTGGCCCCCGTGTTTCTGACACTCATCGACAGACTCTCGACATTCGTTCCTAAGATTCTGCATGCTCCTATGCTAATGTAATTTCGGGTTTGTATAATATTGAATTTCTGTTTTAAAGTTTGTCTAGCTGTCGTTTTGTATGCGCTTCGCCCTTTTGTTTATCAGCTGAAACAAAACGTCGCGTCTCTTGCGCGCGGAAGAGAGAGAGAGAGAGAGGGGGGGGGATTACTTTACGAATTAAGTACTTATTATCGAAGGCAGAGTTTCGTTTCATAAGACGTGTCTGTTGGAATTATATTTTCTCCGGAATAAAAACGGAAAAGAGATGTGTCTCGTAATCCTCATAAACACGTCTTTCGACAGAAAAAAGGAACGTGCTAAGAGTGTTCGCAGTAATGCGACATCGCATGAAATCCTCTAAAAACTAGTGCTACGAGAGTGGTTCAAAATGTTTCTGGATAGACAAATTCTAGTCACCCAAAACAGCTTATATTTTTAATAACGTTTCAAAGTAAGCTCCATAAGCTTGCATAACACTTCTCTGTCCTGGTAACCAATTCCAAAATGCAGTACTGCGCTCGTCTTCATTGAGACTAGCAAGTGTATCAGTGAATTTCTCCACCGCTTTGTCAGCACTTGAAAATCTGGTCCCGCGCATTAAATTTTCCAACTTCGGGAACAAAAACATGGTTCGTACGCTCCTCTTGAAAACCTTTACAAGTCCTTGAATAAAAAACGTTCATTTTCAAGTCCTAGAAATTACTTGAAAAAGTTTAAGTTCCTGTAAATAGTACTTGAAATTTTTGTTTTGTTCTTTAAGTAACGATATGAAAGAGCATGTGTTAAATAATTGTGCTAAAAATATGTGTAAGAGATTTCGGTGTAATTCTGAAAAAAAAACACCCTGCTCAAATAGCGCAGAATTTGCGTTCAACCCAGGGGAGCACGTGGAGAGCTAGTACCTTGGCTATGGTATTACTAGAGAGTAAAGCATCAGCCATGAGAGTAAATTAAGGGGAATAATGTATTTCAAATTGTGATGGGCTTCTGTTTACTGGAGTTAGGGACGTGTTCTTGACAGAGGGTGGAACTTCAAGTAATTGCTTGTGTTTCATGCATCGACCCTACATCTCCTGGCTGCATCAAAAATGTATCAAAAATAAAAGGTTAAATCAAACAATAAAAGTCATACCAGCAGATGAATACAAAAGTAACATACCCTTTCAAAATATTCCACAAAGTAAAATTATTTCAAAAACAGAGGCACAATTCAAAGTTAATAAAATAAACCTGCATGGGGGCAAGGGGAAACAGGCAGGTCATTGCAGATTTGCCCACCCTAGCTAAGATTAATGGTCTGAACTTTACTAAAATACCTATCTACTGACTGACACACAGTAAGCACGATTTTAAAAAGTCCTTGAAAAGTGCTTGAATTTATTTTGCTTGGAAGAGTACGAACCTTGAAAAAGAAATCACATAAGGCCATGTCGGGGAACGTGCTGGATAAGGTAGCACCTAGATTCGATGACTTTCCAGAAAGTCCTTTGTTTCTAAAACACTGTGGGCTGATGTGTTGTCGTGATGGGATCATCGTCCAGCGAGCTCCTTTCCTCGGCCGCTTCTACCGCCACTTCTCCAGCACTTTCGGGAGACAAATATCAACGTACCAGTTTACATCGACTGATCTTCGGTCCCCCAGGGCGACTTAGGCAACATGACCAGAGGAGGCTCATAAAAAATGCCTCCGTGCTGTTGCCCACACTTCTTGCTCGACGAACTTTGTTGCTGCTGGGGGACTTCATCTGGGACTGTCCTCATTATGTATTACCGCTTTCAGATCAGATCAGATCATATGTAGAAGATTTTAGGAAGGGAGTGTCTGACCCCAGGTCTGAAACAATCATCAGAAATAGGAAGCTAGGAGATTTGGGCTAGAGTGCCCGATAGGAAAGTGACTCGGAAGCGAGGTAGAAATGAAGAGAAAGACGCCCTTATTTATTACCGTGGGTAGTTTGTCCACATCATGGATTGCCGCCGGTTTAGACTGGAAAATCCAATATTCAGCACGGGTTATAACATCCCAGATGATCCTTCCTTTGCCATCACTGATTTTGTTTTCGTGAAATAGCACTGTTCCCCACGAGTCTTTTGTTCCTCTGTCAACTGATAAGGAATCCATCGAGCTCACCGCGTGCTCAATCGATTGTTTCTCAAGATGAAAGGAATGTACGCTCTGGAACTAATATTTAGAATGTTAGCAGTCTTTTGATGTGTAATTCGCGGATCTCTTTTGACCAAAGCTTTAATGTTTTCAACATTGAAATCAGTAGTGGACGTTCTCTGTCTTCCACTTCTAGGGCAACTTGAAGCACCTTTACCAATTAAATGACGTTGCCTCTTCACGGCGGTACGTGAAAGGGTCACATCAGGGAAGTTGTGAACAAGCTCTGAAAGCATTCCTCTGCTGTAAAAGCTTTTCTGAAGTCGTAGAAAATCATCGTCCTATGAGCATATCTGTCGAGCTCCATAGGCAACGCTGGAATGGGTGTGACCTTCACTCCACTGGCGGAGTGTTGAGTAAAGGCTGGTGACTCGGTATTTTTACGACGTCTTGCGATCTCTAATACAGGTATAAGCCTCGCAATTGCACACAAATTCAGTGGTCTGAAAATTCCGTTTATGCATATTCAGAAACTTTCCGAACCACCTACGTACCGAGAGGGTAATGTCTTATTACGTACAATAACAAAACATGTAAAACTTTAGAGATCCATGCTTTGGATTTCAGTCACCTTCTACAGCATTTCATTCTTGTGAGAACAGTATGAGCCTGTAGAAAATCTTACCGCACTTCTATTTGCGCAACCCTATTCTGGAAGGAACGCAAATAGCATTACAGTAGAACTAGCGTATAACGAGGAGTTCGGGACCGACAGAAACTCGTTAAATCCAGACTCTCACTAAATCCGCTTTTTTTGGGTGAGAATTCCCACGATGTGAAAACATGCATTCGTGATAATATGCATATAAATTTGTACTATATCATTGTCAACCATTGTCATTCCACTGCTGGACGAAGGTCTCTCCAAGTTTCTTCTACAACGATCTGTCTTGTGCTAGTCTCCTCCATGTTACTCCCACATACTTTCGAATTTCATCCACGAAACATGACATACCTAAAACTAATCACCACCAGCATTTAGACAGCGATCCCATCTTTGCACAAGTCTTTATCTCCTGCGGTGTACGAGGAGGCACGCTGCTGCAGCAACCA
Organism: Macrothele yani; assembly: GCA_039090855.1. Lineage (NCBI taxonomy): Eukaryota > Metazoa > Arthropoda > Arachnida > Araneae > Macrothelidae > Macrothele > Macrothele yani. Next base: position 23,529,929 of record CM077006.1, on the reverse strand, counting down.
ATTATCTATAGCTTCACGCACCTGATCATCCGAGTTGAAACGTTTGCCTTTGAGAAATTGTTTCGTATGTCCAAAGATGTGAAAATCGCAGGGCAGGACTATACGCCGGATGTTGAACGGCTTCCCAGCGAAAACGCTGCAATGTCCTTTGCGTGGTAACTGCCGTATGCGGCCGGGAGTCATCATGCAGAAGAACAATACCCTGAGTGAGGTGTTTCCAGGTCTCATTTTGTTCTGATAGCTTGTCGAAGCTTCATTTAAGTTTGACAATATCGTTCGGCATTGATTGTTGATCCTTTTGGTGCCCTCTTAAGAATTAGTGGTCCTCGATGGGTGATTTCCACGGCAGTGGCAATGATGCATGTTTCCACGGCATGCTTTGGTGTTTCAACTCTGGCTCGCAATGGTGACACCAGCTTTCGTCCCCAGAAATAATGCGTGGTCCACGCGTCAGCCGGGACTATGTGTCGCTGCAGGTAGTCATCCCATGAAGATCGTGCTTTTGAGAAGTCTCAGGCAATTTTTGGTGTGTGGAACGTTACATCACACTGATTTATTTTTCGAAGCACTGAAGAAAGGATTCTCATTTTTCCTATCTCGCGGTGTGAAACGAACATCACACCATTGCGAGAAACCTTTTAGCTAGGTCATCCTTGAAGTTCGGGAGCCAATATAACGTACATGCTTTTCCGCGCCGGCATCGAATCCGAGATCCCTCACTCCGGAGTAAGTGGCTCTACCAACTAAGCTACGCGCACATGTGCTCTCACTGTTATCTGCCTTTAATCTCATATGCATCCTGCGGTGCAGGCACGTCACAATCTCTTGCACAACTCGCTTGTTGGGCATTTGATATACCCCACTCTCCATTGTTTTTATGTCAACGTTCTCCTACCAGCGCACAAGGTTTCCCCTGCACTGTTACGATTCCGACCTGTATGCCACCATTTCTTTTACAGCATTCCAGGGCAGTGCGCAGAAAAATTTCTCTGCCTCGTTAAATACGAAATTTCATAAAATTTTGTTTCCTTGCTTGTTAAAAGTGATCTTTACTTACCTGCCCATCGTTAAATTGAGTGACTTCATTAAATTTTATTCGTTAAAAAGATCAAATTAGCTTTAAATTAGCATTGTGACAAAAATATCTCTTGCTTTGCTCGTTCGATCCAAGATCTCACTTTGTGGATATGTGCGGTTTACATAATACATCGTGATTTTAGCGTATTTTCTTCTAGGTAAAAATGGTTTTAAAAACATTTAATAATTGTAATAGATTGAAGCCTGATTTTCTTTAGGAATGTGCCTTCTGTATTTTGAAAGGGATTACAGTACTTGCTGGCTTGATTTCTTAAATTTTGATCTTGTTCTGCATAGTTGAACAGAATTTCTAACATTTGTGCGGTGGTTATTCAATCCTCTGATTAAATGTCGAGAGCGTTAAAACTTCGTACCCCGCTTTTGGATTTGTGGCCTCTTTATTCAGTTCGCAGAAGCAGATTTTTCTAAACAGTATCGCTTTATCATATTATTCCAATGGTAATGAACTCATTTTCTTGTCGCCCATCGAAGCGCTTGCGCAGAATCATCACTGTTCGATGATCTTATGAGTGCATCCATCACGAGGCAGCACGTGCCCAATTCAGGAAAAGCTTCTCCCCACTTCAGAGGCAAAAACGTGTTCATTAAACATTACCCTGTCAGTCCTCTTCTGGAATTACATTTCAAATGCTTGCAACATTCTCTCCCCTTTGTAGTTTGAAGTACATTTTTCAGAGCGGGGGGAGGAGCGAGGAGGGAGTACTAGAGTATTTCTGTATATTTTTATATGGACCCGTTTTCAGATTTGAACAACGTTTACATTTTGTCATGTCCGGACTTCCCTTACCATGAGAATTTCTTATAGGAAAAGTACACTATATTGGCAAAAGTCACCGGACACCTAGAAGAGAAACACAACATAGCATTTATTTACATACATTAGTACGGTGTCGTTCCTCCTTTGGCCTCAATGCATGCCCTGATCCTTCGAGACATGCTTTCGAAAAAATTTTGGAACACAGCGATAGGTATGCGCTTCCATTCAGTACATAATACTGCCGCTAACTGTTGCTTAGTAGTAGGCCGTGGTTCCAAACTTCTTATTCGGCACTTCTAAAGCATCCCATAGGTACTCTATGGGATTAAGCTCATGGCTCTGTAGTAGCCAGTCCACACACGGTACGGAATTATTGTCAAACCACGCAGTAACAGTCCTTGCTTTTTATGGCTCGGTACATTATCCTGTACATTATCCAACAAGGCTCGGTTCGGTAGTATTGCCACAGAGTTGGTAAGGCATAATTGTCCAGAAATTCGGAGTAGACGTGCTGGTTAACTGGTTTGTCCACGATAACCAATGGGTCGGGACCATACCACGAAAAACACCCCCAAACAAGTACACTGCCAGCTCCGAACTTGACCGAAAAGTAAATAGCGTTCCCCCGGCTGCCGCCAAACCCACACACTGCTATCAGACTGATGGATCGTGCATCTGAATTCTCCGTCCATAGGACCCGTTTCCATTGATCTACGTTCCACGATACATGTTCTTTACACTATGCTAAATGACGAGTAGCATTCCGAGTGGAGATGAAAGGCTTATGTGCAGCCGCACGACCGCAGTAACCCATGGAATGAAGTTCTCTGCGAATGTTACGTGTACATACTGAGGTTCCAGCATATTTACTTACCTGGACCCTGAGGTCTTGTGTAGTACTACGTCGATTAGCTGTAATGACTATGCTCAGGCTTCGACATCCTCTATCACTGATTTTCTTTGGTCTGCCGGTACGTTTTGCTGCTTCAGGCACCCCATGCGTCTTCTACTTATTCAGTACATCCAAAAGAGTTGACGTGGGTATTTTTAAACTCCTCTTAGTTTCTCTTATGGACAACTCATTAATATAACACCCAACAATCTTTCCTTTCAGAAAGTCAGCTCTCTTACGCCGTGACATTTTCACTTAACCTTGTTTTTATACCGTTTGCAGCTGTACCGCGCATCTTAACAACGCAGCGGATCCGTTCATTTGCTTTTGAAGGGTGTCCGGTGACTTGTCAATATAGCGTATATCCAATATATAGGGTAGTCAAAATGTCTTGCATTATTTTTAGAAAATTATTAACACATGACTGCCTCACTTACAGACATAAGATTTGCTGCGATTGAATGGTAAACATTTAATACTTTTATGGCTGAAACTAAAACACTTTTCTATATGTGCCCCCCCCTTTGTTGCGCGGAGGATTCCCAACGTGCACTCAATTTCTCCCCATCATCCGTTGGAAAAGCAGCCATCGCGTTCGCGATCTGTTCCTTTTGAGTCGTCATTCACAAATAAGATTCAATGGGGTTGTATCATGTGAACCTAGTCACAGAACCTGGCCAATCCAGAGTGCTGGGAAACACAATATTAAAGTACACTGTAAAAAGTATTCTGAAATTCACGAGCCACTTGCCTTCATTTCTTTCGTGAATTAACGAAGCATTTTTCTAATACAACCTTTTACGTGAAATGACAGAAAGAAACCTGAATTTCACGGATTTCTCGTACCATGAAAAACGTTCTGGATTTTCAGAAAACTTTCCGCAGTTTCTTTCATATATTGACGGCAAATTACCGTTTTAGAGATGTGTTATCTGAAGATTCTGAATTTTTGGAAACCTTTCTATTATTCCTTTTGTACATTAAGGGGAAAACTCCGTTCTCACTTTTTCGTATCCGTATGACTAGAAATTACCGGTAATAGGAGCGATTGGTAAGAATATTTGAGGTTTGATTAACTTTTAAATATCAATCGTCTATCGAATTTTGAAGTTCCGTAGCGAGGTCGGATATTGTGGATAACATGTCGTATGAATTTTGTTTGTTGTGGCACGGTATATTTCTTCTTCTTTCCCCTATTTAGTGCATCAGCTATTTATTATACGTTGCGTTAGTGTAAGAATCCGGGTACTTAATTATTGTATAGATGATTACACGATGTCTGGACAACTTAAGACAGAAGCTATTATAGCTATCAAGAGTAAATTTTGTATTTAGGAGTTTTTTTTATTTTTTTTGAAATAATACTATAAAACAAACAGTACATTTCACCTTTTTTTTTTAAAAAGATAACTGAAAGTCATTGTCACTTTAAAAAAACCCAAGTTGCAAAGCATTTTGTTACTTCGAAAAATTACGATGAAAAATGCTTAATTTGTGAAAAGTCCTCCTACAGAAAAACATTATTACAAACATATTTAGAAAACTAATAAGCTCCAACAGAAAATTAAATCACTCGCATTAATGACAAAAAAAAAAAAATTCATCGCCGCGCAATTTGTTTTACGATGTACGTGATACTTTTTCTTGGGTGTTTTGTGGCTCAGTGGTTAAAGGCATGCATTACATGTTGAACCAACCAAAATGACGGGGGTTCGAACCTGACTGCAGTGAAACGATTATCTAGGGTAAGGGGTGAAAAATGCAGGGTCGTCGATTTGCGGAATTTCAGTTTAAATATGGAAAAATCTTAAATGGATATTTCTAAACTAAACGGAATTTCTAACTACGAAAAATCTGTGAAAATACCGAAGTTAAAATAAACAGTCCCTTTTAAAAACGGAAATTCCTGAAAAAGACGGGCGCCTATCGGTAACTTTAGTGCACGTGATTTTCAGAATTTTTCCGTGAACGCACACCTGTTCGCTAGTGGAGAAGAACTCCTTCTTGTGGAAATATGACATCTAGTTTGGAAGTCTGCGACTTGTGTTACAGCAAAATTTTGCATCATACCTAAGTAGACAAATGCGTAGATTGTCTACTTAGGTACGAAGAAAAAATTACCAATAATGCGGCTGTGTATAAGCCCTCACCAAATCTTAACTTATAATGAATATCTTTTGCGAGACATGTGGATTTTTCGAACTCTATATGCGCACGTTATGTCTATTAACTGCTCCTTATACGTGAAATGTCGATTCATCATTAAAACACACACGTTCAAGAAAGCGTTTGTCACTACCTGAGCGATCCATTAATTTACAGACAAATTCGGAAAGGCGAGGCTTTATCATTCTCTCTAAATGTTGAGCACTCTGGAATTTTTATGCGTATAATCGCTGATTTTTATTCAAAATTCGCATCGTTGTTGTCTCCATTGTAAAGCAGACTATCGGGTTGACTTCCTCGAGCTCTAGGAAATTCCTTCCGTACTCTTTCCATGTCGTCTCGCGAAACGCTGAAACGTCCCCTTCTTTGCTAGTGCAACACTGGCTCCAGTCATCTTCGCTACGCCGATGGTTGGTATTTGGGGGCTTCCTATAGCAGCAATCCGTCACGAACCAGCAAATGTGTAGTTAACAGTCGGGTGCCATAACTACGCTTGGCTATCCACAGTTGAGATGACCTCGTGCTCGGACGGGCTCAGAATTCATTAACTACCAAAAAAACGGGCCTGGGCTCGGAATTACACGTCTTGAATTTCATTACTGTAATTACAATAATTCAACACGTGTAATTCCGAGCCCGGTTGAATTACACGTGTTGAATTTCATTGTGGATTTGTTACCATGGTGGAAAGATTTTCAATTTCCTAAGCTAGCTGCTATTGCAAGACAAATTTTGCTTAGCAAGACTTGCATTATGCATTGTCCAAAGCTATGGCCCAAGCAAGGGATTAGTTTGAGGTCTGGTATCTAAAAACTGGGAAAAAATCACATTCCCATTTTTTGTATTTTATTAAAAATCATTAATCTTATCTTTAAAATGATGTATTAGTATCCTAAATTGTGCAGTTAGAAGTATTATTTATTTTTTAAAAATTCCTCACTCCCGCGATTTTTGGGGTGGCGTTGGTTTTTAGTACAGCAGGTCGAGTTTTAGATTTTCAATTTCTTAAGCTAGCTGCTATTGCAAGACAAATTTTGCTTAGCAAGACTTGCATTATGCATTGTCCAAAGCTATGGTCCAAGCAAGGGATTAGTTTGAATTCTGGTATCTAAAAACTGGGAAAAAATCACATTCCCATTTTTTGTATTTTATTAAAAATCATTAATCTTATCTTTAAAATGATGTATTAGTGTCCTAAATTGTGCAGTTAGAAGTATTATTTATTTTTTAAAAATTCCTCACTCCCGCGATTTTTGGGGTGACGTTGGTTTTTAGTACAGCAGGTCGAGTTTTAGATAAAAGATCAAGTTGAAGCGCTGAGGCATTAGATGCAATTCTTTCTCTCTCTTTTTCATGATGAACTTGATCTGGAAACTGCACACACATATGATAATATTGTGATTATTATACTATTAAGCGCAAAGCTTTGTTAATGTTACAAAATGCAGAATAATCTGGTCTGGAATGCTTTTACGTTCTTCTTTTTTTTTTTTTTTAATTTTGGAAATTTCCCTACATGTTTTTTTTATATTCTACTTCACTCCAAACTATCTTTACTAATTAGCATATATGTAAATTAATTGCAAAGCTTAGTTTTCTAGAGTCAAAATTTCAAACACTTGTAACTGTCTGTACGGTGTTGTACGTTTTATAATGCAATTTATTCAAAATAAAAGTAAATTTAGAAATCAAAAAGAAATAACGAATGGAATTTTTTGTTTCTAAACGATTTTCTTTTCTTCAGCTTTTACCAAAATTTACTGATTTTCCTGATACGGTCGGAAGGGCACGTTGATTATTTATTTATTTTCAAATCCACATTTTAAAACATTTGGCTTTATGCGTAGTATTTCTTAAAAACATATTAATATTGTAAAGTTGATTAACTGAACTAAACTTTTTAAATTAATGATTTTTAAACTAATCCTTGCTTGGGCCATATCTTTGGCCAGTGTATAATGCATAAATGCAAGCCTTGATAAGCAAAATTTTCTTAGAATCCGGGCCCGGGCTCAGCAAACACATGTAATCAAAGAAAGCGGACCGGGCCCAAGCTCCTAAAATTGAGCCCCAACTCATCTCTAATCCATAGTACTGGAGGTCGTGTAAATTCGATCGATGGTAATTGTAAACTGTGCTTAATGTTTCTTGTAGTGAGAGTTAAAACACATCTTAGAAAAAAAATCAAAAGCTTAGCTGAAAGCGTGTTACTTTTTTTGGCAGCGAGAAAATAAATTTGAGGTGAGAACGAGCAATCTCTGCCAAATGTGTAGAACAATCGTAAATTTTTGTTGCTAATCCAGTGCTTCTTTGTGGGTTCCTGTAGTACTCATAACAGTAATGCGCCATTATCGTTTTAAATTTTCTGATATATTAACTACTATTCATGGTCATAGAATGATGGGTACTATAGGATTACTTACGATCGCTATTTGAAGGTATAAATGGGCAAGGAGCTGCTACTGAAAAGTTCACTAAAATGCAAATACGCTCACGGTATTCTAATTTATGTACGCTAGGATTTCTTTTTTACTTCTGCAGAGGGATCTAAAATATAGTCAGCGCTTTTATGAGGAGTTTTGCCGAAATGATTGACATCATTGGTAAAGCGAAAGAAGTCTCCAAGCCCCGTTTTGCTGTATTTATCTGGCGTCCCCAAACTTCTGTATCCGGCAGTGACAAGAGCATAAGCATAAATTCTTTTTCAGAGAGAAGTCTTTGAATTTATCCCGTCAATATTCTATCTTAAATCATTAGCTTCTGAGAAACAATCACCTAGGAACTGCTTTGGGGATTTATTAAACTCATAAAAAAATCAAGTGGGATTTTGTTTTATAAAGGGAAAAAAATGCAACTATACTTGACATGCTTCTGTTATCGGTCACTGCGCTATTTTACATACTGGTTTTTCTTAGTATATTTTCATTGATCACACAATTCAAGTAGTTCTATTCACAGATTAAGCCAATGCGGTTACGCGGCGCTTCGTGTCTTTCTCTCGTTTTTTTTTTCTTTTATCAAGGAGATCGCAGACTTCGTTCTTTTTACCTTTTTTTTAATATGATTTATGCATATCCCCTTCTGCCAGTTATTTCTCTCCCTATTTTTTTATGTAATGTTGTTCAATAGCTACTGGTATTTTAATATATGCCAATTAGTGTATCTTTTCTCCCTTTGATGTTGCTGCATGAATCTTCATTCTTTTAACGTACTCCTTTTTTTTATTTTCTAATTCTTCTCGAACATGGAATATTAAGCTCTTTGCTTTTCATTCAAAATTCCTCGTCTGCTCTCTTCTCCCTCTTTCTTTTTTTCTTTTTCTGTTGAATTAAAGTATTCATGTGTTGTATCAGTACTTATATGGGGATGTAGACTTACTTTATCTATTTAAACGCTACATCTTGTGAAATTTTTGTTCTTTTTATCAATTATTCGTGAAATGTTAAAACTAAAAGCATAGTTTCATCTTTGATCTAGTTTTCATGTATTTAAAAATGAAACGGTACCCATTTGTATGGGGTGTCGAAAGAATTGTCGCAAAATGCTTTAAAAGAATTTGTGTAACTATTGTCAAGCACTCGTTTTATCACAGCATAGAAAAAATGGATGTTTACTATGGACGCCGAGAGATCGTGTGTGCGTCACGCTGAAAAAGAAGGAGCTTAATTTGGCAATGGCTTCATTTGTGCAGTAAAAGGCACTGCCTGAAATAATTAATTTCAACTAAATCGACAGAACTGAACACACAGGTACAGCAAAATTTTATGCCTTTACGTTCAAGTACATGAGTATACAGAGTCGTATCAGAATAACATGAACACCCCCAGAATCACAGTGTACCCGTCCAGGTGCGTCACAGAGTGTACGAGACAAGGTCGATCACATGGAGATATAAGCGGCCGGCCAGGACAGATGAGCCATAATGGGTAACGTGAGCAAAATTGGTAGAGGTAGGGGTTTGACTGACGTTCAGAAAGGAACGATCATCGTCTACCGCGCCAAGAGTGGAAGCATCTCAGAAACAGCAGACTTCGTGGGCTGTTCGCAAGGTGCTGTAGTAAGGGTGTACCAAGAATGGACCGCTGGCCCACCGAGTACCTCATGACGTCATAACTGTAGGGCCCCGAAGGCAATCGACGCCAGAGGAGAACGTCACTTCCGTCGACTGGTAAAGGGCAATCTACGCGCAAAAAGTGCAGCTATTGACCACGCAAATTAACTCTGGGGTACCGAGGTACGTGTCCCCGATAACAGTAGAGCGAACCCTGTTACGCATGGGTCTCCGGAGTCGACGCTGCGTCAAGGCGCCCATGTTAACACAGGTCCATCAGTAACGACGCCTGCAGTTCGCACGGGACTGCTGTCATTGGACAGTGGAAGGGTGGAAAAAGATTGCCTTCTCCGACGAATCTAAGTTTCTACTGCACAGATGTGATGGACATTCGTGGATACGGGATCAGACACACGAGAACTAACACTCGGACACGCTTGTTGGTCAAACACAGGCCGGCGGTGGCAGTGTGCATGATTGGGATCGCTGGTACACTGAATGAGTCCCTGAACTCCAATGGCTACCTGTCCATCCTCGCTGACCACATGCATTCCTTCATGTTGGACAATTACCCTGGTGATGATGGTGTTTACCAACAGCACAATGCGCCCTGCTTTATCGCTAAGGGGGTGCGTGACTGGTTCTAGGAACACGACAACGATGTCTCCGTTCTCCCTTGGCCGACGAAATCGCCCGACCCCAATCCCATTGAGCACGTGTGGGACCATTTGGATTGACAGATTTGGCGTGCCGACCCGCAACAACGTCATCTCCAGGTCCTCCGTGCTCTGATGCAGTCCGACTGGGCACGTGTGCCTCGGGCAACCTTTGAGGGTCTCATTGCATACATGCCACGCCATCTCATCGCTGTCATCCGGGCTAAGAGTGATTATTTCCATTATTAGGTAGGTGGTCATATTATTCTGATACGACCGTGTATGCTTTTATGTACTTGAACATGAAGACGTGGGACAAGGCGCCAGCGTGAGCAGTTTGTGAGAAAAGGTAGTGTTTTGAAAAACTATCAAGCAGAAAGCCCTCGTGTATCTCGCACACAGATTAAATTTATAGCGGGAACACACGCAAGTAAATTAACAAGACTTGCATGTAGAGGATGTGTAAGATATTGCGTTCAACTATCTGCACAGTACTCCGTAAACTACTGAAACTGTGTGCTTTTAAGGCACTCCGAAGAAACGACAAAGCAAAATGAGTGAAACTTGCATTTAAGCTTTGTGATGTTTTCTGACGAAACAACTTTTCATGAATAATGCCATGTCAATCGCCGAAACATTAAAGTATTTGGATCTGATCATCCACAGATATGAACTTGAGCATTTGATAATCGGCGAGAAAATGAATGTAGTGCAAGCTAGCAAAAACTTTTCACTGAAAAGAGATAACATGTTTTTCAGTATTTCTCGGCGCCAGTGGGCTGCAAATAGACCGTCATCGCTCTTTCGACGTTTTTCTGTAATTAACCCACAGCAACCAAAAAATTGTATTTAGACACCACTGGGATCTAACCCCAGATCTCCCGATAACTGGCTGAGTGCGTTCGCCGTACGCTACGGTGCCAACAATCCACGGCGCTATGTGTGTTTACCTGTCAGCATCTGACTTCTCGATAACTAGCCGAGTGCGTTCGCCTTCCGCTATGGTGCCAACAACACACGGCGCTATGTGTGTTTACCTGTCAGCATCTGACTTCTCGATAACTAGCCAAGTGCGTTCGCCTTACGCTACGGTGCTAACAATCCACGGCGCTATGTTGTTTACCTATCAGCATCTGACTTCTCGACAACTAGCTGAGTGCGTTCGCCTTACGCTACGGTGGCAACAATCCACGGCGCTATGTGTGTTTACCTGTCAGCATCTGACTTTTCGACAACTAGCCGAGTGCGTTCGCCTTACGCTACGGTGCCAACAATACACGGCGCTATGTGTGTTTAGCTGTCAGCATCTGACTTCTCGATAACTAGCCGAGTGCGTTCGCCTTACGCTACGGTGCCAACAATCCACGGCGCTATGTGTGTTTACCTGTCAGCATCTGACTTCTCGATAACTAGCCGAGTGCGTTCGCCTTACGCTACGGGGCCAACAATCCACGGCGCTATGTGTGTTTATCTGTCAGCATCTGACTTCTCGATAACTAGCCGAGTGCGTTCGCCTTACGCTGCAGTGCCAACAATCCACGGCGCTATGTGTGTTTAGCTGTCAGCATCTGACTTCTCGATAACTAGCCGAGTGCGTTCGCCTTACGCTACGGGGCCAACAATCCACGGCGCTATGTGTGTTTACCTGTCAGCATATGACTTCTTGATAACTAGCCGAGTGCGTTCGCCTTACGCTACGGTGCCAACAATACACGGCGCTATGTGTGTTTACCTGTCAGTATCTTACTTCTTGATAACTAGCCGAGTGCGTTCGCCTTACGCTACGGTGCCAACAATACACGGCGATATGTGTGTTTACCTGTCAGCATCTGACTTCACGGATCTGCTGTGATGGGTTCAGCAACTGAGACTTCTCCATCTGGTGGGGCTTAACGGCACAAGCTATTAAATTGTAGCTAATAAATCCATGGGCGAGAGAAATGATGAAAATCTTCCAAAGACGTGGAATGTAATGTAAATAGGTTGCCGTTTGTTAAAGAAAAACGTATAAAGAGCGACGACTTTGACTATTTACATTGTGTCCACGTATTTGGAAGATTTTCACCAATTGGGTGTGTTGTATTGGGGACCATCCCAAAAGCCCAGAGAGTGCGTCCCCGTGACGAGAGGCAGAACAAAATGAAACTACATGCTCATTCCTCTGTCAGCGATTTCTTCCCTAAGGAGGAAGGAATACTTGGTGTCCACAAAACCACTCGACTGTTCGCTTATCCTCCTACCCGCAGTAAATATCTTCCGGGTGTTTCCTCTCTAACACTTATTGAAGTCCGTCAGAACTGACAATGACATCGCCAAAATGCGAATATCTGTATTTCCAAGAAACCCGACGGAACTGCGATCTTCGTTTCTTTTTCTTAATGTCCGTGCACGAAACGTTTAGAACGTCTATTGTACTTTTTTAGTCACCCAGTTCAAACACTAACTTTTGGACTGGAACTGTACTATGCAGCTCGCCTTGCAGAGATTATAGGCATCTTGTTCCAAAATAATGATGCCTCCTCTACACTGATCCTTTAAACAGTTGAGTCACATTAATGTGACCACCTTTTACCTTTGAGGTCAACAGAGCATAGTCAATGAAAGAAAGCACGTGTCGCGAGCTGGCTTGGACGGTATATAAGGTGTGTGTGCTGTAGGCATTCTGAAAACATATCACTCGTTGCTGCCATGGATAAAAAGAGCGATTTATCAGATTTGCAAAAAGGGATGATTATCAGCTTTCGAGCCAAGGGTGGCAGTATATCTGAAACACCGCAGTTTGCGAACTTTTCGCGTGCTGCTGTGGTTAAAGTGTATGGTGATTGGAGAAATGGCACCATTGTGAATAAGCGATGTGGAAACTGCGGAGCACCACGTGCCATTGATGTTATAGGTGAACGTCGGCTACGAAAGTGCGTAAGGTCCGATCGACACGCTACAGTGGAGCAACTCACTGGCTGAATGAGGCAGGGAGCTACCGGAAGTGTGTCTAAAACGAAAGTTCAGCAAACCCTGCTGCGTACGGGACTCTGATGCAGAGGGATGGTCACTGCACCGATGCTAACGAAGGTGCATCGGCAGAAAAGGCCTACATTTGCACGGCAGTATAGGAATTGAACCTCCGCCGATGAGTCACGTTTTCTGCTTCATCGAACGGATGGACGTTGGCGTATAAGGCGAGAAACTTCGGAGAACAAACACTCTTCAATCATTGCTGGAAGAACACAAGCTGGTGGGTGCAGCGTTATGGTCTTGGGAATGTTTTCCTGTCATTCTCTGGGTCCAGTCATACCCCTGGAAGGTACTATAGACCAAATTCGTTATGAATACATCCTTGCAGACCACGTACACCCATATATGCTGATGTCTTCCCTGTGGCATATGGGATCTTCCAGCACGACAATGCGACGCATGTTACACAGCTAGAAATGTCCGAAAGTGGTTGGAAGAGCACGATGAAGACTTCAAAGTGTTTCCCTGGCTCCCCAATTACCCAGACTTAAACCCAATTGAGCATCTGTGGGACCACCTCGATCGTGTTGTTCACTGTATGGATCCTCCACTACGCACTCTCCAGCAGCTGTCGGATGTACTGTAGTCAGCATGGCTCCACATACCTGTGAACAGCTTGCAGCACCTTATTGAGTCACTCCCAGCCCGTCTAGCTGTTGTCTACGCTGTACACAGAAGTTACTCTGGATATTAACTGGTGGTCACAATAATGTGACTTCACCGTGTATGAAGGTCTTTTGATAATGAGTCTTGTGGAAGTTGCATTGACTAAAGAGGGCAGATTTCATGGCCGTCGCGCTCTCTGTTGTATTCTTTGTTGTGTGGGTAACGTGGAAGTAATTGTATGTGGTAATCTAGTGAAAAATCTTCATGAACTTCAATATGTTGATCCATTCGAGCTATTATGCTTCTTGATACCCAACAACGCACTTGGATTGTACTCTAGAATCGTTTACGTGTCTGTCAAGACGTTATTGTAGAAATCTATACGTTCTAAAAATTACACTGGTCAGCAAAAAAAAAATGTTTTGAGCCCTGACACCATTCCTGCTGATTCTTATGTAAAACGACCTCCTGAAGCCGAATATGACTCCCATTTTCCCCCATCACCCACCGTTTTCGGGGAGGCCCCCCACCTAATTTTATCACTTTCCGATAATTTGGAGGACTGAAAAGGATTATTTCAGCCTTTACATTTCTTCTGAGGGGCTACAGAGGTGAAAAGTTATAAAACATGACCATCTGTAGCAAGGATGTAGATTTGGGAGGATTTGCCCCCCCCAATTGTAAAGAAATCATTAAAAATGATCGATTTTTTATGATTTTTTTATCAATTTTCGGTAATATGTTATGGACATGAATTTTATTTGGAGGGGTGAAAAGGATTATTTATTTTAGCTGTAAAGCATAATATATAAAAAGTAAAATACAAATGTAAAGTATAATAAATAAATAAGTACCTTCATTTGGTGCTTGCTTTCCTTTTGTACCCTGAGGTAGAAGTTTCTCGTACAAAACACCAGCAGTACTCTGCTAACATGCTCGTATTCCACTTCCCTTAAAATCTCCTCTCAATCTTATTGATGTCTTGATGGAATCGTTCCCCGTGTTCATCGGAAACTGCTCCTAAATTTTCAGGGAAAAAGTCCAGGTGTGAGTGCAGGAAATGCACTTTAAGAGACATGTTACACCCCATGGCCTTGTACGCTGACAGCAATTTCTCGACATGAGCGGCATAATCATCACTTTTATTGTTACCCAAAAAGTTCTTATACACGTTTTGGAATGCAAGCCAAGCTCTTTTTCTTTTCGATTCAGGTGTTCAATAAACGTCGAATCTTTGAAAAGTTGTCTAATCTGAGGGCCCACGAAAACTCCTTCCTTGATTTTAGTCTCACTAAGACGAGAAAATTTATTTTTCAAAAATTGAAATGCATCACCTGTCTTGTCCATTGCTTTCACAAACTGTTTGATCAATCCCAGTTTGATGTGCAAAGGCGGCAAGTAAATATTTTCCTTCGGGACCAGAGGATCATAAAGGACATTTTTCTGACCGGAAGTAAAACTTTCTCGCAGAGACCAGTTCCGTACGATGTAATGTTTGTCTCTTGCTCGGCTGTCCCATTCGCATAGGAAGCAGCAGTATTTTGTGAAGCCTGATTGCAGGCCCGCGAGTACAGCAACAACTTTTAAGTCAGCGCAAAGTTTCCAATTATAATCATGATAACAGATTTTATCAAGGATTCGGCTGATGTTTTCGTACGTCTCCTTCATATCCACAGAGTATGCAACCGGGACTGATGGTAACTCATTCCCATTGGCCAACAGGACAACTTTCAAGCTTGTCTTTGATGAGTCTATGAACAGTCGTCATTTGTCTGGGTCACATGTCATCGTCAGTTCTATCATCAATGCATTTGAATTAGGGCAGAACACTAAGCCTTCATCTTCCGAAAAAAGTAATTGCAGGGTTGACTTTCTGGTCCTGTAAGAAGATATTTTTACGCCCTTTTCTAAGAGATTCCACTGCTGAAGTCGAGATCCAAGAAGTTGAGATTTGGTCTTAGGTAACTCCAAATCCCTGACGAGATCATTCAATTCCGACTGAGTAACGAGGTGAGGTTTTCGATGAGCTGAATGAGCAGAACACTCTTCATTATCGGTGGACGTATCATGTGATGGTCCATGGTGTGGCTCAAAGTATGTCACATCCGTTTCTGGCTCTAGAGTATAGGTTTTTGGGGGCACTGGGATTGCCAATGATTCGTTGTGAGGAACTGGTCTTAGAGCTGAAGGGATATTACGATACTGAATTGTATGCTTACTTTTGTTGCTAGATAACCCGACGGTGGAAGTCATACAAAAGTAACAATCTGTGAGATGACAGCAAGGTTCGCGCCAAACCATGGGCACAGCAAATGGCATTGATTTACGGGTACCTTTGAGCCATTTGGTCAAGCTACTGTAACAAGTAGTGCAGCAAACTGTGGGAGCCCAATTCTTGTCCTGATCGCCAACTTTGCAATCAAAGTAAAATTTATAAGCAGTTTTAAGAAGCGGAGAAAGGGGTTTTCGTTGCGCTTTAAAAGTCAATTCCCCGCAAACATAGCAGAATCTATCGGGATGATTTATACACTCGCGTGGCATAATTAAACAGTAAATAAATGCTCTCTATTAATCACAAATTACACTCACGTACTGTAATTCACTTGGAAAAGGCCGGTGTAAACAAATTTCTACCGTTTGACACAATTTAAACAACTTGGAAACACAGAATCCCCGCCTAGAACACCGACAAGTAGACTCAACGATCGCTGCAGATCAACCGAGGGAAGATAATGCTTACAGTACAGGATTATCGTGATAAGAGCAATGCAAGTTTGACCTTTTCAAAGCCCGTGCAAACCTGTGCGCGATTCCCGTGGGAACCTGTTCGCGCGAGTTATTGAGAAAGCCAGCGTGGTAGAGTGAATGTTCCTAACTGTTGCTATATACTATTATTACTGTTGCTATATATTTTTACTATTTGCGGGTTTTGGGGGGAGGATGAGAGGTGCTGGAAGCTGGAATATGTAGCAAATAAGTGACAAAATTGCCAAAAAAACGGAAAATCAATCGTTTGTAATGATTTCTTTACAATTTGGAGGGGGGGCAAATCCCCCCAAATCTACCTCCTTGATACAGATGTTCATGTTTTATAACTTTTCACCTCTGTAGCCCCTCAGAAGAAATGTAAAGGCTGAAATAATCCTTTTCATCCCTCCAAATTATCGGAAAGTGATAAAGTTAGGTGGGGGCCTCCCCGAAAACGGTGGGTGATGGGGGAAACGGGGGTCATATTCGGCTTCAGGAGGTCGTTTTATATAAAAATCAGCAGGAATGGTGTCAGGGTCGATTTTCATGCCGACCAGTGTTATCATTCTTCGCACATGTACAGGGTGCATAGGAAAGTCCCTTTAGCCTGGAATAACTTGCGAACGGAGAGAGGTACGGCTATGCAAGTGAAATAACTGTATAGTAAAGCGACTACGCCTGATCGAATGCAAGCAATAGCAGCGCTCCTAGTGGCGAAATGCGGAAGTTAGCCATTGCAAATCGCAAACGAAACGAGATAGAACAAAATTTCCAACTACAAAGTTGTAGAGCATCAATTAATTAATACAAAACGACATTTGTTTCACACGGATAAGATAAATTGTCTCCTGAATACGCTACAATGTCCGAAATCGATGCGTGACCTTTTGTGGGAACGTTTGAAGGGAACAGGCATAGGAATGAGCAAATACACACAGTTTATTGCATAAATGCGTACTTATGTCAATACAGTTTGATGACGTCATACAAAACAAAAACAAAAAGGCAAACTGGCGCACAGTGATAAAAAGTTAATGTCGAGTATGTTCGAAGAGTTCGCCATTGCCCACGATACACATTTGTACTCGTGAAAGTAAGTCTGCATGCACATTTCTCTGCATGGAAGGTGTCACACTATTGCAAACATCTGTAACACGACGACGTAGATTCAGCAGACTTGTAGGCGCTGATGCACACACCTGATTTTTTACGTAACCCCAGAAATCCAAGCTCGCCATTCTCACACAGCGTACGTAGACCTAAATTTCTGATCAGGGTACATCCTGCTTCTGGTTTTTATATCGTAGGTACGGTTCAACGTAACTATCTGCATTTGCATACGGCTATATTTGCGAAATGTGAATATGCAGATTCGAATCGTCGCGCATCGATTTATTTCGGTCATTGTAAGGTATTCAGGTGACAATTTATCTTATCCGTGTGAAACAAGCGTCGTTTTGTACTAAGTAATTGATGCTCTACAATTTTGTGATTAAAAATTTTGCTCTTTCTCTTTTCGTTTTGGATTTGCAATGGCTAATTTCCGCCTTTCGCCACTAGGGGCGCTGCTGTCGGTTGCATTATATCGGGCGTAGTCGCTTTACTATACCGTTATCTCACTTTCATAATTGTACCTTTCTCCGTTCGCAAGTTATTCCAGGCTAAAGGGACTTTCCTATGCACCGTGTATAGCAAACCCTCAATATACGAATTATTATTTTTCCGTTTCTATATGAATATCATTTTGTGACCTTTCGGACACACTATAGTGTATTTGCATGTGATTTAAATTGCTCGAGTTTTAAATGTCAGTTTCAAATTTGATTAGGTGAGCCATTCCAAAGTTTGATGTATCATGCATTAATGAGTGGGAAAGTACGACACTTAGTTCGATGAATATAAGATTGATGTTAAGTCCCTGTACTGCACTTTACGCATAAAAGAAAGGTAGCTGGTGCACAAGAATCGATACTTGTTGAAAGAGTGAATTGATGCACCCCATTTACTTTTTGGGAAAGGAACCAAGAGAATCAGTGAGTGACAGGTGTAATTCAGATGCAGTGTTATTTTGTGCATAGCAGCAAGAAATCTTATCTTTTAACTGAGTGCACTGCTATGAAGACGGAAGCAATACTGCAAGATTGGACGAACTTGTGATATATACAGCGTCGGGAGTTCCTTCTTGTACAGCGTCAAAAAGTTATGCCAGTTATTTGCGTTCAGCATCAGTGCGGGAACAAGGCTTCCTAGGCGTATTAGCGTGCATGTGATTTTATGCAGCGTCAAGAGTTATTCCGTCCACAGCATCAATAACATTTGCTGCTTATTTGAACGTAGTACTTAATGTGGAAGCAAAACAAAGCAAAGCTGTAAGGTTGGATGAATTTGTGATTTATACATCAAACGCCTTTCGTCTTTCAATAACTTTTAGTACCGATTTGAGCACAGTACCCAATGTAAACACAAAGCTTTAGAATTGGGCGGACTCATGATTTATACAGCTTAAATGTTCTTCCGTGCATGGCATCAGTACGAGTTATTTGTGATTCGTGTTATAGTACTCATTGTGGAAGCAAAGTTCTAGGATGAACCCATGATCTATTTAACGTCAGAAGTTTTGTGCAAAGCATCAAGAAATTTTATTGCTGATTTTGGTATAGTACTCCTATGTGTGAGAACAGTACTGCAACGTCTGGCGCATATATTATATATACCGCGTCGAGACCTCTCTCGTGCACAACATCAAGAACTTGTGGTACTGATTTTGGGGCAGTACCCAGCACGGTTCTTGGATGAATTTTTGATTCATACAGTGTCAATAATTGTTTTGTGAGACGATCAAGATTTATGAGAGCAGAAATACAAGGTCTGGCGAATTTATTATTTATACCGCGTCGATGCCTCCCTCGTGCACTTCATCAAGAACTTGTGGTATTGATTTTGGCGCAGTACCCAGCGCGGAAACGGTTCTAGGATGAATTTGTGATTCATACAGTGTCAAAAATTGTTTTGTGAGACGATCAAGATGTGTGAGAACAGCACTACAAGGTCTGGCGAATTTATTATTTATACCGCGTCGATGCCTCCCTCGTGCACATCATCAAGAACTTGTGGTATTGATTTTGGCGCAGTACCCAGCGCGGAAAAGGTTCTAGGATGAATTTGTGATTCATACAGCGTCAAAAATTGTTTTATAAGACGATCGAGAAGTTTTGGAATTGATTTCGATACAGTACCCTTATATGTGAGAACAGTATTCCAAGGTCGGATGAATTTATGATGTATACAGTATGGAGAGTTCCGTGCACGGTATTAATAACTTCTGAGATTTCTTTAAATACGCTACTCTAAAGTGCAAACATTACTTCACGGTTGGATAAACTTGTGATTTACGTAGTTAAGATTGTTTGGTTCTCGGCATCAAAAACTTTTAGTATCGCAGTACAGCACTGCAAATTAGGAAATATACTTTACAACTGGAATAATTTAAAATTTATTCAGTATCCTTAGTTGTTTTTTTCGTATAGCATCAGGCACTTTTATGATTGATTCGGGTAGTAGTAATTTGAAAACAGTACTAAAAAGCCTTTTCTGCGCAGCATGTATGAGTATTCGTATTTGCTTAGGTACAGTACCCCCAGTTAGGAAACAATCGATTTTTTAACTAGATTGATAGGGACTGCACGATTTCTGTTCTACACAGGTGATTAAGAAGTTGTAGGGTTGATTTTGGTACAAGAGCCCAAATTTGGAAAGAAGACTACATTATTGGAAGAAGTTGTGGTTTATTGAGACTGAAGAGTTCTTTTTTTGTGCGTGGCATCAAGAATTTTTAAATGCTAAGTGGTTAAGAAAATCGTGCATGATTTATCATCAAACGTTTCGCAGAAGGAAAGTATTGTGGTAGCAGGACACAAAAATGTGCACTGCCTCGCAGCAGCGTACGTGTGGATTATTCAGGATCAAACTTCCTTTTCTGGACGGCAAATAGAACGATATCGCATCACGGTGTTTCACTTTTGTTTAAATTTTTTTTTTCTGTTCTTGCAGCTTCTATCATTGTTTGGTTCTTAAAGTAAACGACTTTTGACGTAGGACAACGTCTATCTCCGCGGATAGTATGGAGCGAATAACGGTCGACCGCCTATGACAAAAATAGGTCCCAATTGAAATCGTTATAGCGTTAAAAATACGTGCCGGACACTAATCGTTTTAGCATATTCGTAAACAGCATGGAAGCCGCCCCGGTGACACAGTGGTCTAAGCGATGGCCTCTGATCATTCGTCTGAACGGGGTCCGGGTTGGAATCCCAGTCAGGCATGGATGTTGTGTTTGTCTTACGGCACTTGCTCTCTCCCTTCCCTGGAACCAGTGACCCTAAATTAGGTACGGGTGACTGCTTATAGCCCATTGAGTTGCTCACGGTGGTCGTTAAATCTCTAATCGAAAAAACAACAACAGCATGGAGTACAATTCGTGTACTGCGCAATACATCGTGCGCGTGACGCTGCTCTCGCTCCCTGTGTGCGTGGGAGATGATGCAATATTTCTGGGGGTGCCGCCGCATTTGGCTCAGTTTATCTCGGCAACCTTGAGCGCAACACAACTGTACGGGGTATCGTTTTAAAGCTCTCGACGAGATCTATTCAAATATACGAAGAACATTTCGCAGTGGTTTGAACTAAACATTTTAGAAACTGTTTTCTTGTGAAACGGTGAACACTTTTCATTTAGAAAAAATTGCTATTTATCTGGACGTGCGTGGTATCGTTTTAAAGCTCTCGACGAGATCTAATCAAATATATAAAGAATATATCGCAGTGGTTTAAACTAACATTTTTAAAAATTGTTTTCGTATGAACGGGGTAACATTTCCGACAATGCCGCGGAATTCGCAGAATGAATGCAAGCAAAAGTGGAGAAAATCAAAATAAGAGGCAAGAGCAATTGATGAGGAATGTAAAAAGCCCAAGAAGACTGCATCCCAACGAACAAGAGAATATCGAGAACGGCTGAAAGCAGCCGCCGCCAGATAAAAATCCATTACACCGATCGAACTCGTACCCTGCCGATCTCGAACTCTGCTTTGTGTTAGCAATGTATCCACAGCATTATTTGTAAAATTTATGTAAGCTACTTTTCATATCATAGACCTGTGTTAGCTATAGCAAATTAAATAAACGCTTTGAATCCATACCGGACTAGCTCATATAAACTCCCCGATCCGTAAGTCTTATTCCTACGTTCCAAAGTGACGGCTCAATCAGAACTGAGCCTACCTGTAATTTCTCTCATGCTATGTAAATCAGAAATCATAGCTGTTCTTATTAGCGAAAACTCGATTCATACCGCAACAAATACTGTACCTTCTGTATCATTTGTATATATTCTCAGTCTAATATGCTGAATGAAGGTCTCCCTATATCTGTTCCACTGCTCTCTGCCTTGGGCAATTAATTACTTTCAGTGTCATTCCGGCATGCTTTTGAATTTCATTGACCAATCTTTCTCGCGATTTTCTGGATTTTTTCTGTCCCCTTAGTATCCAGTTTAGTACAGTCATTTCACTTGTCCAACGGTGGTCAATTCTTCTAGCAATATATTTTGCCCATCTCCGCTTGAGAGTATTTACTTTAATCTTGATGTCATGAACTTTTGTTTTGTTTTTCCTATCTTTCTCGGTGTATCTCTCCATGATTCTCTGAGCTTTCCACTGACTCTGTCTTTTTAAGTTAAGATCTATGTGTGTAATCCATAAGTAAGAACTGGAAAAAAGATGCATTCATTAAACACTTTTCTTTTAAGAAATAATGGTAAATTGCTCTTGAAAATTGCCCTGTTTCTCCCAAATGCACTTCAATGTATCCCTACCCCCACATACACATCTTTTTGCCCTTTAAACTACGTGTAATATTTTTCCTGTAATCGAAATTGCACTACGTAAAATACTCATCTTCGATATTTTTTTTCGAAATAAGGGTATACACTGCTTTTAAAATCACATTCATCTCTTCTGAATGTGGTTATTCATCCGCTACAGAGACTACGTGATCTGCAAATGTAGCTGTCGTGATAGTCACTTCACTGACTTGTGCAACGTCATTTGTCTCTTTCCTTTTTAATTCTCTCATTTTTCTCCGCGTTATATGTTAAAAGCGAAGGTGATGGAAGACATCCATCTTATTTTCTGTCTCTTTGAGTTTCTCTTTCACTTTTTCAAAATTTAAATTATACATGCTGTTTCAATTTTACCTAAGACGCTTCTCTCTTAAATTTAAACCTGCATTTTTTAATGAAATAGGTACTCTTTATTCTAAGAAATGTCAGAAAATGTTTTTCTTTGGAAAATATAAAATTGCAAATGTGAAGATAGACCTGTTATAGAATTATTTCAACTAACAATATGAAATTCCAAAGACCACGTTGCATACGCAGTAGCGTTGCCTTTTGTTTTATCCAAACCTACTATCTTCTTTTAATTATTTTATCAGTTATATAATATTTAACTGATAACTTTTATTCATCTAGATAATTTTCAGATATAACATGACTTACAACTGTTTATGTTTAAATTTTCATGAGGCCTTGTTATGTTGTTCGTTGTTTATTAAATATCAATTTGTCCATGACTTCAGATTTTCTTCCTTGAATTACTCGCATTTTATTTAGGAATTCCTAATTCAGGCTGCCATATTTGAATTAAAGTTTACTTTGATAGGTTTTTTTTTTTACTGTGATCGTACTTTTTTGTTTTTATTCTTAATCAACTGTCTCCATTTTATTCTTAATCAGACTTTTCACTTTGTTCTTAATTTTTCCATTTTATTTGTAAGCAGCTTTTCCATTTCATTCTTAATCAACTCTTCCATTCTATTCTTTATTAGCTCTTCCATTAGAATCTTAATCAACTTCCTACTTCATATGTAATCAACGTTCTTTTCATTTTAGTCGTGTTTAGTGTTTCATTGTTTTTTCTTAATTAGCACTGTTCTTGTTCTACGATGCTTTCATTTAGACCATCCTAGTATCGCTGCACTGTTCATTCAAATGCTTTAAATATTTTAGATACATTACCTACGTAATTGCAGAGTAATTGTGGCATTCTTTGCAGGTGTGAAATGTTTTAAACTAAAGGGATATCATTTTTCAATAAAAAGATATTCTTTTAGTTTAAAACATTTCCTTTGAAACTTTGTTTTCCCATCATTTACTTTCCCATGTGAGACAGCTGAAGGCAGTTTACGTGTATTGTCCTTCGAATGTTGCCTAATTCGTAAATTAATTGAAAGAAAGTGAGACGGATCGATGGTGTTTCAGCACGATAACGTTACTATCCATACTTAGAACGTAACCGTTGTGTTTTGCTCTTTGTTTCATGTGGAGGTGAACTAAATTCATGTTGAAATGGAGTACTAACGCTGATTTAGGTGGTGCGATATATAAAACAACTGTTTCCGAAACGTGTATGCAAAATTAAAAAAACAAAAACGTCAAGTACATGCTAAACTGAGTAGTTGCCATCATACGTTGTTCATTTCAAAAGTTTTGCACACTGCGCAGGCGCTAACCGTGTGATGATGCAGTCCCTCCAATCGTTGCACCCGTTGTGAGCCAGACTTCAGTATACAAAGTTGTGTCTACGTTTGCTGACTAATTGGATCCTGTTCCGAAAAATTGTGCCTAGAAATGGAGGAAGAAAGCGAGTCAGGTCAGATCTGGCTTAGCGACCAGCGATCCTACACTAAAATTGAAACTTTACGAGGAAAATCCCCTACCGAAGTTCATAAAGCTTTGTTTGAAGTTTGCGGAGTTAGTGTAGTGGATCGTAGCACAGTATCACGGTTGGCTTCTCGTTTCCGCCATGGTCTGGAAAGCATCGAAGACGACCCAAGAAGCGGCTGACCATTAGACGCAACGGACAACACTCCTGTGGTTATAGTCAACAACATTTTGGAAGAAGATCGACGGAAAACATGTAAAGAGATTGCATATGAACAAACATTCCTACCTCTTCGGTTTTCAGAATCCTAATAAAAAAAATTACAGAAGAGAAAGGTGGCTGCCAAATGGGTTTCGCATAATCTGAGTGAAGAGCAGCCAGCAGTCCGCAGAGGGATCGCAAAAGAATTGCTTCAGAGGTACGAGACAGACGGTGAGCAGTTTTTGGACAGAACTATTGCTATAGGCTTAACCTGGATACGAGGTTTTGAACCAGAACTGAAATCTCCGGCAGCTCAGTTGAGAAAACGTCCATAATCACCTCGCCAGAAAAGATTCCGCTGCCAACAAACGAAGGTTAAGCTGATGATGGTTATAGCCTATGAAAAGGTTTTAGTGATAGCAACAGACAGTGCCCGAGGGGTCCACCGTAACAGCGGAATACCACAGAAGGTTTCTGCAAAACGTTTTGCTTCCAAAGATTCGCCAAAGAATGCCCGACATGCTCGAAGCTGGTGTCATCGCTTTGTACAACGCGAGGCCGCATGTTTCCCGTACAGTAAGAGACATTCTGGAAAAGTATGGATGAGAATTGCTTCCCCATGCGCCATACAGTCCTGGCATGAGCCCATTAGACTATGACTTGTTCTCAAAACTCAAGAAGCCACTCCGCGGGAAAGGATTTAGTACGATTCAAGATGTTTCTAAAGATGTGACCCGAGTAATCCGACGCCTCAACAATGGACGTGTCCTGACTAAAATACAAGACTTGCTCAAACGTTGGGCCGCTGTCATAAACAAACATGGAGATTACTTCGAAGGTCTGTAAAGGTATGTTGAGGTGACCCGAGTAATCCGACGCGTCAACAATGGATATGTCCTGACTGGAATATAATACTTGCCCAAACGTTGGGCCGTTGTCATAAAGAAATATGGAGATTATTTCGAAGGCCTGTAAAGGTATGTTGAGGTGACCCGAGTAATCTAACGCCTCAACAATGGAGGTGTCCTGACTGGAATACAAGACTTGCCCAAACGTTGGGCCGCTGTCATAAAGAAACATGGAGATTACTTCGAAGGCCTGTAAAGGTATGTTGTGAAATAAATTCTTTTTTTTAAAAGATAACCCACAGTGCGCGAAACTTTTGAAGTCCCTCGTAGAATATAGAAGAAAGATGTTGCAGATGTAATACGCACGTCTTTTGAATCAGAAAAGCGTATGGTAATGTGAAATGTATTAATAGCTGAGCATGTACTGACTTGCATTTTTTTTTTTTTAGGAAATTGAATTCAAAATGTTCTTCAAAGTCAAAAGTATCCGAACAACTGAAGATTGTTTTTTTCAATCGGATTATTAGAAAAGCGGATACTTTTGCAAATAGAAACACCCACTGACACCTCGTTGAGGAAGAACTGTGCGTTATGGAAAACTAGAAAATATGCACAAAATATTCTTCATAGAGCTATAATGCGACGGAAAATGTTTTTTTTCTTTCAAATACAGGCTGTAGAAGTGGAGACAGATAGTTAAAATTTAATTTAACTCAATGCTCGAAGAATTTTGTAGGCTGCAGTACTTAAAACTTTAAATACCATTGGATAGAATTAGAAAATACGCCCAGAGTCAAGAATTCGGCAGATTACTTGCTATTTCATTGTTCCAGCTTTTATTCAATGGATTGGCACGTCGATGAAGAAGAATGCTAACGGTGATTCACTTCATAATAATAAAATGGTGTTATCAACAAGCAGTTCAAATTACTAACTCGTTAATTCAAGGTTCAGTTTTTAAGGCGTTAGCTAACTTTCGCTTAACAAATCATCGTCAAGATATACATCGAAGAGCCAAAACATCATGATCATATGCCTAATATGATGTTGGTCCTCTACGTGCCGCCAAAACGATTCTTATACAGCGAGCTGTGGACGCTACAAGATTTCTAAAGGTGCCTTGTAGTATCTGGTACCAACACGTTAGCAGCAGGTTGGTTGGTTAATGGGTGGAGTTTTTTGGCGCTCTTTGTCCATGTTTGCCGAAAGAGCGCCAAACACGAGACAGTCAAAGAAATAGTAAGTCCTTTAAATCTTGTATGTTACGTGGTTGTGTCGCCGCAGATTGAATTTGCTCGATTGGATTGGTGGCTGAGGAATTTAGAGGTCAGTACGATACCTTGAAGTCTTCATGTTTTTCCGCGAACCATTCTCGAAGAATCGGGGTAGTGTGGCATAGGCCATTATCCTGCTGAAAGAAGACACTATTAGAGAGAAATGCCGTTGCAATAAAAACCTAGTTAGCAATGATGTTTAGGTAAGTAGTAAATGTCATAATTTCCTGCACATGAATGACTGAACCCAAGGTTTCCCAGCGGAACATTTCCTAAAGCATTACACTTCCTACACTGGTTTGTTTCCGTCCCACGGTTCACCCTGGTGCCAACACTTCCCCAGGTAAACGATGCACACATAGCCGGCCGTCCACATGGTGCAACAGGAAACAAAATTCATCGTACCAAATGATTTTCTTCCAGTCATTCAGGGTCCAGTTTTGATGCTCGCGTGCCCATTGTAGGCGCTTTCGACGGTGAATCGTGGTTAGCATGAGCACTCGGAGTTGCCTGCCGCTATGGAGGCCCAGTTTTAGCAGAATTTGATGTACTGCGTGGTATCAATCTCTCAAACTGCTTGGTATTATCACTCATGTTTGGTATCAAACTGCGTGGTATCATCACTACTGTCATCATCACTTCTGTATCATCACTCCTGTCGTGGTCTCATCACTCCTTTTTGGTATCAAACTGCGTGGTATCATCACTCCTGTTATCGTCACTCCTGGGTAACATCACTCCTGTCGCGGTATCATCATTCCTGTTTGGTAACAAACTGCGTGGTATCATCACTCCTTTTTGGTAACAAACTGCGTGGTATCATCACTCATGTTGCGGTATCATCACTCCTGTTATCGTCACTACTGGATAACATCACTCCTTTCGTGGTATCATCATTCCTGTTTGGTATCAAACTGCGTGGTATCGTCACTCCTGTCAGCAGCATTCAAATTGCCGGCTAGTTGCACCAGAGTATCCCTTCTGTCGGCTTGTACCATACGGGATCCCCCTCCTCGCATTACTTTTTGATGGTACTAAACCGTGGTGACCGCTAGCACCCCACTGGCCTTGCCGTCCCAGAAATGCTCTACCCAGTCATCTTGCCATTGCTATATAGCCTTTTTCAAACTCGCTTACGTCCGTTGCCTTTCCCATCTGAAGAACACGAATAACACTGATTAATAGAGCTCAGTACAGGTGTTATTTTCACCGTTTCATGACCTTCACATACGCCGTCGTTTATCTGCAGTTGCTGTGACTTGGGCTGGTCGTAACGTTTTGGCTTTTCGGTGTGATTACCATTAAGTTAAGAACTAGTCCGTAACTAGTGCTATGCAGGGTTGAAAAAGCTGTGACTGACTTTTTTACTTATCATATAACACGAATCGTAATAAAATGCATAACTCTAATAAACGGTTGAATTACACTGCCGGACAATTGCTAAGGACGGATGACAATAGCAACGATAGCAACCATAAAATGGAAGGCAGGAAAATGTGGAAATTAGTATAAGTGCGGGATACAGTAAGACGTGTTTTACGTATGCAAATTTTGGATTGCCGAACTTGTTCGTGATGTCATAGCGCTGATAAGAGATATAAAGGATTTGACGCGTATTGACCGTTGTTGTTCAAACGCAAAGTTAAAAGGTAAAGAATCAATTGACGAACTTGCAATTTTCAGTATGTCTTCCCGACATCACCTAGATGATTTTACGCGTGGTCGTATTATTGACAAGATTGAAGAAGGGCGAAAAATAACAGATGTTGCCAGGGAGTTCGACGTCAGCCACAGTGTTGTTTCAAGGCTTTGGAAATCATTTCAAACAAATGGAGAGTGTAGCAAACGTCACGGGGGAGGTCGTGTTCGCAGTACGACACCTGCCGAAGATCGGTACATAGTGCTATCAACAAAAAGACACCGGCGCAGCACAGCTAGTGAGGTAGCAAATCAGTTTATGGCTGCTACTGGCAAGCGGATCTCCCGAAAAACTGTCGCCAGACGTTTGCATGAAGGAGGACTATACGCCCGCCGTCCTGTTGTGTGCATCCCATTGTCCAGACGTCACCGTACCGCACGTTTGCAATGGTGTCATCAACATCGCAATTGGACTGATAACGACTGATCTGCTGTCCTCTTCTCAGATGAAAGTAGATACAGTCTATCGTCTGATTGTCGACGACAACTGATCTGGCGTGATAGTGGTACTGCATATTGTCCAGCAAACATACAGGAAAGGGACCGATATCCGACATGTAGTGTCATGGTATGGGCTGGCATCATGATCAATGGCCGTACGTCCATCTATGTGCTTCCAACTGGGACTATGACTGGCCAACGATACATTAATGATGTTCTGCTACCTCATGTTCGCGTGTTCCGTGGTGCTGTCGGTGATAGATTCATTTTCATGGACGACAACGCAACATGTCATCGAACAGTCGCTGTCCAGGAGTATCTTGAGAGCGAGGATATTTAACGCCTCGTATGGCCAGCACGTTCTCCAGATCTGAATCCCATTGAAAATGTGTGGGATGCTTTGGGGAGGAGTCTTGCTGGTCGCCAATGCCCTCCAATAAACAAGGACACCCTCATCCGTGCACTGACAGAGGAATGGGATAAATTACCCCAACAGCTGCTTGATAATGTTGTGCAAAGCATGACACGACGTGTGGAATCTTGCATCGCCCTCCATGGTGGCCATATCCCTCCTTTAAATCTTACGCCGGAACGCCTGCGGACGGTAATTGCATTTTTTTCACGTTTACGTATTCTGCACAAAATGGCCTGTTTGTCCGTTGAACACGTTCCAAAGCCTTCTGGATTTCAGAGCACAATAAATTGTCTTTCTTGTAATGTCCTGGCATTCTGACATTATTTTATTTCACTTGGCATCCAACCACACTTACTTTTTTATGCGCTATATAGCCGTTTATGATCCGTCCTTAGCAATTGTTCAGCAGTGTATTAATAACCAGTGTATAAGAAGGGTCACCAACAAAAAAAAATTCGTTATATTCCCATTTTTTTTTATTTGCCCAACTACTCGTATAGGAATTTAACGATGACGTTCTTCATTATTGTATAAACATGTGATTACCCATCAAACAGATGTCATCGCTCTTTCCACGTTTATAAGTGAGTCACGGAAAAATTCTCATTGGCTGCCACCGGGAATTTAACCCAGTGTCTTCCATTTACGCGCAGGACATGCTTCCACTGCACCACAACGGCCTCGAATTCCTCCAGACTCACATACACTAACTGCCAAGCCACTTGGCCGGTTTCGAGGCCGCTGTGGTGCAGTGAAAGAATGTCCGGCGCATAACTGGAAGACCCGGGTTCGATTCCCGGTGGCGGCCAATGATAATTTTTCCGTGACTCACTTATAAACGTGGAGCGAGAGAGAGATGACTTCTGTTTGATGTTTACAGTCCACGTCAAATGTCTGTATTAATTATTCATATGCTTACCCGTTGTTGACGGGCTTTTATTGGAGTATAGATAAGGTTTCAGTGACCCGAAGTGATGTCGTGTCTAGATAACTACACAATGGGGTTAAAAATTTGTTTTATTGTGCCAGTTTGGTTTTAACAATTTTTTTGGTATCATTTTATAGTTTATGTCTATACTAATATATAAAGAGAGAAACTTTGTTTTTGTGTTTGAGGTAATCTCGAAAACTGCTGAACCGATTTGGATAATTCTTTCACCGTTCGTAAGCTTGTTCCTTTCCGGTGGACATAGGCTATTTCGTCTATTTTTTTATTATTTTGGGCTGTACTGTAGAAAAAGAACGCTTTCAAGTAGTTCCTGATTTCCCATGTATCGTTACGCTTTGTTTACATACAACCTGATCACACACAACGTGAAAGAAAGTAGTTCACGATAATGTACGGAATTTTTTTCACTAATCTCGAAACAAACAACTGAACCGATTTGGATGATTACAACTACGTAGTTGATAGCGGAGGGATTAGTTCCAAGTCCGACTACCGCAGAAAGGCAGATGGCGCTGCAGAGCTGAAGCGAGAACAAACGCCATAATAACAAACGGCGGATTGTACAAAGAAAATGACATGGTAAAATAAAAGAAAATACTTATGACAATAAAAATTAGCGATGACAAATCTGTGTCTCAGTAGCTTTCATTTAAAAAAACCCATGAAAATCACTCGAATGGGTGGCGCTGGCGGATTGTAGAAGGAAATTGCCTTGTGTTGTAAATATATAGATATGTTAATTTGAAAAAGAAAATGCAGTTTTACTTTGTGTACTTAGTGCGCTGTGAAGTTTGATGTGTCCGTTTCGGTCTGGGAAGCTTTTGATATGCATTAACTGCGGAATTTTAGTTTTGTAAAATAGTAGCAAAACAAAGTTAACATTTTAATTATAAAAAAATGGAAAAAAAATCATGTTACGAAAATTTTATCGAAGGAAAAATTAATGGCGTTACACAATCTTTAACATACCTTATTTCTTTAAAAAAAAACTCGTTTGTACATCATGAGCTCGCTTATTTATCAAAAGAAATTATTATTAAATATTTTTTATCAATTTCATTTCATTATGTTTTGTACCAGTCATTTTTAACTGGTTGTGGACAGTAAAGCATGTAAATAAATATTGTGGGTGAAGAGTGAATAGATTTTCAAATTTTGTTTCAGCCCGTATTTCTGATGCCGAACTACTTTTTAAGCAGGAATAGTTCTTCGCAGTCGTCACGCCGCGACCGAGATTAGTGTTGCTGTCGCTAGTGATTTTGTTATTTGAGCCTCGGGACCTATTACTCCTCCTTGCTCTCTCCTCCGCTTCCCGCATCTCGCCAACTAGTACGTGCTTGTGCATCCTGTCTGAAATCTTCTGGGATGCATCTGCAATACTTGCTACGTTCGCCAGTGTGTCATTATTTAATGTCTGTTTGTTGTTTTTTCCCTTCCATCTGAGTTAAGTGTGGGCTCCCAGAGTCATTATAAACTGAGTGTGTGTACGTTCCATGTGCCCGGTCACGTCGGTGTGCTGACCGGCGATGCGCTCAGGACGTTATTGTTTGTCCTCCTCGTGATGCGAATGACAATAACTCTTCCGTTGGGTTGCGTCTAATCTGCCATATCGCACGCAGCCTTAACATAAATCACAGAGATGCGTTCAACCCAGGGTCTTCTCCGACTATTTCTTCTGAAGATCCAAATAAAATTTACTGTAAAACCCTTCTCAAATGCAGAAATAAAAGCTATTAAATACGCATTATGCCTTGCGGCCACACTTTGCAATCACAAATCAAACTTTCGTCTTTTTTTTTAGCTTTGCTTCTGGAAATAATTATTGGATATTTTTGCACAAATCTCACGATCGCACAAATCTGAAAGCGTTTACTTCAAACGGCCGATACTTCGATGTGAAAAGGACCTAGAAAGTCGTACTTCGTGGGAAGGAATAAATTGTTTCTCTGTAAAATTATTAGTACACTGTTTTCCGAAATGCAATGGAACCTCGGTTATACGATTTCCGGTTATACGTTTCTCACTTTTGTACGATGTTCTAATACAGGATGATTAACTCGGGACTGAACACTTAGATTTTAGGTGGAATCACCCTACTTAAAAAAGTATGCCTTGTGTTTCTAATGGTAAGACTTCTTTACATATTTTCTTCGCAGTTAATGTATTTTCAAGGATGAAAATTTGCACATTGGTAAAACTAACTAAGTTTACAACATGGGATACTTAGTACTTGCTAAAACATAGCCATAATTAAGCAATCCAACATTTGTCTGTCTACTGATGTCATCAATGTGCAGGTCGCGCCATCTATTAACAGGTCTGAACATTACTCAAAGAAAAATGATTGATTTTTAATATAATTATGGTTATGTTTTAGCAAGTATTAAGTACCCCATGCTATAACTTAAAGTGAGTTCTATCGATGCGAAAATTTTCATCCTTGGGAATACATTAATTGCGAAGAAAATATGTAAAGAAGTTTTACCATGGGAAATGTTAGGCAGAGATTTTAGGTAGAACCACCTTAACTCACGATTGCAAAGGCACATTTGAATGAAACTAATGTAAATCATATCTTGATCCATTAAGGAGTAAATAAGTGTCTTTAAAAGAGATTGGCCTAATAATACCGCACACCAGACATGGATTTTAACTGGATGCAATGGTTCTTCATGGATGGCGTGGGGATTATCACTGACCGATGCCCGTGTATTTTGCGAGTTTACATTGCCAGATAAATGGAACCATGCTTCGTCAGAAACCATGTTATATCCAACAGGGCGGGGCTTTCGACGAAAAATTTTGCAAACATTGACAATATGCCAATCGCTTTGCAAAATCCGGAGGCTGTAACTCGTTCACAGTCGTGATATGCTACGGCTTATTCGCCTGTTTGGCTGCTCTTTGATATGTCGAACAACGATCGTCCAGTCTCATGGGATAGCCGCCCGCCGAATATATTTTCGTGAGGATGCCAATAACCGCTGCTTTACATCCTCTATTGTGTCCTCAGCCATCTGTAGTCTTCCGCCGGTATGCTGATCCAGGAAGCTTCCCATCTTCTTCGCCAATTTCGAAATGGTGGCTCTGGTGGGTATTTTACGCCCACCAAATTTCTTCAGAAACTCCTTCTGACGTTGTTTGAAGGAACCTCTTACCCAGTGCTGATGCACAATGAACACACGCTCTTCAATTGAGTACACCACATTTCATTCGACTTCCTTGCTTTACCTGTCTGCGGAGACAAGCTGTTCCTCCACCACTACTACAGAGATGGCGCGTCAGTGCGGCGCCACCCAGTTTGCCGGGAAGACATTTTATTCACAGGTAATGCATGCCGACTGCTTTGTCAGGGAACGAAGAACCACTCCGTTCGGGTTTCCACGCTCATCTTATATTCCCGATTTCATATATTCCACATAATAGGTGTTCAGTCCCAAGTGAATCACCCTGTATTTTACTGTACTTGCTATTGCTTTTTCAATTCGGTTATACGTAATTCCTTTATACGCTTTTTACATTATACACTAAAATCTAAATTTCAGGTTATGAAATGCACACGGTTCTTTGATTAGTTTATACTTAACCCGGTACGTTACATCTTTCGGAGGATCGAAACAGCGTTGCTGAGTTCCTTCTTGGTGCAGCTAAAGCTGAACCTTGATCCCATCAGAGAAGGGTATATTGTTTACTTTCGGTTTGGATGAAAAATTAGTGTCTAATCAATTTTCAAGAGAATCGAGACATTGCTGTTGTGGTCCTTTTTGGTGCAGCTGAAGTTGAATCTTGATACCATCAGAGAAGGTTATGGTGTTTGCTTTCGGTTTGGATGAAAAATTAGTGCCTAATGAATTTTCCAGAGAATCGAGACACTGTTGCTGAGTTCCTTCATCGTGCAGCTGAAATTCAACCTTGATCCCATCAGAGAAGGGTATGTTGTTTACTTTCGGTTTGGATGAAAAATTAGTGTCTAGTCATTTTCCAAGGGAATCGAGACACTTGCTAAGTTCCTTCTTGGTGCAGTTGTAGTTGAACGTTTATCCCATCAGAGAAGGGTAGGTTGTTTACTTTCGGTTTGGATGAAAAATTAGTGTTCGTCAATTTTCAAGAGAATCGAGACACTGTTTCTGAGTTCCTTCTTGGTGCAGCTGAAGTTGAACCTTGATCCCATCAAAAAAGGTTATGTTGTTTTCTTTTGGTTTGGATTAAAAATTAGTGTCTAATCAATTTTCCAGAAAATCGAGACACTGTTGCTGAGTTCTTATTGGTGCAGCTGAAGTTGAACCTTGATCCCATCAGAGAAGGGTAGTTTGTTTTCTTTCGGTTTGGATGAACAATTAGTGTCTAGTCAATTTTCCAGAGAATCGAGACACTGTTGCTGAGTTCCTTCTTGGTGCAGCTGAAGTTGAATCTTGATCCCATCAGGGAAGGGTATGTTGTTTTCTGTCGGTTTGGATGAAAAATTAGTGTCTGTTCAATTTTGAAGAGAATCGAGACACTGTTGCTGAGTTCCTTCTTGGTGCAGCTGAAGTTGAACCTTGATCCCATCAGAGAAGGTTATGTTGTTTTCTGTCGGTTTGGATTAAAAATTAGTGTCTAATCAATTTTGAAGAGAATCGAGACACTGTTGCTGAGTTCCTTCTTGGTGCAGCTGAAGTTGAACCTTGATCCCATCAGAGAAGGGTAGTTTGTTTTCTTTCGGTTTGGATGAACAATTAGTGTCTAGTCAATTTTCCAGAGAATCGAGACACTGTTGCTGAGTTCCTTCTTGGTGCAGCTGAAGTTGAACCTTGATCCCATCAGAGAAGGGTAGTTTGTATTATTTCGGTTTGGATGAACAATTAGTGTCTAGTCAATTTTCCAGAGAATCGAGACACTGTTGCTGAGTTCCTTCTTGGTGCAGCTGAAGTTGAATCTTGATCACATCAGGGAAGGGTATGTTGTTTTCTTCAGGTTTGGATGAAAAATTAGTGTCTGTTCAATTTTGAAGAGAATCGAGACACTGTTGCTGAGTTCCTTCTTGGTGCAGCTGAAGTTGAATCTTGATCCCATCAGGGAAGGGTATGTTGTTTTCTTTCGGTTTGGATGAAAAATTAGTGTCTGTTCAATTTTGAAGAGAATCGAGACACTGTTGCTGAGTTCCTTCTTGGTGCAGCTGAAGTTGAATCTTGATCACATTAGGGAAGGATATGTTGTTTTCTTTCGGTTTGGATGAAAAATTAGTGTCTGTTCAATTTTGAAGAGAATCGAGACACTGTTGCTGAGTTCCTTCTTGGTGCAGCTGAAGTTGAATCTTGATCCCATCAGGGAAGGGTATGGTGTTTTCTTTCGGTATGGATGAAAAATTAGTGTCTAGTCAATTTTCAAGAGAATCGAGACTCTGCTGTTGTGTTCCTTCTTAGTGCAGCTGAAGTTGAATCATGATCCCATTAGAGAAAGGTATGTTGCTGTCTTTCGGTTTGGATGAAAAATTAGTGTCTAATCAATTTTCCAGAAAATCGAGACGTTGCTGAGTTCCTTCTTGGTGCAGCTGAAGTTGATCCCGTCAGAGAATGGTATGTTGTTTACTTTCGGTTTGGACAGAAATTGGTTTCGCATTTTACGACTCACGCGCAGTATTTAAAAATGGATAAACCTCTGTGACTTAACTATCTGGCTCTACCATTTTAAGGCGGAGTAGAATAGAATCATGTTATTAACACAGCAATCAGATATACCTGAATTGCAAGTATTTTAGTATTTCTCACGTAATTAATCAGATAAGAAAATTTGAAAACCAGATCGCCCCGGAGTGAGAACCGAAATCGCACCCCCTTCCCCTCAATTCCAGATTCCCGCACGAGCGCACTATCCGTTACAACACCCAGAACGACGAAGTCCCGAGTGTCTGAGTGCTAACTTTCGGAATATTATCCGACAACTAGCTAGCTGAAGCAAGTTCTGCTTCCTTATAGTGTTGTTAAGTAAATCTCCAGTTACTCTGGTAACTTGTGTGAAAGAAATATTCTTCTCGTGGAAAATGTCTCTGAATTGCCAGTATTTTACTGTTTCTCACGTGATTAATAACATTAGAAAACCCACACCGTCCAGAAGAGAATCCTAGTTGTACCATCAAAATTCATCATTCCGGTTTCAAATGGATTCACTCAGGGTTGACGGAAAGAGAGGGAGCTGTTAATTCATGTGTTGCATGTTGAAGCATTGGTCTGATTCTTAGCTATGAGGATTTCACGTAATATAATCAGAATTTTTATAGACAGAGCTATTGAAGAAGAAGTTTGATTTTCATAGGATGTATGAATTTTGCATTGCGATATTTTTTCTATTATTTCTTTTGGTTTATTAAATTTGCATTGCATTTAATAAACCAAAAGAAATAATTTGTACCACTTCAAAGCACAAATTTTACAATAATATTTGACATTTTTTGAAATTTCCTTTTTACGTTTCTTACATTTATGTTTTGAAGGTGATCCTCTAGAAAACGATAATTATGTAATAGTCGCGATATTTGAAAGCAGATCCTATGTTACATGCAGCGTTTGCTTCGACCTGTCGTTGAAAAAGGCTTAAAAAGTTTCATTTACAAACGACCCCAATTACTGTTGCAGTACTGAACTTTCAGTAAAAGTATTTTTTATCATATATTTTTTTATTATGAACGAGATATCTGAATGCCTACGTGGTTCTTTTGGCGTTTGGTCCAAACTGCCGATACTTCGATCTAAAACAAGCCTAGAAGAATCTTATTTCCAGAAATACGGATTTTCGTTTCTCTAAATATTAGGTGTGCAACTTAATAATCTCGGCCCCTAACCGCAAGCGATCATAGAACGTCGGCAAATGCAAATAACTGTGTGCAATAATGGCTGATTGCAGCGCCATCCAACAGCTTTCCAGGCAACCGTAACCGCTCACAGCTGTAGTGACAGAAGGGACGAAATTTGACGGTGAAAGCAATGTCGTTCGAGAAAAAGAAGTGCTTCTCGCGGTTCAAATAGGGACGTTTCGCTCTCTGTGATGCAGAACGTCCGGGACAGCCACAGAAAAATGACGATGAGGAACTGGAAGAACTGTTGGACACGAATCCCTGTCGCACACAGTCAGAGCTCGCCCAGGAACTCGGTGTAACACGGCAAGCCATTGCAAAGCGTCTGCACAGCCTTGGACGGATACACAAAGAGGGCCGTTGGGTTCCCTACCAACTCACAGCTGCGAACAAGTCTAGGCGCTAGGATGTTGCTGTGTCCTTGCTCTCCAGTTTCAAGAAGAAGGATTTCCTCCACAAGATTTTGACCTGTGATGAGAAGTGGATCCTCTACGATAATCCTAAGCGGCACAAATCGCGGGCTTATCCAGGTCAGCCTACCACCAGTACCGCCAAACCGAATATCCATGCCAGGAAGTTGTTGCTGCGCATATGCTGGGATCAGCGCGGTGTCGTACATTATGAGTTGCTCAAACCTATTGAAACGGTCAATGATGAGAGTTATTGTCAGCAACTCATTCGTGTGAGTGACGCAATGGAGGCGAAAAGGCCATACACCGGCAAGGACAGAAGATCAGTCTTGTTGCTTCAGGATAACGCTCGTCCTCACACCGCGAAAACGACTTTAAACCCGATCACCGACCTGGGATGGGAGATTTTTTCCCACCCGGCGTATTCTCCAGACTTCGCCCAGTCGGATTATCACCTCTTTCGCTCCCTGCAACATCACCTGAGTGATACGCACTTCACTTCAGTCGAGTAGGTCCACACAAGTATTGATGACTTTATCAACTCGAAACAGCCCTCTTTTTTCCTCAGTGGCATTCGGCAGCTCCCTGACCGATGGCTCAAATATATCCGATACGACGTGGATTATTTCCCTGAATAGGTACGTATTCGATTTGCTATAATTTGCTGTTGACCTGTCGTGCCTGTGGCCGAGAATTAAGTTTCACACCTAATAAAAGCCGCTTATTGTTTCTGGGAATTTGTACTGGTGCTCAAGGTATTGGGTTGGAAAGAAAGTAATGTCTGCAAGGCAACAGAAAGTACTATTTACCGTATATACAAGTAGAAATCAGTCCAAAAATGTAGTAGCTGTCGTTTGCCATGACCTGCTTTCATCGTCTGAGCAGCTGTTGGACACCGTCCCCGTAGAATTGTGGCGGTTTGCCGCAAAGCGTTGAGTAAGTGGTCATATGACATCGTCCCGGTTGGTGAGCCGCTGTCCGTCCAGGAAATTCTGCAAAGACCGGAAAAAGGTGGTAGTCGCTTGGAGCAGTGTCCGGGAAATGGGCTGGGTGCAGCAGGTCTCTCTCCATCCTGCTGTTGGAGGAAGACCTTGCAGTTTAGCAGTGCTGGTCGTTTCGACGTGAGCGATGCGTGCAGATCGTCGAGCTGACGGCAGTACTCATCGGTGGTGATAGTAGTGTTGTGTTCGGCAGCAGCTGAAAAGACATCTCCCATATCCCACCAAACAGACAACAGGATCATACGTGGGGATACGCCAGCTTTAAGGGGAGGGTGTGATTCTCCCAAACTGATTGGTTAAGAAATGCCGATTGTGTTACTCCTACTAATACAAACTTCTCCTGAATGTACTCGGAATGTTTATCGCACATTACAGGGGTTCTCCCAGACTGATCGTTAAGAAATGTCGGTCTTCGTTGTACCTGGGAATATAACTTTATCTTAAGGCTCTACGAGACCCGCCATCTTGTATTGCTGCCTTCTCTTGTTAACCAACGGGCATGCGTATTTCACAAATTGCTCGGGCAATTTTGCACATTTTGGAACACCGT
The DNA here is from genome assembly GCA_039090855.1 of Macrothele yani. Taxonomy (NCBI): domain Eukaryota; kingdom Metazoa; phylum Arthropoda; class Arachnida; order Araneae; family Macrothelidae; genus Macrothele; species Macrothele yani. The sequence goes on along the minus strand of CM077006.1, from coordinate 23,491,606 downwards.
TTGTGGCTAACGCAAGATATATGATAAATAAAGAGTTCCCTGGTTTCAGAATTTTTATTAACCTTTCCCTTCATTTTTTATCTGCAGCGAAAGTCGTACCAAGGCGTCTTCCATAGTTTTATTAATTAATAAAAAACACTTAGAGTCCAAAATGAAAATCTGAAACCAAGGAACTCTTTATTTACCATATATCTTGCGTTAGCCACAAACGGTGTTCCAAAATGTGCAAAATTGCCCGAGCAATTTGTGAAATACGCTTGCCCGTTGGTTAACAAGAGACGGCAGCAATACAAGATTGCGGGTCTCGTAGAGCCTTAATTGTACTGGGAAAGTTTATCGTGCACTTCTGTGATTCACCCCGAATGATTTATATTCCTAGAAGCAACAGAAATTGAGGTTTCCGTTGCTTCTAGGGATAAAAATTTATCTGTAAAGGATAAATTAAGGATATATAGGCCGGTGGCGCAGTGGTCTACGCGATGGCTTATCACGATTCGTCCGGGAGGGCTCCGTGTTCGAATCCCGGTGAGGCATGGATGTTGTGTTTGTCTTACGGCACTGGCCCTCTCCCTTCTCTGGAACCAGTGGCCTTAAATTAGGGACGGGCGACTGCTTATAGCCCATCGAGTTGCTCACGGTGGTCGTTAAACCTTTAATCAAAAAAAAAAAAAAAAAAAAAAAGATATTTTTGTCATATTTTGCACTTTGTCACTAGTTATTGGAAAATCACCCAACTACGTCTAGCGTCCGCTCATAATACGAGGTGTTCTCATACAGGCTGAGAGAGAGAGACAACAACAAAAAAATACAGTGAGTTGTGAAAGAAATTTAAACTGTATAACATAATGCATATATGAATTCAGCTATAAAATTACGGTTTAAGTTGATTAATTTTATGAACTATAAGAAAAAATGCAGAAATGGTAGTTGTATTGCAGAAAAAATCTTAACATGACTAAATACAGCAGTCTGAAACGATAAGTGTAAAAAAACATTATGTAGAGAGTTCTGGTTCTCCGGGCAATTCCTTTAAATACGTACTTGGCTTCTACCACGTGTTGACTTCATGCAGTGACCCTTTTGTATTTCCGGTATTTTCGTCGAAGGTTGGACACACCATCTGTGAGGCAAAAAAGTGATTTGGTATATTGAAATTTTGATATTCTTGAAAAGTGGTGAGCTAAGTACGAGTATTTTGCATAAATCAATTTTTGTCAATGTTTTTCCAATGCAGTTTTCTTTTCTTTTATCTATAAGTAGTATTCCGACACACGTTTGGGGCCAGTGGCTCCAGGGAAGGGAGAGAGCCAGCGTAGTACGAAAAGAACGCTACCCTTGCTCATCCTGAACTCGTACCAGGGCCCATATTTGACGACTAGCCAAAAACCATATATTCTGACCACTTGGCCCCCGTTGTGACTTTGTATAGTTCTTACTTGCAACAAAAATCCAAAATTTCGATACTTTGTCCTCTGGGGCGTGATGTTTAAATTTAGTCTTTGGATTTCTAAGGGGTTCCTAATAAAGTGACCAGACAGTGTATATTTTTATTAAGAAAAGCTCTAGTAATTCGAACAGTACACTAGATTTTACCTCACAGTGGGCAGTCAGAATAACGAGCAAATAAAAAGTTAACTCCTCAAATGAAACAAGCTCTTTCTGTATGGTATTGTCAACGCATTGCATTGCCTGTCCTTTGTCATAAAATTTGCATACTACCGAGAAATAGTTCCGCAGACAATTCGTACCACAAAATTGGATAATGTCAAAATAAACGAGCATTATTTTTCGACCATTTTATTTGCATGGGCATTGAGAAAAATGAAGAGTTCCTTTTTTGCATAGAAGAAAGCGGTAATTGTTTTCATTTATGTACCACAAATTACTGCCCGGGTTTCCTTTCAAATATAAAATTAAAAACAAAAATAAAACAATGGAATATGTTCTCAAGTGTATATGAGCTACAAGACAGTCTTTTTGGTCGGCAGAATGGCATCCGCGCTCGCAGTTCAGATGAAAAATAGATGTGTTTATCCATTGGCATAGTCTCTATCCCCTCCGTGAAATCAGGAGTCATAAAGTTGGAGCAAATATTCTAGCCTTGCATGCTCAAAAGGGCGTCAAATCACAAAAAAAAAAAACATATATATAGGTTTTTTTCTTTACCATTAAAACATTCTACGTAGAATTTGTCAGTGAAATTCGATAAAATCTTGTTACTTTTCTTTGCATTTAATAGCATTTTACAGAAGTGAAGTAGTGGGTTTAAAAATGAATTTTCATAAAACAAAATTGATATTTAATACGTTTAGAAGAACTGAAGGTTTAGCAATAAATGGAGCAAATCTAGAATAATTAATACACACACTTGACGTCGATTAGGAACATCAAACATAAGTCATCGCTCTTTCCACGTTATAAGTGAGTCACGGAAAAATTCTCATCAGCCTCCACCGGGAATCGAACCCAATGTCTTCCAGTTACGCGCCGGACATGCTACCACTGCACCACATATGTAATCCACGTCAATTGTGTGTGTTAATTATTCATTCGCCTCCTAGTTATTTGTTCAGTTGCTGCTTGCCATCTTTGGTGAATCCCCAGAATTGTGCGGGCCTCCAAAAAGCAACCCTGCCAAGTGGTTTGGCAGTTAGTAGTATGTGAGTCTGGAAAATTCGAGGCCACTGTGGTGCAGTGGTAGTATGTCCGACGCGGAACTGGAAGACCCTGTGTTCGATTCCCGGTGGCGGCTGATGAGAATTTTTCCGTGACTATCTTATAACGTGGAAAGAGTGGTGACTTCTGTTTGATGCAAATCTATAAGTAACCAATGGCTACATTTATTTTGAACAACAGATATCAAGCAAGGGCCACATGGAAGAAGAAATTAATAAGAGTACAGAACTTGCTTGGAGAGATAATATTAAAGAAACAGTACAATTTTTAAAATCAATTTACCATTCATTATGTCCTAAAAGAAAATTGTTTAATCAATGCATCCTTCCAGTTCTTACTTATGGGACAGAGACATAGAACTTAACTGCAAAAGACTTCCAGAGGCTGTAAGAAAGAAGCTTGGAGAGATGCATGCTGGGAACAACTAGGAAAGGTAGGAATGGGAACTTATAGATCAGGCAAATGACAACAGTTGATGACATCAGGATCAAGGTGAAATGCACTGAAGTGATAATAGTCAGGTGATACATACCAAGTGTCGTGTAGGACCTCCTCTAGCCCGGCGAAGTGCAGCAACTCGACGTGGCATCGATCCCACAAGTGGCCGGAAGACTTCTGCGGAGATGTTAATCCATGCCATCTGAGCAGCGGCTCACAGTTCCCTGGTATTTGTAGATGCAGGATCTTGGGTGCAAATGAACCTTTCTACCACGTCCCATAAAGTGCTCTATTGGGTTCATGTTGGGCAAACATGGTGGCCACACCATCCGTCGGAACTGTCCAGAATGTTCTTCGAACCAATTTTGGACAACTTGGGCTCGATGACATGGTGCATTGTCCGCCTGGAAAATCCCATCACTGTTTGGGTACATGAAGTCCATGAAGGTCTACAAATGGTTACCGAGCAGAGGAACAAAGCTATTACCAGTTAATAACCTATTCATGAGGACCAGAGGACCCAAACCGTGCCACGTAAAGACACATGTATGGAACCACCACCAACTTGCACAGTGGCTTGTTGACAGCTTGGGTCCATGGTCTCATGGAGTTTGCGCCACACCCGAACATTACCATCAGCTCGTAACAACAGGTAGCGTGACTCATCAGACCACGCCACGTGTTGCCCTTCTTTCAGGATCCAATTAGCGTGTTCACGAGTCCAGATGAGTCGTTGTGTCCGTTGTTGTGGTGTTAACAAAGGCACTCTGGTGGGTCTTCTGTTCCCATACCCCATGGACGCTATATTACGCTGCGCTGACCTGTCTCTGGTACCTCCTGCATTGAAAGTGGATGTTATTTGAGCCAGTGTTGCTTGTCTGTTAGCATGGACAATCCTGGTCAGACGCCGCTGGTCACGGTCATTTAGCATCCGTGGTCGGCCTCTGCGCTGTCCAGGTTGGGTGGTATTGCTTTCCATGAGGTATTCTCGGTACTCACGTGATACCGTGGATCGCGGAATGTTGAATGTTCGCACAACTTCGGAAATGGAGTGATTGAATGTCCCATCCGTCTAGTTTCCACTACCATGCCTCGGTGAAATTCCGATAATTCACTTCGGTTTGTCATAATCCTACTGGCGGTTGTTCAACCTGACTCACGAGATTACACCTCGCAACTGATAAAAATCTTGACGTGCGTCGAAGCCTTTATACGACGGCAGCGCTAGTTAAAAATTTGCATACTGCTATCCCATTGCTTTTGGTATTTCAGTGTGAAATGACAGTGGGTAAGACATATTAGTAGAAGTACTGACTACTGTTGGGCAACTGAAATATTGGGCTGGATTTTATGGGACAGGAAAAGGCCTAGAAAAGGACCATATGGGAGATGGTTGGATGAAATTCGAAAGGATGCCGAAGTGACATGGGAGAAACTGGCTCACGACGGAAAGTTGTAGGAGAAACTCGAGGAGATCTTCATCCAGCTGTGGATTGATAACGGTTGGTGAAGATGAGCACATAAAACAGGAAAGAGTTGCTCACCTCTATTTTAGGAATGCTAGCACTAGGTCAGATATGCGGTAGGAAAGGGAGAGCAATATATCCATCGAGAACTCAGGATTCGATCCCATCTCTTGCCTCAAACCACTGAGCTACAGAGAAACTGACAATGCGTTTTGTCCCTTGAAGACTCTTCGTACGTAATGTTGTTGCGTTGTTTTTATTCGGAGTTACTCTTTTTCGTGTACTCGTCATTTATGCAGACGTTCTGAACCCCAGTAAGTTTGTGATGAGGTAAGTTAAACAGCGTTGCGTCGAACTCTTCGTGAAGGTCGCTTCCCGTTTCTCAAGCTGCCTGGATGAATAGTCCTGCGTCACGTACCACTACAATTGCTCTCTGCTGCATCTGCGAACTGCGTCTTTTATCTTTTTCTTCATCACTCTCGAGACAGTCTCTCCAGACGCTTTTGCAATTTTACTTTTACCTACCGTGCAGTGTTGATTTGCCAGCTGTTCTACAGCAATCACGTTTTTTTTTTTTTTTTATCAAAATCGAGGAAGTACCTTTAGCACATCTTCTAATATACTTTTTAGCGATATTGACATCGGCTTTCTCTGTCTGTCCGTGAACACTACTTTTGCACCTATTAAAATTTGTAACTCCTCCTTGTTTCGAAATTTGATCCAAACTGTGTTTTCGCTTTCTACTGAAACACCTTTCTCCTAAGAGACATGATTGTTCATCTCGGTATCTCATTTAATCCATGCATTTAAATTCCGATTGAAAATATTGTTTTTTCGTTGAACACATTTTAGCATGAAGAACCTTTTGCATACACTTTACGTTTCACATAATGGGGTTACTCAGCATCGAAAAAATATTTTTCCTATTTCCATACAGTTCTGAAAGTCCGTTAAGTTAAAGAAAATATTAAATAGCGCTCATTATGGGGAACATTTTGCGTGTATTTTTTATAATGCACAGTTCTTCCACTGGGTAGCGTAAATTTGTATTTCTGCGTGCAGTTTTATCGCAGCTTTCAAAACCCGACTGAGCAACTCATGTCCACAGTATAACGAAGTAAATTTCTCCGTCATTTTTGGTCTACGCTGGGATTCGAACCCGAGGCCGCTTATTCCGGAACAAGTCGCTCTACCAACTGAGCTACGCAGACGTTTATTCTGATTCGTATCTGCCTTTATGTCGTGTGCGTCCTGCTGGCAGGTACATCACATCTCCCCCCGAAAGAGGGCCGGGGGCATGGCCCACGGGTCAGCCGTGACCATGAATCGTTGCAGGCAGCCATCCACTGTAGAACGTGCACTTGAGAACTCCCAGTCAATCTGCTGTGTGGAATGCAACATCACACATTTTTATTTTTCGAAGCGCTGGAGAAGGAATTCTCTGATTTTTCCTGTCTCGCGGTGTGGAAATAACATCACACCAATGCGAGATTTTGAACGGCCGGGTCATCCGGATAGTTCGGGCGCCATTATAACGAAGTAAATTTCTCCGTCATTTTTGGTCTACGCCGGGATTCGAACCCGATGCCGCTTATTCCGGAACAAGTCGCTCTACCAACTGAGCTACGCAGACGTTTATTCTGATTCGTATCTGCTTTTATGTCGTGTGCGTCCTGCTGGCAGGTACGTCACAACAGAGAGGACGTGATAAGGCTCGTCCCCTTTGACAACGGTACAACTCTCAGGGTGACTTGGAGTATAGTCACCGAGCGTACCCCGGTGAGATCATGTTTCCACGAAGGTCGTCATTTACACAAGAATCTGTTCTCCAGCACGTTGCCGTTTGTATTCGAACTCCTGCGCCGAACAACGCCCTCTTATCAGGAGAGTGTAATGGCGTTCTGAGACACCGATTTACATTATTTTGATTCGCCAGCAAAGGTAATCGGAAGTTACTTATTGATAGATATGGTAAATATCGTAGCAAATAACTGTTAAGTCTTCGCCGTCTAGCTGCGAGATAGTGGTTCACCAAAATAGCAAAAGGCGTATGGATCACATCTTGCGTAATTCAAGGAATCCAACAGAAAAATGATTTTCAAATGTAATGGAGAGATACATGGTGTCTATAGACGGACGGACATATCATTTCTAATATTATGAATGTTTAAATATCTCGATACCTCGTATGTGGCAAAGAGCATTGGTGTCGTATATCGTTTTTGCAGCATAAAACTGATTTAACCAAAAAGGTTATGAATGTTGGTTAACGCAAAGGCAGAATGCCGTCCTGGTGGCGCAGTGGTCTAAGCGATGGCTTGTGACCATTCGTGTGGGAGGGGCCGGGTTCGAATCCCGGTGAGGCATGGATGTTGTGTTTGACTTACGGCACTGGCACCTTCCCTTCCCTGGACCCAGTGACCCCAAACTAGGGACGGGCGACTGCTTATAGCTCATTGAGTTGCTCACGGTGGTCGTTAAACTTTCAATAAAAAAATCGAAGCATAGTTTTCAAAAAAATTAAAAAAAACGAAAAGAAAAGGAAATTCAGCTCCGAAACAGAAAGAAAACACAAAAGACACCAGTCCACTTCAAATTCCAGTTTCCGGAAATTCAGTGGGTTAATTTAATGTCTCTTATATAAATAATTATGGTTCGCTTTTCTGTAATTACTGTGTCATTCCATTTTTGCGCCAGTTCTCTTAACGCAGCTGAGTATGCTGTGATTTCTCAAAAGGCAATTTTTGTTCCTTTCTTCGCGTCCTGAATTTGAACGCGATTGTCTTCCAAATGCATATCTGCTCCGTAGGAATTTTTCGCGTTCAAGTATTCGTGTTTCTGCATAACTCTGAGTGCCCTTTCACTGGAAGAAATAAAAATGCGGTAATGGTAACTTTTCGTTAATTACATGAGTTTTGAATAATTATTCGTTAAATAGCTCAAAATGTCATCGACTACATGTTGACTAATGAGGTTTTCTTTATTTTCATTACTGCCATTATGTTCGTGCAATTGTCGATTGTCGCGCCGCTGCGAGGAGGAGCAGGGGAAAAAATAAGAGAGAGAGAAAGGAGAAAAAAACCTGCTCCGAGAAATAATCATCGTTCGGGAAACGGCGATTGGTTCGTTCGAAGACTCTGTTGAGACAATGTGTCTTCCCTTCCATGAGGTACCTTTGAGCGGACACCATTCAGTACGTAATTGAAAACCAAGTGCTTCGCGAAAGCAAATTTTTTCCTTTACATGAGATTCGATTCAAGCTGGTTTAGAAAAACTCTTTAAAAAATTCGTTTTCGTATGCATTCTGCCTTTGATTTCGAATCCTTCAAAATTTCAATAAGCATATTTTCTTTCTTGTATGTATAATTTTGAGTAGTTGTTTCTCCACGTAACTTTTGTTAATCTGTGTGTGTGTGTGTGTGTGTGTGTGTGTGTGTGTGTGTGTGTGTGTGTGTGTGTGTGTGTGAAAATAATTGCATATTTTATGAGATCGAGTGATTTTCTGAATTATTTTGCGTAAAAAGTCTTTTCGTGTTTGTAGTGTGACGCATACATCTGATTTTACTTTCACTTTATGTTCCCGTGTTCATATGTAAATTGGGTCTCTCCTCGTTAAATGTTTTTTGACTTAACGACACTGTGTTCCGTCCGATGAATTTGGAAGTTGGCGTTCCCTAGAGCAGGTCAAAGGGCAAGTCATGTAGAAAAAGACTCCTGAGATAAGAGCTGTGTGTGCGTAATCTTAATTGTGGGATAGTCCTATGTGCAATCTTTGGCGAGCGATTGAAGCGATTCAGATATGGTTTATGTGCAGTACTCAATGTGATTTGAACGAGCTGCTAACAACATGGTCAACGGTGCTACTCCTTTCTCTCTACTGCTATCTCTCCACTGTAAGACAACATACCCGCGATGCTACTTCCCTCACCTTTGCTGTAGCCTTATCTGAAACAATACCACTGCAAGTATCATGGTCCACAGTGCTACATCCTTTACTCCTGCTGCTATCACATCTAAAACTACATCACTGCAAATGACAAGGTCCATGGTGCTACTTCCCTCACTGCTGCAGTTGCCCCACTCTCAGACGTCCACGGTGCTATTTCCGTCACTTTCGCTGTTGCCACATCTAAAACAATACCACTGCAAAGAAACCGGTCCACTGTGCTACTTCCCTCACTCCTGCTATTACCACATCTAAAACAATATCACTGCAAACAACAAGGCCCACGATGTTCCTTCCCTCACAGCTGTTGTTAGCCACTCTGAAACTACATGGTCCAATGTGCTACTTCCCTCACTTTAGCTGTTGCCACATCTAAAACAATGCCACTGCATATAGCATGGTCCACGGTGCTAATTCATTCACTGCTGCTGTTGCCCCACACTAAAACTTGGCCACGGTGCTACGTCCCTCACTTTAGCTGTAGCCACGTTTAAAGCATTATCACTGCAGACAACATGGTCCACTGTGCTACCTCCCTCACTCCTGCTGTTACCACATCTAAAACAATATCACTTCAAACAAACAAGGTCCTTGGTGCTCCATCTCTCACTGCTGCTGTTGCCCCACTCTGAAACTACATGATCCATTGTGTTACTTCCCTGCTTTCGCCCCACTGAAACTACGTGATCCACGGTGCTACTTCCCTCACTTTTTTGTTGCCACCTTTTAAAACGATATCACTGCAAAAAAGATGGTCTACAGTTTTACTTCCCTCACTCCTGCTGTTATCACACCTAAAACAATATAACTGAAAAACGACATAGTTCACTGATGTACTTTCCTCACTCCTGCTGTCATCACATCTAAAACAATGTCACTGCGAACAACATGGTCCACGGTGCTCCTTCTCTAACTGCTGCTATTACCACATCTGAAACAATATCACTGCAAACAACATGGTCCACGGTGCTACTTCCCTCACTCCTGCTTTCGTCCCACTCTGAACTTACATGGTCCATGGTGATACTTCCCTCACTTTTTCCTGTTGCCACGTTTAAAACGGTGATACTTCCCTCACTTTTTCCGCTGCAAACAAGATGGTCCACTGTTCTACTTTCCATATTCCTGCTGCTGCCACATCTAAAACAACATTATCGTCACTGCTACTTCTCTCACTCCCGTTATTTCGACGTCTAAAGAAATAATTCTATTGAAAGCCTCTTTTTTAAAAAAAATCATTTTCATGTGACTGCTGGAAGCGCGACGAGGATCTTGTATTTTTTCTATTATTATTTTACTGTTTTCTACTATTTGTTTTTAATTAATGGCTTTAAAATCTCTGATTGTGCATTATCTGCTGATTGCGCAATTTATGTCATAAAATATGTGCCCAGGGATACTTTTGCTCAGAAATGCAGTTGACTTCATCCCATGTTCGAATAAACTATTCTTTATTTATTTAGTCTATGTCCAGTAATTTGTATGTTATTAAAACTCGTATTTCCTCTTACATATTTATACTTACATTTTTGATGAATTTATATTAAGTGTTGTCTTTACACAAAGCTTCGCTTTAAGTTGCGAGAAAGCGATTTTGAATGTGTCCTTTTATTGGGAGAATTCTGAAACGAAATCCGCTCCATGTGTATGCGAGGAAAAATTGCAAATTACCAGTGGGAAAATTGCCTTGTTTAAAACTTTCATCTTATTATGTTACATAAAATTAAGTGAACCGCACGTTCGGTTTATCAAACAAATTTTTGTTTAGTTAATGTTTTTAGATTAGTAATCGATTGTTCTCGTTAGGAAGGGTACAGAGATTATTGCTTTAGAAAAGTATTATTCCAGACGTCAACGTAAACGCTCTTTGTTCATCCCCTTTGTATCTCGCCACTTTAGGTGGAACGTCGTGTCATGCAAAACTCGAAAAATCTAATAGCTAATCTTATCTTCTGAAGGCTTAGAGGGAAGTAATCCCTCGCTTAATTTGGGGCAAGAGGGCAGATGGCAGTATTTCTCCAAATTAACCGTCTCCGTATGATAATCCTTAAGTTTTCACCAATTATTCTTTCCTTCGTTGCTGATGTGCTTTCCCTGTAGAATTCGTGGGATCTAAGTTTATTACGAATGGTGCTTAATTAAAATTTCTGTAATATTTCATCTTCTTTGCATTAGGAAGGCAGAAAATTCAGAAGAATTTGTTGTACGAATTTGATAGCTCGCATGAGTTTTCAAAATGCAAGTGGAATATCATAATAATTTTAACGAGAGTTAATAATGCCACGAGAAATTGCCGTTATAGGAGTCCCAGCGATAACAGAATTCACATAAAAGCCTCTTTTAGTCGTAAATCTGTTTATCCATTGTTCAGTACGCGTAGAGTTTTCCATTTACGGATGGGGCGCTATTTCTTGTGCTCCCTACTTAATACAGGCCCTGATACAGACATTCTTTCTAATCGTCCCATTCACTCATCACACTCCATTACGTGCCTACAACGTCGCGTGTTAGATATTACGTTGTTTCTTGGTATCGAATGTACACTATGTAGAAAAAAGTATTCTAGCACCTTCGCATGGGAAAATAAACGAGCATTTGCCCAACCAGACGCGTGAGGTGTGTTTGAGTGCTCTATATACGGGTTTATAAAGTGGAGCGTTGGCACACCTGCCCTATTGCGTGAGAAGCTACTATGCAGCGCGGAAATGAACTGGCCGGCTTTCAAAGGGGCAAGACTATATAATCTGTGCGTAGCACTGCGGCCCTTGTAAGATTAAAAAAATCCACTGTGGCTGTATTCATCGATGGAAAGCAGATGGTGCCATTTCAGCGAAACCATGCTCTGGGATGTAGCACAAACTAAGTGATAGTGCCAAACGAAACTTACTGGGGAATGTGAAGAAGAGCCGGCATGTCCTCCGCCACAGACCTGGCCTGCTGCGTTGCACTAGCTACTGGAGCAGCTATTTGCCACAAATCAGTATGTCTTAAACAGCATGCCTAATGTTACCATCCTAAGTCAGCTGCGCACAAGCCCCACATCACTCCAGGCAATGCCAGACGACGACTGCAGTGGTGCCTCGCTTGCCATCCGTGCACAACCGCGGATCATTCGTCTAAGATGGGCCTTGTTACGAATTCCCGTGAGGCATAGATGCTGTGTTTGTTTTAAGGCACTGGCTCTCTCCCGTACCTAGAACCAGAGTCCCTAAATTAGGGACGGGCGACTGCTTATATCTATCGAGTTGCGTTGTGGTCATTAAAGTTTCAGCAACAAACCAAAACCAGCAGAGTGGATGAGAATCGTGTGGACTGACGAATGACGCTAATCACTTTTTATTCGGATGGACATATTAGGTTGTGGCTTTTGCGCGGGGAATGCTGTCAGGCGCAGACAACACTGAACAGTTTGGAGGTCGATGTGTGATGATGTGGAACTGTATCTTCTGGATAGAACGCGATCCCTGGTTGTGCTGTTCTGCAGCCTAACGGCTGCCAGGTACGAACATATTAACAATTCGGTACTACTTACGCTGTGTTAGCACTTCGGCACAGATTTTTATCTGTGCCGAAGTACTACCTTAAAACAGAAAAGGACTTTATCACAGATAAGGATTTGTGCCGAACGCTTTGCCTGTTCCAGCAAGAACAAGCATCTTGCCAAACTGCAAAGTCTGACGGGCATGGTTTAAAGAGCAGGACGTCCGCCAAGTGTTAAATTATGGGCAGTGGGTGGCCTAGTGGTCAACGTTCGTGACTGCCACGGAGAAGACCTAAGGTTTGATCGTAGCAGGTCCGAGCGCTCAAACCACTAAATACCTGCCGCGCGTCGGATGGGCACGTTAAGCTGTCGGACCCCGGGTACTGCTTCCCCCCGGTAATAAATAAGGGTGTCTTCCTCCCCCTTTCTACCTCTCTCCCGTGTCACTTTCCTATCGGGCACTCTAGCCCAAATCTCCTAACTTCCTATTTCTAAGGGTTGTTTAAGACCTGGGGTCAGACACTCCCTTCCTAAAATCCTCTACATCTGATCTGAAGTGTTCAATTATGCGGCCCAAAGTCCCGATCTAAACCCCACATCTGTGGGACGAGCTAGAACGCCGAATCCGATTTCGGCCGGTAAGATCTTCCTTTATGACAGCTCTAGCGGGGGAAAATTCCGGTACTGACCTACAGGCATCTCGTGGAAAGCATAACTACATGAGTCGCTGCAGTCATAACGACCAAATTTAGGCCGACTATGTGCGGACTTCGGCTGATACATGCTCTTGTTTCCGTTTCATCTAGGTGTCCGAGTACGTTTGTCTACACAGTATATTTGAAGTGGCTTTTAGCAAGTTATTTTGGTGTAAATTACAATTAAGAAAATAATATTAAAAAAATTGGAAATTCTGTAGAAACAAAAAATGGAATCGCACTTACCTTTGTCCTGGTATCGTTCAAGCTCGCTGGTGGCAACGTTTGTATTATGTATGAAGAAGCACTTTGTTGAAGCAAGGTCATCATCTGGGTCAACAACTGGAACGGATGTCTGTGGAAGACTTCTGCTATGTAGAAATGTCCGTGTATAAGCTTGTGGCGAGGTGAAAGGTACAGGCTGTTTGATCACTCTGCTGAACTTAGCGAGAGTTGACTAGACACTAGCCGTTTTCTTATCTTCCTAAATCTCTCGGGAAATGGTCTTAAATGCCTTTTGACTTTTAAAAATCGCTTTGATTTGAGATCCTTCTCAAATCGTTCCATTACTGATGCAATGTGACGGAATGCAAGTGTCATCTCCTTTGTGATGCGAAACGTCGTGACTCTTACGTTTCTTGACAGGGTTCTACCAGACTGTCATTTGCAACCATCGCTGTTGTCATTTGAAAATTCGATCCAATGCGACACATTTAACACTCCAGCGTTGTTCGCATCAACCTTTAATTAAAGCTGCTCAACAACCTGAACAATTTCATTTCCCAGTACGTCTTGTCCTTCATTAGTCTCGTAGCACTCATAAACTGTCACTTAAGTGGATCCACCTAAAATCTTTGCCCTGTATTTTCAATGGTCAAACTTGTGTAGCAATTATCTTCACAATTAATGCGTTCCCATGGATGAGAATTTGAGCATCGATAAAAATAACTTTATATTATAGCCTAGTATACTTCATATTTTCTAACATTTAACCATAATTAAGCAATCAAACATTTGTTTGTCTACTGACGTCATGAATGTACAATCCGCGCCATCTATTTTCTAATCTCAACACCACTAAAGGAAAAGTTATTGTTTTTCAATATAATTATGGTTACGTTTCAGAAAATATTAAATGTACTAGGCTACAATATGAAGTTATTTTTATCGATGTTCAAATTTTCATCCATGGGAACGCATTAATTGTGAAGAAAATGGCTACAGAAGTTTGCCCATTGGAAATACAAAGCAAAGATTTTAGGTGAATCCACCTTAAGGCACTTGATTGTAAAAGCTGAATTTAAACTCGTAGTTAGTCTACTTATGAGAAAACTGCAAGTTTACGTTGGTCGCGTGTTACCTAAGTGGCGTCTACTTTCCCACCGTTCAAGTTCAGTCGTCCAGTTACATTTTTTTCCTTCTGTTTCCTCCGCTTATTCACACTTCCGATGGAACTGCTAATGAAGACTTGAACAAATGCGAAATAGCGTGTTGCATCAACCAATGGAAAGCAGACTTTCTTTTGACTGTTACCTTGTCTGGTATTTGCTATCCTGTGCGTAATGTCACAGCGATCTTTTTTCGTACAGTTAGAAAAATCTAAAAAAAAAAAATTAAATGGAATAGTCAAGTATTTTTTGTATATGCATTGCCTTTTTGAAGTGAAAAAATGCTTCAAAATAATTTAAGCAAACTGCAAAAGGAAAATAAAGAAACTGATGACGCAGAATTAATAAACGAAATAAAATCCTGAAATGTAATCAACGAAAGACAAACCTCAAACCTGAGTCGCTTAACATCGCCGTTAAATACAAGTATGCAGGTGCAGTCCTGGTGGCGCAGTGGTCTAAGCGCTGGCTTCGTTCGAGATGTGTCCGGGTTCAAATCCCGCAGAGGCATGGATGTTGTCTTTGTCTTACGGCACTGTGTATCTGTCTTCCCTGGAGTGACTACTTGTAGCCCATCGAGTTGCTCACGGTGGTCGTTAAACTCCCAAATACAAAAAAAAAAAAAAAAAATACAAAATATGTAAGAAAAACATACCAACTTATCACATATTTCAACGTTTCTGTTTGCTAAACAGACAGGATTTGTAGTGTTTTAAAACTGTAAAAGCTGGTTTCGTTGGCAGTTTTTATTATTTTGTAATGAAATTATGAGAAACTGTTTACCCTTTCGGAAAGAAAAACAAATATAAAATTTAAAAAATAGTCAAAATTCATGTACGCTTAATTTTTCACGCGCTTATCTTAAAGTGTCCTTCAGTTTTCAGTAATCCCTAATTATTTATAAGAAAGAGTGAATTGATTAGGAAACTTGTTTCTAAATACATATACTACAAAATACATATGTATAAAAAAGATCGTTTCTGTATTGATGTTTCTATATATCGATAGTGATGTTCTGTGTACAGAAAACCTTTCTGATAATTTTTCAACGATTAGATATTGGTTATTTCATATGGCTTGGTTGAGATCCTCTTCGGAAACATCTGATGGGCGTCCAGAATTTGGTTGATCTCTAAAGCTTCTGTAACCTTCTCGTCTCGAGGACAGTCTCTTCCTCTGTTATATTCCACATCATAATCATCCCCATAACTATCCTAAATGGAAGCTTATGGGCTTAAAAAAGTACGATACAAAAAAAAAAAAAAAAAAGCATTGAGTTTCACCAAAGAGAACTTGAATTCACTCAAAGAAACATAACTCACTCGCTTTGACTTCCGTATAGGTTCAAAAAGTAAGTTAAATGTTTTCTACTCTTCCTCCTGGATTAAGCATTAAAACAATCTACAAATTGTTCAAAGCTTCGCACGAACTTGGGTTGAATAAATGTTTTAGGGAACTCGTACGTTTTGCCATTAAATTGTGTGAATAAAAACGTATTTACGCAGTAAACTCAAAAATGAGACAGGTTTAACTAAATTATTTTTAATTGCAATTGAAAAAGTTCTACTAAAATTTTTGATGTGAATGCCTACATTTTAAGACCAAAGCAAGGAAAGAATTAAAAATAAATTGCAGAATGGAATTCCTCTACAAATGAAGCGGTTTTTTTTTCTGTTTGTTTTCTGGCTTTGCTGCACCTAACGTTCACGGCACGCCGCTGTTGCTGGATATGCCTCCATGTTTTCCTAGCAAAACTGAAGGTTTCCCGCCCAGGTGGCGCAGAGGTCTAAGCGATGTCTTCTGATCATTCGTCCGAAAGGGGTCCGGATTCAAATCCCGATGAGGCAAGGATGTTGGTTTTGTCTTACGGCACTGGCTGTCTCCCTTCCCTGCGACCAGTGACCCTAAATTAGGGACGGGTGACTGCTTATAGATCATTGAGTTATTAAGGACGGGCGACTGCTTATAGGCCATTGAGTTATTAGGGACGGGCGACTGCTTATAGACCATTGAGTTATTAGGGACGGGTGACTGCTTATATAGACCATTGAGTTGCTCGCGGTTTTAAACTTCCAATAAAAAAAAAAATTTTACTTTTTTCTTAAAAACGGAACGAATGAGAAGGAAATATTTATTACTTCCAAAAAATTCTTTAGTAATGGCATCTGCAAAAATTTCAAACGTTGAAAAATTATATGAATAAATTTTTTATTCGGCGGAACTAAGGAAACGTCTTATTCTCACGTTATCCACCTTCCCCCATTGTTATCTCTGCTTAGGTCGTTGTTGTTTCTTCGGAGAGTTTTTAACATCGCTTCTGATTTGTGATTGATCTGAAGTTTTGGTTGCAGCATTTTACTCCCCTTCTTCCCACTGAATCGCCTGGAACAATCTGTATATGTTTAAGGAAAGTTTTTCGCACCCAGGTGTTTTGAAGCGGAGATAGATATTTTACTGAGAGAGTCAGAAGAATAGAGATAAGCAGATGCATGTACTTAACTGTATTCGTATAATGTTGAGATTTGAACTTTGTGAAGAACATTCCTGTAAAAAAGTGATGCAATGCCTTGAATTTGAATGGTTGAAGTTGCTGTGTGTGTTTGTGGCAGCCATAGGAAATCTGGTAATCTTGGTAGACAATTCTAAGTTTGGCTGATTGTTTTTCATTCTTGTTCGGTTTGTATTGTCCGGTTTCAAGTCGAAAAGACAAAATGAGTCCTATTACAAGCAAGCATACTTGCCATAATACGCTATTTCTACGGAAACAAGGAAGTTATGAACGGGACAGCTAAGCATGCTTATGCGTTTAAAGACGCCGATGTGCAGGCTCTACTATTGGCGCTTGGAGGAAAGTGTTTCTATCATGTGTGCATCAGGAGAAGCAAAACAACGTCTATTTTTTCCGAGCATTATTTTTTTATTGATGGGGGGGGGGTAACGACCACCGTGAGCAATTCAAAGAGATGTAAGCTGTCGCCCGTCCCTAATTTAGGGCCACTGGTTCCAGGAAGGGGAGAGATCCAGTACAATCAGACAAACACATCCCCCATGTCTCATCTAGGATTCACTCGAACGAACGGTCAGAAGCCAGCGCTTAGACCACTGCGTCACTGGGGCAGCCCATCGCTATTTTAACGATGGGCGCAACGTTTTTTGGCGGCGAAACTACGTGATAAATTTCTAGATTACTGTCTTTTACACACTGTTCATAAAGAATTATTTAAATTGGGTGTCTTTTTAGTTTTACATCGTCAAATGTAAATGCTGTTTTAAAGAGAGTCCATTGATACAGCATTTAGAAAACACAATGGATTTTTGTAGTAAAAATCAAAACATTCAGGTTGCACTTAAAAGTTTTATTCGGGCTGCGCTCGGTACAGTTCAGCTAATGTGCAAATAAAATGAAACCAGGTATGAAATTCCGGATTTTTGAATGTTAGGAGAAATGAATGCTTTCACAAAGAAGCAGTTCGTGGTGCTGCTTGATCAGCTGGACAGAGAAGCAGTTGGAAAAACTGTATTGCCGTTGTAAACTAAAAGAGGTAAAAGATCTGAGAGCTTATGAGATTACTGCCGTCCGTAAGGTGTGTGAAAGGTAGAAGTACCGTTGTGTGTCTGTGTGAAAAAGATTGAATTGAACCGATCAGTTGTGTAATGTTTTTCGGTTATATTACTCTTTCCTGCTTCACGTGAAGAATTTTTAAGACTGATGTGGATACTTACCGCCAAATACCAGGAAAATATTCTAGGGTTAAGTGTTGAAAATTCTTTTAATTAGAAATATTATCTGTTTCAAAGAAATTTTTTAACTTTTCCTGAGGCAGATTTGTTTGCACCTTCAAGGTTTATTTCATACCTTGAAGGTGCAAACTTCTGTGATGGAATTTATAACTTTTTCTGACTAAGCATCCTGGCTCTTATTTCGAGACCCTATCTCAAAGAAAACCAGCTTTCCATTTCTAAAGTTAAACCATGCTTATCTTGTGAGCTAGAATGTTTCATACTGATTCCAAAATCGTAGCTGCTTTTCAAGCAGATTCAGCCTAAAATAAAATCAGTTTTGCTCTTCCGAAGAGAAACCTCGCTTCTCATCTGAGCTGGAGTTTTCCTGCTGACTCAAAAATCCTACCTCCTTCTGAAGCAGATTGATTTTCTAAGAAAATCAGCTTTAATATTCAAATGTAATACCATGTTTTACTTTTGAGCTAGAATTTTTCGTACTCACTCCAAAATCCTAGGTTATTTTGAAGCAGATTCATGCTCGGAAAAAATCAGCTTTGCTCTTCCAAAGCTATCTCGCTCTTTTGTCTTTGAGCTTCAATTGATCATACTCACTCCGTAATCCTAGTTCCTTTTTAAGCAGGTTTAGCCTCAAGGGAAACCCTCTGTTTTCTTCCAAAGTAATGCCATGCTTCTATTTTGAGCTACAATTGATCCTTCTGTCTTCCAAATCAAAGCTACTCCGAAGCAGATTCACCCTTAATGAAAATCAGCTTTGTTGTTTCAAAGTTATTCCGTGTTTCTCAACTTAGCAAAAATTTATCATACTAACTGCAAAATAATAGCTCCTTTTACAGCATATTCCTTCTCAAAATGAGGGTCAGCTTTTCCAGAGTTGTGTCATTCTTTACATTTGAGCTCGTTAACTTTTATTTACCCAAAATTCTTAACTCATTTTAAGGAATATTTAGAGCATCAAGGAAAACTAGATCTACTTTTTCAAGGTTATATTTTCCCTCTGAGCTGCATAAGTGGTGTGAATTCATGGAAAATTTCTGAAAATAACGCGCAGCAAAATAGCCAGCAGGTGTCAATGTTTTTCAGAAATTTCCGTTTTTAAGAATGCCCGTTTATTTTAACCCGTATTTTCACAGATTTTTCCGTAGTCAGAAATTCCGTCTATTTCAGAAAAGTCCATTTCAGGCTTTTCCGTATATAAACTGAAATTCAGAAAACTCGACGACCCTGCATTTTCCAGCCCTGACCCCAGTTATTCATTCCGCTGCAGTCAGGATCGAAACCTGGTCAGTTGGGTTGGTCCAACAAATAATGTGCGCTTTTTACCACTGAGCCACGAACGCTCAGAAAGCCGAACCACGTACATCGTGAAACAAATTGCGTGACGATGAATTTTTTTTTCCTTTATCATTAATGCGATTGATTTGTTAATTTTATTTTCTGTTGGAGCTTATTATATTTCTGAATAGGTTTGTAATTTTTTTTTCTGTAGGAGGACAAATTAAGCATTTTTCATCATGGTTTTTTGAAGCAACAAAGTGCTTTGCAATTTGTTTTTTTTTAAACTGACAATGATTTTCTGTTATCTTTAAAAAAGGTAAAATGTAAGTTTTTATAGTATTATTTCACAAAACGAAGTTCCTGAATATAAAACTTACTCTTGATACTTATTATAATAGCTTTTGTCGTAAAGTTGTCCAAAGACAGATACGTAGAAATCGTATAATTATCTGTACAATAAGTCAAGTACCTGGTTTCTTACAGTAACACAAATATAATAAATAACTGCTGCACAAAATAGGGGAGAGGAAAAAGAAACATCTTGTGCCACAATAAACAAAACTCATGCGATCGCTATCCACAATATCCGATCTCGCTACGGAACTTCATAATTTGACAGACGATTGAAATTTAAAAGTTAATCAAACCTCAAGTATTCTCACTAATCGCTCCTATTACCGGTAATTTCTCGTCATACGGATACAGAAAAAGTGAGAAAGGAGTTTTTCCGTTAATATACGAAAGAAATTGCGGTAAGGTTACAGAATTTTCCGCTAACACATCGCTAAAACGGTAAATTACAGTCACTATAAGAAAAAACTGCGGAAAGGTTTCTGAAAATTCAGAATTTTTTCATGGTACGAAAAATCCGTGAAATTCGGGTTTCTTTCTGTCATTTCACGGGAAAGATTGAATCAGAAATATGCTTCGTTAATTCACGAAAGAAATCACGGAAAGTGGCTCGTGAATTTCAGCATTTTTTTTACAATGTAAGACTTCTCTTGCTTAGTTGCTGTAAATATTTGTACACTGTCGCAGTGTTAATTGTACATATTGTTTAACCCTTTAAGCTGCCGATCTTAAATCAAATTCTGCGATCTTCAAACAGAAATGTTCACATAGTCGCAGGGCTTAATGAAAGTTACAGAAGATAATTCCTTTCTCGCTTTCAGCCGTTGTTCCTCTGTAGTCTTTTATTTTCTACTGCAGTCTCTGTAGACCATATTCTCTAGTCTTTCTGACTTTCTCTATTCTCTGCTCCACTTTACAGACCGTTACTCTCTGCTCACTTATACAGTGTGATCAGAATCGACCACACAATAAACCTACCAGACGATTCCTCGTGGAGAAAGAAGCCGAAAATCGTTATCCGTTCGGACGTCGCATTCCGGAGATATATGCGCCGAAAGTCTGCGACGTCACATCCGGTAATAATAGGCATTAGAAATAACTTACCCAATCACTTTGACAGAAAACATGAAATTTATTGATGTGTACTATGTACTACAACACAAGTGATAAAACACGTGGATTCGTGTCAGATTACAACATGTGTTCAAAATCACCACCTTGTAGGACGGAACAGACGGCAGCCCACCGAGGAATAGACATCTGCACGCGTTTCAGCATTGAAGGGGTTACAGTTGTGAGGGCCGCGTGTAAGGTGGCCACTAGGTCGTGCAGGCTGTTGACATGCCGTCGATATACCAGTACCTTTAGATGATCCCAGAGAAAGAAGTCCAAAGAGTTAAGATCCGGCGATCTAGCGGGCCGTGCGACAGGACCACCATGGCCAAGCCATCGACGGGGATATTCCGTATCCAGCCACTAACGAGCATTTGCAGCGTAATGCGCCGGTGCACCATCATGCTGGAACCATAGATTATTGAGAACAGCCAATGGTACGTTTTCCAGTAAGTCCGGCAGAACATCACGTAGGAACACCATGTAGTTGGCAGCTATGACACGTTCGGGAAGAAGATATGGTTCCACTAGGATATCGCATACAATAACACACCAGATATTAACACCCCACCGGATCTGGTGAGCGTGTTCACGTGTTGCGTGTGAACTGTCCAAAGCCCAAACATGACTATTATGGGTGTTGCAGATACCCTGCCGTGTAAATCTTGCTTCATCAGTCCACAAGATCCGGCGGATGAAAGTATTATCGGCAGCACGTTGCTGTAGCAGCCACTCACAGTATGCCAGTCTTCGAGGATAATCCTGTGGTAATAGGCCTTGCACTCGTGTGATGTGATATGGATGCAGGTCTTCGTCGTGTAGAACGGCAAGTACGGTACTTTGGTGCACACCGAACCGTCGCGCGACCGCACGGCTGCTGGTCGTTGGCTCCTCCTCTATGAACTCTTATATGGTGTCCTCGAGGGATAGTGTTCTCACAGAGGGTCCAGCGCCACTGACTACACTTGGACGTGGTGCGACATTGCCTGTGTCGCGCATTCGAGCGTCAAGCCGCCGTATGACCTGGGCGTTTGGGTGCCGTCGTGTTGGGTATCGCTCGCTGTAGGCCCTTGCTGCACGCAATGCTGAACCACGGCATTCCCCCCAATAGGAGATACATGTCACAATACTCTCTCAAACTGTACGACATATCGCTACTCACACTACTGTCAAATGTACCAACGCAGTATTAGCTTCCCTACTACCGTCGCCAACCCTTTTTATCCCTACCTGCCGTATCGCGCAGGCGTACAACTGATGGTTTCACGCCATCACGTCCTTCGAATTTGCATACCCACCCCGTGCCACATTTTAAAATGTGAATTGCCTTTTAAAATGTGAGTTTCACGACCACCGTGAGCAACTCAGTGGGCTATAAGTAGTTGCCCGTCCTGAATTCAGGACCACTGGTTTCAGGGAAGGGAGAGAGTCAGTGACGTAGGAAAAACACAACATCGATGCTTCACCGGGATTCAACCCCGGACCGCTTTCGGACAAATGAACAGAAGCCATCGCCTTAGACCACTGCGCCACCGGTGCGGTTTGATTGCCTTGTGATACGTGCGTCTGTATACCTGTCCACGTCGCTCTTCAACGAGTATGTGCGTTACCGGATTCGAAGTCACGAAACTTTCGGCGCGTATATCTCCGGAATGCGACGTCCAATCGGACAACGGGTTTCGGCTTTTCTCTCCACGAGGAATCGTCCGGTAGGTTTATTGTGCGGTCGATTCGGATCATCCTGTTTACTCCTTTATTCTGTTTCATGACTCAAGGCATAATGCGGAAGGGCAAGTCTCCCTGACACGGGCATCATGCCACTGGGCAGAAACACGTGACTGAAGCATCTTCTCTCTCCTTTCTTAGGTTCGTCGACATTTTTATAGTTCTTTTAGCAAGAAATCAGTCAGAAATGATTAGTGTCAATCGTACCCTTTAAAACCACTTTGGAAAACAAAGCTACGGGGCGAGGTGGGGGGGGGAAGCTTTCTGATACGCAGTTTACTCACTCCAGCCCACTTGTTAGATAGCGAATATATTCGTTCAAACTGATTTCAGCCGATTTTGCTAACCCCGAGTTAATTCGTTCCAGTCGGTTAAAGGGTTAATGTCGGAAGATTTTGGCTTTCGATATCTGGGTAACGTGACATTTTGGTGCAATAGAACAAGGTGTTAATGGTTTTCTTTACGACTTGACTGCCGATTCTCATGTAGCTTCGTATTTAGTTTTAATCCCATTTCTTTCGTTCTTCCTTTGTGATAACTGACAGGCGCGTCGCTTCACTTTCTCTTAGTCAAGTTCTGTCTTTCAACAGTCACAAAATTTTTGTTTCTTTTTCGTGTTTCGAATATGAAAACAAAAGTCTTTTGTAGATAATAAATTACATTAAAATGTTTTACTATGCAGTTTAAGTAAATTTTGTGTTTAGTGCTGTTTCTGCGTATTCCGTTCAGTAGGCAAAAATATCTTATTTTTACGCTGAAGGATTTCGAGACACAATTGACCCAATGGCTTTTAAATATTCATTGTGAGTTTATTTTCCGAGAACAAAAAAATGCCAATTAGGGAATTGCCGCTTTTAATGCTCATGACGTCATGTATATTCATTTTGGTGTATTTAAATTGTCTCCCATCTGGTTTGCGTGTTCGTTTTTATTAGGCTAATCAAATGTTGTATATACGATCCTCAGGGACGGAACTTGTGGGATTAATTTTACCAAGCGAACGAATTTGGTCCATAAGAGGAACGCGAGGGGAGGGAACGCAATGTAGACATTCTTGAACATTGAATGAGCTCATTTAGATAATGAATTTTTTTCTTTTCTTTTGCGGTTTAACAAAATTTAAATAAATAATGTTTGAAACGGAGAACAGATCTCATTGTGTTTAAGCTTAGATATTTATTTATGAAATGTTAAACTTGTGTGCTTCGCAAAATATTTGTCGCACTCTGAAAATTTTCTTTAGAACAATGTTTTGTGAATGTTCGTCAAAATTCTATAGCTTTGCACATATCTATGGGTGTATATTCACTTTCCTTTTCGTCCCCCTGGGCATTGCTTACCGTGAAATGGTGTGACACTCCGAAATTTCCCAGCTATCAGCAATCGTCTGGACTAAAACAGCTGGTCGGTTAGAAAGGTTACACGTGATTGGAGACTTCGTCGTCGGGTGTTGTTGATACAGCAGTGTTCAACTCTGTAGTGACTGCCCGTGTTGCGTCCCGTCCGTTGGCTTGTATGATACCCGCCAGTCTAATTTGACACCGCTGCTCCGTTAGCTGTTTTCTTTCGCAGGATCGTTAATTGCTGGAAATTTTTGGGAATTAACAGTAAACTCATGTGCGTGTAAACACCAGGTGGACGGCCTTTTGGCACAAGCTCCAGCCGACACGCCTGGCACGAATGAATGTTTTTCAGATCACTCGTTCAACGTTTCTCTGATAACTCGTTCTACCCATTCAAACCCCTCAGTCGAACTCTAACTGATGCTCGACTAGCTGGTCTGTGTGATTTTTACTGCACACTTCGCTCGCGAGCTTCTGGTGAGGCGAGCTGTCGCGTGTTGGAGTGAGCGGTTCATGTGACGACAGCAGGAGCACGTCTCTCTCTCGTATATATATATATATATATATATATATATATATACTGAAGAGCAAAGCCGAAAACAAAAGAAAAAACTTTTGAATTTAAAATGAAAGTTGCAAAATAACCTGAAGATCAAAACGCGCAACGCAGCAGTTATGAAAATTCAAAATTCACATTCTATTAAGAAGAGACCGCAGCAAAAATAATTTTTGTACTCATACCAAGTACAACATAGAAAAAGTTATGTATTTACCGGTGTGAGTAAAAAGAGAAAAAAATAAAACAACTGAATGTAGAAAGTGTCGAGAATACTGAGCCTTGGCTTTATCAAGGACCAGCAAAAACTCTGCATTTTCTCACTTCCACATATATATATTCACCTTAAAACTCCAAACGAAAAGACTGCGTGTACCATACACACAAAAATGACATCGAAAATTGCAAAAAATATTACAAAGAAACACAAGCAAATGTTTGTTTTGTATTTTTGTTTTTATCTTACTTGGGTTTATCGTTATTTCCATTTATGGCCTAGGGGACCCACACAGCAGGTATTGACTTTGTCTGCCTTTGCTGTCGTTTTGAAAGGCCATATATTCAGCTGGGGTCTCCCTGATGATGACAGCTGAATCTTCGATATAATTTGTTATTTTTGATATTTTTGATACTCTTTCTTGGATATCGCATTTCATTTGATGAGTAATGAGGTAAGTGGGTTAAGTGTTCTGTATTGTATTGTATATATATATATATATATATATATATATATATATATATATACATATAATAAGTAGTACATAAATAAAACAAAAAATTACTTTATAAATAAATTATTCTAACCCAAAAAAATTAGACAAAAAAGGCTAATACCATGAGAAGCGCCGAAAGCAGCTAAACCTCATGTAGTAGCTTATATAGAATGAAAATATTACAGAACAAAATACAAAAATTTCAAAACAAGTGAAAACTGAAGCAGGTTGCCGTCATCAGGAAAGCATCAACCTGTCGGAGTGGCCTTTCTAGTACCAACAGAATGACGAGGCAAGCCAAAATTGTCGGTTGGTTATGCTCCCTAGGCCACAAAACCAAATTCCAATAAGCACAAAAATTCCAAGAATCAAATTTATAAAACTAAAAAAAAAAAAATAATTAAAAGCTTACCGGCAGAACAAAACGGGTTTTGTTCTGCCGGTAAGCTTTTTTAGTTTTATAAATTTGATTCTTGGAATTTTTGTGCTTATTGGAATTTGGTTTTGTGGCCTAGGGAGCATGACCAACCGACAATTTTGGCTTGCCTCGTCGTTCTGTTGGTACTAGAAAGGCCATTCCGACAGGTTGATGCTCTCCTGATGACGGCAACCTGTTTCAGTTTCACTTGTTTTGAAATTTTTGTATTTTGTTCTGTAATATTTTCATTCTATATATATATATATATATATACACACACTATATTGACAAGTCACCAGACACCCCTTCAAAAGTAAATGGACGGATCCGCTGCGTTGTTAAGATGCGCGCTACAACTCCAAACGATATAAAACAAGCCTACAGCTGATCGCGACCATATCGCACTGTGAGGTTAAGTGATAATGTCGCGGCGGGAGAGAAGTGACTTTGAGAAAGGAAAGATTGTTGATTGTTATATTAGTGGGTTGTCCATAAGAGAAACCGAGAGACGTTTAAACATGCACAAGTCAACTGTTTTGGATGTACTGAATAAGTGGAAGACACATGGCGTGTCTGAAACAGCAAAACGTATCGGCAGACCAAAGAAAATCAGTGATAGAGGACGACGAAACCTCAAGAGAGCCGTTACAGCTAATCGACGGAGTACTGCACAAGACCTCAGTGTACAGGTGAGTAAAAATACTGGAACCTCGGTATGTACACGTACCATTCGCAGAGAACTTCATTCCATGGGTAACCGTGATCGCGCGGCTGCTCATAAGCCTTTCGTCTGCACTCGGAATGCTACTCGTCATTTAGCATGGTGTAAAGAACATTTGTCGTGGGCCGCAGATCAATGGAAACGGGTCCTATGGTCTGATAAATCCAGATACACGATCCATCAGTCTGATTGGCGTGTGTGGGTATGGCCGCAGCCGCGAGAATGCTATTTACCACAGTGTACTGTTCCTACTGTCAAACGTGGATCTGGCAATGTACTCGTGTGGAGTTGTTTTTCGTGGTATGGTACCGACCAATTGGTTTTCGTGGAAAAACCTGTTAACCAGCACGTCTACCTCGATATTCTGGACGATTATGCTCTACCAACTTTGTGACAATCCTGTGAAACCCAGCCTTGTTGGTGCCAGCAGGATAATGCACCGAGCCATAACGCAAATAATCTCACGCCGTGGTTTGACGATAATTCCGTATCGTGTGTGCACTGGCCAGCACAGAACCCTGATCTTTATCCCATAGAACACCTATAGGATGAATTAGAGCGCCGCATAAGAAGTTCGGAACCAAGGCCTACTACTAAGCAACAGTTAGCGGCAGTATTATGTACTGAATGGAAGCGCATACCTATCGCTGTGTTCCAAAACCTTGTCGAAAGCATGTCTCAAAGGGTCAATGCATGCATTAAGGCCAAAGGTGGACCGACACCGTACTAATCTATATGTCAATAAATGCTATGTTGTGTTTTTCTTCCAGGTGTCCGGTGACTTTTTTCAATATAGTGTATATATATAATCTGTCTATCTGTATGAGTGTGGGTGCGCGCGCGTTTGTGTGCTTGTGTATATACATAAGTTTTTCTTGGCTCCTCTTTCTATATGAATTTTTAAGAATACGCTTTTCCGTTTTATCTTATACCATCCTTTTCTCATCATCAATTCCCTCTCACCATCTCTTTATCTGTTCCTCAGCCTGGCTCTCACATGAGATTCCTTCAATTTCCTTTTTCCTTTTACTCACCATCCCTCTCTTTCACTTCCCCTCTGCCTCACACTTACTCTCTGTCTCACACAGTCCCTTAACTTTTATGTCTTCATTTCTTTCCCTTTTTTCACTTCCTCTATCTCTCTCTTATGTTGTTTTAGCAACGTACATTCTGTATTGAACGCATCTAAATGCAAGGTTTGTTCATTGTTACTGCTCTCACTTTATTTTTCTCTCTTCTCATTTTCATTTCATATGCATCTCTCTTCCTCTCGCACGGTATTTCTCTACTTTCACCATCCCAAGAACAAGTTTTCTAGTAGTTTAATTAATTTATCCTGTATTACGAATCACTTTGAAACATATTAAGCTCCTGTAACGTTTTCCGTTAACTGTGTCAGAATTTTATACAGTATTATTTATAGTATTCCCGCGTTAGGTTTAGATTTTTTTAAAGATTTCGTGTCGTAATTTTTTTTGTTTAATTGCAACATATATTTAATCTTCAAAACGACAGAAAGCATGGAGTGTATATATCTCGAGTGTTCAACACAAGATATTTTTGCTTCAGTAGTAACCGTAGTATTAATCTCTCTGAGCTTTATTTTTTATCATAATACATGATGTAGATGTTACCGTAGATTAAATTGGTGAGAAATATGTAATTTCAAAGAAATGTTCATTGTTTTTGTGGGGGTAGAGGGACGATATGGTTCCTTTCTAGGCACACAACGTATGCATATGAGGCAAGTAGATACAGAATTTAAATCTAATAGAATAGATTTAAATTCCGTATCCAATTAAATATTTTTTAATATTTAATTAAAATATTAATTATTTTAATTATTTAAAAATATTTAATTAACATTAATTATTTTACAAATATTTAATTAACATTAATTATTTTACAAATATTTAATTAACATTAATTATTTTAATTAAATATTTAAACAAATATTTAATTAAAATATTATTTTTTAAATAAATGTTTAAAAATATTTAATGAAAATAATTTATATATTAAAAATATAATTTATTTTAAATAAATATTTAAGAATATTTAATTAAAATAATTTATATATTAAAAATATAATTTAATATATATATCATAGGAAAGTTAAATTTTCACTCATGTATTATAATATAAACCAGTAATGTCATGCAACATTATTGGTTTGGTAAGGTGTTTTATAGTTCAATTTTTAGTTCAATTTTAATCATAGTGACTCTTTTGTATTTTCTATAGTTCAGGTAGAAAAGACAGAATGCATCAAAATTTACAACAAAAATTTTTAAATTGGATGTCCATTATTGCTTTTTTGAGATTTTTGCATTCTCATTAAACCTGAATTGAACTTGTGTGCTCAGGGCCTCTGAATGTCTTTCCCAGAAAAGTGATCCAGGAGTTTTGAGCAAATGTTTTTATAGAAATTTTCTTAACATTGTTTTGTCCTTTTGTTAATCACTTCATAGTTTTTTTTGTTTTTGTTTTTTTATCTGGAGGCTTTTGGCCCTATTTGTTTGTTTATGAGGATAGATTGCTTGTATGTTAATATTATGTATATATATATATATATATATATATATATATATATATATATATATATATATATATATATATTTATTAAATATATATTTAATGTATTATATATTTATATAGTATATTAAATTATTTTGAATATTAATTATAATATTAATTATTTTTAAATCTTACCGAGTGTATGACTTCGTGAATCAGGATACAGAGTGCTTCACTTGTGGATTTTTATCGGACTTTAAATTCTGCTGTTACTCAGCTTTAGCGGTAAGGATGCTGCGATACTCAGGTGTGAATCTTTCTAGGAAAACAAATATATATTTATTTATTTATTAAATATATATTTAATGTATTATATATTTATATAGTATATTAAATTATTTTGAATATTAATTATAATATTAAAACAAACTCCTGGTGCGAGAAAGAATCACTGTCACAAATGAATTTTATGACAGTGATTTTTTCTCGCACCAGGAGTTTTCTTGAGATGCTGAAAAAAGGTCTGCATTTTCGGCATCCTCAGCCTTTTTTTATTTATTTTTTTTGGTTATTTCATGAATCTTTATCAATCTTGGTCTGCGTCTACTACATTTTTGTATAGTTAATTGCAATGTCCCCGATCTTTACGTCTTCGTCTGTCTGTTGTCTGTAGCACACAGCACATGCGCCTTTTGTTCATTTTTATGTTCTTGTCTCTCTCTCTCTCTCTCTCATTTTCAACAAAAATATCAGCGTTCAGTTTTTTTCACTTTTTAAATGTATGTTGTTTTCCTGTTCCTTTGTGTTTTGTTTTTGGAATTCATAGCTTAGGTGACGTCTCAGATTTAACTTTCATCGGTTAAATTATAACTATCATATTTAACTTTCGTAGTTTAAATCTGACTGGATACATCGATTTTATGCGCAAACGTTTCTTTCGGGACAGCTGTGGCTAGCCAGTGATGAGGAATCCCTAAAACAGGTGCAAGAAATGTTTGTTCCTTGACTATAAAGGATCCCTATTAGGTTCCATGAGTAAATCTCAGGACTGTAAAAATCGCCCGTTCTTGGTTTAAGGAAGGTAAGCGAATAATGAGAGCTTGTATCTGGTATGCCAAACACACCATATGCGTTCGGGGCTCAAACCCGGGCTCAGCTCGAATCAATAGGCAGGATCCAGCGCCTCTCATCACTCGGCCACCGGGCAGAACCAGAGAACGGCCTTTATAGTCACTGTTGCAGG
Source organism: Macrothele yani (assembly GCA_039090855.1). Lineage (NCBI taxonomy): Eukaryota > Metazoa > Arthropoda > Arachnida > Araneae > Macrothelidae > Macrothele > Macrothele yani. The sequence goes on along the minus strand of CM077006.1, from coordinate 23,461,797 downwards.
CATGCACCCGAACACACACATACATTCACGCACAGGTAAACAACAACAACAAAAGATCATGAAAGAAATCCAGGATGATGAAAATTTTCAAGTTTTCGGATATTATCTGACTTACCATCCTTGTCACATTTACGCCAAAAATCGGATTGTCATCTTCAAAAAATTTGTAACAACAAAAAAGTTGGGCGCTCGTTGATGAGTGCGCTAGTGCGCGCGTTTCTGGTTTCTCGTATAGCAGGATGTTGGTACGTATCCCCCGAGTAAATATATTAAGCTTTTCCTTTCGGCCCTGGTTCCGTACCATCTCTGGGGACAGCAACCCTACTTCTTTAGAGAAAGAGGGCTTTTTATATCCTTAGATGCTTATGTATATCGTTAAAGTCCATATATATATAAAACTAGTTATTCATCACTAGGATAGCTATACTAAAAATAGTAAAACCAACATTAAAATTAATAAGATTCTGATTAATCTATAGAAGCTCACTAAGGTGATTTAATACATGCAAAGATTATTAAATAAACTGCTCGTGTATTTTATAATATTTCTCATGTATTCTGGAGAGTTAATTCTGCTCATTCTGATCATACAGATCCACAGTCTTAAGTTTATATATTTTTTTCTCTGGTTAAAATCTCCGCGCGTTGGTTTCTTGCTGTATGAAGAGGCCATCAGCCCCACCCTCACTGCCCCCCAGCGTCTAGGGAGTGGCGGAAGAGGTCAGCCATGTTCTCCTCTTGTGAGGAGAAAAGTTTTTGTAACTCAAGAGGTAAGCTCTCTTCCTTGTTTTTGGGTTCTAGGTTTTATAAGTTCAATGTTTGTACTTCATGTACCTTTTCTCTGTCGTTTTTTAGCTTTTAAGCATTGGTTGTCTGTTAACATTTATGCGGGTTTTAACTCTTACTTTTCTTTGTAACTTTGAGCGTCTTTTGTGGTACCTAGGAACAGAAGATGGCTAAGCTTGTTCCTTTTCTATGCGCTGTCTATGCGCTGTTTTTTCAAAGTAGTTAAGTTCTTAATTACTAATTAATTATGCACTTAAAGCACTGCTGAAATACTTTGTACATATTGCAACTAACTGTTTAAGGTATATAACTTTCACAAAGTTTTCTTTAGTTAATTATTATCTTTAACTTATTCTCGTTTTCGTGCTGTCATAAGTTGTAGAGTAGGGGGTTTTAGACTCAAGTTTTCTTTCAAAAATCTGTTCGTTATAAATTAACATTTCCTTTTTTAATTGCAATGTAAAATTTGTTTTTCAGGTTTAAATTCTCTCTCAAACGAACTTGGAATTTCGTTATAGCTGAAAATCATTTCTATTTATTATGTCACTCTCACAGCTTGAGTTCTCTTTAATCTTCTTCTCTCTGTTTAATAGTAACAGATGAAGAGCATGGGTCGGGCCATGAAGGTTAATGGATGCAAGCGAAATTGTTAACTAGTGCTAGGTCATGCTACTCTACGGAGGACATGACTTATATATATATTTTTTAAACTATTTTAGGTGGGAATGTTACTTGCATCTATGGCCTTGCAGAAACCCATTTCCAACTAGGTCTTTGTGGAAGTGAGAAAATGCAGAGTTTTTGCTGGTCCTTGATAAAGCCAAGGCTCAGTATTCTCGACACCTTCTACATTCAGTTGTTTTATTTTATTTTTTTTATTTTCTCCTTTTACTCACACAGGTAGATACATAACCTTTTCTATGTTGTACTAGGTGTGAGTCAAAATTATATATGTATTTTTTTGCTTAGGTATCTTTATAGTATGTGAATTCTGAATTTTCAAAACTGCTGCGTTGCGCGTTTTGATTTTCAGGTGATTTTGCACCCTTCGTTTTAAATTCTAAAATTTTTTCCTTAGTCTTCAGTTTTGCTCTTAAGTATATATATATATATTTACACTGGCGTGCAAAAATTAAGGACGAGACGGTTTTTCGAATGTAACGTCATGCAGAAATGCTCCACATCGACTCAAATCATACCATTAGATCCCCAAGATGTAAGAATATGGGACAAGTGTGCAAAACCAAAGGATCCAAGTCACTTTATTGAAAAGGTATCTTCAAGCGCAACTAGACAGAAGACAGAAACTCCCATGTGACAGGTGGCTGCCAAGAAAAATTCAGTCTTTAGTAGAGGATATGATCACCCCTGACTGCGTTGCAGGATTTACAACGTCTGTCCATGCTGAGGACGAGGTTGTCAAGGAGCTGTTGAGGCATCGCGGCCTATTCCTCTTGTAGCGCCAATCGCAGCTGCGGAATCGTTGTTGGCGGCTGGTGACGCGCTGCCAAGAGTCTCCCGAGAAGGTCCTACACGTGTTCGATTATATTTAGGTCCGGGGACCTTGCGAGTCAATCCATGCGTTGAATATCTTCACTCTCCAACAGCTCTGCGACAGCCACTGTACGATGAGTTGTAGCGTTGTCGTCCATGAAGAGGAACTCAGGACCCACAGCACCTCTAAACAGACGCACGTGAGGCAGGAGAACCTCGGTACAATTGCGAACACCAGTGACTGAACCTCCTTGTAAGATGTGGAGGTCAGTACGGCTACCAAGCATGATACCGCCCCAAACGAGAACTCCGCCACCTCCAAACCAGTCCCTTTCGATGATGTTGGAGGTGTGATTGCGTGTTCCCTGCTCTCTCTAGATGTGTATACGTCCAGAATCGCTCGTCAGACTAAATAGGCTCTCATCCGTAAAAAGAACTCGACCCCATTGCTGATGTGTTCAGTTCTTGTGTTCCTGGCACCGCAGAAACCGCCGTCTCCGATGAGCAGGTGTTAATGGCACACACCGTACTGGTCGTCGTGTAAATAGACCACCTTTGTGCAGCCTCCTGGCCACGGTAAAACGCTCTAACGGACGTCCCGTTGCCTGTTGCATGTGCCTTGCGATTTCTCCCGCTGTCTGCCTTCTGTCTCTTCTTGCCTGTAGGAAAAAATACCGGTCGTCTGCCCCCGTGGTTGCTCGTGGGCGACTACTGCTAAACTCTCGGACATCTGTTCCTGTAGTTTGAAATGCTCCCAAAGCTCGTGAAACGATGCTGTGAGCGATCCCGAACTCCTCGGCCACACTAGTCACACTTCGACCTTCTTCCAACTTCCCAATGACGCTACCTCGGGTAAAGTCATCCAGATGTCGTCTACTGGACGGCCTGGTGGCCGTATCACACGGTGGCAGCAACTCGACGTCGTTCAAACCGATGTTCACCGTGCAATAGCTTTCACCGAATTGCTGAGCGTACACCGCCCGTGTGCTTCATACCCTTCCGACACTCCCCCGTCCTACGTCATGCTGTATATATGCGCATGCCCTACCGTACCGGACCCTAGTCTATCTCCTGAGTGGTCTTTCGGTCTTTTCTGCCTGCTCGTTCTGCTTTTATGCTAATTTCTCCTCTTCGTCCTTAATTTTTGCACACCAGTGTATAATCATTAACAATTATCAATCCACTGCTGGATGAAAGTCTCCCGAAGTTTCTTCCACAACGGTCTGTCTTATGCCAGTCTCCTCCATGTCACTCCCGCATACTTTCGAATTTCATCCACCCATCTTCAATGTGGTCTTCTTCTTGGTCTCTTCCTGTCCTTTGGAATCCAGTCTAAAATGTCGGCTGTCGATCGATGGTCTGTCCTTCTGGCAGTATGACCTGCCCGTTGCCATTTCAGGGATTTTACTCTGATCATGATGTCTTCCACTCTTGTCATTTTTCGGATCCACGAGTTCCTCTTCTTATCTCTCCCGGTTACACCAAGCATTCACCTCTCCATGCTGCTTTGAGTTGTCTGCAGCCTTTGTACGTCTCTTTTAGTTAAGGTCCACGTCTCTGCACCATACGTTAGCACTGGAAGGATGCATTGATCAAACACTTTTCTTTTAAGACATAATGCTCTTGAAAATTATACTGTTTCTTCCAAAAGCTCTCCAGGCAAGTTTTATACGCTGATTAATTTCTTCATCAATGATATGACCTATAGTGCTGTAGTGACTCCTAAGTCTTTCACTTGTGATCTGCTGTCCGAGATAAATGTAGGTATTGGTTATCTCCAGCTTTTCACCATCAGTCGATAAATCTTCATTTCTTGTAAAAGCATTGTACATCATCACCTTTTGTGTTCTGAAAGTTCATTTTTAATCCCACTTCTTTACTCTTGTCAGCAAGTTCCTGGATCATACTCTGCAGCTCTGATAGGGTAGTTGCAAAAATGACTACGTCATCAGCAAAACGAAGGTGAGTTAGATAATCTCCATTAATCTTTATCCTTTTGTTTTCCCAGGTCAGTGATTGAAAGACATTTTCCAAAGTGGCATTAAAGAGTTTGGAAGATATAGTGTTGCCTTGTCTCACTCCCTTTCCAATTTTTATGTGTGCTGTATTCTCAAATAACCGAATCTCTGCACTTGCATTTTCATAGATGTTATTAATAATATTAACGTATGCATCTTCAATACCGCAGGATTTCAAAGCCATTGTGATGTTGGTTTCACCGAATCAAACGCCTTTTCATAATCGATAAAAGCCGTGCATAACGGAAGTTCATATTCCCTCGCTCTTTCAATTAGTTCTGTCAGTACGTGAATATGATCTATAGTGCTGTAGGCGCTCCTGAGTCCAGCTTGTTCTCTCGGTCGAGCTATATCCAGTGTCACCTTCAAACGGTGTGAAAGAACTTTAGCGAAGATTTTATAAACCACTGGTATGTATATCATCATTATCAATCATTATCAATCCACTGCTGGATGAAGGTCTCCCCAAATTTCTTCCACAATTGTCTGTCTTGAGCCTGTCTCCTCCATGTCACTCCAGCATACTTTCGAATTTCATCCTTCCATTTCCCATGTGGTTTTCTTCTGGGTCTTTTCCTGTCCCTCGGAATCCAGTCTAAAATTTCGTTTGTCCATCGCTGGTCCGTTCTTCTGGCAGCATGCTTTTTATTAAGGGCAAGAAAGATTACACCGAATTATCAAACGTAATAAGCATATCTTTTAGCAAAATGTCTCAAACGTACTATGCTTATTTTAATACTTTTTATACTTTCAGAAATCGTAAGAAGTTTATAAAAAGAAAATAGATCTTAAACCATCTGAAAGAATAATTCGCTCTAGAAATCCTTGAAAATTCGTGGAAAATCTCGATCGTGCTTGCAGTAATCAAGTAGACGCCAAATTTTTAAAATACGACTTTTAAATGCTCAAGTATAGAGACATGCTTTAACGGTCCTTAACGGGAAAATACTGCATCAGCGGCAAGCGGATAAAATACACTTTTCCAATCCAACTTGTAGAAACAGAAACGTATGCCACATAACGGAAACATTATACTTCCGAAAAATGGGAGAAGTTTCAAAAGTGGATTAAATCTGATGGAAAAAGAATTTTCCAAGTCGAGGGTTTAAAAGAGCAGATGTAATTTGAGATGTTAATATACCGTGGAACCTTCTTGCTAGAAAACAAGGCACACTGTAAAAAAGTAAGTGGTGTAAATTCACGGAAAATTCATGAAAATAACGTGTCGCAAAATTGCCGGTAGGTGTATAGAGACATGCTTTAACGGTCCTTAACGGGAAAATACTGCATCAGGGGCAAGCGGATAAAATACACTTTTCCAATCCAACTTGTAGAAACAGAAATGTATGCCACATAACGGAAACATTATACTTCCGAAAAATGGGAGAAGTTTCAAAAGTGGATTAAATCTGATGGAAAAAGAATTTTCCAAGTCGAAGGTTTAAAAGAGCAGATGTAATTTGAGATGTTAATATACCGTGGAACCGTCTTGCTAGAAAACAAGGCACACTGTAAAAAAGTAAGTGGTGTAAATTCACGGAAAATTCATGAAAATAACGTGTCGCAAAATTGCCGGTAGGTGTCCGCCTTTTATTCACGGAAAATAACGTGTCGCAAAATTACCAGTAGGTGTCCGCCTTTTATTCACGGAAAATTAATGAAAATAACGTGTCGCAAAATTACAGGTAGGTGTCCGCCTTTTATTCACGGAAAATTAATGAAAATATCGTGTCGCAAAATTTACCGGTAGGTGTCCGCCTTTTATTCACGAAAAATTCATGAAAATAACGTGTCGCAAAATTACCGGTAGGTGTTCGCCTTTTAACGAAATTTCCGTTTTTTAAACTTCTATATTTTCATTGATTTCCCGTAATTAGTAATTTCATTTCATTTATTTCATATTTCGTTTGTTACAAATACGCAGCAGACATTGAAATGTAAAACAAATCAATACAGCAACAAGCAGGAAATAAGAGGGGAAAAGGACTCCACGAGGCCTGACGAGAACCCTCTCATCCTGACGTCTGAACACATGAAAAATGCCCAAAAACAAAGCAAGCGAGACACACGGTATAACCCGTTCAGGAGGTGAAAATGATAATAATAAGGACATCACGTAACTGCTTTCAGGATAATATGTATTGTTTAAGTTTGCTTTTGAACAAATTATAATTATTAATAGCCAACAATTGTGGTGGAAGCGAATCCCAAATCTGCGTACCAGCATAATTAATTAAAGCTCTAGAATGTTCATGTGAAGGGAAACAAGGGATCAGTGAGATTTTATGTCTAGTTGAGTAAGAATGGCTAGAGACAATTAAAGAAATTAAAGAAGAGAATAAGTCATTATTTACCCTTTTAAACATGCGTTTTGCTGAGTTAAAACGGTATAATTGAGCAATATTTAATAACTGAACATCATTAGGCTGCTATCTGGAGATCAAATTAGGATTTGAAAAGAAGGAACCTGAAAGTCTGAATTGCAACAGTCAAAAATCTGTTTTGTAATCTAAGTTTAGCTAAATTATAATTGGTAGTCGAGCCCCAGACCGAAATACAATGTGAGAAGTAGGGATAAATTAAAGTGTAATGAAGTAAAATCATAATTTTCGGAGACAAATAAGCCATTACTCTCCCAATGATTCTAATATTTCGAGAAATTAGGGAAATTAGATAATCAATGTGAGAGTTGGATTTAAGATCCTACTTAACAACAGCACTTAGACACACCTCAACCTGTGTGATATTTCAAATTATAGATTGTATTGTATACGGTTGGTATTCCGACCATAGGAAAAAATTATTTTTTTTTGTTTTCTTAACATTAATAGCAAGAGAATACAGGTAAACCATTTGACCGCAGTCAGAAAATGATTTTGTAATATCTGAATCAATAGGTCAATTTCGTTACCGTGAATAAGTAGAGTTACATCATCAGCATACAGAATTAGGTTAGCGTCATGAAGTTGTAAGCCTAAATCGTTTATATAATTGTTAAACAATGGGGGGAATGAATATAGCCCTCGGGAACCCCTGATAAGAGTAATTCGCGATTAGATTTGATGTTGTCAATCGCTGTATATTGATACCGATCGGAAAGGTAACTACTTTAGAATTGGAAGACTGAACTCCTAATACCAAAATTGTAAAGTTTATTTAACTAGACCCCTATGACTTAAAGTACCAAAAGCTTTAGAAAGATCAATAAATAAACCCATAGAATAATTAAAATTTAATAGATTAGTCTGAATTTTATTTTTAAATACAATAAAAGCATTTAAGTTGAAATCATTTCACAAAAGTCAGTTTCGGGTTTTTCCGTATTTATATAGAAATTTAGAAAATCAAAGACCCTGAAATTTTCAGCTTTCACACCAGAGAACTCTTATGCCGCACTGGGATTCGACCTGAGGTCGTTTGGGTTGGCTCAACAAAAACCGCGCCTCTTAACCGTTGAGCCAGGATGACTTAAAGGTTACAGTCAAATTTAAGGTACAACTAATTGCACCATGAATTTTTTTCATTAATGCGAGTGAATTAGTCACTTTGTTTTCTGTTGGAGTTTATTAGTTTTTTCGGATAGGTTTGTAATAATTTTATTCTCTCTGTACGTGGGCTTATTACAAACTATGTATTTTTAATCGTTATTTTTCAAAGCAACAGAATGCTTTGGAACTTGAGCGGTTGCTCTGGCTATTACAATGTTTTCGCGAACCAATTTTCCAAATTCAGTTTTTTTGTCGTCAAAACTGATCTGAGGTCGCCATTTTTTATTCATACTCCATTGTAAATATAAAAACATAAAGTGTTATAATAGAACAAAAACAATAAGTTATAGATTCTTTGCAATTGTGAATATATTTACATTTCTTTGCAATTGTTTTTGCTGGGACATCATTAAAAAGATAACCGCTAATATTTTTTTTTTTGGTTGGATGTTTAACGACCACCGTGAGCAACTCAATGGGCCATAAGCAGTCTTCCATCCCTAATTTAGGGCAACTGATTCCAGGGCAGGGAGAGAGCCAGTGCCGAAGGATAAACACAACATCCATGCCTCATCGGGATTCGAACCCGGACCCCTTTCGGAAGAATGATCAGAAGCCATCGGTTAGACCACTGCCCCACCTAATATTTTCGCCAAAGCTTTTTATCTATCACCAAAACGATTTTATTTTTCGGAAATTGCGAAAAATGCAATCGGCAACGTGACCCCTGATTCAATTCAATTCAGTTTATTTAGCAGTTTCATGAAAACCAAAAATACAATGTAATACAACAACAGTGTAATTAATTGTAACAGCAAGGGAGATCTGGGAAATGACCACAAAAGTTCTGACAAGGCCCTGATCTCTCTATACAAATATATGCAAGTCAGAGTTACACTTGAAAACATGGCTCATAACATTGAAAGGTATTAGTAAAAATTAGTATTTGTAAAATATTTCCTATCCGCCTTTTCCTCCACCCGCCTCCCAACTTTCCCCACTACTGTGTCCTCCTATTCGTATTTTCCTAATGCATCCCTTTGAGCTTTTAGTTCCTCCTTCCCCCCCCCCCCTTTTTTTTTTACATTTTCCGTTTCATTTCTCATTATTCTTTTTCCCCCCTTTTTTATATTTTCGGTAGTCCCAGAATGTAAAGTTTTATTTTTTTAAAAATAGACTGAAATGATGTATTATTGTAAGATCATGAGGTAAAGAATTTCAAAATTGAAGCCCATGTAACTTAGTGACTGTTTAACATACTGAGTCCTGGGAAAAGTTGGTCTTAGTTAAGTTGAGATCTACCTGTAGTGTTATAGTCATGGGTAGGTAATGAAATTTCAATTAACAACTTATTCAACTGCCAGTGATTTCCAATTATCTTTAAGAAAAGGCAAAATGTACTGTTTTATAGCATTATTTCACAAAGCTCCTAAATATAAAATTTACTCTCGGTAGCTACCATAGCTTTTGTCGTAAGGGGTCCACAGACTGATCCATAGACATCATACAATCACCTGAGAAATAAATCAAGTACCCTTAAATATCTGAAATTATAATTTTATGGTTTATAATCTCTCATAAAACACACTTTGCATCAAGTTAATATCATAAACATTTTGTTAGACAGAAACCACCAATTGATACATGTGCTTTCACCACGAGTCCCTCACCACAAAATAACGCATTTTAAATAAAGTGTGACCAAGTTTTTGGAGGTCTCCACCCCTTCATGCAAAAACGTCATGCTTTTTAGATCAGTTCACGTATTGTAAACCGTACGTTTGCATTTATTCCTATCTATAAACCTTACGTTTGCATTTATTCCTATCTATAAACTTTACGTTTGCATTTATTCCTATCTATTTAAGGTTTATAGATAAACCTTATTCCTATCTATTTAGATAGGAATAAATGCAAACGTAAGGTTTATTGATAGGAATAAATGCAAACGTAAGGTTTATAGATAAACCTTACGTTTGCATATCTAAATAGTTAGGAATAAATGCAAACGTAAGGTTTATAGATAGGAACAAATGCAAACGTAAGGTTTACAATACGTTGACTGATCTAAAAAGCATGAGGTTTTTGAGTGAAGGGGTGGAGACCTCCACAAACTTGGTAACATAATATTCAACAGCTGGTGCACGAAATGTCTGAGAATGGAAAGATATCTGGTGCCTCAACGATCGAAATTTCATGCGATGTGCTATACACAAAATCTGATCTCGCTACAGAACTTCAGAATCACATCCTTCGAGAGACGAGTGAAATTAAACAGTTAACCAAACCTCAAGTATTCCCACAAATCGCTCCTATTACAGGACATTTTTTGTCATGTGTGTACGGAAAAAGTGAGAACAGAGTTTTTCTGTTAATATGCAAAAGGAATTACGGAAAGGTTTTTGAAAATTAAAACTTTTCCGTCAACACATCTTAAAAACGGTAATTTACTATCATTATAGAAAATAAATTGCGGAAAGTTTTCTGAAAATTCAGAATTTTCATGGAGTACAAAAATTACGTGAAATTCGGGTTTCTTTCCGTCAGTACCGAAAAGGTTGTATCGGAAGTATACTTCGTTAATTCACGAAAAAAGGAATCGCGGAAAGTGGCTCGTGAATTTGAGAAAATATTTTAGAGTGCTCTTGGAAAATCACAGAGTTTGTATATTTTACACTGATCGCAGCCAAAGTGTGATTCCTTTCGTGAATTAACGAAGCATATTTCTGATACAACCCAATTTAATGACATGTACTGCATGTTTCTAATGGCTGCTTTGAAAAATTATCTTGTGGAATTTTTTTTTCAAAGCAACCGTTAGAAACATACAGTACGTGTCATTAAATTGAAAACCTAAACTTACGTCACCAGGAAAGAATATTTTCAGTAATTAATAAAAAGGAACTGTTGACCAACTGTACTTAAAAGAGTGTAACTATTCTGGTTATCCGAATTTCTTGGCGTAGAATAGAAATCAATGTTTCAAGCTTTTGCACAACAACCAGATGGCTTTTTCAAGGAAGGTCGACAGCTAACTGCTCGTGTTCTTTCCTTGAAAATCAGTCTGGTTGATGTGCGAAAGTTTGGAAACTTTTATTTCTATTCTACACCAGGAAATTTGGATTAGTAGTATAATTATACTATTTTATATATTTCAAGTAAAAAAGACTTTCCGAAATACATGTAAAATTATCGTTAATTTTTGCAAGCGAAGAGGAATTTCCAAATGCAAATATACATTTCCAAAAGTTAGTTGATGTATTTTCAACTCCTAACGATAAAACTTCGCATTGCATATTTTAAAATAATGCTTGATTTTTTTTTCTTATCTTCAGATATTGAATGGAATTTTTATTTGTTTTGATCCAAATTTTCCAAATGTATATATTGTGCGAAGCATGAGAGTTCAAGGCCACCTATTGGAGGAAATTGCATTAATTTACATCATCATGGTGATCGCTATCCGAAGCAAACGGAATATTTCAAATCTGTGTTAACAAATGCGTATCTACAAACGGAGGTTCGGATAAATTGTTGCTAAGTAAGCACGTGCTGTGCTAAAAATACCTGCGCACTTAAAAACTGAAAATTAATTTCCTAATAACTTATTAGCATTCAGCTCTTGAAAAATCTTTCCCATGTTCTAATAATCACCTAGCATAAGATAAGTTGTGAAATTCATAGATCACTGATTAATCGAAAGAAACTGTTGTATAAAGAAACTGAAAAACATCGTAGCCGCAGCTAAATCGTTTCCCTCAAAGATTGCAGTTTGCCCAAACATTAGTAGGCATGATTCGGCCTGGATGTGGAATTGATTGTGCGTTTGCGGTCCAATTAGTCATCGCTTTTGATTCTAGGTGCTGCAAAAGTCGTCAGAAAAGAAGTTAAATGATCCTCCCCGGTGTTGCATCGATTTTTATTAACTTACTTGTGCCACTCCACTCATTTGTTTTATTCTTTATCATTTTGTGATGACGCATGCATTATTCATAACTGCTGAATTTCCGATATTTTCGATCCGTTAAGAGAAAGCGGAACTGATAACTATACTAACTATTTAATCTTCCCATGTATGCAGAGAACACTAAGCTTCTTAATGCCTTATTAGTGTCTTTATAAATAGCATAAAATTGCCCGGGCAATTAATTAGCGCCGTATTTGTCTGTTGTCGCTACCATGTAAACTTTTTGCATATATAACATAAATATGAATTTCTCAATTATGCCGACTGTATTTTTTCCACGTCCAAGTACACTGAAGAGCAATTGAATTTGAGACAGCTGGTGTTATGCAAATGTGGCGCTGTGGGCGGCTCTGTAAACGGAAACGACATGATGTATGCAGCGATCCGACGGGAATCAGTAAGAGTCGGACGCAGTATGGGTAAGACGAAGGATCTAAGCGCATTTGATTGTGGGCAAATTGTCGGGGCCCGACGAATGGGTCACTCCATCTCGGAAGCCGTGCAGGCACTGGGATTTTCATGAGCCACTGTGACACTGGTGCACCGTGAGTACATCGAATCCGGTAAAACCATCCCTTCAAGGGCCAGCTGCCGTGGACAACAACGTGTGGATGAGCGGGGTCATCGTCGGCTAGCTCGCATTGTAACAGCGGATAGACGGGCCACCGTGCAAGAAATCACTCGGCAATTTAACGCTGGTGCACAAAAACGTGTAAGCAGCCACACCATCCAGAACCACCATCTCGCTATGGGGTACAGAAGCCATCGTCCCACGAGGGTACCGCTGCTGACCGCACATCACAGGGTGCAATGATTAGCATGGGCGCGAGAACATCGCCACTGGATCCTAGATATGTGCAAAAATGTTGCCTGGACTGATGAGTCGAGATTCACGTTGGTACATGCGGATGGCAGGATATGAGTACGGCGCAAACCACATGAAGCGATGGATCCTTCTTGCCAGCAGGGTACTCTTCAAGCTGGTGGAGGTGGCATTCTCGTCTGGGGACTGTTTACTTGGACTGAAATGGGACCTCTGGTACGTGTGACATTGTCCCTCACAGGTCAACGTTACCGGGATATCCTGGACGACCATTTGCTCCCGTTTATTCGTTTTCAATATCCCAGTGGGGACCTCATCCTGCAACAAGACAATGCACCGTGCCATCGCTCCCGAATTGTATCCGAATGGTTATATAAACACTCAACCGACGTGACCTCCCTTCCTTGGCCAGCTAGGTCACCTGATCTCAATCAAATCGGGCACATCTTGGATGCCATTGAGAGAGATGTTCGAGGCTCTGACCCCCCTCCATCAAATCTTCGTGAACTGTGGGAACTTGTTCAGGGGTCGTGGATTCGTATGGCTTCCCAACGCTTCCGGTGTCTTGTCGTGTCCATGCCGAGACGAATCGCTGCCGTCATCAGGGCGAAAGGTGGTGCTACACGTTACTAGACAGGTATCTCTAATTCAATGGCTCTTCAGTGTAGAACGGCCTTCTTTCGATAAAGAAACAGTGTCTAAATCTAAGAAATCCTCACATAATGAGCAGTTTGAGCAGTTTCGTTACTATTTAAACTCCCTTCGTCATTATTAGTTTACTCCAAAAAGTGAAGTACTTTTTAGTGTATGTTAAATCTAGGAAGGTGTTTCTTCGAAAAACGGAACAGTGTGTTGGCCTCAGGAATCCTTACATACTGAGTAGTATTTTAACCTCACTACTTTTCAGAGTACGAATATAAAAGAACTTCAGAAAGCATAAGAATTTATTTTTAATTAAAATCTGAGACAGTAAAGCGTTCAAATTCTTGGTACTGTGGGATTTTTAAGGGAGCTAATTGCTTTTCCAAGTCGTTGTCAAATCATCCCCAGGCTTCTTAACATTTATTTTCTTTTTGTTTTTGGAAAGGGAGGAGAAAATGGCTTCACGTCGTCATCATGTGAAAATTGCACTTCTTTCAAAGCCCTCCCCCTTCCCGAAGAGAACTTTCTACGGTCGATTATAAGGCAGTTGATTCTTTGTCCACAAATATCAAATGTTTTTAGAGATTTTACAGTCCTTTCAGGAAAAGCACTCGTGCAAGCTGAAGATAAAAAAAAATTGTGTTTCTTCTACATTGTTCAGGTCATCCTTTCATTTGTATGCAGGGCGACTTGCTTTAAAGCGTTCCTTCTTTTCCTCATACACTCGGATAAACGCATTTCAGGTACTCCATTTTCCTTGTATGATAACTAGCCAAGAAAAGGTTGTATTGAAGTTTAATTTGCTGCTTAAAATTTACTGCCCTGCTGATATCAAGTTAACAAAAATACCTTCTGGCCTAAGGCAAAACTATTGTTGTTTTAGCTACAGTGACTAATCCTTCATTTTCATTTCTTTTATCATTACGGTTTAAATTATTCCTCTTCTGCTGCTTGTATTTTTTTCCTTTTGAAAAGTTCGGCTTGAAATAATAAAGCTTCACCTTAGTGCCTTCATCAAGCATTTGCTTCACATCACTTAATAAATATCTAAGGTTTACCATGCTGCACACAATTTATATCCAGTTTCGCAATACATCAAGTACAGATAAAACGAACAAGAGACAGAACTCCACACCTGATTGAGACGCATTGTATACTGTTCAGTACAGGAAGGCGACAGCATTTAGTTTGAGAACTTCTCTCGTTATTGATCGTTTCCAGTCCGCTAATGTTGTAGGATGTGGTTCGGTACACACGGGACTTCAAGCAACCCCAAAACCAAAGTCCCAATGAGTTATGGCTGTGGTTGTGCACACTCAGTTGAGAGTACAATATAGTCCGGGAGCACCTAACGTGATAACAGGAGAAACGCTACAACGACCTATTCACACCTACTGCACGAGCATCTCTACACCACTCCAGACAGAAGAACCGGATTACCAGAATTCCACTGAACGTCACCCGTACTCCCGCGAAGAGAGAGAGAGAGAGAGGCCGTGGGAGTGGTCAGATCATTGTATGACGTCATACTCTCGCTTGTTCTCTCTATTGGTTATGCTTTCGTAACATTACAGACCACGTTTTAATTGCACAAATATCCCTACGTTTTATCAGTTCAAACATTATGTTAGTGTTTTATGTCAGAAATGTATCTTTTATGAACTCTGTTAATAAGCGAAAGTGCGAACGAACTATTAGGGGTATGCAAAAGTTTTCGCCTCCCCCGCTAGCGGACGCTGTAGGGATCTGACCGGCCGGCGAATAGTGCTGCCAGTTCGTACATGAAGCCAAGCATGGCGGTCGATAAAGTTCATTTGTGGCACTGTTTGTTATTCATGTTTAATTTAGGGAAAAGTGCGAGTGAAGCATACGGTTCAATATGTCAGGCGTATGGAGAAACGGTTATGGGTGAGCGGACGCGTCGAGAATGGTTTGCCAGCTTTAAGAAAAGGGATCTAAGCTTGGAAGACAAGCCACGTGTAGGTAGACCGCTGGAACTCGCAGACTAGGAGCTGGAATTGCTGTTGCAAAAGGATGCCACACGATCGACCCCGAAACTGGCGAAACGTTTGAAAGTGGTTCAATCGACGGTGATACGGCGTTTACAGGCCTTGGAGAAGATCCAGAAGATTGGTAAAATGGTTCTGCATACTTTAACGGAGCGTAATATTGGTCAACGATTGGGCATCTGCATGTCGTTGCTGAAGAGGTTTCAAAGGAAGAATTTCTTGTGGAAGGGTTGTCACCAGGGATGAAAAATGAGTTTATTGTTACAACCCCGTACGCAGGCGATCCTGGGTAGACCCAGGCCAGCCATCAACATCCACTGCAAAACAGGATATCCACGGGGGAAAAGGGTGCTGTTGTGTGTGTGTGGTGGGATATGCATGGATTGCTGTGCTTCAAACTGTTTAAACTGGGCGAAACAATCACTTCACAACGAGATAGCGATCAGTTGATGAAACTGAACGCCGCAATCGAACAAAAACGCTTATGGACAGGTAAAGGACGCCGTCCAGTCATCCTGTTACACAATAATGCCAGACCTCATGTCGGTGCCACCACGAAATCAACCCTTGAACAGTTAGTTTTACCGCACTCGTCTTACTCCCCGGACATTGCACCCTCAGACTTACATCTGTTTCGCTCTATGCAACATTCCCTAGCCCAACAGCGGTTCACCACAGTTCCAGAGATGGAAAATTTCGTCATTGCGTTCTTCAGCTGAAAACTCGAGTCCTCCTATCACAGGGGCATTAATATTTTGCCTGAAATATGTCAAAAGGTTATTGATGCTAACGGCCAATATTTCGTTGAATAAATGTGTACTGGTTTCCTGATTGTTCCTGTCTCCTTTCTCCTTAAAACAGCGAAAACTTTTGTATACCCCTAATATAGTATATTGCAATGGCGGAATCATCCAGTTGTAGGTTTTCCACCCATTATCAGGTTAGGTGAGCCCGGATTATAGGAACAGGGAACACTAGAGTTCTACGTCACATAAATAGTTTATTCCGAACACGTGAGACGTCACGTGAGCGCGGCGTGCTATGTGACTCACGCAGACAAGCTTCTCCGAGTTTCATCTATTTAGGCGAAAACCTCAACCATGAGAATTCCAACGAGACAGTGCCCTTTCTCGTTGGAATTATCATGGTTAAGGTTTTCGCCTAACTACGTACTTCTGATGCAACTATAAATACGCTTTTTCTTCTTCTACACTTAAATACAGACAAGGTAGTCGTCGATCCTAAATAATGTAAACAAATATTTCGAACTTCCTCATCTCCGCTGTAGCAACAAATGGCGCAAGAAGTTGGTTTTGAGGAGCTGATAGCTCTGTTCATGTGAACATTTCTCGGAAAAGAAAAAAAACAAAGTCACTTGTTTAAAAAATGCAAATATCTATGGAATGAAGAAAAATAAAAGCAAGGACAAAACATCGAACAAGTTAAATCATTTCGCTATTTGGGTCAAAATATTACTGAAGATGCGGAATGTGAAAAAGAAATTAGAATGAGACTGGGGATAACAAAAACGTTTTTTAGAGAGAATCAAAGACAACTGACAACCAAAAGTATAGATCTAAAACTGAGGAAGAGAATTTTAAAGGCATATGTTTGGCCAGTAGCGCTTTACTGTTCTGAGACATGGAAATTGACCAAGAGGGAAGTGAAAAGGCTGGAGGCATTTGCGATGTGGAACTATAGAAGAGTGGAGAAAATAAGTTGGCTCGGTAGAAAGACTAACGATTAGGTCCTGGAAGAGAGTGGGAGAACCCAGGAATTTGATCAACATGTTAAAAAGAAGAAGAATGTTATGGATGGGACACACATTGCGCCATGGAGGCCCGATTCTGAAAGTTTTGGAAGGGAAAACTCAAGGCAAGAAAGGAAGGCCAAGGAATAGCTTTGTGGCACAGGTACTCTACGACACCGATGCTAGGACATACTAAGAAGAGAACGGCGGAGAATAGAGAGAAATGGAGAGACAGAGTACATCTACTGAACAGCCAGTCCTTGGACTGAGTAACCAAGAAGAAGAAGAAACCTTGTTTTAGTCGCTAAAGCCAACGACGTTGAAACGGAATTCACCTTTAAAAGAAATAAACCGCCCAGTTGCAGACTCATCTTACAGCCCGGGCTTGTCTGTTTAAGCTGTAATTAGTCAATGCATCCGGTGGCAGATTCGTTTCACTCAATGAATTTCGCCATCTGATTATTTAGCAAGTCAGTCTTTGTTTTGTGATATGTCCCATTTCAGATTCTCATCTTACAGTCCGACTTGTGGGTTTAAGCTGTAATTAATTAATGCATCTAATGGCAGATTCGTTTCATTCATGGGACTTGAACTTTGCTGCTCTAAGAATATTTAGGAAGTCAGTCTTCGTTTTGTGAGACGAAAATATGTTTTTAAATGCAGGAGCAAAATGCTAAACCTTCCAATACAGGCCTTAGCGTGGAATGTTTCCTAAACCGATGGAAAATAAAAAAAGGCCGGTCGGGATTTCCGGGCAGGTCCACGCCCGTGTAGACCTTTGCACTGCTCATCGACTTCTAAGTGCGCGAGATACTACAGATCAAAATCAACACCCTAATTGGCATCACCTTCTTGGAGTAGTTTCGCGTTGGATAACGTGTCAACGTTTTCCGCAGAGCTTTCAATGCACTTGCTTGTGGAATGTTAACTTGGTAATCAACGGATGTGCGTTAGTAGATGCTTGCTTGCTCCTGTGCGACGTGGTGGATTTCTGCAACTGTTTTGGCTGGTCTCTGAGGGCATCCTGGATATCTGAAATTGCAGGTGCATCCTGTTGCTTCGGATTTCCACGTTAAACTACGTCGAAGTTGCGACTGCGTCGGCTTTCCCAAACTGCAGCCTCAGTAGTGCAGCTCTGATGGCAGTAATGTTTAATTAACTCTCCTCGTTCTGCGGCTGCCAGCGGAGGCATTGCTGCTTCTTGGATACACGTAATTCCTCTGTGCTTTATAAAGCAGCCGCAGCTAACGGTCAAAACTGGAACAATACTCACTTGCATATTTCTGCCGGAAATCTGAAGCTTATAATCCGTCAAATTATACTGTATAGTTTTAGCTTATTTTGCCACTTATTTTCGAGATATATTGCTTAAACCAGTGTTTCCCAAAGTTTCGACATCTGCGTATCCCTTCTAAAATTTTCGTAACACTAAGTAACCCCCCCCCGTTAGGAAAATACGTTAAGTACCCCATCCCATTCCTGTTTTTGGTTGCTACTGCAAATACTGCTTTCTTTCGGTTTAAAAGGCCCTGGTTTCAACCACCGATCTATATTCTTGAACTTTAAGGACCCAAAAAAAAAAAAAAGATGTTAAATATTCTCAAAATCTATGGGGCTTATTTGTTAACACAACACAATAACAAACCTTTTCTATTAACAATTAACAGTATAACACTTTAACTAGCAGGCGTGTATTTGTCCTGCAATAGTCAGCAGTAGACTGCTTATGTTGCACCAGGCGCAGACTTTGAATAACGTGTCTGTACCGTGGCGCCGGTTAC
This sequence comes from Macrothele yani, assembly GCA_039090855.1. Taxonomy (NCBI): domain Eukaryota; kingdom Metazoa; phylum Arthropoda; class Arachnida; order Araneae; family Macrothelidae; genus Macrothele; species Macrothele yani. Next base: position 23,443,039 of record CM077006.1, on the reverse strand, counting down.
CGCTGTAAAGTGTGAGTAAAATCAATACTTGCTTCTCACTCATTAACAGCGTACCCTCCCCCTCCCCCAAACTCTACCCGTACCCTCGGGGGTACGCGTACCACACTTTAGGAAACACTGACCTAAATCTGCTTTGTAGAATGAAATAGAATATCTCACCTAATAACCTGAGTTTTTACTTATGAATGTAAGCTACTTGAGTTGCATAGCTTATATACGTATGATGTTTGGAAACATGAATCCAGATAAAGGTTGGGCATAAGACCAGTGGTAAAGACACTTCACTCGTGTGCCATCATCAGAGCGGGCAACAGAGGTGGATTCGTGTTTAGGTACCACCAATCTATTTTTGCAGCCAAGCGATCAAGCTTTCCATTACTCATGATCCGTCATTTTTCAATGGTATTAACTTGTTTCGAATAAAAGCTGCACCTATTCAATGGAAATAAGAAATGGGAAAAAGAAAATTTCAACGAAAATAACAATGCACCTTACTCAATGATTATTAACGAATTGCAGGGACAATATTTTGATCACGTGTGTGTACCTTTCACAGCCTATGTTTAGACATGGAAAACTCTGTAGTTCTAACAAAAGGACGTTGTCCAAAAAATTTTAAAATCCACGTACGCTATGCGCCTTATCAAGGAAAAATGTTTTGTAACTGCATTTACAAAAAATATTATTATGAATGTTCTAAATAAATAAAATTCCAATTACTTTATTCTCTTAATTTTTTACCATCAGTCTGAATGGACTACAAAAAATAAAATATTTAATTATCTAGTCATTTAAGTGTGAAAAATCATATACTCGTATTTGACATTAAGCTTTTATTGCAAACGAATTTTTCTCCATAACCATTTCTTTTTTACTTGAAATGTTTTATTCGTTGTTTTGCCTTGGTACTTTTTCGTGGTAGGTGTTCTCAATATTAGCTTAACGTCTAGTGTCTGTTGGAAATGTTGATGGCATTTCTTTTCCCGGATGGAAGAGTTCTCCTTTTTTTATACGCTATATCTCTCAGGTTGTGCAGAAAATTTGAAGTATCTATGTACGAAGTGAAATTTAAAACTTCCTTCAAAAGCTTTGAAAACTGCAAGATGTGTTTCATAACTTTCTTAGGTAACGCAGTGCAAAGTGAAGAAAGACAGTTTGCAACAGCGATTCCCAACCGACCGCTGTACTAATGCAACTAATGCTGCTTTAGAAAAAGAAGCGAACTACTCAGTGAAACATTCTTCCTTTAATAAAAGGCTTTTGAAACTTGCAAGATAATTTCATAACGTTTGTAGTTCGTTCGAAACAACGGGAAAAGGAAAGGGGATCTGCAACAAAGGGTCCATCATACACTGCTACTGATGCTGCAAGAGAAAAAGGCCAAGCAGTAACAAACAAAAGAAAGCGTTCTCATATATAATTTTCGTAATAATTCCGTATGTAAATGTTGTGCTTTCTTACCATAGCAACAAAAACCGGTTTTTACACTAATTGCTGTGACGTCATCTCAAAATACACTGCTGGCCACCCAAAATGCAACACCAAGAAGGACACGAGATAGTAAAGCCAGATTTACTGGACACCTAACAACAGATACAAAGATGAAACGATTGAGCTTACAGGCCCGTGCGACTTGCGGAACACGCAGGCATCTGTAGTTCGTATGGCCCCATGGCTGGCAATAAAGGCCACTACACGCCGCGGCATCGAACGAAAGAGGCTTTGGATGTCTGCTTGGGGTATGTCGGTCCAGGCTGCTTCCACACGTTGCCACAGTTCATCAGGCGTAGCCGCGGGTAGTGCTCGTCGGGCCACTCGGTTGCCGATCAGTGACCAGACGTGTCCGATGGGCGACGTATCGGGAGAACAGGCGGGCCACGGCAGCAGTGACACCTGGTGGGCCGGGAAGAATTGTTGCACGATGCGTGCCACGTACGGGCGCGCATTGTTCTGTTAAAACGTGGCCGCTGGCAGGTCCTGAAGATAAGGGACGACTACGGGTTCCAAAACGTCGGAGATGTAGCGGTGGCAGTTGAGTGTACCGGCGATGCGTACCAGAGGAGTGCGGGTGTCATATCCAATTGCGCCCCAAACCATAACGCCAGGCTACGGACCGGTATGGAGATGCATAATGCAGACGTCATACAGTCTCTTGCCGCGGTGCCGCCACACGCGGATCCGACCATCGTGGTGTTGCAGGCAGAAGCGGGATTCGTCGTAGAAGACAATGTCGTGCCATTCCGTAGTCCAGGTGCGGCGTTCAACGGCCCACTGCCGCCGCACTCGCCGGTAGTGTAACGTCAATGGTAATCGGAGCAATGGGTGCCGTGCGACAAGTCCCCGCTACTGCATACGACGTCGACCGGTACGTGCTGACACAGGTTGTTGCGCAACACACCCTAATTCCTGTGCTAACGTTCCTGATGTGGCGGTGTGAGCCGTCAATGCCCACCGCACAACATGCTGGTCCTCTCGTTCGGTGGTGTGCCGCGGCTGCCGCAATCGCTCACGTCGGTCCGTCCGTTCCTCCTGCACCCACTGAATCCATACTCGCCTCACTGTGGCTGGATGTCGTCCCACACGGGTGCCTATGTCTCGGTACGATAAACCGCTGTCGCGATAAGCCACTATTCGTCCTCTGTCGACTTCCGAAACGTGCTGGAATGACTACCGTATTCTGCGACGAGGCATCAGGAAGCTTCCGACGTACAGGTCCGGCAGCACAACACAATTCCACTACTTACACCCCACCTTCTGTGCACCCTTCTTATAGCGCTTCTCGGTGGCTTGCCGGGCGCACATGATTTGCATATGCCCTGCAATGCTAATCGTTTGCATGTCCTCTCGCGGGCGACGGACGCATGCTGCGAATTTCAGGACAATCGGATGCTTCCTTCTTGGTGTTGCATTTTAGGTGGCCAGCAGTGTATTATCACATGGGGACACTACGTCCCGTCACACGATCAAGACAGTTTTAACAATACTTTAGAAATGGGGAATCGTTACGTCACGAATATTCGCTCCCTTTTGTTGCTCATGAATGACCTTTGAGGTACAGATTTATGGATTTATAAATAATTAAGCCACTTATATATATCTTACGCTACTGTTATAGCTGCAAACTCGATTGAGTGTGGGGCAATAAACACGTTGAACTAAGGTCCACTAGCGTTTTTAATAAATTTGTTTTAGAACTACAACTCGATCACTGTGCAAATAAATATTTAAAAGTGATTTGATACTATGTTTTCCCGTATCTGTTTATTTATTTGTGTATTAATTCATTGTGAATAGTTTGAGTTAATAGTAAAAAAGTCTCAGTTCATTCAGTTTGTTCATAGCCACTGATAATAATACGGAACGTACACTCATTGTCATAAAAATCCGCGTACCGAGAAAAAACCCTGCGATTAACGCGAAACTTGGTGAATAGCTACGGGGAGGGCATGATTAAAGTTTCGTGCGAAGCAAATTATTAAAGTTTCGTGCTATTCTGCATGCCCGCGCACCCAAGACTGGCGCTGCAATCGCAGTCCTTTGGGGCTTATAAGGTACCGCGCAGGGGACTGCACATTCGTGCCGAAGTGCACGGTAAGAGTCAGGTGAGACCCCTGAGCGTTATACATGCCAAGGAGCCGCCGTAGATGTGCGTACGAGCAACTGACGGAGTTTGAACGAGGCCGTATCGTCAGGATGAGAGACGCAGGGTGACCGGCGCCCCGAATAGGCCGGCATATCAGCCGGTCGGACAGTACGGTGCTATCGTGTTGGGAGCAATTGACACGGAAAGGCACCTGGACACGGCAGACCGGCTCTCGACGACCCAGACACCACCAGCAGCAGAGTGGACAGTGGGATCGTGAGAGCGGCACGCACAGATGCAACGACGTCCTTGTCCAATATCCAGAGACATGTGGCGGCTGTACAATGAACTCCTGTGTCCGCCAGAACCATTTCCAGACGCCTGGCAGAGACGAATCTGCATCTTCGACGGCTCTTATGTTTTCTACCATTAACACCTGACCATCGTCGGCGTCGATTGCTGTGGTGTCAGCAGTTAGCAAGATGGAATGTTACAGACTGGCAACGTGTAGTGTTCAGCGACGAATCCCACTGCTGTATGGGAACGGACGACCACTGTGTCAGAGTGGAGAGGACCGCAGGCGAACGCAACCATCCAAACCTCACTGTACAGCGGCACACGTCCCGAATTGCAAGCGTGATGGTCTGGAGAGCCATCGCGTGTGACAGCCGCACTATTCTCGGAGTGATCCGAGGGACGTTGACAGCTCAGCTCTGCGTACAGGAGATCCTGCGGCCCCATGTGCTGCCTTTTCTGCCGGGGTGGCCCGGAGCCATTTTCCACCAAGATAATACCCGTCCGCACACTACTTGGGTTTCCCAGGACTCTCCACGTCATGCTTCGACGTTTCCGTGGCCTGGCAGATCACCTGATCTCTCGCTCATCGAGCATGTGTGGGACCAGATGGGACGCTAGCTTTCTCCATGTCCCAGTGTTCGTGATTTAGAGCGTCAGTTGCAAGAAGTGTGGGTCATCCTGTCCCAGGATAACGTGTGCCGTCCCTTTTACTCCATGCCGGATCGTATCATCGCATGTATCCGAGCAAGAAGCTGTCCGACGCGGTACTAATGCTGACCGGAATGTGTACCGCATGTCCGCGTGAAATCGTCCTGCTGCTGTGATATTGTAATCACTTATGTTCATGGTATGTGCCATCTCACTCTTAAAATCTCATTTCAATCAGACGCCTCGTCCTTCGTGCGCGGATTTTTATGACAATGAGTGTATTAGTTAATCTGCTTCATACAGCTGATACGTCACATTTAGGCATAATTTTATCCGTGAAGCAGTTTTCAGTTACAGACCACCTGCCAGAAAACACGAAAAGCTGAAGGTTACCACAAATATATAGTTGCTAATAGTGACGAGGTGTATTCTACAACACGATAAGCTCATATTTACAAAAAATGTTAAGCAGATTTTGAATTAATTTTATTTCATTCTGTTTTACGCCGGTCATTTCCGCCGTTTTGTGGGTAGTATGCAATGAAAAAGCTTAAATATTGTATTATACGTTTAGTCTAGCAGTGGGGTGGGGAACTTGCGGCCTTTTGAGTGAATCTAAATTGTGCAAAACAAATCCTTTTATTTTTATTAATATGTTTTTGTTCGTCTTTTATTATTTTCATTTTAATTTTAAAATGACCGTATTTAAAACGCCAAAGAGTAAAAGAACTTTCAGTGAAACAATGCTTCCCGACTGACGGCCACAATTAAAACATTAGTAAGTCACAAGGGCTATTTTCACACCTGTGACGTGCCTGCCCAGCAGGAAGCACATGAGATAAAGGCGGGTAGCAGTGAGAGCACATGCCAGTGTAGTATAGTGGATAGCACTCGGAGCTCCGGAGCCTAGAGTTATGAGTTTGAATCCCGCCCCTGGCATAAAAATGTGTGCCTGCCCTATAGGACGCACATGAGATAAAGGCAGATAGCAGTGAGAGCACATGCCAGTGTAGTATAGTGGATAGCACTCGGAGCTTGTGACGTGTCTGCCCCGCAGGACGCACATGAGATAAAGGCAGATAGCAGTGAGAGCACATGCCAATGTAGTACAGTGGATAGCACTCGGAGCTCCGGACCCGAGAGTTGGGGGTTCGAATCTCTCCCCTGGCATAAAAAGGATAGAGAAATTTACTTCGTAATACGCCTGCTAAGCTCATGCTTTCGTTCTATGGCTCCTTACGAGTTACAGGTGGAATTGATTAAGCTGTGGGAAGATGACATTTTAACCCCTTAAGGACCATAACGCCCGTACGCACAAACGGCCATAGCTGCCCAAAACGCCTGTCTAGAGTGAGTCAGATTTCCTACCCTACTTGTTCTTCAAATTTTCTCTACCTGCACTGTATGAGGGATCAACAGAAGTCACCCTGAGTCACTATTGTTATTAAACGAAGAGGAGAAACAACAGGCAGTTTCGGGCGTTATGGTATTATGATACATGATTTTGGGGTCACGGTCGTTAAAAGGTTAAAGCCCTTATTCGATGCTAAGATATATCCAATTGAAATACGGAAAAATGCAACAGAATACTCATGCCTTCGGCAACATGCACGAAAAATGCTTTCTTGCTTTTTAACCACTTATTGCTGCGAATCTACATTCGGCTACCTTAAGGTCATAAAAGACGGATACCCATCTTGAGGACCAGCTAAAACTGTGTACCTGTTGCAACCAAATATCCAAATGCTTTCCAAAAAACGGCAGTCACAACAAAGTCATTAAAAGGTTAGTTAATTTTAGAATAACCATTTTTTTTAAGTTAGTACGTAGCAAGATTTTTACAAAATAGTGTACAAGTGTATGCAATTGAAGTTTCTTGAATGCGGCCTTGTTATAATTACATCTAACTTAACACGGCCTTCCAACATGAAAAGGTTACCCACCTCTTGTCTAGCATTTATTTCCGATGATGCGTTTACTTCCCGTTGACGATAGCAATTAGACAGGCAAAAGATTGGGCTTATTCGAAACTACACTAAATAACCAACATCACCAGCGAAAATTCAGATGGATGTGTTTGCACATTGTAGCACTCCTAGAAATTGAGTTAGAATTTTATTTAGCTATTCACTTTTTTAACTTCCTTTATTCTTTTGTGGAAAGAAGTGCTTCAGGCGACTTTGGACTTTGAGCTCTCAGCATTAGTCTTTCTTTTTTCTTGTCTATTTCAACTGTGCAATGCAATCTGTTTGGTGGAATGGTAGATCCCGAATGGAAAACATACTGGAATACAGAGGTATTTCGCTACTTTCTAAATTACCTTGTGGAATTCTCCCTACCTTGGATGCTTTTAAATCACGAAGGATGTTTATTATGTCTCCAAACCAACAGGACTAATTTATTTTCCTTGGATATACTACTCTCGTTGCGTATTTCATTTTTTCGCTGCGTGTAGCAAACACAGGACAGCAGAAGAAGAAATCTCATAGTAGAAGAAAAGGATTTGAACACGCAATACAAAACATGATTTGTGAACAAATACCCGTGCGTGCTACCGCTTACCTTCCCCGCTTCAGCGGCAACGTTGTGTTTACTGTGTAAAATAGATATGTTTTTATTTTCGCTAACGTCGAACCGTACATTTTTTATGTACACGTATGAGCATATATTCCTTAGTTTAGCCACAAATTCGGACGAGCAATTTTTCAAATATTCCGTAAAAGATTACGCGATAAAAATTTACTTCTGTATTTTCTTAGAGGAAGGGAAATAAATGCGGAATCTTCTTTCTTTGGGAAATTTTTGTCGGCCGTAATATGTTTGCTCGAACCGATGCTTTTTGCTTGTGAATTTCTTGCATCTCAAATTGTTTATGTATGCGTAACGTGATTTTTCCCGGTTTTTCGTTGCGATTTCTTCTTTTGCTTTGTTCTCCTGTTCGTTGTAAAACACTCAGTGGTTCTCCGAAAGCGCTCGAACAAGTATGAGAAACCCGGTGCTTCCTTTAAAGTTTTTCTATCCAATTTTGTAAAAGGTTTAAAGTATATTATTTTATTACAGCTGCAAGTTGAGACCGACTGCGCTGGTGCGATCGTGTGTCGTTCATTTGTCGCATATGCTTCCTAAGTGTGTAGGAAGTTCGTTTTTATCTGAATTTCGTACTGGTTTTATCTTTTAATAAACGGGCAAGCCTTTAGTAACAAATGATGTAGATATACGAGAGTTGTACCTAAAGTAAAGCAGAAGTGGGAATATATTTTCTATTAACTGACAGAGGTCGTTCAAATTGCTCATGTTGGTAGAGTAACTTTTTCTCTATACAAGGGCCCTACTCAACATGGTCTCTATCACAAGCGATGCATTACCGTTGAACCCAACTCTCCAATCCTCTATGAAAAAATTCAGGTGTGTACTGTTGTACCCACTTCTTCACAGCCACTTTCACCTCGTCTGTGTCATCAAAATGTTGTCAGCGGAGATTGTCCTTCATTGGACCGAACAGGTGGAATTTGGATGGTGCCAGATCTGTGCTGTACGGTGGATGGGGGACCACCGACCGGCCTAATTTGCTGATTGCCTGATTTGTTGCCAAAGATGTATGTGGTCCCGCATTGTCATGGTGAATGTGAATCCTTTTCAGATTCTTGTTTGGTCTCTTCCTCCTTATGGCTTCTCTAAGCTTCTTGAGTGTCTCAGTGTACCGTTCGCTGGTCATGGTACGGCCACGTTCTAGCAAATCAAGGAGAATGACATCCCTGTCATCCCAGAGAACAGTTACCATGACTTTCTGTGCTGATCGCTGGCTCTTAAACTTCTTAGGGCATAGTGAAGAGGTGTGACGCCATTCCACGGATTGATTCTTCGTTTCCGAATCGTAAAGATACACCCAAGTTTCATCCCCTGTCATCAGATCGAAAACTAAAGTGTCTTCATTGGCTTCAAATGCTTCCAGCAGATCAGAGCAGACTTCCACAGTTCTCTCCTTCAAATCGGGTGTCAACTGCAGAAGTACCCACTTTGTACACACTTTCCGACACCGTAAGTGTTCCAGTATCTTCTGTATGGCATTGTGACGACAGTTCAGTCGTGCAGCAACCTCACGGATCGTGACTCGTCTCTCCGCGCGAATCAGTTCATCCACTCGCTGATGATTGGTGTCCGTGGTGGCAGATAATGGTCTCCCACTGTGTGGTTTGTCTTCAATGCTGGTTTTCCCTTCTTTAAACTTCTTCATCCATCTGTGCAGATTGCTCTTGTCAATGGTGTCATCTCCGAAAGCATTCTGTGGCCTTCTACGGATGGCGGACAGCCTGCACCCTTCCTTCGTCAAGAACTCAATGACGGCACGTTGCTTCTGATTGGAATCCATTATTTACCTGCAAAGAAGAAGAAGGGTTACTATAGAGAAAGAGTTACTCTACCAACATGTGCAATTTCAACGACCTCTGTCAGTTAATAGAAGAAGTTATGCCCACTTTTGCATTACTTTCGGTACAACCCTCGTATTTCGTTAAAACTGAGTTTCTGCATTTGTTCGTAATGGTCACAAGACGTGCAGTGAACTCTCCGCTGCGCATTTCATTCCTAAGAAATGTCTCTAAAGAATACTTGTTATCTAATTACTCTAACTCTGATTTTATTTTTCAGTTTTTCATTTCACATTGTTCTTCACCCTGTACACAATGTCACGAAATTTGTCAAAATATTCAGCTTTTATGTACTTTTGTTTTCACACGCCTTGTATTTGAAATCTCGCTGTTAAGCTCTCCCGGTTTCCGAGTGGTAAGAGGCCTGTCTGTTCGCTAATCATCGGAGTTGTGCCGCGGCCGAGGTTTCCCAGCAACCAGTTGCCCGAAACCTCGGGCCGGCCGACTCCCCATAGCATCAGATGTTCATGGGGTTCGACATATCTCCCTCCCCTAAACTCAAGAAGCTGTCTCGTTGTTCCATCGTAATCTTCACTTCCTCCGAATTTAAATGCTATGCATCTTTTCCGAGAGTACTAAAGTAAATCCCAATTTCAAAAATTTCGATGTAACGAAAATCAGTAAGAGTAATCGGTGAGCCGGCCACCTGGGTTTATTTTCCAGATATCTCGAAACGGTGTGTCGTAACGAAATTTGCTTCCACTTGACTCCCCTGTGTTTGTGTTTGTGTGTGTGTGTGTGTGTGTGTGTGTGAGAGAGAGAGAGAGAGAGAGAGACAGGGGGGGGTTGTTACCTGCTATTGACAAGAGCTTTAAAATGATGTACAACATGCACGATGGGATGTAACCTGTAGATATCTTAGACCGAAAGTTACCAATTCCCACATCACTAACGCACTTGCGATTCAGCTTTTCTTTCTGTCTTGAGGTCTGGTTTTAGCTTGCGCATGCGCAGACGGACTTTTCCCAAGTCATCAGTGTCAGGGTTGTGTCTTACTTTTGACTAAATCTGAATAATAATAATAATAATAATAAATAGTGGAAATACTATTTTTTTATTGTGGGTTTAACAACCACCATGAGCAACTCAGTGGGCAATAAACAGTCGCCCGTCCCTAATTTATGGCGACTGGTTCCAGGGAAGGAGACAGCCAGTGCCGTGAGGTAAGACAAACACAGCATCCCTGCTTCACCGGGATGCAAACCCGGACCCATCTCGGACGAATTGCCAGAAGCCATCGTCCTCACCGGGGCGACATAGTTTTGTAAATATTTACATCTATGACTCGCATATCATCTTTCATTGGTTTTACTACCAAAACAACATTCATTAATCCACCTAGCTAAGTACAGTTTAATGTCAGGAATTAGTAAACCTTACTGTTCTTTGTTATGAGTTAATTCCACTTAATATGAACCAGACTGTGGCTCGGTGTGGTCCTGAGTGTCGCGAATTAATATAATGTGTTTTATATCATCATTCATCATTATCAATCCACTTCTGGACGAAGGTCTCTCTAAGTCTCTTTCCACAACTGTCTGTCTTGTGCCAGTCTCCTCCAAGTTACTCCCGCATACTTTCAAATTTCATCCACCCATCTCCCATGTGGTCTTCTTCTGGGTCTTTTCCTGTCTCTTGGAATCCAATCTAAAATTTCGGCTGTCCATCGATGGTCTGTCCTTCTGGCAATATGTCCAGCCCATTGCCATTTCAGGGATTTTAACTCTGATCATGATGTCTTCCACTCTTGTCATTTTTCTGATCCACGAGTTCCTCTTCTTATCTCTCCTGGTTACACCAAGCATGCACCTCTCCATGCTTCTTTGAGTTGTCTTTAGCCTTTGTATGTCTCTTTTAGTTAAGGTCCACGTCTCTGCACCATACGTAAGCACTGGAAGGATGCATTAATCAAACACTTTTCTTTTAAGACATAATGGCATATTGCCCTTGAAAATTATATATATATATAAATGTGTACTCTCGAGGCACTCTTTGGTATGCGAAAGGTGCATAGCATAAATTATCCGCGAAGAGTACCAGGGTACTCCCGGTTTTTTTTCTTTTTTGAATAGGATGCTGTTACATTTTTGTTAATGTTCTTGGGCTCCTGATTCGAAGTATCCTTTTTTACTCACAAACTCGCAATGAACAGGCAGAACACTAGCTAAAACACAACACAGAAATTTATTCCGCACAGTTATACCTCTACTGGAAATAATGAATTCAGTGCACTTTACAACCGAACTATCACGTAATATATGAGCAGAATAATATCGCAGAAATATGTGCTGGCAGCAGCAATTCCACAGAACCTAATTAACAACGAAGACAATAACGCGAATGGTTTTATATATATATATATATATATATATGTATATACTCGTCGGATTTTGAGGCCTAAGCTTTCGCGGGTACGGAGAACTTCTGGTTTCGCTTCTCCAAGCTAGAAGAGAAGACGTGATTCGCCAACATTCTGGCGCTAATCTCGTGGAGTGGATGAGGGACGTTAAATCCACTCATTCGTTACATGACTTCTTTTTTTTTTTTTTTTTTGCTGAATTCTTCGGGTTTATTTACTCTAAAAATAATAAAAATGGAGGAAACGCGCAAATTTATATATTCATTACGAAATTTTTGGGAGATGTGTGTACTAATATACAAAGCTTTCGAGAATATGTGTTTTAATGTGAAAATATTTATTTACTTCAAAATCCGTTCCTCATTCGTTACTGCCAAATGAAGCAGCTATTACTAACGGATATTTTCGTGTTTTCAATGTCGAGGATAGCTTAAAAAGTTTCAGTGAGGACTTACAAAGGGAATCGGTTCCAGCGTAATGCGTCTATGGAGGGACATGCCGCAAAAGAGGGCCTCCAGCCTGACAGCGGAAAAATAACAGCTGGATTTGCCTGAGAAGGAAAGCGAAAGTATTTTCCTTGGCCGTAACTCGAAGAGACAGCAGTATACAAGCGAGCATATGTGGGTTCAACAGTCATGGCATCACATCACCGACCGAGAGGATGTGGAGCGGGACCTGCTGTGTTACTCCTCGCGCCTTTTGAGCCAACCAGAGAAGTGTTCACGGGGCGCGCCTCCCGCCGGCTTGGCTCTAGCTGATCGATTGCTAGAGCATATGACGTCGAATGACACACTTTGAAATCTTTCCAGACCCAGTGTGCACATCAGTGTTTGGGTAATAATAAAAACAAACGGTTGGCATTTGCTTCTCGCTGCTTATTTTTTTCTTCTCTTCTTTATGAGTAAACGGTGGATAAATGATAACCTGCTGCTTGAAATTCCCATGGGCACGCGAGGCAATTTTTTAGATTATCGTCAATTTGGTCTTTTGTCACGCACTCGGAAGAAGTTTCATCACCCCTGATCTATCTAGGCGATTAATATAAAGAATTTTTCGACTTATAAGTCTATACGGAATATAAGTCAAATGAGATAAATTTCTTTATTTTTCATTCACAGATAAATCGATCCTGAGCATAATATAAGGCTTGAACAAACACGGTTAGTGTTTCGGAATTCTGTCACAGTATATTTAATATTTCAGTAAATATTAAAGGGAAGAGAAAGTAAAGTAACATCCGCAGTTTTCTTTTCAGTAAAAAGTTGAATTTCGCAAGCTTATTTTTTCTTACGAACTGAAGCTACCGTATTTCTTCCCTCCGACCGACTAGTAGAAGCAGCCGTGCAAAGGTGAAAAAGCAAACAAACAAGATAGCACTAGCGTATAACATCCGGGTGATGCTTACAGAATGAGATGCCGTTCGCTGCTTTTTCACAAAGTCCGATTGATGCCAGAAACCGAAAAAGCTCTTCATAGCAATTAGAAACATGAAATAAATTAAGATAAGCACAATAAATGGAAGCGATTGTTGGTTTTAAGAGATACGATTCAGAGATTGGCAAAGCGAAAGGGACTGCCTTCGCTTGCCGCTTATTGCTGTTCTTAAAGCACGTGTGTTGCTAGCCGTCATCACGATTACCACCAGCAATCAACTGCGTGGTTGCGACGTGTTTCAGAGTTTTAATCATTGCTAGATGAATGAGATGCACCCATTGTAGTTTTAGCGGCTTTACAAAACCAGGGGTGAATGCCCCCTCTAGGTCTTGGAGCGATCAGGAGGACAATATACTTAACATACGACCTTCCACTCCAAATCGGCCACTGTGATTTCAATGATGTTTTCGTCGAACTAAAATATCTGTTGCGCCTGCTTTTAAACAAGTTGTTAGTGAACGGAATATTATATTTCGTGTGTATTCGGAATGGTTTCTCATGAACGTAATATTTCGTCTGAAGTACTCCGATCGCAACCGAATTTAAGGCACAATGTTGGGGTTTTTTTCACCTCATTTGGAAATTTCAATGACCGTACAATAGATAATTCGATGTGGTGTATAAGTTGACGTCCGGACTCTTGAAGAATAAGAAGTCTCTTCTTATATGCTGAAAAATACAGTAGTTTGTAAAAGGTATTACGAACTAATACCTGAGATTTTTCCCGTGTTCATGTAATTCAACGATATTATTACCACACTGTTAGCGAGATTTACACATATAAGGTGCGTAGAGAACTACTGTTGTTCTCAACGGTTAGGGTGTTGGTGGTTTTTGCAATGCAGTCATTCACTACATCACAGATTGAATCTTAGACGTTATACCTGGGGAGTTCCGGGTGTAATCCAGCCAGTAATAAGTAACTAAAATCAATTCATCACTAAGCGCAGCTCTTGTAAAAATGTCTCCCTGGTACAGACCGAAGAGGAATTTGTGTGTTGTATTGTTTGTTCCTTCACCAAGCGGGCGAGTTTCTGTCACGGAGTAAGTGCACCTATTTTGTGCTGGTTCGAGCTGTCAGGTTCCTGCTTCTCAAAAAGGGCGCGTGCTTCGGTACGACAGAGATTAGGGTTCAACAAAAGCGTAAAAAAGGCTCCTGTCTATCGACGGTTTGAACGTCAGCCAAAGGATTTTCCCGATAAAATGATCTGTGAGCTGCTATAAAGACTGACTGGGTACTTACCGAAAGAAAAACCACTTTCTCAGTGATCCTCGTATCAGAGTGCTGCATTTGTTGGGTGTTTAATTAAAGATCGGAGCGAATTCGAAGTTGAACAAAAACTATCTCTATTGTTCCATTACCTCTCTTTATTTATTTTTTTCTTTTGCGATAATCGATTTTACGACTGACTGTGAATAATTGGGGTGTTTACACCGTGATTTTACTCGAACTGTTCAAAACGTTCGTTCTGGAAAGTAGTTTAAATATACGATGCTGCGAGACCAGTCATTGTTTATCTGAAGTATTGGAATTTACGCTAACAAAACAAAATAATATTCAGCTGAAGAAACGTTTTGCTAAACGCAGATGAACTGCCAATGATTGCAGGTATCAAACTAATTATATATGTATGTGTACTGATTCGCGGTTTAACGACCACCGTCAGCAACTCAGGGACTACAAGCAGTCACCTGTCCCTAATTTAGGGTCACGGCACTGGTTCTCTCCCCTTTCTTGGAACTAGTAAGACATATATACAACATCCATGCCTCACCGGGATTCAAACCTGAACCCATCTCGGACGAATGGTCCGAAGTATGCGCTTAGACCACTGTGCGCAGTGGTCTATTTTTTCTCTCTTGCCTGAAGATCCACAATATATTTTTTTCCAGTTTCAAATTGTGAATATTCTAGTTCCCAACTTGATAAGCTATGGGTCTTCAGATTTGAACCTCGCCCTGGTGGCCGTGTAGTCAGAATCGCAAGCTTCTGGCTAAATGCCCGAGTTCGGCCTTGGTTAAAGTCCCGGATTGTTCATATATTGTGTGTTTGTCTAGTTGTGTGAGTTCTGTGTCTTTCGTTGAACTAATGGAGCCAAATTAGGTATGAGGCAACTCCGTATAGCTTTGGATGTTCACGACAGGTATATTATCCAGAACTTCGAAGTACACTTCAGAGTTCATGGTTTGTGGTATAATAACCAACGGGATGAGTCCCGTCCACGAAAAACAACTCCACGCCATGATGGAGCCTTCGCAAAACTTAACAGTTGGAAGAACACAATCCGACGAAAATCGTTCGAGTGGCTGTCGCCAAACCCAAACCCGCTAATCAGATTGAAAGAGTGAAAATTGCGACTCATCACGCCAAAGAACAGCTTTCCAGTCGCCCACAGTCCAGGAACAACTTGAGACACAGCACTCCAAACAGCGCTTCGCATTCACAGTAGTGATGCGTGACTTGTGTGCCGCTCCTCTACCATAATAACCCACACAGTGAGTCTCTGCGCTGATAGTTATGGTACTAACCGAGCCATGACAAGCATTTCCCACTTCAGCAGCGATGGAAACGGCAAAGAAAGAACGGAATTTCTTAAAATTTCTTGCCATGGATCTTCACTTACGTTCTGTCAGTTTGTGCGGTCTTCCTGAATGGTTTTTGCTGTAGTTGAACCGTCCTGCTTCCATCTCTTCACGAAGTTACTTACAATTTGTTTTAGTATGTTTAATTTAGCTCCGTATGAAAACGTTTCTCAAATGACATCATATGACCAGCCCACGACGGAACTCAGCAAGTTCACGTCCACGCGGCATATCCGCTTCAAAGTTACTGATAACATGGCAGAACATTTCATATTTATATATGTACAGTACCTCTTCACTCACAGCGTAGCTTCGTGCGCAACCGTTCTTGGCACGTATGCAATTACTGGCAGTGTGCGAATACTTTTGACAATATACTGTGTATATTATAATTTTTTTTATTGGAGGTTTAACGACCACCGTGAGCAACTCGATGGGCTATGAGCAGTCGCCCGTCCCTAATTTAGGGCCACTGGTTCCAGGGAAGAAAGAGAGTCAGCCAGCGCCGTGAGACAAACAAAACATTCATGCCCCTCGGGATTCGAACCCGGACCTCTTTCGGACGAATTATCAGAGGCCATCACTTAGACCACTGCGCCACCGGGGCGGCATCATCATCATTGTCAGCCATTATCAATCCACTGCTGGATGCAAGTTTCCTCCCCAACGGTCTGTCTTGGGCCAGTCTCCTCCATGTCACTCCCGCATGCTTTTGAATTTCATGAACTCATCTCCCACGTGGGTCTTTTGCTGTCCCTTGGAGTCCATTCTAAAATTTTGGTTGTCCATCAGTGGTCCGTTCTCCTGGCAATATGTCCAGCCCATTGCCATGATGGGAATTATTCGGCTTTGAGATAATTTCATAACATTTGGTTTTCGTAACAGTTTTTGGTAACTGGTTCTGAAACTACTGCAAACTGTAACAAAGCTTTCGAGCCAAATCGGCTCCACCTCCATATTGACAATATACAAACTGTGGCCAAAAATATTACGAACCTTCATGTTAACACAGTCACAGAAAATAATCGCCAACACATAAAAATGTTGCAGTCGCATAGGATAATGATGTTTAGACTTGGTCTTTATAAATAGTGTACAGGCTGCAATTACTCATATAAGCATGAGAAAAACCGAGTATCTATCGAAATTCTTAAAAACTGTCTAACCGTAGGCACGTTTAGCGAGAGTCAAGGTTAGCAAACAAAAGAAATTACTGGAATCTCCAAAGCAATCATTGTAAAGGTGTTTAGCGCCTGGAAGACGAGAGGATATTCCATATCCGTAAAGTATGAAAGTAGTGGAGAAACTAGATTTTAAGAGCTTGACCGTCTTGCCGTGCGGCAAGATTGTACGGAAGAACAGGTGTTTCAGTGTGCAGCAAGTGACTGCTGAATTCAAACAAGGCGAGGTGCAGCCCATTTCGATCCAAAACGTGCGTAGTCGCGGAAATCGTATGCCCATTTGGAAGCCACTGGTCTCGGCAAAAAAAGAAAGGATTTTTTTTTTAGTTTGCTTTCAGTGGTATCGAGAACGGCATGGATTGACAGTGAAGCAACGCAAAAAAGCGATGAAGTCAGATAAATCACTCTGTATATTGTTTTGCATTGACGATAACCAACAGTATGCCGAGACTTCATAAAGCAATGAACTCAGCATGTCTTGTGAGCTTATTCGTAGCAGATTACTTGCGGGAAGCGACCCTGTTATATTCCATCGTGGGACGAAGCGACCCTGCTAAACAAATCATTTTACTTATATAAATCGTAGTCAAATTATTTACATCTAATATCTTTCAATCACTGAAATGGGAAAACAAAGGGATAAAGATTAATGGAGATTTTCTAACCCACCTTCATTTTGCTGATGACGTAGTCATTTTTGCAACTACCCTATCAGAGCTGCAGAGTATGATCCAGGAACTTGCTGACAAGAGTAAAGAAGTGAGATTATAAATGAACTTTCAGAAGACATAAGTGATGTTCAATGCTTTTACAAGAAATGAAGATTTATCGATTGATGGAGAAAAGCTGGAGATAACAGACACGTACGTTTATCTTGGACAGCAGATATCAAGTGAGGGTCACATTGGTGAAGAAATTAATCGGCATACAAAACTTGCCTGGAGAGCTTTTGGAAGAAACAGCATAATTTTCAAGAGCAATATGCCATTATGTCTTAAAAGAAAAGTGTTTGATCAATGCATCCTTCCAGTTCTTACGTATGGTGCAGAGACGTGGACCTTAACTAAAACAGACATACAAAGGCTGCAGACAACTTAAAGCAGCATGGAGAGGTGCATGCTTGGTGTAACCAGGAGAGATAAGAAGAGGAACTCGTGGATCCGAAAAACTGACAAGAGTGGAAGACATCATGATCAGAGTTAAATCCCTGAAATGGAAATGGGCTATACATACTGCCAGAAGGACAGACCATCGATAGACAGCCGAAAATTTAGATTGGATTCCAAGGGACAGGAAAAGACCCAGAAGAAGACCACGTGGGAGATAGGTGGATGAAATTCGAAAAAATGCGGGAGTGACATGGAGGAGACTGGCACAAGACAGACCGTTGTGGAGGAAACTTGGGGAGTCTTTCGTCCAGCAGTGGATTAATAATGGTTGACAATGATGATGATGAATTAACTAAGTACTTACATCTGAATTTTGTAGCTTTTGTCCTTAGTCCAACTTGGTAACATAGCTTAATGCTTTCAGGCATTTTTTAAGGTTTTTAGAATTTCAAATTCTGCCATGATATTGAGAATGCGTTCGTCTACTTGTATATACATTTTCTTCCTTTTTGGACCAAGTTCTCCTAATTCTTTTAATTGGTGTTTGTGCATCGCATGTCAAATTTGGAAATTCAAAAAACCTTAAAAAATTCCAGAAAGCATTAAGCTTATGTTACCAAGTTGAACTAAGGACAAAAGCTACGAAATTCAGAAGACGGTGGTACCATGATATGGAAGAAGTTATATTTGTACTGATTGAGTTAGCTGATATACTGGTAGAAGAAGGCAAGATGATATCCAGAAAAAATCTGAGTGGTGTAGCGGACCAAGTGCACCTGCTTGCACTATTACCCGCATGTTATGGCATCTTTATGTATCACAGTACAACAGCACATTTTGCTAGAGTCGTGAAAAAATGTTTTGAGCAAGACGGGATTTTAATCATCCCCCTAGCCTCCACAATTCCCTGATCTCAATCCTATTGAAAATGTTTGGGATATGTTGGAATGAACTACTCGGCGCTAATGTCCTCGTTCAGAAACAGTGACAGTAATATTTTTCTGCAGGAATGGCGACTATTTTTGTACCAAAACGAACTCCCTGTACTTCATTGAATCCATGTAGAGTTTCATACTTGTTGTGAATTCTCAAAAAAGTTGACTCTACTTGATGTTAAATACAGGTTCGCATTTTTCTAGCGAGAGGATTTATATCTAAGTACTAATTTATATCGAAGAACAGTACACCAATTAAGTAGTAAATAGTAACGTTGTACTAGTGTTTCGATTTATATATAATAAATAAACACACAAGCGTTTCCAAGCTTTCGCACATCAACCAGATGGCTTTTTCGAGGAAGTTAGACAGAAACTGCAAACTGAAAAATAGAACGCTTAACAATTTGATCTCCAACAGCGATACTTGCAATGAAATGATCATGTAAAGATGCAGATCGTTAGTATGTAATGATCTGCGTCTTTACATACTATACTAAAGAGAAATAGTGATAAACCTCCTATCTCCTGCGAAGCAGGCGTTTATGCGATCCCCCTACAGCATGCGAACGGCTCTAAACGATACTACATTGGAATGACCAAGCGTTCGTTTGGAATCAGAGTCAACGAACATAAAAGGGACACAAACGGCACTATCCAGAGAAGTCAAATTCAAGTCCACTACTCCCATGTGGGATGATATAAAGAAATTAGCTAGCTACTCTACCCCTAAATGTACAGCCATTCGGGAAACCTTGGAGATCATTACCAACAGCGATACTTGCAATGATTGTGTCTCACTCGAGTTGCAACGAATTTGGAACTAATTCTTCAAGTAACGCCTTTTCTCTACCAGAAACCCGCGTGCAACCAACGTGATGCCTCGTATCTTTAAATGAATATAACGTCGCATCTATTTATTGTCAAGTTCCCGCGTTCAAATTGTTAAGCGTTCTGATTTTCAGTTTGCAGTTTCTGTCTAAATTCCTTGAAAAAGCCATCTGGTTGATGTGCGAAAGCTTGGAAACGCTTATGTGTTTATTTCCTACTGCAATAAATCGGAACACTAGTACAGCGTTACTATCTAAGCCCTGTTAAGAAAATCAATCGGATCGCTCTCACAACATCGATCTTTCACGAATTTTTCAACTTTCTTCTCCTTCTTCAATGACTTGAAAACCCGGTGCGTGCCTTGGTCTTTCTTCTGAAGGAGTATTTTTATAAGATTTCTTAATGAGATATTTTTTTTTACGAGCTCGGGTCGTTTGGCCCACGCCGAACTCCCAACTGGGAGGACCAAGGGACAAAGTGCGTACGGGGCCGACTTCACTGGGAGCCATCTACGCATTCGCGTCCCCAAACACAGGGAGTCTGCAGAAAACCTTGGAAAAAAACCGCAGACTAGATGGCCGGCTGGACCGGGATTCGAACACCTGTCAGAAACATTCGTGCCGCCCCGGTGGCGCAGTGATCTAAGTCCGGAAGGGGGTCCGGGTCCGAATCCTGCGAGGCATGTATGTTGTGTTTGTCTTACGGCACTGGCTCTCTTCCTTCCCTGGAACCAATGACCTAAATTAGGGACGGGCGACTGCTTATAGCCCATTGAGTTGCTCATGGTGGTCGGTAAACCTCCAATAAAAAAAACATTCGCCTTGCACACAGTGCGTAACGTCGTAACCAATTGTACTGTGCTGGTCGTATTTTTCAACTTTACTGATGTAAAATTCCGTGAAAAATTTACTATTTCTTCCGTTTAAAAGGCTAACTGATTTCAGAGGTTGAAATTTGAGAGAAAAAAAAATAAAAACCTAGCTTGGGTGGAGGGTTTGGGCCTTTTGTCAAAATACGTGCTCATTAAGTCCGAAAATTTGCTGGCTTTGCATACTGTTTGCATGAGAAAGCCTGTCATGCTCGCTCGCTCCTTCTTGTTTGCATGAAGAAGCGTATTGTGTTAGAATTATTCGCTGAAGCCTTCCGTTTTCTCATTTTCTATTCGCCTAATCGATTGTTGGATGTGGAATGTTGCATGATTACACAGTTTAGTAAATATGTATGCACAAACGGATGCTTATTTATGGTCGGCTTTGCATCATTCTAACACTCCGGCTAATGAATAATGCAGTTATGGTATCGTGATATCGTGCGCGTTGTGCTACTCGGCTGGTGAGAATTATTCGCTTGCAAGAGAGGGTGTTGAGTGCTTTCTTACTTTTGGCAAATCGCTTTAGGTGGCGATGTTCTTGTCATCCTAAATAAAGTTCCTAATTTTGTTTTCTTCGACTTCTTGTCACCTTCCGCGCTCAGACAGGATATTACGTTCATTAAGATGCCACGCCCAGCGATTTAGTTATGCATAGCAGAAATGATTTTTCTTCAGAAGCTGACATCTTATTACGGCGGCACACTTGCTGTAATTAATGTGTCATCTGAACGCCAAAGTACTTACTTTGAGGTGTTGCTTCCGATTTATATTTCGTGCAAAAAGTTATCTGTATTTAGAAAATACGTGAGCTGAAGACAGAGAGAAAGAGAGAGAATAACGCTTTGATGTGATTCATTGGTTAAACAAGATGTTATTAGGCGTGTGGTATTTAATCAACGACTGAATTAAGAGAAGCCTATAAGCTGAAATATGCGAGATTAATTGTACAAATAAACAGCTCATCAGACGAGAAAGCAGTAGAACATGGAAGAAAAGCAAGTTATTGAAATTCTGATTCTTGTTCTATGGAGAGAAAACAGCATAACAAACAAAAAATCACATTTTTCAATCTATGTTGTAGATCATCAAACAAAGATCTTCGCTCTTTCCACGTTTATAAGTGAGTCACGGAAAAATTCTCTTTGGCCGCCACCGGAAGTCGAACCCAGGTTCTTTCAGTTACGCGCCGGATGGGTTCGACTCCCGGTGGCGGCCAATGAGAATTTTTTCGTGACTCACTTATAAACGTGGAAAGAGCAAAGATCTTTGTTTGATGTTCCTGGTCCACGTTAAATGTCTGTATTAATTATTCATTCGCCTTATTATTATTTCTTCAGTTGCTGCTTACCATCTTTGGTGAATCCCCAGCATTGTGCGGGGCTCCAAGAAGCAACCTGCCAAATTGGCTTGGCAGTTAGCGTGTGTGAGTCTGGAGGAATTTGAGGCCGCTGTGGTGTAGCGGAAGCATATCCGGCGCGTAACTGGAAGACCCTGGGTTCGACTCCCGGTGGCGGCGAATGAGAATTTTTCCGTGACTCACTTATAAACGTGGAAAGAGCGAAGATCTTTGATGTTCCTGGTCCACGTTAAATGTCTGTATTAATTATTCACTCGCCTTCTAATTATTTCTTCAGTTGCTGCTTACCATCTTTGGTGAATCCCCAGCATTGAGCGGGGCTCCAAGAAGCAACCTGCCAAATTGCCTTGGCAGTTAGCGTGTGTGAGTCTGGAGGAATTCGTGGCCGCTATGGTGTAGCGGAAGCATATCCGGCGCGTAACTGCAAGACCCTGGGTTCGACTCCCGGTGGCGGCAAATGAGAATTTTTCGGTGACTCACTTATAAACGTGGAAAGAGCGAAGATCTTTGTTTGATGTTCCTGGTCCACGTTAAATGTCTGTATTAACTATGATGTAGAGCAGGAGTCGGCCACCTTTTGGCACATTTGACTTTTAAGTTATAGTAAGAGTCTGTGACGTATATTCTGAATTAACTGATATAAGATAAGAACGAGAGATAAAAACGACGACTAAACTGTTACTTAGTGAGCGTTGTCAAGCAAGGTTGCTGGAGAGCATTGTGCTGTAAACTGATTATTGAAAGGAGCAATGTGAAAAGAGCGTTGTGTTAAGAGTTGTGTGGTGTGTGGAGCGTTTACTGCAATATGCTATGCTATGTTACGATGTGTTGGCTACATCCTTGAATAAAGCATCTTTTCCTAAGTTTGACTTCTGTTGTTTACATGTTTCGTCTGGCCGTTAAGGTTTAATTTAGGAACTATTTCATCTTATAGTTATGTTTTTTTTAAATAACGTAGAAGTAAGAAAAGACTTCTACGCCATAGGGCCGCAAGTGAGGTATATAATGCCCATTTAACACACAGGGTGTGTCCAAAGTCTTTCCCTGATTATGATAAATTGTATAAAATGAACCGCGCTCGTTAGACACATACATCCAGTCGGTACTCTATCTCTTTCCAGGTCTGCCGCAACATGTCATCTGTGATGGTCGCAAACGCTTCACTTATTTTCCCCTTCAAAGTGTATTAATATCTGCAACAGGTGTTGCATAAACTTGGTCCTTAAATGTAGCCTCATAAAGGGAAGTCAAGGGTCGTAATGTCGGGGTATCTTGGTGGACAGGGTATAGGATCATCTCTGCCTATCCATCTGTTAGGGAATTTGTCATCTAAGAAATAACTGACAGGTACACCCTAGTGCGGGGGCGCACCGTCCTGCTAGAACATTACCCATAGTCGCAATTCTTCCAATTGAGGTGCAACGTACAGCTGCATCATGTCGAGGTAAACACCCGATGTAATGGTGGGTTCAATAAAAAAAGAACGGTCCAATTACTTTGTTGCGCATTAGTCCGTACTAAACATTGATTTTTAGGGCTATCCCTCTGTTTCTCCAAAACCACATGTGGGTTCTCTAAACCCCAGATACAGGCATTATTCGTGTTCACTTTACTAGAGGTATGAAAAGTTCATTCGTCTGAAAGATAAATCCGCGTCAGGTAATCATTATCTTCGTCTATTCGTTTAAGAATATCCACAGCGAGTGTCACACGTCTGGTCCCATCATTAGGTTCCAAGACTTGAACAATCTGCAATTTGTATGCAAAACAAAACTAAGCCGCTTTCTTAAAATGCGATGCACTGTCTTCATAGGTATTCCCAATTCACTGGAGGTGGCATGACGAATTGATTTCCTCGGACTTTGTACGAATGCATCACGCACGGCGTCGACAGTTTCATCACTAATAAAAGGTCTTCCATTTCTTGCACGGTCACCGACACTGCCCGTCTGTTTAAACTTTTGATACCACTTTCTAATGCTCTTCACATCAGGTGGAGCTTTATCATACTCACGCCTAAACTTCCGCTGCACTGAAATTGCAGATTTGGTTTCATGAAACCAGAGAACACAGTTAGCCTTCTCTTGCATAGACACCATTTCGTCTACTCACGCTTTCAACAACAAAGTACGCTGCAGACGTGCAGCGCCGGCACCTATTGTTCCAAGCGTACAACGAAAAAAACTTGCGAATATGACCCAATCAATGCAACAAACCGCGTACGTCTAACTAGCTCGTTTCATTTTATACGATTTGTCGTAATCAGGGAAAGACATCACCCTGTATATTAGTATATAATACACTTTTATTATACATATATTTATATTGAATGAAGCCCACTTCCAATTTTTAGCTGTTTTTGTAGCATAGATAGGTCATTTTAAAATTAATAAAAAATGTGATTGGTAAGGCGTCCGCGTGCCGCATAAAAAGACGGGGCGTGCAACCCATGGTGTAGAGCATAAAAAAAAAAATTTTTTTTTTGTCCTTCAGATTGAAAAATTCGATAGCTCCAGACATTGACGTCCATGACCCTGGGTTGGATAAATGTTTCCACGCCCTAGACGCGTTGCTGTCACTGGGTAAAGGTAAGCTTTGCACGCGTTAAACTCGTCGCTGACGCTCAAAGGGTTGGACGAATTTTTCCCGATCTTTCTTTTGGAAGGTTAGATAGCATGCGAAATGTTTGCCAACTGAAAAGAAACTCGTTCATTGCCATTATCGTCCTCGCAGTATGCGGAGTTGAACGTAAAACGAATTTTTTACGATGGTAGTTATAAATGCGGAAGTTCGTATTTACAGATGGACACACGGACAGACAAATTGATTTCACGTACTTTTGGATACAAAAGATTTAAAATTATCAGGCGGTTAGCTCGCTGATAATGTATTTTATCCTCTTGTTCAGAATATTGTATATCCACGTAGGAAGGTGCATTCAGATATTTAAAATTTGTGTAAAATTTGTAGCTTTTATGTTTGTTTTCATTTGCAACAGTCCTTGTGATTTTTGTCGCAAGCAGTTACATGGTTTGATCCTCCTTCGTTGAATAGAGTATTCGAGTTTCAAAAAAAGGCACCGATGCAAGTACAGAATTTACACTCTTATGGTGTATTGTCTGGATTCTTTTTCATCTTGTTTTGCTGTGTTAACTGGCTTTGAAATGTCTCGAGTTCCTCCTTAAGGGAAGAAATCTTTATTCTGATGAACGCTCTCCTACAAACTACTTCATAGTAAAGAACATTTCCATCTCTCTCAAAAAATAAAGGAGAGTTTGGAAAGAGAAATCCTTGAAGAGAATTTTAATGTGCTGTTGCTCTTTTCTCTTTGGGCAAGCATAGAATCACTTGTATTAGCCAAGCATAGCAGTTATCCTATTGCAGTTTATTTTCTCTGTGAAAGACCTGAAAGGCACCTTATTTCAAAGATCTATTTTGCGTTGTAAAGAAGAAACTGACTGGAAATAACTAATGATGGTACGTATTTTCTGTAAAGGAAAGTGAAGTATCATTTGTTCACAAAATATGCGGCTACCTGCGGTGTATTTCATCAGAAAAATGGGAGCGAGGGTAATTGCGATATTTGCGTGCAAAATGAATGTGAAATGTGTCTGGTAAATATCTGAATGCAGCCAATGAACCAATGTTTTGCCTAGTATCTCATCTTGTTGTCTAGGACAAGGAAAGGAATTTGGTTGGCCACATGAAGCATGCATGCTCTCCGTATCTTCGAGCGCACAGTTTGCAACATACGGATTAAATCTCTCGAAGGGAGAAGTAAATTTCAGAATGCAGAATGTTTTTTTATGGCGCTCAGAATAAAATTACGTAACTTCGACTTTTGTGTAATGATATTTTAGTTCTAGGCGAAACAAATGCCTGTAATGGAAAAAAAGGAAGCGGGGTCTGTTTATTTGGTGTTGGAATGTCCCCCTCCCCCTCTTTGTTTTGTCAATGACGTTAGTTTCTTATTTGTTTACAAACGCCGGATTAGAGAAACATATTTTTTTTCCTTTCGATAGCTGGGAGACAAGTGGTAAAGTTTCTATGCATTCGTTGAATCGCATTACTTAGTTTTGCTCTTGGGTAGCGCAAATGTGCACGATGGTGCTTAAAAATAAAGCAACAAACACGGAAACTGAAAGGAAAATGCACACCAGTGAACAAAATGAATGTGGTGCAAGCTGGATTATTTATTATGTCGCATCGTGGGAAAAAACAGGATGCATGTACACACTAGTTATGTAACTGCACAACTCGATGGTCAGGAATGTGGCCGAAACCTCCTCCATATTGGTCCCTTCCTCAAGTCAGAGGTGGTGGAATGAAACCTTGTTCCACTTTCTCTCCATATCTGCCGTGATTCAGTCTGCAAGCAGAATCTTGACGCGTCGTGCGTATGCAACTATATTATTACCGGCATGGCCGAGCTACTTAAGCCTCCGGAACCAAACGAACTTCTGACATGTATTTTATCGGATGAAATATCCGGGCTGGGAACTTATCTCTGGATTAGAGCATTGCTCCTTTTTTCAGGCAATCCCGCAGTCAGCGCTGAACATGCAGAAAAGGGATGCACATTCAATTTATAGCTTTTATTTACAAAGCTACTGAGAAGCGATTTTTGTCTATGAATGGCTATTTACATACGGATGGATGGCCTTATATTCGCCCATCAGTTATCATCAAAGTTTCTCCTACCCAGGAATGAGAATGAGTGAAAGTCGTCCTGGGAGCGAATTGTATTGAAAAGTCATATTCGTGTGAGCTGTTATGCTTATACATATATTTAATATACTTGCTTATTATTCGTTCTGTATATTTTGCGGGAGTAGATTGGAGTTTGATTAATCAACTCCGGTATGGTAACTAGCTGCTAGCAGACCAGGATTTCGCTGTCCCAGTCAACTTATGCTGTTGTGTTGCTCCTCAGAGGCATGGTGAAGGAAAAGATGACTTGTAGAGTACAGAGCTGAGCAGTTGTTACACTATACACATTCCTTTATTTACAGCTTAGTGACGAGTATGATGAAGATACATGTCACGTGATAAAAACGGTTCTTGATCTTCAGCAAGTCGACATTACAGCACGATTATAGTTCATTCACAGTCCAGTCTTTGCACTATGAGTATGCATATAGCATCAAGAAGTTATTTCTGTATATGAATGGCCATATCAATTATATGCTCTTCACAGGTGGCTGGATTTCTCAGGTGGAGGATTTGCTTGGCAGACCGCAGTCTGGCATGTGATTAGTATTACTACCCAATTACCCACAGGTAATGCAATGTATATACTCTAGTGGCCTTAACCCGCAGGTAGGCACCTAATTAACTCTCTAGTCAGTCGCAGCCGACTAGCATACGTACATCTCGAGCGACGACTACAAAAAGACCGTTCTCTTCCTATTCGAGCAAAAAGGGACCCTAAAAGTTCGTTACAACTTTTTCCCGCTTAAACTCTCTGCAGCCCGGACTGCGCACAGCCAATCCTGTGAGCGCACGTCTTCGGAGCAAGAGGCCATGTGGTAAATATCTTTTCTCTCCTCAGCTGTCTCTAGTTGCTTGAAACTTTCTGCGCTAGGAAGACACCCCTATGTTCTGTGAACTCCTGCCTCAGCGTGGAATTCACCATGGAAAGAATTTCCTTCCCCCTTCTCCTCTCCGTGGGACCCTGGGCACACAATATGGCCGACCTGAAGTCATTTTTCTTCCTACAGGAAAAAAATGGCGTTCCACCTTCCATTTTGGATATTTTTCCATTTTCCCTGTCTTCAATATTTTTACATCATCACAGAAATGAAGGGGGAAAATGAAGCACATAAAAATTCAAATAGTGAGCACAGTGTATTAATCCAGATATTTCGTGATTGTGGATAGTGAAGTTCTTCTTCTCATGTGGGGGCGAGAATGGCACGCTCGTATGCTTTCCGCACAAACATCGACAGTGCCCAGGCAGCCGTTTCCACAACAGGAAATGTTCCGAATCCTTCGCGAAATTTTCGTCAACTGCTTCAGTTTCTTCACAGAGTTCTCAACGATGCTCTTTTTGTCCTTCATAAATCTCTGCTGGTGCTGTTTTTCTCACCCTTGATTAAGGTACAACAGACAGGCAGTATTTCACTTTTTTTCGCACTTCCCTTTTTAGTCTAAAGTGCCGGCGTGTTCATTAGTCTTTCTTATCTTGTAAACATTCATCTCGGCCCATCCTACGCCACCGAAACTGAAGGAATGCCCCTCCTTTAAGAGGGCATCTTGTCTGCATTCCAGGGAAAGCGTTCTGCTTCACTTTTAGTACCCAAAAATCCGCAACAATATACACAGTCGGTCCAGAAAATTTCAGGAGTAATTGAGTGAAAAAAATTTAAAAATATCTTGCCTATTTTAAGTTTGCTGATTTGATTTTCAGCATAGTCCTGTACTCTTTCGATACGCAGCATGGATGATCGAAAAAGTCTTTCAAATGCATTGGGGATGTCATTTTCTGGGATGTTCTTCAGGTACGTTGTCACTGTTCTTTGAATGTCTGGAATGGATCCATATAGTCTTCCCCTCATGGGGTTTTGAGTTTTTGGAACCAAAAAAATGTCTGCAGCGGCTAGATGCGCCAGTGCAAGGAAAGCATGATCGTTGTCACCTGGTTTTTAGCCAGAAACTGGGTAACAATGGTCGAGATATGCAACGAAGCATTGTCATGAAAGAGGGACCATTCTCCACTTCGATGCAAATCCGGTCTAATTCGTCGAATTCCATTGAGAAGGCGATAGATGACATCCTTGTGGAATAAGCCATTGATTATTTGTCCTTCAGGCACAAATTCATGGTGGATAATTCCACGAGAATCTAAGAATGCAATGAGCATCATTTTGATTTTGTACTTCACAGCAATCACCTTCTCTTAGTTTCAGATTTCCCGGACTTGATCCTACGCTGTTTTGTCTTTTCGTAGATGAGTCATACTCAAGACGCCATAAATCATCACAAGTAATCTTGCTGAGAAAATTTGGATCACCATTTTCGCCAAGCTTTGCAAAACGGTCACTCGCAGCTCTCTTTGCTCCGGATCAGTGGTTCACGTATAAGCATTGTACTGTCAATACCGATCTTTTTCGATTACCTGCTCATAATTCGATGATATATATATATATATATATATATATATATAGGTCTGGGATAGCCTTCATCGAATGCTTCGGCCAATTTCTTCACACAGGATGTCCTGGATTTCCGTACAAGCCTTTTATGACGGCGACGATCTCGTTCCCGACAGATTGCCGTCGTGCCATAGTTACGTCTGTTAGACAAGCAATGTGGGTCATTTTTCCACTGATTAAAGACCCGGAATTTCTCATCTTTCGTGAAACAAGTCAGCTCTGCTGTTTCTAAAAATCGTTGCTTAAGCTACACGGGCACCCACAATAAGCCCTTTATGGAACTCCGAAAGATCCTTTATTTTTTTCCCCATTGCGATAAACAGTACTGACGGTTATTGAGGAGCAGCAGTCTACTTTGCACCATATTTGCACTTCAAGCAAATAAAATGAGAAAGCATCTGCTTCAAACACCTGTGCCCTTGGCAAGTAATATTCGAATTACTAGGCAATTCAACAAGTTAGTAAAATCATGCAATGCATTGGTTATGATACGTTTTACAACATACCAGAAATCATTACTCAAGTTATGAGGATAATGGCTGTGGAATAAATCTCGTTCCTATGCCCTGATTTATGACCCCATTTCGATG
Source organism: Macrothele yani (assembly GCA_039090855.1). NCBI lineage: Eukaryota > Metazoa > Arthropoda > Arachnida > Araneae > Macrothelidae > Macrothele > Macrothele yani. The sequence goes on along the minus strand of CM077006.1, from coordinate 23,413,680 downwards.
ATATTAAACAGAATTAGTTCAGTATACCTCGGGAACAACATACTAAGGTTTTGTCGCAATAGAAGCATTTTAGTCAACTTATTAGGATAATGGCTGTGTAATAAATCTCGCTCCTGTGCCCTGACCTGTGACCCCATTTGGATGATATTAAAAAGCATTTTTACATAAGTTATGACGCATAAGGGCGATGTAATAGATCCCGCTCTTATGTCTTGAACTTTGACCCCATTTCGTCCATTTTCAATACGGTTCCTTTCCGGGTTGTCCCCTATCACATACTAAAATTTCATCGAAATCGAAACATTTTTCACGCGAGTTATCGTCCCGGACGTACAGACAGACAGAGGGACGAAGCTGGAGCATATACGCTTCTTCAACCTACGGTTGGAAAGCGCAAAAAAATGACTTTACAACTTTGAAAGCGTATAGAAATTTATTCAGAATACTTACATAATTTTTGGAGGCGTTCATTTGTAGGAAAAATCATAGTTTTTTTCCCACATAGTCATGTTGGTTCGATATGACTGCTGTCGGCGATACAACAGACATCCCATCCCACCTGAAGTCAATTTCTTCCCAAATTTGAAGCAGTATAGTTGTTATCATTTCTCATCTGCGACGGTGATTCGAGTTTTGAGTTGTTTTTTTTTTTTGATTGGAGGTTTAACGACCACCGTGAACAACTCAACGGGCTATAAGCAGTCGCCCGTCCCTAATTTAGGGTCACTGGTTCCAGGGAAGGGAGAGAACCAGTGCCGTAAGACAAACACAACATCCATGCCTCACCGGGATTCGAACCCGGACCCCGTTCGGACGAATGATCAGAGGCCAGCGCCTTAGACCACTGCGCCACCGGGGCGGCAGTTTTGAGTTAAGCCGGATTTGTAGGTAATCTTGGAACAAACACTCGATCTTTAACGAAACCCCATCGGGAAAAATCGAAAGGTGTCAAGAGTCGGGAAGGCCACGCTATTGCCGCTGCTCGACCAATCCACCGGCCTGCGAAACGTTTATTGAGGAAATCCAGGACATCTATACAGTAGTGATGTGGTGCGCCGTCTTGCTGAAAGTGAATGCGTCCTTCTTGGATATCATCGTCCAACTGTGGAATGAGACAATTTTCGAGCATATGCAGATATACGATACCGTTGATATTTTTCTCATGAAAAAAAAAAAAAGGAAGAGGCCGTAAACCTTATGTTTGCCGCCCCGGTGGTACAGTGGTCTAAGCGATGGCTTTTCATCATTCGTCCGAGATTTGTCCGGGTTCGAATCCCGGTTAGGCATGGATGTTGTGTTTGTCTCACGTCACTGGTTCTCTCCCTTCCCTGGAGCCAGTGGCCGTAAATTAGGGATGGGTGACTGCTTACAGCTCATCGAGTTGCTCACCGTGGTCGCTAAACTCACTAACCCCCAAACAAACAAATAAAATATAAAAATAAAGCAGGAATTACTCGATTTGCTAACATATGCATTCCTGTTGCCTTAAAATTTTCAAATTTCATACTTGGTCACTTCAGATCTACATATGATGTAACCAGGTAATCAATTTTCTTTTAACATCTCTAAAAGTACCAGCTATTTTAATGGGGCAAAAAGCAAACCATTTTCGAGGAAGAGAGGAAATTTATCAACTCCACATCAAGAAAGGTCTCCCCGTCTTCAGTGTATATGGAACAATGTTTTGAAGTTTCTTGGGTGGATTATTTAACCTTCATGAGCGAGATGATAACCTGATGCAATTTTTATCTTTGTATTAATCTAGTACGGGCGTGTGATTTGTCTTATCAAGCCGGAGCATGCAACGCTGAATTTCTGAACTGCATTAATAGCGTGCCGTTGGCTGCATGAGATCACGGAATGGGGAGTCAAAAGCATCGAAAGATGAATTTCTAACGATTGCGAGCGTGAAGTTTGCTTCTTTTGCTGTTTCATACAGAAGGCAATGGACTCCGAGTTGAAAGACCTCGCGTGAAATATGTGTTTTGCCTTCGACGGCTTTCTTTAATAAAGGACAGGAGAATTTTAAATTTATAAAATGAGAAAAAAAAATCGGAAATTCGTTTATATAAAGTGAATGTTGTGTCAAAATAAACGGCCTCAAATGGAAATAAAAATGCTGCAAGTTTTGAATGCTTTATCGTTTCAGATATGGGATCTGATTTTTATATTTCGTCAGTCTTACAGTTTTCTGTTTCGTCAGTCTTACAGTTTTCTGTTTCGTCAGTCTTACAGTTTTCTGTTTCGTCAGTCTTACAGTTTTCTGTTTCGTCAGTCTTACAGTTTTCCGAAATGTGAATTGGTTTTGCTGAAAGGTACGTTATACTTGATGACCAATACCTCGTCTCTTTTTCTCCCCCTGCCTCTCTTACTAGATATGCTAAGGCTATTTCTAAATCAACTGATGTCGGTAGATGAACACATGCTATAGTAACTATGGATTAAAAAACTGCTCTAAGTATTGTTTCAAAAGCTCAGTATTTTCCATTTTTCAGTACAGATTGTACATCCCTTAACTCGAAAAATTCCCAAAACCGAAATCAGAAACTTTTTTTCGAGCGCCGACATAAGATCACAAATGGAAAAACTGCAGAAAACGCTGGGAAGATTCCTGTCGTTTTAGAACTCGTTGTGTGGTAGCTATGAGTAAATTGACCCTTTCGATTCGACTAAAAACAATTCATTCATTACCGATTTGACTTAACAGTTCGTTCGTTCACACTTCCCGTGAGCGATTTTCGCAGGGAATGACTCTCGCGAATGGGTTTCAAGCCTGATCCGTTCGTGTCGTTCTTTGAATCTTCCAATAAGCGATTTTCGCATTGAATGACTCTCGCGAATCGAATCCGAGTCGGACCTGTTTTCGTCGTTCGTTGGATTTTCCAGTGAGCCATTTCCGCGGGTAATGATTCTCACTAATCAGTTCCGAGCCTTATACGCTTGCGTCGTTATTTCACTTTTCCTATGAGCGATTTCAGCAGGTAATGACTCTTCCAATGAGCGATTTTCGCAGGGAATGACTCTCGCGAATCGAATCCGAGTCGGATCTGTTTTCGTCGTTCATTTGATTTTCCAGTGAGCCATTTCTGTAGGTAATGATTCTCGCTAATCGGTTCCGAGGCTTATCCGCGTGTGTCGTTCTTTGACTCTTCTGGTGAGCGATTTCCGGAGGGAATGACTCTCATGAATCGGTTCCGAGTCTGACCAGTTTGTATCGCTCTTTGACTCTTTCAGTGAGCGATTTCCGCAGGGAATGATTGTACAAGTTGAATCGACTGTTCCGAGTTGGATCCGTTTGTGTCGTTCGTTGATTCTTCCGGTTTAGTGAACAATTTTCACTTTAAATTAATTTTTAAATCTTACGGGAAAAAGTTTTCTTAGTTTTTAGATACGTTGGTTTCAAAACGTTCATGAGATCTATAGCATTTCGTACTCATTTTAATAAGGTTACGTTTTCTGACCGGAACATGAACCTCACTGAGACATGGGGAAAATTTGATGTCTAGTGAAAAGTAAATTCTGGCCGATTACTTGATGAAATCGACTGTTTTGCTGAATCGATTCTTTTCATTAATCGTTTGGAAACGACTCAATATTATGATTCATTCCTCTCGAACTAATTGTTTGCGTACGACTTGAATGACTTGGAGTATAATGGGATTTAGAGTTTAGACTTGATCCCGTTCCCAAGCTATCTCATTGTATAGCTATAACGTACGTAAATACCCCAGAAACTGAAAAAAATTCGAGACACGTCCATCCTCCAAAGAGTTCAGATAAGGGATGTTCAACCTGTATGCATAAGATACCTCAAATATGTAGCTGCATAAATGTCTGTGAAGTCCTTTTTTTTTTTTTTTTTTTTTTGCTTTTTAAACTGAGGACACTTTTATGGAGCGTGAGGGAAACATTTTTCAGGGTTAGAGCATCTTCACCACAGAAACGCGCGTGCCTCTCATCTTCAATAACAAAAGAGAATACCTGTGTCCGTCCGGGACAGTCGTACCTCCCTACAAAATCGTGGTTTTAACCCTTCAAACTTTGTAGAATTGTTTTTCGTTGTTATCCGAGTTGCCGTGCTGGTTTGAAGTCTAATTCGAAATCAGAAATATGGTAGAAACAAAAACTATTTAGCTTGATATTTCTACGGGAACGAGTAAGTTATGAACAAGGCAGCTAACAAAGTTTTTGTGATATTGAAGCCGTCAAAGCGCTTGCGCTGGCTTCAGAATGTTTTTGTCACTTGTGCATGAGAAAAAAGCAAAACCACTTTCCTTAGTTGTACATCGTTATTACAGCAGTGTTTGGTGGCGAACAATTAACGTTACTCTCCTAATGCAGTGGTGCGCTGCCGGTCTTCCATATGTTTTCTTGAGTTGGGGAATTTACTTAAAGTCCGTGAAGGCTTACACAGAGCTAGTTTGCTTGTCAACTAGTTTTCTCTTTCTGTTTTACAGGTTCAGTTCTGAATATTTTAAAATAAAGCCCAATTAATATAGGATTATGGAACACATCAATTTATTGCAGGACGAGTTTCGTAATATGCAGGTCACATCATAACAGAATAAAATTCAGCTAGGTCCGCTATAAACGTAATTTGTAAAGATGAGCAAGCAAATGTCGTATCGCATTATTGGGATTTTACTTTGGTTCCGTATGTTATAAGCAGTATCGTAGAAAGTAAAGATGCTGAATTTAGATGATTACATAGCGCTGTTTTCATGTAGAATAGTGGCTACCTTCATAACATCGTCAATCATGTTGGATGTGGCGTCCCTGTTATGCTATTCTGATTGTTCTATAGGGTAACTTCGAGTGTGACAGGCTTGTGCAAAGCGCACTATCTTATCTAATTGATCCCCTGTCTCTTTTGAAGCTTTCCATAATCTATCCACAGTTCCCGGTAGATGTTTTGTCTGAGCGCGTTTCGCAAATACAGATGGGCCAAAGTACACAGGCGTGACAAGAAATGGCGTTACACCGCGCATTTCTGTATCTTCGGGTTGAAGATATCTCCGCCCGGACGCTGAGGTGTTGCTCGAAATTATATCTTGATCTTAACATCGCGAAGACATATTTTTCAGCCCTGGTGTCTGAGTGATCAGAGGATCACACCTCTGAGTAATGATCCGAGCTGGGATCAGAATCGCGTCCCTGAGGAGCCGTGGAAGCTGATCATAGCGTGTGAAAGACTAGATTCTCTGTTTGCTGCATATATATAGATTTCTTTCTGCATTTCGTTTGCTGCATATATATAGATGCTACGTTATATAGATTTCTTTCGGCGGCGTTCCCTTTAAATGGAAGTACTTAATGACTGACTGCACGGTGTTTTATTATTTCACGTGTTGCCATCTTCATTCACCTTCCTCACTTCGACACCCTCTGTAATGAAAATAGTTAAATATCTCACACTTTTCTGTGAGCCTTTAATCATCGCGGTTTATAGTGGGCTAAAACCTTTTCAACTCCCCCTCGTCTGTATAAAAAAGATCAGCTCGAATTCTGTGTTATTATTTAAGCGGTTTCGCCGATACCAGCCCCCATGAAAACCTACCTGACTCCACTAGCATCAAAGTTTTAGGGTAGCAGTACAATATACAGTGACACTTTAGTCGATGGTTACCTTGTAACAACGGAAACCTCCGAGCAGCGACAAGTTTTGGTTGATACAGAACAGCTGCCGTAGAATTTATGAGCAACGAAACCTCTTAACAGCGGTCAATGGACACCCTAGTTAGTCCCAAAAGAGATTTGTCGGACACATGGTCGCTTAAGATTTTACGTAGTTCCTTGAGTGTTTCGGCGGGAGGGATGAGATAATAATAAATAGGCACTCTTCGTTGTTTCCAAACGAACTGTGCTTCGGAAACGATGTGTTGAATAACAGCGGGTACAATCGTGTGCTTAAGTGAAAATAAAGGAGTTCACACTTAGTTCTGGGGAAAGTGAGTTCTCCTGTGTATGTTTTAGTCGCACCACGGGGAGCTGCAGGGGTGGTTTTTGATGCCTGAAATGTTACGCATTGGTGGTGGTGTTTCTTGGGTTGGTCCCTGTGGGCGCTGTTGCTGTTTTCGAGCGTAGCCACTGACTGTGTAGTTACACATCCCTATCTAAGAGTTTTCTTTTTTCCTTTCCTATTATATTCCCTAATCCCAATCTTTTCCAAGGGCTGCTTAAGACCACCTGTTAGACATCGCTTTCCTAAAATACTCTTCACCATAATTTAATTATTTAATAATTATATTGAATCGTATTCATCAGTCAGCATTTGGAGAAAGCGTTGTGTGTGTGTGTGTTTTATATACTTATTCTTCTTTTGTACAGCTTCAAGGGACTGGTAATGTTACCTAACGCCTGATCTCTAAATGACCGTCACGTACCAACAACGGTCGCTTTTTCCGGTCCAAGTAGTGCTACCGTTGTTCCGAGGCTTCGCTGTATAAAGAATCCAATTAAATTTCTAAAGTAACTTCTTGCCTAAAATCGCACTTATCTCATCTTATTCCTTTGCAGTGATTTAGTCCGTTTTTAACACTAGCCTTTTTCTTCTCATGATAAAGTAAATCTGTGTCCTTCGCAATTATTCTACATGCATATGTAAGTAGAATAATTGTTTTCTTTTCCTTGCATTTAATTGTATCTTCCACGATGATTATAAAAGTTGTTCAAGGTAAATTAAGGTTCCTTTTGTTTTCTAAACTATCAGTTTTACTAAGAGAAGTCATCATTTCCTGTTACAGATTATATTTATTTACCTCTTGTAGGTGGTAAACCACCTACAAGTGGTAAATAAATTAGGGTCTGACTGGGATGCAATACATTTTCCCACATCTTTAATGCTTATGCCAAAGTCAAATTCATTCATATGCCGAGCACTTTGCAGTTACATACAAATATTATCCGACGTATGAAAAGGTTTTTACGACTTGCACCCTATTTTTCGTTGAGTGTTTTTAGCTGAGCTCCATAGCATTAAATGAATTATTGAACACAATCTCCTCAATGTTCTCCATATCTTGCAACAGCTTGAAACGTTTGTTCGCCTGTTGATGCACGTATTCGTATATGCAAAGAGGCTTACAAATGCTAAGATATAATATATGAAAGCCTTAGGCCACCGGTATGTGGTTTCCTGATTTCTCGAAAAGTATTTTTGCCTCTTTACATCCTCTTGGAAGTTTGTCAAGGAAGAATGCCAAGCCCTCCGCATTCGCCGGAGCTTATGTCATTAGATCATAGTTTACTTCGAAGTTTTCAATTTGATTTGGATCAGAAAACTATTGCAGGTTTGGTGGTTGAAAAACTGATCTTCTGAACGGAGAATTGACACAGATTCTTTTTTTTTTTTTTTTTTTTACCATAGTTAGTCTTTCGTCCCTAATTTAGGAGGGTCCGTTCTATACGGCAGTTCAAACTATTTGGCCGTCCCCGATCAAGTGAGACGCATCGGTTGAAGTGAAATGTAAAATAACGTAGGCTTTGCTTGTTGAGGAATCTCCTGCGATTGTGTGACGAAAAATATGGATGGAATGATTTATTTATTAACATATTTTTTTATTTATCTTTTCTGAAAGAAGAATGGAAAGCGATATTGCCTCTCGAAACAGCTGTGAAGTAACTCCTGGGAATTCTTAAGCCGTTGAGGTTTTGAGATGTTTCTCGTTCCATCCGAAAGAATGCCCAACCAATAACATATATATTCACTCTAACGTAAACAAAATTTTGACGGAGAGTGTTCCTTTTTTTTTTTTTTTTATCGAAGTTGTTTTTTAAAAAAAATGAAGTCTACCTACTTAAAAGCAAGCATTTCTTGGGAGTGTTTGAATCATGTATATTGTGCTGTATCTTTCTGAAAAATTAAGAAGTCGAAAAATTTTATTTGCCGTTGTTTGAGTTGGAGTAACAAAAAACATGTTTTTTTCTAGCGTGGTATACTTGCCGGTTGCTTTCGTCCAGAGCACTCTCTTTAAGTATTTCAGGAGAAGGCTTTCTAACGTCCCTTTAATCAGACCTCCTCTTGCTTCGAGCCATTTTTCTATGTCCCTCACTCACTCACCATAAGTTTAGGTGGTGCTGAATTTTTCATCAAAAAGGCAGACTCCTTGGTTTTCTATGAACCCCACTCTACCTTTTCATCTGGATCTTTCCTCCCTCTCGGAGTTTCCCCTTATTGAGTTTGTCTAAAACGAGTTTGCATTGGGGAACGAGGGGTTGTTTCTTCCTTCTGTCGATACCTATGTTCGGTGCCGAACAAGAGCATCAGGTTTTAAATTTACATGATGCTTCTGTCCCTGTCCTTTTTTTATTATTATTTTTTACGATCCAAAATGATGAAATTTTCGATAACGCAGTGAAATGGTGTTATAGTTTAAGGGATGTTATTTTCACGAACATTTTATATTTTCTCACAGGAAAGACGATCCTGTATTCGGGGATGCTTTTCGTAAGCTGCTCTTAAGATAACATTGTATTTTTTAATAATTCCTTATCTTCATCACTTTAAGCTAGTTTATAAATTCTGAATTACTTTATGATCTGTGTATACAGTAGAATTTTATAACTTTACCGGTTTAGGCGGCTTCATGTTTAAACTGCTGGAAGTTAGTTTAAACATGGTGCCTGCTAAACCGATAACGTTTAAAATAGTAGCGTCACGTGCCCATTTGGGTTGTGTGTTCTTTTATGAAGAAAACAGTTTTATGCTACTGTGCACAATTTGAGTATCAGCTTGGACTTGAGATCGTATTTTTATCGACGTGCTAAAATTTTAGGAATGAATAAACTCAGCAGCGGTTTCCTAAGTACACTGCTGGCCACCCAAAATGCAATACAAAGACGGAAGCATCCGATTGGCCTGAAATTCGTAGCATGCGTCGCCCGCAAGAAGACATGCAAACGATTAACATTACAGGGCATATGTAAATCATATGCGCCCGACACGACCCCGAGAAGCACTATAAGATGGGTGCACAGAAGGCGGGGTGTAAGTAGTGGAATTGTGTTGTACTGCCAAACCTGTGCGTGGGAAGCTTCCTGATGCCTCGTCGCAGAATACGGCAGTCATTCCAGCACGTTTCGGAGTCCGACAGAGGACGAATAGTGGCTTATCGTGACGGCGGTTTATCGTACCGAGACATCGGCGCCCGTGTGGGACGACATCCAGCCACAGTGAGGCGAGTATGGATTCGGTCGGTGCAGGAGGGACGGACGGACGGACGGACGGACCGACTTGAGCGATTGCCGCAGCCGCGGCACACCGCCGAACTAAAGGACCGGCATGTTGTACGGCGGGCATTGACGACTAGCACCGGCACATCACGATCGTTAGCGCAGGAATTAGGGTCTGTTGCGCAACAACCTGTGTCAGCACGTACCGTTCGACGTCCATTGCTCCGATTACCATTGACGTTACACAACCGGCGAGTGCGGCGGCAGTGGGCAGTTGAACGCCGCACCTGGACTACGGAATGACACGACATTGTCTTCTCCGACGAATTCCGCTTCTGGCTGCAACACCACAATGGTCGGATCCGCGTGTGGCGGCACGGCGGCGAGAGACTGTATGTGGCCTGCATTATGCATCGCCATACCGGTCCGTCGCCTGGCGTTATGGTTTTGGGGCGCAATTGGATATGACACCCGCACCCTCTGGTACGCATCGCCGGTACACTCAACAGCCACCGCTACATCTCCGACGTTTTGGAGCCTGTAGTCCTCCCTTACCTGCAGGACCTGCCAGCGGCCACGTTTCAACAGGACAATGCGCGCCCGCACGTGGCACACATCGTGCAACACTTCGTCATGGCCCACCAGGTGTCACTGCTGCCGGGGTCCGCCTGTTCTCCCGATATGTCGCCCATCGAACAAGTCTGGTCGCCGATCGGCAACCGAGTGGCCCGGCAAGCACCAGCCGCGGCTAAGCCGGATGAACTGTGGCAAAGTGTGGAAGCAGCCTTAACCGACATACCCCAAGCCCACATCCAAAGCCTCTTTCGTTCGATGCCGCAGCGTGTAGCGGCCGTTATTGCCAGCCATGGGGGCCACACGAACTATTGATGTCTGCTTGTTCCGCAAGTCGCACGGGCCTGTAAGCTCAATTGTTTAATCTATGTATCTGTTGTTATGTGTCCAGTAAATCTGGCTTTACTATCTCGTGTCCTTCTTGGTGTTGCATTTTGGGTGACTTGCAGTGTACTTTTCCATTAATTGCATTTGAAAATCAGATTGGAAAGAGGAAAATACCCTTCTCCGTCAGTACGCAAGCTGTGAGCATCGCACATTGCTTTTCACCACTGGGAAAATGGTTGAGTCTTGCGGAGAAGTTCAACAGTCAAAAAGTTTAAGTTAGATGTCCACAAAAGTGAGGAATCTCACAGTGTTGTTCTTAGTGTCCAGATGAGGTACAATCTGTTGATAGTTTGTTTCGGAGGAGGGGGTCGTAGCATGGTTAAGCGTGGGAGCATTTCTGTGAAAGGGGCTTACAGACCAGCGCCGAAGTCTGTAAAGGAACTGTTAAGAGAAACCAGGCAATGTAGCTTTCTGCATCTACTCATAATACCCATAAGCATGCCACTGTCGCTCCAGGATACATACCTCAATTCATTTCCAATTACGATTGGCCATCCTCAAGTCCAGTCCTCATCTCACTTTTTCTTCCTTCCAAAAAGCAGTCGTTAGCCACTTTCTTCACTTTCACAGTCTTAAGTGGCGCCAGTGTAGCTTTAGACTCCACTCTCCGTGTTGTAATCCCCTATTTTGTAAAGAAAACAAACAAAGCAATTAGTAGTGACCGCTCAGTGAATTTCTATTCACCCTTCTCAGTAGCGCCCTAGCCATGTATGTGGAGAACAATTGCATTTTCATGGCCCTCCTGGTGCTATTTTTAAATTTATTTTTTCTGTAGACGTAAACAGTGCACTTCCTAGGAGGAAACACATAGAGCTACATGACATAAAACACAAGACTTCCTCTTTGCAAAGTCCAGATCGTATTTTAAAGTTAAATATACTGAAAATGGCACATTTTGAACTGGGTGGGCAAGACAAATTTGAGGGTGGGTTTGCACACCCTTGGAGATGTCCCTGCGGCAGGCACTCAGCAATTATGTCATTGCCCCAGTGGCGCAGTGGTCTAAGTGAGTGCTTCTGATCATTCGCCCGAAAGGGGTCCGGGTTCGAATCGTGGTGAGGTATGGATGTTGTGTTTGTCTTACGTCACTGGCTCTCTCCCTTCCCTGGAACCAGTGACCCTAAATTAGGGACGGGCGACTGCTTATAGACCATTGAAGTAGTTACGGTGGACGTTAAACCTCCAATAATAAAAAATAAAAAAGAGATGCCTCGTATGTGCCAAGATGTTCTTCCATACAGAGGTGGTGTTACCGGGTACTGCAATCCAGTGGAATGGACATTTTCCGAATTGACCAGTTCGTCTACATTGCAGCGCTACTTCTTTGTGTGCAGAAATTGCACAATACATTGATTTTGTAAGCAGATTAATTTTCACCGACGTACGGGATTTTGTATGGCATCAAGAAAAAAATAGTTAAAAATTTCGACAATAGAGGGCGCTGCTGCAGATAATTGCCACGTAAGTGACGTTTGCACATCACTCGCACAAGGTAACGTTTGGGTGAGACATAAAAACCATTACGGAGAAATGTGCGAAAATAATAAAGGTTCGTGCTGTCAATCTGATAGCACAACCACACTGTTTTAGTAAGCTAATAATTTGCATATAACGTAAAATCAGGAGTGCCCGTTTAGCGCCGATCGCCATTTGACCAAGCACAGTGCACACGAATGTCCTCCTAGTTCTCCAGAACTCAAACCCGCTGATTTCTGGTTGTGGGGCTTCTTGAAATCCCGTGTTTATTGAGGTAATCCCCAGACCTTTCCATCGCTGAAAGACACCATACGGCAGAAGGTAATAGCCATTCCCGTTGACATGTTTTTCAATGCTTTATCAGGCGTAATACCACGACTGCATGCAGTATTGGAATGGGATGGTGGACACATTGAGCACTGGCATCTGTAGATCATGCTGAAATAAATAAGTTTCACTAATTTAACGTAGATCTTACTTTACAATTCTCACGTCTTGATGTTTTCTCTGCAGAAGCGCCCTTTGTTGTCAAGATACTGAGCTTTTTTTTTTTTTTTTTTTTTTTTATTCTTTCTTGGTGCCATACAAAATCCTGTACCTCGGTTAATATTAATCTGCAAACTGCATGTCACTTCGACCCATAGATCATTTTTAATCGCATTTTATTTTTTGCAAAGAACTTTTGAATCACCCTGTATAATTCAAAGAACTTTTGAATCACCCTGGAAACGAAGGATGTTGTCGTCTACCGGTTAACTGAAATTGTCTGTCAAAGTAAGAGCGAAGGGATGAATAATTTTTTTAAATTATCCCACAGCACTTAGTGAACACCCTTGTGCATAGGCGTAGCGTCAGGGGGTGGGGGGCACGTGCCCCCAACTTAAAAATTGGAAAAAAAAATAATAACAGGGGTATGCGAAAGTTTCCGCCGGTTACGCTACTGGGCGCTGTACGGATCTAACCGGCCGGTGACCAGTGCTGTCAGTTCGTACATGAATCCAAGCATGGCGATCGATAAAGTTCATTTGCGTCACTGTTTGTTATTCATGTTTAATTTTGGGAAAAACACGAGTGAAGCATACGGTTCAATATGTCAGGCGTATGGCGAAATCGTTATGGGTGAGCGGACGTGTCGAGAATGGTTTGGCCAGGTTTAAGAGAGGTGATCTAAGATTGGAAGACAAGCCACGTGCAGATAGACGGCAGGAACTCGCAGACGCGAGGAGCTGGAATAGCTGTTGCAGTAGGATGCCACAGAATTGACCACGCAACTGGCGAAAGGTTTGAAAGTGGCTCAATCGACGGTGGTGCGGCGTCTACAGGCCTTGGGGAAGATCCAGAAGATTGGTAAGTGGGATCCGCATATTTTAACGGAGCGTAATATTGGTCAACGATTGGGCATCTGCATGTCGTTGCTGAAGAGGTTTCAAGGGAAGAATTTCTGGTGGACGTTTGTCACCGGAGATGGAAAATGGATCTATTGAGACAACCCTGTACGCAAGCGATCCTGGGTCGACCCAGGCCAGCCATCAACATCCACTGCAAAACAGGATATCCACGGGGAAAAAGCTGCTGTTGTATGTGTGGTGGGATATGCATGGAGTGCTCTACTTCGAACTGTTGAAACCAGGCGAAACAATCGCTGCTCAAGGATACAGCTATCAGTTGATGAAACTGAACGCCGCAATCGAGCAAAAACTCTCATGGACAGGTAAAGGATGCCGTCCAGTCATCCTGTTACACGATAATGCCAGACTACATGTCGGTGCCACCACGAAATCAACCCTTGATCAGTTACTCTGGGATGTTTAACCGCACTCGGCTTACTCCCCGGACATTGCACCCTCAGACTTTCATCTGTTTCGCTTTATGCAACATGCCCTAGCTCAACAGCGGTTCACCACAGTTCCAGAAGTGGAAAATATCGTCACTGCGTTCTTCAATTCAAAACCCGAGTCCTTCTATCACAGGGGCATTCATTTTTTGCCTGAAAAATGGTATAAGGTCACTGATGCTAACGGCCAATATTTCGTTGAATAAAGGTGTGCTGGTTTCCTGATAGTTCCTGTCTCCTTTCACCTTAAAACGGCGGAAACTTTTGCAAACTCCTAATAACTAGTCGTTCACCTTTTAAATGTTACAGAGTGTGACATACAGCCAAGGGAACAAAGCTACGCAATGCCGCCCCGGTGGCGCAGTGGTCTAAGGTGATGGCCTCTCTCTGATCATTCGTCCGAAATGGGTCCGGGTTCGAATCCCGGTGAGGCATGGATGTTGTGTTTGTCTTACGGCACTGACTCTCTCCCTTCCCTGGAACCAGTGACCCTAAATTAGGGACGGGCGATTGCTTATAGCCCATTGAGTTGCTCGCGGCGGTCGTTAAACCTAAAACCAAAAAAAAAAAAAAAAAAGCTACGCAATAGCGAGCATTGTTATGACTGATTTCTAGCAGTCATTCCATTCACAGAAGCATGCAGTCATCTGAAGATGGTTTTTATCATAGGATGGCCGCATGAGGTGCTTTGAAAAGCATATTTTTTTCATTCTCATTAGGCCCATTCTATACGAGCGCTCGAAGCGCGGCGGTTGAGAAGCTAGCTGCTCCCCTTTTCAGCGGTTATTCTACACGAGAGCGTTCAAACCGCGCGCTGTTTAACTGCTAGCGCGTTTCAGTAGTCCGTAGGAAACTGACGCGTTGGGACTGCCCAGATAAACGTCCGTGTAGATTGAACAACGTTAGGCTAATTCTACACTAACGCTCGAAACGCGGCGGTTGAGACGTTAGCTGTTCCCCTTTCAGTGGTTATTCTACACGGGAGCGTCCCAACCGCACGCTGTCTAACAGCTAGGAAACGCGAGTTCATTCTACACGTGCGTTTGGACAGCGCGTTTCAGTAGTACGTAGGAAACTGCCGCTTTGGAACTGCCAAGATGAACGTCCGTGTCGGTTGAACAACGTTACGAGCGTTCGCGTCGCCAACGCCTCCTACCATTTTGGCAGCGCTGACGCTGGGTTAACGCCGCCACTGTAAGGGCCAGAAGCGCTCGCCTAGATTGCAGTCCGCGTTTTTCAATGCTTGCTCACAGTGGCTTAACCATGTTGCAAGATCTATGGCTGTCCGATCACACATACACACATTATATTTGTACATATATATGCAATATTATATACAAACTGTATACGATAGAGTTTGGGACCCCCTCCCCCTAAACACACACGCAGGAGCAAAGCAGTTGCCGAGGTGCGATCTAACGGGCACGACATAGGCGCCTCTGTTGGCAAATTGTGGAACTTAGCGAACACAACTGTAAAACTATGATAGATAGGGCAGATATGTAAAAAGGAAAGTTGTAGAACTGCCTTTGCTTATTATGAATCGATATCGCTGTTTTATTAAGTACACATTATACACGTGTTTGCATTCTACGAAAAATTACAATCTTATATTATTAAATTTAGTTGGCTCACATCATAAGTGTGCAGTATATCCCCGAAAAATGGGGGGGGAGTCCTTTACATTGGGGATCCCAGACTCTGAAAATCTGGGGGGTCCTAACCCCCCTCACCACAGTGGAGCGTCTCAACCGCGGGTTTCGAGCGCTGGTGTAGAATCGGCCTTAATGTGAATCAACGAAGTCGCGCACACCTCGCAGTTTTGGATGTATTAGGCATGTAAAAATCTAAGTTATGTCATTAGTGGCAATTGAACAGGAGCAGTTCATAATCATTCGTGCCCCCTCCCCCAAATATTTGGTCACTCTTTGCCTATGCCCTTGTGTTGTTCTCTTTAGAATTTGAAGAGGCATGAAAGACGATGTGCGAGAATTGTTGAAATAAATGCAACGAATTCAATTAGAAAAATTAAACGTGAAAGGTATCGTCAGTTACCGATTCAGAAACCGCGGACTAAGCGTACCTGTACTGAATGATTTACATGTAATGAGGAATAATTAACCATCAGTGTGGGTAAAATGCTTTGGGTTTTACTCATTCAGTTCTGTTACTTTTTAATGAGCTCTCGAAGACAAAACTTTTCATGCTGAAACATTAGTTTGTACTTCATTTTTACACACCGTGTGTAACAATTGTTGCTGTCATTTTGCCTTCCCTCCACTTTCCCGAAATGAAAGATTTCCAAAGCTTTGGAATTTATTGAGTTATCGATCGCCTTTCTTTTTCATAAAGCAATCCCCCTCTCGCATCTCCACCTCAGAATAGCTCGAGGGATTCTTAATAAATAATTCATCCAAGGATGAAAGAGCATCCTTTTGACCAAATTAGTAGAATTTTTTTCTTCTGTCCTGATTTTATCTTACTTCACTGCCTTTCCATTTAAATTGTAGAGGCAGAATTCTCTTGAAATAATATAGGAAATAATATGGCGTGCTGAAAAAATTTCAAAATTGAGTCCTAGGAATAAGTTAGATATCATGAAAGATGCATACCCATAATTTCGATAACATAATTTCAAAACATACTGTATTGACAAAATCACCGGACACTTAGAAGACAAGCACAATATAGCATTTATTGACATACATTAGTACGGTGTCTGTCCACCTTTGGCCTTAATGAATGCACTGAGACACGGTTTTGGAACACACCAGCGATAGGTATGCTCTTCCATTCAGTACATAATGCTGCCGCTAATTATTGCTTAGTAGTAGGCCTTGGTTCCAAACTTCTAATCGGCGCTCTAATTCACTCCATAGGTGCTCTATGGGATTAAGATCAGGGCTCTGTCCTGGCCAGTCCACACACAATAAGGAATTGTCCTCAAACCACGCCGTAACAGTCCTTGCTTTATGGCTTGGTGCATTATTCTGCTGCTACCAACAAGGCTCGGTTCCATAGTATTGCCACAGAGTTGGTAGGGCATAGTTGTCTAGAATATCGAGGTAGACTTGTTGGTTGACAGGTTTGTCCACGATAACCAATGCGTCAGTATCATACCACGCCCCCCCCCACACACACACGAGTACACTGACAGCTCCAAACTTGACCGTAGGAAGAGTACACTGTGGTAAATAGCATTCCCCGGATACCGCCATACCCACACACGGCCATCAGACTCGTATATCTGGATTCATCAGTCCGTAGGACCCGTTTCTATTGATCTACGGTCCACGATAAATGTTCTTGTATACCATGCTAAACGACGAGCAGTATTCCAAGTGGGGATGAAAGGCTTATGAGCAGCCGCATGACCACGGTAACCCATGGAATGAAGTTCTCTGCGAATGGTACGTGTACATACCGAGGTTCCAGCATTGTTACTCACCTATACATTGAGGTCTTGTGCAGTACTCCGTCGATTAGCTGTAACGACTCTCCTGAGGCTTCGACGTCCCCCATTATTGATTTTCTTTGGTCTGCCGATACGATTTGCTGCTTCAGGCACGCCACGTGTCTTCCACTTATCCAGTGCATCCAAAACACTTCACTTGGGTATGTTTAAACGTCTCTCGGTTTCTCTTATGGACAACTCACTAATATAACAGCCAACAATCTTTCCTTTCTCAATATCAGTTCTCTCCCGCCACGACACATTCACTCAACCTCACTGTGCGATATGATCGTGATCAGCTGTAGGCTTATTTTTATGCCGTTTGCAGCTGTACCGCGCATCTTAACAACGCAGTGGGTCCGTTCATTTGCATTTGAATGGGTGTCTGGTGACTTTTGTCGATATAGTGTATATACGTTTTCATAATTTCGAAACATACCCATATTTACGTGCGGGTGCGGGAAGCACCCACTTCGTGTGAAAGAGGCATTTCAGGCTCTGCAGTAGCCCATCTATTTCTTTGTGTCACTTGTGTCAGGGAAGGGAGAGAGGTGGCGCTCTGAGGTCCGGGTCCCATCCCAGACTCAAGCCGGAGCTCAGATAGGACGCATATCGCGAGGCCCCCTACTCTGACTCTGAGTCACCGAAGCAGCGCAATCAAACTGAGCTTTTTTTTATTGAATGTACACTGTTAAATATTTTGGCTTTTAGAAATAAGCAAAATGTACTCGTTTTTGAGTACATTCCGGACTTATAATAGCTTTGAGCACTTGTCTCATTTTTGGAAAAGGCACGTACTCATTTTTGAGAACATACAGGGAATCAATTGTGAATATACCTGGTATTAATAATTTGCAATATATGCACTCATTTTTGAGTACAGTTATTTCAAATTTATGAACTAAACAAAATCCATATATTTTAAATATATGTGCTCTAATTTCATTCAGTTTCTCTGCCCTTTCGGGCAGAGCATAGAAATTGAAAGAAGTTAGAGCGAATCTAGCAATTCTGACAGAATAGTTTGTAAGTGAGAGAGAGAGCACACTAGATGAGGCCACCGTACAAGCGTACGATTTTGCAAGTAGAAGGCAGAGAGGAATTAGCGGGGGTGGCTTAGGAATGAACACCTTTATATGTAACCGGGGATACCTACCGGGGGACCGTTACTTAACGTGCTCTTCCAATGCACGGCGGATATCGGCTATCAGGCTAGGTTTGAACCCGGGGTCCCTCCATCAGTAGTCTGAATATCTAACCACTAAGCCATCCGCGGCCCAATTTCAAATTTGGAATACGTAGCGACGAAAAAAACTCACTTAATTTTCCGTACATACTCATTTATTCATAGAATCAACTGGAAGTATATTAATCGATGGCACATCTGGGATAATAGATATACATACTCGTTGTCACATGCTGGGAAAATGGACCGTACAATTTTATGACAAATATAGTGATGAAGCGACAATATGTTATTTATGAGATTAACACAAATATAGTTACTGTAAAAACGTACACAAAGATACTTAATGCATAATTAAGTTACTTGTGATCAATGACTTTGTTATACTAATTTTTATGTGTGTCACTTTACACATGTATTGAACAATTTATCTTGAAATCGATATATAATATCTAAAATTAAATAATACGAGATATTTATTGACGCAGTTATTTGTAAGTACGTATGGTTACTTATATTTGAGCATGTCATGTGCTCGTTTACGATACGATTGTACTTAAAAAAATAACGAGTAGGTTTACGTTCTAATTTTTAAGTAGAATTTTTAACAGTGTATAAATATGAAAAATGTATTGAAGAAATTTCAGAATGTTAAGTACTATTGTATAATTTTAAATGCCTCTAAAAGAAACATACAATTTTAGATTTAGCTAATTTGTTATCTGAGACAAACATACATACTTTAAAATATAATTTTAGATACATATGTCCTTTAAAATACAATTTTACAGACATACATACCTTAAGGTTTATGTCTGACTTTTATATTATTTTTATTCTAATTTATTTATTTATTTATAAACCCTGGTTAAAAAATTCGGTACGATTTCGTATTTTCAATGTATAAAAGAAAAACTTATCCTTGAAGTACCAGGTGGTAAATTCGACCAGGATTTTGTTTTCATTCGCTAACCTGTTACGCATATTTTTTACTTTAAAGCGCTGCGCATTTCACAGTAGTTTGTCCACTAGTTTATTTGGGTTTAGTGCCGAGTGCATTATTCACTAATTTTTGCTTGTTTAAAATTTGTTGAATTTAGAGAGAGAAAAATAGAACTATCGTCGTTATTTTGTAAATTTTTAGTTGCGTCATCTGTTTCACGGAGGCAAATTAACCTTGTCTCAGTTCTCTCAGAGCTGCAACATTTACATACGGGTTAAGTATGAAAGAATCAAAGAACTGAATATTTTTAAAAATCTGAAATTAAAAAATTAACGTGTAATTGCAAAAAGCGTGTAAAGGAATTACGTAGAACCGAATTGAATGAGTAGATGTGCTCATTATATGCTAGAATTCGACACAATCGTTTTTGTTGTTCATCAATTGCAAAACACTAGTGTAAACTTCAAATGAGGATGAAATACAGGGCGTTTCATAAGGGTGTAACAAATTTCAAATAATCATAACAGTTTTAATATAAATGATCTCAATACACAACTTGTGTTAATTGACAGAACGAATGTCAATAAAACATGAAGTTTTATAGACATACGACATGGACACCAATTGTCACCGGAACAGCCTCTAAACGGTATTCCAGTTCCATCCATGCTCGTTCGAGAATCTCCGTATTAACTTTCTGCAGTGCGTGTGTAATACTTCTTTTTAAGTCAGCAATGTCTGAAACAGGGGTGCTGTAAACCTGACCTTTGATGAATCCCCTTAAAAAAAGTCACAGGGTGTTAAGTCCGGCGAACGTGGGGCTCCATCCAATGGGACCACCACGCCCAATCCATCGACTGAGAAATTTGGTATCCAGAGACCTCCTCACCATCAAAGCCCAAAGCGGTGGCGCCCCATCTTGTTGGAAAATGACCAGAGTTGCAAGTTCGTCCAACTGGGGATACACAAATTGCTCAATCATGTCCGGGTAATTATCAGCTCTAACACGGTCCAATAACACGGTCGACCATTATTGCACGCCAAACAAGCATGTTCATGTACCATTGTGCAATGCAGGTGTTCAATTCCCCAAATTCTCATATTCTGTTTATTAACCATTCCAGAAACATGGAAAGTGCACTCATCCGAAAAACAGATTTGTCTCAGGAAAGATTCAGGACTCGCAATGTTCTCCAACATCTCTTCAGCAAACTATTTGCGTCTCACTTGCTCATATGTGGTTATGTGATGGGTTATTTGCAGTATATACGGGTGCATTTACAATCTCTGATGTAACAACACTCTGTGTACTGACGACTTGGGGATGGCCAGCTGTCGTGCTGTTTGTCTGATGGACTTTCGAAGGTAACGAGTGAACGTTTGTCTCACAACCTCCTCCCTTTCTGGAACCAGCGATGGGTCGGTCCAAGACTTTTCTTTGTAAGGACGCTACCAGTTTCCTTGAATGACTTGTACCACTTTCTGACGCTGTTCCGTGTGGGCGGTTTGCTCCCATGTTTTTGTTCTGAAGTGGATTGGCCACTCCGCAATCTGTGCTTTTGTGGCAGGATCCATTGGGTACACTTCTAGAAAAGTTGAGGATATTCCTTACCACCTGCAACAAACAGAATGCTGATATTAGATTTGTATCCAAAGTTATCATTTGAAATTGGTTACCCCTTTTTGGGACGCCATATACATTGCATCGAGTTCCTTTGATATTTAAATGCTAAGGATACTGTCTCATTCTTAATCAAAAATAATACGGAAGGCGGAATACGTGTGGAGTGATGTAAAAACACGGTTGCATGTTCTTCTTAGTTGTACCACGTGAATAATCCTATTTTCTGCTTCTCACAAAGATTATTGGTTTACTCCCATGATAGAAACTTCTTTCATTGGTCTCTATATGTATTTTATAGCAGCTCTTCGGTGAGGGGATGTGTAAAAAGTATATGACTCTAACAGAAACGTTGATGGTAAGACGCTTAATTAAAAATCATCATAAAATGCTAGTGCTCTGTTATTCCATCCAGTCGGTGTGTCATGCCGTAAAAGCAGCAGCGGTGAGTGTTCGATGAGAAACGACTGTACTCGTCCTTTTGTTTTTATCCTCTGGAGTTCTTAGCGCAAATGAATGGCTGTAGCCTTTGTACGATATCCTTTCCCAGCTGCTCCCCAGGGGTCGTCTTCAGGCCAGCTTGAGATATTGGCTGCTGCATACCCTTGGGATGAACAAGCACCGACGCTTTATTGTGACTTCATTCTTCTGGGAGTCGTTTTTCATAGGAATGCCAAATGGGGGTAGATATTTCGCTGCTGCTAAATTTTCTTACGTTCCGGATAAAATTAAACGCGATCGAAGACGGGGAATTTTAGTTACCAGTAAGTATTACTTTGGTTGAAGATGCTGAGGAGCACGTTTTAATGTGCTGCTGTTCTATTTATTGCCTACAGCATATTAAACTGTTGATGATTTGTGTCGCGTTTTGTTTTAATTGCATTTAGTAAATGTCGCTGAAAAGATTTGCGTTTTAAACATTTTATTGTGGGGCATTTTTATTGCCTTTATTTATATATATCATCATCATCGTCAACCATTATCAATCCACTGCTGGACGAAGGTCTCCCCAAGTTTCTTCCACAACGGTCTGTCTTGTGCCAGTCTCCTCCATGTCACTCCCGCATACTTTCGAATTTCATCCACCCATCACCCATGTGGTCTTCTTCTGGGTCTTTTCCTGTCCCTTGGAATTCAATCTAAAATTTCGGCTGTCCATCGATAGTCTGTCCTTCTGGCAGTATGTCCAGCCCATTGCCATTTCAGGGATTTAACTCTGATTATAATGTCTTCCACTCTTGTCATTTTTCGAATCCACGAGTTACTCTTCTTATCGCTCCTGGTTACACCAAGTATGCACCACTCCATGCCTCTTTGAGTTGTCTGCAGCCTTTGTATGTCTCTTTTAGTTAAGGTCCACGTCTCTGCACCATACGTAAGCACTGGAAGGATGCATTGATCAAACACCTTTCCTTTAAGACATAATGGCATATTGCTCTTGAAAATTATGCTGTTTCTTCCAAAAGCTCTCCAGGCAAGTTTTGTATGCCGATTAATTTCTTCATCAATGTGACCCTGACTTGACATCTGCTGTCCAAGATAAACGTACGTGTCTGTTATCTCCAGCTTTTCTCCATCAATCGATAAATCTTCATTTCTTGTAAAAGCATTGAACATCACTTTTGTTTTCTGGAAGTTCATTTTTAATCCCACTTCTTTACTCTTGTCAGCAAGTTCCTGGATCATACTCTGCAGCTCTGATGGGGTAGTTGCAAAAATGACTATGTCATCAGCAAAACGAAGGTGGGTTAGATAATCTCCATTAATCTTTATCCCTTTGTTTTCCCAGTTCAGTGATTGAAAGACATTTTCCAATGTGGCATTAAAGAGCTTCGGAGATATGGTGTCACCTTGTCTCACTCCTTTTCCAATTTTTATGTGTGTTGTATTTTCAAACAGCCGAATCTCTGCACTTGAATTTTCATAGATGTTATTAATAATATTAATGTATGCATCTTCAATACCGCAGGATTTCAGAGCCATTGTAATTGCTGATGGTTTCACCGAATCAAAGGCTTTTTCATAATCGATAAAAGCCATGCACAATGGATTTATATATATATATATATATATATATATATATATATATATATATATAAATTGGTTACAAGTTTTTTGATCTTAGGCCTAGGGCCTTCCGGTAGCTTTAATGATTGGAACAATAATTTGTAAAAAATTAACCTTGTACTAGCAATAAGCTGCATTAACTATAATATTATTTCTTATTTATTATTGTTTTGTTGTATTTGCGTTTTTGGTATTACGTAAATTTTCGTTACTTATTGGTGTGTTCTAAACCAAAGTTCTTTGAAAAATTTTTGTGAGTGACATGGGCATTTCCCTTGCTTGTCTGTGGCTAGGATTTTGACTTTTTGAGTTCAATCTCTCACGCTCCAGCTGTGCAGTAGTAAAAATGCACTGTTTGCTAGTATGTTTCTCAAATCTTTTGTTTTAAATTCGCAATTTTCAAAGATACTCTTTGATCTTTGTTTAAGCCGCCCCGGTGGCGCAGTGGTCTAAGGCGTTGGCCACTGATCATTCGTCCGTAAGGGGTCCGGGTTCGAATCCCGGTCAGGCATGGATGTTGTGTTGGCTTACGGCACTGGCTCTCTCCCTTCCCTGGAACCAGTGACCCTAAATTAGGGACGGGCGACTGCTTATAGCCCATTGAGTTGCTCACGGTGGTCGTTAAACCTCCAATCAAAAAAAAAAAAAAAAAAAAAATCTTTGTTTAAATTTATTATTAATTTTTTATTCAATTTTTCATGTGACAAAATTTGTTACTCTATTTCTTCACATTTTCATTAGGTCGGTTTTTACACTTTTTCAGTATTTCTTCTCTTTGGGATTACATTTTTTGGGTGTTCGTCATACTTCTTAAGAGTTAATTGCTGAGATTCTCTTGATCATCTGTGTGAGGTCGGGCAATGTGTTTTAGTTTGCGGTATTTTGGTTTGGAAGTCCTTTTTAAATCTGACAAAATTAAAATTTGGTAAATTTTAACACTAAACTTAATTTGTCGTTATAGCAAACTAAAATAGCAGAAACCCACACTTCCATGGTCTCAGGAGATAAATGAGTTATTTTCTTAATGCTTGCCCTTGACGAAGCCGTCAGAGAATCAGCCATTGATCTGCTTCCATGCGTTTCTCTGTTTATTTGTTTGCTCTCGATTGTAGCTCGTTTGCCTTGGATGGTTGGGGTAATTAGAGCTTTTCCTTTCTACGTTTTTCGGGAGTTGTTTGTTTTCTTCCAGTTTCTTATTATTATTTTATTATTTTTTTAAAAAGTTCTTAGTATTTTGCATTTTTTAATATCGTGGGTTTTGATTTTTCTTTTATGCAGCCTTGGGCTATTTAGAATTTCAAAGTTTTTATTGGTTTTAACTTCTAGTTGGTTTTTCGCTATCATCATCATCATATTGTCAACCACTATCAATCCACTGCTGGACGAAGGTCTCCCCAAGTTTCCTCCACAACGGTCTGTCTTGTGCCAGTCTCCTCCATGTCACTCCCGCATACTTTCGAATTTCATCCACCCATCTCCCATGTGGTCTTCTTCTGGGTCTTTTCCTGTCCCTTGGAATCCAATCTAAAATTTCGGCTGTCCATCGATGGTCTGTCCTTCTGCTATATATATATATATATAGGCATCCTGATACAAGAATGTCCGAACAAAATGGAACGGGATTTTGTTGTTTCGTAGTAAATGTTCAGCATACAGTCGAACTATTTTATATCGAATTTAAAGGGACAGGCGTAATTGTTTGATATGTACTGGATAGTTAGTTATGTAAATGGATATAAAGGCTTTGCATGCATTTATTGAGCTGTAGTTATTTCACAGCACACTGTTTTAAGGATGTCTAAAACTTCAGCCTTATTTTTTTTTCGCGTATTTTTAAGTGCTGTAAAAATGCAAATTGTTGTTCACTAATGTGATATTAGAGAACTTTCGGTACATTAATTTTGGAAAAGACTTACTGCACTAAGCCTTTTATTCGCTTATGCAGAAAATAAATGTTAACTTTTTCTGCTTTTTATATTTGATCATTAACTTGCTGCTTTTTGGTACTTGAAATTTAATAAGAAAGCTTTATAGGCTGCCATCAACAGTTAAACAATAATATAATAGCAGTATGAGATGTTTTTTTCATTTTGTTTTTTACTCTCAGAAGTGATTCTGGCTCCGAACGGCTGCCCTAATCTCTATCTTCTTAGTCTGCTCCTGTTAAATCATCAGCGATATAAACATAAGTTCTTCAACCTGCACTTCATCAGTCACAGCCCCATGAGTGGTACATAAATTTTCACACACTCCACAGAGAGCATACACATTTAGGTTTTCACCAATGCTTGGCTCTCCGTTGTCAGAAGAAATTTCACCTTGCTTAGAAGTAGTTTCTAATTGTGTACTTACAAAAATGCTATTATACAAGGTGTGATAAAAAAAATAAGGTGAATATGTATACCGAAATTTAACAGTAGAGTTACACAAATTAATCCCCTTCAAAATAATGCCCCTCGATTCATACGCTTTTATTCCAGCTGTTCTTCCATTGTTGGAGACACGCATAGAAGTCCTGTTCCCGATGCCCTTTAAAACTATCGTTGCGTTACCATTGATGTCTTCCACATAGTCAAAACGTTTATCTTTCATAACTGCCTTACGTTTTCGGGGTAGCAAAAAGTCAGTCTGCGCTAAGCCCGGCGATTAAGGAGGGGAGGAATCCCCGCAATGTGCATTTTGCAGCCAAGAATTGGATGATCGGCAGAGCATTGTGACTTGGCGCGTTGTAATGGTGAATCATCCATCCACTGGTTTTCTCTGGCTTCTTGCGATAAAACTGAAATCTTCAGGCGTTTCAGGATTTTGAAGTAACGTGCAGCATTAGCAGTGAGGCCACACGGTACGAATTTCCTGTGCAGCAATCCTTCGATATCGAAAAAATGACACAAGTAGGACTTCGACGTGCGATGGAGACGGGCGTGTTTTTTGGGGGTAGGGGAAGGGGGGCGTCTTGGGGATAAAAGGGGTTCTGCACTGAGAGCTTTGGGTCTTTGTTTCAATGTCGCAACCATAGACTTAGGTTTCTTCACCCGTCACAATCGTCCGTAAAAAAATTGCATCTGATGTTGCACGTTTAAACAACTCTGACGAAATTGTGACCGGTTGTTTTTCAGAAGACGAGGAATGAACTTTGCACTGACACGTTTCATGTTAAATTTCTCATTGAGGTTGGCTTGAACAGAACCGAACGACAGACCAGTCTCTACTGCACTTTGTCTGATGGTGAGGCGTCAGTTCTTCCTGATCATGTGCGAATTTCCATGACGTTCTCGTCGGTTACTGCCGTTGATGGTTTTCTACGGCGAAATTCATCTTCCATGGAAGGAGCGCCGTGTTTGAATCTGGAGAACCACGTAAACACTGTCTTTGCCACCCTTGTGGTGCAGTGGTCAAAGCGCTGGCTCATGACCATTCGTCCGAGAAGGGTCCGGGTTCGAATCCCGGTGAGGCATGGATGTTGTGTTTGTCTTATGGCCCTGGCTGTCTCCCTTCATTTGGAACAAGTGGCCCTAAATTAGGGACGGGCGACTACTTATAGCCCACTGATTTGCTCACTGTTGTCGTTAAACCTTCAATATAAAAAAAAACAAAAAAAAAACGAGACACACGCGTCTTCAATTTTTGCGGTCTGGAGGACTACTGGCATTTGCTGCAAAACTGTTTATGGACAGGCGACACGAGTGAGGGTTAATGACCGCGTAAGTCAGACAGCTCTCCTTTGCTTCCGTAGCAAGAGCGGTTTTGTTCAATTTACTTTTTATCACCCCTCATTCTTCCACGTTTTGCTTATCATTTCTGTTGTACTTAGCTGTAATGAACTCTCCGAACTTAACTTTTCTGAACGTTTCGACGTGTTGCTTAGCATCTTGTTCACCGCATGTGTACGCATACGCTTAGCATTACCAGCCTTCGGATGTCAACGCGATTTCGTTTTTTATAACTCCTTTGTTTTTAAAATCGTTCTCTTTCACATCTTAAAATGATTTCTACATGGCATTTGTGTTCACCACTTTCAACCCGGCGAATTATTTCGAGCTTTGTTGAAAACTGAAGGGTTTTGTCTTTGTTTCTCACCATTTTACGAAATAGTCCTGCGATGTGAGCATTTTAAATGAGACAAGAACTTCACAAATCCCAAATTCTCTCTTTCTAGCAGTAGGACACGTGATCAACCTCTGAGTGTCCCAGAGAGGGGTAGTGACTCTTGCGTACATATCAAATTTGATAGCACTTGGGTACATCAAGGTTCTATGCTCGTGGATAATTACATGCTTTTTCAATTATCCCCGAACAACACCGTCACTGTGACCCATAATTTGAATTATTTTAACTTTCGTTCACACTTTATCCAGGCTTAGGACTGGCAGCGTCTATCCTGGCGTGTTTAAAAGTAAGCGATATTCGCATTGTTTTTATTATTTAATTTTTTTGTAGGCGATACCCTCCTTTTTTTCATTATTATTTTTTGGATTTTTTTCTTTATAGATGTTTCAATTACCTTTCTCCTAATTTACTCTAATTTAGCGATATACACTGAAGAGCAATTGAATTAGAGATACCTGTCTAGTAACGTGTAGCACCACCTTTCGCCCTGATGACGGCGGCGATTCGTCTGGGCATGGACTCGACAAGACACCGGAAGGGTTGGGAAGCCATATGGATCCACGACCCCTGAACAAGCTCCCACAGTTCACGAAGATTTGATGGGGGGGGGGTCAGAGCTTCGAACATCTCTCTCGATGGCATCCCAGATGTGCTCGATGGGACTGAGGTCAGGTGACCTAGCTGGCCAAGAAAGCGAAGTCAGGTGACCTAGCTGGCCAAGAAAGCGAAGTCAGGTGACCTAGCTGGCCAAGAAAGCGAAGTCAGGTGACCTAGCTGGCCAAGAAAGCGAAGTCAGGTGACCTAGCTGGCCAAGAAAGCGAAGTCAGGTGACCTAGCTGGCCAAGAAAGCGAAGTCAGGTGACCTAGCTGGCCAAGAAAGTGAAGTCAGGTGACTTAGCTGGCCAAGGAAGCGAGGTCACGTCGGTGGAGTGTTCATCCAACCATTCGGATACAATTCGGGAGCGATGGCACGGTGCATTGTTTTTGGGGGATGTTGAAGACGCACAAACGGGAGAAATGGTAGTCCAGGATATCCCGATAACGTTGACCTGTGAGGGACGATGTCACACGTACCAGGGGTTCTATTTCAGTCCACGTAAATAGGCCTGAGACGAGAATGCCACCCCCACCAGCTTGATGAGTACCCTGCTGGCAAGAAGGATCCATCGCTTCATGTGGTTTGCGCCGTACTCGTATCCTGCCATCCGCATGTACCTACGTTAATCTCGACTCATCAGTCCAGGCAACATTTGTCCACATGTCTAGGGTCCAGTGGCGATGTTTCCGCGCCCATGCTAATCTTTGCACCCTGTGATGTGCGGTCAGCAGTGGTACCCTCGTGGGACGATGGCTTCTGTACCCATCGTCCCACGAGGGTACCACTGCTGACCGCGGTTCTGGATGGTTTGGCTGCTTACACGTTTTTGTGCACCAGCGTTAAATTGCCGAGTGATTTCTTGCACTGTGGCTCGTGTATTCGCTGTTACAATGCGAGGCTGCCGACGATGATCCCGTTCATTCGCACGCTGCTGTCCACGGCAGTTGGCCCTTGCAGGGATGGTTTTACCGGATTCGATGTACTCACGGTGCACCCGTGACACAGTAGCTCGTGAAAATCCCAGTGCCTGCATGACTTCCGAGATGGAGTGACCCATTTGTCGGGCCCCGACAATTTGCCCACGATCAAATGCGCTTATATCCTACGTCTTACTCATACTGCGTCTGATTCTTACTGATTCCCGTCGCATCACTCCTTATATTGTCGGATCGCTGCATACGCCATGTCGTTTCCGTTTGCATAGCCGCCCACAGCGCCACATTTGTATAACGTCAGCTGTCTCTAATTCAATTGTTCTTCAGTGTAAGCTAAAGACTTCAAACACTTCTTTATATCTTGCGTACTTTCGTAATGTCGTAGAGTTCTAGTGATTCTCTG
This sequence comes from Macrothele yani, assembly GCA_039090855.1. Taxonomy (NCBI): domain Eukaryota; kingdom Metazoa; phylum Arthropoda; class Arachnida; order Araneae; family Macrothelidae; genus Macrothele; species Macrothele yani. The sequence goes on along the minus strand of CM077006.1, from coordinate 23,384,925 downwards.
ATCCAGTTTAATGCATCTTTTTGATCGTTTCTTTCCTTCAAGATTAAGGTCTGTTCGATTTATAAGAAAATCACTACTTAGATTCTTCTTTTAAACTCTGAATGAGGGTCTTGATTTTATGATGTGGTCTACTCATTCAGGTGTTAAACTTATTATTTTTTGCCGCCCCGGTGGGGCTTTGGTCTAAGCGATGGCTTCTGATCATTCGTCCGAAAGGAGTCCGGGTTCGAATCCCGTTGAGGCATGAATGTTGTTTGTCTTACGGTACTGGCTCTCTCGCTTCCCAGGAACCAGTGACAATAAGTTAGGGACGGGCGGCCGCTGATCGTCCACTGAGTTGCTCACGGTGGTCGTTAAAACTCTCAAATTAAAAACAACAAAAACAAAAAAAAAACCTTATTATTACTCTACCGCATTATTGGTTCTGTGCTGTCGATTATGACAGTTCCACATGCTAGTTGTAAAGACAGAATTTTCTAGCCTTTCATTCTCAAAATAACCGTAAAATTCCTGCAGCTTCGGTTGCTACCCAAGATGTAAAGAAGTGTTTGAAGTCTTTAGCTTATATTGCTGAATTGGAATAAATTTTGAGGAAGTGAATTTCAGTGAAGATTATGTTACAGGGGAAATCTAATATTACACGAGGGTGTCACATCTTTTCCTATGCTGCAGCTGTTCCATTTGGAAAGGCCTTGATATGTACGCAAGTGCCACTAAATTTGAAATGTACGCAAATGTCCCTGTACGCGCAAGTGCCACTAAATTTGAAATGTACGCGAGTGCCACTAAATTTGGAATGTACGCAAGTGCCACTAAATTTGGAATGTACGCAAGTGTCAATGTATGCATGTGCCACTAAATTTGAAATGTACGCAAGTGTCACTCTACAGAAGTGCCACTAAATTTGAAATGTACACAAGTGCCAGTAAATTTGAAATGTACGCAAGTGTCACTGTACGCCAGTGGCACTAAATTTGAAATTTACGCAAGTGTCACTGTACGCAAGTGCCACAAAATCTAAAATGTACGCAAGTGCCACTAAATTTGAAATTTACGCAAGTGTCACTGTACGCAAGTGCCACAAAATCTAAAATGTACGCAAGTGCCACTAAATTTGAAATTTACGCAAATGTCACTGTACGGAAGTGCCACCAATTCCCCAGAGAAAGCATTTTAGAGAAAAGAATTCTCCCCTGTTTGTGCTCTTCAAGTTCTTTCTGGCTTTGGATAGGATTAACATCGCTCCTTCCATTTCATTCGGAGGTTCTCCACTTGAAAGGATTTGTGCATGACCTTAACTAAGCTTATACTTCAGCAAGGATTTTGGTGTCTGAGGTGGTGGTGTGCTAGAGAGTTGAAGACCTGGTCCTGTGTAAATGGTTAGCGAGATTGGGGGGAATAAAATGTTTGATGTCTTGTACATTATGTTTGATGTCTTGTACTGCTATGTTGTGTTCGATATAACCATTCTCTTTCGTATTTTTTTAATGCAGTTTTTACGGTGACTTATTAAAGTTCGATGAAGGGAATAATTCGACGTGTCTGTCTACGATACAAACGGGTTTGACTGTACATGTTTTCTTTGGGTTCAATAAACTATGATTAGAACAAAACGACAGCAAAGTTATAATAAACCAGGGCCGTAGCTACCAGGAGGGCGGTTGCTCCCCCCCCCCCCAGAATGGTCATTCCAGGAACGTAAATTCATGCTGTGGGGGATGTAAGAAATACAAATTATGTAACTAAAAAAGAAAAGTAACACCCTTTAGTATTTTCTTTTTAGAGACTTTAGGTAGTCTCATACAATGTTCCATGCAGCTAACCAGAGTACAGAGTAGTATATACTATGAGGTGTTAACACTGTAACATACACTGGCGGAAAGTGAAAAAACAACACCAAGAAGGAGACGTCTGATACCAACGAAATTTATACAGCATAATAACGGAATACAGAGGATAACGTGATCAAAACACTATGGCAAAATTCAACTGTATTTGCTGGTAAACTGGAAAATAACATTTCCATGTAACATGGTTAGTACGAGGTTGAACCGCCATGAACTGCGTCACACTGTGCAATTCTGGCATGGAGTCTGTCGTACAGATATTGGATGTAAGTTTGGGGTATTGAGTTCCAAGCTTCCTCAACCTGGAAGCGTAAATCGGGGATGGTCGTGGCTGGCCGTGGAGACCGAATAAGTCGTTATCCCATAAAATCCCACACGTGCTCAATGGGGGACAAATCCGGTGAACGTGCAGGCCATGAATGTCACACCCTGAAGTGCATGTTGCGTTGCACGTGCCGTATGTGGGGGTGCGTTATCTTGCTGGAAAAAACCACGATGGACCGACCTTACAAATGTCACAACAACGGGCTGAATGATGTTGATGTAGGAGGTGCTGTTTAACGTACCGGTATAAACACTAGTTGTGTACGGGAGTGATAGCTGATCGCTCCCCACACCAGGAGACCAGGTGTAGGCCCTATCTGTCGCTGGCGGATGCAAGAAGGGTGGAGACGCTCCCCTGTGCGTCTGAGAACACGCATACGGTCATTGGAGGCTCCCAAGCAGAATCTGCTTTCATCGCTGAATACGACAGATCGCCATTGCGTTCTCCAGTGCAGACGTTAGCGACACCACTGCAGCCGTTCCTGACGGTGGGCTGGAGTAAGAGGTACACATGCCAGAAGCACACGTGCACGTAGTCCTGCATCCAGTAGACGGTTGCGGATTGTTCGCACAGTCACCTTAGGTGCAACGGCAGCTCGGATTTGCGTCGCAGTAGATGTTCTGCTTGACAACGCCGCTCTTCTTATGCGTCGATCGGTCCGCTCATCAGTCCGTCTGTGACTCCCGGTTCCACGTCTTCTCGTGTGGGAATGTTCCTCGGACCATCTACGCCACCATCGTACCACCACCGATACTTCCCGTCGTCTAGTCGGAGCCCGACTAGACGACCTCTCTCATAGTCCGATAACTGCTGAAATCGTACGCGTCTTCCATGTTCAGGCATTGCAGCTTCTTCAGGGTCTCCGCACGTGTCCGTACGCCGACGACTGATTACATTCACTTCGCCGTACTCCTTAAATACCACCGACGATAATTTGCATATTATGCCGTGCTGTGGCGTAATCACTCACCGGTTGATCACGAAATTAACATCACACCTACGTAAACTCGACCCCATTAACATATGTAAATTCCATGATCGTCCGCCAATTCCTTCTTGGTGTTCTTTTTTCCCTTTCCGGCAGTGTATATTCTATTTTAACTTTCCTTTTGAGTTTTTTTTATGTAAATTTGAGTTCGTTCTCTTAGACATTTTCAAACCTGTTGTCTTTTCTCTCAAATGGGAATGAAGTTTGCAACACACTAAGGTCAGAACAAGAGTGATGTATGTGTGGCCGGATAAGAACGACAGATAAAAAGGCAATGCAGCGTTTTTTGCTTTGTTTGGGTTGGGGTGATGTTATTGATGATAGACGTGCTGTTATACTGCTACTGCGATTGGATGTTAAATCAGTGATACTGTGTTAAGTACGCCAATAAACCGGATGTGGGTGTGGAGTACAAACCATGCAAGCAAAATAAACGTATTTGAAAGTACTACAATTGACTTCTTTCTTGTAATGCATTTGAGTACCTTCTAATATTACATTGACTTTAGCACACATAACGTAATTACTGACGAAAGGATTAAGTTACAGAGGAAAGACAAATTACGTTATGACCCCTTATATTCATGAAAGGAATTTTCCAAAACAATGAATGGAGGTATAGAAAACAATATGCTGATATGCGTTAACCTTTCTGATCAGATCGTTGGGATGAAGAGCTAATTAATCATTTGTGCACTGTCGCAGAAAGTTTTCTAAGAGCTTAACCTTGAATGGAATTTTTCTAAGCCTTAACCCCAAAGCTTCTTACTATTGTTACGTTCACTACCCGATACTCTTTCGACCTGGGCTGGTTTATTTTACATTCTGTATTACTGTGGAGTGTTTTGTGTTGTCCGCGTTCACGTAACGTTTACGCTTTCCTTGGTATCTACCATCTGTGGTTCTTGGGTATTTACCTATTTTTTATATATTTAATAGAATTATGTGAAAACCCTAAGTGCGATTTTTAAAGATCATAATACCTTCTTATAACGGCGGTGTGTAAGAAAGTAAAAGCCATGTATTATTAGACTGGAACTCGAAGGGGCGTAATTTTGAACTCGAAAAAGCGTAATTTTGAACACAAAGGGTGTAATTTCAAGTCTCGGCTTCCTGGATAAGAAAAGCTTACTACAGTCCTGTAATAAACTATGATTTGAATATTGAAATAAAGTATGATTAAAGTATTGTAATAAACCGTGATCAGAATACTGTGATAAACTATGATTAGAACAAAATGGTAGCAAAACTGGGAGTCTTGACGTGACGTTCAATATAGGAAATATAACAAGAAGTGACCAAAATTTACATGAGAGTAATAAATAAAAAAGGAAAAGTTAAATAGGTAATATACTTTTCAAGTATATTTAGAAATTATGTAGTCCTTTCTTCATTAATATATAAGCGGAGTTTTTTCTAGTACCAGTTACATACATTTGAGCTACATGGAAATGCTCTAGAAGATTAAGCCATTTCTTTTGGAGTATTTCGCATTTTTTTCAATAAAAACTATGTTGTTTATTCTATCGACTAAAACTGCGCGTTAAAATTATATTTTCATGGAATTGGTAAAACTGTTTTCAGAGTAACCGTAGCATGCTTGGGTGGAAATCGGGAGATGCTGGTTCGATTGCCATCCCAGGACTGTTGTATCACCCTGTATCGTTTTCAAATATGTGTATCGCCCTGTATCGTTATCGAAAACTGTATCGTTTTCAAATATTTTGAGCAGATGGTGGCTACACCTAACACAGTTAATGCGGTAGAAATAATTAATTTAATTATTTATTGGTCAATTCACGTAATCAATGCATGGCATTATTTGGATTTACTTTCCAAAGTTGAAATCTAGTGCTATCAATGAAAACGTTTTGCCATCGGTTACAAAAAATAAAACAAATTAGTAAAATCATGCAATGCATTGATTATGATACGCTTTCCAACATACCAGAAATCATTACTCAAGTTATTACTAAAGTTATGAGGATAATGGCTGTGGAATAAATCTCACTCCTATGACCCGACCTTTGACCCCATTTCGATGATATATAACCGAACTGGTTTAGTATACTTTCGGAACAAGATGATAAAGTTTTGTCTCAATCGAAGCATTTTTCCTAAGTTATAAACGCATAAGGGCAATGGAATGGATCCTGATCCTAGGTCCTGACCTTTGACCCCCACTTCACCCATTTTCAATAGGGTTTGTCCCCAGGTGGTCCCCTACCATATACTAAACTTTCATTGAAATCGAACAATTTTTACGCAAGTTATCGTGCGGACGGACAGACAAACGGACAGACGGACAAAACTGGAATGATAATCAATTGAAAGCTCTTAAAACGTGCTGTGTAAAGGACAGTCTCGAGCTTACTCTTGTGTATTTGGATGCAGTATATATCATTTTATTATTTCAGTACTAATGCACGTTCAGCCGAGATATTTTCCAGTAAGTAATATTTACAAAATAAATACCTTAGTTGAACTAGTTTTTGCAGCAAAACATTAGAAAAGAAATGGTGCAGGTAATCTTTCCCAGGAGTCTGTCATATAACGGAAGTTCTTTACAGATCTTGTTATAACCCATTTGCCAATTTCCTTTTCGCAGAAAGAAAAATTCTTTACATTCCATTCCCCCTTCTGCGCTTTTTTTATTGCTGCGCCTCTTAAAACGACATTAATTTTCCGCTCATAATCACTGCGCAGTTGGCCATAATCAAAACGACTAACGTACCTGCTGCCACTATAGCGTTTGATTGGCAGGAAGATTGTTTGTGTCGTCGCTGCTTTCTGTCAAATTCCGTGCCATGCTCTATTGCCCTTTATGATTGATAGGCGGCATTTTTGCTCTCTTTAGCGCCACCTTCTTCTTGTCGATCTCTTCGTCTCTTCGGGTCTTGTAACTACAGACCAAAAGAAATTCTCCCTTACGTATCTTCATATCTGTCCTCTACAATTCCGTACTCTCTTTCTGGGAAGTAAACGTTATTGCGTGTTGAAGCATTCTTTTATATTTCTGTTTCTTAGTGCGTCCACAGAGACTTTTATCTCCTGTTGCTCAGTGTTCACGAAATTGCTGTATATGGGGTGAAGCTTTATCTTGTCTTTCGAGGCACTTGATGCGCCGAATTTTAATTCCGTTGTCTATCATGTGAAGCACATATGTCATTTTTTTGTTGTAATGGACGTACTTCGAAATGATGGGAGGTATACTAACTAATTGCTCGACGATGTTTTGGTGAATAATTTTGCCATATCATTAAGATGAAAGAATATTCCAAACTCAGGCAGAGTTTGGAATATTCTTTCATCTTAATGAAAAAAAAAGTGTTGCTATGAAAGAAAAAAAAATAACCGACGAACAACCGCAGTTCTGTCTTCTTTTCAGATACTTCGCGTTTTTTAAAAGTTCGGTCAAAACATTAGTGAATACCGGATAATTCGTCATCTAAACCAAAACTCTTATGTTTATATTTCGAAAATTGATTCTGAGTCCGATTCGTTACACACAAACATACACACACGCGCGCGCACTCTCTGTCTGTCTATCTATCTATCTGTCTGTATCTAATCATCACTATTATTAACCCTCTGTTGAATGAAGGTCTCCCCAAGATTTTTCCTTCTTCAACAACGGTGTATCTGGCGCCAATCTCCTCCATGTCACTCCGGCATGCTTTCGAATTCCATCCATCCATCTCCCACGTGGTCTTCTTCTGGGTCTTTTCTTGTCCCTTGGTATTCAGCCTAAAATTTCGATTGTCCGTCATCGGTCCGTTCTTTTGGCGATATGTCCTGTCCATTGACATTTCAGGAATTTAATTCTGGTCATGATTTTTCTACTCTTGTCATTCTCCTTATCCACGAGTTCATCCTCTTATCTTTCCTATTCAAACCAAGAATGCATCTCTCCATGCTTCTCCCACTTGTCTGCACCCTTTGTATGTCTTTTGTTTTAGTTAATATGCTCTGCTCCGTACGTAAGAACTGGAAGGATGCTTTGATTAAATACTTTTCTTTGAAGGTATATTGCCCTTGAGAATTGTACTGTTTCTTAGAAAAGCTCTGGAACTAAGTTTTATATGCCGATTAATTTCTTCATCAATGTGATCATCGCTTGATATCTCCAGCTTTTCCCCATCAATCGATAAATTTTCCTTTGCCTCATTTTTTTCTGAAAGTTCATTTTTAATCCCACTTCTTTACTCTTGTCAGCAAGTTCCTGGATTATACTCTGCAGCTCTAAAGGTATAGTTACAAAAATCACTGTGCCATCAGCAAAACGAAGGTAAGTTAAATAAGATCCATTAATCTTTATCCCCTTGTTTTCCTAGTTCAATGAGTGAAAGACAATTTGCAACCAGGCATTGAACAGTTTAGAAGATATGGTGTCACTTTGTCTCGCCCCCTTTTGGTTTTAATTGGTTCTGTATCATCAAATAGCCGAACCTTTGAACTTGTATTTCGTTGCTGTTATTCATAAATTCATCTTCAGTACCGCCAAATGTCAACGCCATCATCATTGCTGGTTCTTTCACAGAATGAAAAGCTATATATACATATATTTTATTTTTTCTTCTCTTTATTTTGACCCCCGCGCTCTTCCGTGCGTTCCTGGGAAAGAAATAAAAAGAAACGTGTTTCATTATTTATTGATCCATGTATTTGTTCCTCAAAAGTCTTCATGAGTGACAAAACGGAACAAATATTCGTGACATTAGGTTTTCCTAATGTCACGAATATTGTTTTATTTGTCAAATACCTGTACATATGTACCTCACAAAGTACCTATAGATGTCATAATGCAGAATGCTGTGGATGAAATAACGTTCCACGCGGTTCCTGATTTCGCGCAGGTTCTTGAAAAGTTGGTTTTCATTTATATGGCCACCAAACACTGCATTTTCGTGCGGAATTACGATGGAAATTATATGAGAATCATGGAATCGTAGTCATGAACTTAATCCCTTCTCGTTTTTATCTTCGATAGCTTAGTTGGTTGTAGGAAGTTTTAGTATGAGAGCCACAAAAGGCCAACAACCTTGGTTTAAATCCGAAGCTGGAAAGAAAACTTTACCGAAATGGAACAAATGATCTTCAGTAAGTTATCTGAATAAGCCAAGTGAAAATGTTTTAACACGGACTACGTTGAGTGTCGGACTGCGGATGGCCTAGTCGTCAGCGTTCGTGACTGCCACTCAGGTTCGATTACGGGCCTGTACGAATGCTCGAACCGCTGCGGCCTATAGTTTTTCCAAAAAGTTGTTTAGTGTAAATCAGGCAGCAAACGTAATTTTACTTTTGACTTTTCAAATGTCACTTATTGTTATAAAAAGAAGCAGTAATATTTTTTGCCCGAAAGGTGATCCTTTAGAAAAAAAAAATAAGTTACTTTTATTAAAGTTCCTTCTACTTTTCATGAGGTTCCAACTTTAATTAATCGATCATAGTTTTAAAATTACAAAGTGTAAAAAGTCCGTGTTGGAAAATCATATTTTTAACAGATTATTTGTGTCGTATCAAAGGTTCGAAACGTGAAATATGTCGTATTCTTTAACCATTTTTGCAATTCAACGAGTCTTTCTCCGAAATAAAGGTTGATTTAAACGTCTCTGAGTACAATTGCCTCGCATTTGAGTAAAAGTATTTAGTTCATCCTTTCTTGTTTGTTGTCGTGAAATGCCAAGGCGATTTCTTTTTTATTGAGTTCACTGAACATCGAAGAGGGGAGGGGTAGAAAATTTCTACCTCTCTCTCGATGACAGCTATTCAGGAATCATTACAGCACAGTGATATATCGTAGAATCGTTAAAACAATTCCATTAGTTAATCTAAGAGAAGAAGCGATTTTTTCCTCCCAAGAGATTTCCGTCGGGAATATGTTCTACCGTGCCAGGAGCGTTGCTTTCACTGAAATGGGTAAAATTCAGTTTGCTGTTCTTTTCCTTTCGCAATTCGCTTATGTTTTACTCTGCTACACGATTTAATTCCCTGTTTTTTAAACTCTTAATGCAACACAATTAATACAGGCAAAAAATTGGTCTTACGGTTCACGACCGATTTCTAAAATATTTGTGAATAGGAAACATTTTAAAATACTTTTGCTAAGTAGATCGAAAAAACAGCAGGTTTTTGAAATCGCTGAAATCTTTTCACTTCTTATACTACTCTAAACCATTTGTAGTTCAGGTTCTGAAAAGGTTTTAGTTTAAGGTACTAAGATCTTTAAAATTCTTTCTCCTCTGTTAAAAGTCATTATGTCCATTATCTTTCAGACAGACATGCTCGTTTTGATCTGTTTAGTCGACTTAAGCTACATTTTTGTTTTAGAATTGTGAGTCAATAAGGTAGTAAGCGTACGTTCACGACACTAAGAAAATATTAGGTGTGCAACTTAATTCTCGGCCACAGGCATGACACGTTGACAGCAAATTATAATAAATCGAATACATACCTAATCAGGGAAATGATCCCCGTCGTATTGGATACATTTGAGCCATCGGTCAGGGAGCTGCCGAATGCCACTGCGAAAAAAAGAGGGCTGTTTCGGGTTGATAAAGTCATCAATACTTGTGTGGACCTCCTTGACAGAAATGAAGTGCGTATCACTCAGGTGATGTTGCAGGGAGCGAAAGAGGTGATACTCCGACGGGGGCGAAGTCTGGGGAATACGAAAGGCGCGACAAAATCTCCCATCCCAGGTCGGTGATCGGGTTTAAAGTCGTTTTTGCGGTGTGAGGACGCGCGTTGTCCTGAAGCAACAGGACCGACCTTCTGCCCTTGCCGGTGTATATCCTTTTCTCCTCCATTGCGTCACTCAAACGAATGAGTTGCTGACAATAACGCTCAGCATTGACCGTTTCACCAGGTTTGAGCAACTCATAGTGTACGACACCACGCTGACCTCACCATATGCACAGCAACAACTTCCTGGCATGGATATTCGGTTTGGCGGTAGGCTGACCTGGATAAACCCACGATTTGCGACGCTTAGGATTATAGTAGAGGATCCCCTTATCATCACAGCTCAAAATCTTGTGGAGGAATTCCTTCTTCTTGAATCTGGAGAGTAAGGACATTGCAACATCATAGAGCCTAGACTTGTTCGCAGCTGTGAGTTGGTTGGCCACCCAACGGCCCTCCTTGTGAATCCGTCCAAGCCTGTGTAGGCGCTTTGCAATGGCTTGCCGTGTTACTTCGAGTTCCTGGGCGAGCTCTGACTGTGCGACAGGGATCCGCGTCGAACAGTTGTTCATGTTCCTCATCGTCAACTTTCTGTCGCTGTCCCGGACGTTCTGCATCACGGAGATCGAAATGTCCCTGCTTACGCTGAAACCACTTCTTACACGTACTGTAGGACACAGCAGCCTCACCCAAAGCAGCACAGATCATTTTCTGGGCTTCCGCGGCACTTTTTATCAGCTGAAATGCGAAAATGAGGCATTGCCTCAAATGTTACTTCTCGAAGGACATTGTTTTCACCGTCAACTTTCGTCCCTTCTGTCACTACAGCTGTGAGCGGTTACGGTTGCCTGGCTGTTGGATGGCGCTGCAATCAGCCATTATCGCTCACAGCTATTTGCATTTGCCGACGTTCTATGTTTGCTTGCGTTTAGGGGCCGAGAATTAAGTTGCACGCCTTATAGGTACATTTCATATCATTGCTTATTTTACTTAACGCTTGCAAATTACCGAGGCTTTGTCAGTATTATCCTTAAGTAGTTACTTTTTTTGAAAAACCGGTGGGATTCAGATTATTATTTTTACTCTGTGTCGTACTAGCCATATTTAATTATTTATAAACACTGAAGTGTCAAAAGTCATGGGATACGTACGAGTACCTAGTATTTTGTAGGACCTCCTCTAGCCCGGCAAAGTGCAACGACTCGACGTGATATCGATTCAACAAAAGGTCGGAAAACTTCTGGAGAGATGTTGAGCCATGCCATCTGAATAGCCGCCCACAGTTCCCTGGTATTTATAGGTGCAGGACCTTGGGTGCGAAAGGACCTTTCCACCACGTCCCATAAGTGCTGCATTGGATTCATGTCGGGCGAACGTGGTGGCCACACCATCTGTCGGACCTGTCCAGAATTCTCCTCAAACCAATTTTGGGCAACTTGGGCCCCATGACATGGTGCATTATCCGCCTGGAAAATCCCATCGTTGTTGAGGTACATGAAATCCATGAAGAGCTGCAAATGGTCACCCAGCAGAGCAGCAAAGCTATTACCAGTTAATAACCTATTTATGAGGAACAGAGGACCCAAATCGTGCCACGTAAAAACACTCGAGACATGTATGGAACCTCCACCAGCTTGCATAGTGTCTTATTGACAGCTTAGGTCCATATCCTCTTGAGGTCTGCACCACACCCGAACTTTACCATCAGCTCGTAACAACTGGTTGCGTGAATCATCGGACCACGCCACGTGTTGCCAGTCTTCCAGGGTCCAATTAGCGTGTTCACGAGTCCAGATGAATCGCTGGTTCCCATGTCGTGGTGTTAACAGCGCACTCTGGTGGGCCTTCTGCTCTCATACCCCATGGACGTTAAATTACGCTGCTCTGACCTGATGGATATGTCTCTGGTACCTCTTGCATTGAATGTGGATGTTATTTGAGACAGTGTCGCTTGTCCGTTAGCATGGACAATACTAGTCAGATGCCGCTGTTCACGGTCATTCGGCACCCGTGGTCGGCCACTGCACTGTCCACAGTGGGTGGGTGGCAGTGCTGTCCATGAGGTATTGTCGGTACACACGAGATACTGTGTATCGAGGAATGTTGAATGTTCGCACAACTTCGGAATTGTATGCCCCATCCGTCTGGCTCCCACTACCTTGCCTTGTTCAAACTCCGATAATTTACGTCGGCTTGCCATAATCCTACTGGCGGTTGTTCAACTTCACTCACTAGATGGCTCCTCGCAACTGATAACAATCGTGGCGTGCGTCGAAGCCTTTATACGACGGTTAAAAATTTGCATACTGCTATCCCATGACTTTGGGCACTTCAGTGTATTTTCAACAGGCGTAATTGCTATATTTCATTGATTATTTCTGCAACCAAAAAATTTGTATCGCTGAATAAGAAAATGGTGCTTAATGAACCATTCAGATAACTTACGTTCGGTCTGCCGCCCCGGTGGCGCAGTGGTCTAGGCGCTGGCTTATGAAAATTTGCCCGTGACGCGTCCGGGTTCGGATCCCTGTGAAGCTTGGATGTTGTGTTTTCCCTACGGTTATTGGTTCTCTTCTTCCCTGAAACCAGTGGCCCTAATTAGGAACGGGTCACTGCTTATGGCCTATCGGGCTGCTCACGGTGGTTATCAAACTCCGAAGCAAACAAACTAACTTTCGGTCTCAGATGTATACTCATTAAAGATTATGCTCATCTATAATCCGTTCAAACCACAGATTTCATTGGCATCAATGTTTCCCGAAGTTCATCTTCTTTTGTTGGAAAGCCTATACCTAATAGCGCATTGGACCGGCTTTCGGAACGATAACCACCTGCAGTCAGGCTGGCAGTGATTCTATTTGATCGGAGTACGTGTACTCAGTTGTTCCTGGATAGAATAAAAACTCTACTAGACCGTGGAAAGCGTACTCAGACGATCCGTACTTGCTGGCCAGTTCAAAGAGGAAAGAAGACAATAGGTTTCAAATCGGGAGAACTTGGCGGACAGGGCAGGGCATGAAAGGTTTGTTCATTATCCTCGAAATATTTCAGCAAAGCGCGGGCCTTTTGACCCGAGGCGTTATTTTTTTTGAGATAGTCCGGCATCATCCGAATAGATAGTCACGATGTAGAGCAACACTTGGTCAAAATAAGTGCCTAACCTGCAGGTACGGGGAGCCAGTTATATTCATGATGACAATACACATACCATGATACGTCTGCTGCCGGCCCATTTTCGTTCAACAGTGCATTCTGGTTAAAGACAAGCACTTTATTGGTACTCATGCATGGATTCCACACGACAGGAAAAAAAACCCAGAAGACCACATGGAGATGGGTGGATGAAATTCGAAAGCATGCTGGAGTTATATGGAGGGGACTGGCTTAAGACTGATCATTGTGAAAGAAACTTGCGGAGACCTTCATCTAGCAGTGGATTGATAATGGTTGACAGTGGTGATTATATAAATATTTTGATCAATTTGTCATTAGAGGCTTCATCAAAGTACTTTCTGAAAATGGAATTTGGAATATAAAGTGCCTACGAGGGTGAAAGGAAGGCAGCTTATATTATCCATAAATATGGGTTGCCTTCCTTTTACGGAGGGCAACCCATATTTATTCTCCAAAGTATTTAATCATAGGAAGTTGAAATTACAGAAGAACAAATATATATGAACGTATCCTTCTCCGCATAATCTCCAAATTTACTGGGAGACTTGTCCCAGCGTTTGGTAAGTTCATCAATTCAGCTGCAGATCAAGTTTGTACTCAAACTGATTACCCAGTAGCCCCCCCACACACACACACACACACCCTAACGAATGTCCTTACATGTCGTGAAGTGCCTGTCCGAAAAATAACAAGTTTACCTCTTTTGCAAGTTTATGAAGTTTAATTTGCTTGTTTTCAAGAACTGTTCTTTTAATGCTTAAAATGTTGTCTCCTGGTTTGTTCATTGATGGCCTGCTCAACTTAGGTTCGTCTGCGTTGTCACAGCGGCCCTTCATGAATTGATTTTATTAAAAACACGCTGGCATCACCCTTTCTCTGTACATACAAACTAGTTCACGGTTAATGCTACTTGATGAAGTGCACTTTTCTTGGAAGAAATTTCACGAATACCTGATCTGGACCATACCTGCAAATGGAAACGCAGTAGTTGAGCGATAGTAGAACCACACTGCAATAGAGGAATTTTCGCTTACATCTAACGATTCTGTCAGTCTCCCATATCTAATCTCATTCTTCTTCTCCATTATCGAGAAACTAAATGCGTTACCTTGTTTTCATGTGGTTCTCTGCGAACTTATTTTGTTTTCCAGTGATCTTGGAATCTGGTGCGCGACACTATGCAGCCAGGTTTCGTTACTATGCTGCATAGCAGCGGATATTGCTTTTCATCTTAGTGTTGTCATGTAGGACAGCGTTTTTTAATGGCGAAAAGGCATGGAACCTGGATTTTTCTGTGTCGTGTTTCCTAGGCTTGTGATCCTCATGTTTGTCCTTGTTGTTTTATGAGAGGCGTGAATTTGCTCTAAAAATTTTATATTCCTTCTCCCTTTCAAAGAACCCTCTGGGAAACGACTGGTTTGTGCGTCCCCATCTTCTGGCGATCAATTTTATGAAGTACATTGTCCGCAAGATGGTACAAGCAGGCAGGTTACGCAGCCATTTGACCTGAATAAGTATACCATAAAAGTAGTGACACAAGGACGGACAAGGTTTTTAGAGTGCATAACTAAGGTCACAAGCATCGGCAGGAAATAAAACCTCATCAATATTGTTCTCGTATTTTACCTCTTCGCCATACTGGCGAAGTATAAGTCATCCGGATGTAATCGAGTTGGGATCGCTTCTGACACACACACACACACACACACACACACACACACACACACACACAAGCGACGGGCATTATTCCCTTTTCGGAGCAGTCGTTTAGCGGCGACTGCGATGTTATTCACCAGACAGACAGAGAGCTTTGTGTTCGTAATGAAGATTTTGGTTTTATAAATGACGCAAGTTTGATGTTTCCGCGCTTCTAATGGGAAAACGTGATTGGTTTCCACAACTGATATTGATATGATAGTCGTTCGTCACTGAGCGTGTACTCTTACTTGATTCCTTCTATCGATCGAGCCCAGGTTCGAATCCCGAAAAAGACGCGTTTGCTGTCATGTCCTGAGATGGAAACGGGTCACCGGGTCTACAGTTTCTTGCGGGTCAAACGGGTCGGGTTAAGGTGTTTCTGACCCGATTTCGACCAAGTTTTATTTCCGTTTTATTTTCGAAAAGGAAAAAAAAATATTTCAAATAGAACTCTTTAGAGGTCTTTGAAATAATGCTGCAGAGTATGTTCCAGGAACTTGCTGAGGAGAGTGAAGAAATAGGATTAAAAATGAACTTTCAAAAGACAAAACTGAAGTACATTGCTTTTACAAGAAATGAAGATTTAATGGGGAAAAGCTGGAGATAACCAATTCCTATATTTATTTGCCTTGGACAGCAGATATCAAGCAAAGCTCACCTTGATGAAGAAATTAATCGACGTTTAAAACTTGGTTGGAGAGCTAGCTTTAGGAAGAAACAGTACAATTTTTAAGAGCAATATGCCATTATGTCTTAAAAGAAAAGTGTTTAATCAATACATCCTTCCAGTGCTTACGTGCGGAGCAGAGACGTGGATCTTGACTAAACAAGTTAGTAAAATCATGCAATACATTGATTATAATACGCTTTCCAACATACTAGAAATCATTACTCAAGTTATGAGGAAAATGGCTGTGGAATAAATCTAACTCCTGTGCCCTGACTTTCGATCCCATTTCGATGATATTCAACAGAACTGGATCAGTATACCTCCGAAATAAACAACGTTTTGTCGCAGTCAAAGCAATTTTACGTAAGTTATGATGCATAAGGGCTATGGAATAGATCCCGCTGCTGTGTCCTAAACTTTGACCCCATTTCGCCCATTTTCAACACGATTCGTCCCCAGGCAGGCCACTACAACATACTAACATTTCATCCAAATCGAAACATTTTTACATACGTTATGACGCATAATGGCGATGGAAGTGATTCCGTTCCTATGTCCTGACCTTTGACCCCCATTTCGCCAATTTTCAAAAGGGTTTGTACCCCAGGTGATCCCCTACCACATACTAAAATTAAATCGAAATCGAACCTTTTTTACGTTAGTTATGATGCATAAGAGCAGTGGAATGGATCCCGCTCCTATGTCCTGAACTTTGACCCCATTTCGTTCACTTTCAATAGGGTTACTTCCCAGGTGTTTTTCTACCACATACTAAAATTTCATCGAAATCGAACGATTTTTACGCGAGTTAAAAATTTCATCGAAATCGAACGATTTTTACGCGAGTTATCGTGCGGACGGACATACGCAAACAACGCGTGACGTGATGAGGCAGATGGGAATCGCGACCAACTGCTCGCTACATTGTGACATCATAAAACTTTAATAGGTTCCACACACAACGCGTGACGTAATTAGACAGATGGCGTGACCCAGCGCCGACATCTAATGGGACGACGTCATTGCACTACACTAAAAACGTGGTAATTCGGGGTGGTTATTTAACCCACTAAACGAATTTTTCTAAAGTCGAGATCAAGCTAAATCAAAATCCTTAGAGCCGTTTTCAAAATAAAATTTACATACATACAAGAATTGCTCCTTTAAGGTGAACGTCAAGTAATTTTGCTTCCTGTACTTCGAATGGAAAACTTTCTGTACACATTTTCTTCCCAGTTAATGCGTTCCCAAGGATGAAAATTTGAACATCGATTAAAATAGCTTCATTTTATAACTTGGAAAACTTAATATTTTTAAAACATAACCATAATTATGCAATCCAACATTTGTTTGTTTACTGACGTCATCAAAGTACAGGTCGCGCCATCCTTCTTCGGGTTTCAACACCACCAAAGGAACAGTTATTGATTTTTAATATAATTATGGTTATGTTTTAGAAAATATTAAGTATTCCAAGTTTTAATATGAAGCGATTTTAATCGATGTTCAAATTTCCATCTTTGGGAACACATTAATTGTGAAGGAAATATGTACAAATGTTTTTCCATTGGAAGTATAGGAAGCAAAATTACTTGACGTCCACCTTAATAATATGGGATAAGGGCGATGGAATGGATCGCAATCCTATGTCCTGACCTTTGACCCCAGTTCGTCCATTTTTAATAGGGTTCGTCCCCCAAGTGGTCCCCTACCACATACTGAAATTTCATCGAAATCGAACCATTTTTACGCACGTTATGACGCATAAGGGCAATGGAATGCATCTCGCTCTTATGTCCTGACCTTTGACCCCACTTCACCCATTTTGAATAAGGTTTGTCCCCAGGCAGTCCCCTACCACATAGTAAAATTTCATTGAAATCAAACCCTACTTACGCAAGTTATGACGAATAAGGGCAATGGAATGAATCCCGCTCCTACGTGGTGACCTTTGACCCCATTTGTCCCATTGTCAATAGGGTTCGTCCGCAGGTGGTCCCCTACCACCTACTAAAATTTTATCGAAATCGAACCATTTTTACGCCAGTTATCGTGCTGACAGACGGACGGACAAAGCTGGAGCATATACACTTCTTCAACCTACAGTTGGAAAGCGTAAAAAAGACATACAAAGATTGCAGACAACTGAAAGATGCATGGGAAGATGCATGCTTGGTGCAACCAGGATAGATAAGAAGAGGAACTCGTAGATAAAGAAAATGACAAGTGTAGAATACATCGTAGTCAGAGTAAAATCCCTGAAATGGCAATAGGCTGGACATATTGCTGAATTAACGAAGAGAAGCGTTATACGTTCCTACACGGAAAATGTTAGAATTTCCAGTGGAAGGAAATTAACCGTGCTGCTTTCAAATAAAGCTTTTGAAATAACCTAATTGATTAATCTCGTTTGTCAGTTGCCGTTCGGAGAACAGCAACTCTCGTATACTATAGGCTACTAAAGCTCGAGGAAAAGCTTATTCTTATACTGTATAAGTCGTACGCTAGGCATGTGATTTGAACGCACCTATCTTTTACTGTATTTCATCATTTGGGGAAGCCTTGGGGCTACTCCAGTGGTCACCGTACCGATATCCGATAAATCAATTTCTCGCTGTAGATTGCCTGGGTGGATTTTGTACACCAAGGAGATTCGAATTTCAGTTATGGCGCGTCTGTTTATTTACGAGATATTTGTTTGGAAAAGTACCCGGCATCGCCCGGGTTTAATAAAAAAATTGTTAGGCCAGCGTTTTCCGTGTTTTCCCAAAATTATAATTAGCATACATTGCACGGTAACATTGAAATATGTTCCAGAAATGAAAAGAAAGGAATTTAGAAGAATAGAATAAAATCGGCAATTAATTTTTAAGGCGGCAAACAGGATAGCCATTGCTTTGCTTACTGTTCAACATGTAACTTCAACATTAGAAAACTTAAAAATTACATCGCCTTGGAATTGAACCCGCATCTCTTGATTTCCGTTCGAGCGTGCTTCCCGTTACACTTTTTTCTGATGTTAAAGTTGCATGTTGAACCGTAAGCAAGGGAATGACTGTTCTATTTGGCGCCTTATAAAAATCCTGTAGTTGTTCCATGTAGTTGCGAAGAATATTTTTTTTTACAGTCTGCATCTGAAATTGTGCTCTCACAATTGGATAAAACCAGCAGTCCTTATGACTAAGAATATAGTAAATTTGGAATATTTGAAACATATATTTTTATATTGCTCTGTGATCAATGTTATGTATAATTCTTCCGAAACTCAAATAAGTTTATCTTTGTAGCGTCTGACTCAACAACGCCTTTATAGGTTGAGTCTAACAACTTTTAACGATTCACCTTGTGTTTGTTGATACTCATAGCGAAACTAGGACGAACAGGAAACTGTAGGCGTTTAAACCGAAATTGATGATCAAATGGGGTAAAAATACGATCTCGTGCAGTATGAAAATCATGATCGTAGTTTCGATGATATTTTACACGAGTTTCTTCATAATCAGTTGTGTTCTATTGCACAGCGTTGGTGGATCTAGATTAAGTTAATACACAATAAATAAATTAGCAACATTATGCGGCAGAATGCCCGAACGGAGAAATAGCAACGTCAAGCATTTTAGAAATGAAATGCGAGAAAATTCACAATTTTCTCCCATTTTAACTGCGTCGGAAGATTACACGGAACAATTTGGAAGTCTAACACAGTAAACAGCAAAATCAAATTTCATATTGTAAATTGCTCGTTTAACGTAAAACTCTAAACAATGGTTGAGAAGACTTAGTCGAAATCTTCCCGTCGAAATAGCTTGTAATAATTTATAGTGATCACTAACACAATGGAAACCACGGTCTAAAACGTAAGCAACTTCGCGGGCAACTGTGGCGGAAGAACACAACTAGAAATCTGGAAGAATAAACTGAAAGGTCACATTTCAAATTGTAAAACGCACGCGTTATGTCAAATTCGAAACAGTGTTGAACCATAGTCAACATTTTTCCAGTGGAAATAGCTTGGAACCATCAATAGCGAGTAGTAAGAAGCGGAGAGCCGTGGTCTGGAATGTAAACAATCCCGCCGGCAACTGCGGCGGGAAGGTACACGTAACACTTTGGATATCGAACGCAGTAAACAGCAAGAACAAATTCCTAATTGCAAATCACGCGCGTTGTGCCTAATTTGAAACAATAGTTGAAGAAACCTCGTCAAAATCTTTCCGACAAAATAGCTTGGAACTTTATATAGTGAGTAGTAATAAAGTGGGGTCCACGATCTGAAACATAAACAAACCCGCAAGCAACTGCTGCAAAAGGAAGCAGTTAACACTTTGGAAGTGCATCCCCATAATTTTGGCAAGTCATATTAGTATTATCGCCTTTGTTCTCCCATAGGTTTGTATTATTATCCTTCCTCAATAAAGCTGCCAATTTTGGTGTCAAAGATTGTCACGTATAAGTTGTTACGCCGTTAAAAACGGATTTTTGTAACAGTTTTTAGTTTACACTAGAGTGCCATGAAATATTATTTTGTTTTTGTAAAGCGTAATGAAATATTGTTGTGATATTGTGTAATGAAATGATAATGCGTAACAACAAAATAAACTATCGTTGCGCGACTTACGGCACAGAATACTGCAAGATCATATTTCAATAATGGCTGCATGTTTCAAAAATTAAGTAATTAAACATTTTCAAATTCGAATTAAAAAAAATGATAAAATTGTCCTGAAGGTTTCTGCCAAATTTTAACTCTTCACTTTCAATCGTTTCCTCTACAAAGGATGTTCACACATTTTTAAAACGTTTTTGATAATAAATTAAAGAAATTAAAAAAAGTTCAAGGACTTAAAACTGGCAACAGCGTGTTAGATGAGCATGAAAGAAACATCTGCTGCAGTTCAATATCGCCTACTAAGAAAATTCCGCACGTAAACGAGCTGGGAATTAAAGGTTATGTGTTTGCTCTTTACGAAGAGAAATATTCGTAATCTGTAATAAAAAAGATGCTGTAAGAATCATGGAATTAGTACACTGCTGGACAATTGCTAAAGACGGATCATAAACGGCTATATAGCGCATAAAAAAGTAAGTGTGGTTGGATGCCAAGTGAAATAAAATAATGTCAGAATGCCAGGACATTACAAGAAAGACAATTTATTGTGCTCTGAAATCCAGAAGGCTTTGGAACGTGTTCAAGGGACAAACAGGCCATTTTGTGCAGAATACGTAAACGTGAAAAAATGCAATTACCGTCCGCAGGCGTTCCGGCGTAAGATGTCAACACGAGATATGGCCACCATGGAGGGCGATGCAAGATTCCACACGTCGTGTCATGCTTTGCACAACATTATCAAGCAGCTGTTGGGGTACTTTATCCCATTCCTCTGTCAGTGCACGGATGAGGGGGTCCTTGTTTATTGGAGGGCATTGGCGACAAGCAAGACTCCTCTCCAAAGCATCCCACACATTTTCAATGGGATTCAGATCTGGAGAACGTGCTGGAAATATGAGGCGTTGAATATCCTCGCTCTCAAGACACTCCTGGACAGCGACTGTTCGATGACATGTGGCGTTGTCGTCCATGAAATGAATCTATCACCAACAGCACCACGGAACATGCGAACATGAGATAGCAGAACATCATTAATGTATCGTTGGCCAGTCATAGTCCCAGTTGGAAGCACATAGAGGGACGTACGGCCATTGATCATGATGCCAGCCCATACCATGACACTACTAGTCGGATATCGGTCCATTTCCTGTATGTTTGCTGGACAATATGCAGTACCACTATCACGCCAGATCAGTTGTCGTCGCCAATCAGACGATAGACTGTATCTACTCTCATCTGAGAAGAGGACAGCAGACCAGTCGTTATCAGTCCAATTGCGATGTTGATATCACCATTGCAAACGGGAGGTACGGTGACGTCTGGACAATGGGATGCACACAACAGGACGGCGGGCGTATAGTCCTCCTTCACGCAAACGTCTGGCGACAGTTTTTCGGGAGATCCGCTTGACAGTAGTAGCAATAAACTGATTTGCTACCTCACTAGCTGTGCTGCGCAGGTGTCTTTTTGTTGATAGCAATATGTACCGATCTTCTGCAGGTGTCGTACTGCGAACACGACCTCCCCCGTGACGTTTGTTACACTCTCCATTTGTTTGAAATGATTTCCAAAGCCTTGAAACAACACTGTGACTGACGTCGAACTCCCTGGCAACATCTGTTGTTTTTCGCCCTTCTTCAATCTTGCCAATAAT
Organism: Macrothele yani; assembly: GCA_039090855.1. Taxonomy (NCBI): domain Eukaryota; kingdom Metazoa; phylum Arthropoda; class Arachnida; order Araneae; family Macrothelidae; genus Macrothele; species Macrothele yani. The sequence continues at coordinate 23,363,276 of CM077006.1, read as the reverse complement.
ACGGCCACGCATAAAATCATCTAAGTGATGTCGGGAAGATATACTGAAAATTGCAAGTTCGTCAATTGATTTTTTCCCTTTTAACTTTGCGTTTGAACAACAACGGTCAATACGCGTCAAATCCTTTATATCTCTTATCAGCGCTTTGACGTCACGAACAAGTTCGGCAATCCAAAATTTGCATACGCACAACACGTCTTACTGTATCCCGCACCTATGCTAATTTACACATTTTCCTGCCTTCCATTTTATGGTTGCTATCGTTGCTATTGTCATCCGTCCTTAGCAATTGTCCGGCAGTGTATTTCTGAAAGTAAAATAAGCAATATTATTAGTAATCGAGAATAAAACCGTTAAGCATTGCTTTTAACAGGAAAAAGAACACCAAACGAATATCGAAAGAACATACGTGCTGTTACGACTATTTTAAAAAATAAGGTCTCTGGTCTTAAAAACAAATCCACCGACCCAAAGTTCAATCCCTAAGTCGTTAAAAATCTCTATATTAACTGCAAACAAGGTAATAAAGATTTGAATCTGAAAAGAACAAAAAACTATGTTTACCGCCGATTGGTAGGCCCGTGGCTGAGCGCAGAACACGGTGTAGATTTCTTTATTAAAATCACTTCGCCGGAGACAGATGGAAATGTATTGTGACTATTGATAAAGTATGGATCTACCGAAACGACTTACAAAAAAGGCAACATTACTATCGCAAAAGAGCAGAAAAAGACTTAGACTTGGTTCTAAGAATCTGAAGAAAGTTTCAGTAAAGAACTCGCGATTATTGCTGGTTTCTCTTACACTGGGAAATTAAAGTTGCAAGAAGTTGAGAAGAATATTAAAATTAATTCTACATATTAGCAAACTAGTGTTTTAACTCCTATATTTAAAGAGGAAATACCATTCCTTTATCCACCGAGCTTTCAAAGAGTAGAAATCCACCAGGATAAAACTGCCAGCCATACATCCAAATCTACCTCTGTTTCTTTTTAAAATGAAACAAGTTAGTAAAATCATTCAATGCATTGATTATGATACGCTTTCCAACATACCAGGAATCACTATTCAAGTTTTTACTCAAGTTATGAGGATAATGGCTGTGGAATAAATCTCGCTCCTGTGCCCTGACCTTTGACCCCATTCCAATGATATTCAACATAACTAGTTCCGTATATCTCCGGAACAACATACTAAAGTTTTGGCTCAATAGAAGCATTTTTCGTCAAGTTATGAGGATAATAGCTGTGTAATAAATATCCCTCCTGTGTCCTGACCTTTGACCCCATTTCGATGATATTCAACACAACCGGTTCAGTATACTTCCGGAATAACATAACGTTTTTACGAAAGTTCTGATGCATAAGGGCAATGGAATGGATCCCACTCCTATGTCTTGACCTTTGACCCCATTGCAGCCATTTAAAATAGGGTGCATTCCCAGGTTGTCTCAGACGACATACTAAAATTTCATCGAAATTGAAGGATTTGTACGCAAGTTATGATGCGTAAGAGCAATGGAATGGATCTCGCTCCTATGCCCTGACCTTTGCCCTATTTCGTCCATTTTCTATAGGGTTCATTCCCAGGTGGTCTACCACCACAAACTAAAATTTCATCGAAATCGAACCATTTTTGCGCAAGTTATCGTGCGGACAGACAGACATACAAAGCTGAAGCATATACACTTCTTCAACCTACGGTTGGAAAGCGTAACAAAGCGACGAATATCAAGTTTATTTCTTTTGCACATATTTCTTCAAGGTCCACTGATGTGCCACCTGTGGACTATTGTGCCTTCGGGCTGCCAAAAACAGCGCAGACCTAAAATAATTGATTGGACTATGGAAAGCAGTGGAAGAGGAGTGAAATAAAATTCCACTACTAGTTTTAAGAAATGCCTTGTAGTCTTGGAAATCTAGATGTAGGTTCATTGTCTAGAGAAAGGGTTATCATATAGACCATATAAGAAAGAAATAATTTTATTTTAAATATTGAATATATGGCTGGAAAATCGTTCTAAAAATGTGTGAATATCCTCTGTATAGGCGACCGTGACAGACAGGCTCCGTAAATTTATTATTTGGTAATAATGCACATTTTATCATACAAATCAGTGGTCATGAAGTTTTAAGGAAATTAAATGCCCAAATTTATAAAGTAGCAATTTGCTCATATTCGGTACTAAAGGCTGCTTCATAGAAAGACGGTGTACTGCATAATGTTTGGATTGTTTGAAAGACGTTTTAAACTCGTGTGTTGAAATAATACTAAACGTTTCAGGTATCCTACTACGTTAAAAAGGTAGTTTTGGGCCAGATTTTACATTTTGTAAAAATGCGTTCATTTTAAAGCCCCATTCTTTAGGATTCCAAAACTTGCCTTTGTCTCCTGTCTACGGTGAATAGATACAGAGTTATAGCAATCGTAATATCTAAACCCAGGTGTTAAACGAACGGGAAGTGACACTTGAAACGCGGTTTTTGCAGGATGAGATTTTCGTCCTGAACTCTTTACGGAAAACTTGATAACTGCTAAAGTTTTTTAAATAAATCATGAAAGAAATACGGGATTACACCCTATAATACAAATTTTGAAGATGACAATCCGATTTTTGGTGTAAATGTGACAAGTGGTAAGTCAGATAATATCCGAAAACTTGAAAATTTCATCGTCCTGGAGCGGGACTGGAACCCATGTCTCCCAGATAGCGCCCGGGTCTGTTAGCCACTTCACCACCCAGAACGACCAAGTCTCAAGTTTCCGATTAATTTGTATATAATTTTCAACCATTCTTGTCACATTTACACCAAAAATCGGATTGTCATCTTCAAAATTTGTGTTATTTAAATAAATTGATGAAACTTGATATATATCTTTCTTACAGTGTTGTGCATGCAATATGCTAAACGTTTTGCTGTTTGTCAGTTCAAAGTTAGGTTATAGCTATTTACATTCAACATAGCGAAGAAATTTGCGGAAAATTCACACTAATTGCATGTAGCAATGAGTGTATCTCAGTAGTGTTTAGGAACATCACTTACCTTTTAGTTCACTGCATAGATAATTTAGTCATGCGCATACATTGATGCAAAAAATACCATCATATATCTGTAACTTTTTTGTTTAGAGCGTTTACCATAAACAACATATTTCCCTAAATTCGTTCACAAATTTCCCAATTTCTTCAAAATTTATATTGATATAATTTTTTTCAACGTTTGTGTTTTTGTGCGTTAGCCTTCCTAAAAAAATTACCTATGTTTGCATTTTTTCAAAACAAGTGCCCCCAACGACTAGTGCGATACCTTAAGAGGTTAAAAACATAGATTTGGGTTTTTAAACGTTTGTCCACTTTCCAATTTCTTCCCCAGCTGATTAAGATTATGTTGTAATTCAGTAATACTCAAAGATATTAGCAGCGAATCATCAGCAAAATGCTGTTACATAAAAAAAGTGTTATATTGCTGTGTTAATTTTACTATGAAAGGGAAACTAAATATTAGAGTGCAACTACAACACTGACTGAATTTTCAGCGTTGAAAATTAACACACGTAGGGACATTTGAGTTACTTGATGGCTATCATGAATGTAATCACAATCTTCTTAAGATTTAAATAACGGTTCGTTGCTGCGGTAATATGGGGAACATCTATATCGCTTTAAGATAAATTATTTTTTCGCAGGCCTTTTGTCGCCCTTCTTTGTCACCACTCCTCTTACAATATATTTAAAATTCAAATGTTATGCAAAACTTGGGCATCTTTTGACGTTCTCAGCTCCATATGTTTAAAATCCATCATTTGTTTCTCTCTGTTCTTTGCGTAATGATGCGCTTCTTCCAAACCGTCCCGCAACATTTTTTTTTTTTTCATACCATTCTAATTCCCTCTTAAAGCTAATCCATTTTGTCTTCTCGGTGCGAGTTTTGAAAGGAATATACTTTTCTATAGACATTTCTTTTTAAAATTTCTGCCATAATTAGGAACTTTGCAAGTGGAACTGACTGGATTATAAATGGTCTAATAATCTCTGAATAGCGGCTCCCACCCATTGTTTGGAAAAAGGGGCATGCTAAAAGTATAGGAACGATGTCTTGTTCATCATTTTTGTGTTCCCCGTATTGATTTTGTTGTTGCAAAGGTCCCCTTTCAGTTGAGGAATTGATTTTCGACAAATTTCGTTGTCATTGTTACAGTTTCCTGTACAGAATTTTCATAAACCACCGCTTTATTAAATTCAGCTATTCGAAGGTTAAATGAAAGTGATTCTGAGTATGGGAATTTATTGCGTGGCGAATTAGTTCTGATGGCAGAGCGCTTAGCTGCATTTAATCAATGTCTTATAAACTAAAAAGAGCTAAGAATCTTATTCATGGCATTATTTCTCAATTGGGTATTAAGTTATCAGCGATATTTATTGACGTGGCTTGGAAAGAAGGTAATTGACGACATTAAAAGTAGCTTTTTATGCAGTTGAATTAATTTCTGTAAAGCCCTCGGTTTTGTTTGCTCTAAGTAAATCTTGGGCATTTGCTTTGTTATGTGGGTTGCTCATATTGTTTATTAATCGTGCGATAGTGCAGGTTTTTGAACAGCTGTGAAACCTTAGAAAGCGCTAAAGAGTGTAAATTTTAGATTATTTTTCCCAAAAAGAAATGGTACTAACTGTAGATTTGTTTTATTTAATTGGAATATTTCCATGCAAGGGAAAGTGTTTGGTCATTATCGATAAGGTACAAGGTCTCTCAGGGCACGTATGAACTATACAGTTGTTTTATGCCTGGTAAGGCCTGCACAAGCCGAATTTTTGCATTACGTATGATGATTTATCAAACTCCGATAAATCAGCAGCTTTTCCCCATTTAGACTCCGACCACTTAGTAACCGATAGCCGGTCCTCGGGCTATGTACGCTATATTGACAAAAGTCACCGGACATTCCTCCAAAAGCAAATTAACGGATCCGCTACGTTCTTAAGATGCGCGTTACAGCTTCAAACGGTATAAAATCAAGCCTGCAGCTCACCGCGATCATATGGTACTGTGAGGTTGAGTGAAAATGTCGCGGCGGGAGAAAACTGACTTTGAGAAAGAAAAGATTGTTGGGTGTTATATATTAGTGGGTTGTCCATAAGAGAAACCGAGAGGCGTTTAAACATACCCAAGTCAATTGTTTTGGATGTTCTGAATAAGTGAAAGACGAATGGCGTGGCTGAAGCAGCAAAACGTACCGGCAGATCAAAGAAAATCAGTGATAGAAAACGTCGAAGTCTCATTAGAGTCGTTACAGCTAATCGACTGAGCACTGCACAAGACCTTAGTGTACCGGTGCGTAAAAATGATGGAACTTCGGTTTGTACACGTAACGTTCGCAGAGGTCTTCGTTCGATGGGTTACCGTGGTCGTACGGCTGCTCATAAGCCTTTCCTCTCCACTCGGAATGCTACTCGTCGTTCAGCATGGTGTAAAGAACATTTACCGTGGATCAATGGAAACGGGTCGTGTATGGACTGATGAATCCAGATACACGACCCATCAGTCTGATGGGCGTGTGTGGGTATGGCGGCAGCCGGGAGAACGCTGTTTACCACAGTGTACTGTTCCTACGGCCAAGTTTGGAGCTGGCAGTGTACTCGTGTGGGGGTGTTTTTCCGTGGTATGGTCCCGGCCCATTGATTATCGTGGACAAACCTGTTAGCCGCCCCGGTGGCGCAGTGGTCTAAGGCGCTGGTCTCTGATTATTCGTCCGTAAGGGGTCCGGGTTCGAATCCCGGTGAGGCATGGATGTTGTGTTTGTCTTACGGCACTGGCTCTCTCCCTTCCCTGGAACCAGTGACCCTAAATTAGGGACGGGCGACTGCTTATAGCCCACTGAGTTGCTCACGGTGGTCGTTAAACCTCCAATCAAAAAAAAAAAACAAAAAAAACACAAACCTGTTAACCAGCACATCTACCTCCATATTCTGGACAATAATAACCTACCAACTCTGTGGCAATACTATGGAACCGAGCCTTGTTGGTACCAGCAGGATAATGCACCGAGTCATAAAGGAAGGACTGTTACGGCGTGGTCTGACGATAATTCCATACCGTGTGTGGACTGGCCTGCACAAAGTCCTGATCTTAATCCCATAGAGCACCTATGGGATGAATCAGAGCGCCGCATAAGAAGTTTGGAACCAAGGCCTACTACTAAGCAACAGTTAGCGGCAGCATTGTGTACTGAATGGAAGCGCACACCTGTCGTTCTGTTCCAAAACCTTGTCGAAAGCATGTCTCGAAGGATCAGTGCATGCATATTAAGGCCAAAGGTGGACCGACACCGTACTAATGCATTTTAATAAATGCTAAGCTGTGTTTCTGTTCTAGGTGTCCGGTGACTTTTGTCAATATAGTGTATATATACTGCTCTGTGAACTTCACCAGTGCCACGGTTCGGTCTCTAGATTTGCTCATTTCTGTTGGCTTGGGGTATTCATGATGTAATGGCTGATAGGGGTAAATGAGGCATTTCTTTTGAATGACATTCCGCCTGCGATATGTCGTCAACTAAAATCCCAAGATGCCCTGCGCATGTGAATCAGATGAGTAAGCAGTTAGGTAGTGGAAAGACGTGCGATTGCAATGACGGTATTAGTTGAGATTATTCGCTGGTATTTGTAATACGATTATAAACTCTGTTCATCTGCTGCAGAAACAACTCGTCGCATTTGCTTAGCATTCGGGGAAGATGCTGTAAAGGAACGCACAATTCGGTATTGGTCTCGAAAGTTTAGAAGAGAGGAATTCCTTGAAGACAAATCCCGCAGTGGTCATCCTGTCAGCCTTGACACAGATGCCCTGAAAGTTGTCATTGCCAAACATGCCAGGAACTTTCGGAAGACATCTGCGTGCTATAGGTGAGGCATACAAATTGTCTACGTGGGTCCCCCACGAATTGTCTGCAGCGAACAAACAGCAACGTGTCTCAGCTTGCTTTGCATTGCTGTCTCGCTATGACAAGGAATCTTTTTTGTACTCACATGTCATGAGGAATGGGTGCACTAGAGCACTCCAAAACGCTCCAGACATTGGTTGTCCACCAGTGTCTCAATTCCTTACACATCGAAGGAATTCCTTACACTGCTTCCATATAAAGTTATGCTGTGTGTATGGTGGACATAAAGCACGTGGTGGTGTTCACTATGAACTCTTGCAACGCGGCCAAACGATCACCGCTGGATAGTACTGTGAGCTACTAAAACGTGCGCACGAGGACGTGAAAAAGGAGGAAGCAAAACTGATCAACAGAAAGGGACTTTTGCTCCTTCAAGACAACTCTCGTACCCACGCCTTCAAGATAACTCTCGTGCCAAAGGGAGTAATGCTCCTTCAAGACAACTCTCGTGCCAAAGGGAGTAATGCTCCTTCAAGACAACTCTCGTGTCAAAGGGAGTAATGCTCCTTCAAGACAACTCTCGTGCCAAAGGGAGTAATGCTCCTTCAAGACAACTCTCGTGCCAAAGGGAGTAATGCTCCTTCAAGACAACTCTCGTGCCCGTTGATTACAAACACTAAAGATCAGATCAGATCATGTGTAGAGGATTTTAGGAAGGGAGTGTCTGACCCCAGGTCTTAAACAACCCTTAGAAATAGGAATCTAAGAGATTTGGGCTAGAGTGCCCGATAGGAAAGTGACACGGAAGCGAAGTACAAAGGGGGAGGAAGACTCCCTTATTTATTACCGGGGGGGGGGCAGTACCCGGGGTCCGACGGCTTAACGTGCCCATCCGACGCACGACGGATATTTAGTGGATCGAGCGTTCGTACCTGCCTGGGATCGAACCTGAGGTATTCTCTATGGCAGTCGCGAACGTTGCCCACTAGGCCACCCGTGGCCCTGCGAAACACTAAGGAACTTGGGTGGAAGCTTTTATGTCCCCCAGCTTACTCACTAGACATCTCTCCCTCAGGCTATTTACTTTTTCTTTCAATCGAGAATCTTCTCTACCAACTTTGATGAGTTGCACGCCGCCCTCTAAACATTTTCTCTTCCCACGATGCAGCATTTTATCGCAGGGGTATGTATAAGTTGTTAACACGATGGCAGAACGTTGTTGATGCCCATGGTAATTATTTGATGAATAAATTGCTTTTGTTCTACGTATGTGTTATACTTTGTCTCGGTCTCCGAAAATGGCAAATACTTTTGTGGTTACCTGATAGAAAATAGTAAGTTGCCGTTTAGAAAGCTAAACTGTGTAAAACTTACTTAAGCACAACTACGTACAAGCAAACTTTAGTAAGAAAGACAAAATGGCATTATCATAAAAAAAAAGTACTACCCCTGTAATGAAATTTGAAGTTACCACCCATTATTATGGGATATAAATTTATGTTGAGGAAGTTTCAGGCGCTCCACAAAATCGACGTTGGCTAATGGTGATAAAGATTTATTACAATGTATCCCATTTATATAATCCGAGAAGATTTTTTTATTCTTTACCCAATAGTGAAAGTTTAAATGTAAATAAAACAAAGTATAGTAGAAGTAGTTTTTTTTGTGAAAAACGCATGCTGTAGTTTTGCAAAGACTGTCTTGAGTGCTAGTTTTAATAAAATTTTATCAATTTTATCAAACGTACTAATTTACATATGATTACAACAAGCTTTTACCAGTGCAAAGATAGCTTGCCTGCCCACAATATGCAAATGAAGGTTCCTCGTACTACATTTTACCTTTAGATAGCAGATTGCTGTCTGATGAAGATTAAGCTTTCGAAACTGAGAATCGATGATGATCCAGAACAGCAGGATTCGCGTTTCCGATGAATATTAAACTGTGGCTTAATTGAATGAGTTCAGTGTTTTTAAAAAGGTTGTGTATGGAAGCATGTTTACCATAATTTCAAAGTTCGTCTGTAATATAGCATTTAATGCATTTTTTAATGAAGTAGCAAAATAAATCATTGTCTTATCAGCAATGCGCTGCGCTGCGTCTGTTTTAGTGGAACTAATGTACGTAACACCGTTGCAGCAATAACTCCGTTTCTTATTTGAAGCATCCAGCCATTGTTTCTTCTACCAGCATGAAAAGAACTGAATACGTAATGTGAAGAATATGTTATTTCATTTAATTGCTAAATAAATTTTGATAAGCATATTTCTGCCATAGAGAATCAAGGTTAACAACTTAGAAACCCTTTAAAAGGACCCTTTCTGTAAAACAGCGTGTTTATTGTTCTTTGCCTACATAGTACAAACTTCGGGTAGTGTTGGCAATTTATGCCATTAAAAAGATTGAAAAAATGGCGTGGCTTTGAACTCTTTTCTTTCCATGGGGACAAATCACTATAAAATTTTAAAAGATGTCACCGTATTTTCTAATTTAAAGTTATTTAAAGCTTTAATTAGAAAATACTTCGAGATATCTCACAATATTATTTATTTTAATATTTAACGCTTTTCAAATGTATTTTGAACTTTGCCGTTTTTGATGGAGTAAAATCTTTAAAGCTGGAACGGACTACATTTTTTTTATCTCGTCGGGCTTTTCGGGAAGAATTCTGCTCTTTGTGTGTGCGTGCGTGTGTTTGTGTGTGTTATTCCGGTTTTTTTTTTTTGTTTTTTTTTGCAAAATTTACGCATTGCGTATTTCATAGGCATTTTGGTGCTGTACTTTATAAAACTAACAAGTTTCTTTTTCCAGAGATATTTTCAGTTTAAATTTTATTTTTATTAATTATCATTCTTCCGAATTACGTATGTTCTCTAATACCTTCGTAATAAAAACTATTGCTAGAAACAAATTAGTGCCAGACTTTAAATGATAATTATCCGACTTTTGTTGGTGTAAAGGGGATCATACGGAATATATATATATATATATATATATAGTGTATCCACAGTATTTTATTACTGTTATTGCTTTTTTGCCTTATAGAAATGTCTGTAGCACAGACAATTTGGATCTTCATATTTTAGTATGATGTGATATCGAGATGTATAATTCCATATTCATGTTCTTGAGAAATTTATGATTATTGAGGCTTAAAGTGCTTTTGCTGATAGTCGTTTTGCTTCACGCTTTGCGAAAAGAATACTAGATAAATTATGTTTATAAGCTCTAATTTGGAGAAGACATCATTGACATAGAAGCTTTTTACGTACAGGTAGAAATACAACATATGTGTTAGCGCAGTAATCTGTTTCAAGGAGAAAAATTAGTAGCTGAAGGCAACCTTATCGTCTGCAGCTAAAAGATCACATGATTTCTTCTTGGATTAAGCAGCAATTCACCTATGGACGTGGATAGATATGGTGCTCTAAGTAATTAGGCACTACAACTCCGCTTGTTTCATTCCATGGACGTGTGATTTGGTCAGTCTTGTTGATGTTATCCGTATCATAATATGACTTTGTGTTGCAAAAGCAATGTGGAGCAGCCCCCCCCCCTCCCTCTTCCCTGTAATGCAACTTGCCGTTTTCTTTTCTTTTTTGTTTATTTTCTTCTTCTTGTGTGGCGGTGTTGCTGAAGTGCTAACGATAATTGCTCGGATATCTTTCTTAGCATTTCGGAAGCCAATTATCTGTTAAGCATTCTTAGTACTTAATGGCCGTCGTCAATTTAGAGACGCATCAGTGCTTACTGATAAGATATCGGGAGGATAACCATCTTAATAACTCTTTCCAGCCAAATGCTCTGCCCTCTCAACTTGGGCTTTAACGCTGTGCCTTTATCGAATAAACGGGCTTAGCTACTGTTTGAAGACCCACCGTGTTTGGATCACGTACTGTTGTGACGCATTTCACGGAACTCCGCACAACAACGCAGTACGTCTATGAAAGCAGTTAGTGTGTGTGCGTGCGTGTGTGTGGGGTTGGTGGTAATTATTTGGATTTTACACTATCTAAAGACTGCCCACGAAGCACTTGAAAATGTGCCCTCCCTCACCCTTTTTTATTCTAGTTGATTGATGCTTTCTCTGCGTGACACTTAAATTTGCATCATTATTTCTGGAATGAAAATTTTATTACAAGTTCCAATTTTTCCAATTTAACTGAAAGCATAGGCGCCAACTTACCAAAAATGCAATGGGTGGTCCTCTTTTGCTCATGAAGCTCAATGGGTTACTTGACCTCTGAACGGGAAGTCCAGTGCATGCCCCAGCTGTTGACGTACTCACACGCGCATGAATACATCTGCAGTGGAATATCAGTTACACGCCATTTAGTCATACTACGTAATCGGTGATAGGTTTTTAAAATTGAAACGGTTATACACTGACAGACCACTGAATTATGACCACCTACCTAATACTTCGCAAGTACACCTTTCGCCCTCAGTACACAGCTATCCGAAGTGGCATCGATTCAACATACACTGAGTGATCACTGAATTATGACCACCTGCCTAATACTTCATAGGTCCTTCTTTCGCCCTCTGTACAGCAGATATCTGAAGTGGCATCGATTCAACATACACTGAGTGATCACTGAATTATGACGACCTGCCTAATACTTCGTAGGTCCTCCTTTCGCCCTCAGTACAGCATCTATCCGAAGTGGCATCGATTCAACATATACTGAGTGATCACTGATTTATGACCACCTGCCTAATACTTCGCAGGTCCTTCTTTCGCCCTCAGTACAGCAGCTATCCGAAGTGGCATCGATTCAACATACACTGAGTGATCACTGAATTATGACGTCTTGCCTAATACTTCGTAGGTCCTCCTTTCGCCCTCAGTACAGCATCTATCCGAAGTGGCATCGATTCAACATACACTGAGTGATCACTGAATAATGACCACCTGCCTAATACTTCATAGGTCCTTCTTTCGCCCTCTGTACAGCAGCTATCTGAAGTGGCATCGATTCAACATACACTGAGTGATTACTGAATTAATACGACCTGCCTAATACTTCGTAGGTCCTCTTTTCGCACTCAGTACAACAGCTATCCGACGTGGGATCGATTCAACATACACTGAGTGATCACTGAATTATGACCACCTGCCTAATACTTCATAGGTCCTTCTTTCGCCCTCTGTACAGCAGATATCTGAAGTGGCATCGATTCAACATACACTGAGTGATCACTGAATTATGACGACCTGCCTAATACTTCGTAGGTCCTCCTTTCGCCCTCAGTACAGCATCTATCCGAAGTGGCATCGATTCAACATATACTGAGTGATCACTGATTTATGACCACCTGCCTAATACTTCGCAGGTCCTTGTTTCGCCCTCAGTACAGCAGCTATCCGAAGTGGCATCGATTCAACATACACTGAGTGATCACTGAATTATGACGTCTTGCCTAATACTTCGTAGGTCCTCCTTTCGCACTCAGTACAACAGCTATCCGACGTGGGATCGATTCAACATACACTGAGTGATCACTGAATTATGACCACTTGCCTAATACTTCGTAGGTCCTCCTTTTGCTCTCAGTACAGCAGCTATCCGAAGTGGCATCGATTCAACATACACTGAGTGATCACTGAATAATGACCACCTGCCTAATACTTCATAGGTCCTTCTTTCGCCCTCTGTACAGCAGCTATCTGAAGTGGTATTGATTCAACATACACTGAGTGATTACTGAATTATGACGACCTGCCTAATACTTCGTAGGTCCTCTTTTCGCACTCAGTACAACAGCTATCCGACGTGGGATCGATTCAACATACACTGAGTGATCACTGAATTATGACCACCTGCCTAATACTTCGTAGGTCCTCCTTTCGCACTCAGTACAGTAGCTATCCGACGTGGGATCGATTCAATAAGATGCCGCAAGCAGTTGGAGGTGGAGCTAACCCAACTGTGTGTAGTGCGGCTTTCAATGTAGGTCTGGAGGTGATTTGTATATCCAGACGCTTGATATGCCGTTCCACAGTGTCCCACAAGTGCTCTATCGGAGGCCAGTCTATATGCTGGAATTCCGAACTGTGTTCCTCAAACCATTCCTGCAGAACATTGACCCTGTGGCTCGCACACCTTCGCCATTTTGGGAAAAGATGCAATATTGCTGGGTGTACAGAGTCTGCAAGCAATTCACGATAGTGGGTACCACTCATACGGTATTCCACATGCACCCGGGGTCCACGTTTCCTAACAGGTAAAAATGTCCCACAGCATATAACCGCCTTGTACTGTGGATACTATACAGGATGGATCAAGTTCCTCGTGTTTTTAACACCAAGTACGTATACGACCATCCACGGAGTGGGTTGAAAAACACTTTTCGTCAGACAAGCACACTTTTTTTTCAGTCATCCGACGTCCAATTTGCATGATCTTTGCGCCAGGCAAGTCTTTTGCGCCGATGAACCGTGGTTAGAAGAGGATGTTGTCGTGGTCGTCTGCTGTCATAGTCCATTCGTGCGAGCGTGTGACACATAGTCCTGACAGATACTATGCCGAATTGTCCACTGTTGTATTGGGTAGTCAGCTGTTGAACAGTGTTGGTCTGCAGGTATGTACGAGTGGTCGGACTCGGCGCTCACCTCTCACATCAGCCTTTCGCTGTCCTATGTAGTTTTGCTTCCGGGTCGTTGTTTGACCGTTTTCACGCCAGTCCCAATACACTTTAACAATGGTGGCTCGCGAACAACCCACCAGTTCAGCCGTTTAGGAAATCGAGGCACCAACTCTCCGAGCTTCCACAATCTGTCCTTTCTCAAAGTCCAATAAATTCTTCCGTTTACCCATTACCCTCCGAATTTTACTACCTACTGCTCCACTCACACTTTATACAGATGCTATGTCGGTCGACTAATCGCACCGTCTGCTGTCTCAGAAATCACGTGACCGACGAGTCGCAACCACTTTTGATGGGAGTGGTCATAATTTAATGATCACTTGGTGTATAATTAATCTTATATATAAAACACAAAACGTCTGTTTGTCTGAAGCAGCAAAAACTCTCGAACGCCGAACTGTGGCATCGTGAAGTTTGCATAGCTTATTCATACTGAAATTTATAGGTCTACGCAACTGTTTTAAGGTGTCTACGTTGTTCCGTTCGCGAGTTATGAGTTAATTAATAAGCTAATCAATAAAGTCAGCGTCGTTTGCCACGTCATCCTGTTCCAAATCTGAACGCACGTGACTGCACTCATCGCCAAGGCACATCCACAGGTGTTTCTATTCTTTGAGAAATGTGCATAAAAAATACAAAAACGAACTTTGCGAAATCTTAACGAAACGGGCTGAAATTTTTATCAACACCATGAATTGGTAATAACAGGAGTCCCTCAACATTTCACCTGAATCCGGTCAAAACTTTTTTAAAATAGGCATGCAATTTTTAATTCTTCGGTAAACAGAAATATTTACGCAGAAACAAAGATACGTTTTAACTTTTTATCCCAAAGTTTCGCCCCTCAAAGACATCTGAAACTGAAAGCACGTGATGCAAATTGTTCACAAATATTGTTCAGTCAGTGTTCTAATGCTGTGTCTGCTAGACGCGTGTTAAGTAATTTGTAACGCTTTTGATCCGTTTGATTCTACAGATTCCAATTCTGTACGGAGCAAAGCCGGGTAGTACAGCTAGTTATACATATGCCCGTATTTTCTATACACATTTTACAGTTACTCATTTTTTTTTATTTATTTATTTATTCTTTTTTTTGCTTATAGGTTTTATTTTTTAGTAGGGTAGAAAGTTTTATTGTTGTTCATGACTTAATGGGTGCGTGATCCCCGTAGCATGCACGTTGCCGGCGCCTATTGAAGACACGTTCGCAGCATTTTTTACAATGAATGGGTATACTTCCACTAAACGTCTCATATCAAGAGATTTCTTCCGAATCTTGAAAATAATCCGAATTGGTGAATTAAAGAGTTTTTTGTTTTTTTTTTAATTTTTATTTGTAAACATTTTTTATACAATTTTTCATTGGGTGCATGATACCCATTGGAAAACTGCAATGGCTGCTGGTACCCGGCATCTGGGAACCGAAGATGGCGATTTAACAAAGGGAGTCAACCGCCAAGAATTACTAAGTGAAGGGTAAGGCTGTATTATCAACACTACGAGGGTGAATTAAAAAAAAGTAAAGGCAACATACCCTTCAATAGCACAACTGTAAGCAATTGAACATAACAGGCCGCCCAGGTGGCGCAGTAGTCTAAGCGGTGGCTTCTGATAATTCGTCCGAGATGGGTCCGGGTTCGAATCCCGTGGAGATGTTGTGTTTGTCTTATGGTACTGGCTTCTCTCCCTTCACTGGAGCCAGTGATCCTAAATTATGTACGAGCGACTGCTTATAGCCCTTTGCGTTGCTCACGGTGGTCGTTAAACCTCCAATCAAAGTTATATATAACAGTTGCCTCACTTCTCTACACAGTCACCTGCAGTGCAATAGACTTCTAGTATCGTTCCACTAGCTTCTTCATTCTTTATGAGTGGAAGTTATTCGGCTGTTCCCGAACCCAAGTCGGCACCTCTTCCTTAACTTCATCGTCAAAAGGTGAACCTGCGACTGAGTAGAGCCTCTTTAAGTGGTCTTAAGATGTGATAATCGCATGGCGCCTGATCAAGGCTGTAAGGGAACTGTGGAAGACGTTCAAACCGCAGTTGTTATATTGCCTAGTCCGTTGCGGCAGCTACATGTGGAGCGTGCATTGTCATGGTGTAGCATTACATTTTCTTTTGCTGCGAATTGCAGGTTTCAGTCTCTCTCTAAGCATAGCACAGTACATTGATAATTTTTTTTATTTGGGGTTTAACGACCACCATGAGCAACTCAGTGGGCCATGAGCAGTCGCTCGTCCCTAATTTAGGGCCACTCGTTCCAGCGAAGGGAAAGATCCAGTGCCGTAAAACAAACACAACATCCATGCCTCGCCGGGATTCGAACCCGGACCCATCGCGGACGAATTGTCAGTAGCAGTCTCTTAAACAACTGCGCCACCGGGGCGGCCAGAGTACGTTGCACTGGTCACTATTTGTCCATGTTCCTGAAAATGCGCCAGAATAAGACCTTTCATGTCCCCAAAAAAAAGTCTATATGATTTTCTTGGCGGAAAGCTGTTGTTTCAATTTTTATACTGGTGTCTCCAGTGCATGCTCTGTCTCTTGCTATCCTGTTCACAGTGATGGACTCATGTATCGTCGCCCGACCCAGTCCACTTCAAAACACTCTGATCTTCGTAACATTTTAGGAATTGGGTCACAACCTTCACGCGCTGTTGCTTCTGCAGATCAGTAATATGTTTGGGTACCAATCTTCCGCAAACTTTACGATATCCCAAGTCGTCATGCGCTATGGCATGTGCGGATCCATAGCGGATATCCAAATGTGTGGCAATAGCGGACAACGTAATCCGTCTTTCTTCTCTGATTGAAACCATTCGCCCTGTTAAACTTTTCTATCCATACATAAACTTTTCGTTGAGTCATGCTATTTTCATTTTCGTAGTTAGCCAACATCCTTCTGTGAATTTCAGCAGGTTTCACTTCTTCTGTCCCAAGAAATCTCACTACTGCGCATTGTTCATGAGTGAAGCAATCCCGCAGCTGAGCGTCCATGTTTATTCGGCCATTGCTTCAACTGTACTAACGGCAGAACGCTGCGCTGTGCGTGTTCGAACTACGCATAAGCCATTGCGAATGTGTTGTACAGCGTCAGCTCCTCTTCGTTGTGGTTCCCGCATAATTTTCAAATTGACTTTACACTTTGATTTACCTACGTATTTATGTGTACTTGAATTTAAAGGATGGCATACAGAAATACCAAGAGGCAGTCATTTCGTTGGGTAAATTCAAAAGAAAAGTGTTCTCGTATCTATAACGTATAAGTTTGTCCGCGCGGGGAATCGAAACCGGGTCACCTCACTCCCGGAGTAAGTCGCTCTCCCAACTGAGCTTCGCGGACATGTGCTCTCACTGCTATATGCTTTTATCTCACCTGCGTCTTGCGGTGCAGGAACGTAACATCCCCCCCCCTCGAAAGAGGGCCGGGACCATGTGTCACTGTAGGCAGGCATCCCATGAAGAACGTGCATTTGAGAAATCCCAGATAATGTGGTGTGTGATACGTAACATCACACTGATTATTTTTTTCGAAGCACTGAAGAAGGGACTCTCATTTTTCCTGTCTCGCCGTGTGGAAAGAACATCACATCAATGCAAGAAACGTAACAGCCGGGTCATCCCGGAAGTTCGGCCACCAATATACCGTGGAAGTTTGCCCGCGCCGGACATCGAATCCGGATTCCCTCACTCCAGAGTAAGTCGATCTCCCAACTGAGCTACACTGACATGCGCTGTAACTGCTATCTGCCTTTATCTCAAGTGCGTCCTGCGGCGCAGGCACGTCACATATCTTATTATTATTATTCCAGATGATTCCACCTCTTCCTGAGGTTTTCTCTTCCTTTCTGGTCGGGTACTACATACCAAGTCTGGGAAGTGGTATTTCTTTTCTGTCAATTGTCCAGGAACTTCCTTACTATCCTGAAAGTGTTCAGGATATCTGCCTTCTGTAGTTCATGTAGGTGTCAGGTTGAAGGTCTAGTGTCTCTTTAGAGCTGTGAATGGTCTTAGGTACAACTCCTGTGGCTCATATTACTATGAGGATGGTGGTGACGTTCTCCATATGCCACATTTCCTTGACCTCGTATCGTAGGTCGTTATACTTTGACAGCTTCTCTCCGTGCGTCTTTTGGATGGTGCACGTGTTGTTCCCGGCTATGTCAATGGTATGTAGACTTCTCCGTGTCGACCAGGACGATGTCTGGGACGATTGTGGGGAATGGTCTTATCTATGTACTGATCGATATGTCCTTGTACATTTTGTAGGTGCTGTTCTCTAGAAGCGTTGTTGGCTTATACTTGTAGAAGGTGAGTTTTCCTCATTGGTAATGAGGTGGTGCTTTCTTGCCAATTTCTGATGGACAATCTTGCTGACTTGATTATTATACCTGTTCGTGTACTCTGTTTGTATGAGAACTCTGTACCCTCCTGTGATATGCTGGATGGTATATGGCTCTTGATGACATTGCCGACATGTGTCGCTTTCCACTGACGTGTCCTTCAGGATATGCTTCCGGAAGTTTCTGGTGTTTTCAACTTGATCTTGTACAGTATAGCCATCAGGAACCCTTCGGCTATAGGGAAGTGTGATCCGTTTGTTAGCCATGCATTTAAGGCAGTCGTATCCACAGGGTCAGATTGCAGATCGTTGTAGTGCCTTCCGTGTAGGACTTTTTTGCCCCAAGCTTCTTCTTTTGGCTCCATCGTTCCATTCGCGATGTTCTGAGTACAGAGGTCTAGGGCGGTGTACTTCTTGTCACTGGTTTATCGCTTGTGCTCTGATGGAAATATTTTCTGTGGCTGCTGATTTCTTTGGCTCCCGTGTTCCAGGAGATCAATCATTCCCTGTCCTCTTTCTCTCGGTCCAATAGCCAGCCTTCCTATTGCTGATTTCGGGTGGTGCTGGCTTATTATTATTATTCAAAATTTATTTTTTCAGATTTAAGTCCTCAAAGTTTCGTGACGTAAACGAAGTCCGTGAGTGTGCAAAGAAGCTCTTCGAATATCGCGCAGTCAAATGGAGTTAGTGTCCTGACCTGTAAATCATCCTAGCTGAACGCGGTGTAGGTGTAATAGTAAGTGTAATACGAGGAATTCTATCGAAGATCAAGGCTACCTATCAAAAAGGACACAGCGTTACCTTGCCGCCCCGGTGGCGCAGTGGTCTAAGGCGCTGGCCTCTGATCATTCGTCCGTAAGGGGTCCGGGTTCGAATCCCGGTGAGGCATGGATGTTGTGTTTGTCTTACGGCACTGGCTCTCTCCCTTCCCTGGAACCAGTGACCCTAAATTAGGGACGGGCGACTGCTTATAGCCCATTGAGTTGCTCACGGTGGTCGTTAAACCTCCAATAAAAAAAAAAAAAAAACGTTACCTTCAAGTGTAAAAATTGTGGACCCCATACGAAGATATCAGATAGGAATAGGCGAACGTTGGCACGTATTGTACAAGACCACGGCACTGCAGAAATAAGCAGAGTCTAATACCAGTCCGAATTATCCCGTTTGCATTGGAACAACTCCATCGTACCGGTGTTTATGGCCGTGTTGTAATCCACAAACCTGTCGTTGCCAACATCAATTCAACAAAATGTGTAAAGTGGTGCAAAGCACATAAAAATTGAGATGCTAAAGACTGGCAGTATGTCATCTGATCTGCTGAATCGTGCTTCATATTGTTTTTTCGTTTTTCCCCTACCACTAGTAGAATTTTCGTCTGACGAACACTTACAGAAACCTACCTCCCCAGCTGTTTGGTTCCGACTGTAGAGCATGGAAGTGATTCCGTGATGTGCCATAGCGTGACATTCTTAAGTACCAATGCTTATTCTGCGAGGTCGGGTAACATTTCCAATGTACGAATCCATTCTTGAGGGTCCCCAATGTTGCAAGCCATTGTTCCCTATTGGCCATCCCTAGTTTCAAGCGCTTGTGCATTGTGCGACACGTGACAGCTTGTGGTTTGCCGAGCATAAGGATGAGGCACAGTAGGTACTATATCCATCTCGATCTCCGGACCTCAATATTATTGAAAAACATTTGTGGGAATATCTGGAGCGAAAAGTCAAATCACACTTTCGCAGGAAGAATAGTCCCAAATTTCATTATTGTCTGTACATGACTTATATACAGTAGAGTCGCATTGTGACCACCTCCTACTTTTGACGTCAACAGCGCGTAGCCAATGAAAGAAGGCAAGTGTCGTGCGTTGGCTTGGAGGGTATATAAGGTGTGCTGTAGGCATTCTGAAAACATATCACTCGTTGCTGTCATGGATAAAAGGAGCGATTTATCCGATTTGCGAATAGGGATGATTATCGGCTTTCGGGCCAAGGGTGGCAGTATTTCTGAAATAGCGCAGTTTGTGAACTGTTCGCGTGCTGCTGTGGTTAAAGTGTATCGTGATTGGAGAAATGGCACCATTGCGAATAAGCGACGTGAAAACTGCGAAGCACCACGTATTGGTGGGAGAAGTGAACGTCGGTTGGGAAGTTACGTGAGGGCCGATCGACACGCTACAGTGGAGCAACTCACTGGCCGAATGAACCAGGGGGCTACCGAAAGTGTGTCTAAAACGACAGTTTAGCGAACCCTGCTGCGAATGGGGCTCCGATGCAGACGGATGATCACTGCACCTATGCTTACGAAGCTGCATCGGAAGAAAAAGCTTACATTCGCACGGCAGTAACGGAATTGGACCTCTGCTGATTGGCAAAGGATTGCCTTCTCCGATGAGTCACGTTTTCTGCTTCATCGAACGGATGGACGTTGCGTATCAGGCGAGAAACATCGGAGAACAAACACTCTTCAACCATTGCTGGAAGAACACAAGCTGGTGGGGGCGGCGTTATAGTCTGGGGAATGCTTTCATGGCATTTCCTGGGTCCACTCATACCTGTGGAAGGCACTATGAACCAAATTCGGTATGAATCCATCCTTGCAGACCACGTACACCCATACATGCTGATTTTCTTCCCTGGTGCGGATGGGATCTTCTAGCACAGCAATGCGACGTGTCGGAAAGCTAGAAATATCCGAGAGTGGTTGGAAGAGCACGATGAAGATTTCAAAGTATTTCCCTGGCTCACTAATTCCCCAGACTTAAACCCAATTGAGCATCTGTGGGACCACCTCGATTATGTTGTTCGCTGTATGGATCCTCCATCACGCACCCTCCAGCAGCTGTCAGATACACTGCAGTCAGCATGGCTCCACGTAATTGTGAACACCTATCAGCACCTTATTGAGTCACTCCCAGCACGTCTAGCTGCCGTCCGAGCTGCACACCGCGGTTATTCTGGATATTAGGTGGTGGTCACAATAATGTGACTCGACCTATTAAAAGTAGAATTGTTTCTGTTTTGAAATCCCATGGTGGGCCTACAGCTTATTAACCAAAAGTGCTTTACAAAAACGTGAGTGTTTCCTTTATTTTGATAAATTCCTGTATTCCACTAGATGAATTGCACCCAACGCTACCCTCATAAAACGTCTAAGTGCAATTTGTGCGTATTGAATTTTGCTTCACTGACTCATTGTGTTGTGAGTAACACTTCTTAAACACCTTAACCACTAAAATTTTCGATTTTGTGCTCTCTACGTGCGTAAATATCGTTAGCAGTGCAGTAACAATAACGTCAAAATGCATGAGTGCAGAAAAAATATCAGTTACAAGTTTGTAATACTTCTTTGTGAACTGTCTCAGTCGTCTTTCCATTATGTGCTTAATGTTTCTTTTCTCTGCTATTTCGCATCTTCTGTTTGCATAGCTCACGCTGCAGTCACGGATTTCTTCTTTCAGCACGAATGTAATACAAACAAATAAAAAAATAATTTTTCCAACTGGAGACCGGGAGCGAACCTTTGCATGCATCGGGATAGCGTGCACAGGTATTCTAAGCTGTCTTGTTCCTAAATTCCTGATTCCCTTAGGCATGCATGGCAAATACTTTTTTGCCAAATCGCTGTTTTTAAATGTCGAACAACTCTGACAGCAATGAAAATATATGTGCCAAATTTTGAACTGTGTAGTACCACGATTTTTCCCTGTGAGTTCTTGACATAAACATGCATTCCCACTTTCTTACTCTCACTTTTATTGTGGGATGTATTTGCAACGCACAGTAACATTAATATTTTTATTAGTGTAACATGCAAAAAAAAAGTCATCCATAAAGATATTTGATTACTAGTGCGTCACGTGCTCATTTAGGTTAGGTGTGCGTTATTATAGGAAAAAACACGCAAAAATTTTCTGTATCCCAAGCTGCAAAATTCGCGCATTGATTTTGAAAATACGAAAGCATTTCTTTTATTTAGTGGTCGTCTAATTACCTATGGCAAAGATCTTTACACACACTCCATTGTAAGAAAAATCTGAATTTCCTGTGCAAATACTAGACTGATGAACGAATTTTCGGTATTTTTTAATATAAAGTTTTAAATACAGCACGAGGCTTACTTTCTTTAATCCGCTTTACACAATCTGCAAAATATCTGGCAGAAAATGGGACACTTAGTACATCGTCAACCTAAATGGATGTCAAAATTCAAATTGTATATTTAAATCTGTGCTCATAAACACACCGATTCACAGCAACGAAAATACAGAAAAACAGAAACTCGTATCAGAACAATGAATTCTGTTTACACTGAGTGGCCATTTTATTATGACCACCCCCTCAGTACTTTGTTGGGCCACTTTTTGCCTTTAATACTGCGTCGATTCTTTGTGGCATGGACTCCACTAGATGTTGATAGGTGGTTTCTGAAATCTGAGACCATGCTTGATGAATAGCCCTTTCCAGGAGTGTGAGATTGCAGGGTTGTAAATCCAGCTGTCTGATGGCTCGTTTAACTTCATCCCACAAATTCTCAATGGGGTTGAAATCTGGAGATTGTGGGGGCCACCTAAGCAAAGTAAACTCACTGGCATGTTCCTGAAACCAATCCTCTACATGAGCACTATGGCAAGACGTATTATCTTGTTGAAAGTAGCCATCGCCATTGGGATAAACCATCCACATGACATGATGCACTTAGTCCGCAACGATGTTTAGAAATGAAGTGCCAGGCAGATGTTGATCAACACGAATTAAAGGGCCCAAAGCATGCCAGGAAAACATTCCCCAAACCATACGGTTGCCTCCACCAGCTTGAAGGGTTGTAGCAATGCATTTGGGGCCCATGCTTTCGTGCTGTTTCCGCCAAATTCTCACTCGGCCATCGGCATGGTACAACTGAAAACGTGATTCATCGGACCATATAATTTGTTTCCAATTATCGACTGTCCAATCCTTGTGCTCCTGTGCGAACTGGAGGCGTTTTCTCTTGTTAACTGCAGACAGCAAAGGTGTTCGAACAGGCCTTCGGCTGCCATATCCCATCCGATGCAGTGTACGACGAACAGTGCGTGCAGAGATCATTTGAGGGGATCCTTGATTAAGATGGTCTGTAATTTGCTGCACTGTTGCCCTTCTGTTGTCTACTGGTCTGGACGCTCTCCGTTCTGCCCGAGCAGTCACTAGTCGATGACGACCACACATTGCATGTAGAGACCCAGTTTTTTGGCTGACAGTCCAGTCTTTAAACATTTTAACAACAGCTGCTCTGGAACATTTCACGAATGCGGTGGTTTCGGTGATACTCGCTCCATGGCTCCGAGCTCCTACAATCATCCGACGTTGAAAGTCCGTCAAATCGCATTTTTTACCCATCTCGTCAACCAAAAATCACTTCTACTGCTGTCACAAGCACTAAGCTTTCCCTTTTTATACTAGCCTCGCCCTCTGGCGGCAACAGCGTGCAGCCATAGCTCATTTGCTTAAAACTGTCAGGTGGTCATAAAAAAGTGGCCACTCAGTGCATGACTCCACGCTATTTATTCCAAATGCAAACAAGTATGACCAGTGGTGCGTTTTTAAGCGCGCGCAACCTGGGAAATTGAATCTCTGCGTTGGATCCACGAGGAAATAAAAACACGACCTGTAGCGCCATGTGGAGGGCTTTGAATTAGAGTTGACGACTTGGGGTGTCCACTGGTAAAACAGCATTCCTCCTGTAGCTGCAAATATTACTACGCTTTGTTTACTGCACGGAGCAGCGAACCATCTCTTCACCAAAATATTGCACAAGGGAATTAAGTTTAGCTGACAAACTTCAGCGAGGCTTATTGGAAATGCATAAAAAGAAAAAATATATATAACAGCAACTCGTACCACATCGTTGAATTGCACTGCTCCTTGTAACTCAAGCGGTGCTCAGCCGCCCCGGTGGCGCAGTGGTCTAAGGCGTTGGCCTCTGATCATTCGTCCGTAAGGGGTCCGGGTTCGAATCCCGGTCAGGCATGGATGTTGTGTTTGTCTTACGGCACTGGCTCTTTCCCTTCCCTGGAACCAGTGACACTAAATTAGGGACGGGCGACTGCTTATAGCCCATTGAGTTGCTCACGGTGGTCGTTAAACCTCCAATAAAAAAAAAAAAAAAGCGGTGCTCAGTTTGGGTACCACGCTCTGAGAGTTCCGTTGTTACGTTTTAAACCACGTAGAAATAAGAACGTGACCTGCAGCGCCTTCTGGGGAGGGCTTTGTACCACGGCTGCTTTTCAATGTCGCCGGATGTGCGCACGCGAAACAGCACAATCCCAGGATTCTAGCACGAATGCGATATGCTTACTGAACGAACCTTTTCTTTTTAATGAAAACATTATGCGGGAAAATTAATTTTAACCACCACTCGAAGCCTTAGCACGAACTATGGGGAGGTTTATTAGAAATAAATCCAAAGAGATAATATCGATAATATAGGGTAAATTGCGACACTGTGTGGGTGTGCGCAGCACACCTGTAGTGCGTCGCATAAATATAGAGACAGAACAAATTCTCGAATAAAAAAGAAACAACAACGAGCTGAAATGTACACCTCATATTTATAGCAAAAATAGCATAGGACACGCAGCTGCACAATAGTTTGACGGAAACATAACAATTCCAACGCCAAGTACAAGAAAAAAAAACAGAAGTACGCTGTCTGAAAAATATAATGACTTACTATTTATGAGCACCTCCGGTACGAATAGTGGAGCCGTTGTTCCGAATAACATTGAAAACCCGATTGGGCATGCTGTCCACCAAGTGATGTAAAGTGTTCTGGACGGAGTGCGTACCAACTTCGTTCAATCTGCTCTTTCAATGCCACCACACTAGAGAACTGCCGTCCATTCGCATACACATCACGAGCGAGGATACCCCAAAGATTCTCGATAGGGTTCAGATCTGGACTGGGTGCTGGCCAATCCATTACGGTCACATGATAAGTGTTAAACCAACTTTTCGTTGATGCAGACCGATGGATAGAGGCATTGTCTTGCTGGAGCAGATAATCAACACCCGCTAGAGTTTCGGCAAACGGTAGAAAATGGCTGCTGAGTATGTCCTGATACGTTTCGGAGTTTTGCCTGTCTTGCAGAAAAGCGATATCCGTTGTCCCATTGAACGCAAAATCTCCCCAGACCATCACAGATCCCCCTCCTTTCTGTCTGCTGAAGAAGGTGCGTGGCTCGCGTTGTAAATCATGCCAATAGCAGTTCCAACCATCAGGCTCGTCCAGGTTGAACTTTTTCTCATCGGAGAAAATAGTTGTGATCCACTCGTCCGTCCAGTGCATGTGGCTGCTTGCCCATAACAATCTGGCTTCCTTGTGGCGCCGCGTGAGGTGTGGCAGACGGCGCATTTTACGGAACACAATGTTGCGACTTTCCTTCATTCGTCGATGAACTGTGTCCTTTGTGACGGTGACACCAACAGTCCGATAAACTTGACGTAGTGATAACCTTTGGAATGAAACTAAACGCATGCTGGCACGATCATCTCGTTTGGTTGTTATTCGAGGCCTTCCAGGCCGTTTTCTGGCAGTTAACGCACCACGTTTCGATAAAGTCTTATAAATGACTGCCCTACTCCTTCCCATGACTTTACGAATTTTCGCTACAGGCAATCCATTTGCTCTCATTCTCCAAATCTTCTGCACCTGCTCACCAGAAAGTTGACTGATGCGTGGCATTTCGGCAAATGAATGTCTGACTGCAGGTCCGCTGTCTTTTGTAGGCTGGACCTAATTACGGCCCATGCGCGTGCGTACAACATGCTAATTCATATATCTCATTTGCATGTGGCTACTTTATATAATTGTCTTTATATTTATGAGACACCTAAAATTACACTATTTTACTTAGTGGTGTTCTTTTCACACAATCCGGTCATCTCGACGGATCGAAACGTTTGTTGTAGGGTTAGGCACTTCAGCTTCCTACCTATATTCGCATTGCGTTCACGGCGCAAAGTAGACTGTCTCTATATTTATGCAACGCACCTTAGCACACCCCGAATGTTCGCCCCTGTTTATTACTGTTGTAATGAATTGAACTATCTGTCTTGGTTAACCTTTAATAGATTTCTACTACACTTGTGATCTAGTATTCTTTTTTTTATTTGGTGTTTTGGAATAAAAGATGATATCCATGTACCTCTAAAAGTTCCAAAAAGATTATATTTAAGTACCTCTATTTACTACACGTGTGATCTTTTGATAGTCAGTGCTTTAATGACTGTAGCTTTGCCTTATGGTTTTCATTCCTGAAAGCTCATTCGATTACTTGGGGCAAATGTCAGATTTAAACTCCCTCTTGCCTCTCTTCCCTTAGGGAATTTCGATCTGCGATGCTTGCCACAGGTGTTTGCGGTCGGTCAGCCCTGAACAGCTCCAAGACATGCGTGAAATAAAGTTAGAATACATTATAACTTGCCTCTCGCTATTATTTATTTTTATCTGATTTGCCTTCTCATCTGCGTTCTTTAATCTTCCTAACTAGATCGATGAGTCTGATTTTTTTTTCGTTCAACGAAATATAATAATAATAATGAAAGAAGTGCGTTGGGAGAGGGAGTGAGGAAGGGAGAGAAAAGAAAAATATATATGTTGAAGCAAGCCATTAGGCGTCGTGAAAGACCGAAGCAAGCTGCTGCCGATTGAACTACGTTATTTCAGTTGCTGTTTGTGTGTATAGCCTGCAGCAGCAGCAATGGAAAATCCATGCTTTCTAAAGATCATAAGATGCAGCAATCGCCTACTCTAGAAGAGATCGTCTTTCTCTGTTTTTGTTCATGTAAATTCCGAATCGATTTCGAGCACGAAAGAATGCAAATTTCATCTGAGGGAGTTTGCTATTCCTGGGCTTGAATCATCTGCACTACATCAAACTGTACGATATTGAAAAAAATCACGAAGATGCTGCTCTTTTCTCTCTCCCCCTCTCTCTCCCTCTCCTTGTGTTACACAGAACGCGTTTTTTATTTCTTCTTGAATTTTCATTTTCTCTATTTACATAAAAAAGCTCTCCATACACTGTGGTGCATAATATGCAGTTTTTATCTGTGTTTCAGTGTTTCTCTCGCGGATGACTGATCATGATGTTTTAGAGATGTTCGACTCACTGCAGATAGGATTTTGTATGAGGTTGCTATCGCTCGCGATTAACCTTGGACTCTTTTCTGGCCGCTCGGGGATCTAAGGGAGCTACAAATTTCTGTGAACCCGTGACCCATACACGAATTTGTTACTCACTAACATTTGGACCAGCGGTTTTCAAGATTTTCGGCTTCGCCGAAAACTCCGATATTATTTTTTTTTTTTTGGCACATTATTTGTGGAAAATTTAGGTGCTTATTTTATAGCGATACCCATACATATTCGGAATTTTACTTGTTGGAGACTTTCAGGGAGCATCAGCACGCTTGAGACTTTTTTCATTTGGTGGCATGTTTGTCGCTTCGCTTCTCTGTGCGCTACTGGGCCCTTGCTCTCTCTTTCGTGGAGCACTTCGCCCTTTCGCTTCTTGGTGTCACACTTCTCTTCTTCGTTCCTTCGTAGCACCTGTCGCCCTTTTGCTTCTGGACGCAAACTTCGCCCTTTCGCTTCTTGGTGGCTCAATTTCGTTGTTTTGTCTCTGAGTGCCAGCAATTCCCCCATCGTTCCTTAGTTGTACACTTTGTTCTTCTGTTTCTTTGTGCCACATTTCGTCCTTTGTTTTTAAGGTCAGTGGTCAGGGTAGGACTGGGCCTTATAAAAGGGTGCAGACCTTGAATTTTTATGGGGCGTAAAATATTTCGGCGAACTCAAAATCTTATATATAAAACACAAAACGTCTGTTTGTCAGAAGCAGAAAAAGCTCTCGAACGCCGAAGAGTGGCATCGTGAAATTTGCATAGCTTGTTAATATTGAAATTTCTATGTCAACGCAACTATTTTAAGATCTCTACGCTGTTCCGTTCGCGAGTTATGAATCAATTAATAAGCTAATCAATAAAGTCAGCGTCGTTTGCTACGTCATCATCGTTATCCTGTCCCAAATCTGAAAGCACGTGACAGCATTCATCGCCGCGGCACATGCACAGGTATTTCTATTCTTTGAGAACGTGCATTAAAAAATGCAAAAATGAACTTTGCGAAATCTTAACGAAACGGGCTGCACTTTTTATCAACACCATGAATTGGTAATGAGAGGAGTCCCTCAAAATTTCACGGGAATCCGATCAAAACTTTTTTAATTCATCCGTAAACAGAAATATATACGCAGAAACTGTTAACTTTTTAAATTAGCCGTCAAAATTTTATTCTTTACCGATTCAGGCGAAATTTGGATGTCATGTTCCAATTAACGATTTATGGTGTTCATTAAAATTTCAGCCAGTTTCGTAAAATATTCGCAAAGATACGTTTTTAACTTTTTTATCCCAGAGACCCTCAAAAACGTGTGAAACTGAAAGCACCTGATACATTTGATCGTCGTTAAAGATATTGTTAACGAATTGTGTTCAGTCAGTGTTCTAATGCTGTTCTTCCTGGACGCGTATTAAATAATTCGTAACGCTTTTGTTCCGTTTGATTCGACAGATTCCATACATTCTGTACCGGGCAAAGCCGGGTAGTAAAGCTAGTGAATTATAATCGGGTAGAATACGCCTAAATCAATAAGAGTAAATGGTTGCAATCCGTTTAATGGCGTAGGATACAAACTACAGCGCAAAAGCAAGTTTTTGCCACCCACGGGTGGCATCTTTAGGCAGCAAAGCTAAATGTAAACACTAAATTAGAAATACAAACAATTCCAGAAGTTTTCAAAATTTAAAAATAGAACAAACTAAAACTGCTTAAATAATGAAATTATCACGCACATGGGATATTTTTGATGCAAGATTTAGCTTTTCGGATTCCCAGGATCGAGTGCCTGACATATAAAGTAACTCACCATCATTGTAACACTCACCCCGTGAGTGGCGAAAGCTTGCTTTTGCGCTGTAGTTTGTATCCTACACCATTAAACAGATTTCAACCATTTACTCTTACTGAACTCAAAATAGTTTACGTATTTAATTTTTCTTACAACTATACGCAAGCGTGATGAGTCTATAGTATCCAATATCGCTCCTAGGACTTCCAAAATAACATTTCTATTTTTCCCATGTGGCTAAAAACATTGTTGAATATTGTAACTTACTGAAGCGTTTTTCTTCATAAATATTGATCTACCAATAAAGAAAAATTCAAGGGATAAGTGAATTTTATTTCAGAAAATTGAAAAAGCATCTAGCATTTAAGGAACAAATTGTATAACATATTGTACTGCATTTTTATATAAACAATGTTTTCGTGGACCTTGCGCTTGAACTGCCGTTGCCAGGTTTCACACTTTTATTTACGAAATCTTTGGCAATACAAAACTGGGAGATCCAAAGCCACTTAAACATCACACAACAAAATTACTTGCTCTATTGCACCAATAAGAATGCATTTACTCTGAAAATAAAACATTTCTTATAAAATATTTTCTTCAAAAAATAATTTGTGAAACAGCTGACTTCAGTTTTTTTTCTCCTGGAATGTAAGCGCCACTGAAAAAATAATAGCACAGGGACTCCGATAGAGAGTTCATATTCTCTACTACGCTAAAAGTCGCTTCATGTTTTTCCTTTGTTCACAGAGTAAGTTGATAACCACATCATTGTAAACTGCTACAAGCTTGTCCCTCTCGCATTGCATTGTAAGAAATGCTTCCAGGTTGTCATTTGTCAGATTGGATCGCAGCCTTGTCTACGCTTTCCAACCGTAGGTTGAAGAAGTGTATATGTTCTAGCTTTGTCCGTACGTCAGTCCGTCCTCCGCACTATAACTCGCGTGAAAATGGTTTGATTTTGAAGAAATTTTAGTATGTAATAGGGGACAACCTGGGAAGGAACCCTATTAAAAAAGGGTGAAATGGGGTCAAAGGTCAGGACATAAGAGAGGATCCATTCCATAGCCCTTATGCGTCATAACTTGCGTAAAAATGCTTCGATTGCGACAAAACTTAATCACGTTGTTCCGGAGATGTACTACACCGATTCTTTTGAATTCATCATCAAAATGGGATCAGAGGTCAGGGCACGGGAGCAAGATTTTTTCCACAGCCATTATCCTCATAACTTGACTACAAATGCTTCTATTCCGACAAAACTTTAGTATGTTGTTCAAGAAGTATACTGAACCAATTCTCTTTAATGTCATCGAAATGAGATCAAAGGTCAGGGCACAGGAGCGTGATTTATTACACAGCGATTATCATAACTTGAGTAATGATTTCTGGTATGTTGGAAAGCGTATAATCAATGCATTGCATGATTTTACTAACTTGTTGTAAGATTAAGCCTAGAAAAAGCTCGCTCGCAATTTATTTGGGTAAGAGTTATTGCAAGCAGATAAACTTCACTAAGATCTGTGTACAAGAGACAATGCATGTTGTAGTTACAGATCACTTTATGCATACCGTACGAGGTTCTTGCATTAGACATGTCTGTATACGAATTTCATGTTCGTCAGCTTCCTCTGACATTTCGCTTTCTGAATCCATGTTTTTAGTATATTCTTCGCTCAAAGTTGAGGATATCTTGAGTCACTCTTGTGTAAAACATTGTAGTTCTTCAGTTAGCTTGTATTCTGTCAATATCAGGCACTAAACTACATATTTTGTCGAAGGCTTTTTCTGGTAAACCTTGTGAAAGCTCACGGAACCTCCGCGGATCGAAACATTCAATGTCTAGGTACAGATTCTTCTAATCACCAAGTCTAGTCTTCATACTCTGGTTAAGCTTGTCAATAACAACAATGGAAAATTTCATTCCAAATCTATCGTCTTCGGGTTAATGGAAAGACTTTCGGAGAGCCTGTTTCATCGCCTTTTGCCAATTCACCAGGCATTACCTTGACTTTTCTTACTCAGAGTCAATTCAAAGACTTTCTGCTTCCAGAGAAGATATTCTATCTTTTCATTTAATTTTTCTGACATAATAGATACAAATATTTTTTAGTAATAATCACTTGATCGAATTGGTCCCTGGCATCCATCAATCCTTTCTGTGCAGCTGAAAGAAGTATCCAAGCCTGGGTATAGTGCAGATTTTTGGTTTGGAGGCAGTCTGAAAGAGATGTTGTGATTTTGAGTATTAACAGAAATATCGTAGCTACTACTATGATTTCAAATGAAAGAAACTTATGTGGAGGTTTCACAGTGAAATCATAGATAACATGTCACAATTATATTAGTGCATTAGCCTCATTGCGTTGTGATTTTGAGTATTAACAGAAATATCGTAGCAACTACTATGGTTTCAAATGAAAGAAACTTCTGTGGAGAAGTGCATTAGCCTCATTGTGTTGTGATTTTGAGTATTAACAGAAATATCGTAGCTACTACTATGGTTTCAAATGAAAGAAACTTCTGTAGAGAAGTGCATTAGCCTCATTGCGTACCTTTGGGTTGAACTCTTGGGAGCTTCCAATCATACAAAATGTCACAACCAATTCTAAAAACACTGTTTATAATTGTGATATGTTATCTATGATTTCACTGTGAAACCAGTAATAGGAGCGGCCAAAAGTTTTGGTTGTTGCATCGCAGCTTGACCTCTCACCTAGCGGCTTACTTCAATGGCTGCTAAAGGTACTCTTGGATTCTACTGTAAGTACACAGATGTGAGTCCTTGAGAAACATCTGGGTCTCCTGCAGTGACTCGAAAAATGATATGGTTGCTGGTAAACACTGAGAGGTTTCTGACATTACATTCAACGCATACTAAGAGCACCAAGGTATTGTAGGTGGTTTGGTATTATATACTTGAGTTTGGATTAAACACCGCTTTACTTCCCGGTCATGTTTGAAGAACCATAAAATGCATTTGCTACGCAGTTTTTTACAGCAGGTCCTGTACTATTAAAAATGTCCAGCAATGTGTTGAACAAAGATTCATTCGGCCCTCACGAACCTTCCCAGATGACGTTCACCTCTCACATCAACGGCACACTATGCTCCGCAGTTTTCACATCGCTTATTCGCAATGGTGCGATTTCTCCAGTCACGATACATTTTAAATACAGCAGCACGCGAACAGTTCAGAAACTACGCTGTTTCAGAAATACTTGCACCCTTGGCCCGAAAGCCGATAATCATCACTTTTTGCAAATCTGATAAATCGCTCCTTTTATCCAACGAGGGATATGTTTTCAGAACGCTTACAGCATACCTTATATACTCTCCAAACCAGCTCAGGTCACGTGCCTTCTTTCATTGGCTACGCGCTGTTGACGTCAAAAGTAGGATGTGATTCGGCTGTGTATAATTCTTAACACAGAAATATTTGTACCGCATTTTTAATTTTAGCATGAAGGTAAGAAAACTGATGCATAAAATTTTAGAGAGTTTCTGTAGTGTATGGAAAGTTGAAGAAATAATTCGGATGTTCGGGATCATTTTCGTTCCTTAGAATGACGTCAGCTGGCGAATATTATGTTAACAAACGCAGTGAGTGTTTGGGGAAAGTCACTTTTGGCTGACTACAATAGAACTCCGGGCAAAACGTGTAAGACTGTCTATAGATAAAGGACCGCGTACTTACGTGTCAACCGCACAATGGTCGTCCAACCTATGCCTTGATACCCGAGGACGTGAAACGAGTGCAGGAATTTTATACCTGAGTTGATGAAAACATTTTGTAACCCAAAGAAAGCAGGATTTTTGATGGTACCGTTGCAGATGAACTATCCGGAAGTTCGTTCACCAAGTAAATCTCATGATACAGATCTTCTAAACTGCTGGTAATGCAACATGAAAGTGAAGAATGAGATCCTTCTATGAAATTGAACTTTTAATGAAAACTAGATTCGCCGTTTTGAGCAACAAGTATAGAAAATACGTGGAGCTGATTCCCGACGAGAAAGATCTGCTGCAGTTATTCAGCGTAGGCCTGTATTTCGTTAAGTCGTGTAGAGAACAACAGAGACTGCGCAATCTAGAGTGTTTGTCAGTTGGATGCGGAATTATTTCCATATCAAATATTAGGTGTTACCTGCGACAATTTCTTAGGTGGAAGAAAAGAATTGGGCATTGTATTTTGAGTGGTTTCACCTAATTTCTGTTTTGATGCCTTTTACTAAATTTGCACCTTAAAAGAATCATGCGCTGATCGGTCTAATCGTTACTTGCTTATACTTCCCTCTGATAAATTCATTTTCTGTTCTCTCTCTCTCTCTCCAAGCGTTTATAAACGGTGTTCCCATTTATCTGATTTAAATTAAAACTATAGCGTTTGCTGCAGCTGACATTTCTGGATTCTGCTGTTTCGCATAAAAATGTTGTTTCAAGTTACCTTTAATAATTGCTACTGTGCTCCTGCCTCTGAAACAAGCCCTGTTGCTAACAACATTATATTTCAGACCGGCAACCTTTTGTATATCTTAAATGAGCTCCGTAGCAATATTCGCACAGTAAATTTTATCGACAGATGTGTGAAATAAACATCTTTGCTTTTAAACGGAAATATCGACTGTGGATATCGTGTTCTTTTGCCGAGACAGCAGTTGAGATGGCTGACGGTTTCCGATAATCCTCGTGGATTCGATCGTTTTCATTTCGTGGTGATACTACTGAAGACCGGGCAAGTTAGAGAGAGGGAGAGGGCGCGCGTTGAGGTGGCTCTCTCGCTGTTGTAGACAGGCGGCACTCGTGAGGCGAGATGCTGCATAAACATTGGCCTATCAAACAAAGTCCTTTCGTTTCCTGATTAATTCCAGAGTAGCGGTAGCCATACATATTTCATGGCTATTCAATAGACAGCAACCGCTGCTAATAATTTACTTCCCCCACCCCACCTTTCGCTTCCTCTCTCTCTCTCTATCTCTCTCTCTCTCTTGTTAAGCGAAAGGAAATATTGGATGCAGCAGCAATTCCAAATACTGTAAAGCAATGCCGCTGATGTGCTATCCTTCCCTATGTCTAACCAATACCCTTTGTGTGTGTGTGTGTGTGTATATATATATACTCGTCATACTGATATTCTAGGAGACATTTCCATTTTCTTTGAACAAAAGAGCACAGAATGTTCCATATGGCACGCGTTGTTATCCAAAGCAACATAATAATTATACGCTGTTAAGGATTTTTTTTCAGGTGTGATTGTTGAGCAATGTATAAATTTTCCACTACAGTAAACCTTCTCAAAACGCATTTTATTTTTTTTGAGAGAGAGCTTTTTTACATAAGCGAAATATCCCCGCCGGGTACCAGTGTTGCATTCAGATATTTTTTTCGGTAGGAGGGGGGGGGGCAATTACAAGTTTTGAGGGGGGCTGAAACTTGTTGACTGATTATTATATCATATAATCACAATTTTGTTATATACATAAATGTGAAAGAAGCATGGATAGAGATGCATGATTGGTGTAACCTGTAGAGATAAGAACTCGTGAATACGGAAAATGACAAGAGTGGAAGACATCATGATCCGGGTAAAAACCCCTGTAATGGCAATGGGCTAGACATGTTGCCAGAAGAACGCACCACCGATGGATAACTGAAATTCTAGACTGGATTCTAAGGGACAAGGAAAGACCCAGAAGAGGAGCACATGGGAGATGGGTGGGTGAAATTCGAAAGCATGCAGGAGTGACATGGAGGAGATTGCCGCAAGTTAAACCGTTGTGGAGGAAATTTGGGGAGACCTTCATCCAGCAGTGGATTGGTAATGGTTGATGACGATGATGATACCCTGCGCACAATTTTTACACACGATAACTACTTTGTAGGATTTTTTTCTAATTCGTATTTGTGAATAAAACTCAATTATAAGCATTTTTACTTAGAGCTAGACGTGGGCTTAACAGTGATTTTCCTATCACAGGAACAACGATGACAGTTTTACAGAAACAACGATGACAAAATTACTGTTTACGATAGTTGGGACAGACATGTAGAAATCATAAGCTGCGAGTCATCGTGCTTATAACAGTGACAAAATCACTGTTTACGACAGGGTGACAGAACAGTAACGGAATGGCGAGTCACTGTCTCGCTTGTAACAAACAGTCACCATCACTGTAACAGTCTGCTTGCTTTGGATTCTTTGTATACAAGCGAACGCACAAAGAAAACCAAAAGCAGGAAACCATCTTAACCGTGGGAAAAATGAGATACTGAAAGAAAGCTCACAGCAGTAATTATTAGCGAGGAACTATTAACAAACTATGCATAAAATAGTAAAACTATACTAGTAATCCGATTTATTGACGTAAGAATATTAAAAAAATAGTTTCCAAGCACTTGCGCATCGACTAGATAGCTTTTTCAAGGTTAGGGCGCAGTAGCGAGATTTATTCCACAGCCATTATCTTCATAACTTCAGTAATTATTTCTGATATGTTGGAAAGCGTATCATAATCAATACATTGCAGGATTTTTCTAATTTGTTTAAATTTATTTATTGAATCATCGCCCATCGAAATCGACATTTGACACAAATAATTAATCTAAACCGATCTGATTTCTCGTTCTGTCTTCTCTCACTCTCTCTTTTTTTTTTCATAGTGGCTATGCACAAATCCGTAGATCTTTTGTGTTCCAAAACCACCTCAGAAATAGCCAGTGAAATGGGTTCCATACAGTATATACACTGAGTGGCCACTTTATTATGACTATATCTTCAGTACTTCGTTGAGTCACCTTTTGCATTTAATACTGCGTTGATTCTTCGTGGCATGGATTCCACGAGATGTTCAGAGGTGGTTTTGTGGAATCTGAGACCATGCTTGATAAATAGGGCTTTCAAGGAGTGTGAGATTGCAGGGTTGTGGATCCAGCTGTCTGGTGGCTCGTTCAACTTCATCCCATAAATTATCAATGGGGTTGAGATCTGGAAATTGTGGGGTCCACCTAAGCAAAGTAAACTCCCCAGCATGTCCCTGAAACCAATCTTGTACAATGCAAGTACTATGGCAGGACGCATTATCTTGTTCAAAGTAGCCATTACCATTGGGATAAACCATCTACATGACAGGATGCACTTGGTCCGCAACGATGTTTAGATATGATGTGCCAGTCGGACGTTGATCAACGCGAATTAAAGGGCCCAAAGCATGCCAGGAAAACATTCCAGAAACCATAACGTTGCCTCCACCAGCTTGAAGGGTTGTAGCAATGCATTTGGGGTCCACGCTTTCGTGCTGTTTCCGCCAAATTCTCACTCGGCCATCGGCATGGTGCAACTGAAATCGTGATTCATCGGACCACATAAATTGTTTCCAATTATCGACTGTCCAATCTTTGTGCTTCTGTGCGAGCTGGAGACGTTTATTCTTGTTAACTGCAGACAGCAAAGGTGTTCGAACAGGCCTTCGGCTGCCATATCCCATCGGATGCAGTGTACTGCGGGCAGATATCACTTGAGGGGATCCTTGATTAAGATGGTCTGTAATTTGCTGCCCATTGCCCTTCTGTTGTCTGTTACCAATCTGGACACTCTCCGTTCCGCCCGAGCAGTCACTAGTCGATGACGACCACACATCATGTAGAGACCCAGTTTTTTGGCTGACAGTCCAGTCTTTAAGCACTTTAACAACAGCTGCTCTGGAACATTTGAGGAATGCGGCGGTTTCGGTGATACTCGCTCCATGGCTCCGAGCTCCTACAATCATCCCAAGTTGAAAGTCCGTGAAATCGCATTTTTTTACCCATCTCGTCACTCAAAAATCACTTCTACTACTGTCGCAAGCACTAAGCTTTCCTTTACTATACTAGCCTCGCCATCTGGAGGCAACAGCATGCAGCCATAGCTCATTTGCGTAAAACTGTCAGGTGGTCATAATAAAGTGGCCACTCAGTGTATATTCGACTTCAAAGGTTTGTTATGCCTCCCCGCATTCCTGCAGGTGTCGCGCCTGGGGTGGTCTTCGGAGCGAGGACAGTGCTCTTTTCAGGATTGCACCACTGCCCATCACCTGGACACGGAGAGTGTATGCGTCGGACATGTGACCACGCAGCAAAACTGCAGCGATCGGTGGATTACGTTTTCCAACCGCAACTTTTTTTTTACCAGCGTTGTACCTATTTTTCTTCTCGTATGTCCCGTCTGGATCTGATTGTTGAATGGATGTTTCGTAACCGGTTGGAAGTAAACTGCGGCTTTCACACCGCGAGGTGGTGAAGTATTTGGTATAGCTTTTTCTTTTTTTTTTTCCCCTATTTAGTATTGTCGCCATCGAGCGTTGCTTGTTATTTGCGCGTTTTTTCTCACGAGAACTTTCAGATCGTGCTTGTTTACGTTGAATAAATTAGTAGCTATCAATTTTCAAAGCTTGGGATCTCGATTATTTTCTGGAAGCTGAAGTTTTATTGAATCAATTTTTGTTAACATAACCTCAGGCTTCTTGTCCTGCTCTTCTGTCATTGAACTTTGTGCTTGGTTACTTATTCTTCCACTCTTATCTGGGATTAAGAGGTAAAAAGAGAACACGATGTATTTTGTTTCGTGTCACCTAGACCAAAGTTCGGCAATCTACGATCGATATTTAATGGCAAGCAGCGAGTTCCGGCCGGACTTAGAGCCCCCAAAAAACAAGAAAACAAATTTATGCGATGGAAATTAATCGTATTATTATTCAGCCAATGAAAAAAGCGCGTATAAGATGGTAAAATCTGTCTATACGCCAGTAAATAAACGGATTTTACTAGGCTATAAGCTCTGTTTTGATTGTCCATAATTTGGTGTACTTTGAGCTAATATTATTTAGGCAATATTTAATATTTTGCATCATATTTTTTTCTTTACAATAAACCTGCTATGCCCATAAAAGAAGTTCGTTTAACGCTTCCATTGCTAAATCTGAGATTATGAGTGTGGCTCGAAAGAAAGTTGCTATTCCGTTGCTTCCGATTTTACGCATACCTGCTAACTCTTCCGGATTTTCCGGAAGTTTTTCTATTTTTATAGTCTTCCGGTTTTCCGGCAGGAAGAACTTTTCTTCCGGATTTTAAAATTATC
Source organism: Macrothele yani (assembly GCA_039090855.1). Taxonomy (NCBI): domain Eukaryota; kingdom Metazoa; phylum Arthropoda; class Arachnida; order Araneae; family Macrothelidae; genus Macrothele; species Macrothele yani. Next base: position 23,325,347 of record CM077006.1, on the reverse strand, counting down.
TGTTTTTTCTGCTAAAAATATCCCTATAAATAAAATATAACAGAGGTAGGAATTCTGCGTTATTGTGAGCCAGAACCCCCGTGCCCGTCGGGACTTCGGCACAGTACATTCTCCGTGCACACCGTTCCGCTTGACGCTGAATAAAAACATGCGGTGGGAAGAAAGATTCAGAGACCCCAAGTACTGCGGATTTTACATAATTAATATGGAAATCGTAGGTCTTCTACGGAACTACGAAAAACATCGAGTATGCTATGGAAATCGTCGGACCGTTACGGACGACAGAAAACGCCGAGTATGCTATGGAAATCGTCGGTCCGCTGGGGACGACGGAAAACGTAGAGTGTGCAATGGAAATCATCGGTCCCCTACAGCCGACAGAAAACATCGAGCATGCTATGGAAATCGTCGGTCCGTTAAGGACGAAAGAAAACGTCTAGTGTGCTATGGAAATCGTCGGTCCGCTGGGGACGACGGAAAATGTCGATCGAGTGTGTTATGGAAATCGTCGGTATGCTGCGGACGATAGAAAACACCGAATATGCAATGTAAATCGTCGATTTACTACGGAAGACAGGAAAACATCGAGTATGCAACGGAAATCGAAAATCTCAGTGAAATAACGTTATTAAACATCTGTGTAAAGTTTATTTTCATGTTTTCAAAATCTTAACACTTGTTAATGAGTTCTAAAGACCATCGTGAGCTACTCCCAGTCTGTTTAGGCACTTATTACATTTACTGCAGGATTCCTATTGGTGTTTGAGGAAAACTAGAAAAAGAGAAAATGTTAAGCTCCACTTAGTGTTTCTCAACTTCAGAAGCAAGTCTGTGTCCCTGATAATGTTAAATAAAGCAGAAAAAAACAGTATAGGTTTGAAAAGGAAACAAGAAAGATGACACAGAATTTTCGGGTGTAATAAGCTCGTCTTTTGATTCCGTTCTGACGCAAATTAAATTTATCAAAACTATTCAAAGTCAATGGAACCGGTATGGAAAACAATAGTATCTGACGGAAGAAAGAAGTTTTTCAATAGGGTTTTAATCCCTCAGATATTGCTGTTAACGGAGTCGTGAGCTTACGCCCTTTGGTTGCAGACTTGTGCGTTAAGAAAAACATGAATTTATATGAGAAACATTTCGCACCGGAAACCCTCTTCAACATAAAAATAATTTTTCAAATCGGACTCTTAGAAACAGAGATATCGACAGTAATAAGATGATCTTACGTCCCCTTGTGGGAAAACCATGCATTATTTTAGGAAGAAAGTATTTTCAAAAGGTTTTTCCATATAAGCACTATCGGTCCAAGAAAAATAAGAATTTAGTCGAGTTTTCAAGAGCCCAGATTTTGCTATAAATACATCAGAAGCAGAAATTAACACTTATGTCCCCTAGTGGCCAAACCATTCTTCATCAAACATTAGGAATTATGTGAATAATATTTTCCATCAGGTCTTGTATGTGATACAGGAAGAATTTTTCAAATCGGAGTTTTAGAAGCAGATATAACGCAGAAAATACCATTTACCTTTGTGCCCCCTAGCGAAACGTCTGTGATTTACTTGAAAATTTTGAATTTATAGGAAAAACATTTCGCATCGCAAACACTATCCAACAAAGAAGGAATTTTTCAAACCGGACTGCTATAAGTAGAGATATTGACAAAAATAAGATATACATCTACGTACCCTGGCGTAGAAACCATGCATTATTTTAAGAAGAAAATGTTTCTAAAAGGTTTGTCGACATAAGTACTATCGGTCTACAAACGACGAATTTTTTTATTCGAGAATTTAGAAGCTCATATTTTGCTGCAAGTACATCAGAAGCGGAAATAAAGATTTACGCCTCCTGGTGGCCAAACCATTTTTTACAAAAATTAGAAAATATCTGCAAACGATTTCCCGTTAGGAGCTGTATCCGGTGCAGAAAGAATTTTACAAATCAGAGATTTAGAAGCAGAGATACAGGGGTTAACGCAATTTACCTCTACGCCCCCTTGCGGAAAGTCTATGAATTACTTGAAAACTTTGAAATTATATGAATAATATGTCACACTGGAAACACTATCCAACGAAGAAGGAATTTTTCAAATCGGACTGTTAGAAGTAAAAATTTTGACAAAAATAAGATATACATCTACGCCCCCTGGCGGAGAAACTGTGGAATATTTTAAGAAGAAAATATTCCGAAAATGTTTATCGATGTGAGTGGCATCAGTACACGAAAGAATTTTTCAATCGATGTTTTAGAAGCTCAGATTTTATGGCAAATACATCAGAAGCAAAAATTAACGCTTACGCCCCATGGTGGCTAAAGTATTCTTTACCAAAAATTGGAAATTATATGCAAAAGATTTTCCATCAGGAGGTGTATCCGCTGAAGCATGTTTTTTTCAAATCGGAGTTTTAGAAGAAGAGTTATCGGGAAAAATGTAATTTACTTTTACGCCCTCTAGCGGAAACTCTATGCGTAATTTGAAAACGTAACTATATGTAAAATACTCTTCGACATAAATGGAATCGAAAGATAAAATATTTTTTTCAATCGGATGTTTAGAAGCAAATATGTGGAATAAAACGTAATTTTGAATTCGACATCATTTGCATTTACGCACCCTAAAAAAAAACGAAATAAAGGATCATCGTTTGCATATTTCAAGATTCCCAATGCAAAAAGAATTTTTCAAATCGGACTAATAGTTGCAGAGATATCGTGGGTACAGACGGACAGACATACGGGTAACATAAGCACGATTTTTTTTTTCAAAAGACGTGCTAAAAATGTGGACATTGAAAGTTGCCGGGTACTTCTTAAGGAATCAAAAGCAAAATATTTCCGATATCCTGGCTTGTATTGGGAGGGGGAGCAGGAAGAACAAAAGTGAAATTCTTTGTAGGTAACCAAAATGATAAAAAAATTTCTTGTGGATGGAGTGTTTCAAAATCTAGTAAAACAGGATATACAATTTTAGCTCTGTGTAGACATTTTATATTGTATAACAAACTGACGTCAGAAAAATATTCCTGATTATTATGGAATCTTCAGGATTTTTTTTTTTTTGGGGGGGGGGGCAATCTTCTGGTTTTTCATGAAATTTGGTTGGCAGCTATGTTTTACGTACGATTGTTGATCGAAAAGTAGGGTAAATGGAGCCTGCTCCGGAAGCAAAGGAGAGAGGTGTCTGACGTAAATGGTCATTCGCATGTGTCGCCTGGCCAGAAACCGGTTTTGCAGCAAGTGCCTTCAAGACAGCAAAAAGTGTAGACGCGTATTTCTCGCTTGTTCAACGCTGTCGAAGTTTGAGCAACGCGCAAAAATGAAACTCCGTTTCCACCTTGGATATTCGGTGGGAGAAACGCATGAAAAACTGACAACATGTTATCATTCACACTGGTGTGCCGTATTTTCACTGTTGTCCATGTAGCCACTCTTTCAGAAAACCTGAAAATTTCATTACCCTGGTGCTGCAATCGAAACCTCACCTTCCGATTGCCGGTCGAGCATGCTATCCGTTACACCACCCAGGACAAGGAAGTTCCAAGCAACTTTAGCTAAGCAGATGTAACTTAGAAATCTGAGAACATTTCAGAGTTTGCGCCAGTCGAAGCAACTATAAGCTTCATCGCAGAGTCCCAACGATCCCCTCTCACATCCGGGGCCGCAAGTAGGTCTTTTAAGCTCCATGTGTTTGAGAAGAATTATTTGTTCCGTGAAATTCGTTTCCCATTTGTGTATGATGAAACTGACAAGAGTTTGTGGTGAAAGTGCTGTGACCCAAAAGACAATGTTTGAGTAATTTTCCAGGTTTCAAAATGGCGCTTCTTCCATCTAAGATGAATCTCGCCGTGGTAGATCATTAGCGGCGGTAACCGACGTCAAGGAAATTTGCGCTGTGATCAGGGAGAACCGACGTCTCACCATCTGAGAAATTGACGCAGAGTCTGGTCTGTCGTTTGGTTCTGTTCAAGCCATCCTCACTGATAAACTGAACATGAAATGTGTCAGCGCCAAGTTCGTTCCTCGTCTTCTGCGATTGGATGGATGCTTCGCAACAACAACGCGCTAGGTCACACTGCTCTGCTGATCATCCAGTTCTTTGCTGCAAAATCCATTCCAGTGCTCCGTCACCCATTTCATCACCCGACTTAGCAATGAGTGACTTTCTGCTGTTTACAAAACTTAAGGCAGTTATGAAAGGTAGACGTTTTGACTCTGTGGAAGACATCAAAGGTGATGTAATGGGGATCTTAAAGGGCATTTCGAAACAGGACCTTTATGGATGTTTCCAACAATGGCAGAGCAGCTGGAATAGGGTGTGTGTGTGGTGTATGCTGAGGGAAATTATTGCGACAGATTATCGTATGAGAAGGCCCCACAGTTACGCACGCCTCTTAAATAAGCAATGGTTATTTTTCCACTGATTAAAATCCCGAGATATCTCACCTTATGTGAAACCAGTCGACTCTGTTGTTTTCGACATCGTCGCTCCAGCCCAACGGGCACCCATACTGCCCTATATTGACAAATGTCACCGGACACCCCTTCAAACGCAAATAAACGGATCCGCTGCGTTGTTAAGATGCGCGATACAGCTGCGAACGGTATAAAAACAAGCCTGCAGCTGACCGCGATCATATCGCACTGTGAGGTTGAGTCAAAATGTAGCAGCGAGAGAGAACTGACTTTGGGAAAGGGAAGATTGTTGTGCGTCATATTAGTGGGTTATCCATAAGAGAAACTGAGAGGCCTTTAAACATACTCAAGTCAACTGTTTTGGATGTACTGAATAAGTGGAAGACACATGGCTTGCCTGAAGCAGCAAAACGTACCGGTACACCAAAGAAAATCAGTGATATAGGACGTCGAAGTCTCAGGAAAGTCGTTACAGCTAATCGACGGAGTACTGCACAAGACCTCAGGGTACAGATGAGTAAAAATTCTGGAACCTCGGTATGTACACGTACCATTCGTAGTGAACTTCATTCCATGGGTTACCGTGGTCGTGCGGCTGCTCATAAGCCTTTCATCTCCACTCGGAATGCTTCTCGTCGTTTAGCATGGTGTAAAGAACATTTATCGTGGACCGTAGATCAATGGAAACGGGTCCTACGGACTGATGAATCCAGATACACGATCCATTAGTCTGATGGTCGTGTATGGGTTTGGCGGCAGCCGGGGAACGCTGTTTACCACAGTGTACTATTCCTGCGGTCAAGTTTGGAGCTGGCAGTGTACTCGTGTGGGGGTGTTGTTCGTGGTATGATCCCGGCCCATTGGTTATCGTGGACAAACCTGCTGACCAGAACGTCTACGTCGATATTCTGGACAATTATGCCCTACCAACTCTGTGGCAATGCTATGGAACCGAGCTTTGCTGGTACCAGCAGGATAATGCACCTAGCCATACAGCAAGGACTGTTACGGCGTGGTTTGACGATAATTCCGTATTGTGTGGATAATTCAGCACAGAGCCCTGATCTTAATCCCATAGAGCACATATGGGACGAATTAGCGTGCCGCATAAAAACTTTGGAACCAAGGCTTACAACTAAGCAACAGTTAGCGGCAGCATTATGTACTGAGTGGAAGGGCATACCTATCCCTGTGTTCCAAATCCTTGTCGAAAGCATGTTTCGAAGATTCAGCTAATGCATATTAAAGCCAAAAGTGGATCTACACCGTACTAATGTATGTCTATAAATGCTATGTTGTGTTTCTCTTCTAAGTGTCCGGTGACTTTTGTCAGTATAGTGTATGTTATCCTTTTGTCAAACTCTGAAATATCCTTTGTTTTTCGCATTGTGATCAACACTACTGAGGATTACTGACGGGCAGGAATCTTAGTTACCTAGATTCCGTGGTGATGCACGTGTATTATACATATGTTACCGGCAATGTCTGACATTACGCATTGTACAGAATGCCGAAAATGGGACGTCAAAATATGAAAACTTGACGTCTTTTCTTTGACGTTAAGTATGAAAGTTTGAAGTATGAAGATATGCTACTCTTTTTCTGTTGTTCTTTCATTTCACACATTTCCTAGGCATTCTGTGTAATGCCAAAAGGCAATCGGCAAAGTATGAAATATTCCCACCAGTGACTTTTTTTCACGTGGCGAAGCACGTGACTACTTATGCTCGCTTTAAGGCGCCGCCTATGACGTGTTTTTTTTTTTACTTGGCGAAACATGTGACGTTCAACGTTCGGTTCAAGCGGACAGTATTTTGTATTATCGCCATTTGCATTTTTGTCTTTTTTCGGCAGTGACGATACACACCAGTTCCAATTTCCGCAGCAGACGTCAGCCTATACTGTGTTGTATGAGAATGGCGGAGCAAAGTGAAGTTCCTATCCCTGACGTCGATAAGGGACGGGGAGATTCGCGCAATCTGTTGGCAATTATTATGACTGTGACAAAAAAAGGTTTTTACCTACTTGGAACTACTCGAGGAGTTTTGAACCAACTCTATGCCAGGTCACAATTCACTTTATGTCCAACGGACTTATTCAGATAAAAAAAAAGGCCAACGTTTACCACAAGCAAAGATGGATGTTTCCAACAATGTCAGATTCGCTGGATTAAGGTGTGTGTGTGTGTGTGTGTGTGTGTGTGTGTGTGTGTGTGCTCTTTGATTTGTGTACGTTGGTATTTTTATTTTATCTCAACACCACAAGTTTGTAGTCATAAATTATATATGGGACTTACTTAGAGTTGAAGACGTTCCCGACCACGAATTTTCTCTTAGATCAACTGCTATCGCTCAGTCCACAAGAATGGGTCGAGGATTCGTGAGGTGTATGTGCATGAGCAAGTGCTAAAATAGGAACTGCTCTTCTGTGAAAAAACAGCAACAATAAATTATAATTCAAAATGCTAGAGCCTTCCTTGTTGCTATAGGTAGGTCAGCCTTTTTCTTTTTTCTCTTGTTTTTTCAGTAAGAAAATCGTATGCTTTACTTTGTATTTCTTCCTTGATTTTCATATACTGTACGTATTTTCAATAAAGGCTTTTCCATGATTCTATTTTCATACTTTGCCTAAATAGTCCTTGTCATTTTTATAATACCTAGGATTTATATAAAATACCTAGGAATTCCATATGCAATCTTAAAATAACATAAATATTTCATGCTTTGCCTAAAAATGTCACGCATTCTATAGATTTCCTAGGCATTCTGTAAAATGCCCTTTTTTACGCTTTCCAACCGTAGATTGAAGAAGCGTATATGCTCCAGCTTTCTCCGTCTGTCCGCACGATAACTCACGTAAAAATGGTTTGATTTCGATGAAATTTTAGTATGTGGTAGGGGACCACCTGGGAGCACACCTTATTGAAAACGGGATTAATGGGGTCAAAGGTCACGACATAGAAGCGGGATTCATTCCATTGCCCTTATGCGCCATAACTTGCGTAAATATGGTTCGATTTCAATGAAATGTTAGTTTATGGAGGGGACGAACCTTATTGAAAATGGGTGAAGTGGGGTCAAAGGTCAGGACATACAAGCGGGATGCATTCCGTTGCCCTTATGCTTCATAGCTTGCGTAAATATGGTTCGATTTCGATGAGATTTTAGTATGTGGTAGGGGACCACTTAAGGACGAATCCTGTTTAAAATGGGCGAAATGGGGTCAAAGGTCAGGACATAGAATCGAGATCCATTCCATCGCCAAAATAGGAACTGCTCTTATTCAGATAAAAAAAATGCTTCAATTGAGACAAAACTATCATGTTGTTCCGGAAGTATACTTTTCCGGTTCTGTTGAATATCATCGAAATAGGGTCAAAGGTCAGGTCATAGGAGTGAGATTTATTCTACAGCCATTATCCTTATAACTTGAGTAATGATTTCTGGTATGTTGGAAAGCGTATCATAATCAGTGCATTGCATGATTTTACTAACTTGTTTTACACATTACCGGTAACACGTATACGCTGCATACGTTTCGTTTAGATACATCTGCATAAAGGTTTCTGATTCAGTGGTTGGTGTGTGTTATAACCTTTCTTTGCCCATATTTTCCTACTCCGGAATGGTTGTTTTTTCAACTGAACTACTCCGGCAGGGTTTTCGCTTCTTCATTGTCCATTTTATTCCTGCGTCACGCACTTTACTTTGGGGTCAAAAGATCAGAGTTCATTACATCCCAAAATTTGGTTCTATTCCTCTTGCTTTATTTTACTTTCTGCTCAGTGGCGTGAATGGTTGTTGGTCATCGGTTTTCCTGGCTTCGTTAATGTGAACGTGTAATGAACTCTGCTGTATCCCCCCCCCACCGCCTTCGAAAATGTGTTTCCTATGGTAAACAGTTTTTTCACAGAAAAATATCATTAGCACAGGCAGTGCAATGAGTCAGAATGGGCAACAGGTCCTCTTATAACATCTTATTTACTCCCCTTTGTTTTCCTGTCTGATTCATTTCTTCCCTGAAGCTACCCTGTTTCCTCATTCTAATGTGTAGTTTTTTTTTTTTGTTTGTTTTTTCTCTGAGACCTGACATTTTAATTTTCTTAATTTAATTACTAACAATATCTGCGGAACAAAGCCGCTGCTTTCTCAATGAGAAATGCGCTCTCCGGGAAGAAATCAAGTGAGAAGCTTCCCTCTCATTCTGTTAGCAGACTAATTGCATTAACTGATCAAGCCGTATTTACTTGCTTGAAGAGAGCCTTTTAACATGTAAATTGTATTATTTTCCATTCGTATGCCGTCTTTTCTGCAAAACATTGTGTCTGTGTGTGTAAAAGAAAATGTTGTTCACATATCTGTTGTTTAACCGGAAATTCTTCTTAATAAGAAATCAGACTGAAAGTTAGCCGTGCCCTTTGTACGTTCGTACTCTGTGTACTTATTATCATTATCCGTTCGTTTCCTTTTTTTCTTTTTTTACTTTAATGTTTTAATCTGAGATGCAGCTAATGCATACAATTTAAGATGGAAACAAATAGCAAATTTTTGCTTTTGCGTAAGTGATTCGTTGCTTAGCGTTCATTAGATGAACTTAATTTGAAGTTTTCTTTTACTGATCCATAACGTGTTTTGACATCTTACAAAAGAAAAGCACTTTTTTATGCACATTATGACAAAATATCCTCATTATTTTGATTCTCCTTATTTTTATTTGGATCTTCAGATATTTTATCTTTGCCTTTCTGACAATCTGACAGGATGATGTTTTTTTAGGTGGTTTTCGTAAAAACTTTTCGCATTAAAATGAAAAATATTCTTTTCATTCTTGTGTGCCATTTTCAGCAGCTTAATTTTTTTTTGTTTCTATGTTCAGGTGCGTATTGCTGTAAATGAAATATTTGCAATTTCTTCTTTAGCATCAATAAAATTCTGCCTCTTGTGGCTTCCAATAATCGCAAAGGAAAAACTGTTATTCTTTGTTTCGAAGTGAGATAACAATGAATTTGTTATTTCACCTGTCACTTTCTTTTTGTCGCATATAATATTTATTTGGGAATTTTTTCAACGGTGGTTCATGTCGTATCAGAATTTATTGGGGTTCTTAGCACGTATGAAATTTATATTCTTGTGGAGCGTATTCAGAAAGATTTGTTTAAAATAAATTTTTGTTATTTGCAACAATTTTTTCTTGAATGACATTAGCAACTACCAGTTGGTGTTATATTGTTTCAAAATGTCAGATATATTATGTGGAAAAACGTGAATATGCGTTTTAGTTTTTATTGAATCTAGAGTTGCATTATTCTATTTGAGATTTTCTTACCTCGTGTATTGAATGTTTTACTCGATTTCTCGAAACTACAAATAAAACTTTGATCGCGTACAATCCTAAAAGATTATTTGAATCAGTCTCATGAAAAAACACTAAATGAAAAATAACTGGCATTGCAATAACAGATAGGAGGATAACATGAGACGCAAAAAAAAATTGTAAAAGTAGGATTACCAACACGACCCCTCACAACCATTCCGCTATCACTTTCCCTATATGAGGAATGGCAGAAGATAAAGGCGTAATAACAGCAGCCGACCGAAAAAGTATTTGTCCCTAAGGAAGAAGATGTCTTAATAAGAGCTGTAGCGTTGTCGTTTATATATATATATATATATATAACATCACAGCCTCTCCTTGACAAATGTCAACCCCGCCTTCTCGTGGTGCATCCTGTTCCCACTAAAGGGGCTCTGGCGACCGCCAATAGCGGTATAACTATACCATCGGGATCAGAGGAAATGCTATCCCACACTCACCAACCCGCTTGGCCAGCGTGGTGAGTTATGGCCAAACACCTCCAAAATGACTCTACAACTTAAATCTTGGCCCTCAGTCTCCGGCAGCTGGAATGTACCTGGCGAAGGCAGCGGCCAGTGCGACATGAAGGCAGAGGGTGCTAAGAATCCCCGGAGGACCGGACTAGGCTGCCATTTGATGCTGACCTTGGCTACCTATAACGGACGCTCCCTATCTTCTGATTCAAGGCTTCTTGAATTGGAAGAGGAACTACAAAGGATCAAGTGGGACATCGTCGGGCTAAGTGAGGTAAGGAGAAAAGGAGAAGATCTCATTGAACTGAAAAGTGGACATCTCTTCTATTATCGTGGGACAGATACTGGCAGAACTAGTGGTGTTGGATTTATAATAAACAAGAAACTGAAGGATAAAGTGGTAGAAGTTGAAAGTTCCTCTGACAGAGCTGCACGACTCGTTATCCAACTATCGAGTAGATACCAGGCTCAGATTATTCAAACTTATGCACCCACCACAAGTCATCCTGAAGAAGAAATTGAAGAATTTTATGAGGAAATTCGTCATCTAAATAATAAAGGTAAGCAGCACTTGAAGATAATTATGGGAGATTTCAATGCAAAAATAGGGCAACGGCAACAGAATGAAACTTCAGTAGGTAAATTCGGTCACGGCAACAGAAACCAGCGTGGAAATACTCTCGTTGAGTTTGCAGAGGCAGAAGGATTTTTCATCTTGAACTCCTTTTTCAAGAAAAAGCCACACAGGAAATGGACATGGAGACATCCAATTGGGACGACAAGTGAAATTGATTTTATTATGTGTAACAAAAAATTCGTCATCGAAGACTGCAGTGTGCTGAACAAGTTCAACACAGGTAGTGACCATAGATTGGTGAGATGTAAGATGCACCTCAACACTAAACTGGAACGTGGCAAGCTCATAAGACAAACAAAATGTATTGACATAACCAACCTTAAAAAACACCATAATACTTTCAAGTTGGAACTGAAGAACAGATTCTCTGCTTTAGAAGGCCTAACATCGGAAGAAGTGGATATTTCGGAAGTTAACAGAAAAGTAACCAAAGCTCTAATGGAAACAGCAACAAAATTAGCTGGGTCTAAGAACAAGTTGCATGTGAACAAATTATCAGGAAAAACCAAAATGTTGATGCAAAAAAGAAGAGAGATGAGGACAACTAAAGAAGATGTGACTTCCAAAGTGGAATATATAGAGCTATGCAAGACAACACGAAAAAGTATCACTGAAGACGTAAGGAAATTCAACTGTGAGCTAGTGAGGAAAGCAATTGAAAACAACCAAAGCCTTAATATAGCACAGGGACATCTCAGTAAGGGAAGAAAACAGATTATGGCTCTGAGAAAAGAAGATGGTTCTATAACAAGAAATAGAGGCGAAATTTTGACAAGAGTGAAAGATTTCTACTCCAAATTATATGAAAGGGATGATACATGCACTCCAGACATCATGAAAGGTACCAGAGTTCTTCCAGTCCTCCCAGCAGAAGTTGCTCATGCAATCAAGAACATGAAGCGGGGGAAAGCTCCAGGAGAAGATGGAATTACTATAGACATCATACAAGAAGCAAGTGGAGAAATTGAAACAGTACTCGCCCAAATTTTCACTCGATGCCTTAATGAAGGGAAGATTCCTGAGGATTGGAACAACGCTACAATGATCCTGCTACATAAAAAAGGTGACATTGAGGATCTCAGGAACTACAGACCTATCAGCCTCCTATCAGTGGTTTATAAAATCTTCACTAAAGTTCTTTCACACCGCTTGAAGGTAACACTGGACATGGCTCAACCGAGAGAACAAGCTGGATTCAGGAGTGGCTACAGCACAATAGATCATATCCACGTACTGAGAGAACTAATTGAAAGAGCGAGGGAATATGAACTTCCATTGTGCATGGCTTTTATCGATTATGAAAAAGCCTTTGATTCGGTGAAACCATCAGCAGTTACCACGGCTCTGAAATCCTGCGGTATTGAAGATGCATACATTAATATTATTAATAACATCTATGAAAATGCAAGTGCAAAGATTCGGCTGTTTGAAAATACAACACACATAAAAATTGGAAAGGGAGTGAGACAAGGTGACACCATATCTCCGAAGCTCTTTAATGCCACATTGGAAAATGTCTTTCAATCACTGAACTGGGAAAACAAAGGGATAAAGATTAATGGAGATTATCTAACCCACCTTCGTTTTGCTGATGACGTAGTCATTTTTGCAACTACCGCATCAGAGCTGCAGAGTTTGATCCAGGAACTTGCTGACAAGAGTAAAGAAGTGGGATTAAAAATGAACTTTCAGAAGACAAAAGTGATGTTCAATGCTTTTACAAGAAATGAAGATTTATCGATTGATGGAGAAAAACTGGAGATAACAGATACATATGTTTATCTTGGACAGCAGATATCAAGTGAGGGTCACATTGATGAAGAAATTAATCGGCGTACAAAACTTGCCTGGAGAGCTTTTGGAAGAAACAGCATAATTTTCAAGAGCAATATGCCATTATGTCTTAAAAGAAAAGTGTTTGATCAATGCATCCTTCCAGTGCTTACGTATGGTGCAGAGACGTGGACCTTAACTAAAAGAGACATACAAAGGCTGCAGACAACTCAAAGCTGCATGGAGAGGTGCATGCTTGGTATAACCAGGAGAGATAAGAAGAGGAACTCGTGGATCCGAAAAATGACGAGAGTGGAAGACATCATGATCAGAGTTAAATCCCTGAAATGGCAATGGGCTGGACATACTGCCAGAAGGACAGACCATAGATGGACAGCCGAAATTTTAGATTGGATTCCAAGGGACAGGAAAAGACCCAGAAAAAGACCACATGGGAGATGGGTGGATGAAATTCGAAAGTATGCGGGAGTGACATGGAGGAGACTGGCACAAGACAGACCGTTGTGGAGGAAACTTGGGGAGACCTTCGTCCAGCAGTGGATTGATAATGGTTGACAATGATGATGATGATGATGATGATGATATGAGATTTTGGGATGTAAGGTCAGGTGATGCGTAACATCACAGCCTCTCCTTGACAAATGTCAACCCCGCCTTCTCGTGGTACATCCTGTTCCCACTAAAGGGGCTCTGACGACCGCCAATAGCGGTATAACTATACCATCGGGATTAGAGGAAATGCTATCCCATACTCACCAACCCGCTTGGCCAGCGTGGTGAGTTATGGCCAAACCCCCCAAAATGACTCCACAACTTAAATCTTGGCCCTCAGTCTCCGGCAGCTGGAATGTACCTGGCCAAGGCAGCGGCCAGTGCGACATGAAGGCAGAGGGTGCTAAGAATCCCCGGAGGACCGGACTAGGCTGCCATTTGATGCTGACCTTGGCTAGCTATAACGGACGCTCCCTATCTTCTGATTCAAGGCTTCTTGAATTGGAAGAGGAACTACAAAGGATCAAGTGGGACATCGTTGGGCTAAGTGAGGTAAGGAGAAAAGGAGAAGATCTCATTGAACTGAAAAGTGGACATCTCTTCTACTATCGTGGGACAGATACTGGCAGAACTAGTGGTGTTGGATTTATAATAAATAAGAAACTGAAGGATAAAGTTGTAGAAGTTGAAAGTTCCTCTGACAGAGCTGCACGACTCGTTATCCAACTTTCGAGAAGATACCAGGCTCAGATTATTCAAACTTATGCACCCACCACAAGTCATGCTGAAGAAGAAATTGAAGAATTTTATGAGGAAATTCGTGATCTAAATAATAAAGGTAAGCAGCACTTGAAGATAATTATGGGAGATTTCAATGCAAAAATAGGGCAACGGCAACAGAATGAAACTTCAGTAGGTAAATTCGGTCACGGCAACAGAAACCAGCGTGGAAATACTCTCGTAGAGTTTGCAGAGGCAGAAGGGTTTTTCATCTTGAACTCCTTTTTCAAGAAAAAGCCACACAGGAAATGGACATGGAGACACCCAAATGGGACGACAAGTGAAATTGATTTTATTATGTGTAACAAAAAATTCGTCATAGAAGACTGCAGTGTGCTAAACAAGTTCAAGACAGGCAGTGACCATAGATTGGTGAGATGTAAGATGCACCTCAACACTAAACTCGAACGTAGCAAGCTCATAAGACAAACAAAATATATTGACATAACCAACCTTAAAAAACACCATAATACCTTCAAATTGGAACTGAAGAACAGATTCTCTGCTTTAGAAGGCCTAACATCGGAAGAAGTGGATATTTCTGAAGTTAACAGAAAAGTAACCAAAGCTCTTATGGAAACAGCAACAAAATTAGCTGGGTCTAAGAACAAATTGCATGTGAACAAATTATCAGGAAAAACCAAAATGTTGATGCAAAAAAGAAGAGTGATGAGGACAACTAAAGAAGATGTGACTTCCAAAGTGGAATATATAGAGCTATGCAAGACAGTACGAAAAAGTATCACTGAAGACGTAAGGAAATTCAACTGTGAACTAGTAAGGAAAGCAATTTAAAACAACCAAAGCCTAAAGATAGCAAAGGGACATCTCAGTAAGGGGAAAAAACAGATTATGGCACTGAGAAAAGAAGATGGTTCTGTAACAAGAAATAGAGGCGAAATTTTGACAAGAGTGAAAGATTTCTACTCCAAATTATATGAAAGTGGATGATACATGTACTCCAGACATCATGAAAGGTACCAGTACCAGAGTTCTTCCAGTCCTTCCAGCAGAAGTTGCACATGCAATCAAGAACATGAAGCGGGGAAAAGCTCCAGGAGAAGATGGAATTACTGTAGACATCATACAAGAAGCAAGTGGAGAAATCGAAACAGTACTCGCCCAAATTTTCACTCGATGCCTTAATGAAGGGAAAATTCCTGAGGATTGGAACAACGCTACAATGATCTTGCTACATAAAAAAGGTGACATTGAGGATCTCAGGAACTACAGACCTATCAGCCTCCTATCAGTGGTTTATAAAATCTTCACTAAAGTTCTTTCACACCGCTTGAAGGTGACACTGGACATGGCTCAACCGAGAGAACAAGCTGGATTCAGGAGTGGCTACAGCACAATAGATCATATCCACGTACTGAGAGAACTAATTGAAAGAGCGAGGGAATATGAACTTCCATTGTGCATGGCTTTTATCGATTATGAAAAAAGCCTTTGATTCGGTGAAACCATCAGCAGTTGCAATGGCTCTGAAATCCTGCGGTATTGAAGATGCATACATTAATATTATTAATAACATCTATGAAAATGCAAGTGCAAAGATTCGGCTGTTTGAAAATACAACACACATAAAAATTGGAAAAGGAGTGAGACAAGGTGACACCATATCTCCGAAGCTCTTTAATGCCGCATTGGAAAATGTCTTTTAATCAATGAACTGGGAAAACAAGGGGATAAAGATTAATGGAGATTATCTAACCCACCTTCGTTTTGCTGATGACATAGTCATTTTTGCAACTACTCCATCGGAGCTACAGAGTATGATCCAAGAACTTGCTGACAAGAGTAAAGAAGTGGGATTAAAAATGAACTTTCAGAAGACAAAAGTGATGTACAATGCTTTTACAAGAAATGAAGATTTATCGATTGATGGAGAAAAGCTGGAGATAACAGACACGTACGTTTATCTTGGACAGCAGATATCAAGTGAGGGTCACATTGGTGAAGAAATTAATCGCCGTACAAAACTTGCCTGGAGAGCTTTTGGAAGAAACAGCATAATTTTCAAGAGCAATATGCCATTATATCTTAAAAGAAAAGTGTTTGATCAATGCATCCTTCCAGTGCTTACGTATGGTGCAGAGACGTGGACCTTAGCTAAAAGAGACATACAAAGGCTGCAGACAACTCAAAGCTGCATGGAGAGGTGCATGCTTTGTGTAACCAGGAGAGATAAGAAGAGGAACACTTGGATCCGAAAAATGACAAGAGTGGAAGACATCATGATCAGAGTTAGATCCCTAAAATGGCAATGGGCTGGACATACTGCCAGAAGAACAGACCATCGATGGACAGCCGAAATTTTAGATTGGATTCCAGGGGACAGGAAAAGACCCAGAAGAAGACCACATGGAAGATGGGTGGATGAAATTCGAAAGTATGCGGGAGTGACATGGAGGAGACTGGCACAAGACAGACCGTTGTGGAGGAAACTTGGGGAGACCTTCGTCCAGCAGTGGATTGATAATGGTTGACAATGATGATGATGATGATGATGATATGAGATTTTATATTTTTTTAAAGATTTTTGTCATTTCTTGCTGTCGAATTTAATTGAATAAAAATGGGGAACAAATAAACAGACCTAAGACAATAATAGTACGTAAATAGAAGGAATCGAAACTTTTCAGTGGAATGGATTGTAAAATGAAATGAAATGAACAATTAAGCACATGGAATTTCGCGGAAGTTTGATGTATAATGAATTTGCGTTTTAAAAAATTTCCATACAGCACAAAAACTCGTATTTGCGGGTACTGCGTGCTATCTGACGGCCTTTTTCTGTTGTTGTTCACCTAGAGTGTTTAATATGTCCAAATAAAGTACCACTATGTAGATGAAATCCGTGCTTCTCTTCTCGTTGGAATCACTCGTAAGTTACTTTTACATAATGGAAATCTTAACGAAACGAAATATTCAGAAACGAATATTCAGTACTAAACTAGTTTAAAAAACCTTCAGACTTAGTTTAGAAAACCCAAAACATTCACTGAAAAGTTAGAAATGTGGAAAAATTAAGACCAGATGGGTTACTTTAGTTTCCAGAAATGACTACCAAGAAAATGGTACTTCTTCTTCAATTGATTATGTGAAATTAAAAAACTGTACGACTGCTAATTAGCTATAGGGCGTCTACGCCGCAGAAACTTTTTTCCTCGAGGTCTGACGACTGCCATGAGCAACTCTAACGACTACAAGTAGTCTCTTGTCGCTCATTCAGGGCTACTGGTTTCAGGCAGGCGACAGAGCCAGCGCCATCTGACAAGCGAATCATTCACGCTTCCTCCGGGGCGCAAATCTGGATCCATCGGAAATTTCTGATATGAAGCGCGCGCCTTAGACCACTCGGACACCGTAACGGCGTTCAGGTGTTATAAAAGTGGTGGTGTCATTTAAGCCTTGTGTTAATGAAAAGTTTTTCGTTGCGCAGATGTCACATAATTCTTTTTGTGAGGCTGCGTCATTTCTACGCAGAAGAAAATACATTCGGGTGCTCAACTCTGACGTCACAATCACCGAAAGGTTTCTAGAACGCCTCTCATTTGCACGGTGCTAGTGCTGTTTCATTGTCTTCTTTCTGTGTGATGCGTGTGCAAACTACTGCGTAGTAAGTTGTCAGCAGCGTCTTTCTGCATCAATTTTCTTTTCCCGTGTCTGATGACCAGTATCGGCTACTCTTGGAGTTGTATGTAGTCGCCCCTCTAATTTAGAGCAACTGGTTCCACGTAAGGAATAGAGCCAGCGCCATCACGCAAGCGAAACTCCCATTCCTCATCCGGGACTCTTAACCCGGGTTCATCTCGGACGATTGGTCAGAAGCCAGTGTGTCAGACCGCACGGCCAATGAGACCGCCATGCACAACTTTGACCGCTGCGCAATGAGCTGCTTGCATCCGTACGCGCATGTGTTGGGAAGACGGTGTTGCCACTTGTGGCCCGAGTTTGTTTTTGAAATGTATTCCGTTTATGGAGGTAATTACATTCACAGCGCTACATAGAAAATGCCACACCATGAAAGAATACGTGAAATGAAACGAAACTCACCGCACATGTAGACAAGCAGGTGGGAAAAAGTGATTTAATTTCTGACTGATTGTATAAATGCGGTGGGAGAAGAAACAGTACAATGAGGCTCGAGTCAGCAGATCGTATGACCACTATGTTGTGCTATACGTTCTGTAGCACGGCGTGGCATCGAGCGAAAAGACCCCGGTTGATCTGCTGAGAAATGGCTGACCATGCGTTGTTGGCCTGTGTCCACAATGCATTCACATTGCAAGGAGGTCCTGCAAAACCGTTATCTGGCAATGACGTCTCGCACGCTGTCTGTTAGGGGGAACTCTCGGGATTGCCCTGATCATGAATGCCTTGTAGACACAGTCTGTTGATGCTTACAGTGTGTGGACGGGCTTTATCATTTTCAAATTTGGCATCAGGGATACCACGAAGGCATGGAAGAAAAACGGGCTGCGGCACCTTATCGACACATGGTCGTGCTGTGATTGCGATCACTATGCAAACAAGCAGCGAGCGTCTGCAGAAAGTGATCCTGATGACCCGTATAGAGGGCACGGATGATAGCAAGTTCAGCCCAGCGACTCAAGAGGCGGTCGTCTTCCGTGAGAATGAAGCGGGACTAGTCACTGAAAATGACATGGTTCCATTTTTCCCGCCACGCGTGTCTGGTGCGCCAACGATGTGCTGCTGTGAATGGCTGGCAAAATTGCGCAAACCTGCCTCATCCAATCTCCGATTAACGGTCCATGTTGATACGGGGCTGTTCATAGCTAGCTGGTGGTATACTTCGTCGAATGTCGTCTACTGTAGATCGTTCAGTTTCTACGGCTTGCCGCCGAATGCGTTTGGATTACTACCTACGTGCACCAAACCCACTACGGCGACTCACGTTACCTTCGTATAAGCACTTTTGTCACACGTGGACGATAGTTCTTGCGTCTCGATGCGCCGAAAGGACCAACCAAGCGTGCGTAGCCATATAACGAACTCTGTTAAAGGTGTCGATGTGATGGTAGTATTCCGGATGACGTCCCGGCTTTGTCACTCTTTACTCGTACTTTCGCCACCGAGATCACTCCCATGCAGTGCTCCACACGCCCAGGTGAGGGCTACCTAACTTAGCTACGTGAAAGCCTTTTGGTCTTTTATCTTCCGAAGCTATCACGTGATTGGTTCGCAACTACAATCTTTTACATAAATTAATTGTCGACATACGTTTAATTGCCGATTTCCGTGGTGCTCCGACAAATCTTTCTAGTGTGCTGTTTTCTATGTTGAGAAGTGTACAAAGGTTGTCCCAAACACACTCAGAATGTTTTTATAAAAAAATACAGGTAGGCTCATTTCTGATTGAGCCATCAGTTTGGAACGTAGGACTGCGACTTGCAAATCGGAGAGTTGAAATGAGCTATTCGAGTATGGTTTCAAAGCGTTTATTTAATTTGTTATAGCCAACACAGGACTATGATATGAAAAGTAGCTTACATAAGTTTTTACAAATAATGCTGGATACATTGCGAACACAAAGCAGATCTACACACGAATTACCCAACTTCGTGCTCTGTCTTCTTAGGTTTCTTACATTCCTCATCATTTATTCTTGCCTTTCGTTTTGATTTTCTCCACTTTTACTTGCGTTCATTCTGCGAATTCCGCGGCATTGTTGGAAATGTTAACTCGTTCACATGAAAACAATTTTTTTGTAATTTTAGTGTAAACCTCTGCGATATGTTTTCATATATTTGAATAGATCTCGTCGAGAGCTGTAAACCTATTCCACGCACAGTCATTTTGCACTCACGGTTTTCCAGAATAACCGTGATATTGCCAACAGTGTTCACTGGTTCACAAGAAAACAATTTTTTAAATGTTCAGTTCAAACCACTGCGAAATGTTCTTCGTATATTTGAATAGATCTCGTCGAGAGCTTTAAAGCGATACCACGCACAGTAGTGTTTCGCTCACGGTTGCCGAGATTGGCTGAGTCAAACGCGGCGGCACACCCAGAAATATTGCATCATCTCTCCCCGCGCACAGGAAGCGAGGGGAGCGTCGCGCGCATGTTGTATTGCGCAGTACGCTAAATAGACTCCATGCTGTTTACGAATATGCTAACACTATTAATGTGCGGCACGTATTTTTAACGCTATACTGATTTGAATTGAGACCTATTTTTGTCACAGGCGGTCGGCCCTAAGTCGCACCTTAGTATCTGCGGAGTTAAACGTAGTCCTACGTGAAAAAATGTGTGTACTTTAATTATCAAGGCAGTGGTCATCTTTTTCGAAATACTGTCTACTGCGTCGAATACAGGTGCTCAAACATTCCTCGCGCTTTTTGAATGTCTACTGGAATTCTTCTGCAATTCTGTTGAAACACTCCTGAGCAGCTGTAATATATTTGTTGATGAGTCGCGAATCGTTGTCCCCTTTATGTCTTTTTTAAAATGGGGAACAACCAGAGGTCACATGGTCGCAAGTCTGGACTATATGCAGGTTGGGGGCATCAATTTAATATTCTTTTCGTACAAATAAGAAACGGCAGAACTGGCCATGTGCTGTCTTGCACATGGAAAGAAAATGGAAGACCGCAGTTGAACAAACACGTTTCATTCCCACATGCTCGGTTAAAATTGTACGAATTGATGATTTTGAAATGTGAATGAGATCTTCGATTGATAGGTGTCTGTCTTCCCGTATAATAACACATATTGTGTTGATGTTCAATTCCGTAAACTTCATTGAATGTCTTTCTCCGTGCGCGCTTAAAGCTGCCGACTTACGACCATCCACAATTCTTTATGTCATCTGTAAATTGTTGATTTCCCTAGACATTCATCTGTATAAGCCTCTGGCATAGACGGAAATGGAAAGTCTCTCCGACAGACTTTTTAAATCGACAAACAAATTTAATGGCGCATCATCATTCCTCTTTTACATCCATATTTTCGAAAACTCACAGAGCGAAAGCACTTCTTAGGTGTTTCATTAAACAACGCGTATTAAACTGCGTGCTACAGAAGACGCATGCGTGATAAACAGGCGTAATGTGTTGCTATGGTTACCACAAAGACTACCGTTTTTTCGAGACTCGCGGCAAGGTCGAATGCAGTATTGCACATTTAAAAAAAAGCATGCTCAGTTGTTAATTCAAACATTACGTTGAACAGGAGCACCAAACATGAAGCAACCTGCCATGTAGTTGAAAGCTCCATGAAGCAACCTGCCATGTAGTTTAAAGCTCCGTGAAGCAACCTGCCATGTAGTTTAAAGCTCCATGAAGCAACCTGCCATGTAGTTTAAAGCTCCATGAAGCAACCTGCCATGTAGTTTAAAGCTCCATGAAGCAACCTGCCATGTAGTTTAAAGCTCGGTTTGGGGCTCCATGAAGCAACCTGCCATGTAGTTTAAAGCTCGGTTTGGGGCTCCATGAAGCAACCTGCCATGTAGTTTCGGGCTCCACGAAGGAACCTGCCATGTAGTTTGGCAGTTTATCACATGTGAGTCTGGGGAAATCGAGGCCGCTGTGGTGCAGTGGTAGCATGTCCGGCGCGTAACCGGAAGTCCCTGGGATCGATTCCCGTTGCCGGCCGATGATAATTTTTCCGAGACTCGTTTATTAACGTGGAAAAAGCAATGATATCTGTTTGGTAGTCTCAGTTATTTTGCGGCAAGCTATGTACATATAAGTCGAGAACCAGAAGATAATGAATGCACTGTGTGCACTTCCAGCAGGTATATAGCGACTTTTCTGTCACCCAGTATTTCGTGTGCGTCGTTCGTCGCTAGTGTATTTATCTTTTTTTTAATTCTTCACTCTTTGTAAAAGTTTTGTAAAACTGAAAAGGTGAATACGGCTTGCCTCATTTTCCTCACAATGAACATCCTGCAGCGAGGACTGATGGTCCCTTTCATGTGTTACGTTTCAAGATTAGCCAAGGATCACAAAGCAGCGTTTGATGCGTTACACATTTCCTCTACGTTAGTAACATCGCATTTCGGAAAACGCTCAGAGTTAATCTTCAAATCCCTTGGTTCTGATTTCAGTTGATTCAGCCTCTCATCAAACAGCTCTTAGTGCAACTTTGCTTCTCACAAAGCGTCTCGGTTTAATCACTCTAGTGTGCAGATACAAACAAATAATGAATGGAATGTCTCGGCCTTTATCCTGATGTATAGCTTTCCCCTTTCATGCAAGCGTTTATCTTTGCCCTAGGAGAACGCATTGGACATTTCAAAGGAACCTACCGAAATGGCACTATTAGCGTTTGCTGCAACGTTATAATGTTTCTGAACTTTCTTTGATATCTCGCGACGTTATAAGCTGGAACTGTTGATCTGCTTTGAGAATAAACTTATCGGAATTCAGTGTATTCCCCTCACATTTACTTAAGGACATTGCTAAGTTTCACTTTCGCAGTGTTTCAAATTCGCGAAGACTGTAACTTGAGTTGAAGATAAAGGTAACAAAAGTTGTTTTCTAACTTAGGTACTTAAGAGCGTCTCCAAAGTTTACTTTCACTATGTGTAAAATTAAAAAAGACAATTCTCACGCGTGCGTCATTCTCTGTTATTAGAATTACTGCGACAGGAGTCGTAGTTTGAGTTATAAAGTCACGAACGTATTATTTTCTAATCCAATACTTGAGAACGTGTCTAAACTCCAGTTTCAACGATTCCTGTAGGCGGCTCTGTAGTCTGAGTTACTGCCACACGTTGCGTAGTTTGGGTTACAGATAAAGTCATAAACGTTTTTTTTTTTTTTTTGTAATCCAAGAAGGCCGCGGGTAGCCTAGTGGGCAACGTTCGTGACTGCCACGGAAAGGACCTCTGGTTCGATCCCAGGCAGGTACGAACGCTCGATCCACTAAATATCCGCCGTGCGTCGGATGGGCACGTTAAGCCGTCGGACTCCGGGTACAGGCTCCCCGGTAATAAATAAGGGCGTCTTCCTCCTCCTTTCTACTTTGCTTCCGTGTTACTTTCCTATCGGGCACTCTAGCCCAAATCTCTTAGCTTCCTGTTTCTAAGGGTTGTTTAAGACCTAGGGTCAGACACTCCCTTCTTAAAATCCTCTACATATGATCATCATCATCATCATTTAATCCAAGTACCAGGCATATATCCAGGAAGAGAGACATGGGTGCCCAACCGCCCCCTTCGCTCCTCCGTAATGTTTGCTATACATCTGATAGTTTTTTTTATTTCTTTTGCAGTAGCACAAACATTACTCTTGAATAATCGCAAAACCAATCCATTTAAACATAAGCTTTTGCAAAGTATTGTTTGATGTAGAGGTCTGTCTTGATTGGGCTGGGTTCGGGTGCTAAGAAATTGAAGCATAATGACCCGGGTTGGAATGTGAAAAGTTGTTTAACGAGCCAGCTTTTTGACTATGTTATGCTAAAACTCGTGCCTTAACAGTTATTTTTTAAAGCCTCACTTTGGTTCTGCGTTTTTTTTAATGTACGAGTATATTTTCAGTAGCCCCACCCGCGTGATATTGGGAACCAGTTAGTTAGTTAGTGATTTGTGTGGACAACCAGCGGTGCATTTTTGGTAACATGTTCTACATTTTGTGACAGGAGAAGACATGCCGGAAGAAGGAGACATCTTCATAGAATCTCTGTGGGGCGATAAGAAATGGGAAGGCGAGACATTTTTGGTGAGGGACTGCCTTACGAAACACCTGTTTTAGTGTGCAAGAGACCATCGCACCAGAAGTCGTTTTGTGAAATTTTAAACAACTCCTAAAAGGCGTACAGAAATAGCTTTTTTTTTATTTGTGGGTTCATAGAATTAAAAGAACATCATATTTCACACGCTCATCATCATCAACCATTTTCAATCCATTGCTGGACGAAAGTCTCCTCAAGTTTCTTCCACAACGGTCTATCTTGTGCCAGTCTGCTCCATGTCACTCCCGCATGTTTTCGAACACGCACACACACATGCAATTTTTCTGGAATATCCTCCCCCAAACAGAAATTTTGGTTACGTGCCTTCCAAGTACACATCTGAACTCCAGTTTCAAATGATTTTTAAAGTTGGATAAAAATTACAAACGCGTCTCACCCAAGTATTTAGGAATACATATGAATTCAAGTTTCGTGATGTGTTAAGTTAGAAGCATGCTGCTTACTGCCGCATTCCTTATTTTTTGTAGTATCTGAAGTTTGAGATGTTCCCACTGTTGTAACTTGAGATATAAAGTCAATTTTGTTTTTTTAACGTCTAACCCAAATAAATTCATTTTTACGAGGTTTTAATTTAGAAACAGATTGCTACCCTACTACCACATTCTCAAATAGTATCTGCATTTGAGTTATTCTCACGGTTGTCGTATTTTGAGATATGTATAAATGCACAAACGTTATATTCTAACCCAAGCAGGTGAGAACTTAAGAACGCGCGAGTCTGAATTCCAGTATACGTATAAAGGCAAACTCCGATATACAGAGATACGCAATAGGACCTTACTACTGCAGCATTCATTCTCTGATGCTTGAATTTTTGTTAATAGCTCAAGGTTACTTTCTACCACATGTACGTAAAATCACATTTAAGTTCGCTTCACGATGTTTAGAGTTTCATAAGATTACCGATCTGTAAATTCAGTTGTACTTAAAGATAAAAACATTATATTCTAAGAAAGAGAATTGCAAACGTGTCTAAATTTCAGTTATTGCTGCAGATAAAGGTACTAATGTTTTTTGTTTTGTTTTTCCTGAGGAAAATATTATTTAACACAAATTAAATTAAGTGCTAACAGGGTTGTTAACTACGAACACTCCTCAACTTCCAATTAGAGTGGGAAAAGTAACAAACGCTGTCCACTGTTTTCAAATTTTATCCAGCCATCAGTATAAAGTCAAATATTCTATTTCCTATTCATTCCTCTTTTGTTTTAGTTAGTTTTACACTTCGTACTCAGTGATACTTTTGCTTCTTTGGTGACAAAGTTCTTAAAAACTGTTGGAATGCAGTAGAATTTGATTTATATAACATTTTTAGCATGTCTTTTGTAAAAATGTACGTGTTTATAGTATCACTTTGTCCGTCCGCATGCGACCGGCATATCTCTGGAACTTATTCTACCGATTTGAAACATTCCTCTTGTCATTGAGAAGCCAGAAATGTATGAATGATGATTCTTGTTGTCCGGTCCGATTTCCGATGTATAATTTCCCCGCTATAGGGGGTATCGAATTCTAGATATGTTTCATTCCATATCATTGCTTCCAAATATTTGATCGAAAAAAAAAATCCGTTAAATACCATCTCTAACCAGAACTAATTTAGGTAGAATTTATTTTTCAAGTGGCGCACAGTTTTTCAGCTAGGGGCTTAAAGGTAAATTACGATTGCCCTGATGTTTCTGTTTCTAAATGTCTCATTTGAAAAATCCTTTTTACGTCTGATAAAGGTCCTCATGTGTAAAATGTTCTGCTTATGACTTCTAATTTTTCGAAAAGTACCGCTTTGCCACTGGGGTGTGTTTTTAGTGTATATTTCTGTTTCCGAGGGTTTTGCAGCAATATCTGTGTTCCTGAAAACTCGATTGAGAAAATTCCTTTGCGGTGAGGTTCCATTCTCTAATCAGAAATTTTGGAAAAGGGAGAGTTGCCGCCCCGGTGGCGCAGTGGTCTAAGGCGCTGGCCTCTGATCGTTCGTCAGTAAGGGGTCCGGGTTCGAATCCCGGTGAGGCATGGATGTTGTGTTTGTCTTACGGCACTGGTTCTCTCCCTTCCCTGGAACCAGTGACCCTAAATTAGGGACGGGCGACTGCTTATAGCCCATTGAGTTGCTCACGGTGGTCGTTAAACCAAACAATCGAATCGAATCGAATCGAAAAGGGAGCTACACTTGCAAACGGCGCATGTTTTCTGCTTAAAATATTACACAATTTTTTTACGCCAAGTGGCTTAAATATGTGCCATATTTTTCTCGATATCTCTGCTTCTGACGGTCCAATTTGAAAACTTCTTTCTTTGTCGAACGGTGTTTCTGGTGTGGCATGTTTTGCGTATAATTTCAATTTTCCTCAACGCACAGTTTTATCACTAGAGGGTATAAATTCATATTTGCGGCAGTATCTGGGCGTTTCAAATCCCGAGTCAAAAAGTCCTTTTTCGTTCATCTCAAACAATATGATTTTCTTAAAATAGCACTAGTGATCCGAACTTCTTGGCGTAGAATATAAATCAAAATTTCCAAGCTTTCGCACATCAACCAGATGGCTTTTTCAAGGAAGGTAGACGGCAAACTCAATAACAGAACGCTTCAACAATTTGAACGTGGTGACTTGACTAGACAATAAATGAATAGACGCAGATGTGATCAGTCATTCGAAGAAACGACGTCCCGTTGGTTGGGCGTGCAGTACTGTGGTAGAAAACACAGCATTATTTGAAGAATTGATTCCAAATGCGTGGCAACTCGAGAGAGACGCTATCATTGCAAGCCTCTGCTGGTCAAGATGTCCAAGGTTTCGTGAATGGCACTAGATTTGGGTGTGGAGTATGAAGCTGATTTCTTGATATCATTCCACATAGGATCATCGGACTTGGACTTTGAACTCTCTTGATAGAGCAGTAGTTGATTTACCGTTTTTTGTATCCCTTTCATGTTCGTTGATTCTAATTCCAAACAAACGTTTGGTCATTCCGATTTAGTATCGCCTGGCGCCGTCCTAATATTGTAGTGGGATTGCATAAACACCTGACTCATTGAGAAGAGAGGGCTTGTCAATATTTCTCTTAAGAATCGACAAAATCTTGACCAGCAGCAAGGCTTGCTGTGATAGCGTCTCTCTCGAGTTGCCACGCATTTGGAATCAATTCTTCAAATAATGCTGTTTTCTTCCACAGTACCACGCGCCCAACCGCGTGACCTCGTTTCTTCGAATAACTGAGCACATTTGCGCGTATTTATTTATTGCCTAGTCAAGTCACCACGTTCAAATTGTTGAAGTGTTCCATTATCCAGTTTGCAATTAGCTTCCTTGAAAAAGCCATCTGGTTGATATGCGAAAGCTTGGAAACTTTGATTATATTCTACGCCAAGAAATTCGGATCACTAGTACTATTTTAAGTGTAGTTGGTGTGCAGCATCTTGTTATTAATATGATTTTCTTTGTTTAAACGTTTTTCCCACCTTGGTGGCACAGTGGAAAGAGCAATTGCCTGTTTTAATTGTCGAATCCATGCGTCAACCAATATTTTTTTTTTATTGTTGTAATGTTCGTTGCTCTAATGTTCATGAAACATACTTTCATATTTGGACATCACAAACAAAAAGAATACCTGGTTATTAAAATACATTACTCTATATATCTTATTTTTCCACGCCTGCCCAAATTAGTGCACAATTTCCCCGCTTTGATGCGCAAATATGTTTTCCTCAATACCTGAGCTTTTAAAAATCTAATTGAAAAAAAATATTTTAATCCTGGTAACTTTCAATTTGTAGAATATTCTGCATGCACTTTTGGGTTTTTGTATTTCATAGTTCTAGCGCTGAGTGGTATTTCTGTTTGCAAGTGTATCACTTTTTTCCAAAAATCCTATTGAAAAGGAAACCCTCCCTCCTTTCGTGTTTTTTAAATTCGCGCTATTTTTGTAGTATATTTGCTGCTAAATTATTCTCAGAACGTTTACTCTAAGTGGCTCGAATCATTCTAAACATTCCAGACTATCGCATGAATTGTCTCGAATTTTGATTCCATTCCGAATGTTAATAAAATTATTGAAAAAAATCAGCAGTACGGTAGGTACTTCTTTTTTCTAATTCCGAAATAAGCCTTCAAACATTTGTTTGTCCAATGTCGTCATCAATGTACAGATCGTGCCATCTAGTAGCAGGTCTCATCGTTACTCATGGAGAAAGTATTAATTTTTAATATAATTATAGTTTCAGCAAATATCAAGTACGTCATGCTATAATTTAAATTTATTTTTATCGATGTGCACATTTTAGTTTTTGGGTGTACATTAATTGCGAAGAGATCATCTACAGAAGTATTTACCATTGGAAACATAGGGCATAGGTTTTAGGTAGAACCACCTTAAAATTCACTATGAGTAACTAATAAAACTAATACTTAGGGCTATAAGCAGTCGCCCATCCCTAACCTAGAGCCATTTGTTCCGTAGAAGAGAGTGAGCAGTGCCATGAAGGAAACACATTCCTCATGCTTCATCTACGCAGGGTCCCAGGCACCAACACCTCTTCCTACCCCACCTAGAAGGTTAAGTCAGTTTGCAAGGAAGCTATGGTATTTCTACACTGGTGTGCAAAAATTAAAGACGAAGAGGAGAAATTAGCATAACAGCGGAACGAGCAGGCAGAACGGACCGAAAGACCACTCAGGAGATAGACTAGGGTCCAATACGGTAGGGCATGCATATATATATGCAGCATGACGTACATGGGGAGTGTCGGAAGGGTGTAAAGCACACAGGCGGTGTACGCTCAGCAATTCGGTGAAAGCTATTGCACGGTGTACATCGGTTTGAACGATGTCGAGTTGCTGTCACCGTCTGATATGGCCAACAGGCAATCCAGTAGACGACATCTGGATGACTTTACCTGAGGTCGCGTCATTCGGAAGTTGGAAGAAGGTCGAAGTGTGACTAGTGTGGTGGAGGAGTTCGGGATCGCTCACAGCATCATTTCACGAGCTTGGAGAGCATTTCAAACGACAGGAACAGCTGTCCGAGAGTTTAGCAGTGGTCGTCCACGAGCAACCAGGGCGGCGGATGACCGGTATATTGTCCTACAGGCGAGGAGAGACAGACTGCAGACAGCGGGAGAAATCGCAAGGCACATGCAACAGACAACTGGACGTCCGTTATCGCGTTTTACTGTGGCCCGGAGGCTGCACAAAGGTGGTCTATTTGCACGACGACCAGTACGGTGTGCCATTAACGCCTGCTCATCGGAGACGGCGGTTTCTGTGGTGCCAGGAACACAAGAACAGGACACATCAGCAATGGTGTCGAGTTCTCTTTACGGATGAGAGCCGATTTAGTCTGACGAGCGATTCTGGACGTATACACATCTGGAGAGAGCAGGGAACACGTAACCACACCTCCAACATCATCGAAAGGAACCAGCTTGGAGGTGGCGGAGTTCTCGTTTGGGGCGGTATCATGCTTGGTAGCCGTACTGACCTCCACATCTTCCAATGAAGTTCAGTCACTGGTGTCCGCTATTGTACCGAGGTTCTCCTGCCTCACGTGCGTCTGTTTTAGAGGTGCTGTGAGTCCTGAGTTCCTCTTCATGGACAACAACGTTACCCCTCACCGTACAGTGGCTGTTGCAGAGCTGTTGGAGAGTGCAGATATTCAACGCATCGATTGGCCCGCAAGGTCCCCGAACCTAAATCCAATCGAACACGTGTGGAACCTTCTCGGAAGACGCTTGGCAGCACGTCACCAGCCGTCAGCAACGATTCCGTAGCTGCGATTGGCGCTACAAGAGGAATGGGCCGCGATGCCTCGACAGCTCCTTGACAGCCTCGTCCTCGGCATGGACAGACGTTGTAAATCCTGCAACGCAGTCAGGGGTGATCATATCCCCTACTAAAGACTGGATTTTTCTTGGCAGCCGCCTGTCACATGGACGTTTCTGTCTTCCATCCAGTTGTGCTCGAAGCTACCTTTTTAATAAAGTGCCTTTGTATCCTTTGGATTCCTTGTTTGGACGGTTTTGCTCACGTGTCCCATATTCTTACATCTTGGGGATCTTATGGTATGATCTGAGTCGATGTGGAGCGCTTCTGCACGATGTTACATTCAAAAAACTGTCTTATCCTTAATTTTTGCACGCCAGTGTAGTTTAATTACAAGTGCAAAATAAATGGCTGTTTTCAGTGTTGTTTTAACACGATGCGCTTTTCGAAACCATGGTGCGTTAACTTTTAGCGCGTGTACGTATACTGGTTTGCAAGTTGTTGTAAAAAATATGAGATCATGAGTTGTCCATTTTTTTTTTCTGTTTGTTTGTGAGGAGGGTGATTGGACGATGAGACCTGTATTTAGACTGGAGACTAATGCGAGAGTGGTACATAGGAAATCTGTTTTATATGACAGATAAGATATGTAAATATAGTGGCAGTGTGCAACCATGCTCGCCATGTAGAAGGGAAAGCAAACACAAAATCGGATGGTATATTCAGAGATGTAAATTGGCAGCTATAGTAGCAAATATGTTTGGAACCAATTAATAAATGGAATATTAATGGGGTGTTGCGTGAACTCTCTCTTTCTCGTTGAATCCCACGTGCAGAAATATTCTTTACATGTTTGATGAGCTACGTATGGTAGGATCACCACCCCTGGGATGATGTCATCTGAAGTGTGTGATCGATAAACGGACAGTGAACCCTACATAACAACCTGTGGTGGCAAACAACGTTGCAAAGTTAGCAGAAAGGAGATTACCCTTATCATAAAGCCGCAGTAATATTAAAAAATAAATTCCAGCTTCTGGCGTGACGTAGATTAATTTATATTTATGCCACCGAAATGTCAGATGTGATTAACGTCTCTCTTTTGATTTGAAAGAGAAAGATTCGAATTGAAAAGGTTCGACAACATTATGCATAAGCAGAAAGAACGTTCTACAAGATTTCAACTGAATTATGTCCACTGGTGTTTTTTTTTTTTCAAATAGTGTTGTTCGTTATTGCCACCGAGCTGGGAATACTTTTTTTACACTTTTATTCATAATTCTACGTTAGTCACGAAATCTTGGTATAGTTTCTATGGCTTTTTAAATTCGGTCATACGTAATTCATTTATATTCTTTTTTTGCGATTATGCGTTAAAATCTGAATTTCAGGTTGTCAAAAATACCCAGTTCCTGATTATTTTATAAGTGACCTGGTATGTTACAACAAGGCCGTAGCAAGGAATTTTTTTCGGGAGGGGATCAAAATGTTTTTATCGGTGAAGTATTCATTTCTTTTGATGATTGAATAGAAACTAAATTTTTTTAATTTACAATTCAAAAAACTATGCCAACTCTTCCTTCCCCCACCCATTTTTGGGATTAGTATTTGTAAATTTTTCCTCATAAATTTGCGTTACTTGTAAAATTTCTGCCTGTAAATTTACAATAAACATAAATCAAACACAACGGGAGGTCATTCCTTTAGATAACTGTTTTTAATGATTTAAAAATTATGTTGAGCCAATGTTTTGATATAAGCAATAACAATTACAGTGTGTATCGATTGAAAGTCTTAATTTTTAATACTAAAATTAAAACATTTAACACAGGTATGATACAATTTGTACAAATCAGCAAATTCAAGAAATTTTTACGTTAAGAAGAACAAATAAGGTTTACATTTTCACTCACCTGATAAAAAATTATCGTGCCTTGAAGATTTAATCAACCGACTTAAAATTTCGTCCGGTTGCACCACAGTATTACAATTGGTCGCTAAAAGTGCTAACCTACTCAGTCTGTTTTCTCCCGTTGAGTTTCTTAAATATGCCTTCAATCGTCTAAGTATTGAAAATGTCCTTTCTGGCGTAGCTGTGGAACTCGGAATCATAGCAAGAATCTGTAACAAGGTCTGTTAGCTGGGAAAGGATTTGAATCACATTGTAAAAGGGCCTCCATTGCGTTACCAGGTCTTGAATTAACATCTATGTTGATCCATTTGTTTCGCCAAACGGACTATGAGAGTACTGCTCTCTGCGTGTATGTTTTCATAAAATCCTTTGCTAGTCGTTAGCTCTTTTTCGCAGTTTAACATAACATGACGAGGTAGAAATATTTGAAGCGCTATGACTAATGTCTTGTGAGTCTCGAATCGATCATTAATTTGTGTTCGCATGTGGTCAACAAATCGCACAAAAAGATTCTTCCGGAAATATTCTTCTGGAGTTTCGTATGAAATATTCCCTCTTTGAATCACCCTGGGTGTAACTCTTGGCATTGTGATAACTCCATCCACTTATGTGATCAATTTTGACGCTGCATTAAAAGTAACACTGAATTTATCGATGGCGTTACTTGTTAGATGGTCGATGGAAGTTACCACGAGAACAAAATGTTCCAGTGATGTCGTCAAATCGCAGTCAACGTTTTGAAGAGTTTTGGACAGCGGTAATGTCCACGAAAATACAAAGTTAAATGTGCAAAGTTTGACTACAAACTGGCTTTGGGTAATAGCACATAATAGCTGATTAGCTTTTTGGTAGGATTTGCGATTTTTTATATCTTGCAAATTTTGTAACGATGGAACTATTGCAACGTAGATTTCTCGGAATCTCAATAAATCTTCATGCTTGTAAACCCAAAGTGTTTCGCACATTGATATTAATGTCGTGTGCCTGGAAGCTGGTAATACTTGCTTGATGAAACTTTTGAGAACATCGTTGTTTTTCACAGATGAGCTAAAACAAGTTCCAACAGACTGAATTGTGCCTATACAGTTTCATATACGTACATGAAATTGTACAAGGATCCCCTGGTGCCAAATGTAGAGAATGTTCTCCACAATGGACGTATGAGGCCAAATAAAAAAAAACAAAAGCATTGTTTGTTGAAGTTCAATTTCGAAAAAATTGTTTGGGATTTCGGAGGGGGGCCCGTCCCTAAGATCCCCTTGGATACGGCCATGTGTTACAACTTTGAGAGAATCGAGGCAGGCCGTCCCGGTGGCTCAGCTAAGAGCTAGCTCGTGAACATTGGTCGGAGTTGGGTCCGGGTTCGAATCTCGGTGAGGCATGGATGTTATGTTTCTCGTACGGCACTGGTTCTCTCCCTTTCCAGGAGCCAGTGACCCTAAATCAGTGCTGCTTATGTCCCTTTGAGTGGCTCACGGTGGTCGTTAAATCGCCAATAAAAAGAAAAAGGAATTGAGATAGCGTTGCTGTGTTCCTTCTTTCTTGATGCAGCCAAAGTTGAACCTTGGTCTCATCTGAGAAGTACAAGTTGTTTACTTTTGGTTTGGATTAAACCTTGGTTTTGCATTTCGGGACTCGTAGACTTACGCACTATTTAAAAATTTATAAGCCGCCCCGGTGGCGCAGTGGTCTAAGGCGCTGGCCTCTGAGCATTCGTCCGTAAGGGGTCCGGGTTCGAATCCCGGTCAGGCATGGATGTTGTGTTTGTCGTACGGCACTGGCTCTCTCCCTTCCCTGGAACCAGTGACCCTAAATTAGGGACGGGCGACTGCTTATAGCCCGTTGAGTTGCTCACGGTGGTCGTTAAACCTCCAATCAAAAAAAAAAAAAAAAATTATAAAGCTCTGGGACGTAACTCTATGGCTGCACCATTTCGTAGGAAAGCAGAATAGAATTCTGTATGTATCGTCAATATTCATCATTCAATCAAATTCCAACACTGAGCAACTCGCTTCTTCTCCTGTTTCGCTGTCAAAGCCTGCCGGTACGAAGGGTGAACACATTATTCTTTTTTTTTTTTTTTATCTTCAAAATCAATTAAGCGCACGGTGTTTTTACTGATGTGAAAAGCTCATATGCTATCATTCTGAGGGATTGACAGAAATCTTGCATTAATGGCTGCCGAATTTCGTAGATAACGTTGAAAAGTTAGTAAAAGGCCGTACGAGGTCACCTCGGTGAGCGTACGCCTCAGACTATTTGTTTGAAGTGGGCTCGGGTTTGAGTTCCCGGCGAGATATAGGTGGTGTGCTTATCTCATGGCGTTGGCTTCGTTGGAACCAGTAGCCATAAACTGGGGACGAGCGTCTGCTTATACCCCTATGATTTGCTCATAGGGGTCCTTATACCCCGAAACAAAGACTAAAACAAAGGATGTCCCCACGACACTTGGAACGTCGATCACGCTGCATGCCGTCCTGTAAATCTTCCTTCCCTTCACAGAGTCTTCCTTTACAAGCTAAAACCGTTAGGTCATGATTGTACTTCATTGTGAATGAGCTTCACGCTGCAATACGACTATTTCAGTTTACGTTCTTCAGGCGTTAAAACAAAATTCGATCGCCATTCTTTGCCCAGTACTTGATTCTATGTCGAGGTGATTTTACTGCATCAAATTAAACACAAATTTCCAGTAGAACCGCTTGGTGCACACTGATGGAACTTGGAAGGGAGCCAACTCAGATTTAATATTAAATAGTTCCAACGGATGGCACTAGTATTATCGTTTAAACAAAATGAGTCTTAAAACTTAAGCCTGACTTTCCAGTAGAACCGCTTTGTGCACACTTCTGAAACTTGGCACCTAGTCAGTTCAGATTTGACAGTGTCCATTGGATGCGGCTTGTAGTGCCGTTTAAGCAAAATCAGTCTTAAGACTTTTTAGGCCCCCCTGGATTATGAAACAAGAGACTCGAAGAATTTAGTAAAGTTGTGGGAAGTATAATAGTTCCTGGTTCAATATCTAATTCTAGTATTAGAAGAGTGGTGCATATGGGAAGAAGTTATAATCAGTTGAAAGAAGCTGAACCATTTTTGAAAAGGGATACACAGTGATAGTTTTTTTTATAGCAAAATGAATATAGCTTCACTCGTCGTATGAAAGTGAATAAATTTAACTGCCGTATACAGTAGTACCCATCTACACGTTTCTCGCCATACGTTTTTCTCATTTATACGGAAATTGTCTCGGATTCAAACATTCTGAATTGCTCTTTATGTAATTTTTTTCCGTTTCGTTTATACGGTTTCTCAATTTTAAGTTAATTTTACGTGGTCCTTTGAAAAACGTATACGGGGCTCCACCGTATGTTGCGTTATAAACAAAGTGATTAGTACTCTTAAGTCCGCGGGTTTAAATGTTGTGTCTATAATAATTAGCGTGCTGAAGATTCCATTCCATTTCTTTTCTGTAGAAAAATGTTGACACTATACTACTCGTTATAGAAATAAATAATGTAGCAATTATGTGGTTTTCTTTCATGTACGTCTATTACATAAATACCGAACGCCTCTTATCTGTTTAAAGTTCTTGGTGAATCGGTGGCAAATTGCCAGAGAACGCGAAATAATGATGTCGGCTGCTCTTTCATGATGGCAGTTGGAAGTTTTAGTTTGTGTAATATAGTTTATTGCGAAGTAAACGAGTTTTTATGGTTTAGGCTTAAACTACTGGTTAGTACACAAAGGAACTCTCAGTTTTCAAAAGTAATTTCTTCTTTCTCAGTTCTTTGACCTCTGTGTTAGTTGCGAAAGTTCTGTGGATCACTCGCGTTGGGGTGTTTCGTTAACACTGCTGTTTTCAAGTACTGGCTGCTGTTATGTATTGTTTACGCTTTCCAACCGTAGATTGAAGAAGCTTATATGCTCCAGCTTTGTCCGTCTGTCTGTCTGCACGATAACTCGCGTAAAAGTAGTTCCATTTCGATGAAATTTTAGTATGTGGTAGGGGACAACCTGGAAACAAATCCTATTGAACATGGGCGAAATGGGGTCAAAGCTCAGGACATAGGAGCGGGAACCATTCCATCGCCCTTATGCGTCATAACTTACGTAAAAAGGCTTCGATTGCGACAAAACTTTATCATGTTGTTTCGGAGGTATACTGAACCGGTTCTGTTGAATATCGTCGAAACGGGGTCGAAGGTTATGGCACAGGAACAAGATTTATTCCACAGCCATTATCCTCATAATTTGACTAAAAATGCTGCTATTACAACAAACCTTCAGTATGTTGTTCCGGAAGTATACTGAACCAATTCTGTTTAATATAATCGAAATGGGGTCAAAGGTCAGGGCACAGGATCGAGATTTATTCTGCAGCCATTATGCTCATAACTTGAGTAATGATTTCTGGTATGTTGGAAAGCGTATCATAATCAATGCATTGCATGATTTTACTAACTTGTGTGTTTTAACTGTGGGTTGTAGCGGCAAATGAACTTCCGCTTCTGTACTAACAGGAATGACGGAATAGTTCTATTGTAAACTTCAATCTGCGGCTTTGCGAAAACGAAAAATCAATATTTTCGCAGTCGTAGTAGAATATTGACATTTTTTTTTTTTTTTGATTGGAGGTTTAACGACCACCGTGAGCAATTCAATGGGCTATAAGCAGTCGCCCGTCCCTAATTTAGGGTCACTGGTTCCAGGGAAGGGAGAGAGCCAGTGCCGTAAGACAAACACAACATCCATGCCTGACCGGGATTCGAACCCGGACCCCTTACGGACGAATGATCAGAGGCCAACGCCTTAGACCACTGCGCCACCGGGGCGGCGAATATTGACATGAGATACTAGGAATGGGTCTGAAGTCACGTAACAGTAATTGTGTCACTGTTACTGAAAAATCATGGTCACCGGTACAACCAGTGACAAAAAGTAACATATGGAAATTTCGCTGATAAGAATGTTACCGTCAGCGGTGTCCAAGCAATGCTTGGGGTCCAAAATCACTGTTACGTCGTAGTTTCGGTTACCATGTCACCATATCTAAACAATTTGTCTGCTCTTCTGTTACAACGTCGTAGAGGTCGCTAGTGATTTGAGCTTTCTTTCATCTATCTCCACCTTCTTCCGCGCTTAAGATAGTTTGTGTCTAGGTTTCCGTTGTGCTGGCGCTGTAAACAAATCAGTCAAAGCGAACTGATTGTAATGGTGATTTTGTTACTGTTACAAGCCAGACGGTGACTGGCAGTCCCGGCTTCTTTACATCTCCGTCACCGCTGTGGTAAACGTGATCTTTTTATCGTTTAAAGTTACCGTTACTTCAGTTTAGCTGTCGCTTTTGTCACTGTAACAGGAAAATCACTGTTAAGAGCAGGGGCGGATCCAGGACTTTCGTGAGGAGGGCGACGTACGTTTTGGGAAAAACCAAGGACCTTTCTGATATTTTCCCGCAAAATAAAAAAGTGTTCTTGTATGTCTATAAATTCTTCCAATTAATTAACGTAAGTAATATACTTTTAAGAAACACTTTCTTTCACGAAAAAATATTCAATTTGTTATGAAAATTTAACAAATTGAAGCTTTTCCTTGATTTCTGAAAGAGGGGTGCGCGCGCGCTTCCCACGTTCCCCCTCTGGATCCGCTCCTGGTTAAGAGAGCCTACCTCTACTAGAAACTAAGACTCTACGGAAAGCAATCTTTACTTTTGGGAGGACGAACGATGGAAAATTGTATTAGTCCAGGAAAATTTGGTCCTTTAAAAAAAAAAAATCGTGCGGGTACGCATATCATCAACTATTCCCAATATGCTGCTGGAAGAAATACTCCACAAATCTCTTCCACGACTTTTCGTATTGAAAAATTCTCTTCCATGTTACTCCGGCCCCTGTTTTGAAATTTCATCCACCCATCGCTCTCTCTCTCTCTCTTTCTCTCTGTCTACGTCTGTGTCTTTTTCTGTACCAGTTTAGTATTTAGTTGTCCAACGGTGGTCAGTTCTACTAAAATGTCCAGCCCATTGTCACTTGATGGTCTTGACGTTGATCACGATGCCATCAAATCTTGTCCTTTTCTTGATCCACGAGTTCGTTTTCCCAATTTTCCTGCTTACACCAAGCATGCATCTCTCCATTGTTTGTTTAACCCTTTTAACCAACTGGAGCGAGTTATCCCACGGTCAGCTAATAGGAAAGAAATGAGTTCGAACGCATATATTCGCTGCCTAGGAAGTGGGCCGAACACAGCTAGAATGAGTGAACTAGTGCATCAGAAAGCATTGCTCTTGCCGCCCCGGTGGCGCAGTGGTCTAAGGCGCTGGCCTCTGATCATTCGTCCGTAAGGGGTCCAGGTTCGAATCCCGGTGAGGCATGGATGTTGTGTTTGTCTTACGGCACTGGCTCTCTCCCTTCCCTGGAACCAGTGACCCTAAATTAGGGACGGGCGACTGCTTATAGCCCGTTGAGTTGCTCACGGTGGTCGTTAAACCTCCAAAAAAAAAAAAAAAAAAAAGGGTTGCTCTCCCTTTAGTTTTGTTATTGAAAGTGGCCATTGAGAAAGATAGCTGAAACTGCTAATAGTCATAACAATAGCGACGAACGGAGGAAAAAGTTGTTTGAGTCACTTGTTTCTACTCAGTGGGATTATCACCTTTCTGATCATGCCTTTTGTCATGCAGCAGAGCACTAGAAGACAGCACTTTTTGACAGATTTATGGTTAGTAATGCTAAGATGAGAGGTGGAAAAGAATTGCTTTGGTATAGGTTTTGTAAAACTCGGCCGTTATGTGAACATCTCTGTTTTGGGGAGAACAGAAACTTTTGCGCACCATGAAGTTCAGATTCACGGGCCGCTTGAAGAGTTAAATTCTCCGGAACCTTTGAATGTCTTTTTTGAGTTAGGGCCCATATCCCTGATCCCTAAATACGAACTTAAATATTTTTTTAAGACATAATGGTACCCCCTTCTCTTAAGAAGTATGTTTATTTCGAATGCGCTCCATTAAGTTTTATGTGCCTG
This sequence comes from Macrothele yani, assembly GCA_039090855.1. Lineage (NCBI taxonomy): Eukaryota > Metazoa > Arthropoda > Arachnida > Araneae > Macrothelidae > Macrothele > Macrothele yani. Next base: position 23,286,976 of record CM077006.1, on the reverse strand, counting down.
TTAATTTCTTTGTCGTTGTGGCTCTCGCTTGATATCTGTTGCCCAGCAGCGGAAATGTAAACATTTCGCACTGCCTACTGTTTTTTCCAGCTACGGTCTAACCGCCAGAAATAGGAACACGTTCAGAGCGATGGATGCTGCCCCGGTAGCGCAGTGGTCTAAGAGATGGCCTCTGGCCGTTCATCCAAGATGGGTCTGGGGTTCGAATCCCTTGAGGTATGGATGTTGTGTTTGTTTTGAGGCCCTGGCTCTCTACCTTCGCTGGTGTTAGTGACCCTATATTAAGGACGGGCGACTGCTTTTAGCCCATTGAGTTGCTCACGGTGGTCGTTAAACGTCGAATCAAACAAACAAACAAAAAGTTGTGTACTTATACGGGAGAAGGGGTCATAACTTACCCGCTGTCCAAGCTGGTTGCCGAGTTGGGGTATAATTTACTCTACTCCCAGCGGTGTAGTTATACCGTTATTGGTTAATCATCAGGCCCCTGAACAGGGGGTTAACATTTGTCTACGAGACATTATGCTTTGGGCACCAGTAGACCTAGACATACGTTTTTCTAGAACATACATTGCATGCATTTCCACAGCCGAAGTGGCTGATGATTTGAAAAACAACAAATAATGAAAAAGTGCAATAGAATGAAGTTCGATTATGTTCATTCCCTTGTATTTTTTAATATTCAGGGTTTAGTAACACCCATGCATATCTACGTGTTTGAAAAGTCCCCGTCCTTAATTTTAGTCCACGAATTCCAAAGAAGGTACAGAGATAGGGCCAGGTGAAACACACCATTGGTGCTTCTTTCAAGACATGAGCCCGTTCTTAATTCGGTCGACCAGGCAGAAATTTGCGCCTCTGAACAATCTCCACGGGGGATGCTCTTGCGATTGCTTCATTACTATAATTTACCTTTGAAAAGTATTTGATAAAACTATTCAAAGCTATGAATTCGTGTAAAGCTTTTGATGATAATGAGCGTCGTAATACTTGTTACTTGAATCATAGAAGAAAGAAAAGTTCACTCACGAAGAGCAAATGTAAGAAGTTATGCCAGTTGACGTCGAGGGGACATTTGCTATACAGGGTGATTCTTAAAGTCCTAAGTCACCTCTCAATAACTTGGGAACAAAGACAGCTAGAGCTATGAAAGTAAGGTATGGTATAGTAAAATAACCATGCGCTATCGGATGAGAGTGACTGCAGCGCTCCTAGTGGCAAAATGTGGAAGTTAGCACTCCTATCTCTGAAATCATGAGAGATACGGGAAAGAGATCAATTAGCAACTTGTAGAGCATCGACGAATTAATAGGAAATGACATATGGTAGAAACGGCTGGGGTACGTAGAAAGCTGGAAACGTGAGAGAAACACAAGGTTTATTATACTCAGGCATGAATACAAATGGAGTTCATTGGTCGTATTTAATGCAACAGCGGTACATACATAACGTGGCGTTTAACTTTAATAGGGTTCAATATGGCTACCATCTGCCACAATACACATTTGAATGCGAGGCAGAACTTCGCGTTGTACGTTCGCCAGCATAACAGGTTTCACGCTCACACACGCAGCGACGATACGCAGTCGGAAATCGTAGAGACTCATCGGTTCTATCCTGTACACGTGATCCTTTAGGTAATCCCAGAGGAAGAAATCCTTGGGAGTTAGATCGGGGGATAGTGGAGGCCACGCTACGGCACCACCAGAACTGATGATCTGTTGCCCGAAAGTTTTGGACAGGAAGTGCTGTACCGCTGGTGGTTGATGTGCCGGAGCGCCGTCATGCTGAATCCATAATGAGCGTACATCTTGCATAGAGAGATCATCTAACCACCCAGGTAATGTGCTTTGTAACAGCTGCAGGTATATTCGTCCGTTTAATGCGCCCTCACAGGCCCAACAAGTTGGTCCTTCCAGATTCCACACCAGACTTTGATCGACCAGCTGACCTTATGCCTCATTTTCCGTGTAAAAACTGGATTCTGAACTGCCTAGTAAGGGTGTTTTGTTTGTTCAGCAGCTCGGCGCGTGCGAACTGCGCCTCGTCAGTCCAAAGGATGTTTGATAGAAAAGCTGCATTTTCTTCTACGTTGTTCGTTACAAAATTGCACCAATCTAGACGTCGTTGGTTATCCTCTGGCATCAGTACGTGCAGCGGTACTGTACGATACGGGTGGGCACCAAGCTGATGCAAAATGTTCCACACGCGGGATTGTGATGAGCCACATGCCATACTTACTTCCCTCGTACTGGTGTGTGGGTTGGCCAAAACGTATGCCAGAACATCGACTGGTTGTACATCCCTACCTATTCCGGTGGGTCGGCCCGAACGGGGACGCGCTGCAATACTGCCTGTCTCTCGTAGCCGTCGAACCGCGCGACTGATGGTCCACGCTGTTGGCGATAAATGAGTCTGAAATCGTAAGCCATACTGGCGTGACGCTTCCCTCGCGTTGCGTCTGAATTCTCCATACAGCAGTACCATCTCGCAATACTGTTAATTCGAATAGCCTGGCATGCTCGTTCTTCACCCGATGCTCACATTACGAATGACATAGCTCCTGACCGATGAACCTTTATACATTGCCACGCCGCGCCTGATACGGCAGGTGAGGCGTTATGTCATACCAGAGTTTGCATACGACACTCACAGTCGTGCGGTTGCATACGTCATACATTTCTCTCTGCTAGACTGTTACCGCGACAACGACACGAACCGGCTTCGCGCAAGTTCGCGTTTCCAGCCTTCTACTTACCCCAGCCGTTTCTACCATATGTCCTTTCCTACTAATTCGTTGATGTTCTACAAGGTTGTAATTGATCTCTTTCCCGTATCTCTTATGGGTTTCTGAGATAGGAGTGGTAACTTCCACATTTTGCCACAAGGGGCGCTGCAGTCACACTTATCCGATAGCGCATGGTTCTTTTACTATACCATACCTTACTTCCATAGCTCTAGCTGTCTTTGTTCCCATGTTATTGAGGTAACTTAGGACTTTAGGAATCACCCTGTATATAGCTTGTTTTTGTAATATTGTTAAGTTCGCAATCACTGAGTGAGGTAGTAGCTCCACGAGTGTTTAGAAGCAGAAAACGGAACTACTCTGTCCTTCATTCACTTCCTGTGACCCAACTCATTGAAGAATAGTGATTGGAAGATCCGGCGTCTTTCGCTAACTGGTTATTAAAGATGAGATCAGTAAAATGATTCGCCGACACCTGAGTTGTATTAAAGACCAAAGACTTCGTCTAATAATGGCCGCAAGCGATATTTCGTGCAACTGCGAGCGCTGCCCAAGCGCTTAGGTTGCCAGGTTGTTTTAGTACTTTACTGGTTATGTACCCAGTAAAATATAGATGCTGTGAATGTTTTTCAGTTCTGGTTGTGTTCTGAATTCAGTTACGGATTTCTGCTTGACGCAGTTCCGTTAATTTAGGAATGGATGACCCGTATTTCTCGATGCGCCAAGATATATTAAGCAATCAACTACCAATCGTGTTTGTGTGTGTTGATTTTTGTCATGCAGGTCAAATGGCTATATTTTTAACCATTTCCCTTACCCCTTCCTTTTGATATTCAAATTTAAGGAGATTGATTATCCTGCAATCATTCTTAGGTTTGCTCAGATAGCCGGTTTTTGCTTGTAGATCGAATATAAGTTACTTGAAGTTGCTGTTTGTGTTTTGTGAGCCATTGCTCCTTTCCAATACTTCTAATTACAATTTCTGTTGTTAATGTGTCTAACTGCCTTGATTGTTCACTTTTAAACTTTGTTAACTAATTACAGCGTTTTACTTGGAATAGCTTTACTTTTTATAGTAGGATTATTTTTATCGTAAATATATTTTTATTTATTTAGTTATTTTTAAATATGTGCTTATTTATGTAGCTAGCTAAATGTTCTTAGAGAACTTTGTGGAACATATTATTGAATAATTAAGTTACAATAACGGCCAGAGAAAAAAAAAACTTTTCATAAGAGACTTGCGTATCTATTCCAACGTCTTTGTTCTTCTACCTAGTGATAGATCAAATGGAATGAATATAATCCGCTGATACAACGTGATTGTCTGCTATCCACACAGATCTCAATCGAATGACGGCAATTGTCGATCACGCACACATACACATGCGTGTGTATTTGTGTCTGTAACAGGTTTTAACTCTTTCGTAACAATAACGCTTTGCAATGTACTCTCAATCACTCTTTTAAATAAATATTTACCTTCCTTTCGTACATAAATCTATCTCTCTCTCTCTCATAGATATCTTCTTTTTCACAGATCTCTTTTCTCTTCATCATAGATCTCTTATCTCTCTCCCTCTTATTTCTCTCTCTCGTCCTCCCTCTCATTCTTCTCTCTAACAGTCACAGACCGCTTCTTCTCAATCTCATAGATCTCTTCTCTCTCCTTTATAGATATTCATCTCATAGATCTCTTTCATGGATTTATCTCCCTTACAGGTCTCTCTCATAGATCTCTTCTCTCTCCCTTATAGATCCTTCTCATACATCTTTTCTGTCTCACTCTCAGGGATCTCTTCGCTCTCTATGTCTCTCATAGATATTTACTCAATCTTTACCTTCCTCTGATATGTAAAACTCTCTCTCTCTCATAGATCACTTCTCTTACACAGATCTCTTCTCTCTCCCTCTCATTTCTCTCTCTCGTCTCTTTCACAGATCTCTTCTCTCTCCCTCTCATTTCTCTCTCTCGTCTCTCTCTCTCTCTCTCTCTCTCTCTCTCTCTCTCTCTCTCTCTCTCGCATAGATCTCTTCTCTCCCTCTCATTTCTCTCTCTCTCTCTCGCATAGATCTCTTCTCTCTCTCGCATAGATCTCTCTCTCTCTCTCTCTCTCTCTCTCTCTCTCTCTCTCTCTCTCTCTCTCTCTCTCTCTCATAACTGTTTTTTACTGCTTTTAATGTTGTCATTTGATGTCGTTCTAAAACATTATCACTTTTGCCAAATTGTAAAAACTGTTCTGGGAAACAGTGGTGCAATCACTGGGGATGGCGCAGGGTCCTCCACATGAGGTATCACTTGGTCCTTCGTTCTTTGCTATTGGATGCTCATATTTAAATATATTTGTATGTCTTTAAAACATATGTTTCACGAATTATTGAAAAGGCACTTTAATGTGGCGGAGATATTTTCATCACTTCTCAATATATTGCGACATACTTTCTCCGGTTTATTTTTAATTACATCTTCAGTATTTTGGGCCACCCCATAAACAAATCCTTCGTTCGCCACTCCGGGGAAGGGATCTGTCGTTCAATGAGAAAACGCTTAACTAAGAAGTAACGTAGTTTAAGTAAGGAAACAAACTCCAAAACGTGGTAAAATAGACGTCACACTGAAGGCCGCTGCTAATAGAAAAGTGGCATTTCTTCGAAATTTAATTTTTTTACCCCACATATGAATATTTCATATTTTCAGAAATGTCATGGGTTCAACTGTTAGCAGTTTAAATCTTTTTTTTTTTTTTTTTTTTTTTTTTTGGTAGCTTAGCGACTTGTAGAAATCAAACGTCGGGAAGAGTTATTATTCCTGACGTCCTGGCTCAAGGGAATGTGAAAAACCTTTACAGAAAAATATACACAGGTTCTGTATTCCAGCGTAACCAAGAGGAATAGTTAGACGATAAAAAGCATAAGAGGACAACGGTTATGCCACTTTCGCTGCTATAACTCGATTAAGTAGACACAAATTGTGACAGCTACATTTTAATGAGCATTATGCTGTCACTACACATACGACAAACTGGATTCCTTTTGGAAGACTGACATTTTACGTACAAATATTAGGAGGCCACAGGAGATCATGGTGCTCAGCAGTAAAAGTGCTATGGTATTCACATTAACGGACAACATATAGCACTGACGTATGTAATTTGTTTAACAATTTGCACATTAGCGAAACGTTAGGGTATGTAGGAAACGTTATGTTTTTCTTTTATAGTTATTATTGCAGCTCATAATCAGTTTTACGGATGCCCGGATAAACGATTCTTGAAACCACGGTGCTGCTAAGCCAATTTTCCTTTTAGCAAATCTTTTGTTTCAAGTTTTGAAAGACAGTTCTTACCGAGATTCTCTGAAATAAATGTTGGCCAAAAATAATTATCTAGAAAATAGTAAAACTATACTGGTAATCCCATTTTATTGGCATAGAAATATATAAATAAGCGTTTCTAAGCTTTCGCACATCAACCAGACGTCTTTTTCAAGGAAATTAGACAGAAACTGCTATCTGAATAATAGAACGCTTTAACAATTTGAGCTCGGTGTCTTGACTTGACAATAAATAGATACGACGTTATATGCATTTAAAGATACTAGGGAAAGCCGCCAATCGTAACCGATAACTCGGGTACAGTCGGCAAATTTTGAGGGAAGCTATTGCAAAATCTAAGCTCATTTAGGCATCTATTATAACAAGTTCTAAAAAACGAACGCGTAAAATTTATGACTTCCAGAACAATAGTACGAAACATTCAAAAAAGGAAATGCCTAAAATTTATCATGAACTACTTTCCTTCACGCTGGTTGTGATCATGTTGCATGTAAACAAAGCGGAAAGACGCACTCGGAACGGGTACCACGTTTTCCATTTTGTTTCGCGAAAGACAGACACGTACATACATACACAAACTTCCTTTTATTATTATAGATTAAGCAAGTGTTGAGCTAACAGACGGATTCTTTCGATTTCTTCGTTTTTCAATTCAAACGATTTTTTGTAATTTATGTTAGTGAGCCGAATTTCGCGAAACGGTTCAAGTAAAACGCCTTCTAGTTTTAATTGAAATTTCTCAATGACACGGAATTTCGGGAATCGAAAGGCGTCAAAACCTGACCATGGACGATGTCCAATCGCATGCCAAAAACCACGGTAATACAAATTAATTATTTTACAGTTTATGTGCCAAAGTAAAAACAAAAAAAAACTGTCAAAAATGCAATTTAACTTTTTCAGTTTTTGTGCCAAACTGAATTATGTTTTTTGTTAACAAAAAAATGTCCTATTAAAGAAAACAAGAAAAATAATAAAAACACAACTTACATTTTCTGACAATTCCTGTGGCAAACAGAAAGTTTGAATTTCACTAAAAAATTTATTTGAATATTTTTAATTCGCCTTTGAAAACTGAAAGTTTTTATTTCATCAGTCCTGAACTGCAATGCACATCAAAAATCATGTGCAGATTTTCAAAAGACAATGATTTTCTATTTTCTGCCAACAAAGTTTTAAACGTTAAAAAGCTCCTTTCCACTCCTTCTGTAACTACAGAAGCATGCCTGAAATAAAGTGTTACTTCGTTCAAAGTCTTCTGAAATTTCACCAAGTGAAAAGTTCCTCTCCGGTAGCACATCTGTAATTAAGCAGAACTTGCCATGCCCTATGTATTTTTTTTAAACTTGCTAAAGTTTCTTTTGCACAGCCTTTCCCACTCTTCCAGTCACATTGTGTAGGTCATTCACAATTTCCTTCATCAAATCCGTTTGATGCACTAATAGCACTATTTCTCCAAAAAAGTAATGGCACCAGGCAGAAATCCAAAATGCGACTTTATGTAGGAACATTTACGTAATATTTCAGGTTCAGAATAAAGTAGTCTGCGCAACTATAATTGAGGTCGCTTCATTGCTGTCAAACGAGTCGATCTGCTTCATCCAAGAGAAATTCATCCAAAAATGCTCTTTTTATTGAAAACACCAAAATGTGCAAAATAATGACTCGAAAACAAAAACAAAAATGCATTACAATGACCGAAAAACCTGAAAAAATGCCATATCCCGTACAAATCATGAAAAAGTGTAAAAACAATGCCTTAACGAAGGTACTTAAGTCCGTTTATTTGTGTATGAAATACATTTCTATACGCTTGAACAACGTTTTAGTATAGCCAAAACAAATTTGCAAAATCATAGCTCTACTCATAACCCATATTTTTTCAAACCTGGAGATTCACTTTCGTTTAGGCGTGAGTAAAACCTTTTGCCAATAGTGGGTCTCGAACTCACATATTCTTACTCCGGAGCTGCTGTTCTTCCAAATGAACTACGCTTGCAGGCTTATCGCTGCTTCTTTGTCTGTTTGAGTCATGCGTCGCCTTAGTTGTACGTCATGTATGTCATGTCAATTAGTACGTAACGCTGCTTCTTTTACCACTTTATTGATGAAACGTTTTCCCTCGAAAGTTTTTTTGTTTGCTTTGGATAGTCCACACGCTTATTCTAAAGATTAAACAATGAACGCTCCTCTACTGGTAGTGCTGGCCATATTTTAAGCAACCAGTGAAAATGTTCCTTCCGGAATGTTATTCACCCGGAAAGCTTTGTTTCAAATTCTTATAGACGAAATTTTGTAATTGTTTCTTTTATTTTCTTCTTAGTTTCTAAAATGAAGCATAATGGGTGTCAACACGTGAGACCTGAGCACCGAGGTTGTTTTAATTTTTCAAAATTGGGAGGCAGGTTTTCATATATCATTGTTGTGGTGTTCCAAGTATTCCCTCTTTCTGGTTTGCGAAACATGTGTCGCGTTTTCTTTTTATTTCTGCAAATTACTCACTTCACCTCCACTAGCGGAATTCGTATTTTAGGAGGCATGTGAGTGGTGGAGGGCGGGCCCTGAAAAGAGGTGGGGGCAACAGCAGGAAACTGAGAAATCAGTGAAATAACTCTTCGGTGGCACTGCGGGAAAAGACTTCCCTTAATGCAGAAATACCATGCTGGTAATGAATGTTGGTAATTAACGCTGACTGGAGCTTTAGCTAATGCACAACTGATCCTGTGTGTGTATGCGATGTCGTACGCGGTGATGAAAATGCCAGCTGCTGTGGGTTCTGGGAATGTATTCCTTTCATTTGCGTTCCTTCTTGGGTAGCCACGTCGTCAGAAAGACAGAGCGAGAGAAACTCGAAACGAAGCCCTATCTATGCCGACTGTTGCTGTGTGTGTTACTTTTGGTAAAACATAATAATAATAATGAAAAACACGAACTATGCGCGCTGTTGGTTCTCACAATTCCTTTGCTACTAGTAAACAGATATCCAGTACTTTTTATTGAATGTTAAATTTAAGACAATGAAGATTAGAAAGTTGTGTATTGCTGAAATATGTTTTCTAGTTTGTCTATTATAATGATGTTTTTTTTTTAGGATCTTATAACATGTGTTGCTTATACATTTAGTTACTGGAATTCTGTTTTTTTAATTTGTAGCTTTCTACTTTAACCATCTTCGGTTAGAAGAACAATTGACACCATCGTTTTCAACTCATTTTTTTTTACAGAAATCTTTTTAAAAGTGAGGAGATATGTTTACAATGTGGGCCTCTGATGAACTTCATTTTATAGGCAAATTATTTTTAGTTCAAATACTTACTAAAATTGTTGAAAGGGAGGCGTTTCAGCTAAACTGAAAGGAAAATTTATTACATACATCTGCCTAATAGCAATGGAAAAATTATTATATACGTCTGCCTAAGAATGTGTTGCTCCACCCTTTGCCCTCACAACAGGAGTCAGACTTCTTGGTAAGGACCCATAAGGTGTCGGAAAAACGGAAGTGGTATTGCCACCGATGAAGCGAGGATCGCCCGTCGTAGAGCTTCGACAGTTGCCAGTGGGAGTTGGGCTCAAACAGATCTTTTCAACTCTTCCCACAGATTTCCAAATGGGTTGAGATCTGGCTATCGAGGGGCCCATTCGAGTATGGTAAGCTCACTTGAATGCTCCTGGAGCCAATTGGTCGCCAGTCGGGAAGTATGCGGTGTGGCGTCGTGCTGTTGGAAGATGACATTATGGTGCGTCAAAATGATCGTTCCGAACATGCCGGTAACGGAGGTCTTGACAAGTACGTGGGACTCCAAGGACACCAATGTAAACACACCCCGAACTGTTATACCGCCTGCACCTGCTTGTATGACACCGACATGGCAAGCTGGGCCCTTCGCTTCGTGTGGTTTACTCCACATAGGCACGTTCCCAAAGCCGTGATAGATTTGAAACCGTGATTCATTAGACTAGATGACACGTTTCCAGGCTGGCGACCAGTTCATACAGCTTAGCAAACTGCAGCTTAATCTTTCAGTGCTCTGCAGTCAACAATGGGACACGATGTGGACGTCCACTACCATGGCCTATTTATTCCATAATATGACGGATAGTCTTTGTGCGTAAGTTTCTGGTTGTGTCCTCGTTAAATTCCGACGTTATCTGTTCCGCGGTAGCCATGCGATTCCTTGTAACCATGCGGGATCGTCTCTGGTCACCTCGCGAGTCAATCGCACGTTTACTACCACATTACTCCCGTTGATTGGAAGTTTGCTGGGGGTTTTCTTTTTTATTGAGAAGGGCGGAGGGGGGTGGGGAACTTAACGACCACCGTGAGCAATTCGATGGGCTATAAGCTGTAGCCCGTCCCTATTTTAAGGCCGATTGGTTACAGAAGGGAGAGAACCAGTTCCGGAAGACACACAGCATCCATGCCTCCTCGTGATTCGAACCCGGACTCATCTTTACCTCCCCGTGATTCGAACCCGGACCCATCTGGGATGAATCGTCAGAAGCCAGTGTTTAGACCACTGCGCCACCTGGCCGGATTTGCCGTGTACGCGTTCCTCGGTCTGATATCGAAATCCCAACAGTTAAGCAGTTGTGGTGATTGAACATCCTGTTTTCCTCGCAGCTACTATCTTTCCACGGTCAGACCGCTGCAATCTACTCATGATTATTTTATTGTGACTAATTTGCAATGCTTATTCTTCATTTACAGGCATTGCTAGTTCCAGCGTCCCACGTGAGTGCACTCCTTTGCATGTTGTTATTGGGGTGTTTATAATAATTTCTCCATTCAGTGTATTTTCCATATGTTTTAGTTAATTATAATTAAAGACTTGCCAGTATAATTGTGCGCTTACTATTCGTCTGGAAAAACATTTACCGATCATACTCTTATTTGTATGTATCTCTTAACTCTTTTTCACTTTATAGAACGTATTTTACTTGTTGAAGTTTCTTTTTTAGTTTAATGTAGAAAAATATTACGGTATCATGCTGTTTCAGCTTATACCAGATTATTACCAGAACCCATACCCCCTTAAAAATATTTGACACGAAATAAGTGAAATTCCAAAACATGCAGGCAGTTTAGCCATATTTCTTATAAGAATATGACAATTGGAGACATTTTTAGCAAATCCGTGAAATTAAAGGAACTAACGCATGTTTTAAATTTATAGGTATAAATGTCTTGTATAAAAATGAAACTCGCGCGCATAGTTTGTCTCAAAACAATAAGACTAAGACAAAAGAAAACCAGCTGAAGTAGCCAAAAGTCCCGGTTAATAATTAGCTGGAAGTTACAGCTAAATATTCGAAATATATATACTTACCTGATATTAATATCCAGATACCTATAAATCTTTATTTACAGGAAATTTAATATTCCGTGCTGAAACTTTGGCTCTTATGACGAACGGCCTCTAATCTTCATGGAATACTCTCCTCTAGTTAATGTCTATCAATGTGTATCGCCATTCGTTTTCAAAGAAGGGATAAGTCCAGCTTTGCTTGTTGGGCAATCCCTTCTTCCAAGCAACGGGTGTTCCAATTCGTCCCAAAGACTTCCTGTATGGTTCACGTCAGGACAGTGGGACGGACAAGTTCAACTTTTCGTCTCCCATATCCTCAAACTAATCTGTTACAAGGCAAGTAGTATGAAATGATGCTGTCGCCCCATTGGCGCAGTGGATCACTTGTACGAGATGGGTCCGAGTTCGAATCCCGGTGAGGCATAGATGTTGTGTTTGTCTTATGGCACTGGCTCTCTCCCTTCCCTGGAACCAGGGGCCCCAAATTAGAGACGGGCGACCGCTTCTAGCCCACTGAGTTGCTCACGGTGGTCGGTTAAGCCTCCAATCAAAAATAAAAATGAAAAATCATGCGTTGTCCTGCTGACAAAGGTTCGTGACTTCCCCTAAGTACTGCTACAACGTTGGTAGAGTACATACGTTGTCCAAGACGTCTACGCATAGTACAGCATTCATGGTTTGTCCAAAACGATGGATGGGCCCAACCCGAAAGTAGGAAAGTACAGCTGAGCTGCCTCAACCAAACTTTAATGTCGGATGATACAGTCTGGAAGGTGGCTGCCCCGGTGGCACAGTGGTCTAACCACTGGCTTCTGACCATTCGTCCGAGATGGGTCCGGGTTCAAATCCCGATGAGGCATGGATGTTGTGTTTGTGTTACGGCACTGGTTCTTTCCCTTCCCTGGAACTATTGGTCTTAAGAAGTGACTGGCGACTGCTTATAGCTCACTGAGTTCCTCACGGTGGTCGTCTAACCTTCAAACAAACAGTCTGGAAGGTAGTTTTTCTCGGCATACGCCACAATCAAGAATCACAAATGAGATTGGTAGTATTTTGTAGTGTCACTCGTCCGTCCAAAATTACAGTTTTCCATTGGTTTACAGTCTACAATCGACGTTCCTTATTCCACGCTAATATGGCATTAGTCGAAATGATTACCGACTTGTGGATGGTTGCTGGACAATGGTAAACCATGTCGTGCAGCATCTTGCGCACTGTAGCTGTGCTAACATCTGTCCGAATAATCTCATATAGGGTTTGTGTGATTTTAGACAACATTGGTTTGCTGTATGAGCGTATAGCCTTTTGCAGACATTCTCTTAGTTTCAAAAGTTTACCGAGTAGGATTTTAATAGACTGAATCACAGTCTGCTGTATGTCACATCACCCAACGTCGGCTTAGAAATTTATTATGTACGGAGCGATTGCTTATGTGGCACCCTATTATCTATCCGCTGGAAATCAGTTAACTCTGTCGATTGAGTCATACTGCATTTATAAGCACGCTATTATTTCATCATAGCCCTATAAGCACACTTATAGGTGAGCCTTGGCAGTGAGCTTACGTAGAACCTGATTCACTAACTGTAGAAGTATGGCCGTACATTAGTTGTAGAGCCGTGTGTATGGCGTATCTAATTAGTACTCTACCTATCGTTTAACGGATTCATTTCTCATGCTGATTTGCAACATCATTAACCCCTTAAGCGGTAGATGCACCAGAAACAAACGGGGCTCAAAGTTTTCTACACTCCTCAAAGAGAAGTGTTCACATATTTGCTAGTGAACGATCGTTTTAGCTGTCTTAAGCACGAAAAGCAAGACGTAACCAATTGCAACACAAAGTAACCAAGCCAAACTATCGCAAGCTTTGAATCGCCTTTACTTACGAAAATAAAACTTGTTTAAAAGGTTAAAAATAATTAAAACCAACGTGCGAGATCTTTCGGGTCTGTCTCCACAGACACAACGAGAATTCACACGGGGCACGCTGACTTATGTACACACCTATATGCATCGACGAGAAACTACGCATGCCCAACACTAAAAGGTTAAAACTGCTATACAGAGAAATTAACAATAAAAAGGAAAATTTGTACAAAGTTAAAAACGAATTATCTAAAGTACAGTAAGTAAATAGTCAAAACATATTTGCAGTATAAGACGGATTCTCCAGCAGAAACCTCTAAGGAGCACGTATGGATTGCGGGGTTTCTTCATTACAGCCCTGTTCGGCAAAATCCATTATGTACAAGCTCTCCAAAAAGAGCACTGCAGTTTTAGTTCTCGCCGAGCCCAATAATTTAACGTCATCGCATAGTGGTAAATAATCGCCCTTGTTGACTGTTCGCGTTAAGACCGTTGCGGATGAATGGTTGCGGACGTTTGTAACATTTGCCGAACAGTGCTGAAATGAAGAAACCTCACAATCCATACCTCCTCCTTGGGGGTTCCTGCTGGAGAATCCCTCATCCACTGCAAATATGTTTTAACTATTTACTTACTGTATTTTAGATTATTCGTTTTTATGCCTTTGTACATATTTTCATTTTTACTGTTACTTTCTCTGTATAGCATTTTTAACCTTTTAGTGTTGCGCATGCGTAGTTTCTCGTCGATGCATATATGTGTGTACATCTACAGTAGCGAACAAAAGTATTTGGCGAAACACTTTTTCGACCATAATATTTTTTTCTGCTGGACCAAATAGGGTCATTTTGGGATATGATATGTGTTATTCAGTTGTAAACACGACCCATATGCAGATGGATCGGAAACCTTAACATAGATCAGGTACCGAGCTTAATCGCAAAGATCATACAAATTGGCCAACAAAGTAGGTGTGTATCACATTCATTTAATGCAACGATAACAGAAAAAAGTACGAGAAAACGACAAAACAGTAACTAATACTTAGTGGGATAACCACGAGACTTAATAACAGCTGCACAACGGGCCGGCATCGAGTCCACTAGCTTCTCGACGGTGACCTGAGGAATTCGCGCCCATTCTGCAGACAGCTGGTCGAACTTCTGTGCCCTATTCTGGCAGGTTTTCTTCGCACATCGTCTCTCCAGCTCCTCCCAAATGTGCTCGATGGGGTTGATCTCTAGAGATTGGTTTGGCCAGTCTAGAAGTGTGACCGGTTGCTGCTGGAAGGCTGCCTTCACTACTGTGGAGGTGTGCTTTGGGTCGTTGTCTTGCTGCATGATCCATTCGGGTTGCATGTTCTGGTTTGCCCATGGGAAGACATCGTTTATGAGCATGTTCGTGTAGCTCTGGCTGGTCATTAATCAGTCAATCTTGATGATGGGGCCCATTCCATTGCGAGAGAAGGCGCCGTAAACCATGAGTGATCCTCTTCCGTGCTTGACAGTCGGTGGAATGAACTGGGGGTTGAATCTCTAGCTACACGGAAGTCGTACGTATCGGATGCCATCACTTACGAACAAGTTGAACTTGTTCTCGTCGGTGAAAAGCACCTTACTCCAGTCCGCTGCGGTCCAGTGTCGATGACGGTGCGCGAACGCGACTCTGGCTCGTCGATTCTTGACTCCGATGAGTGGTTTCTTGGCGGGGCGTCTTCCATTCAATCTACCAGCAATGAGACGACGGGAGCCGCCCCGGTGTCTCAGTGGTCTAAGCGATGGCCTCTGATCATTCGTCCGAACGGGGTCCGGGTTCGAATCCCGGTGAGGCATGGATGTTGTGTTTGTCTTACGGCACTGGCTCTCTCCCTTCCCTGGAGCCAGTGACCCCAAATTAGGGACGGGCGACTGCTTATAGCCCATTGAGTTGCTCACGGTGGTCGTTAAACCTCCAATAAAAAAAATGAGACAACGGGAAATGGTCATTCGGCTGACATTCAGGTCGTCGCTGTCGCGGAATTCGGTGGCGATGTACACAGCAGTCAAAGTGAGATCAGCACGAGATCGACGGAGGACGCGTCTATCCTGACGCAACGTAGTGGAACGAGGCCTACCACATCGCATACTGTTCTCGACGGTCCCAGTCTTCTTATAACGTTGAAGGATAGCTGAAATGGACTGGTGTCGGATCTTCAGGGCCCTCGCAATGTCGGTGACGCGCATTCCGGATTCCATCATGTTCACGTCCGCCTGGCGAGCTCCAACAGGGATCTTCGCCTTTTTACCCATTTCGGAAAACCTAAGATTGACTTATTATCACTCTACACATCACAAACCCCACAAAAATCACAAGAAAAACATTAATACATGCAGCAAACAAATGGGTAATAATTGGCGACTCTTCAATATGGCCCATTTCGAACGACAAATTCTCTCTGAGCGAAATACAAACTACGCGGCATTGTAACCCATGAATCAACACATATCATATCCCAAAATGACCCGATTTGGTCCAGCAGAAAAAAATTATGGTCGAAAAAGTGTTTCGCCAAATACTTTTGTTCGCTACTGTATATAAGCCAGCGTGCCCCGTGTGAGTTCTCGTTGTTCCTGGAGATGGTTCTGTGGAGACTGAACCCAAAGATCTGGCACACTGGTTTTAATCATTTTTAACCTTTTAAACAAGTTTTATTTTCGTAAGTAAAGGTGATTCACAGCTTGCGATAATTTGGCTTGGTTACTTTGTGGTGAAATTGGTTACGTCTTGTTTTTCGTGCTTAAAAACGATCGTACACTAGTAAATCTCAACAGCATGACAAAAAATTCATCTACTTATCGTGTTCACATATGCCGGCCGAGTTTTAGGAAATTTGCTTGTTTTAACGACAAAACAATTGCATTCCCCTCTAATCACAAGAGTACCGACCAGAAAAATGTCACTGGCGTAAAGCTGTTCCTGACCGTAGGTATGATGGGGAATCCATGACCCAAAGCCTAATCTCCATTTTCTAAGGCATGTTGCTAGTCCCTCTGACACGGCTATCTTGGCACTGGGTAGAAACAACTGACTCAATATGCTCCCTATGTTTTTTCAGGTTCGTCGCCATTGTTATAGCGTTTTAGCAGGTAATCAGTCAGAATGGAATAGTGTCAATCATTTCTCAAAATGACTACTTTGAGTAACATAGCTAAAGGGAAAAGCAGTGTTTTGTATTAGGAAGGTACACTCGTTCTAGGCGCGTTCAGCCCACATGTAGACTGCGAATACATTAGTTTGAGGTTATTTCAGCCCACTTTACTCACCCCAGGGTAATTCGTTCCAGTCGATTAAAGGGTTAAAGATTAGTGTTAAAAGTAATCCGTCTTGTTGCACGATGATATTTATTCAGCTAAAAAACGAAATCTATGTACAGGTTAAAAAACATGAGCACTTTCGGTGTCACAGTGACACCTTCATCAGATGTGATATCCGTCATGTGGTTACTTGCTGGTCTTACATACGTGGAGCAGATGCATCATGCGAAAGGTAATGTCAGCGTCACATGATATACCAGATAACAAGACAGTCGAAAAAGCATAATTAGCCAACGAAAATTACTCAACAGAAACAATAGTTATTGTTCTGTCCTCCCTAATCAGATTGCTCCAGGGTTCAGGTGAAACACAAGGATAATAGTCATTACAGCAACGTGTATTATAAGCCGACATATAGAGGCTGTCTGTAAATAACAAGGAATAAACAGAGTTAGGTGTGGTTATGATCTTAGCGTTGTCCCAGTCTGGGATGGAATTTCCAGCACTTACAGTTCTTGCAAAACAGGTGCTTTGGTGATTCATTTTTAAATCATATCTGTGTTCATTTAATCTCAAATCCAAATTTCTTTTGGTTGAACCCACATAATGATTATTTATTTCACCAGAAATAGTGTCGAGCATAGGAATAACATACACATCCCATTTTTTTCCCTTTGTTAATTTTGTCACGATGGGTTAAAGATTACAAACAATTCCTCATAGTGGTATGTAAACTCCACAGAAGCAGAGTTTATTCCTACATGAATGACATGCCAGCAAAAATTGAAGGATCCCTTGTTAATGCAAACATCATCGTTCCGGATTAATTTTTTCAATTTTCTGTACATTTTTTTATCGAAATGTTCGTCTATATGCTGATTTCAGTATGGTTATGATGGGCATAAATCATTCTTCTTTAAAAGTTCATTCTTCATTCAGGAATAAGCATTCAAGCGAATGGTCATTCAATATCCAGGTTGTCACTATTCTCACTCAGTAGTGGATCATTCGTTGCATGGATCACGTGTTTACGAGCAAAGCGGTTTCAAGGCCACATCTCGTTTTTGGCAAACTGCCCAAAAGAGCGCGAGTTCTTCAGCGTTCACCGTTCACGACGATCAAATGATCATATGTAGCGGATTTTAGTAAGGGAGTGTCTGACCCCAGGTCTTAAAGAACCCTTAGAAATAGGAAGCTAGGAGATTTGGGCTAGAGTACCCGATAAGAAAATTGACACGGAAGCGAGGTAGAAAGGGGGAGGAAGACCCCCTTATTTCTTACCGGGGGGACAGTACCCGGGGTCCGACGGTTTAACGTGCCCATCCGACGCACGGCGGATAATTAGTGGATCGAGCGTTCGTACCTGCTGGGATTGAGCCTGAGGTCTTCTCCATGGCAGTCACGAACGTTGTCAACTAGGCAACCCGCGGCCCCGTTCACGACGAATGTTTCTCCACGAGAACGATTCGGGCAAATCATTCGAATAAAAAGGCATTCACGTATTGTCATATTTTATGGTCCACTGTCTACCAGCACTAGACGTCAAGTAATACACATTAGATAATGATTTAATATTTTACTATATTTAAAATAACATCGTACAGACAAGACCATGAACACTTTGTTCTATATAGCTCCACAACACAACACAACACAACAACAACTAACTGGAACTATGAAAGAACTCCGCTAGACCGAGCTTCTAAACAGAGAACAACAACTGTCAGTCACGGTTATCACACCGAGGTCACTGAACTATGTGACACGTATCATTCTCATTCGTAAACTTCGCCATTGTTTCTTAGCTGAGTGCTGACTCATATAACGGTTGAAAATTATTTATTCTTGATATTACTTTTCGTAATGGGAATTTGTTTACGAAATTATGCGTGAGGAAGAAAGTGAGTCGTGAATACGACTTCAGTGCGTGTGTCACAGTAATGGCGGATCAGTCACAGTGGTGAAACCGAACCATTTACGATGAGGAATCATTCATTGTGACTGTATGGTTCACTAATAGTCCATCACTACAGTGTAGGTTTAAAAGCTGTTAACTTTCCATGGTCCATGATATTCTATAGGCATGTCCTAATAGGAAACTTGCATAGCATTCTGTTTTAATTTTGAAGCTTTCCAGTTCACTTTGAAAATTCAGTGTACTGGCTTTTTCCATCGAAATAAATATTCTTTCCGACCCCCCTTTCCGTAAAAATTCTACTGTATAGTAGTCTTCTCCAATAATAATAATGTAATATCCCTGGAAATTTCCAAAATTCTAGGAATTCTTTTCGTAAAAATGTGTTAAAATGGTAAATTGGTTTTCTTTCAGGCAAAATCTCGTAAATCGTCGGAAATTTCCGGAGCTAAAATTTATTTTATTTTTATGGTTCCTTCGAAATAAAATCTTGAAGGCTGTTCTGATTTATCAAAAATTTCGCTCAGTTGGTCAAAGTTATCGCGTGATGTTTTTCCACCGTCCTGTGCTATACTGCGCGATGGTGAATTGAAAGCTTTCTAGTCTCTCACAGAAGGAATGCTGAGAGAACTCTATTTTTCAGCATGACTCTCTCTTTAGTCAACGCACCTTTTGGCAGGATCCACTGTCTTTCGTAATCCGCTCAAATAAAATTCAGAGCATTTTCACCGAAAACTTGTTCATTGCATCCATCAGAGCATTGTCACTCTCGAATATGTTTTTTTTTTGTCTGTCTCATTGTTTTTTATTAGGAAATAATCCGATGGAACCAAATCTGGTGAGTAAGGCGGATGACCTAATAACCTGAATCCACAGCCACGCAGTGTTGTCTAAATCACAAATGCCGTGTGCACCAGTGAATTTTCTTGATGGAATATATGACTTCTATGTCCAAATTCCCTGTGCCTTTTGAATTTCAGTTCCTCGCGTTAACGTCTCAGTAGGTGAAAATATACTCTGTACTAAGAGTTGCACCTTTTCCCAGAAAATTAACCGTCATCACTCAGTCTGCATGCAGGAAATGGGTGCTATGATTTTCAGAGCCAGCTTCTGTACTCAAAACTTTTTTAAGAGGGGCGAGAAGTGGGATGTTTCGATTATTCTTTAGCTTCACGGTCGCCCGTGTTTCGTCCGTAGTGATACTCAGCTCCAAAAACTGTGTTTCAATAAAATGGTGCGCAATCTCATGACACCACTTCACACCTACCCGCTTCTGAACTCCATTCAGTGCCTTAGGGGGTGGGCACACACACACACCTCCAGGAAACCTTCTTCATTCCTTAAAACATAAAACCTTTATAATAGGCTATGTCTCTCCCTAACGCTCTGACGTCATACAGTACTTGCAGAGCCATCTGCTTTTATCCGGTGGCCGAAATCGGAACTAAGCTCACCGCTATCGCACGATACGTAAAATCAAGGAGAAATACCGGGAAATAAAATAAAGTTAGTAAGACAAACGACTTCATCTGTGGAAGCACGCACGTGCTCGAACAGCTGTCTGCGACGTTTGTTCTTTTACGTAGGTGTTGTGTCGTGTTTTATTTCATTTTCTTCGCATTGCAGAGTAATTTCATAAAAAGGAATCAGCGTTATTATAAAAATTTCAGTCACAGCTTTTACGCTATGAGCTAGTTCCCTATTATATCATGAACTCTCTCATGGGAGATGTGGAGTGTTGTCTAATTGTGCTTCACAGTTACTTTGTGGTCTTTCATGCTCAGGTCATCCACATTTGCAGATGTTGACAAGGCCGGAGGTCTCCCACTAATGTGCGCATTTTCAACGCTGCCTCTTCCACGGTTTAAGTATTGTAACCCAATTTTTGACCATGTCGTGTTTAGAACAAGGCTCCCTTAATGTTTACTGCGTGTCCTCGTGAATTTCTTTCAGCGACGTTCCCTTTAAGTGGAGGTACTCAGTGACTACACTGTATTTCATTCTCTCAACAGTCGCAATCTTCATTCAACTACTCACTTGAACGCCCCCTGTAATGGAAAGGAAAATAGTTAAAAATATCAAATTCTCTGTTAACGCACACGAAGAGTCGCCGCATAGATTGGTGATATTGCCTTTCACGAAAACCTTCGTGATCTATATTGGGCTAAAAGCTTTTGCACCCTCCGTCGTCCGCGGCGAAGAGCCTCCGGATATTTAATGTTAGCGAACAATTTCACAATACTGACGATGAGATTTCTTGTGAGGAGTCAGATCATGACTCATCCGATCAATAAAACGCATCTTGATAGTTACGTGTCACATGCACTAAATATTGAATATTATTTTCTAAAACTAAATTTTCTGTGCTTCCTTCCGTTATGTGAAATATTTGTCAAAGTTTAATACAAAAAGAGTAATTACTGAAAATAATAATTTGGCAACACCTTAAATATCACTCAGTTCACCCCCTCCCCCATTCGTCGTTATGATTTAAAATTGGCGGCCATTGGTTATCTTCAACTGTTATCTGACATCTAATCACACACTGGGTATGAACATAGCTCTTGTTACAAATTTTGAAGATGACAATCCGATTTTTGGTGTAAATGTGACAAGGATGGTAAGTCAGATAATATCCGAAAACTTGAAAATTTCATCGTCTTGGAGTGGGACTTGAACCCGCGTCTCCCAGATAGCGCCCGGGTATGCTAACCACTACACCACCCAGAACGACCAAGTCTCAAGTTTCCGATTAATTTGCATATAACCATCACAGGATTCGCTAATCGAAGAAACCGGCATTCATGTTTAGCGAATCTGGAGGTTTAGAATCCTATGTCGTGATTGCCCGGAGGAGCAAATAAATCATGAATGAAATACGGGATTACACCATATACTGCTGGCCACCCAAAATGCAACACCAAGAAGGAAGCATCCGATTGGCCTGAAATTCGCAGCATGCGTCGCCCGCGAGAGGACATGCAGACGATTATCATTGCAGGGCATATGCAAATCATATGCACCCGGCACGCAACCGAAAAGCACTATACGAAGGGTGCACAGAAGGCGGGGTGTAAGTAGTGGAAGTGTGTTGTGCTGCCGGTCCTGTTCGTGGGAAGCTCCCTGATGCCTCTTCGCAGAATACGGCAGTCATTCCAGCACGTTTCGGAGTTCGACACAGGACGAATAGCGGCTTATCGCGACAGCGGTTTATCGTACCGAGACATCGGCGCCCGTGTGGGACGACATCCAGCCACAGTGAGGCGGGTATGGATTCGGTGGGTGCAGGAGGGACCGACGTGAGCGATTGCCGCAGCCGCGGCACACCACCGAACAAGAGGACCGGCATGCTGTGCGGCGAGCATTGACGGCTCGTACCGCCAAATCACGAACGTTAGCGCAGGAATTAAAGTGTGTTGCGCAACAACCTGTGCCAGCACGTACTGTTCGACGTCGTCTGCAGGAGCGGGGACTTATCGCACGGCGCCCATTGCTCCGATTACCATTGACGTTACACCACCGGTGTGTGCGGCGGCAGTGGGCCGTTGAACGCCGCACCTGGACTACGGAATGACACGACATTGTCTTCTCCGACGAATCCCGCTTCTGCCTGCAACACCACGATGGTCAGATCCGTGTGTGGCGGTACCGCGGCAAGAGACTGTATGCCGCCCCGGTAGCGCAGTGGTCTAAGCGATGGCCTCTGATCATTCGTCCGAACGGGGTCCGGGTTCGAATCCCGGTGAGGCATGGATGTTGTGTTTGTCTTACGGCACTGGTTCTCTCCCTTCCCTGGAACCAGTGACCCTAAATTAGGGACAGGCGACTGCTTATAGCCCATTGAGTTGCTCACGGTGGTCGTTAAACCTCCAATCAAAAAAAAAAAAAAAAAAAAAAAGAGACTGTATGACGCCTGCATTATACATCGCTATACCGGTCCGTCGCCTAGCGTTAGGATTTGGGGCACAATTGTATATGACACTCGCACCCCTCTGGTAAGCATCGCCGGTACACCCAACAGCCACAGCTACATCTCCAACGTTTTGGAACCTGTAGTCCTCCCTTACCTGCAGGACCTGCCGGCGGCCACGTTTCAACAGGACAATGCGCGCCCGCACGTGGCACGCATCGTGCAACAATTCTTCACGGCAAACCAGGTGTCACTGCTGCCGTGGCCCGCCTGTTCTCCCGATATGTCGCCCATCGAACACGTCTGGTCGCTGATCGGCAACCGAGTGTCCCGCCAAGCACCATCCGCGGCTACGCCTGATGAACTGTGACAACGTGTGGAAGCAGCCTGGACCGACATACCCCAAGCCCACATCCAAAGCCTCTTTGCGTGTTCCGCAAGTCGCGCGGGCCTGTAAGCTCAATCGTTTCATCTTTGTATCTGTTGTTATGTGTCCAGTAAATCTCGTGTCCTCCTTGGTGTTGCATTTTGGGTGGCCAGCAGTGTAATACCAATTTTGATGATGGAAATCCAATTTTTCAATTTTTTTTTTCAAGTTTTCGGATATTATCTGACTCACCATCCTTGTGACATTTACATCAAAAATTGGATTGTGATCTTCAAAATTTGTGTTATATGGTGTAATCCCGTATTTCATTCATGATAGCTGTTTAACGTTATTCTTTTAATCGATATATTTGTTTTGCGTTGAAAGTTGTCTAGCTCCGTAGCGTCAGTAAAATTTTGATGGTTGTATAACTTCGAAAGGCAATAAATCCAATAAATTAACAATACATAAAGAAGCTTTTATAATAAATAAAAAGAATCTCAGAAAATTTGGTCCGATTGGGGACGCTGGCCTGGAAAATATTGGCAGCACTGTATAGAAGCACTAGTAGACAGTAACCTTTTTTCTGTTATTAATTGAATGAAATACGGACATTGTCGGATAGCGAGGGAGAGCTTTGGTTTTCGTGCGTATTACTAAACGAAATTTTATAGGTGTTCGAAATCGAGTGCGTCGTACCTCTAAAAGATTACGACAGCCACTTTTGCATTGAGAAGACAATTTATTGTGCACACTCTCGTAATAACATGTGGGCTTACCTTTTTTTCCTCAGAACAAAATCAGAATGTATTGGCATGGGCTCCCACCAAGTAACGTTCGAGTGGTATGCGGCTCGTGTTTAAAAGACAGCCGTCCGTGCAGTTCCAGAAGTTGCTGTTGGCGGGTTTCGGGTTCAAGTGCGTCGATCCACTTCATCCCAAAGATTCTCGATTGGTTTCAAATCCGCAGAGTTAGTGACCATCAGAAGGCTGCGAACTCGCAGTAATACTGTCTCGCCTGTCCTTCACGGAACAGGAGTGATGAGACTGCCTTGTTGAAAGAATGCATCCTGCTGTGCGAAGTAGATAGCCATGAACTGTAAGTTGTCAGCAAGTACATATTGACGTCTTTACAAAAGGAGTAACCCGTCGGGGCATAGACTACTAGATACTGGAATTGTTCTGGTGGTATTGCGACCCACAAATCCAGGACAGCCGTCCGTAAGCCTCAGAGGCTTGCAGGTACTGCATTTCCGGTTCGAAAGACTTCTCCAATGCGCCCCATAGATGCTCAGTTGAGTTCAAATCCGGATATTCAGAGGTCCATTTAAAGGTTGTGAAATCACTGAAATGCTTCTCTAACCAGTCCTTCGCCAAAGGGGAGAGATGAGATGGGGCGTTGTCTTATTGAATGAAGTCATCCTAAAGAAAATGAATATCCATGATCGGATGTAAGTGATTGGTGAGTAAGTAGATCAACATAGCTTTATGCGGTGATCACACAGGTACACGGTATACCAAGCTGGCCTGCACGTAAAGAGAACTGTACCACCTCTACTGACCTGTAACACCTTGATTTCATAGTTGGGGTCCATGACCTCGCACCCATCCTCTCGTCGACGAATCGTCAAGCGACGTTACCCATTTCCAGTCAACCGCAGTCCAGTTGCGACAGTAACCTTTTTCTGTTATTAATTGAATGTTCCTTCACCCATTGGAGCCCCATCGCCTGATAATATGCTGCTAGCAAAAGTCCTTGTTGTCGGCCTCTGCTGCTTTAGCCCAGTTATGCAATCATATAAGGTTCTTTACACAAACCTTCCTAAGTGCACTAAGTTGTTCAGTGCCTACGTTACGATGCGAGAGAGGCTGCCCTTGCCAAAACAGCAGCTGTCTTTTTACTGCCACATTTTCCACGGAGGCTGCCGGTTTTGGTGTAATCTTTGTATGCACGTGTGTCCGTCGTATGGTGTTTTGAAGTCGCGGAGGACCGCCCCGGTGGCGCAGTTGTCTAAGGCGCTGGCCTCTGATCATTCGTCCGTAAGGGGTCCGGGTTCGAATCCCGGTTGGGCATGGCTGTTGTGTTTGTCTTACGGCACTGGCTCTCTCCCTTCCCTGGAACCAGTGATCCTAAATTAGGGACGGGCGACTGCTTATAGCCCATTGAGTTGCTCACGGTGGTCGTTAAACCTCCAATCAAAAAAAAAAAAAAAAAAAAAAAAGAAGTCGCGGAGGAGCATCCCAGCTCGTTTCACCAACTATCCGCCCTCGTTCGCACTCCTTCAGGTCACGCATTTTCAGGTACTACCTGTTGTACGCTGTACAACAGGTAGTACCTGACCTACACTGGTGTCCGAAATTAAAGCCCGAAAGGCATCTTTTGGAAGAAAAAAGAAAATAAAAACCACGTAACAGAACGTAGAGGAATTTGGTATGTAATTACACATAATGATAAAATTCATAAACATTTTATTGCAGCATAATGAGATGTATACTGCGATTATGCATGCCTACAAGGATATGTATCTTCGTCCTCGTCGGGAATCTTGTTTGTATTATTTTGGACATGCGGTGTAATATTAAAAAATAAAAAAACATTAATTTTGTCACATAAAATCGTGCTAACTTCCTTCTTGCATGTGTATGTATGTATGTACATGCTTTTTTTCTTTGTAGACGTCTACTAACAATTTAGATACCTTGAAGTTCCTTTACTATAGTGTGTTTCGAGATTTTTGATGTTATGCATCCCGATAGTAGTAAAGTTAATCCCAAGTAAAATAATTCGATGTAACGAAAATGGGTAACGGCTGTAGTCAAAACCATTTTTGAAATCCGATTGTTGAATGTTATGCTATGAAGCGACACAATAGTTTTTCGTTGTTACTCAAAAATATTTTTTGCTGAACTATCGCCGAATATTATTTGATCGCGTTTTACTTAAACGTAACAATATCTCATTGCAATCTTCTCAAATAACGAGAACCTGATAATAAATGTGATAAAAGCCATAACAAAAATGCTTTTTTGACATTATGAAAACGGTGCGTCGTAGCGAAAGTTGTCTTGCTTTATGCGACAGAGACCCCAGAGGAGAAGTTACTAGCTATTGACGTGAGCTTTAAAAATTATGTATGTATAGCACGATAGGGTGCAACATGTAGATATCCTACACCAGACGTTAACATTCCCTCTCACTAACACTCTTGCGATTCAGTTTTTTTTCTGTCTTGATGTCGGAATTATAGCTTGCGCATGCGCAGATGGACTTTCGTAGTTACATCCCATTTCATCGGTTTCAGGGTTGTTCCTTTCGTCTACATCTGAATAATAATAACAATATTAATGATATAAATATTGTTTTTGAAAAACTAAACAGTCGAAATGCTCACTATTGCCGCTGCCATTGGTGCACCCACAGGGGGTGCTTTAGGAGCTTAAGCTGCCCCGCCCCAGGAGATTAAGAGCGACGTACATCACAAATTAAACTTTGAAAAATATTAATTTACATGTTCAACGAATTAAATAATATCTGCTAGTTGTATGTCAAAGCACATAAGAGATTAAGAGCGACGTACGTCACAAATTAAACATTAAAAAATATTATTTTACATGTTCAAAAAATTACAGAATGTATACTAGTTATCTTTTCGGCTCTATATGTGCGATTTTTCCTTCAATGTCGGGCCAAGAACTTTTCGGACACCCTATGTATTTATGTATGTATGTATCCACTGTTTGCGTATACTCGAGGGTCGCGCTGGCTCTTTTAAAGTTTTGGCCAATTTATTCGCCAAATTCAATTTTTTTTTTTATCGATAAAGTGTTATAACAGTACAAAAAGGTTATCGCCAAAGCTCTTTTTCCATCGCCAAAACGATTGTTTTTTCGCAGTGTGTGAAGATGCCGATGACAGCGCAACCTCTGCGTATACTATACATACACACAGTAAGTACCTAACACTGAAACGATGAAAGTTTTCCGTCTTTAGCACGATTTAATGATTAAAAGATGAGAAATATATACAATTAAAACTATGAGCACTTTCGAGGCAGCGGCTGCCTCTTCTTCAGATGTTGATCTAAGTACCTATACTATATATATATATATATATATGCACTATAATGGATGCGTGTACTATATCACACACACACATACCGATGTACGAATACTACATACGCTATATTGACAAAAGTCATCGGACACCCCTCCAAAAGCAAATGAACGGATCCGCTGCGTTGTTAAAATGCGCGGGTACAGCTGCAAAGGGTATAAAAACAAGCCTGCAACGGACCGCGATCATATCCCACTTTGAGTGAAAATGTCGCGGCGGGAGAGAACCGACTTTGAGAAAGGAAAGATTGTTGGATGTTATATTAGTGGATTGTCCATAAGAGAAACCGAGAGGCGTTTAAACATACACAAGTCAACTGTTTTGGATGTACTGAATACGGGGGACACACGTGGCGTGCCTGAAACAGCAAAACGTACCGGAAGACCGAAGAGAATCAGTGGTAGAGGACGTCAAAGCCTCTGGAGAGTCGTTACAGCTAATCAACGGAGTTACTGCACAAGAATTCAGTGTACAGGTGAATAAAAGTGCTGGAAACTCGGTATGTATACGTACCATTCCCAGAGAACTTCATTCCACGAGTTAACGTGGTCGTGCGGCTGCTCATAAGCCTTTCATCTCCACTCGGAATGCTACTCGTCGTTTAGCATGATGTAAATAACATTTATCGTGGACCGTAGATCAATGGAAACAGGTCGTATGAACTGATGAATCTAGATACACAATCCATCAGTCTGATGGCCGTGTGTGGGTATGGCGTAGCCGGGGGAACACTATTTACCACAGTGTTCTTACGGTCAAGTTTGGAGCTGGCAGTGAACTCGTGTGGGGGTGTTTTTCCGGTTATGGTCCCGGCCCATTGGTTATCGTGAACAAACGTGTTGACCAGCATGTAGACCTCGATATTCTGGACAATTATGCCTTACCAACTCTGTGGCAATACTATATAACCGAGACTTGTTGGTACCAGCAGGGTAATGCAGCGAGCCATAAAGCAAGGACTGTTACGGCGTGGTTTGACGATAATTTCGTATCGTGTGTGGACTGGCCAGCACAGAGCCCTGATCTTAATCCCATACATCACCTATGGGATGAATTAGAGCACCGCATAAGAAGTTTGGAACTACGGCCTACTGCTAAGCAACAGTTAGCGGCAGCATTATGTACTGAATGGAAGCGCATACCTATCGCTGTGTTCCAAATCCTTGTCGAAAGCATGTCTCGAAGGATCAGTGCATGCATTAAGGCCAAAAGTGGTCCAAAACCGTACTAATGTATGTCAATAAATGCTATGTTGTGTTTCTCTTCTAGGTGTCCGGTGACTTTTGTCAATATAGTGTATACGAGTATATAAACACTATGTGTGCGTATAGTATATATACATAATTACACCCACACACTATGTACATATACGAGTATATATACTATGTACGTATACCACATATACGGGTATATACACTATGTATACGTATATCTATATACACACTACGTACGTATACTATATATATAGCAACCCCCCCCAAACAGGAATTCCATGGGTGTGCCACTGGTCGCTACCATAATTTACTAAGTATTTACATTTATTTCTCACATAGCTTTTTTAATTGGTTTTACAACAATAACGTGCGTTAATACTCCTAAGTGCCGCTCAGTGTCAGGAATTAGTAAACCGTATTGGTTGTCGTTATGATTTAATTCCTCTTAGAGGTTTTGAATGACGCGAATAAATGCAATGTGTTGCACGTAAATAAATGTAAACTCTCGAATCACTGGTTTTATTTCACACCCACAAAAGCCTTGGCTTACGCAAAAGAAGCGTAGCATAAATTATCTGCAAAGAGTACCGGAACACTCTCGCGAGTTTTTTTTTTGTTGTTTTTTTTTCGCCCGAAAAATGAACATCCGAAGACTTACGTAGCATTCTTCCTCTGATACAACTGAATTTGTATTTCGCAAAATCGGAATGCATTTTGATACCCGATAAACCTTAAGTTCCGCGATGATGCTCGCCAGCATGTTCCGTGGATATTTTTCTGGACCCTAAGATATTGAATGGTTCGGTCATCAGTGAATAGAGATTCCCTCTCCAATGACGGTAGAGATTCCCTCTCCAATGATGCGAACCCCCTTTATTGCGCTTTCGTGTAGCTCGGTCCATCATTATCGCAGAGAAAACACTGACTGAGGACTCGGAGAGTGTAAGCAGCATTGTTACTCTCACTTCCTGATAAGGACTGAGTTTTATTTTTTCGCTTTCTGAATGATACGATTTCCTTTTGCTTTGCTGTGCATAAACAGAGAAAAAGGTGTTAACGAATGAGCTATAAAGGAAAAAGACATCATTTATTACTCATTGGCACAATTCACACACACGTTCAACTCTGAAGAAAAAAATCTTGTTGCCGTCTTATTTTATGTTTTGGTTTGTGGCATCTGTGATAATGATTGCGATACCGGGCCATCGGTGTTTCGATATTTATTCCACGCGATACCGATACCTGATTTATTTTACAGTGTTCATTAAGCACCTGTTGTTTATAGAAAAATGCTTTAGTCAACTTTAGAAATATAGTAAAGCATCGATCATACGAGGGTTGTACCGAAAGTAATGAAAAATCGGGCATAACTTTTTTATTAACTGACAGAGGTCGTTCAAATAGCACATGGGCCGCCCCGGTGGCGCAGTGGTCTAAGCGATGGCCTCTGATCATTCGTCCGAAAGGGGTCCGGGTTCGAATCCCGGTGAGGCATGGATGTTGTGTTTGTCTTACGGCACTGGCTCTCTCCCTTCCCTGGAACCAGTGACCCTAAATTAGGGACGAGCGACTGCTTATAGCCCATTGAGTTGCTCACGGTGGTCGTTAAACCTTCAATCAAAAAAAAAAAAAAATAGCACATGTTGGTAGAGTAACTCTTTCACTATACAAAGGTACTACTCAACGTAGTGTTCATCACAAGCAAAGCATTTGCGCCTTCGTTGAACCCAACTCTCGAATCCTTTTTGGAAAAAATTCAGGTGTGGACTGTTGTACCCGTTTCTTCACAGCCACCTCGTCGGTATCATCAAATCGTTGTTCCC
Organism: Macrothele yani; assembly: GCA_039090855.1. Taxonomy (NCBI): domain Eukaryota; kingdom Metazoa; phylum Arthropoda; class Arachnida; order Araneae; family Macrothelidae; genus Macrothele; species Macrothele yani. The sequence goes on along the minus strand of CM077006.1, from coordinate 23,257,086 downwards.
GGAGACTATCCTTCATTAGAACAAGCAGGTGTAAGTTGGAGGACGCCAGATCTGGGCTGTACGGTGGATGGGGTACCACCGACCAACCTAATTTGCTCATCGCCTGATTTTTTTGCCAAAGATGTGTGTGGTCTCGCATTGTCATGGTGAATGTGGATCCTTTTCAGATTCTTCTTCGGTCTCTTCCTCTTTATGGCTTCTTTAAGCTCCTTGAGTGTCTCAATGTACCGCTCGCTGGTCACGGTACTGCCACGTTCCAGAAAATCAAGAAGAATGGCACCCATGTCATCCCAAAGGACAGTCACCATGACTTTCTGTGCTGATCGTTGGACTTCTTAGGCTTTGGTGAAGAGGTGTGACGTCATTCCAAGGATTGATTCTTCGTTTCCGGATCGTAAAGTTAAGCCCACGTTTCATCCCTTGGCACCAGATCGAAAAAAGACGGATCTTCATTGGCTTCAAACGCTTCAAGAAGATCAGAGCAGACTTCCACCCTTCTCTCCTTCCAATCGGGTGTCAACTACCGAGGTACCCTAAGTCTTCCACCATCTTCTATATGGCATTGTGACCACAATCAAGTTGTGCAGCGAGCTCACGGATTTTGACTTGTCTCTCCACGCGAATTAATTCATCCACTCGCTGACGGGTCGTGTCAGTAGTCGCAGATGATTGTCTCCCACTGCGTGGTTTGTCTTCAATGCGGGTTTCTCTTTCTTTGAACTTCTTCATCCATCTGTGCCGATTGCTCTTGTCGATGGTGTCATCTCCGTAAACATTCTGTAGCCTTATGTAGATATCGGACAGCCTGCACCCTCCCTTCGTTAAGAACTCAATGACTGCACGTTGTTTCTGCTTGTAATCCATTCTTTACCTTCCAACATGTGCAATTTGAACCCTCTGTCAGTTACTTAAAATGTTATGCCCACTTTTGCATTACTTTCGATACAACTCTCGTACGTTTTCTCCGGAACCGAAATCGAAAACGTATTAACAAAAGTACTGTAAAAAATATGAGCCTCTATATTTTAAAATTACAGTATTTGATTTAGAAAACAAATGCTTGATGCTGTTACCACTAATGAAACATTATTAATTATTTTAATCGGCTTTCATTTTCATACAAACATTTTCTGGAAAAGATATGGGCTGTATTGTATTTTATCGATACGTAGCCTAACTCTGATTAACTGCAGTCCCTTGGGCATTATTTTTCAGTTAGTTTTAGTCTGTTGAGCCTGAGATGAATGTTTTGAATCTTATGCAAAAAAATTCATTGTACGCTGTAGTGAGAGTATTTTGAATATGCTCGTTTATATCACCACTAGTAAGAAATGTTTTGGGCACGTCATAGGCAGCAGAAACTTGGACGAAGTTTGATGACACAGTAATAACACCTTCTTCGTCACCACTATCACTGCTGTTCTCACTATCTTTCATTTCAGTCAGTTCATCCACTGTCAAAAGGAATGACTTTGCAAGTTCGGAATCACAGCTGGCATAATCCTCAAAAGTTCCTGTGCTTAAATTCCACCAAATTTCGACTGGTGTTATCAATGGGTTCAGAATTTTCCATTTGCGACGGACCTTCATTTGAATGCATGGTCACGCAGTCTTTTACCATCTGCGGTAAAAACTTTTGCTATATAAAGTTCATAGCTTCCAATTCATCCTGCTGAAAATGTTTAACGGCAGATATCTATCTAGTGAAAATCTTCCAAATACGTGGAGACAATGTAAATAGATCAAGTTATCGCTCTTTCCATATTTATCTTTAACACACAGCAACCGAAAAATTGTTATCAGGACACCGCTGGGATCGAATCCCAGATCTCTTGATAACTAGCCGAGTGCGTTCGTCTTACGCTACGGTGGCCAACAATCAACACGGTGCTATGTATGTTTATCTGTCAGCATCTGACTTCACAAATCCGTAGAGATGGGCTCAGCAACTGAGACGTCTCCATCTGGTGGGGCTTAACGGCACAAGCTATTAAATTATAGCTAATAAATCCGTGGGCGAGAGTAAATCTTCTAAATACATGGAAACAATGTAAATGGCCAAAGTCGTCCCTCTTTCCTTGTTTATCTTTAATTAACACACAGCAACCGAAAAATTGTTATCCGGACACCGCTGGGATCGAACCCCAGATCTCTCCATAACTAGCTGAGTGCGTTCGTCTTACGCTACGTAGTGTAAGACAAACGTAGTGTAGTGTAGTGTAATGTAACTAGCCTAGTGCGTTCGTCTTGCGCTGCGTAGTGTAAGACGAACACACTCTGCTAGTTATCGAGAGATCTGGGGTTCGATCCGAACGGTGTCCGGATAACAATTTTTTCGGTTGTTGTGTTTTAATTAAAGATAAACGTGGAAGGAGCGATGACTTTGTCTATTTAGATATCTATCAATATATCCTCCCTCACTAGGTGCTTGTGGCAGCTATTAACCAAAAACAAGAAAAGGAAGTTTATAGTCAAGAAAGAAGGTGGTTTTCCTTGCTCTCCAAAGGCTAAAAGGAATTTTCCTTCTAGCTAGAAAATGAAAACGCATAAGCGAAGCTAACAATTTTGGCGAATAACGTATAACTGAATTAAATTAGCATTAGTTCGTACCGGACTGCAAGAATCTTACTATGTACAAGGCAAGACTTGCAACGACGTGGATCATTTTTTAACCATAAACAAACAATAACGTACGCTGTTTAACAGAAGAAGATGAACATTTATATATTGGTGTTCACACCGTGTTATCCGTAACCGTTCCTGTTTAATGTTTTGTTTACATCTTTTTTTTTCTTTCGTTCGAAGTTGGAGTTTTTTCTTTTCTTTCGGGTGCGATGAAAGTGGAAACACACAGCTGTAGGTTGTAAGATATTTTACTTTACTGGCTCTGAGTAAGGCAAGGAGGAACGTTACTGTCCTTCGCGAACTTGACTGTTGTTTTAAACCTCGCCTATGCGGCTTCAAAAAAGAAAGTTACCTCTTTCATTAGATGAAGTGATTGAAGTTAAACGCCGCAAAGTCTATTATGATCGAACAAGTCGGCAAGAACGCACTGCAGTCGAGAAACAAGAAGTTAACCGCCGCACTGCAAAATATGCCAAAAAAAGAGACAAAAATTCAGTGCAGTTGAAAGGAATGCTGATGATCGTCGAAGTAATATGACACCGCAACACAGTGAAGCCAAATCTTAGCGCATGAGAAATATTCATATTTCAGAGGCACAGAATATGACCCCCGAGCAAAAGGAAAGAACGCTGCTCTCGAGAGATTCAGAGGCAGTTAACGAACATATACTTTAAGACGACGACGGCAATTTCCTGTAAAATTCGCTTTTGTTATGACCGTTAATAAGTCTCAAGGTCAAACACTCGAGAAAGTAGATATCAAACTTCCTGAATCGGTTTTTAGGCATGGACAACTTTATGTTGCATTGTGAAGAGTTCGATGGTTTGATGATGTCACAGTTGAAATAGTCCATGGGCCAGAACAAAGAAAAATACTGCGAGATTCCGACAAGATTTAACAAAAAATATCGTGTACATAGATATTTTTCAACTTCGTTGACTTAATTGATAAATGCAAAAAAAAAAAAAAAACACGGGGTAGCACACGAAAGGGAGTCCACGTCCCTTACCAAGGGAGGATCATCACCCGGCAAACGCTTCCGTATTTTGTATTTCAATTCATGGACAATGAAGCACATCAAGGGCATGTTTCAATGCACATTCATTATTTACGACTACTGCGCAAAAGATAATAATAAACGCTTGAATGCCAATACGTGATTTGTAGAACCCGTTGTACTCTTATATAAACGGGCTTTGCAGCTAGTTAACGTATAAATGATAAAAATGTGTAATAGAGAAGCGTATAATCGGTGCTCTACTGTATTACATTATATAATGTTTATATGCTGAAAATTATGTTTATATACTGAAAATTATGTTTATATGCTGAAAATTCAGTTATCACTTAAGTGCTGTAATCTTAATTGTGCCTAATTTTGCGTTACATGGTCACTTCGGTCTTCTCAAAAGATACCGAAATACCGGTATTGCACCGCTGAGTTATGAGCGTAGAAATCTAGGCTGAATTTTTATTTCTCCCACTCTGCAACGATTTGTGTGTCACTGGGGTGATTGTTTTCCTTAAATTTGTTTCCTTACGTCGATTCCGTACATCGATATAATTTGTTTTAACAGGTAATTCATTGATATTCCCTTCCCCGCTCGTTTTCTACAAAGATGACTAATGTAATTGCTGTGTCGTAGTTTGCTAAAAATGGTGCTATTGTAATGGCTTGCGTTGGTATCTACGTGCAAGTTGAATTGTTTTTACGAATTTTTAAAGATTTTTTTTTTTGCATGGTTGATTGGACGTACAAAGAAAGCACTGAAACTCTGAAAGTCGAAATTTCAGAAGATTTGGAAGATGTGAATCCGTTCATTGGTGTAAATATGACATGGATGCTAAGTCAGATAATATGTCATATTTACACCAATAAACTGATTCACAACTTCCAAATTTTTATTGTACAATTATGTAATTCCGTATTTCATTCATCGTGGAAATTTTGATGTTTCACTGAAGTTGTGAAGATTTTTTTTAAATTAAAGCAATTTGTTTTCATTCGATTGATCATGAGAATTGAATAATATTTGTGCGGTTTTAGTATTTAATTTTTCTCATACGTCTTAAATGCAAAGAAAACAACTGGATTTTTTTTTAAAAGCTACGTTTGAAATTTTCCTACTGTGGAATGAAATATTTCGCTGTTTAATCCTAGTTAAATAATTTTCACACCCTTGAATATCTATTCGTAAATCTCCTGTCGGTACTTAGAAATAATGGGGTTTTGAAATCCATAAGAAAAAAGAGATAGCGATTGAGAAGTGGTGGTGTTTCCTGATTAAACTGTAATTGGGAGAATAAATAAAAATGCAATCCTTTTTGCTTTTAACGGCTTCTTGAAAACATGCACATTTTCTCTTTGTCGCAAATTTGGACATTGGTTGTAATATTAAAAAACTTAAAAACCTATTAATTTTGCCATATAATTAACCGTGCTGACTTGCTTCTTGTATCTGTATCAGTGGCGTATCTTGGGTCTGAGACCTGGGCTATCTCACCCCCCCACCACCACCACCCCCACCCCACCCCCACATACATACACACACACAATACTGTATTTTTAGAAACTGCGATGTTCAATTTTTAATTGTTAAGTAATAGAATTATTTTAGGTACATGCTATTGCTAACATGATACCAAATAATTATAATTATTAGGATTAGCATTTCAACACTTTATTTGTACATGAACTCTATTTTTTTCCTTTTTTGTGAACTTGAGTGTTACGTTTTCATAAAAAGTTTCTTCTGAGTAGTTTTTCATATTTAAAAAGAATGTTTTTCTCTATTGACATATCAGCCAAGTTGCTCGAATATGCATGTCCTTGTTTGGCTGTAAGATATATCTTGATTCCTTTTAATGCAGAAAAATTTCTTTCGGCATTTGCATTTGTTGATGGAAACTAATATTAGATCTGCTAATTCGTACACCACACTAAATTCTATGTCCAATTTATTCAACTTGATGTAACAAGTAATGTCTCTTACTGATTTCTTTTTGTACTCATCAAGGGAATAAAACATCTTCAGTTCATATTTTAATCGAGCTGTATTAAAAGTCGAAGCATGAAGTTCTTTAAGTTCTGTGACAGCAAATGTTCAGAGAAGCTTTTACAAAATTTATCAAAACAGTTCGAATCAAACAAAGTCACGAATTTAAGATATAATATCACTGATTTTAATTCATTGACACTTCACAGAAACTGAAACAACTCTCGCGGAAACACGTGCTGTTACAGGCGGAAGCATGCGAGTGACTGAGGTAGTCGAAGTCTTCTCTTTTCTGAGCGAACCGTTGCGCAAAGCAATAGGCCATTTTCCTCTACCCGCTCATTCATGTTGTCATGGAAACGTTAGCAGGCAATCGTATGGAAGATCTTCGAATCAGAGCAGCGAAGACTCTGGAAGAGCTGCTAGCGTTATGCCGTTGGTCTTTGCTCGCCAGACTGAGTCAAAGAAGGAAATCCGTAAGTGTTTTTCTTTTTCGCGGCGAAAGCATTGAGATATCTTAATACCGTTGATAATTGATTTTTACTTGTGTATATTTAATTGACTTTTATTTGTGCATTTTCTGGGCCTCGCAGCTAGCCTCGAATATACGCCACTGATCTGTATGTATGTATATGCGCTCCCCCTCCCCCATGTTTTTTAGTTTGGGCGTGGTCCTGAAATCTGCGGGTACGTAGACATTGTGTCTATGAATAATTTCTCATCGGTGTCAGGAATAATCCCTTATCTTCAGGCATGGTTGTGAAATAATCTTCTTTAAAAATATAAAAAACGGCAGATCTCTCCTGGATCTGAACATGCCTCCTCAGTCAGAGTGAACGGTTTGCCTACCACCTTCTCTGTCTCTGAAAGGTAAAGTGTTAATTTTGTGGGTGCTTTCCTTCAAAAAGAAACAAGAGAGAAACTGAAAGAAAAACAATGTTGTGTTTTTATCTAGGTTTTCAGTTTTCTTACTTGTTTCCAAAGATTCCGCATGGCACAATTGGTTGTGATAATTTTCTTGTTTTGTTTTAGTGTGACGTTAAGTCACGATGCGTGGCGTTCCGGGAATTCTTCGCCTGCGAAACGCGAAGTAACTTGAGTGTCAGTCGCCGCGAAACTTTCTGTGGAAGGAATAACGATTTTTTGTTTGTTTGTTTGTTTGAGTCAAATTCTTTTCCGCTTAATAAAATGTTAAATGAGTCAACAATTCACGAGAAAATGCATCCTGGGTAGCAAAATTAATTCTATCTTTAAATAGTTAACAAAATAAGTGAACGTTATTGCTTAAGAAAAGGGCGACACCGCCGAAAATGTATATTTAATGAGCAAGCTCATTAGAGAGAAAAAGGTACACAAACATTGAGTAGTCCAGTTTTTAAGTACGTCTTTTGTAAAAAAAAAAGATCGTGATTATGTTATCGGTTTGTCCGTCCGTCCGTTGGTGGACACCATATCTCTGCAACTATTAGTCCGAATTGAAAAATTATTTTTGCACTGGGAAGCTTAAAATATGTGATTGATGATCCTTCATTTCGCTTTTTTTCCTTTACGATGTACAGTTTCGCCGACAGAGGGCGTAAATGCGGATGATATCGAATTCAAAATATATTTTATTCCATATATTTGCTTCTAAACATCAGATTGAAAAAATTATTTTACCTTTCGATTCCATTTATTTCGAAGGGTATTTTAGGTATAGTCACTTTTTCAAGTTACGCATAGATTCTCCGCTTGGGGGCGAAAAGGTTAGTCGCGTTTTTCCCAATAATTTTTTTTTCTTTAGCGGATACAGCTGCCGATGGGAAATATTTTCCATATAATTTCTAATTTTTGGTAAAGAATAGTTTGGCCACCAGGGGACATAAGCGTTCATTTCTGCTTCTCATGTATTTGTAGCTAAATCTGAGCTCCTGAAAACTCGCATGAAAAAATTATTTCCTGGACCGATACCGTTCACACCTAAAAACCTTTTGAGAATACTTTCTTCTTAAAATAATGCATGTTTTTCCCGCCAGGGGGCGTATATGCATAATTATATTTGTCGATATCTCTACTTCTAAGAGTCCGATTTGAAAAATTATTTCTTTGTCGTAGAACGTTTCCTCTGCGAAATGTTTCTCATATAATTTCAAATTTTTGTTAACGCATAAGTCTTCAACCAGAATGCGTAAGTAAGTTCACGATTCCGTTTACAGCAATATCTGCGGGATTGAAAACCCAATTGAAAAACTTCTTTCTTCGGTCCGATACTACTGTTATGTTTTCCATACCGGTTCCATTGACTTTGAATAACTTTTCTAAATTTAATTCGCGTCAGAACGGATTCAAAAGACTTGCTCATTACACCCGAAAATTTGGTGTCATCTTTCTTGTTACATTTTTTAATAAAATTGCGTTAAAAAGAAAAAGCAGAAGTGCGATATTTGAACAATCATTATACTTTCTTTCAACAGCGGTGTATGTAAGAAAGTAAATATCACTTATTATTTGAGTGGAATTCGAAGAGGCGCAGTTTTGAACTCGATGGAGCGTAATTTCAAGTCTCGCCCTACCAGTTAAGAAAATGTCCTGCCTTTGATCCCATCAGAAAAGGGTATCTTGCTTACTTTTGGTTCGTATGAAAAATTGACCACGCATTTAATGACTTAGACACGCATGCGCTATTTTAGAATTGATAAATGTCTGTGACGTAAGTTTGTGGCCCCAGCATTCCGTGGCATAGTGGAACAGAATCCTAGAAGAATAGATTCCTATAAAATATATAATACTAGAATAATAGAATAGAATCCTATAAAATATATAATACTTGAATAATAGAATAGAATCCTATAAAATATATAATACTAGAATAATAGAATAGAATCCTATCATAACAACAGATACAAAGGTGAAACGATTGAGCTTACAGGCCCGTGCGACTTGCGGAATACGCAAACATCAATAGTTCGTGTGGCACCCATCGCTGGCAATAACGGCCGCTACATGCCACGGCATCGAACGAAAGAGGCTTTGGATGTGGGCTTGGGGTATGTCGGTCCAGGCTGCTTCCACACGTTGCCACAATTCATCAGGGCGTAACCGCAGGTGGTGTTTGCCGGGCCACTCGGTTGTCGATCAGCGACCAGACGTGTTCGATAGGCGACATATCGGGCGAACAGGCGGGTCACGGCAGCAGTGACATCTGGTGGGCCATGAAGAATTGTTGCACGATGTGTGCCACGTGCGGGCGCGCATTGTCCTGTTGAAACGTGGCCGCTGGCAGGTCCTGAAGGTAAGGGAGGACTACAGGCTCCAAAAGTCGGAGATGTAGCAGTGGCTGTTGAGTGTACCGGCGATGCGTAGCAGTGGGGTGCGGGTATCATATCCGATTGCGCCCTAAACCGTAACTCCGGGCGACGGACCGGTATGGCGATGCATAATGCAGACGTCATAAAGTCTCTCGCCGCGGTACTGCTACACGCGGATCCGACCATCGTGGTGTTGCAGGCAGATGCGGGATTCGTCGGAAAAGGCAATGTCGTGACATTCCGTAGTCCAGGTGCGGCGTTCAACGGCCCACTGCCACCGCACTCGCCGGCGGTGTAACGTCAGTGGTAATCGCAGCAATGGGCGCCGTGCGACAAGTCCCCGCTCTTGCAGACGATGTCGATAGGTACGTGCTGACACAGGTTGTTACGCAACACACCCTAATTCCTGCGCTAACGTTCGTGATGTGGCGGTGCGAGCCGTCAATGCACGCCGCACAAGATGCTGGTCCTCTCGTTCGGTGATGTGCTGCAGCTGCGGCAATCGCTCACGTCAGTCCGTCCCTCCTGCTCCCACCGAATCCATACTCGCCTGACTGTGGCTGTATGTTGTCCCACACGGGCGCCGATGTCTTGGTACGATAAACCGCTGTCGTGATAAGCCACTAGTCGTCGTCTGTCGAACTCCGAAACGTGCTGGAATGACTGCCGTATTCTGCGATGAGGCATCATGAAGTTTCCTACGCACAGGTCCGGCAGCACAACACACTTCTACTACTTACACCCCGCCCTTCTGTGCACCCTTCTTATAGTGCTTCACGGTGGCGTGCCGGGCGCACATGATTTGCATATGCCCTGCAATGCTAATCGTTTGCATGTTCTCTCGGGGGCGACGCATACTGCGAATTTCAGGCCTATCGGAAGCTTTCTTCTTGGTGTTGCATTTTGGGTGGCCAGCAGTGTACTATCGTAGTAAATATAGAATCCTATTGAGTTATCCCCAATATGCAACATTCCAGTTTCAAATGGATGCCCCAGGATCCGCGGAGAAATTGTTGTTAATTCGTGCATTGCATATTGAAACAGTATTCTCAGATTCTTAGTTGTGAGGATTTCGCTTAATCTAGGATCAGGATTTTTATACACAAAATGGAGCTGTCGAAAGAGAAGTTTGATTTTCATAGACTTTGTGATTTTTGAGGTGCGATGAAATATATTTTGATTTGTAAAGCTCTTTTATTTTCGTTGTACGTTCGACTTTAAATAAATCGTTATTAAGGAATATCTTGTATTGCTTTTAAACATAAATTTTGAAATAGTTTCTAACATTTCGAAATTTCTTTTATACATTTTTAAGACCATCCTCTACAAAAACCTATTACCTGACTTCCACTGTGCTTGGAAATGGGTCACCGAACACGATATAGTCGAACTTAATTTAACAATTAACTCCATTAAAGTACTATTAATATATATGAAATACGTGGAGATAATGTAAATGGACGATGTCATCACTCTTTCCACGTTATTTTTTAAACAACGCATAGCGACTGAAAAATTGTATTCTGGCACTGCTGGGATCGAACCCCAGAACTCTCGATAACTAGTCGAGTGCGTTCGAATTTACGCTACAGCGCCAACAATTCTCAGCGCAATGCGTGGTTGCTGAGACCATCAATACGCATTCGTGTAGTCAGATGCTGACTGATAAACCACGCATTGAGCTGAGAATTGTTGGCGCTGTAGCGTAATTCGAACGCACTCGACTAGTTATCGAGAGTTCTGGGGTTCGATCCCAGCAGTGCCAGAATACAATTTTTCAGTCGCTATGCGTTGTTTAAAAAATAACGTGGAAAGAGTGATGACATCGTCCATTTCCATTAAAGTACATCGTTTATCCAGTTACCTATATGGATCCATTGACGATTTCTTATCGATTAATGTACACCTACGCGCCGGCGCGGATTTTGACCAATCAAAAAGCTCGAAAGTGGTCGGAGCAGTACTCATTCAATCAGAGATGCTTTCTGTTTGCGAGTTTAGTTTCGGAGTACTGGTAGAAAAAAGAGCTCTCGTACGGCTTGTGACGAATTCGTGACAAAAGAAAAATGAATTTAACAACGTATCTGCGTCTATATGTTGCGTACAGAGAATCTCTGTTTTCCTCTTTTACTCTCTTAAGTGTCTCTGTTTCCGTGGGCTACTGCAACAGAGACGCTTTAAAGCATTAACGATACCCTGTTGTCTTATTTGCTCTGTTAGAATCACGATTTTCTAATCAATCCTTTACAGCCAGCCAACCAGCCTTTCTGCAGCGCTCTCAACAGAACCATCACAGGTTCTATAGGAGGAATCTCTCAGTGAAATCTTGGTTTACGTTTTTTAATCTTCAGGTACTAGATGTCTTCAATCAACTTCAATCTGCGTTACTGCATGTAGAATAATGTAAATACTTATTGAACAAATTTGAGAGGCCTGGTGGTTTCAAAATAGGTCAGTTATCTGGGTTTCTCAAACAGATTAGAGGAAATTTATTTGTTTTCTTTCCAGCCGGTGCGTTAGTATGATGTTTTAGATCAGATATAGAGGATTTTAAGAAGGGAGTATCTGACCCCAGGTCTTAAACAACCCTTAGAAGTAGGAAGCTAGGAGATTTGGGCTAAAGTGTCCGACAGGAAAGTCACACGGAAGTGAAGTAGAAAGGGGACGCCCTTACTTGTAACCGGGGGGCCAGTACCTGGGGTCTGACGACTTAATGTGCCCATCCGACGCACGGCGGATATTTAGTGGTTCGTACCTGCCTGCGATCAAACCTGAGACCTCTCCGTAGCAGTCACGAACGTTGACCACTGGGCCATCCGCGCCCCAGTATGATGTTTCAATCGCTGTAACGTATTAAAAAGGTTAACGGTGGCTCTGCAACCACTACTGTGGGGACATAAACCATGGCGTAATTAACTTCAATATCACAAACATGTGCATATAAAAGCTTATCAGAGGAGTGCAGACGGCGCTGCGGTCAGTTCTGAAGCGTATACTCTCCGCGAAGTAAGTAATTAACTGTCAACCACGCTCCGACGGAAACTAGGAAATAGAGTTTTATTTGGGCCCCTGAAAATTGCAATTGTTACATGACCTGTTGAAGCAAATTGATGTTTACGGTCAGGGCCCATTGCCATCGTTAGACCAAGTAGGCAGCCGCCTAGGACTTAGTACTAGAAATTCAATTTTATACAGATCAGTTTTTAACCTATGTAAAAATGCAACTGGCAATTTATGTCTTTAATTTTAAGATAAATACCACAACATTGCTATAGAATATAATTAATTATGGCGCAGTGGTCTAACCGCTGACTTTTGACCATTCGTCCGAGATAGGTCCGGGTTCGAATCCTAGTGAGGCATGTATGTTATGTTTGTCTTACGGCACTAGCTTTCCCCTTTCTTGGAGCAAGTGATCCTAAATTTAGAGACGGGCGACTGCTTTATAACCCATTCTGTTTTTCACGGTGGTCGTTGAACCCCCAATAAAAAAAAAAAGTTATAAAGTCTTACGAAAAATTTCTATCCGCTGTTCTTTATTCATCCTTTTTATACGTTCCTTTATTTTCACTTTTCAAACTTAGCAATAAACTGATGTTGATAATTTTATTTGGGTTCCAGTTGCAAGTAGTTAGCTTTTCCGAGGCTGCAATATATCGTGGCACCTGCACTGCGTACGATATCACTATGTCCTCCCGCCCTACAGAGTCGCGTATTCGTAGCTACACTCATGTCCAGAAGTTAAGCATAATCAGTATACTTGCGAATATTTCAAGAAACAATCTTCCGAAATGCACGAAACTAGGTGTGCTTTCCTAATAACATATTGCGAGTACAACCCCGGCAGGCCGCCCCGGTGCCGCGATGGTCTAAGCGCTGGCTTATGGCCATTCGTCCGAGAAGGGTTCAGGTTCGAATCCCGGTGAGGCATGGGTGTCGTGTTTGTCTTACGGTGCTGGCTCTCTCCAGTGTTCCTAAATTAGAGACAGGCGACTGCTTATAGCCCATTAAGTTGCTCACGGTGGTCGTTAAACCTTCAATCAAAGAAACAACCCCAGTAGTACAGCAATGTCGAATCGACATCGATTTTTGGTTACCTGGTCGATATTACGTCGAGGCGTAGTTTTCGACGTAAAATCGATGTGACGGAACGTCAAGAAAAATCATTACATTGAATTTCAGTATACATGTAGACGGTTTTACGCAGTTTATCCCTTTAGTTCCGTTAGGTCGAATAATCCATATTTTTATACGATCTGTAAACATCGCGCGCATGCTCCTTTGCAACTATTACACCAAACAAACTTTTTGGATGCTGGGGTGTTGGTCGGATGTATCATTTCTGTTGTAACACGAGATTCTTACCTGTCTCCTTTTCCCCCGGTAAGCTAAAAGTTGTTTTCTTTGCTTAAATGTGTTTATAAAAAGTTGAGTCTCGTTGCTTTAAGTAGAATTACTTTTAAGATATATAATTTCTACGTACGCTTTAAGATATATAATTCGCACGTAATTAGGCCTAGCGCGACCCTGACAGATCACCAAAAATTCTCTTAAATTTTTGGGAATTATGTGTCTTTTTGAATGCCTCCGAAAAGACTTGGATGTTGAAACAATAAAAAAGATTATATGAAAGACTTGGATGTTGAAACAATAAAAAAGATTATATGAAAGACTTGGATGTTGAAACAATAAAAAAAAAGATGATAGTATCTTTTAATCGTAGACAGCGTCGTGGAATCGATTGTACTACAAATACGAATACATTCTACGTTTTATGCCACGATTATAAGTTTAGAATTTCATGTTTCGACATCTAAATTGCAGAGTAAACGTAGATTCGATATTACAACAGTACTAGAATCGATGACTTAACTGCGTATTATCAACGTAGAATCGACGTCTACTCTACATAGCAACAATGCATGTTTTTCTCGAAAGGTCGAATCTTCGTTTACTGTTGACGTGATACCGACTTAATAGGTTTAAAATTCGGCGTCGAAAAGTCGTAACAAAAGTGGACACGGATATATATATTCGATGTTTCATATCGACCAAACATCGATCAAAAATTCGACATCGAATCGATGTAATGTGCTATTGGGGCAACAGTAGACAAAACACGTTATGAAACAAAGTTTATTGCCTTATGCAAATTTACAAAAATAAACAGTGATTTTTGCGTTGAGTACATAAATTTGAGAAAAGGCTGGTGCACCATGATTAATAAGGGATGTGGTGACCCTTTGCAGCCACGCAAGCGTCACATTGACTTCTCATGTTGCTCATCAGGTTGTCTAAGAGCTCTGTGGACAAGAAGTCCCACTCCTGACGAAGAGCATTTCGGACCTCTGGGATGGTCCTTGGTGGAGGCTAACGGGATGAAATTGGCCTCCCCGCCATAGTGGCCCAGTGGTCTAAGCGGTGGCTTATGACCATTCGTCGGAAATGCCTTTGGTTCGAATCCCGTTGAGGCACGGATGTTGTGTTTGTCATATGGCACTGAGTCTCTCCCTTCCCAGGAACCAGTTACCCTAAATTAGGGGCGGGTGACTGCTTACAGCCAATCGAGTTGCTCATTGTGGTCGTTATATCTCCAATATAAAAAATAATCTCCTCCCTAGTGCATGCCGTGCATTCTGTATCGGATTCACATCCGGGGACTTTGCTGATCACTACATGTGCTGGATATCTTCACTTTGGAGAAAGTCCTCCACCAACTGTGCTCTGCGGGGGCGTGCATTATCGCCGATCAATACCTGCTCTGTACCCTCGGCACGTCTGAAAAGTCTCGCATAAGGTTCCAGTATCTCGTCTCTGTACCTCAGAGCAATAACGGTGCCTATGTCGAAGATGTGGAGCTCTGTGCTCCCATTCAACATGATGCCATCCCATGCCATGACTCCACCACCGCCAAATTGGTCCCTTCCCTGATGTTCTTGGGATTTTAACGGGTTCTCCTATCTCTTCAGAGAGTGACACGCACAGCTCTTATTGCATATGTGATTATCCTGCCACATAGAAAAAGGTATGTGTCCAGCAGGACTATCTTTTAAATTGCATAAGTTCAACTTATTACATCTTCTAACTTAAATTATATAGGAAAATATTGCAAATCCAATCGGCATACTTCAGTTTGCATAGTTAAAGTATTTGGGTTTTGTGTTTGCAGTTGGTAAGATCTTCTTGCGAGAGATGTTTGAAAAGTCCTTGTCTTTTGTGGGAGAAAAAGAGTGGGAACCCTGGAATGGGCAATCCTCTCACAGCCGTAGATGTTCACACAGGATTAGTCCACCTCAGCCCCCTCTAAAATATGAACGTATTCTTCGGCCTCTCCCTGTACTCCCGAATGATGGTTTTAAATTACATTTCCTGATTTGCGTTTACACGGCAGTTCGTTCTCTCCTGCGAATGACTTTCCTTGATTATGCTATAGTAACGAACGGTTCATAGATCTCACCTTTCATTCTTAGGTAGTTTCGGAAGTCATCTGGATTGTTTCCCTTGTGTTTATTTATTAATCTCGTATGAGCAAATTCTATTTCCTTTTAATATCTAGATCTCCCTCAAGACATTTTCTCTACTTCGTCTTCTGCCTTTCGTCTGTTAATGCAATAAAACACGTCTTTTAATACCAGAGACATTTTTATAACATATTTTATCACGTGTTTGCCTGTCCGTGTGTCTATGGGCACAACTCAGCTTCTGGATATCTAATTAGACAAAAATTTCTTAGATACGTAATTTCGGAAGTCACTGGATTTTATTTGTGTTATTTTTATGTAAGATATGATTTTCTCGGTTACTTGATCTAAATAGGTGTTTCATGTATTTAGATCGTATTGTTTGTAATAATGATGGAAAAGGTTCTTGGATTGTGGATAATTGTCCTAGTTGGACTTTGGTTCTGTTGGACTGGGTGACTCTCTCCATTCCTTGCAGTGGCGATGCCAGCGGTTCAGAACCTAAGGGTTATTAGGGGGCAAAGTTTCATTCGGGGGCGGAGTGCATATTTTGAAGTGCATGGCAGTATTTTAACTAAAAAACTTCGTGTTGATTTTCCTGACGCTAGAAACACGTTTTGAGGTGCATACTGTATGTAGTACCGTATTTGTTAAGTGTATGCAATACTGGGAACCATAGATGTGAAACTCCGTGGCCTTTAACAACTTACTATTTTTTCTCAGTTTTAGCATACTTGCGTCATTTTTAGTCTCTTCTTTTTTAGCACGTCTTTTGTAAAAAAAGATCGTGCTTATGTTATCGGTTTGTCCGTCCGTCTGTAGACACGATATCTCTGCAACTATTAGTCCGATTTGAAAAATTCTGTATGCATTGGGAAGCTTGAAATACGCAAATGATCCTTCATTTCCTTTTTTTTTTTTTTACGATGTACAGTTTCGCCGCTAGGGGCGTAAACGCAGGTGATGTCGAATTCATAAATACGTTTTATTCGACATATTTGCTTCTAAACATCCGATTGAAAAAATTATTTTATTTTTAGATTCCATTTATGACCAAGAATATTTTAGATGCAGTTACTTTTCAAATTACGCATAGATTTTCCAGTAGGGGGCGTAAAAGAAAATTACGTTTTCCCGGTAACTCTTCTTCTAAAACCCCTATTTGAAAACTTCTTTCTTAAGCGGATACAGCTCCTGATGGAAAATCTTTTACATACAATTTCTAATTTTTGGTTAAAAATATTTTGGCCACCAGGGGGCGTAAGTGCTAATGTTTGCTTCTGATGTATTTGCCATAAAATCTCAGCTTCTAAAATCTCGATTGAAAAAATTATTTCGTGGACCGATGCCACTCACGTCGATAAACTTTTTCGGAATATTTTCTTCGTAGAATATTTCATAGTGTCTCCGCCAGGGGGCGTAGATGTATTTCTTATTTTTGTCAATATATCTACTTCTTAGAGTCCGATTTGAAAAATTCCTTCTTTGTTGGATAGTGTTTTCAGTGTGACATGTTTTTCATATACTTTCAAAATTTTCAGGTAATTCATAGACTTTACGCTAGGGGGCGTAAAGGTAAATTGCGTTTTCCCCCTATATCTCTGCTTCTAAATCTCCGATTTGAAAAGTTCTTTCAGCACCGGATACAGCTCCTGATGAGAAATTGTTTGCACATAATTTCTAATTTTTTGTAAAAAATGGTTTGGCCACCATGGGGCGTAAGTCTTCTGATGTATTTACAGCAAAATACGAACTTCTAAATTCTCGATTGAAAAAAAGTCGTTTGTAGACCGATACTACTCACGTCGACAAACCGTTTAGGAACATTTTCTTCTTGAAATAGTGCATGGTTTCTACGCCCGGGGCGTCTTATTTTTGTTAGTATCTCTACTTCTAGGAGTCCGATTTGAAAAATTCCTACTTTGTTGAATAGTGTTTCCGATGCGAAATGTTTTTCATATAAATTCAAAATTTCAACTAAATCATAGACTTTCCGCTAGGGGGCACAAAGGTAAATTGCGTTTTCTGCGTTATTTCTGCTTCTAAAACTCCGATTTGAAAAATTATTCCTGTATCGCATGCAAGACCTGATGGAAAATATTTTTCACATAATTTCTAATGTTTGGTAAAGAATGGTTTGGCCAGCAGGGGCATAAGTGTTAATTTCTGCTTCTAATGTATTTGTAGCAAAATCTGGGCTCCTGAAAATTTGACTAATTTTTTTTTCTTAGACCGATACCGCTTATTTTGAAACCTCTTGAGAATACTTTCTTTCTAAAATAGTGCATGGTTTTCCCACCAGGGGTCGTAAAGTCATCTTATTTTTGTCGATATCTCTGTTTCTAAGAGTCCGATTTGAAAAATTATTTCTGTGTTGGAGAGCGTTTCCGGTGCGAAATGTTTCTCATTTAAACTAATATTGTTCTTAACGCACAAATCTGCAACCAGAGGGAGTAAGCTCACAATTCCGTTTACAGCAATATCTGAGAGTTTAAAAACCCGATTGAAAAACTTCTTTCTTCCGTCAGATACTATTGTTTTCCCATACCGGTTCGATTGACTTTGAATAGCTTTGATAAATTTAATTTGCGTCAGAACGGATTCAAAAGACGTGCTTATTACACCGGAAAATTTGGTGTCATCTTTCTTGTTACTATTCGCTGTCAAATGGCTGTTCATGAATTTTAACTGGTAATCTGACAAGGAATCTCTCTCTAATTCTTTTAAACTAGAAGTACAAAAATGGAGTCTTTCTACTCCTCTGGCGTTTTCTCAAAGGACTCCCTCCACCCCACAGTAAAAGTATAAAACTAAAATTACCAAGAATTTCGTTTCCTAAAACAAAAAATGTGTTTCAATTCGAAGCATTCACACCTAAAATCTTAGATGGTTGCACCCGCCATGTATTTTAACTACTTAAATGTTTTTGTGAGGCTGATGAAGGGCGGGCTCAAAAGAAAGTTGGGTGGACTGAAGCCCACGCGTAACGTCTCAACCACTTCCTTGGAACCAGTTGCCCTTAATTGAGAATGTCGACTCTTCATAATTTTAGATTTTCAAGGAGGTTATTAAACACAGACACACTGTGAAAACGCACATTTGTCTGCGCTCCCTCACTTCGGAGTAAGTTGCTCTCCCAACTAAGCTACACGGACGGAATGTATCGCTGCAGATTTGTCGCCTTGACAAGTGCTTTACCTTTGTAGTATGTCACAAAACACACACAAATTAAACCTTAGAATTGCATAAATCATCGTAGATTAATTCCAGGTGTTGTGCTAGACTAACGTTAAGAGGCTGATAAATTGTGATTCTTTTCGTATTCTGCTAATTTGTGTATCTGTATTGAACCACGTGTAATGAGTGTAAATACTTCGCGATTTGTTTTCCTGTTTGCATAACTTTTATTCTTTACCTTACGTCCAAAGCAATGCGTCACACCTGTTGAGAACCACACTTGCAAGTACTTTTTTTTTGTGTTTTTCATCTTAGGTTTGTTTTTTTTTTTTTTGTTTTTTGGAGTCAAAACTCAGGAGAGAATCGAGAACCAGCGCGCATAGTTCGAACTCTATTACCAAAAAGTAATACACTATTGTATAAGATTGCTGTTGATTGTTCTAATTGATCGGCTTGACGATTTCAGCCCCAGCGAGCCAGCCAGCCAGCAGCCAAGCTGTCGTCGGGTGAGCCCCGACAGGAGCCGCGCCAATGACTCGGTCTCCCATGGACGTGAGACACCTGAATAAGCGGCTGAGCAAGCGGCTCAAAGCCAAGGCTGCGGTCACCAGGGCCGCTCTCAGCAAGCAACTGTTCCAGGGACTTGTGGCCAAAACCCTGCTCAAAGGTAGAGGACTCGCCATACGTACCACCGCCCATTTACCTCTGCCGCTTCCTTGGCTCGCACTTCTGGTACTCTTTCTTTCTCTTTCTACTCTCTCTTTCCTTTTATTTTTTTCTTTCATTTACTTATTTTACAGTGTGATCCATCGAAAACTGTACCCAATTCAAAGCAGGTTAAGTAGACTGAAGAATAATTTCTTTTATGTACTGCCTTCAGACTATATAAGCTGAGTGTTAAACACTGCTCTGACGTAGAATTGAGAACGAAAATGTAACAATTTTGAAGAGGTTGAAGATGCAGAATTAAGTTGGCCTTAATTCTGCATCTTCAACCTCTTCAATGTTGATACAAATTTTGAAGATGGCAATCCGATTTTTGATGTAAATGTGACAAGGATGGAAAGTCAGATAATATCCAAAAACTTATAAATTTTCATCGTCCTGGAGCGGGACTCGAACCCGCGTCTCCCAGATAGCGCCCGGGCATGCTAACCACTACACCACCCAGAGCGACCAAGTCTCAAGTTTCCGATTAATTTGAATATAACCATCACAGGATTCGCTAGTCGAAGCAACCGGCATTCATGTTTAGTCTTTCCATCCTTATCGCATTTACACCAAAAAGCGGATTGTCATCTTCAAAATTTGTATTATATGATGTAATCCCGTATTTCTTTCATGAGAGACGTTGGTTTCGTGAAATGTGGAGTTATGAGCTTGGAATTACCAGAAAATTGTAACAAACGAACACGCAATGTTTTCGAAACTGTGGTAACACCTGTAAATATATGAGGCTTGGTGTAGTGCATAAGATGGACGCTGCAGAAGTGATTTGCTGAGTTGGTATCATAAGACAGGACAGAATTGCGAATGAGGGAATACGTGCAAACGCTGTGGAAAAGCAAGTAGCACAGATTAAGGCTGAAGAAACGAGATGGTGTTATTATGGATATGTGTTGAGATGTAGAGATCTCAAGGCTATACTTAGACTAGATGGGTTGTAACATTTGGTAAGGAGAATTATGGCGTAAATGCCATTTGCTGGTGGCGAGAACCTGAACCAGCATCCCTCTGCTCCGGAACCGAATGCTTCCCCAATTTAGCTACACCGACGAGGTTTGTCGATGCTACTTTGTCGTCTCGACATGTGCATCACCTCTGAGGTAGATACGTTACATATATTCCCCACCTCTTGAGAAGGGCTGGCACGAAATAATAGATTTCCTGGTCAGCTGGAAAAACCACTTTTGAAGTACAGATTACTGTAGAAAAAGGAATTCTGACTAATTCCAGACGACGTGTGGAAGAAACATGAAACATTTTTCGAAAAACCTAACAGTCAGGAGATTCGTTTTACTTTCGAGCGGAAAATGGAAACCACAAATTTATCGGTTGCGGAGATCGAACACACATTCTTCTACTCCGGAGGCGAATGCTTTCCCGATTAAGCTACACCGACGACGTTTGTCGTTGCAACTTTGCTGTCTTAACATATGCGCCACCTTTGAGGTAGGTACGTCACAGAATAAGCTGAGATTTTCAGAAATTACGATCGCATTTGGATTTTTGATGTTATGATACGGCGGAATCAGGAATAAGAGGTTATGTAGTCAAAACTGAAAAGGATTCAAGAAGTAAGGCTTGGACGTGTATTCAAGAGAAATGTAGGATAAGTGAGATGTAAAATTGCGAACATAGAGCTCAAGGAAAATTGTTGCCGAAGAACGACTTGGAAAGATAGAGGGACTGTTAAGTAACAAGAACGGAATAGGCAATGTTCTCAAATATCTGGTAACACCAGCAAGGATATGAGGCTTGGTATTTCCCATTAGAAGAACGCTGCATAAGGGTTGTTCCGAAATTGTGTCATAAGACAGGATGGAGTTAGATATGAGAGCATATCTTCAAACTATGAAAAACAAGAGACGGTGATTTAAAGATAGTTCAAGAAACGAAGTTTGTTTATGAATATGAGTTGAGATGCGGAGATCTCAAGACTCTGTACTTAAACCAACTGGTCTGCAAAACTTGATAAGACGAATGTGCTAAGAGTAGCAGGAATTTGGTCTCAGTAGGATTTGCAATGTCATTAGATTAAGTGACATCAGCAATAGGAGGTTTTGAGTAAAAGCTATGCGTAGAAGGTCCAGAATGCAAGACTGAGCTGTAATGGTCCACAAAGAAATGTAGGATGAGTGCGATGTAATTGTCAACACGAGTAAATAAGTACAGAAGAACAACTTTGAAGAGACTCTGAAGGACTGTTGAATGACGGGATTAGAATTAACATTTTTTTCCAAGATCTTAGTAGACCAACAGCTCTTACACTTGATACTGAGAATAAGCTGAACGTTGTAGGGATGTTGTGCTGAGAAGTGTATGCGGTATTTCCAGAAAGGATAAATGCAGAAATGAGAGGGGATATCGGCAAAAGTTAAAAGTGACATAAATTTCGAATTACGCCGAGAAGCAAGGTTTTCCTGATGTTGGCATGTATTACAACACATTGAAATATACGTGAATGTAAAGTCATGAAACTGAAGTTGCAAAAACAGGGGGCAAATTAAACCCAACGGTGAGATAGTGGGACTGTTAAATAACAGAAGTGATTGCAGAAGAAAACTCTCGTGTTGTGTCCTAATATAATTATGTGACAAAAACTGCAGCAGAGAAAGGATACAGTAAAGTTTTTTTTTATTTTTTTTTTGTAGTAAGGTACTCTATCCAGATGAAGACGAAATCATTGAAGTTTCTGACTTCATGTAAGTTCAGCTAGCAAATGCTCCACACGTGAGTTCACTTACCAGACGTGTTTTGTGTATGACTGAACTCGAAACGTTAATCACTAAGAAACAGGTGAATAAACGGATGCAAATTAAATGTCCTGAAAGTGTTGCTGCTCTAACACAGTACAAAGTTACTCTTTCAAGCTAAATTCATAGACGGTTTCTGATTTTTTGGTAGCTAAATTACTTCCAAGGAGATTTCTGACAAACAGAACTTTACAGATTACCTCACGACCAAATTGTAAGTTTCAACCTTAGTCTTTCAAAAACTAAAGTCAGGCGATTTTATATTCATACAGTTTGTCGCCAGTGCTCTTAATACCCGAATCTCCAATCCTATAGTATATACACTGCTGGCTACCCGAAATGCAACACCAAGAAGGAAGCATCCGATTGGCCTGAAATTCGCAGCATGCGTCGCCCGCGAGAGGACATGCAAACGATTAGCATTGCAGGGCATATGCAAATCATGTGCACACGGCAAGCCACCGAGAAGCACTATAAGAAGAGCGCACAGAAGGTGGGGTGTAAATAGTGGAAGTGTGTTGTGCTGCCGGACCTGTTGCGTGGTAAGCTTCCTGGTGCCTCGTCGCAGAACACGGCAGTCATTCCAGCGCGTTTCGGAGTTCGACAGAGGACGAATAGTGGCTTATCGGGACAGCGGTTTATCGTACCGAGACATCGGCGCCCGTGTGGGACGACATCCAGCTACAGTGAGGCCAGTATGGATTCGGTGGGTGCAGGAGGGACCGACGTGAGCGATTGCCGCAGACGCGGCACACCATCGGAGGAGAGGACCGACATGTTGTGCGGCGGATATTGACGGCTCGCACCGCCATATCACGAACGTTAGCGCAGGAATTAAAGGTGTGTTGCGTAACAACCTGTGTCAGCACGTACCGTTCGACGTCGTCTGTAGTACCGGGGACTTGTCGCACGGCGCCCATTGCTCCGATTACCATTGACGTTACACCACCGGCGAGTGCAGCGGCATTGGGCCGTTGAACGCCGCACCTGGACTACGGAATGGCATGACATTTTTTCTCCGACGAATTCCGCTTCTGCCTGCAACACCACGATGGTTGGATCCGCGTGTTGCGGCACCGCGGCGAGAGACTGTATGACGCCTGCACTATGCATCGCCGTACCGGTCCGTCGCCTGGCGTTATGGTTTACGGCGCAATTGGATATGACACCCGCACTCCTCTGGTACGCATCGCCGGTACACTCAACAGCCACCGCACCATCTCCGACGTTTTGGAGCATGTAGTCCTCCCTTACCAGCGGCCACGTTTCAACAGGACAATGCGCGCCCGCACGTGGCACGCATCGTGCAACAATTCTTCACGGCGCACCAGGAGTCACTGCTGCCGTGGCCTGTCTGATATCCCGATATGTCGCCCATCGAACACGTCTGGTCGCTGATCGGCAACCGAGTGGCCGGGCAAGCACCACCCGTGATGAACTGTGGCAACGTGTGGAAGCAGCCTGGACCGACATACCCCTAGCCCACATCCAAAGCCTCTTTAGTTTGATTCCGCGGCATGTAGCGGCCGTTATTGCCAGTCATGGGGGGCCACGCGAACTATTGATGTCTGCGTGTTCCGCAAGTCGTACGGGCCTGTAAGCTCAATCGTTTCATCTTTGTATCTGTTGTTATGTGTCCAGTAAATGTGGCTTTGCTATCTCGTGTCCTTCTTGGTGTTGCATTTTAGGTGGCCAGCAGTGTATATAATTGTGTATGCAATACTGGTAATGGTTTGGACGTTCTGTCGCCAACAGAACTTTGAAACTAAGATATTGAATAATACGCATGTAGTTAACGAGAGAGTACTAAAAATTATTCACGTGTTCCGCCTGTAACACAACTGAAATTTTAAAAAATGGCGTTGTAACAGACGAATGCTAAAAAGGCCGCCGTGCTCCGTCTGCAACAAAACTGTGTTTTTTTTAATGACAGACTTGTAACTGATGAATGCTGAAGTTCACCGAATTGTTCAACTCTAGCTCCTGAATTTCTTAATGATTTCGCCATTCATTCCGCATCAGCACAAAATTAACTTCTAGTACTGAATATCACGACGTGGAATTGTTTATCCTATATTGCATAAAGAAAAAATCAATATACTGAACAAGCTGATTGGGTAAAATTTCAAAAAGGATCATCCTTTAAGATTCATCTCTACTTAAATATCTCACTTATATTGTGTCTATAAAATTCAGTTGGTTAAAACCATAAATAAAGTTGACTGCCCTATGCACCGAAGAGCCAAAATATTATGACCACCTGCCTAATATGATGTTGGTCTTCAAAGCAGCTCTTACCCGGCGAGCCGTCTACGCTACAACATTTCTAAAGGTGTCTTATGGTATCTGGTACCAACACGTCACCAGCATAGCTCTTGTAAGTCACGTGGTTGAGCCTCCAAATATCGGATTTGCTGTTCCAAACATGCTCGATTGGATTGATATCTGGGAAATTTGGAGGTCAGGGCAGCTCCTGAACGTCTTTCTTCCTCATGTTTTACGAACCATTCTCGAACAATTCGAGCAGTGTGGCATGGCACATTATTCTTCTGAAAGAAGGCACTACTAGAGGAAAATACCGTTGCTGTAGAAGGATATGCCTGGTCTGCATTGATGTTTGGGTAGATGGTAGACGTCACAGTTTCCTGCACATGAATGACTGGACCCACGGTTTCCCAGCAGAACATTTCCCAAAGCATTGCATTTCCTCCACCGGACTCTTGCCATAGAGGATGTACCTGGTCTGCAATGACGTTTAGGTAGTTGGTAGACGTCATAGTTTCCTTTACATGAATGAGTCGGCCAGCAGAACATTGCCCAAAGCATTACACTCTTCCTCCACCGGACCCTTGTCATGGAAAGATATACCTGGTCTGCAGTAATGTTTAGGCAGGTGGTAAACGTCATTGTTTGCTGCACATGAATGACTGGATCCAGGGTTTCCCAGCAAAACATTTCCCAAAGCATTACACTTCGTCCACCGGAGTCTTGCCATGAAAGGATGTACCTGGTATGCAGTGATGTTTAGGTAGGTGGTAGACGTCATAGTTTCCTGCACATGAATGACTGGACCCAGGGTTTCCCAACAGAACATTGCCCAAAGCATTACGCTATCTCCACCGGACTCTTGCCATGAAAGGAGGTACCTGGTCTGCAATGATGTTTAGACAGGTGTTAGACGTCATAGTTCCTTGCACATGAATGACTAGACCCAGGGTGTTTCCCAGTAGAACATTTCCCAAAGCATTACTCTTCCTCCACCGGACTTCTGCTATGGAAGGATCTTCCTCGTCTGCAATTATGTTTAGGCAGGTAGTAGACGTCGTAGTTTCCCGCACACGAATGCCTACACCCCGTATTTCCCGGCAGAACTCTGCCCAAAGCAATACACTTCTTCCACCGGACCCTTGCCATGAAAGGATGTACCTGGTCTGCAGTGATGTTTAGGCTGGTAGTAGACGTCATAGTTTCCTGCACATGAATCACTGGACCCAGGGTTTCCCAACAGAACATTGCTCAAAGCATTACACTTCCTCCACTGGACCCTTGCCATGGAAGGATGTATCTGGTCTGCAGTGATGTTTAAGCAGGTGGTAGACGTCATAATTTCCTGAACATGAATGAGTGAACCCAGGTTTTCCCAACAGAACATTTCCCAAAGCATTACACTTCCTCCACTGGACCCTTGCCATGGAAGGATGTATCTGGTCTGCAGTGATGTTTAGGCAGGTGGTAGACGTCATAGTTTCCTGCACGTGAATGACTGGACTCAGCAGAGCATTGTCCAAAGCATTACGTTTCCTCCACCGGACCTTTGCCATGGAAGGATGGACCAGTTTTGCAGTGATGTTTAGGTAGGTGGTAGACGTCATAGTTTGCTGCACATGAATGACTGAACCCAGGGTTTTCCAGCAGAATATTTCCCAAAGCATTACACTTCCTCAAACGGATCCTTCGCACGGAGTGTTGTTCCTGGTATGCAAAGATGTTTAGGCAGGTGGTAGACGTTATAGTTTCCTGCACATGAATGACTGGACCCAGGGTTTCCCAGTAGTACGCTTCCACGAAACCAAGCTGGTGGAGAAAGCATTACGCTTCCTCCACCAGCTTGGTTTCGTCCCACGGTGTATCTTGGTGCCAACACTTTCCCAGGTAAGGACGCGCACATACCCGGCCGTCCTCATCAGGAAACAAGAAACGGGATTCATCGGAAGAAATTACCTTCTTACAGTCATTCAAAGTCCAGTTTTGACGCTCGTGTGCCCATTGTAGGTGCTTTCGACGGTGAACAGAAGTTAGCGTGGGCACTCAGAGCAGCCTGCGGTAAGCAGCCCCATTTTCAGTAGTGTTAGATCTGTTATGCATTGTGTTACACGTATCTCCCGTCACCAGCATTCAAATTACTGGTGATTTGCGCCACAGTATCTCTTCTGTTTGCTCGTACCATACAGGATAGCCTTCGCTCTCCTCTAGAATCGATGAGACGTGGACGGCGCTGACCTTACCGACGGTTCCTGGGTTTCCTCCTCGGACTTATTTTTGAAGGTATTAACCACGGCTGCCAATGAGCACGCCACATGCCTTGCCATCTCGGAAATGCTCTGACCCTATCTTCTGACCATTACATTTGGCCTTTGTCAAACTCAGTTAAGTGCCCTGCCTTTTCCATCTGAAGGATAGGAATAACACTGATTGACAAAGCTCAGTATCAAGTGTTATTTATGCTGTTTCATCATCTTCACCCCCTTCGTGATTTCCTTGCAGTTTCTTCGAGTTGCATAAATACGCGCTGGTCATAATGTTTTAACTTTTCGGTGAATGTTACCTTGTTTATACGTGCCGACCAACGAGTTAGGACTCAGATCAAATTACGGAAATAAATAATTTTGAATTTTTTGCGACGCTCATCCGGATTAGATTAGTTCTCAGTTCTTTAATGAGTAAAAGCCGCGACTAACATGCAGGTCATCACCCCATTGTAACAGTTGTATCATTAAATATTTGATTTTTTCTTGTAATATTTTCCTTACTTATTTGTACAATTCTGTTCGTTTGCCAATAGTTGCAAACTTGGAAGCTGTATCACACAACAGTAATAAGGAATCCCCCGCAGTTTTGAATGTGTGGTCCGGAATTGTACTTATGTAGTTTATTTATATATTTTTTTTCTCTCCATGCTAGTTTGTCTCTTTAGTTAAGGTCCACGTCTCTGCACCATACGTAAGCACTGGAAGGATGCATTGACCAAACACTTTTCTTTTAAGACTTAATGGCATATTGCTCTTGAATATTTTACTGTTTCTTCCAAAAGCTCTCCAGGCAAGGTTTATACGCCGATTAATTTCTTCATCAATGTGACCATCACTTAATATCTGCCGTCCAAGATAAATGTAGGAATTGGTTGTCTCCATCTTTTCCACATCAATCGATAAATCTTCATTTCTTGTAAAAGCATTGTACATCACTTTTGTCTTCTGAAAGTTCATTATTAATCCCACTTTTTTACTCTTGTCAGCAAGTTCCTGGATCATACTCTGCAGCTCTGATGGGGTAGTTGCAAAAATGACTACGTCATCAGCAAAACGAAGGTGAGTTAGATAATCTCTATTAATCTGTATCCCTTTGTTTTCCCAGTTCAGTGATTGAAAGACATTTCCAATGTGGCATTAAAGAGTTTGGGAGATATAGTGTCATCTTGTCTCAGCCGCCCCAGTGGCGCAGTGGTCTAAGCGATGGCCTCTGATCATTCCTCCGAAGGGGTCCGGGTTCGAATCCCGGTGAGGCATGGGTGTTCTGTTTGTCTTTCGGCACTAGCTCTCTCCCTTCCCTGGAACCAGTGACCCTAAATTAGGGACGGGCGACTGCTTATAGCCCATTGAGTTGCTAACGGTAGTCGTTAAACCTCCAATTAAAAAAAAAACCATCTTGTCTCAATCCCTTTACAATTTTATGGGTGCTGTATTCTCAAATAGCCGAATCTTTGCTCTTGCATTTTCATAGATGTTATTAATAATATTAATGTACGCATCTTCAATACCGCAGGATTTGAAAGCCATTGTAACTGCTGATGGTTTCACCGAATCAAAAGCCTTTTCATAATCGATAAAAGCCATGCATAATGGAAGTTCATATTCCCTCGCTCTTTCAGTTAGTTCTGCCAGTACGTGGAAATGATCTATAGTGCTGTAGCCACTCCTGAATCCAGCATGTTTTGTCTGTTGAGCCATGTTCATTGTCACCTTCAAGCGGTGTGAAAGAACTTTAGTGAAGATTTTATAAACCACTCATAGGAGGCTGATAGGTCTGTAGTTCCTGAGATCCTCAATGTCACCTTTTTTATGTAGCAGGCTCATTGTAGCGTTGTTCCAATCCTCAGGAATCTTCCCTTCATTAAGGCATCGATTGAAAACCTGGGCGAGTACTGTTTCAATTTCTCCACTTGTTTCTTGTATGATGTCTACGGTAATTCCATCTTCCCCCGGAGCTTTTCCCCGTTTCTTGTTCTTGATTGCATGTGCAACTTCTGCTGGGGGGACTGGAAGAACTCTGGTACTGGTACCTATCGTAATGTCTGGGGTACATGTATCATCTCTTTCATATAGTTTTGAGTGGAAATATTTCACTTTTGTCGAAATTTCACCTCTATTTCTTTTTGCAAAGCCATCTTCTTTTCTGAGAGCCATAATCTGTTTTCTTCCTTTACTGAGCAGAAGACCACATGGTAGATGGGTGGATGAAATTCGAAAGTATGCGGGGGGGGGGGACATGGAGGCGACTGGCACAAGACAGACCGTTGTGGAGGAAACTTGGGGAGACCTTCCTCCAGCAGTGGATTGATAATGGTTGAAAATGATGATGATGATGATATATATATACTGCTGGACAATTGCTAAGGACGGATCATAAACGGCTATATAGCGCATAAAAAAGTAAGTGTGGTTGGATGCCAAGTGAAATAAAATAATGTCAGAATGCCAGGACATTACAAGAAAGACAATTTATTGTGCTCTGAAATCCAGAAGGCTTTGGAACGTGTTCAAGGGACAAACAGGCCATTTTGTGCAGAATACGTAAACGTGAAAAAAATGCAATTACCGTCCGCAGGTGTTCCGGCGTAATATGTCAATACGGGATATGGCCACCATGGAGGGCGATGCAAGATTCCACACGTCGTGTCATGCTTTGCACAACATTATCAAGCAGCTGTTGGGGTAATTTATCCCATTCCTCTGTCAGTGAACGGATGAGGGTGTCCTTTTTTATTGGATGGCATTGGCGACAAGCAAGACTCCTCCCCAAAGCATCCCACACATTTTTCAATGGGATTCAGATCTGGAGAACGTGCTGGCCATACGAGGCGTTGAATATCCTCGCTCTCAAGACACTCCTGGACAGCGACTGTTCGATGACATGTTGAGTTGTCGTCCATGAAAATGAATCTATCACCAACAGCACCTCGGAACATGCGAACATAAGATAGCAGAACATCATTAATGTATCGTTGGCCAGTCATAGTCCCAGTTGGAAGCACATAAATGGACGTACGGCCATTGATCATGATGCCAGCCCATACCATGACACTACATGTCGGACATCGGTCCCTTTCCTGTATTTTTGCTGGACAATATGCAGTATCACTGTCACGCCAGATCAGTTGTCGTCGACAATCAGACGATAGACTGTATCTACTCTCATCTGAGAAGAAGACAGCAGACCAGTCGTTATCAGTCCAATTGCGATGTTGATGGCACCATTGCAAACGGGCGGTACGGTGACGTCTGGACAATGGGATGCACACAACAGGACGGCGGGCGTATAGTCCTCCTTCATGTAAACGTCTGGCGACGGTTTTTCGGGAGATCCGCTTGCCAGTAGCAGCCATGAACTGATTTGGTACCTCACTAGCTGTGCTGCGCCAGTGTCTTTTTGTTGATAGCACTATGTACCGATCTTCTGCAGGTGTCGTACTGCGAACACGACCTCCCCCGTGACGTTTGCTACACTCTCCATTTGTTTGAAATGATTTCCAAAGCCTTGAAACAACACTATGGCTGACGTCGAACTCCCTGGCAACATCTGTTATTTTTCGCCCTTCTTCAATCTTGCCAATAATACGGCCACGCGTAAAATCATCTAGGTGATGTCTGGAAGACATACTGAAAATTGCAAGTTCGTCAATTGATTCTTTCCCTTTCAACTTTGCGTTTGAACAACAACGGTCAATACGCGTCAAATCCTTTATATCTCTTATCAGCGCTATGACGTCACGAACAAGTTTGGCAATCCAAAATTTGCATACGCACAACACGTCGTACTGTATCCCGCACTTATGCTAATTTCCACATTTTCTTGCCTTCCATTTTATGGTTGCTATTGTCATCCGTCCTTAGCAATTGTCCGGCAGTGTATATACATATACACTGTATATATATATATGAATTATAGTTCAAAACAGATTTGTCCTGGTCAGGTCCAATTATGTGACGTCCAGGTTCGGGTCCAACATTTTCGACCTTTTTTCCAATTCTGGTTGCTTATTCACGGCGAGGATATTGCTGCTAACTTGCGACAAACGTTGCATCAAAGAGATAGAACTCGGTGAAAAATTGGACGGTAATTTTGCACTTCTCTACAGTAACGTGGTCCACAACTATCCTGGGTTCTACAAAATATGTGAGAGGTGAGTATGACCCGGCAAGTCGGTCTAACGCAGAAACGTGCCGTTACTTGCACTCAATTGTTAGTGCCTCGGTATGAAAGAGAAGCGGATGTCGGTGTTTTGTGCCACATCGCGAGCGACCAGTGATGAAATCTTATTCACTCGCTTTCTTCCCGAGAGTGACCGAGCTGGAATGCGTCATCTAATCTGCTAATCTCGCCGCAGCGAAAATATGTGAAAGTCAACTATTCGCAAGGATAGTGATGTTAACTGCGCTTTCTTTTGGGCAACAAGGAAGTAATTCTCGAGAGTTATTCGGAAAATGTCACACCTCTTAGTAGTGCGTCCTACAGCAATCTGTATAATAGGATCATGATTCAATATTAGGATCCTGATTCAATACTAGGATCCTGATTTAATATTTACACATCAAGACGAAAACTATTTACAATCAAACCTATGGTTTGATTGCAAATATTTTTCGTCTTGATGTGTACTATCACCCCTCTTGTTTTGTTGAAGGAGTTTACAATCGCCCTGTATATACCGGGATACGATGTCGCTTATTTTCCTCCGCAAAATACTGTTTCCCACAGGATGGCGCTCATCCTCACAACTTCCTGAAATGAGAACTCTGAAATATCGTCTATGCTCGTAAATTACTAAAACTAGTACAAATAATCACCATCGACACTCAGAATTTTATCTAAAATCCTAAAAACAAATAAGTAAGATAAAATGAGATCTTTCGAGAGCACTATGCTCCCATCATCAGACAATAGGAGATAACTTGTCCCGGTATATGTACACAGTTGCAAACGTAAAGAGACGTAAAACGGCCGTCAGGAGCAAGCTCCACATATGAACTGGCGCACCCCACAGAGTCTCAAGGAAACCTAAACGTTAAGTAACAATGTGTAGATGATAGTGTATAGTAGGAATACTCCCATTAGGGAAGTAATAACACTGTTGATATGTTGCAAGGTAAGTGTAATACAAAAAATAATGGCATGGACTTTCAAAACACTAAATCAGTAGAAATCACTTCCAACATAATAATTACAAAATGCGTGCAGCACCATCCCGAAGGCTCGCTACCCTGGAAATAAATTCCTCCATGGCCACGGAACCTCGCATGGGAACGAGTCATTGCAACACAAAGCTCGATGATACATAAGCTTTCGGCTAAAAGCAATGACGGTGCATCGTGATGGGTAGACGGGACACCAGCCTTATCCCGAAGGGGATCAGGCTCTTTAGTGATTTTCAGTCCATTACATTATTTTTTGTAATACACTTACCTTGCAACATATCAGCAGTGTTATTACTTCCCTAATGGGAGTATTCCTACTATACACTATGATTTACACATTGTTACTTAACGTTTAGGTTCCCTTTAGACTCTGTGGGGTGCACCAGTTCATATGTGGCGCATGCTCGTGACTCGTTTTACGTCACCTTGCGTTTGCAACTGTGTATACAGGGTGATTGTAAACTCCTTCAAGAAAACAAGATGGGTAATAGTACACATCAAGACGAACAATATTCGCAATGGAACATAGAGCCGCATTCCCCTCCTAGTGCCAGAAAAGGGCACGTTCGAAAAACGTCCAGAAGGCACATGGAGTTCCGACCAGTGCATGAGAAGCACGAGATGCAAATCAGGTGTACTGAACACGTGCGTAGACGATTACATTTAAAAACTCAGCCGAACCCGTTCAGCAATATTGGCGTGCGAACATCACATGAGAATTGACGTATACGTCTGACCGACGTAACGTACCGTGTGTGTCCGGTAGCAATTGCTTCCCGGTCTGTTGCATGATGTTCCGCTCACCACACGCACGGAGGGATATGTGGTTTATGCATGATGGGGCCCCAGCACACTTTGCCACCGATGTCCTATACTTCCTAAATGCGATATATCCCGGGCGATGGATTGGTCGCGGTAGACCTCTGGCTTGGCCTCCACGCTTCCCGGAACTTAATTCACTGGACTTCTTCTCCTGGGGTACATGAAAACATTGGGGTACGAGACACCTGTGGACTCGCTGGAAGATCTCGTCGCGCGAATCGCTGTTGATGCGGACAAGATCAACACCTCACCGGGAGTCTACGAGAGGGTGTGACAGTCCTTCATTCGCCAATGTGGGATGTGCAACGACGCCCTTGGACGCCAGTTTGAGCAGCTCCTTTGAGTCTTTCTCTGATGCGATTGGGATTGTGCAACTCATAAATTAGGTATATCTCTTTGTCTTCACTGTTGAAGGCTCAACGTGGATATGTAATTTTACTCTTTTCTGGTGCTAGGAGTGGAATGCGGCCCCAGTTTCTATGGCAAATACTGTTCGTCTTGATGTGTACTATCACCCCTCTTGTTATGTTGAAGGAGTTTACAATCTCCCTGTATATACCGGGACACGATATCGCTTATTTTCTGATGATGGGAGCATAGTGCTCTGGAAAGATCTCACTTTTACCCGTACTTATTTGTTTTTAGGATTTCAGTTAAGATTCTGGGTGTCGATGGTGATTATTTTAAGTAATTTATGTGCATAGACAGTATTTCAGAGTTCTCATTTCAGCAAGTTTGCACGTTTTCATTCTAACTCACAACTTCCGTAATGGATGTTCAAATGCCGCGTTTTTTTAAATTCTCTCCCATTCGTTTTACTTCCCACATTTGTATCCTGATTAATATTTCTATTTATTTTGCCCGCCCAAATTTATCGAAAACATTTCGGCGCAGTTTGAAAAATGAAAATCTTAAGTTCTCTGACGAAATCCACGCATTGGTTCCGCGATGGCGGACATGACAGGCAAAAAAAAATAATGTGTATGTTGTCCGAGGTATGAATTAAATGTATATTCTTTCTACATTTACTGTTTCCTTTTTCATTTGAACCAACTATTCAGCAAATGCATGAAGAAGACATGCGAACGAAAATGGCGTTCACCATATTTTCCATTTTTGTCGTGATCACGTGACTCTGGCCAGCCAGTGGATATTTTTGAGACACATTACGGATCTTATTATTATCATTGTTATTATCTCTGGTGAGTTCACATTCAAAGTACGTTCTTTACATAAGCAACGGAACTTCAATTAATGCTAGAACGCGAAGGGAAGCTACTATTTCTTACACGAAGATTCTTTCTCACGTGAATGGAAAAATTCTTTTTAGCTGCACGTCTCTCTACTGCAATTGATGAATTTTCTTTGTTATTACAACGCCTTTTTTCCCCGTCTTCCTTTAGTAGAAACGGTCTCATTATGAGGTTTTCCTGCTATCGATTTCATTGTAAGAGCATCTTTTCAATATTGCTTGACGCCTCTTCTGTGTTATTATTGGTGTTTCCAAATGGGCCGTATTCAACAGTTGTTTCTCAGTCGGCACAGTCCTGCCATTAAGTGCTTCTGCTGCACTGCGAAAGGCGGGAAATGTTGAAGTTTGCCGCAGAATAAGATCCCTTTGGGGTGTCGGTTTGTGGTTCATCAATCATTTCTTTCAGCACTGAAGCTATCGTGGAAGTTGAATATACTGCCAATGTATTATTTGCTGTATGAATTGGAACTGTTTTTTGCCCCGAGACCTGCGAATGTTTTGTTCTTAATCCGTTTCAAATCCTAAATTATTGTTAATGAAAGGAATCATTTTTTTTTGTAGTTGTTCTCCCTCAATCGATGGTTCCAACTGCATCATGTGCATATTTTTGGTCACTAAAAATGTATTCACGCTATGAGAAATGTTTGAGTGGTTTGGTAAGGGGATTTACTACTGAATTCCTTTTATGTTGGCATTATATTTTTTCAAAAAGGTACAGTATTTTGGCTTTAAATGCAGTAAAACATTCGGGCTCTTCGTTCAGGGCTCAGCGACACTGTAAGTGCCAGTTACATCAGACGCTTGAACTGTAGAATATACACTGCTGGCCACCCAAAATGCAACACCCAGAAGGAAGCATCCGATTGGCCTGAAATTCGCAGCATGCGTCGCCCGCAAGAGGACATGCAAACGATTAGCATTGCAAGACATATGCAAATCATGTGCACCCGGCTCGCCACTGAGAAGCAGTAAAAGAAAGAGTGCACAGAAGGCGGGGTTTAAGTAGTGGAAGTGTGTTGTGCTGCCGGACCTGTGCGTGAGAAGCTTTCTGATGCCTCTTAGCAGAATACGACAGTCATTCCAGCACGTTTCGGAGTTCGACAGAGGACGAATAATGGCTTACCGCGACAGCGCTTTATCGTACCGAGACATCGGCGCCAGTGTGGAACGACATCCAGCCACAGTGAGGCGAGTATGGATTCGTTGGGTGCAGGAGGGACGAACGGACCGACGTGAGCGATTGCCGCAGCCGCGGCACACCATCGGACGAGAGGACCGACATGTTGTGAGGCGGATATTGACGGCTCGCACCGCCACATCACGAACGTTAGCGCAGGAATTAGGTGTGTTGCGCAACAACCTGTGACAGCACAACGTCGTCTGCAGGAGCAGGGACTTGTCGCACGGCGCCCATTGCTCCGATTACCATTGACGTTACACCAACGGCGAGTGCGGCGGCAGTGGGCCGTTCAAAGTCGCACCTGGACTACGGGATGACACGACATTTTCTTTTCTGACGAATCCCGCTGATGCCTGCAACACCACGATGGTCAAATCCGCGTGTGGCGGCACCGCGGCGAGACTGTATGACGCCTGCATTATGAATCGCCATACCGGTCCGTCGCCTGGCGTTATGGTTTGGGGCGCAATCGGATATGACACCCACACCCCTCTGGTACGCATCGCCGGTACACTCAACAGCCACCGCACCATCTCCGACGTTTTGGAGCCTGTAGTCCTCCCTTACCTGCAGGACCTGCCAGCGGCCACGTTTCAACAGGACAATGCGCGCCCGCACGTGGCACGCATCGTGCAACAATTCTTCACGGCCCACCAGGTGTCACTGCTGCCGTGGCCCGCCTGTTCTCCCGATTTGTCGCTTATCGAACACGTCTGGTAGCTGATCGGCAACCGACTGGCCTGACAAGCACCTGATGAACTGTGGCAACGTGTGGAAGCAGCCTAGACCGACATACCCCAAGCCCACATCCAAAGCCTCTTTCGTCCGATGCCGCGGCGTGTAGCGTCCGTTATTGCCAGTCATGAAGGCCAAACGAACTATTGATGTCTGCGTGTTCCGCAAATCGCACGGGCCTGTAAGCTCAATCGTTTTATCTTTGTATCTGTTGGTATGTGTCCAATAAATCTGGCTTTGCTATCTCGTGTCCTTCTTGGTGTTGCATTTTGGGTGACCAGCAGTGTACATTGCTCGACATGGAATTCGTAATGTAGAGGATTTAGCGTACAGCCGCTAAAATCGCAGGACGTCTATCGCAAGGAAAGTCCAGTGAAACCATGTAATAAGTTATAAAACGAAATGTGAGAAGGTGTATGTAGTATACCTGTTTCTGTTCATGATTGTTCAGTATGACCTCTTCCAGTTATGCAAGCGGGCAGACGAAAGAGACATGTCATCAATTAGATCATCATTGTTGTAGCGGGGGTTGTTATTTTTCACAGCAAGTAACTGGTTAGTTGCTTGATGGGGTGGTCACCCATAAACTCCCACAGTTGTTCTATGGGCGACGAATCTGGTGAGTTTAGAAGATTTTCCCATAACATATTCTCCCACACCTTGTAAGACGAGCAGTGAGAGAACGAACGTTGTGTTGCTTTAGAATTGACCCGACTTCGAGGAAAGCTAAGACAGTGCGGAAAGATTGGCATCTCGAGTTGCTGTCAGATAGCCATGATTATGGGTCAAAGATATGCTGCTGTCGTGACCAACTCCACCCAATACCCGTAAACTACGCCCGGGCGTTGTATGTCTGCTGATTTGAAACGCCTCCGCGTATCGTTTGATAGAGTGGCAATGTGTGGATGTGCTGTCACTTGGCACACCGAAACAGAACTTACACTATTCCGTGAATAGTTCTCCGAAACAGAACTGGGAGTCGTCCATGAACATTATGTTCCTTCATTCTACAGTCCAGTCTCTCTCTCTCTCTCTCTCTCTCTCTCTCTCTCTCTCTCTCTCTCTCTCTCTCTCTCTCTCTCTCTCTCTCTCTCTCTCTCTTTGTGTGCACCAGTTCTGATGACAAGCCGTGTGATAGGAATGAAAGGTTCCGAGCTAAGACGCCTCGCTTTCAGTCGTATGTCATACAAGCATCATCCTACCGTTTTGGTGTGCACTTCTGCACCCATAGCATCTGGTAGGTCACACTGTAGCAGTGATGAACGGCCGCAAACTGCTCTTATTCAGAGTAGTGATCTTCAGGCTCAGTGGTCCGACATCTTGGTCCATTTCCTTTCCGCGACGTCATTCGGTGCTCTGTGACATAGCGTGACCCGCAACTGTGCTCACACCCTGAGCGGGAATTGGTGGTAAACCGAGACCTACTGTAGCTCTCGCATATCGGCGATCCACTCTGTGTTACTCAATTGAACACTGTTGTCCCGTCGACGTATTCAGAGATGTTCGGGCGAATACATTCGATTCTAAACGCATGCTTTACTATGAGACGAGTCCGCACTTGCGTCATTTTTAAAACCTACTCATATCGCGTCCAGCTGGCCGATTAGTGCGAAACTTTGATCATTTTAATCTCTCAGGTAGTCTGTTGTCTTTCACCGTTTACACGTCACTGCCTTCTAGGTTGTGCGATTCCCATGTTGAGCAATGTACACTATATTGACAAAAGCCACCGGACACCTAGAAGAGAAACACACAACACACCTTTTATTGACATACATTAGTACGGTGTCGGTCAACCTTTGGCCTTTAATGCATGCACTGACCCTTCGAGACATGCTTTCGACAAGGTTTTGGAACACAGCGTTAGGTATGCGCTTCCATTCAGTACATAATCCTGCCGCTAACTGTTGCTTAGTAGTAGCCCTTGGTCCCAAACTTCTTGTGCGGCGCTCTTTTCATCCCATAAAAGCTCCACGGGATTAAGATCAGGGCTCTGTGCTGGCCAGTCCACACACGATACGGAATTATCGTCAAACCACGCCATAACAGCCCTTGCTTCATGGATCGGTATTATCTTACTGGTACCAACAAGGCTCGGTTCCACAACATTGCCACAGAGTTGGTAGGGCGTAATTGTCCAGAATATTGAGGTAAAAGTTCTGGTTAACAGGTTCGTCCACAATAACCAATGGGCCGGGACCATACCACGAAAAACATCCCCACACAAGTACACTCCCAGCTCTAAACTTGACCGTAGGAACAGTATACTGTGGTAAATAGCGTTCTCCCGGCTGCCGCCATACCCACACACGGCGATCAAATTGATGAATCTTGTATCTGGATTCATCAGTCTATAGGACCCGTTTTTCTAGGGTCAACGATAAATGTTCTTTACACCATGCTAAACGACGAGTAGCATTCCGAGTGGAGATGAAAAGCTTATGAGCAGCCGCACGACCACGGTAACACATGGAATGAAGTTCTCTGCGAATGTGGGAATGGTACGTGTACATAGCAAGATTCCAGCATTTTTACTCACATGTACACTGAGGTCTTGTGCAGTAATCCCTCGATTAGCTATAACGAGTCTCCTAAGGCTTCTACATTCTCTATCACTGATTTTCTTTGGTCTGCCGGTACGTTTTGCTGTTTCAGGCACGCCATGTGTCTTCCATTTATTTAGTACATCCAAACCAGTTGCTTGGGTATGTTTAAACGCCTCTCGGTTTCTCTTATGGACAACCCACTAATATAAAACCGAACAAGCTTTCCTTTCTGAAAGTCACTTCTCTCCCTCCGCGACATTTTCGCTCAACCTCACAGTGCGGTATGATCGCGGTCAGCTGCAAGCTTGTTTTTATACCGTTTGTAGCTGTACCGCGCATCTTAACAACGCAGCGGATCCATGTATTTGCTTTTGAAGGCGTGTCCGGTGACTTTTGTCAATATAGTATATATTTTATAGATCAGATATTCCGTCGGAATATTTTATAGATCAGATCATTCCGTCCGAAGGTAAAATGGGGATGTGGTCTACATTGATTAAGATGGGACCTAACTGAAAATAGAGTGATACCCAGAAAGAGGTGGTCGCTTGAGAAAACAGAACTGCGTATAAGGAATGGAGGTCAAGACAGCAACAGCTAGAGAGAAAATGAGGGAACATTCGGACAACGGAGAACTGAACCTGACTGACAAGCAGAAGATGAGAAACACACAGCAACGTGAATGTTCCATACTTGTGCGCATACTGAGGATAGAGCGTTAACACAATAAGGGTTTTCAAAAACAATGGCCACTTATTTTAACAAAGAGGACTTGTAAAAAAATGACAAATACTTGGTTCTTTCAGTTTAAAATGCCTGTTTTTTTATTGACGAACAAAAGCCTTGAAAGTTTGGAAAACCATATTATGATTATACAACAAACAATCGGGAATGTAAAATTCGATACGTTAGTAATGATTATAGTAATCAATATTAGCATTAGAAATTCGATTGATACTTCATGCCTCGGAACATTGTGGCTAATATTCCGACTTGGGTCTGGGTTTGGGTCCTCGATGAGTCTTGGGTTGTCTGTCTGTCTGACTGTCTGTCTGTCTGCGGGAGCTGACTCTTTCCTTCCCTGAAACCAGTAACAGGAAATTAAGGGTGGATGAATTTATCAAAACTGTTCGAATCCAACAAAGCCACGAATTTAAGATTTATAACATCACTGATTTTAATTCATTGACACTATACACAAACTCAAACAACTCTCGCAAAACACGTGCTGTTACGTGCATGCGAGTAACTAATGTAGTCCCAGGTCTTCCCTTTTCTAAGCGAACCGTTGCCCAAAGCAATGGCCCATTCCCCTCCATGCGTTCATTCATGTTGTCATGTAATGGCTTTGCGTCACAATGGCACCATCCTTCCACTAGGAGGCCCATTGGTCTTGCTCGCTAGACTGATTCTTTTAGTCAAAAGAAGCGAATCTGCCCATGTGGGTTTTTTTTTTTCGCAGCGAAAGCATCAACATAACTTCATACCATTGATAAATTGACTCTTATTTGTGTATATCTAATTGAGTTTTATTTGTGCATTCTCTAGGCTTCGCAGCTAGCCTTCAATATACGCCACTCGTTCAAAAGGTGGTGCGAATGCAACGTCGTTTGGATCTTTCAACTGGAAATTTCGCCTGTTCCAAATTCTTGTAATCATTATTTCAAGAAGAAGGTTATTGATTTGGCATCGCAACTACCTTTGTTTTCATTAGATAACTTTTCCGACAGCAAGCGCAGAATGATAAGTGTTAATTTCGTTGTCTTTCTGTCAGTTTTGTTAGCCTACCATTAAACGATAATAATCACATTAAGCAAGGAATGTTATAATACCTGTCAGCTGACAGAACGCGATGATCATCAACACCACCAAGGAATGTCGTATCTCAGTCATATTTGTGGAAACCGCACCAAAATGATATGGTAAATTGTTTTTGATTGCCGCTGTAAACGTTTTTATCATTAGTCGAATGCCTTGTAATGAAAGTGAAAATAATCAGCTGGTTTCTGCCTTCATTAATTTGACCCTCGTAATTGCTCTCACCATTAGCTTAACGACGACCACTATCACGCAAGTCTTCTTTCCAAGTCTTCGTTAAGTCCAATTCACTTGTCAAGCATATTGAGTTTTCGATAAAACTAACATTACCTTGCCTCTTATCATAGTGGTTTTAATGACGCCATTCATTATGCTTGGAAGAGAAAAAAATCATACTTCGCTCTCATTTCTCTCTTCTGCGTAGCTTTCATTATCCATTGTTTTCGTGTTTGTAGTACAAAGTAGCCAATTCAGCGATTTTCTGAACCGCATTGCTTTTGTGTGCAGCTCAATGGTTTTCAATAATGCGTTTTAACTAACACAATTGCCGCTTTCATAAGACGTTGTTATTGCATTCTCCTGAATGGATTGCCATGCTATTCATTATTATCAGCGATTTAAAAGAAGTTTTGTAAAACGCGAAACG
This sequence comes from Macrothele yani, assembly GCA_039090855.1. Lineage (NCBI taxonomy): Eukaryota > Metazoa > Arthropoda > Arachnida > Araneae > Macrothelidae > Macrothele > Macrothele yani. The sequence goes on along the minus strand of CM077006.1, from coordinate 23,216,373 downwards.
CGTATGAAAGCAGCAGAAGTGTAAAGAAATGTTTTATTCATACGTTCGAAAATGGATGCATAAATAAATAAATACGAGTATGTTGCCCAAAATTAAATGCAATGGTAATGCAGTGTTTCCGACGCGTGATGCCATCCAAGAAAAAGTTCTTTTTTTTTTTCTTTTGTAGAATGCGTCTCATCCACCAATTTGTCTACTCCGTGGCCCCATAGCAGAAAGTTCTTGATCTGCCTGCGACGTATATCGTGGTGCCACAAAATAATCTGCGGGGCGGACACTGGACAAGACGACGACTGGGTGCGAAAAACAATAAAAATTTGCGCAGGTAAAAATTTAAAAAAAAAAAAAAAAAGAAAAACAGATCGTCATCTTATACAGTGCCTGACAAAGAAAATACCACACCATAAAGGAATGCTCGAAAACAGACCAAACTGCACACACATGTAGCCAAGTAGGTCTTGAACAAATGATTTAATTGTCACATACAGACTAGGCTCCAGTGGCCGAATATATAGGGTAATCAATAAGGCGTGTGGCCCCCGATTTGGGTGATGCTGCGTTGAATCCGACGTGGCATCAAGGCAATAAGAGTCGGAATAGAGTTATGGGGTATCATGGACCATCTGGTGTTGATCCGAGTTCATAGTTCACCTTTATTTTGCTGGGGTGGGAGGGTACTCAGCCGACGTCTAATCGTGTTCCACCCATGCTCGATGGGCGAGAGATCGGGGGACCGTGCTGGCCACGGAAACATCGACACACCGTGTAAAGCTTTCAGGCTGATGCGTGGGGTACGCGGCCGGGCGTAATCCTGTTGAAAAACGGCGTTTGGGTTGCCTTGCAGGTACCGTGGTGCCACGGGCCGCAACACCTCGTCAACATAGCGGGGTGCCGTCAATGTGTCCGTAATACGTACCAGCGGTGAGCGGCTGTTGGGGCTGGTAGCATCCCACGCCATTATTCTACGTTGCTGGGCCGTGTGTCGCTCCACAATGACGGACGGTGTGGTGTTCAGCGACGAATCGCGATTCTGGTGAGACAGAATCACGATTCGTCGCTGAACACCACACTGTTCCATTCGGCACCTCATGCAGCTCTGGATCGACACCACGCCGAGCGGTGACGACGATAGCTCTCTGTTAAGGGGTAGCCTTCGCAATGGACTGCTGGGCAACAACCAGACGTACTGACGCGACTGCCCGCGTCGATATCAGCGCATCTAAGCCTCCCCGGTACACTCCGCAAAATGTCACCCGTTGTGGCCTGTGGCTCCGCTACGGCATGACGTCGGATGCGACGATCGGTGCGCTCGAACGTTCGTCTCCGTGGTCCGGTCCCCCTACGATGTTACACTGATCCTTCTTGGGACCACTGTCTCCAAATGCGACCGACGGTTGTGACATCACGTTGCGTTTCTTCCGCAATACGACGCAAGGACCATCCGGCGGTACGAAGGCCTGCGATGACACTTCTTGTGAACTCATCCGTTCGATGAAATCGCGTACGACGGCGTTGGCACCCCTTGTACGTTCTCCAGACACAGTTACAGAAGAACCACTCACTTTTCGCGGCCGTGACGATGTCTCGACTGATGGCCTCACGGGCTGGTTGTCCGCTTATATCCCGCGCGCCGTTCGTGCAATCATTTGCATAATTTGTACGTGTGCGCCACCCTGGAATTTTCATGGAGCTGTGTTCACGTCTTTGTGGTGTGGCATTTTCCCTGTCAGGCAGTGTATTTCGTTTACCTAAAAGAGCCTAGCCTAGGCATTATAGCAGTTGTAATGATAACTAGAATCAAGATATTGACCTCTGAAGTTGGAATTTCTTTGTTGGATTTCAAAACAAACTTTTGATATAACCACAGGTGAAAACCACAAGACATTGACAATGATTTTTTTTATGTATAACACCCTCCCATTTAACTAACAAATTAGACACTATGCTAGTAACTATCTCACTTAACTTCCTTTTGAATGTAATGCCACCTGTGTATGCCATCATCATCTACCATTATCAATCCAATGCTGGATGGTCTTCCCAAATTTCTTCCACGACTGTCTGTCTTGAGCTAGTCTTCTCCATGTCACTCTCGCATATTTTCGAATTTCATCTACACAGTGTGCATTTTGGGTCTTTTCCTGTCCCTTGGAATCCAGTCTAGTATTTTGATTGTTCATCGGTTGTCGGTTCTCCTGGCAATATGTCCAGTCCATTGCCATTTCAGAGATTTTACTCTGATCATGATGTCTTCCACTCTTGTCATTTTCCTTATCCATGAGTTCCTCTTCTTATCTCTCCTGGTAACACCAAGCCTGCATCTCTCCACGCTTCTTTCAGTTGTCAGCAGTCTTTGTACATCTTTTTTAGTTAAGGGTAACGTCTCTGCTCTGTACATAAGCACTAGAAGGATGCATTGATTAAAACACTTTTTGTTTAAGACATAATGACCTATTGCTCTTAAAAATTCTACTGTTTCTTTCAAAAGCTGTCTAACCAAGTTTTATACACCGATTTATTTTTTCAATAATCTGACCCTCGCTTAATATCCCCACGCACTCTGGCGGAACTACCCGACCAATTGGCTGACGAGTGGCTGCAAATCGATGCTCAATACATCCACAGCCCAGTGAAGTCTCTATCACATACACTGAAGAGCAATTCAATTAGAGACAGCTGGCGTTATGAAAATGTGGTGCTGTGGGCGGCCCGGTAAACGAAAACGGCATGACGTATGCAGCGATCCGACAATATAAGGAGTGATGCGACGGGAATCGGTAAGAGTCAGACGCAGTATGGGTAAGACGAAGGATCTAAGCGCATTTGGTCGTGGGGAAATTGTCGGGGCCCGACAAATGGATCACTCCATCTCGGAAGTCGTGCAGGCACAGGGATTTTCACGAGCCACTGTGTTACGGGTGCACCGTGAGTACATCAAATCCGGTAAACCCATCTCTGCGAGGGCCAACTGCTGTGGACAACAGCGTGTGGATGAGCGGGGTCGTCGTCGGCTAGCTGGCATTGTACCAGCGGATAGACGGGCCACAGTGCAAGAAATCACTCGGCAATTTAACGCTGGTGCACAAAAACGTGTAAGCAGCTACACCATCCAGAACCATCTCCTCGCTATGGGGTACAGAAGCCATCGTCCCACGAGGGTACCGCTGCTGACCGCACATCACAGAGTGCAAATATTAGCATGGGCGCGGGAAAATCGCCACTGGACCCTAGACATGTGGAAAAATGTTGCTTGGACTGATGAGTCGAGATTCACGTTGGTACATGCGGATGGCAGGATACCAGTACGGCGCAAACTACATGAAGCGATGGATCCTTCTTGCCAGCAGGGTACTCTTCAATCTGGTGGGGATGGCATTCTCTTCTGCGGGCTGTTTACGTAGACTGAAATGGGACCCCTGGTACGTGTGACATCGTCTCTCACAGGTCAACGTTACCGGGATATCCTGGACGACCATTTGCTCCCGTTTGTTCGTCTTCAACATCCCACTAGGGATCTCATCCTGCAACAAGACAATGCAGCTCCCGAATTGTATCCGAATGGTTGGATGAGTACTCCACCGACGTGACCTTGCTTCCTTGGCTAGCTCGGTCACCTGACATCAATCCCATCGAGCACATCTGGGATGCCATCGAGAGAGATGTTCGAGGCTCTGACCCCCTCCATCAAATCTTCATGAACTGTGGGAACTTGTTCAGGGGTCGTGGATCCGCATTCCTTCCCAATGCTTCCGGTGTCTTGTCGAGTCCATGCTGAGACGAATCGCCGCCGTCAGCAGGGCGAAAGGTGGTACTAGACAGGTATCTCTAATTCAATTGCTCTTCAGTGTAGATTCATGCTGTTATCAAGGTAAGGGGCGCCGTCAGCCGTTGTTAGGTGTGTTTTGATAGGGGCGACTAATTTTTTTCCGGTATAAGATCTGAATTTTTCTTTTCTGCTATAAGATCTGAAAACCCATTCGAAAACTGTTGTCCATACTTGCGACTTGTTCATGTCTATCGCAAGTATTCAAATGTTCGAAATATTTTACATTGTGTGACTTAAATATTGAAATGTAATTTTATGTCATTAATGGTCAAAAAATATTAAACGCTACTGAAGCTGCCTGTGAAATACGCGCAGTTGAAGGTGAGGAATAAATCTCCACTCGAACAGCTCAAGCCTGGTTCAAGAACTTCAAAACTGGCGACGCAAGCAAGACGCATTCAGGACATCCGATAACGGTTGATCGCGACATTCTGTCGTACGTTGTCAAAGCTGATTCATCGACAATCACTTAGGGGCCGTCCAAAAAGTACCTTCGTGATTACAGGGAGAGGGGGGGGTTCTTGACAACCGGACTAAATGTGACATGGGGGAGGAGGGAGGTTTAGTAATTCGGACATCCAGCGGCAAAAATATAGTGAATGGTATATCTTCGTTTTGTTTTCTCTTTTTTTCTTCTTTTAATAGTTAAAAAAAGGTATGAAATATTTCAGATTTCTGATGATATTTAGCTAAATCAGAATATTAAGTTCTCGTATTTGTACTAACAGATCTACCGTGTTTTATAGATGGTATAATCGGGAGTGTTGCAACCGTGAATGCGTGCGTTCATTTGTAGATCTTTATTTCGGAATGATAAAGTTCGGGTAGCAATTAGGAATAAATTAATGCGTAAATAATAAATATTTTCTGAAGAAAAAGTGTAAATATATGGAAGATTCCTTTCTGTTTTTCAACGGACTTCTAAAAGCAGTTGTCAAAAATGAAGGGGGTTGCGGGAATCAGGACGTACTTTTAAGGGGGGGGAGGTATCAACGATTGGACAAAATGTGACATTAGAAAGGGAGGAGTCTAAAAATAATAAAAAATCACAGACTTACTTTATGAACGGGCCCCTTAGTAGTTCTGATCGGAGGTTGATACGTCACAAGCAACTATGGTTCATCATCTCGCGTGCGTCAATAAAGTTGCCGCAAGTTTCCGTAGTATTCCATTCGATCTGACTACCGAAAGTGCACCCATCGTATCCAGATCTGCAGGAAACTCAAACCGAACAGCCAAAAGCAGTGGCATGACCCAGGACAGCTTTGGGTCATGCCACTGCTTTTGGCAGTTCAACTTCTCTGTATTGCATCGTTTTTACTTTCCCTTTCCATACCCTATACCCTTAACTTAACCTCCGAGCTTGATATTTCTAAAGGGAAGTTTGAGACAACGGATCTGACACTATTTTCCTAAAATCCTCTGCTGCATGATTTTATTTGAAATTGTTATATTGAGTTTCATTCAATATAACAACGGTTTGTACCTTTGGAAAAAGCTCTGAAACCGTTTCCTTTGTGCGTAAGCATTGTACAGTTATTCTCTTTTTTACGCTTTCCAACCTTAGGTTCAAAAAGCGTATATGCTCCAGCTTTGTCCGTCTGTCTGTCTGTCCGTCGGCACGATAACTCGCGTAAAAATGGTTCGATTTCGATGAAATTTTAGTATGTGGTAGGGGACCACCAGGGGACGCACCCCATTGAAAATGGGCGAAATGGGGTCAAAGGTCAGGACGTAAAAGCGGTATCCATTCCATCGCCGTTATGCTTCATAACTTACGTAAAAATGCTTCTATTGCGACGAAAATTTAGTATGTTGTTTCGGAGGTATACTGAACCAATTCTGTTTAATATCATCGAAATGGGGGTGAGAGGTCAGATTGCAGGAGCGATATTTATTCCACAGCCATTATTCTCATAACTTGAGTAATGATTTCTGGTATGTTGGAAAGCGTATCATAATCAAAGCATTGCATGATTTTCCTAACTTATTATACTAAAGCAACGGACTAGCAATGTTAACCTAGGTATAACTTCCGAACAGGTGCACCTACAAACAACGGTAATTTTACCCCGGTCCCACTAGCGACCGTTATTCGGAGGTTTCACCAAGTTAAAATCGTTTCCCCTTTTCGTTAGTGCTCTTAGGGAAGATTTGGAGACGGTTCCTTTCCTAGTTCTCTTCCAGCAGTGTTAATGAGGCCTGTTTCAGCTTGCGAACACTATTGCAGGCCGTTCTCCATGCAAACGGCTGTCCGAGTCTCAGTTTTATTGCACTGTGAGTGCCAAGTGATCTTTATCGCTTTAGAGCGTCAGATTTCTCGCAGGGAACACATATATAAGACTTTTCTTTCATCTTCAGTTTCACGGTGGGTCGAAGTGGAGTTGATGGCTAGGGGTTGTAAGAGGAAATGCACACATGGAAATAAATTGTTAACGAATAGGCGGTAATATACATCAAAGGGACAGTCGAGGTGACCGGAGGGTCGCCAGGGTTGATACTAGCCCGCCCTTTTTCTAAAGGAAGAAAGAAGAGCAAGAGGAGTTTGGATATGCGTTTGAAAAAAATTGTCGGAGATAAGATGTTTACCGTGCCAGGTAGAAGAGTTTGGAAGATTTCTCCGCCTTGGGGCAATTTAGATTGCGAGAATACCCGGTGTCGAAACGAGGAATTCAAAGGAAACTAAAGTCCGAAAAAGAAACGTAAATACAGCTGAAACCTCGAAACTTTTGAATTTCCTACAAGTGTAGGCCTACCAAAACCACGCCACAGGAAACTGAAAGTAACTCACTGAACAGCGTAGAGATGGTTCACAGTTACTTTGTCACCGTTGCTGAAAAATCACTGTCAACGTTATGACCAGCTACAAAAAGTTGCAATTCTAAATTCATTGATAAGAATGTCACCGTTAGCCGTCTCCTAGCAATGTTTGGAGTCCAAAATCACTGTTATGCTATAGTTTCTATTACCATGTCACCATATCTAAACAATTTACCTCCTTTTCTGTTGAAACATCATAGAGGCGGTTATTGATGTGAGCTTTCTTTCAGTCTGTCTTTTTTCCCACGCTTAAGATGGTTTTGGCTTTCGCTGTGCATTCGCTCATAAACAAAAAATTCGAAGCGAGCCGTTTGTAACGGGATTTTGTCACGGTTACAAGCGAGACGGTGACTCGCCGTTTTTGACACCCTTCTCGTAAACAGTGATTTTGCCACTGTTGCAAGTAAGACGATGACTCGCATTTCCAGCTTCTTTTCTGCTCCGTCACCGCTCTAGTAAACGGGGATTTTGTCACGTCGTCTACAGTCCCCGCCTTGCAATTTTGTGGCCTTTGGCATAGACGGACTTGGCGACCTTAGGTAAAGATTCGCTTGACTGACCTTAATAATATTTTTAGCCGAAAAACCTGCATGGTTCTTATTCGTTGAAATATCAAATTTCATTTTCGCCCTCAATAGTAGGAAACTAAAATAAGAAAAAATGCATATCAGTTATTGAATTTATGAAACCACCTTCTGTAGTCGAAAGTGTGGGAACTGTAATCCTGTTAAATATCATATCTGATACTTCCAGCTGTTTATTCAACTCTTGAAAGTTTTATCTGTCGTTTTGTGTAGTGACTACAGTTTTGCATTTTCATTTGTAAAGTCGGCCAAAAGGATACCAACATATTCATTCACTTCAAAACAGAAGGGGCAAATCTATTGTTATGTAGCCTCACTTAACAGCATCCTAGAATAAAGGACTGTTAAAAGGAAAAGCAAAAAGCCGTGATCGATTGTTTCCTCTTTTAACAGATCTTATTATTTTCCGTTTTTCAATTATAATACAGATTAAAAATTGCCTGATGATCAGATACCAATATGTGATTAAAATCTGCGGCCTTAGCTAGCCGCCTTGCTCACTTAGGTTAAAGGCCGACATGCATTCACGCATCAAAAACTGGGGTGAACTTTTTCGTTATTTTTTTTTTTTTTTGCAGCGTCCTGTGTGTAATGTAGAAGTAATCATGTTATTAGATAAACTAATTTGTACATCACAGGACTTCTGAGTTCCTTTGTTAACGGGGAAACTTGAAACGCATCCACAACAGGCGTTTGATAGTGAAATAGAAAAGACGAAATGAGCACGTTCCATTTAGATACGCACAAAAAAGTATGATCTCCATAACATTAGCTGCAAAAGGAAATAAAGCAAGGAGGGGGGAACAGGTAATGCATTTTTGGAGAGCGGTTCATGGGAATCATAGAGAAGCATTAAACAAATATGAAACGAGCCAGATTGTAATTAAAGGGGATTCCTAACGACTGGTTTTGCTCCGGATGCACGTACGTTCCGCTGAGATCCAGGACGAGCCTGTTTCTCAGTTTTTATTTCATTTGGAAACTACAAATATGGTAGCGAGCATAGCAGTAGAGTAACACTGGAAGCTGAACACGTCCTTTTCTAGACGTTATGTGATTCCCCCTCCCCCTTCCAAGTGCTTCAGTCTAATTATTGGGGACGCTAATTGCATCCACTCCCTATTTATCGAGAAGCACGTAGGGAGTCTCGACATATGGTGGTGTCTAAGTGGAAAGTTTTTGGCCGCTTAATGCCTCTCGCGAGGCTGCCTCAACCATTGGAGAGAGGTTTATAGTTCTCCACGGCGGGAACGTCAATCATTGGCGAAACACCGCCACGTCGTCGCCATTAGCGGCTACAGTACGAGGATATCTTGTGCTACGATGAACTACAACGTCATGATAAATTAAGGAGAAGCTCTGCATTCGTAAATGCTTTCCAATGAAACGAGAGCGTTGCTTGTTCCTTGGTTGGTATACGATCCGTTAAAATTTCCATTGGCTGCAGAGAGTGGATGGAAATGAAATTAAGCAATAAACGGAAGTTTAAAATCGTTTACCGCTGTCCAGAAACTGTGGCGGAGATTTCGCTTCAAAGTTTCCGAAGTGTGGTAATAAAGCATGAGGTATGACATTTCGGAAAGGTAGATTAGCAACGGCTGCGCAAGAAGTGAACGATGGAAGAAGGCATTATCTGTAACTGGGTGTTTGTCCTAACGGAGGTTGCTAATTTTACTGGCCTTATTTTCGTACTAACATTTCGGAGCCGAAATTTGAGTTAAGAATACACTCCGTAGATATAACATTAGAGATAGGACTGATGGACAGTTGACATGGCCATCCTCCGCGCAATGTGAAACATATCAAAACCGAAAGCAGGCAATAAATGGGCGGACAGCAGGGTTTCCCAACAGTGCGTCTCAATTGATCGTGGACGCTTTGTTGAGGCAAGACGGGTCATTCTATTTTCCAAGTGATAAGAATCATGTGGTTCTCGAGGGCAACTGTGTCAAGGGTGTTACAACGACGGACATACCAGCGCCAAATTCATGACAGGAGTCCCGAAAAAAGTGTAGAATGTGAAGAATTTATCGTCCGATCGGGAGATTTTCAGCATTTATAAGCTACAACTCGGCAAAATTTCTGAGGGCAGGTGCCTGCCTATTCAGCAAACCCGTCGGGGGAGGGGTAGATACCAAAAATGTAAACCATGAAGAATTTCTAATCTGATCGGGAGATTTTCAGCACTTACCAGCTACATTCGGGGGGAGGGTAATACCAAAGTGTAAAATATGACCCAAAGTGTAAAATATGAAGACTTCCTCGTCGGTTCGGGAGATTTTTGGCAATTACAAGCTACAACTAAACAAATTTCTGTGGAGATGTGCTGACTCAGCAAACCTTGGGGGGGGGGAGGGAGGGGGTATTACTAAAAGGTGTAAAATATGAAGAAATTCAAGTCCGATCGGGAGATTTTCAGCATTTACCAGCTACATCTCGACACATTATCTGAGCGCATGTGCCATATTATGCACTTTTTATATTACAACCCCCCCCCCCCCCCCCCCCCGACACGTTTCCTGAGGCAGCAGATGCTCTCAGATAATTCGTTGAGTTGCAGCATGTAAACGTTGAACGTCTCCCGATCGGACCAGAAATTCTTTATATTTCATATTTTAGGTTTTAAGCACCCCCTCCCCCCCGAAAAAAACATTAAAAAACAAGTAAAAAACATATAACCCAGGATCTGCTGTATTATGGCCGAGCCGAGACCAACCCACCGTTATCAGTTTCTTCACTCGTTCGTTAGTCGTTACCGCTGAACGGATTCACGGAAGTGAAATAACACTGTTACTTTTAAGTAGCAGTCACAGTTAGCGCAGTGATCACCAAGTAACAGGTAAGCTCATCTCTAGTAGTAAGAGTGTCAGAGAGAGGTTGTTGCAGGAAAAGCTGGCAATGATCACGTGGCCTGTGATCGAAAACGAGTAGTCGACGCCCGATGTGGTTGGAGGATAACAAGGTTTGAATGGACCAATAGACGCGCAACAATAGGTCAGATAACAGAGGATTTGAATCCAGGATAATGTCGGAGGGCATAGAAACTATTCTTAATTCACATATGCAAATGTACGTTTATTTGCATACAGGGACGTCGCTGGGCGGCGAAATCTGGATGAGCGACGGGTGGGCGAGCAATATTTTTGGCGGGGCAAGTTTGTTAGCAATTTTGTTTTCTTTTCTTTTTTTCTTTTTTTTTTAGAAACACTGAAAGAACTAATTTTTAATGTTTTTCTCTACCCGCTACAAAGGAATTCCTGCAATCCTCACCACCCCTCTCCCTGGACACACACACACACGAATCTGAGTTACGACACTGGTGTAAGATGCAAGTGTTACTAGAATGTCGCTTTCAACTTTTTGCTTGCTCTGAATGCATTGCTTTTCAAAATTTTGCAAAACGTTTGAAAAGCAGTGAAAATAGTACTGTACTTGAACAATTTAAAGGAAAATAGCGTTTTTGTTTATCTAAATCACATTTCAACGTCGTGCCACGAAGACACAATACCTGCCCCCCCCCTCCCCTCTTTAACTCCCTTCTTTCAAGCCAGCGACTTTACGTTGCACTCCTCTCATACAAAGTAGTCTTCGGGCACTTTCACTGTCCTGGGGCGCTAGTGTAGCTTTAGACTCCACTTTCCTTGTTGGAAACCCCTATTTTGTACAGAAAACAAACAGATCAATTAGTACTGAACTCCTCAGTGAATTCCAATTCACCCCCCCTAATTAGCCCCTGGTCATACAAATATGAAAAAGAGGCTTAACCCTTTAACGGCCATGACCCAAAAATCTTGAAGTCCTCTAAATATCATAACGAAACTGTCTGTTTTTTCACTTCTTTGTTTAATAACAAAAGTAGTGACTGAGGGTGACTCCAGCTGATCTCTCATAGGTCGAGAAATTTTGAAGAACAAATACGGGTAGGAAATCTGACTCACTCTAGACATGTGTTTTGGGTTGCTATGGCGGTTTGTAAGTACGGGCGTTTTGGGTGTTTCGGTCGTTAAAGGGTTAAACTAAAGAATTGGAACTGTGGAGAACAATTGCATTTTCATGGCCTCTGCAGATGGTATTTTGATAACTTCTTTGGAGACGTAAACACCGCTTTCTAGAGGGAAATACGTAGGATTACATGAAATAAAACACTTGGCAAAGTCCAGATTATATTTTAAAGTTAAATATATTGAAAAATGGCACATTTTGAACTGAATGGGCGGCAGGCAGGTCTCTCCCTTTGGCGACGTCCCTGTTTGCATAACCACATGCGCGGGTTGTGTTTTCTAATTAGCACAGGCCTGTTGTTCAAAACCTGATATTGAGAGATCCTGGAAAAAAATGAAGTGCTTAAATTATCATTCTCTATCTATATTAAGTTAAAATGCCTTCTACACTGATGCAATAACAGTACATCCCCGCATTTCTGAGTTTCAGTTTTCCGAAATTCAATATATTTGAAGGAGACTGTTTTAAAAACATTTTACGCAAACTATTTCGGGATATATGAAACACGATCTGTGGCAATCATAAATTTAATCATTTTATTTTTCACGTGGGTATTGCTTCCGTTGTTTTGAGCTAAATTAAGATATGCATATAGCTTGCGAACTTAAACTATGCTTAAGGCATCGTGAACGTATTTCCTTTTCCATAAACCCAGAAAAAAAGTGATGCATCAAACTAGATTTCGTAAAGAACTTCATCATTTGAACTCGATCAGGCTGTACTTTGTTTCATCCCTTGTACAGATTGCAAAACATTTTTTTCAGTTGGCCGCATGATCTCTGCATTTAGATGAAGTCGATCGGCACGAAGAAAGATGACCTGGTTTGCTTGAATATGTATTGTTGGCAGACAGCTGCGCTCTGTGTTGGGGGCTGAAACAACAAAACGATCCCCTCTCGTCGCGACGACGCTAGCTTTTACTATTTTATTCTGGTTTTTATGCCTTTTTCCCCTTCTTTTTTTTTTCCCCTTTTCTTGCTTCTTTTTCCTTTTTACTCCTCTCTGTGCTTCATCGTACCTGCAGTTAGCAGAGTATCTCGGCGCCAGAGCTCGCGATCAATCACGCGGTCGTGATTGATTACTGCTTCTCCATCAGCTACGTACCAGCTTCTGCTCTTACTCACTTTTTCTGCCAACTTAATGAGCTCAACTTTACCTCTTCTCTTGCTCTTCCAGGATTGCTTCTTTACCAGAGACATTGGCTCACTTAGCCTAGCTTTGCTGTGTTGGCTTATATCCTCTTCATTGCGACGTTCCGTTGCTTATGTTTTCATTTAAATTCGCATTGGCCGCGGCTTCCCCCTTCCCATCCCCTCTCTTCATTATTTTTCACTGTTGCGTTTTAAGGTACTTTCTTTTTTCATTTTTCGCGAAAATGTTTTCATGCTTGGAAAATTAGAAACTTCGATAAATCGCTGTCATTCGAATGTGTATTTTTTTTTTTTTTTTTTTTTGTTAATAAATCGAAGATTTTATTTTTGTGATTCCAGATTCGGCTATTAAATATTGGCGATCACTTCTCACCTATTTGAGAATATTAGTGATTTTAACCAGATTGATCGATAGTACATGGCCGTTATAATTTATTGTAGGCGCAGGCTTCTTTAAAGTGGTTCCACCTAAAATCTCTGCCTTATGTTTTTTCCAATGGCAAAAATTATTTACATATTTTCTTCGCAATCAATGTATTTTCAAGGATGAAAATTTGCACGTCGATAAAACTAACTGGCCGCCCTGGTGGCGCAGTGGTCTAAGGCGCTGGCTTCTGATCATTCGTCCGTAAGGGGTCCGGGTTCGAATCCCGGTCAGGCATGGATGTTGTGTTTGTCTTACGGCACTGGCTCTCTCCCTTCCCTGGAACCAGTGACCCAAAATTAGGGACGGGCGACTGCTTATAGCCCATTCAGTTGCTCACGGTGGTCGCTAAACCCACAATCAAAAAAATCAAAAAAGAAAAAAAAAAGATGAAACTAACTGTAAAACTAACTATCCCATGCTATAACTTGTTATAGCATGGGATACTTAGTAATTGCTAAAACATCACCATAATTAAGCAATTCAGCATTTGTTTTGTCTACTGACGCCATCAGTGTACAGGTCGCGCCATCTATTAGCAGGTCTGAACATTATTACTCAAAGAAAAATTATTGATTTTTAATATAATTATGGTTATGTTTTAGCAAGTATTAAGTATTCCATGCTGTTATTTAAGGTTAGTTTTATCGATGTGCAAATTTTCATCTTTGGGAATACATTAATTGTGAAGAAAATACGTAAAGAAGTTTTACCCTCGGAAACATAAAGCAGAGATTTTAGGTGGAACCACTTTAAGAGCATATTCCTACATATGTGCATTTTAGCGCACTCAACACTACGAGGGAAAATGGCAAAAGGGAAAACAACAAATACACTGCTGGCCACCCTAAATGCAACACCAAGAAGTAAGCATTCGATTGGCCTGAAATTCGCAGCATGCGTCGCCCGCGAGAGGACATGCAAACGATCAGCATTGCACTGCATATATGCAAATCATGTGCGCCCGGCACGCCACCGAAAAGCGCTATAAGAAGGGTGCACAGAAGGCGGGGTGTAAGTAGTGGAAGTGTGTTGTGCTGCCTGACCTGTGCGTGGGAAGCTTCCTGATGCTTCGTCTCAGAATACGGCAGTAATTCCAGCACGTTTCAGAGTTCGACAGAGGACGAATAGTGGCTTATCGCGACAGCGGTTTATCGTACCGAGACATCGGCGCCCGTGTGGGACGACATCCAGCCACAAAGAGGCGAGTATGGATTCGGTGGGTGTAGGAGAGACGGACGGACCGACGTGGACGATTGCCGCAGCCGCGGCACTCCACCATACAAGAGGACCGGCATGTTGTGCGGCGGGCGCATTGACGGCTCGCACCGCCACATCGCGAACGTTAGCGCAGGAATTAGGGTGTGTTGCGCAACAGCCTCTGTCAGCACATACCGTTCGACGTCGTCTTCAGGAGCGGGGACTTGTCGCACGGCGCCCATTGCTCCGATTACCATTGACGTTACACCACCGGGGAGTGCGGCGACAGTGGGCCGTTGAACGCAGCACCTGGACTACGGAATGGCATGCCATTGTCTTCTCCGACGAATCCCGCTTCTGCCTGCAACACCACAATGGTCGGATCCGGGTGTGGCGGCACCGCGGCGAGATACTGTATGACGCCTTCATTATGCATCGCAATATTGGACCGTCGCCTGGCATTATGGTTTGGGGCTCAATTGGATATGACACCCGCACTCCTCTGGTACGCATCGCCGGTACACTCAACAGCCACCGCTTCATCTCCGACGTTTTGGAGCCTGTAGTCCTCCCTTACCTGCAGGACCTGCCAGCGGCCACGTTTCAAAAGGACAATGCGCGCTCGCACGTGGCACGCATCGTGCAACAATTCTTCACGGCGCACCAGGTGTCACTGCTGCCGTGGCCTGCCTGTTCTCCCGATATGTCGCCCATCGAGCACGTCTGGTCGCTGATCGGCAACCGAGTGGCCCGGCAAGCACTACCCGCCGCTACTCCTGATGAACTGTGGCAACGAGTGGAAGCAGCCTGGACCGACATAACCCAAGCCCTCATCCAAAGCCTCTTTCATTTGATGCCGCGGCGTGTAGCGGCCGTTATTGCCAGCCATGGGGGCCACACGAACTATTGATGTCTGCGTGTTCCGCAAGGCGCACGGGCCTGTAAGCTCAATCGTTTCATCTTTGTATCTGTTATGTGTCCAGTAAATTTGGCTTTGCTATCTCGTGTCCTTCTTGCTGTTGCATTTTGGGTGGCCAGCAGTGTGTTTTATTCAGTTTCCGGAAAAGTCTGTTCTTTCAATGCACGTTCGCCAATGCGAAACGAACTCGTGAATGAGGCAAACTTCCTAGATGTCCAGTCATTCACCTCTTGTTTCGCTACGAAACTTTTTTTTCTTCAGCCCTCTTTGCGTGTGCCAGAAAAATAAATGGAAATTTGTCGGAGATAAATCTAGGGAATAAATATACTTCGAAATTAGGTACTTAAAATAAGGTGCATCAGCTCTTCAAAATGCACTTGCAGAGTGCTTTGAAACACAGGAATTGTGAGGGCGGACGTCGTCCTGTTGGAAACAAATTCCTTTCCGTAATAGCCTGACCATTCGCCTGACTTCTTAAGCAGATTTCTGTTGGACACAGCGTTGAGAGTTGTTCCTTTTTTCGACATGGTGTCGATGATGACTCTTTTATTGGTACTTTTCATGCTGAGGATGTCTATTATTTTCTGTTTCGGCGTTATTTAGGTGCTGCCATTTTGAATTGACTGACTTATACTCCCTGACAAAAATATGATTCAAGCGCAGCTGATCAGTGATCGCAGTGCGCTCCAAAATGTATAATATCTCCGCCCTAATTTCCATTTCTATGCAACATTTGGTGGGTGCCATCTTTCTGGTGTGTGTCTGTGTAAAGTTGATGATCTCCCTCTAATTTCCACTTCTGTGAAACATTTTTTTGGAAGTCATCGTTCTGGTGTAAAATGGGTACTCTCTCTCATTTATGCTTTTATTAAACATTTTGCTTACGTCATCTTTCTGGTCCAAATTCTACCACAACTCTCATTATTCCTCTCGTTTCCACTTCTGTGAAACATATAGCGTCTGTGCATTGTTCTATAGATTCTATAGTTCTGTTCTAAACTCTATCACTGCTCTCATTTATCCTTTTGTGCATCAACTCCATAGTTCTAGCGTAAAACGTATCATTTCTCTCACTTCCGCTTCTGTGAAACATTTTATGGACGCCACCGTTCCGTTCCAAATTACATATTACAAATTACATGTTTCAAGAGACAATCCCATGGGCTACCTCCACTAAGTACCTAGGGCTTCTACTAGATTATCAACTTTCGTGGGTGGCGAAAACCAGCTACCGCACGAATAAAGCTAGACAATGCCTTGGGCAGCTAGCTCCACTACTCCACCGGAGAAGCTTCCTTACAACACGGCACAAAGTACTGCTGTACAAGACGGTTGTCAGGCCGGTGCTTACCTACGCCTCCTCCATATGGGTTGGTATTAGTAGGAAACAGCGAGAGAGAATCGAGAGGGTGCAGAGCCGAGCACTTCGAATAATGACTGGAGCTCCCCCATGGACCCCACTTTGGAACCTGAGGAACAGACTTGGAATGCAGAAGGCTCATGAGTTTTCCACCAGACTCGCTAAAAAGTTCTTCGAGAAAGCGGAAGATCACCCTAATAGACTTGTTAGGGTCGCGGTTGATTACAATCCCAGCGAATTCCTTAGGTATCCCAGAACTAAGGCGGCGATCGTTGACCTTGACGGAGAGAGTAAGTATGTGAATACTGGTGGGTGTTAGACAGACCCCCAACCCCTCCTTTTTCAGATTGGCATCAAGATGGTGAAAATGGATTCTGCTCGGACATTTGAATTTGGTATCGTTGAGTTTCAGTCACTCCCTGGTGCGTCGGCGTCCGGTTGGTGTTATGGTTCTCTGTGATGTTGTGTGGTGCTTCGTTCCCTTTGCCCCCTTCCACACGGACTGGTGTCACGGATCACTATCTCCTTTCACTACATTTTTCTGTTTGTCTTTCCTATTGAGTTCACTTACTCAGATCTCCTAGCTTTCTATTTCTAAGGACAGCTTTAGACCTGGGGTCAGACACTCCCTTCCTAAAACTTCTTCAAATACCATACCATACCAAATTACATCACTGCTCTAATTTTAACTTCTGTACATCGTTCTGTAGACGCCATAGTTTTGGTGTAAAATGGATCATCTCTCTATTTTTCACTTCTGTGAAACATTTTATGGATGCTGCCTTTCTGGTCCAAAATACATCACTGCGCTAATTTTCACTTCTCTGCATCATTTTGTAGAAGCTATAGTTCTGGTGTAAAATGGTTCATTTCTCTCCTTTCCAACTTTGTGAAATATTTTGTTGGCACCGCCGTTCTGGTCCAAAATGCATCATTGCTGCAATTTTCACTTCCATGCATCGTTTTATAGACGCCATAGTTCTGGTGTAAAATGGATGATCTCTGTCACTTCCACTTTTGTGAAACATTTTGTGGACGCCATCGCTTTGGTATAAAATGGGGTACATCTCTCTTTCCCATTTCTTTCAAACATATTGTGGATGACATCGTTCTGGTTTAAAACGAATCAACTGTCTCATTTCCACATTTATGCAACATTCTGTAGGCACAATAATTATGGTTCGAATTGTATCACTGTTTTCGCTTCCACTTATACGCAGTATTTTGTAGAAGCCATCGTTCTTGTTCAAATGTATTGCTGCTCTCTTCACCGCTCGCTAGCCTTTGCGATCTGGACTGTGTATTCGCATCTAAAAAAAGCATGGCCTTCGTAGCAGCCGAGTTAAAATGACGTGAATCCGCATGCCCTAGGACGAAGTAATGTCCTGTCTGCTTTCGAAAATCCTCCACCACCAACAGACGGTAAGTGATGTGTGAACTAAGAACCCCACAGGGGCACTCCATACGATGAAGGAACACAATTATATTAAAGAACCACTGTAATTTTGAAGGCTTAAAGACTGTAATGCAAAATAAATGTCCACAGAAGTACAGGCAGGTATTTAAAAAAATTGTGATACTGACAAAGACCACCTTTTTATAACACTCTTTCCACCTTTTTATAACACACAGCAACCGAAAAATTGTTATTCGGCCACTGCTGGGGAATCGAATCCCAGATCTCTCGATATCCAGCCGAGCGCGTTAGCTTTACACCACGGTGACCAACAATCCACGGCGCTATGTGTGTTTTTCTGTCAGCTTCTGACATCATAAATCCGTAAGATCGGCTCAGCTACTGAGACGTCTCTACTGGTGGGCATTAACGGCAATGGCTATGTATTAATTATAGGAGTTAAATCCAAAGGGCGAGATCCAAAGTGAAAATCCTCCAAATACGTGGCGTCAGATGAAGACGTCTCAGTAGCTGAGCCCATCTTACAGATTTATGATGTCAAAAACTGACAGAAAAACACACATAGCGCGGTGGATTGTTGGCCACCGTGGTGTAAGGCTAACGCGCTCGGCTAGATATCGAGAGATCTGGGATTCGATTCTCCAGCAGCTGCCAAATAACAATATTTCGGTTGCTGTGTGTTGCTAAAACGTGGAAAGGGCGATGTCTTTGTTTATTCACTGACACCACGTATTTGGAGATTTTTCTAAACCCGGAAATACATTATCTACCAGCTAGTAATTGTACACCTGTGATAGCAAAGGAAAAACGAAGTTTATTCACCTTCAATAGTTGGTGCAGCGTCCACGAGCAGCGATTACAGCTGCGACCCTCCGGGCCATACTCTCAACCAGGCGTTGTACGACGGCTAGCGGTATTTTCTTCCACTCGGCTTGGAGAAGACAGGTCAGTTCCTTCACCAATTTCGGACGGTGGGGGCACCCCTTAAGTCGACGCTCCAACTCGTCCCAGAGGTGGTCGATAGGGTTAAGGTCCGGGCTCTGCGCAGGCCAGTCCATTCGATTAACCCCATTGTCACCATACCAAGCCATGGTGGACCTCGCAACATGACAGGTGGCATTGTCATCCTGAAAGTAACATGGGTCCACCCCGTAAAGCTGCCACAACGTAGGAAGCTCATGGTCATCCAAAATGGAGCAGTAGGTCTCGGCATTGAGTCTACAAGGAATTGCGACCAAGGGTCCCGTGCCATACCAGGAGAAACACCCCCATAGCATAATTCCACCGCCGCCGAATTTCACAGTTGGCACAATACATTCTGGCAGGAGGCGTTCTCCAGGCAGACGCCAAACCCAGACCCTGCCATCCGAACGGTAGAGGATGAACCTTGATTCGGCGCTCCAGAGAACCTTGTTTCCACTGTTTAACGGTCCACTGTCGACATTCTTTGCACCACGTTAGCCGAGCAGCGCTATTGGACTTGGTGATCAAAGGCTTGTGGGCGGCAGCACGTCCATGATAACCGAGCAGATGGGCTTCCTTACGGATGGTATTTATCGAAAAAACAATCCCGGATGCCTCTTGAAACTCCTCGCGGATGTGACCCATCGATTTGGTGCGGTTCTTCCGAATTTCTCTGGCCAGCACCCGTCGGTCTCTAACTCCCAGTTTTGTGGGTATGCCGGGTCGGGGCACATTCCGACAGTCACCTCTCATCTTCCCCTAGCCAATCACGTAGGCCACTGTCGATTTTGAGTACTTCAACTTGCTGTATATGTCACGTATGGATCGGCTATTTCTGTGATACCCGATGATTACACCTTTCTCGAAATCGGAGAGCTCCGAACTGCGTGGCATCTTACATGCGACTGGTTGCGTTGTTGTTTCCCACACGATATGTAACGACGGCGGCGGCCGTGACGTGTATCAGGACCGCAGATATCGTCGATTGCAGGGGTGTCCAATTACTTGTTGGTAGATAGTGTATGACATACATATTATTGAGTTTCCGCATAATGTAACACCAGAAAAGTTGCCGGAAGTTCGCGTTTGGTAGAAGAGCTGTTTAACTTGATGTTCATTTTTGTATCGGCTGTCAAATGTCTCGCGAGTAAATATTAAACTTTGTCATTGAAATAGGCGCAGGTAATTGATATACTGATATTATGGAATGAATCGCTAGTTTCAAAACAAAATGGTGTTTGTTAGTTACAAAATGGCGCGCCATGCCGTTCTTTTAAATCCATTCTCGTTTACCATGTTCGGTTTTACGGAATAAACCCTAATACTTTGAAAATGAAAGAACTAGTAGCAAACTAATAATTTCCTAGCAAGCACAAGTGTGCTGCAATAGTGCTGGATTTTTCAAAATTATATTTTCGTAATAATCCATGAACAGAACTGAAATTCCCCAAAGTATTGAACAAAAAATACCCGTGTTCGCAAACTTACTTCAGGCGGCAACACACTTAAAGTTGTTCAAAATATCGTCGATGTTGGTGCACCTGTTGGAAATTGATGTAATACTCACTTGCTTTTATGTTGACGATGGTGTACAATCACTTGAAAAATTTTATTATGCATTGTTTTACATCGTAAAATCCTTCTGATTAATATAGTACTTAAAACTCTGATGTTTTTCACTATAACGATGATTTTGTGTTATTTTTTCCCCCTTTTATTTGCTTGAACTAGCACATTTTATCCGTTAGGGGACGTGAAGATATATTCTAGTTTTTTTTCGGGGAGTGTTTATTTATTTATTTATTGTATTGGAGGTTTAACGACCCCCGTGAGCAACTCAGTGGGCTATAAGCAGTCACCCGTCCCTAATTTTAGGCCACTGGCTCCAGGGAAGGGAGAAAGCCAGTGCCGTAAGACAAACACAACATCTGTGCTTTACCGAGATTCGAACCAGGACTCATCTCGCACGAGTGATCAGAAGCCGCCGTTTACACCACTGCGCCACCGGGGCGGCGGAGTGTGTTTAATGAGCGCCATTAATAACTTCGCCCATCTCTAATTTAGAAATACTGGTTCCAGGGAAGGCAGAGAGAGTACTAGCACCATCCCGGTGGCGCAGTGGTCTACACTATGGCTTCTGACCATTCGTCCTAGATGGGTCCGGGTTCGAATCCCGTGAGGCATGGATGTCGTTTGTCTTAAGGTATCGGCTCTCTCCCTTCCCTGGAGTCAGTGGCCCTAAATTAGGGACGGGCGACTGCTTATAGCCCACTGAGTTGCTCAAGGTGGTCATGTTAAATCTCCAACCAAAAGAAAAAAAAAAAGTACTAACTCCGAAAGAGACAAAAGCACTACTCACACTTTATTATCGGGACTCGAACCCGGACCCAGCTTGAACGACTAACCAAAAACGTATGCCTCTGACCACTCGATCACCGTATTCTGCTTCCTTGACTATTGTAATTTGGAATTTTTTTTGCCTCTGATAGAGTTTACTACGAGTAGCATTTCGTGTGTACACTTTCTTCTTTTCCGTAATGTAGTTTCTTTTGCTAGGGAGCGTAAAAGCATAAGAAGTCATATTTCCACCTAATGGCAGAAAGAAACCGTTGTTGCTTCTGGTAACTGTTTCCACTGTGACAGGCATTTACGTATATTTTCGTACTTCTTCTTATACGCATTTCCCCCGTAATATTTCGGTGTACAACTGCATCTCTCCTGCGGTCAGACTGGCTATAAAAAAATTATTTTCAGTAGGATATCTTTCTTTCCGACAATGTTCTGTTTGTCATGGTAAACACTTATTTGTAAAGTTTCATCCGTCAGTAAATGCTTCATCATTAGTACGTTTTACATTTCAAAAGACTGCTTATTATACAGTCATGTGTCAGATCATTGCGAACAATCCTGTTTACAGGAGTACATGTGTTATACATTGCGTGCCTATGACGTCACTAACCGGCCAGGAATGTGTTATAAAAAGCATAGGTGCCGCAACCGAATTTCGCGAAAGCTATGGGTAAGCAATGAGGTTGTAGCAGACATTTGACTTTAGCATGGCAACGAGCCTTAGTAACGTAAGTGAAGGACAACCAGTCTCTGTTGAAATGATGGCGTTTTACTTTGAACGTTTAACTTCCGAGTACAAAATGCGGTATTTGGAAAATATTTAAGAGATTGAAGGGAAATATCTGTATGTGCTCAATGCAAGTATCTTCGAAGGTGACGCGAAAAGTTTTCCGAAAGTACAAATAGTAAATATTTTCTATTGCTTTGTTTTGGTCGAACCGCCTTTACCATACAATAGCTCGAGGCATATAAAAGTCTTGAATCAAATAACATTTTATTATCGTGGATATTCTTTTACATGGTAATTTAGTGTGATCTCTTATTAGTGAGTAATTAGTAATTAGGAACTCTTCAATAAAAGGTGTTTCTCTTAGTTCTGGGAAACGTTTTCCAAGACTAAAAAAATTTAGAGCAAAATCTGTTTTTCCACGCAAAATTGTGGTGAAAAAAACAATAATTTTGATTTGCGCCCTACGTTATTTATCCATAAATAAATTTAGCAGCATAATCCCAGTCCGTAAACAGACCTAGACACCAAAAAAAAAAAAAATTTCATTTGGAAATAATTTTATCTATTATTTGCATTTTTTCACAAAAGTGTACTTCAGCTCCAGTTAACAACGGTGTTTTGGAGAGGAAATATATAGAATGAAATATTAAAGTAAAAAACAAAAATCTCCCAACATTGAGTGCCAAATCTTAAAAGTGAAAATACTAAGTAAAAAGCCGAAAATTCGCAAAAAAGTGGGTCAAGCTGTACTAAAAAATCCAGAACAGCCGAAGAGATTTGATTCTGACTAACAGTCAGATTGGCTAACAAATTAACTTTCAGCTCTATAGAAAGTTTCAACACCTCCTTGATCAGCCAGGAACCTTCTGAATAGAAATCCCTGAAGGTGAAAAAGCCAAGCGCACAGAAGTACAGATTGGATACCGAAGCGTTGATTTAGGAATTTTTTTTGACTAAGAGACAAACTCTGAAGGGTGTTCTATCAGAAAATAGTCAGAAGCAATAAAACTTACGCAAAACAAAAGCCAACACCTTTTAAATTCAACTTGAAAACTTCGAATCAACAAGTGAAACGACTGGCCCAATAAGTACTAGCACTGCACGCCAACAGCATTTGAACAAGTAAAAGATAGGTTCCCAGCCTTACCAGAAATCACTGAGTTATAGATAAAACTAACCTTTAAAAGATTTTTTTACCTCTGAAGAGTCTAACTCTTCAATATTTTTGTTAACATTGATCGCTAATGATCGCCTTTTACACAATAACTGCAGGACAGCCAGCTGTGTTTGTCCTTCAGGAACTTACAAGGACTGTTGCCACTTAACTGAAACTTCTCGGTGACGTCACGTCTTCCCTTTCCCTTCATCTCAGTAGTACCAACCATAAAACTCTTAAGGGTGATGAGAACCCTCTTACTAATCTTTTTCATCTGCTCCTTGACTCACACATGATGGGGATGGGCCAGCTGCCTGGCATGGACATTTTTTTTTTAATTGGAGGTTTAACGACAACCGTGAGCAACTCAGTGGGATATAGGCAGTCGTCCGTCCCTAATTTAACGCCACTGGATCCAGGGAAGGGAGAGAGCCAGTGTCGTAAGACAAACACAACATCCATGCCTCACCGGGATTCGAACCCGAACCCGTTTTGGACGAAAGATCAGAAGCCATCGCTATGACCACTGCGCCAGCGGGGCGGCGGCATGGACATCATGCTACGGGTAGAAACAAGTAACTGAAACATTTTTTGCTTTTAAGTTCGATGCCATTGTTATAGCCCTTTTAGCAAATAATCCGTCAGAAAAGATTAGCGTCAATCATTCCCCTACCCGACCACTTTTGCCGCCCCGGTGGCGCAGTGGTCTAAGCGATGGCCTCTGATCATTCGTCCGAAAGGGGTCCGGGTTCGAATCTCGGTAAGGCATGGATGTTGTGTTTGTCTTACGGCACTGGCTCTCTCCCTTCCCTGGAACCAGTGACCCTAAATTATAGACGGGCGACTGCTTATAGCCCATTGAGTCGTTCACGGTGGTCGTTAAACCTCCAATCAAAAAAAAAAAAAAAAAAAAACACTTTTAATAATAAGCTTAGGAGAAAAGAACGCGTCCTGGTGCGCAGTTCGGAAGTATTCGTTGCAGTTGATTTCAGCCGATGTTACTACCCCCGAGTTTACTCATTCCAACCGGTTAAAGGGTTAACATCCGTTTAACCGTATTTAATGTGATCTTGGTTTCTAAGGGCAGAAAGTTTGGGAATACTTTCTGGTTTCTGTTCATAACGACATCCGTGATGGTATTAGTCGGTAAATGATCGTTTCTCACGTTTTTTCCACATTCCTAAAGAGAGAAAAATTAGAAATATAGAGCCTTTTTTTCTGTTTTGCCATGGACTTCAAGGAAAAAATGTTATGCGTTGCTGCAATTTTTTACGAAATCCACTTTCACTCGACTCGGATGCTTTTTGGGGAAATTGAAAGCCAAACTTGAAAGATTTGACTTTTAACATCGTGCGTGTAATTTTTAGCTTTGGGTGTTTTTTGTTTTGTTTTTTCTTTTGTTATAGCACATATTGAGTTTAACAAACATATTGCGCAAGTTGTGTAGCTAACGAAGGTAGTGCTTATTTAGCTACCCTATTGAAGCAAAATAAGAGAAAAACTGTTTCTTTGCTCTTAGTGAGATGAAATGCTTTTAAACTGTGTGTATTGATCGTCTAACTGTTTCCGATGACAACAGAAGAAATAAATGGGTTCGTGGTTATAATGCGGTAAAAAGGGAAGAACGCAATCTATTATTCAGCATCAAACGGAAAGGAAAGTACAATTTGTTCTCTCTGCTGCACGCATCTAAACATACGTATAACCTGTACTTCTGCTTGTGGGTGTTTTAGGTATAAGAAAGAACTGAACCTATACACCCCACTACCCTTTTTACTTTTCATTTGATCTCGAAGTACGAAGCCTAGGCCAATAGATTTTTCCACCTTATTTGCTACTTCCCATCCCTTTCGTAATTTCTAATTTTCATTTCCGACTTAACTGTATCATCACGTGGGTGTATTTTACAGAAACAAGAACACTAGTATGTCAAAGCTACAGGTGGCAGACGAAAAATTGAAAACATCCTATTGTTATCATACTTGCGCATGGGAGAAACCGTTCCGAGTCAAAGACGCCACACGCATAAACCCACCACACACTCCCTTGGAAGCGTGTTGTTATACAGCATATTTCTTTTCTTTTTCAATAAACGAACGGCTAGCCGTATGTATTCATGCAGTAATTTTTTTTTTAATATTCAGTAGCCTATCCAGTGTCAAAAGATGGATTTCATGTCATTTTTAACCCTTTTACCGACTGTAACGAATTAACTTGGGTCAATAAAATTGGCCAAAATCACCTCGAACGAATTTATTGGCTGTCTAAGAAATGGCCAAACGCGACTAGAACGGATGTATATTCGCATCAGGAAGCGCTGCTTCCCCCTCCATTTTTTAAATTCAAAATGGTCATTTAGGAAGATAATAGGCACCAATCCTTTCTGATTGATTGCTGTCTGAGCGACAAACCTAAACTACACAGATATGTTTGTCCAGGCAGGGGCGGCGGAAAGTGAAATTTGTTGACCGGGCCCGAAATTTCGAATCGTGGTGCGCCCTCTACCTTCCCGGAACAAACAGAAGAAAAACAATGTCTAAGCAGTGGCGCACCCACAGGAGTGGCCGAGCCCCCCCCCCCCCACCCGACTGATAGAATGGAAAATTATTATGTCGAAGTTTGAAACAAAAAGTCACAATACGCGATCTACATATACTTCTTAATCATGTACCGTATAATTATAACATATAATAATTATAAGGGAGTAGTTCTGTTAAATAAATTTAGAAAAATCTAACAAAGAAAACAATTTTACTGCTTCTTCTAATCATTTAACTTTCTTGTACTGTAACATGTAGTAACTGGATAAGAATTAATGCATAAAAGTCAACCTCCTTAATTGTTACAGCACCTGACTACTTTTTCCGGTAAATTTAGGGGGAGGGGTCACCCCTATCTTGGGGAAATTCTGGGTGAGCTACTGTGCCTAAGGAGCTTTGTTGGTAATTAGGACCACCCAATCACTTACCTAGAGGAACTTTCTAAGGCACATCACAACAATCGCACATATGTCAAATAAAAAAGTAATAAAAATAAAAATCTTGGCTGAAGTTATTGACCGGGCCCGGGCCCTGGTGGCCCGGGCGGTACCGCCGCCACTGTGTCCAGGTCAGGGAATCTTGTTCTTCCCCACTGTTCGTTCGTTCGTGCAGCAGAGAAATTTAGGGTTAGAAGGGAACGGTTTTGTCACCAGTGAGTGGTTTATGGTCGTTAATATTGAGATAGGAAAAGGAATTGCTTTTCTATAACTTTCCTGAAACCCGGCTGCTATGGGAGCATTTTTATTTCGAGATCACAGAAATTTGGGAGACACCACTTGGTTCAGGTATATCGGCCGCGTAAAGGGCTAAATTGACCAAATACGAAAACCGAAGAAGGTTTGCCGTTCCAAATTATAACATTATACATGAAATTGTTTTTCGAAAAAGAATGAATGCAAGACGAAGGGACCTAGTTTTCCATTTCAAAAGATAAAACTTCAAGTCAGCTGTTTTTCTGAAATAAAACAAATGTAAACAAGAAAGATGACACCGAACTTTCGGGTGTAACAAGCACGTCTTTTGAATCCGTTCTGACGCAAATTAAATTTATCAAAGCTATTCAAAGTCAATGGAACCGGTATGGAAAACAATAGTATCTGATGGAAGAAAGAAGTTTTTCAATAGGGTCTTTAATCCCTCAGATATTGCTGTAAACGATATTGCTGTAAACGGAATTGTGAGCTTACGCCCTTTGGTTGCAGACTTGTGCGTTAAGAAAAACATGAATTTATATGAGAAACATTTCGCACCGGAAACGTTCTCCAACATAGAAAGAATTTTTCAGATCGGACTCTTAGAAACAGAGATATCGACAAAAATAAAATGTGACTTTACGTCCCCTGGTGGGAAAACCATGCATTATTTTAGGAAGAAAGTATACTGAAAAGGTTTTTCCATATGAGCGCTATCGGTCCAAGAAAAAAATTTAGTCAAGTTTTCAGGAGCCCAGATTTTTGTTACAAATACATCAGAAGCAGAAATTAACACTTATGCCACCCGGTGGCCAAACCATTCTTTACCAAACATTAGAAATTATGTGAAAAATATTTTCCATCAGGTCTTGTATGCGATACAGGAAGAATTTTTGAAATCGGAGTTTTAGTAGCAGAAATAACGCAGAAAACGCAATTTACTTTGTGCCCCCTAGCGGAAAGTCTATGATTTACTTGAAAATTTTGAATTTATAAGAAAAACATTTCGCATCGGAAACACTATACAACAAAGAAGGATTTTTTCAAATCGGACTCCTAGAAGTAGAGATATTGACAAAAATAAGATATACATCTACGCCCCCTGGCGTAGAAGCCATGCATTATTTTAAGAAGAAAATGTTCCTAAAAGGTTTGTCGACATGAGTAGTATCAGTGAACAAACCACTTTTTTTTCAATCGAGGTTTTAGAAGCTCATATTTGCTGCAAATACATCAAAAGCGGAAATTAAGATTTACGTCTCCTGGTGGCCAAACCATTTTTTACAAAAATTAGAAATTATGTGCAAACGATTTCCCATCAGGTGCTGTATCCGGTGCAGAAAGTAATTTTCAAATCGGAGATTTAGAAGCAGAGATATAGGGGAAACACAATTTACCACTACGCCCCCTAGCGGAAAGTCTATGAATTACTTGAAAATTTTGAAATTATATGACAAACATGTCACACTGAAAACATTATCCAACAAAGAAGGAATTTTTCAAATCGGACTCCTAGAAGTAGAGATATTGACAAAAATAGGATATACATCTACGCCACCTGGCGGAGAAACTGTGGAATATTTTAAGAAGAAAACATTTCCAAAATGTTTGTCGATGTGAGTGGCATTAGTCCACGAAAGAATTTTTTCAATCGATACCTTAGAAGCTGAGATTTTATGGCAAATGCATCAGAAGCAAAAATTAGCCCTTACGCCCCCTGGTGGCTAAAGTATTCTTTACCAAAAATTTGAAATTATATGCAAAAGATTTTCCATCAGAAGATGTATCCGCTGAAGAAAAAATTTTCAAATCGGAGTTTTAGGAGAAGAGTTATCGGGAAAAATGTAATTGACTTTTACGCCCCCTAGCGGAAAATCTATGCGTAATTTGAAAAGGTAACTATATCTAAAATACTCTTTGACATAAATGGAATCGAAAGATAAAAGATTTTTTCAATCGGATGTTTAGAAGCAAATATGTGGAATAAAACGTATATTTGAATTCGACATCATCTGTATTTACGCCCCGCCCCCTAGCGGCGAAATTGGACATCGTAACAAAAAACAAAAAGGATCATCCTTCGCATATTTCAAGCTTCCCAATGAAAAAGAAGTTTTCAAATCGGATTAATAGTTGCAGAGATATCGTGGGTACAGGCCAACTAACCGGTAATATAAGCACGATCTTTTTTTACAAAAGACGTGCTAAAAATGAACGGTTAGTGCGCGCATGTCGGAAGACAAAACCTCGTGAAATTAATTTTTAAACAAAGGAACAGGTGCAAAAGTAACGTGGTTTCAGTCCGCCGTGTCGAAAGATGCAGCATCACGTAATAATGCTTTTTGAAAAGAAACATTGTAAAACCAAGAAACTATTTGTGCGTCCATATCGTGAGATAAAACTCCACGTGAAGTTGCATTTCAAAAAAATAGTTGGGAAATGGACGGTCCCGGTGGCGCAGTGGTCTAAGCGTTGGTCTCTGACTATTCGCTCAAGACGGAACCAGGTTTGAATCCCGATATGAAGGAATGAATTTGGCAATTTTTTCTTTACATTTAGCTGGGGCGTCTTCCGTCATAAGAGCCGTGAATTTTATTGCTACTATTATTAATATGCGGGTGTTGGAAATAACCGTGGAGCGGGTTCCTCTGTTTGTGTGGTGTATTTTGGTTACTGCAATTTTACTATTACTGTCGTCACCTGTTTTAGCTGGGGCGATCACTATACTTGTGAATGACCGAAATTTGAATATTTAAACATTCGCAAATTAATTTTATTAATAATATACGTCGATGTTGTGTTTTTGCCTTACGGCACTGGCTCTGTCCCTTCCTTAGAACCAATGGTCCTAAATTAGGGACGGGCGACTGCATATAAATTGAGATACTCACGATGGTCGTTAAACCTCCAAACAACAACAAACAAAAAGGGACATACTCGTTGTTTTAGTGAGAAGCATTGCGCGAAACTGCTTTTTTGGAAAGAAAGTGCAAAATGAAGGGAATTGTGTCAAAAGATGGAACTTCACTGAAAATAGCTCTCTGAAAAGAGTAAATTCAAACTGAACGGACCTTTTATTGTCCAGAATCAAAAAAGAAAAACAATCCAACGAAACTGTGTTCATTTCGCTTTTGAACTTGTAGTTGGAATATCTTCCTTTGACTTTTTGTTTCAGTAGGTAAAAACAGTAAACCAACTGCTTATTTTTTACCAGCATATATTTTACCAGCAACGTTCGACTAGCATCTCTTATATTTTACCAGCAACGTTCGACTAGCATCTCTTATATTTTACCAGCAACGTTCGACTAGCATCTCTTATATTTTACCAGCAACGTTCGACTAGCATCTCTTAGTTTTTCCTTTCGTCGGTATTTGGTATTTTATAGATTTTTCAACTGTGCTATATTTTTCTTATCCCTCCCAGAAATTCCCACCTAATTTTCCTCCACTTTAAAAAAAAGAACGAGTTGTTCTTGCAATTGAACAAAGACTATTACTGATTGTTAAAAGCGCGAAAAATATTGTATAAGGCGCATTTATTTACGCACGCTTAATTTTTTAAACGAGTGAATTTATTGCCACGTTTCGTTTTGTGTTATTAATCAAGATTTCCAACTACAATTTATTTTACTGTTATACGTGTATCATATAAATTTATGCATTCTTATGCACCGAGTGGCCTCTTTATTATGACCACCCCCTCAGTACTTCGTTGGGCCACCTTTTGCCTTTAATACTGCGTCGATTCTTTGTGGCATGTACACCACGAGATGTTGATAGGTGGTTTGTGGAAACTGAGACGATGCTTGATGAATAGCACTTTCCAGGAGTGTGAGATTGCAGGATTGTGGATCCAGCTGTCTGATGGCTCGTTCAACTTCATCCCACAAATTCTCAATGGGGTTGAGATCTGGAGATTGTGGGGACCACCTAAGCAAAGTAAACTCACCGACATGTTCCTGAAACCAATCCTGTACAATACGAGCACTATGGCAGGACGCATTATCTCGTATTATCCGTCCTGCCACTATGGCAGGACGTAACTATGGCGTGACGATAATTTGCCAGGAACGAGGTCGACGTCGTCTGAGAAAGCTTGTACGGAGAAACTGATCTTCCTGTATTTAGCAAATGGCCGAAGCATTCATGAAGGCTGTTCCCGACCCATATGCATGACCGTGACTTCCATAATCTTCACTAAACACAACAAAGCCCGGATGTGAACCCCACTGAGAATGTATGGGTCATGTTAGGAAAGCAGATCCTGCAGTAATGTCGTCTGCCGTCAAATCCGAAGCCGTTAAAAGACAGTCCGGTGAACGCCTGGTATCCTGTAGATGTAGATGAACTCCAACACCTTGTGGAATCTATGCCAAACCACATTGGTGCGGTAATTTGGGCTAAAAGTGGTCCAATCTGGTATTGAAGAAAAGTTTCTAATTCAGTGGCCGGTATGTATACGTTCTCTTTAATTTTGTGTGTAACTCGCAGCTATAAATACGACATATTCGCCATGGCTTCTCAATTGACATGGCATGTCATTGGAGCTGTTACGTGCATTAATCCTCATAGTTTTTACCCGTAGCAATAATGTTTTTCAAATCAAATGCGGAAATATTGAGTTAACAAGCCGAGAATTGTATGTATACACAAACAAAATAATACTTACGCGCGTACTTCTTTTTTTTTTTTTTTTTTTTGGACGTGGTAAAAATGCGTCTTGACATAATATGTATGTTTTGATTTGGTCATCCACTAGTACGTGGTCATAACTCCCGAGAATACCATGTCATTCTTCTTACTTGATTAACATGATCCTAGAAACTAGTTTTCACGTTCTTTTATTTGTTTCTCCACGTCGTGATTGTCGTCTTCAGACCTGGAAATGGTATCATTTTCTGAAAAAACAGAAACTCCCAATCCCTGCTGCCCTTTTGCGACTTTCTAGTTTGATCTGACATTTGATACTCTGGCTCCCCGTCTAGCCGTCTCTCTCCACCCTGACTCACTCCCTCCATTGCCTCCGCTTGTCTCGTTACTTCCGATTGGCGATTTCCTCTGCGGAAGAGCAATCAAACAATAGTCAATGACCAGTTGGTCGTAATAATCCTTTTCCCCTTCGGTTGTTTTGTTCAAAAAAGTTACAACATAACATGTGTTTTGCCAAGAACATGCACTGGGAGAGACTTAAAGGTCTTCGACACTCTCTTTTCCAGGGAATAAAGCGCAAATTCTTAGATGCCGATTTATTCTACAGATGGATATTTGACGTGCTGTGCTGCTGATGTATCTAACACTGCAAAGTTTGTTTTTTTTATATAGTGATATCCGGTTTTAGATCCGGACAAAATCCTGCAATCAAATCGACTGCACTTCTGTTTTTTCTTACTAGTACTTCGAGTCAGCATTTCTACCAACGTGTTTTTTTTTTTTTTTTTTTTTTTTTTTTATAAATCCTTCGAATTAGTACTTCTGGGGTTTTGATAAGCGGGAAAGGTACTGACCCTAAGTCGTTTAGGATTTAATAAATTTTAACAGTAGCAGAATGTAGACGTACGCTGTACGCGGATAGTTTCGAAATTATTAGCAGATTTTGCAGATGATTTTTGCTTCTAGATTAAAACAAATAAAAATGCTGTTTACTGCAATCAAAAAACACTTACATCACTCAGATTATAATTTCTAATTATATATTTACTTGAAAAACGTTCAATTTTATTTCTCATCTTCTGAGATCTTTTGGTTTTACAGACGTGTTTCTGGCCTATAGATTTGATCAAGGCCTGTTTTCAACGTATAGGAACTGTATCAAAAGTTTCATTTATTCATTTTAATTTTGTGAGGTTTCTCTAGCAGTTGCCAGTTATTAAATTGTTATCTTTTCCTTATGTATTTTACAAGTCTACTGTTTTTGAATTAAGTTGTTGAAAATGTTGTTTGTAGTTTTTGAAAGGTTCATTGGTGGAACTGTTTTTTTGGATATATCATCATGATCATCGTCAACCATTATCAATCCACTGCTGGACGAAGGTCTCCCTAAGTTTCTTCCACAACGGCCTGTGCCAGTCTCTTCCATGTTACTACCGCATACTTTCGAATTTCATCTGCCCATCTCCCATGTCGTCTTCCTCTGAGTCTTTTCCTGTCCCTTGGAGTCCAGTCTAAAATTTCGGCTGTCCATCGATGGTCTGTCCTTCTGGCAATATGTCCATCCCACTGCCATTTCAGGGATTTTACTCTGATCATGATGTCTTCCACTCTTGTCATTTTTCTAATCCACGAGTTCCTCTTCTTATCTCTCCTGGTTACACCAAGCATGCATCTCTCCGTGCTGCTTTGAGTTGTCTACAGTCTTTTTATGTCTCTTTTAGTTAAGGTCCACATCTCTGCATCATATGTAAGCTCTGGAAGAATGCATTGATCAAACACCTTTTTCAAGACATGATGGCATATTGCTCTTGAAAATTATACTGTTTCTTCAAGACTGTTTAATTAGTCTCTTGTTTTCATAAGGTTTGTAATGCAGTATTTTCATATTTTGCGATAAAGGTCCATTTCACACACATTCCTGCATATTCAGTTGCAATTTACTTATTTTGTCCTAACTGTAATCAGTAATGTTCTAATAATTATTTATTGTTTTATTAATTTTTCTTTAAATTATCTTATTGTTGTCGTGTTTCACGCTTTTCGCAGCACGTTTTCTGTTTCAGTGGTCGTGTACGCAGATACATTTTATTTCTATTCAACTCTGAACAGCAGTGCTCTTTACGAATCAGCATTTTTGGTGCTTTTAATAAGTGAGGAATGGGTGTTGTCTTGTATAATGGGTTAGGAATTTAAAAAACTTTCGCGTTCAGTTTTTTTATCAACTCTGCGAACCAACAGTTCTGGTGGTTTGTTTGCTAAGTAAAGGGCGGGTAATCAACATTTGTGTAGTTTCTATAAGTGAGGAAGATAGTGACTGTCTCTTCACAGTCGCATTCTGTTATCGGAAAACCCATTTATAATCACTCCGTATTATGTTTTCTTCCAAATCTCAGCTTTCTAATTGTTCGATTTCAAACATTCCTCTTCCTTCGAATATCTTTCGGTATGAGGAAGATCTTGCATACAACTTTACTTTTCGTAACGTGCTTTCTATTTCGAGTGAGCGCATATTTCTGTTTCTAAACGTTTAGCCGATACTGGGAACTCTGCAGGAACACTTCTTTTTGTAAATGATCATATTCACTACACGAAAACCAGTGCGAACAGTGTGTATTGTAATTTCCAGGTAAATAACATAAATGCATTTACTTTTTCGTTGATCTTCTGCTTTTGCAGTAAAAATACGTTTTAAAATATTTTTTGTTTCGAAGCGATTCAAAAAGCGCGTTTAATTACACCCAAGCAATCAGTGTCATCTTTCTTTTTTTGTTCGTAAACTCATCGTCATTTAATTTCGGTAAGCACCCGACTCACATGATTAATGTGTCCACGAGAAACCGTAGTATTCGAAAGCGAGCAACCTGTAGTAAGTTTTGTTATGCAGTCTGAAAATATATATACAGGGTGTCCGAAAAGTCTTTCCCTGATTACAAACGTCATTCATATCCGCTGTATGTACGTTACAGATGTGAAACTGGTTGCAGGTTTCCGCAACGTGGCTGTAGTGTGGCAGTGTCAGTGTCCAGGAAACCGGAAATGTTTACAAATCAGGAAAATGCTCAGTGTGTCCTCTATTATCACGACACCCGGTCACCAATAACAGTGCAGAGGAACTTTCAAACAACGTATGGAAAGAAGCCGCTCGATGTCAAGAGCATTAAGTCGTGGTACGACAAGTTGAAGACCACAGGATCTGTTGCTGACTTACCGAGAACTGGCCGACCATCAACCTCAGCTGAAAGGGTGGAAGCAGTGAGACAGTCTTTTGTGCAAAGTCCCAAGAAATCAGTGCGTAGGGCCTCACGTGAATTACAGATACCAAAAAGTTCTGTTCATGATAAAAAGTTATGTTCATGATTTGTGAACATTTCCGGTTTCCTGGACACTGACACTGCTACACTACAGCCATGGTTGCGGAAACCTGCAACAAAAAAACTTGGTTAGTTTTCCAACATTTTGGCACCAGTTTGACATCTGTAACGTACATACAGCGGATATGAATGACATTTGTAATCAGGGAGACTTTTCGGACACCCTGTATATTCAATATATGTATATTTTTGAAAATGAGAGATCACGCTCTTTAGACATTTCAGACGCCAGTTTGTTAGGTTTGTCTACTCTCGTCACATGACTTACTCCAACATGTAAGACGGCAGGTAAGCTGTCTTATGTGTTGGAGTGAGATATCCAGCGACTGATTGCACTTACCTACCAAGGTGAGTTGAAAATTCGTCCCATTCCTAAAAAGCCATACACGCTCATCTCATTCTACATAGTACAGGCTGTCGTTTTTTCTAGTCCTTAGCTAACATTTCACCAGAGCCACGATCCGACAATAGCAGGTTTCGAGGACAGAAACTCTGATGCCAGATCCGACCCGGCAGGTTTCGAGGACAGAAACTCTGATGCCAGATTCCACATCAACCACTAAAGCAAAGTACCGTTCTTCTATAAAATGGGCAACTGGCAGGAATAGGTGGTTGTCGGAAGGGGCAGGGCCTTCAAATCACTGTAGTTTCCGACTGACTGCCCTGAAGGTGTGACTTTGGAGCTCCAACGATGAACGCATTGATGAACACTTGGTTGTGTGGGCTCATAGCGTCAAGTAACCGCTGCAATGAGTGTCATTAAGGTTCATCATCTAGCAGCAGGTCCTAGCGCACAAGGTCCACACAATCCCACCAAATGCACAAGACTTTCCTCTCGAACAACTCTCTTTGC
The DNA here is from genome assembly GCA_039090855.1 of Macrothele yani. Lineage (NCBI taxonomy): Eukaryota > Metazoa > Arthropoda > Arachnida > Araneae > Macrothelidae > Macrothele > Macrothele yani. Next base: position 23,181,364 of record CM077006.1, on the reverse strand, counting down.
ACCGCAAGCCTGGCTTTCCTGCGTGACCTCATTCATTGATTTCCAGTGGTGGGATAACATGAGAATATCCACTTTCATCACCTGTGACAATACGACACCAAAACCTGTCGAGTTCTGAGAGTACCGTACCCTCACAATTCCACCAAATGCACAGAACGACTTCTCTCTCGAACTGCTCTCTTTGTGCCCGGGCTGTGCTTCCTGGTATACCGTCAGCCACTAGTTCCCAATGGTAGGATAACATAGGAATATCCACTTTCATCACCTGTTACAATACGACACCGAAACCTATCTAGTTCCTAGTGTACAGGACCCTCACAATTCCACCAAATTGCACAGCATGACTTTCCTCTCAAACTAACCTATTTGCACCACTAGCTGTGCTTTTTGGCGTGGCCTTAGCCAATGGTTCCCAGTAGTAGGATAACCTAGAAATATTCACATTTCATCACTTCGATACGACGCCAAAACCTATCGAGGTCCTAATATGCAGGGCCCTCACAATTCCACCAAATGCACAGCATGACTTTCCTCTCAAACTAACCTGTTTGCACCACTAGCTGTGCTTCCTGGCGTGGCCTTAGCCAATGGTTCCCAGTTGTAGGATAACTTAGATATATTCACATTTCATCACTTCGATACGACGCCAAAACCTATTGAGGTCCTAGTGTGCAGGGCCCTCACAATTCCACCCACAGCATCACTTTTCTCTCAAACTAACCTATTTGCACCACTAGCTGTGCTTCCTGGCGTGGCCTTAGCCAATGGTTCCCAGTAGTAGGATAACCTAGGAATATTCACATTTCATCACTTCAATACGACACCAAAACCTGTCGAGGTCCTGGTGTACTGGATGGACCCTCCCAATTCCACCAAATGCACAACGTGACCATCATGTCAAACCGCCCTCTTTTTACCACTGGCTGTGCTTCCTGGTTCCCAATGGTAGGATAACGTATGAATATCCACATTTTATCACCTGTGACGATACGACGCCAAAACCTATCGTCCTGTGGATTTGACAGCAATCCTCGACAGAGAGCGACACCCTTTTCCGCCTGCTGGGGTCAAATTAAATCAAATCAAAATCATGCACAAAATGCAGACATTAAAATTTACAATCATATAAAAACGGAGCACACCTGGAGGAGTCTAAACATATTAGTTGTAAAGCGATTCCCCCTATAAAATATGAAACACGAATGAAATTAAAAAATAATTAAAGAGATCAGGATGGTTAACAATATAATTTCGTAGAGACAAAGAAAACTCATTGATATTCTCCAGAGATCTAACGCACTCCGGAAGATTATTCCACAATTTAATAGCTTTATACATCATGCCGTTTAACCTACAATTAAGTCTTGCAGATGGCAAGCACAATTTCTTATTAGCAATAGATCTAGTGAGGACAGCATAATCTAAATATTTAATACCAGATCGAAAAATAAGCCATTTAAAATACATTATTTTATAAAACATAATACTTTATTTCAAGGCAAATATTTCATGAATCTTCAGAACATTTGATTTCGAAAACAGTGGGTCTTTGTAACTGGAGGAGAAACCAAGTTGGTGCAGGTAATGAACGATGGTGGATTGGTAAGACACCACTTCAGCTGCCAATTGTCGTTTGCTGGCACTGGGTTGTTTCACTCTCACAGCGTCGACCGGAGTGTCAGTGCTGGTGGTCGTTGGACGTCCTGACCTAAGCTTGTTTTCGAGACTGGTGTCTTGGGCATTTAAACGCCGGAACCATTTTTTGTGCACAGCTGCTGTTCACTGTTTCATCGCCTGCAACTGCACAAATATCTCTCGCTGCTGATGCTCCAGCTTTGTCCGTCTGTCTGTCTGCCCGCCCATCAGCAAGATAACTCGCGTAAAAATGGTTCGTTTTCGATGAAATTTCAATAGTGGTAGGGAGCAACCTGGGGACGAACTCTATTGAAAGTGGGCGAAATGGGGTCAAAGGTCAGGACATAAGAGTGAAATCCATTCCATCGCCCTTATGCGTCATAACTTACGTAAAAATGCTTTGATTGCGACAAAACTCTATCATGTTGTTCTGGAGGTACTCTGAACTAGTTCTGTTGAATATCATTAAAATGGGGTCAAAGGTTAGGACACAGGGGCGATATTGACTCCACGGCCATTATCCTCATAACTTGACTAAAAATGCTTCTATCGCGACAAAACTTAAGTATGTTGTTCCGGAGGTATACTAAACCAATTCTGTTTAATATCACCGAAATGGAGTTAAAATGTCAGGACACAGGAGCGAGATTTATACCACAGCCATTATCCTCATAACTTGAGTAATGACTCGAGGTATGATTTCTGGTATGTTGGAAAGCGTATCATAATTAATCAATGCATTGCATGATTTTACTAACTTGTTAAGGCTTTCCAACCGTAGGTTGAAGAAGCGTATATGTTCCAGCTTTGTCAGTCTTGTCTTTCCGCACAATAACTCGCGTAAAAAATGGTTCGATTTCGATGCAATTTTAGTATGTGGTAGGGGACAACTAGGGACGAACCCTGTTAAAAATGGGCTTAATGGGGTCAAAGGTCAGGGCACAAGAGCGAGATATATTCCACAACCATTATCCTCATAACTTGAGTAATAAGGTGAGTAATGATTCCTGATATGTTGGAAAGAGTATCATAATCAATGCATTGAATGATTTTACTAACTTTTTTGTTCGATAATGGTGCAGGAGCACCCGAAAAGCACGTTTATCAACCTCTATTGTCTGCTTATTTGATAACGTAATGTGTTTTTTTCCAATTATCGGGGCACCTAGTCGACTTTGGCGTGCGACTCGCACAGGAAAGGTGGCCCAAAATTATGGGTCCAAGAAGACAGGGCACCACGTTGGGTAATTCGTAAATCGATCTGCTTTGTGTTCGCAATGAATCCAGCATTATTTGTAAAAGTTATGTAAGCTACTTTTCATATCATAGACCTGTATGGGTTATAACAACTTAAATGAACGCTTTTAAACCATACTCGACTAGCTCATTTCAACTCTCCGATCTGCAAGTCGTAGTCGTACGTTTCAAACTGACGGCTCAATTAGAACATTTTACCTGTATTTTGTTTTATTGTTGTTGTTTGTGTTTTGGGGGTTTAAGACCACTCAATGGGCTATAAGAAGTCGCCCGTCCCTAATTTAGAGCCACTGGTTATAGGATAAGGGAGAAAGTCAATGCCGTGAGACAAACACAACATCCATGCCTCACAGGGATTTGAACGCGGACCCATCACGGACGAATGATCATAGGACAGCGCTTACACCAATGCGCCACCAGGTCGGCACCCCGCTGTTTCTGACTGTGGAGGTCTTCATCTTCTGTGAAACTGCGAAGCAAATTTGAGGTGATGAAGCCTCTTGAAAGTCACGGTGGCTTGGTTTTTATAGTGAGATTGTGATGACTTAAGAAAGAGAGATTAACACACCTGAAAAACAGATCTTTCAAGTATTTGGTATTCATCAGTGGCTTCACATTTTGATTTAGAACTAGCTGATCCGCCGCTCTTTTGGCGCGGTGGTTTAAGCACTTGCTGCTGACCATTCGTCCGAGATGGGTCCGGGTTCAAATCCTGGTGAGGCATGGATGTTGCTTTTGCCTTACGGCACGGGTTCTTTCCCTTACCTGGAACCAGTGGCCCTAAATTCGGGACAGGGGTCTGCTTATAGTCCATTGAGTTGCTCACGGTGGTCGTTAAGCCCCCTGTAAAAAAGTAAACAAAAGGCGATCGTATGAAATTTTCATTCAGCATGCCTGGAGTCACCTGTTTCTTTTTTGTCTTTTCATCTTTCCTTTTCTCATTGATTTTTAATTCCAAAGTTGTCTTCCAGTGCTGCAGATTTCTTTTGTTCGAGAGTTGAAATAGCATACAGAATCATTATCCACCATTTACGCCCTCTTATTGTACGTTCATTGAATCATTAGGGATTATTTAAAAAAAAACGCATGAGTTTTAAATAAGGTGTACAGAAGCGCGACCAGGAAATGTTTTACCAGTGTCTTTTTTTTTTAAATATATATTTATTTTATGAATCGCTAAAATGTTTCCTTGAGATGTACAACTATTTTCTTAAACGTTCATCTTCTATTTCGCTGATTAATTCTTGAAACAAAGTATTTATATCTGTGCGTTTGGGAACGGCAAAAAAAAAGCACTTTCCAAAAAAAGAATTCCATCGGAGCTTCGGTGATTAAAGTGAACTCACGAAAGATGTACCTAAAACACAAAGGATTATTACCTGTTTTTAATCGCATTAAAGACAAAACATCGTCCTTCGTTCTAAAGATTATTTACTTCACCTTTTTTTCAAACTGGCAGCAACGAACAGGAAATTTGCCTCGTGGAATTTGTTTACCATCCAAGTTTGCGAAAGTTACATTATCTCCTGGTCTCAATCGGTTTGAGAGGGATAACAGAATTTCACCAGACTGTCTGTGTAGAGATATTGATCCGGGATCTTTTAGCCTTCGTGATCATGAAGTTCTGTCGAGAACATGTGACAAAGCATTGAGCTTCAGACGTACTGAGCAGTTTTAAGGATTCTTTTGGTACAGTTCCGTCCTTCCGTTTCTTTTTTCTTTTCTTTCTTTTTTTTTTTTTCCTGAAATCATTTGTTCAAACTTTGCTGCATAGTGCGCCTAAAAAAGCTCGCGGACTGATTTTCTGTATGAAGTACTGGTGACGCCATCTGTCGGGCAACGTTCAAACTAGTTAGCGTCAAGCATTCTGCGTCACGTGCGCAAATTTGGCCCGTGTCCGTTTGATAGATGCTGACGTACCAGTTCAAACCGGTTACTGTATTGGACTGGTGTGTCAGTATTTTAAAATGACGCTATTAGCCACGATAAAGTTTAATTTCTTATTGGGTAAACACACACGCATGAAATAATTAAACAAAATTGGAGTAGGCTGTGTCCAGAACACACCCGCAGGTTATATTTACGTGGATACGTGTTTGACAGTAAGGGGTTTGAGGTATAAGTCGGTTGATAAATGTAAGAGGAATGCAGTTAGACTATAATTTTGTTTATAAAAGGGCGATGATATGAGAAGTAACAAACATAGGGCATACAATTCACATCTATGTTTCGTACAAAGGTTAAGTCGATACAAGTATTGTCTAAGGTAGTTGGTGAAGAATTTTAATAAGTCAAGCCGAAATTCTTTATCATTAACTTTAGTAAGTTGGTGTTTTGTTGCACATCAATGTTAAAATCACCAGTGAGAATGGTAGGAACTTGGGTATCTGGTACCATATTTGGTATGTTTTTCTTGATGTTTTCAGAATAATCGCATAGCATCCGGAACATGTAGACCTCTAGTGATGTTTGTGAAACGTTGGGATGAATGTAAACCGAACCAAATATGAAGCGAGTTTGAGCAGACACTGTCACATCAACTAGACATATGCCACCCACATAGTCATCTTCAACTCTCAATCAGTTGTTGACTGGTAATCTGTTAGACTATTGATGCTTCTGCAAATGGCAATTCCCCTCGGAGTTCATTTCATGGGCTAAGTATACGTTTGGAAGCGGATGGTTTGTGTTGGACTATTGCCCTATTTCTTTTCGCCTTCAATTCGAAACAGGGCAAATGTATGGGACTAGAATCACCTATCCAAGTTTCACTCACGGCCAAGTAGTCCATTGGTTCACAGGTACTAGATGTAGAAGTGCTTGGTTGTGGCTCCACGCGTTGTGCCGCTTCGGCTTTCTTCTTCTCTCTATGAACCCTACATCGTTCTGCATTAGTCGTTGTGGGCTAATTAGATTTCTTTCGAGTTCTTCTTTCTTTTGATATACGTTTGTAGTATTTTGAGTCGTACTTTTGCTTCAAATATTTAGATATTCTCACAAATATTGTTTTCGTTTATCACTTATAACTTACAAAAGTACCAATTAAATTTTATGAATTATTGTTTTTTAGATAGATCGCATCCAGGCGAATCGTTTGTGACCAATATCATGATCTTACCTCTACGCGATCTCGTGTTATACTGATTTCAAGGCGCTTGACTCAGCGTATACGACCCCGAAATGGCGGACGCCCTACCCTCTCCCCGCGCATGCGCATAACCTTGAAGTTGATATTTTTAGCTTTATTGGTTATTACGCTTTTTATGTCAGTTATTAGATTTTAGCTATTTGTTATAATTTAGAAATTATAAGCATTTGATCAATCATAAGAAAATATGTCGGTCAAGTTTTCCTAGAGGGTAACCCCATGGTATCGATTTTAAAGACATCCACGTCTAAAGTGCACGGTAATGCAAGTTTTTCGCGTTCAGCAGCAGTAGAGTGGTTCAGGAGGTTTCGGGTTGGTCGAGAATCAAGACGACCACAGACATCCTACCAAGCAGTCAAAAGGACTACGCAATCGAAGAGGTTTGGCGATTGGTCGCACAGGGCAATCATATCATTTTTAGGAAATCGAGTGGAGAGCTACACTAATTGGGCAATTTTTCACGGTGATTTACAAAAAAGAAAATTGTGTGCGAAGTTTGTCCTGACACCGCAGAAAAAAAACTTATCTATCCTTTTTTTTTCCCCGATGCTGAGGTTGTGATGTATATATCTTTAATTTGTCCCATTAAAACAAACAGTCAATAGCCAGTATCATAACGCTTGCTTCACCGAATTCGACGAAAGAGGGAGGAAGACGCTCTTATTTATTACCGGGGGCCAGTACCCGGGGTCCGACGGCTTAGCGTGCCCATCCGACGCACGGCGGGTATTTAGTGGTTCGAACGTTCGTACCTACCCAGGATCGAATCTGAGGTTATCAAGTTGAACGTTCGTACCTGCCCAGGATCGAACCTGAGGTATGCGGCGGCTTAACGTGCCGATCCTACGCACGGCGGGTAGTTAGTGGTTCGAACGTTCGTACCTGCCCTGGATCGAACATGAGGTTATCTTCATGTTCGATCACGAACGCTGACTACTAGGCCACCAGCGGACCTCCAAGGCGTACCAAGACTTTATACGAGTAGTCCCAGACTTTATACGAGTAGTGCAGTGAAACCTTCACTGAAAGTGAAGAGAATTATGTCGAACACTAATTATGTAAAACTTCTCTATCCCGTATCTGTGATTGTTTATTACTATACTCCGAATCCTTTCCAGGCGCACTATTTGTTATAACCTTGGGCTTATTAATTTCATCAAAAGTTACTGAATATGAATTTTGAAGATAATAATCCGGTTTTTTTGTTGTTGTTGTTGTTTTTTTGTGTGTAAATATGACAAGGATGGTAAGTCAGATAATATCCGAAAACTTGAAAGTTTCGTCGTTCTGGAGCGGAAATCGAACCCGCGTCTCCCAGATAGCGCCCGGGTATGCTAACCACTATTCTACCCAGAACGACCAAGTCTCAAGTTTCCGATAAATTTGAGGTGTAGTGTATTTGTAGTGTATTAGTGTTTTTTTTTAGTTGATCTAGGTGGTGTAGTGGTTAGAATACCCGGGCGCTATCTGGGAGACGCGGGTTCGATTCCCACTCCAGGACGACGGAATTTTCAAGTTTTCGGATATTATCTGACTTACCATCCTTGTCATATTTACACCAAAGAACGGATTGTCATCTTCAAAATTTGTATTATATGGTGCAATCCCGTATTTCATTCATGGTTAATGAATTTGTTTTATATCATCAAATAAGAAATCGTTTCCCCCTTTCGTTTGTGTTTTGTGGAGATTTTGAGGTGGTTCCATTCCTATTTTTCAGCTAGCTGCTATTGAGGAAGGGGAGTGACCACTCCATGCCACGGTTCCGATAATCGGATGAAACACTGTTATTGAGGTTTTCCCTGCTTCGGGTGTTTGTGAATTTCAGTTTCAGAATTGCTTTATTGTTCTGGAAATGGTTTTACATCGCTGCTTGTGGTTCTCGGGATTTTTCGCCTTTTCCAGAAGGAAGTGGAATGAACAATGGCTCGCGCGTAAAGATAAACGCAAAGTAATGGGAATGTACACGTGTAAAGTAAGGTATGAGAGGGGTGAAAGTGACATGGAGCTGACCTGATGGCAGCAAGAGGGGTGTCGCAAAGTGGACTAAGGGATAAGCAGCTCTTTTCATGGATGAAAGGAGAAAGCAAAAATTGTGAGTCTTGGCCAAGCGCTTGAAGTAATTAGGAATATGTATCCCAACGCAATGTTAAATGCATCGGAAAATACGACGAGGTACTGATTAAATCACTGAGCGCCTTGTACGAATTCTCGATGTAGTGCTTCGACAAAGAACGGGAATACCTTGTAAGAGTAACCTCGTAAAACGGGCTAATTGAATTATCAGTATCTATCATCATCTTGTATGCATGCAACGAGTGTATCACATAGTTTTGTTGTGAGGTGTACGAAAAAAATGCATGCGAGTATATATATTTCGAACAGTGGTTTCAAATACTTTTCTTTGTAGTTTTTATACATTCATATTTTTAACCGGAAGTAATACAGATGTTGACACATACTGATAGCTCGTATCTTAGAACGAAAATCGAGGTCACAAAGGCATTGAACGAGAAAAATAAATATGAATGCATGAGTGTGTGTTTTGGTCGACAGAAAAAAGTTAGATCGATATCTGTTACTGAGGTAACGAAAGAATTCGCAAACTGTCGATTGATAATGATCTGAAACTAGGAAAAAGAAAAAAAAGCATTTTTAAAGATGTGAACTTAGAAATTCCAGTCTAATATTTGTGACACTAGCATTTTTACATTTTCTGTTTTAGCCGTATTGGGTGTAATGCTTTTCTATTGACAATTGATGTGGGAACATGTAAAGTGATTTACAAATAAGTGATTGCACGTGAGAAACGCTCCAGAAATGCCCAGTTTGCGAGGAACTCTGGCGCTGAAAACATAGCTAGGGTGTGCACTTTTTCCAGTGGCTAACTCAGTGGGGCGGGGGGAGGGGGTCCTAGGGACCCGGGCCCTCGTCATGAGTTATCTTGGTCCTTCGATCTCCGTTAACGGCTGTTTATTTTAAAATACATTTGTACATGTTTTCCAATGTATATTTTACGAATCGTTGGAAACACATTTAAATATGGCAGAGATATTTTTACCGTTTCCCAATATTTCACGAGATGTTTTCTCTAGGGTACTTTTATATGCATCTTCAATACCTATTTTGCCCCACAGCGGTAAATAAATCTTTGGTGCGTCACTGACTCTCATAGATCTTGACAGGCCTTTTACAAGTGAAGGGAACAGTCATCATGAGTCGAACTTCAGATTTTTATCTCAATGCATTTTGGAGAAAGAACGATAGCTGGCCTTATGCTCTGTATTCATTTTTTACTTGGAAGATTTAAAAATTTCGTCTTTTACTTGGAAGATTTAAAAATTTCGTCTTTTACTTGGAAGATTCCGCAGCTTTTTCGTAACAAAAAATTGAGTAGCTTAAAATTGTTAAGCAGTGGAATTGGCAAGGGTTTTTTTTATACGGCAATTGATCTGAAAGTATTGGGAGTGTACAGATGTCATGTACTGAGTAAACATTCCTTTTAATATTGTTCTATAAGCGACAAGCAGGCGTACACGTCATGGCATTCAGGTACCAGACAATGTCGAGAAACTCTCTAGGATCAACTTAGCGCTCTCTCTCAGTAAGGTTTGAAGAGTACAAAATAAATCTTATACAAAAAAAAAATGTGCCTTAGCCAGGGAGGATCTTAATAGTGTCCTTGCGAAATCAAATGAGAGTGGTTCCGTGTTCTAATTAAAAATGGACAGCCGCAAGGGTGTGTGTGTGAGAGAGTGTGTGTAAAGAGAGAGAGAGATAGATAGATAGATAGATAGATAGATAGATAGATAGATAGATAGATAGAGAGAGAGAGAGAGAGAGGTGTGAACATTCTGGCTATATGGCTTACTTTTTTCAAAAAGTGAGAGATACATCATTCGAAATGAACTGGTATCAAACCATGTGCCACGACAGCGTGGCATTCACGACTCCGTGCTTTCTTCATATGTTAAAATTTGAATTATTGTGATATAGAACATCAATTAAAATTTCTAACTGTCGTTACTTTTAATTTAGCTTTAAAAAACTTCGTGATGGTGAAAAAACTTTACGTTTCTATGTATAACTGTACACCAAAAACGAAAAAAAAAGGACGTATTCAATTGTGCCTGTGTGATTTGGTGTATTTCTCATTTCTCCAAATATTTTGAATATCATTTCGTACATGAACCAGCTGCGTCGTTGATTCTGAAATTTATTTGTATTACTAATATGTATTGCAGTGATCGCCCTCTGCGGGAATCGAACCCACACCTCGCAATTTATGTTCGAGCATACTACCAGTTACACCACGAAGTTCTAATGACTAAAACTAAGCAGATAGCTTAGGAATCCGAAAAACTTTCTGAAACTTCGTTGTCCTAGGTAGTGTAACGGTAGAAAGTTCGAACGTAAATCAGGAGATGCGCCTTCGATTTCCATTCCAGTGATGTAATTTTCAAGTTTTCTGAAACAGTAAAACGTTCGGTATCTATATGCCGACAATAACATGTATATGCTTTTCATGCATTTGTGAAGAAATATTTCTTCCAGGCATTAGCTTCACTTCTCACAATTTGCACTTCTTAAATGTTACTGGCTCACCGGATTACTGACAGCTGTGTATGATAGAATAGGATATCGCACCACAGTTACACTTTGCGATTGATAAAGTACATGCCATGCCATTCCCAGACATAATATATATGCACTCATCGTCAACAAAATAGTTGCACCCAGAAAGACGTGTCGGATTGCAATGCTATTCGGGAGGAAGGTGAAGGTTACCTGGAACAATAAATGATTAAACATTGAGATTGATATGGGCAATATTTATTGAGCTACACGCCAATATAGTGTCTCTCAGTATGGCGTCGGGCCGCCATGTTTGCTCACACAGCATACCAGACGTCTCGGCATGGAGTTATACAGGTTCCTAATGGTGTCCTGCGATAAGCAATCCCATGCAGCTTGAGTCTTCTCACGCAGTTCCTGCAGATTGTGCGTTAGGGATGGAGTGTAGATAGGGCATCCAATAGCATCCCACACATTTTTGATCGGTGATAGGTCTGGCGATGCGGCTGGCCATGGCAGAGTGTCAGTGCCCTAAAGGCAAACTCTCGAGACAGGAGCAGTATGCGGACGAGCGTTGTCCTGTTGGAAAATCGCACCGGAGTGAGCATTTAGAAAACGTAGAGCTACTGGTTGCAGGACCTCATTAACGTAACGTTGGGCTGTCAAAGTGCTTGTAATGAACACCAAAGGGGATCTGGTATCATAGGCAATTGCACCCCACACCATGACACCAGGCCTTCTGGACGTGAGATGTTCGACAACAAACCGTTCATCTTGGCGTTCACCACGCTGCCTGCACACACGGATTCGTTGGTAGTCATCCAAGACAGAAGTGGGACTCGTCACTGGAGACCACCCGCTGGCATTCTGCGTGGCTCTATGACAGTGTGGCACGATACGGTTGAAGTCTTTGGCGACGATGCACTGTCGTTAAGGGCAGTCGTCGTAACAGTCTGCGTGCGTGTAGTCCTACATCGTGCAGCCGTCTGCCAATGGTGCTGGCACTAATCGGACGATGCATGGAGGGCACCACTGCTCGCTGAATATCCACTATCGTGGCTGTTGGGTCACTCCGCGCATGTCGGACAACCTGTCGGTCCTCTCTCTCTCTCTCCGTGATTCATCTAAGTTTCCCAGACCCTTCCTGTCGCTGATGCGTGCCTTGTTCTATCCACTGCTGCCAACAACGTGGTATGGTGACATCTGCACGACCGGTATGGCGCGCAATACGGCGATAAGACCATCCCGCTTCCCGAAGTCCGACGACGCGGGCCTCTCTCGAACTCCTCCAACTGCTCGAATTATTTCCGAACTTTTTTCCGAGGTATAGTTCACTTGCAAAGGATGCAACCAACAAAACAGCATGAGTCAGAATGGCAAGCACGCGCAACGGGACGACCTTATATAGCCGGTCAGGCACAGCGCTACAACCCCACCTTACTTCCGTCACATGCGCTGCCGAGCGTGATACTTGAATCATTTGCATGTCTCACGATGTCAAACCTACCCACCAAGTTTCATTCCTGTCTGTTCCTTCCTTCTGGGTGCAACTATTTTTTTGACGATGAGTGTATTTTAGCCGAATAATGTTACTTTGAAAAATTCTGAGTATCTTGTGAATTGATACTTATTCTGATGAGCAAATTGTGCATGTCTGAAGAACGTAACCTGTGGCGCGTTTTAGATCAATGTAGTTTTCAAATTCATGCAAAAATTACCTGCGTCAATGCATGTCATTTCATACTCCCCCCCTTCAAACTATTTTCAATTGAAAATGCCTTCGGGCATTCCAATTGAAAAAGTTCTTTTTTAATGAGATCAAAAATCGGGAATACAGCATCAGACATATCTAAATTGGCTGTATTTACTGTTCTTCACGTAACATTAATCACATGAGAAAACTTGAAAATTATATCGCCCTGGAGCAGGAATCGAACCCGCATCTCCCGATTTCCTGTTATTTTTTTCCAGTTTTCTGTTGAGATTAATGTTACGTGAAGAACAGTAAATGCAGGCAATTCAGAAATGTTTGATTGCTGTAATATTAATTCTGACATATCTCTACGTATTGTGAGAAGATTATCTCTTCCATGGAAGATCAGTTTTTTTTCAAATCAGACGAAAATTTCCTCATCAAGCATTGGAATGTAGAACACGTGTCTGCGGCATTTTTTTCCTTCCAGCGATAAATCAAAATCACTAATTGGACACATTTTCATACCGACGGATTTATCAATTCTACAAGCGGAGTGATTTCTCACTGGGATTTTCCGTTTTGAGTTTTATTTTTATTCAGAAAAAAAATCTTTCCATTATACTGTGCACGCAAGGACCACAAGTGATCCTACGTTGAAAATATTTTCATGTGTTGAAGAAATGAATAATGAGATTCTAGCAAACCAAAAGTGTCGTGCTTAAACCTCTCAATGTCGATACGAGCCAAGAAAGTTTCGAAAGAATTAAATTCCAGAATGTGTGTGAAAGGGAACGTAATACTGGCTGTAAAATGCAAGGGCGTTCTCTTGTGGTATGTAACGGGCGTGGATTAAGAGCGAACGGCGTGCCAAGATCGTGGTAAATGTAGATATTAGTACGTCTGCAATAATTAGAATGGTGTGGATTCTTTCAAGTGCTGATCGGTTAATTCCAGAGAGAAGGGCCTCTTGAATAATATAAAATCTTGTAAATGTATCAGCGTTTCTTTCATTTACTCCTGTAAGGAAATTACTATCTTTTTGAATGTGCGGATGTCTCTGCCATATGAATGCCGAAAAAGGTACGTGTAGGACAACTTTTGTGGAACGTATTAAATGATATGTTTAAGTTTCAAAGGAAAAGTCACTGGTTTAGATCATATCTTCATTTATGCTATTAATCAACCATAATATTATAACCACCTAAAAGTAGCTTGTGCAGTCCCGATTCAGGACGATAATTGCTTGCCCTTAGCTCCACTCAAGTTTAATAGAGAGTAAGGTTTGCTCATCCCGCCTTCCTCGCAGACGAATAATTGTGACGTCACCTGTCTTAACATGTGAATCGTATATCCGAAATGTAGCTACGGAGGAAGATGTCTTTTCAACAGTTTTTATAACTCAAAAACAGAACAAAAGCTTATGCAAATGCACATATACATTAAATACAGAAGAAATTCACAGTCAAAGAGCTTTTTTATGAGGAATAGGGAAAGCATCTCGGCCACATTCCCCAATTTTTTTTAATTAAAAATTTAAATCTATTATGCATTAAAGAATCTGGTAGAATTTCCGATACGCTGCAATGGTGCAGATGCAAAGAAACGTGGCGATTAGGTTGTCTTACGATGGCGATTTGGACAATGACGTCATAAAGCAATCACCGGAAGAGCGGGGTGAGCTAACCTTCTCATCTACTTACCTTGGGCTCCATTAGACCGCAGCCCTCAGGTATTCTTTGCCGATTGGACAAACTACCCGCTCCTAGCGTTTTACAAAGGTTTCACGAATTAGGTAATTCAAACGAAGGATTTAATTTCTTCGCAATTATACCGGCCCTGCAGTGTCCCAAGAGACGTTGAACTCGTCTATGTCCGTTGTGGTCTTAACCAACTAGTGATGGCATTAACCATTTCTTCTTCGTCATTCACTGTAAAAAAAAAATTCTGAAATTCACGAGCCACCTTCCGTAATTCCTTTCGTGAATTGAAGAAGCATATTTCTGATACAACGTTTTTCCGTGAAATGATGGAAAAAACACCCCAGGATTTCACGGATTTTTCTTACGCCAGAAAAAATCTGAAATTTCAGGAACCTTTCCGCAATTCCCTTCGTATATTAACGGAGAAACGCCGTTCTCACTTTTTCCGTATCCAGATGACGAAAAGTTTCCTGTAATAGGAGAGATTCACGGGAATACTTGGGAGTGGTTTGCTTAAACGCTAAATTTCAATAGTATCTCAGATGATTTGTTTTTGAAGTTCTGTAGCGAGATGGGATATTGTGGATAGAATATCGCATGAATTTTGGTTATCGTAGCACAGGATATTTCTTCTGCTCTCCCCATTTTGTGCCCCAGCTGTTATATATTGTGCTACCGTAAGAAAGCGGGCATTTAAATTCTTCTACAAGTGATTTGTACGATGTCTATGTATCAGACTATGGAGTCCTATTATTCTCATTTTTAAACGCTGAAATTACCGCTTTCTTTTGGACTATTTATTGACGAAACAATGCACAATTGATTCCAAAGTATGTACATCTATTTATTATCGTTTTAGGTTATTAGTATATATATATATTTCCTCTCTATCTCTCTCTCCATATACATATATTTGAGGAAATAGTGGCTTGTCAAACTCAAATTATAAATTTCGCTCAAAAAATTTACAATATTTTTTGCTATTAAAAAAATGTGCATAACGTATCGCGTTTCTGGTTCATCAAACAATAAAAGGATGTTTGCTGAACATGCAGTTTTACATTTGAAGTCGATCGGTCCAATAGTTTTTGAAATATCATGCCAACCATTCGCGAAAGAGCTGTTTCGAGAAAAACGCATTTAAAGTTTCAAGTACAGTTTACGGTGGCATATCGAGCACTTAAAGTACTTCTCTGTTAATCTGCTATACCATATTAACTTTCCTCTGCTTCGTAGAACTCGTTTAGAGACATTTTCTCGCTTCTACTACGCCTTGTACGAGCCTCTTTTGTAAGTGGAGGCTGCGTCTCGACGATCTCTGCAGATGCTGTTGGTCCCGCGGATTAGCAAATATCTTCCTTTGCTCGCCAATGACGAACAATTCCTATCGTTGTCATAATTTTCAGGATGGCAGAAAAACCTTCATTAAAAATGCCTGCTGCTACATAAGCTGCCATTTCGATGGTTTTTGAACCACAGTGAAGATGTTTCGGCTCGAATCGCCAAATAGTTGAATTGAAACTTTCGTTGTTGTTTTGAGTGTCACCACCCAAACACCTTTCTAGCAACTCTCTTGATGACAAATCGTTGTAAATCGGCTTTATAGCAATTTCGACATTTTTATGAAGTGGCGGTTCGTTATTGAATTCGTCCAGAGTTTTCTCAGTTTCGACTTTGCGCTAGTTGCACCGACTCTGTGACCCCACTGGACAATAATAGATTATAACTTGGCCAATTTTGCGAACTTCGACTTGAAATTTGGTACACATAGTCTTAAGGCCTGAAATAATAAAATAAAGTTAAAAAAAATTGGGTTTTTTTCACACAAAAAAATGAGAATCCCAGCGGCCGGTGTACTTAGAAACTAATGATGCCCCTCGCTTTCTGCTCTCCCTAAAGAGAAAGGTTCACATAGCGGCCGGGTTTTACGAAAGCTACGGCAAAACAATTCCTTTCACCCTCTCATCTGAAAAGAACAGACAGTAAGCCTGTGACAAACAACCATTACCAGTGCCCGCCTTAACTCTGATGATACGAACTCCAGTTCTAGTCCATCCGTTATCTGCTCCGTGACCCAAGGCAAAGTGGGGAAGAGCAAGTACCTCTGACACGAGCATCATGCCACTGGGCCGAAACAAGTGCCTCAAACATCTTCTCTCTCCTTTCTTAGGATCGTAACTATTATTAGAGCCTTTTCAGCAGGTAATCAGTCCGAAAGAATTAGTGTCAATTATCTCCGCAACTTTGAATAAAGAAGCTAAGGGAAAAGCAGCGCTTTCTGATGACCAGGTTTACTCCCAACCGCGTTCGGACCACTTACTAGACACCGAATACATTTGTTCGAGATGATTTCAGCCAATTTTGCTAACCCCAAGTTAACTTGTTCCAACCGGTTAAAGGCTTAAGACAAAAGCTATATAGCTATCGAGAGTAAATTTAATATATAGAAGTTTTGTGAAATAATAATATGAAATAATGCATTGCACCTTCTCTTAGAGGTAATTAGACGTTATTGTCAGTTGAAAAAATGATCTCAAACTCCGAATCATTCTGTTGTACAATCAGATTTTGTACTGTACATTCTGTTTTGTTAGCACCTCATGCATTTACGGTGTGTACGTTGTAACGTATACTTTAGGGTGAGAACAAAAACTCATTTTCCATTACTAGGCAAGATCGTGATTCTATAACGTTGGAACAAGAATGTGAAGTACAAGTATATATTCCATACCTGTCACACACTGGTACCGCAGCCTGGTCGGCAAAGTATATATAGAATCCACGCAGCGAAGCGTTAAATTTGTGTGTTGGTGCATAGGTATGATAATCGTCCAGGGTTAAGAACCACGGCTTTAGCGCGTCTTGTCGAAACTGGAACATATGATCCAATCTATTCGCAGGAATCATATGTATCCATCTCATGCAAGACAGATGTTGTAACGATGATATGCCGTTTGTGATACCTACCGCATGGAAATCGTATATTAATAAATGAATAACAACAGACTTACAATTTAAACAGAACTCTAACTATCTTACATTGTACATAGCATTTTTAATGTAGACCACATATTATTTGTTCTTACTGATGTATTTTGTGTCATTTGTGCGCATGTGCAGTGTCGCGATGCGTCATTCTTGCCTTGGTATATATAATGTATGGCGACCATCAGTAACTGCAGTGTTTTTCAGCTAAACCTGATGATGACCTGAATGTCAAGTCGAAAGATCTCGTTTATTTGTGTGTTTTTAACTTGTGTAATATTTTAGTAAACCTCTTTTTTAAAATCTGATAAAGGGTTTCATCACGTGCAATAAATAGTGTCTCCAAATCATATTAAAGTATCATCGTCCTCAACCATTTTCAATCCACTGCTGGACGAAGGTCTCCCCACGTTTCTTCCACAACGGTCTGTCTTGTGCCAGTCTCCTCCATGTTTCTCCCGCATACTTTCAAATTTCATCCACCCATCTCACATGTGGTCTTCTTCTGAGTCTTTTCCTGTCCCTTGGAATCCAGTCTAAAATTTTGGCTGTCCATCGATGGTCTGTCCTTCTGGCAATATGTCCAGCCCATTGCCATTTCAGGGATTTTACTCTGATCATGATGTCTTCCACTCTTGTCATTTTTCTGATCCACGAGTTCCTCTTCTTATCTCTCCTGATTACACCAAGCATGCATCTATTCATGCTTCTTTGAGTTGTCTGCAGTCTTTGTATGTCTCTTTTAGTTAAGGTCCACGTCTCTGCACCATGCGTAAGCAGTGGAAGGATGCATTGATCAAACACTTTTCTTTTAAGGCATATTGCTCATGAAAATTATGCTGTTTCTTCCAAACGCTCTCCAAGCAAGTTTTATACGCCGATTAATTTCTTCATCAATGTGACTCTCACTTGATATCTGCTGTCCAAGATAAATGTAGGTATTGATTGATCTGCTTTTCCCCCATCAATCGATAAATCTTCATTTCTTGTAAAAGCATTGTACATCACTTTTGTCTTCCGAAAGTTCATTTTTAATCCCACTTCTTTACTCTTGTCAGCAAGTTCCTGGATCATACTCTGCAGCTCTGATGAGGTAGTTGCAAAAATGACTACGTCATCAGCAAAACGAAGGTGAGTTAGATAATCTCCATTAATGTATAGTCTAATATAATTTTCCTTTTTCTGGTTCCTATCTCTGTGTAATTTTAGTTTGTTCTTCTTAACCAGTTCCAAACTGAACGTTTATATTTTCACTCTCCCCCGAAGCTTCCTTTGGTAAAAAGTATTGAGATCAGAGGTTGTGTGAAGTATGTAAAAAGATGAGATAAGAAGGTTGTTTGCAATGTACAAGTGTTTTCGGTAGCTGACGACGGGGCTTTACGAGCTGTGAGGTTGATTATTTTCGATGTTATGTGTTCAAAGTTCCGATGTTATTCCAGCTTGAGTGAAACGTACAGGAAAAATAATGGAAACACCTTGAAATAATAGGTGTTACACACCTAATATGGTGTGGGAGCACCCTTGGCATTTAAAACTGTTTGAATCCTCCTTGGAATGGACGCATACAAATCCTGGATGGTGGTAAGTGGTATGTTGTACCGTTCTTCCTGCAGAAACTACTCCAATTCCTTGAGAGACTCCGGAGAAGGATACCGGGTTCGCACTCTGTTTTCAAACACAGACCACAGGGGCTCAATGATGTTTAAGTCTGGTGATTGTGCAGGCCAGGCAAGGTGTGCAACTTCATCCTCATGTTCCTCAAACCATGATTGAACAGTTCGACTTCTGTGAATCGGGGCATTAGCATCTTGAAAGATGCAATCCCCTGACGGAAACAATGTCTGCGCCATTGAATGCACATGGTCGGCCAAAAGAGAGACATAGTCACCGTTAGATATTTGTCCGTGTAAGGTGAAAATGGGACCCACTGCAAACCACGAGATCATGGCCCAAACCATTACGGAACCGCCCCCATGCTTCACTGTAGAAATGAGACAGTCTGGGTTGTAGACTTTTGCTGGGGTTCTCCACACGTAAACCCATCCTGTGGTAGGGAATAGTGAGAAACTTGATTCATCGGAAACCAAGACATCCTTCCAATTATCAGCAGTTCAGGTTTTATGCTCCTGGTATCACTGTAGTTTCTGTTTCATATTCAACTATGACACCAGGGATTTTGCAATCGCAGCTCTGCCGTAAATATTGTGCTTATGCGTGGTATGGGTCGACACTGGTTTTTAGAGACGTGCATTAAGCTCAACAGTTACTTTCGTCGACGTGGTCTTCCTCCTTGCGATCACAATTATCTTTAATGTCCTCCTGTCTCTCGCAGCGAGTTTGGTTTTCCTTCCACAGTTGTGTCTCGTAGATGATGTTGTGCCGTGAACATTGTATGCTGTCATGACCTTCGACACGGTACCTCTCGATACCCCCAATACCTGTGCCACTGAGGGTACCGACGCACCAACCAGACGGGCTCCTACAATCTGCCCTCTTTGGAACTCCGACAGGTCACTCATTGTGCCTTCACCTGGAACGAAATTATGCAAACACCGATTTACAATGCAATCACATAGACCCTTGAGAATATAAGCAACACTTTTTTACAAAAAAAAAATTGTAGCTACATGTTCGTTTTACTCAAAAAGCAGCACATACCAAAATTACTGTTTTCAACTAGGTTTTCCCATTATTTTGGATAACCCCTGTATATTGAAATGTGTTTCCTTATTGTTGGAGGGACATTTATTGTCAGCTTAATTTGGATATTTTTGTCGTTTATTCTGCAACTGAAGAAATAATTAAAGTGATATCTGATGTGCTGACGTGAATAAAAGATCAGGTAGCTGTCTCTTGAAATTTCTTAGTGATACTGCTGTGTTCAATTAAGGACAGTAATAGTTAAGCTATCCCGGGTTCCTACTAATACGAGCCAGCTACGATATTTAAACATGTGCTTCACGTAATGTTTGAGTTTCACGCAAACTGATTTTGCACACATAGTTATACCCTTAAAACCATAATCTTTATTGTATTACGTTAACATCAACAAAAGTTTATTGAACAGGACAAAATAATTTTCCGGAGTTGGCATTGGCGTGGGCCGGCAAATTCTGCGTTCCGCTGCATCTCGCGATATTCGATGGGATTCAAATTGGGGTAATTCGGGTCCGGCAGCAAAGAAATTCCTTTAACACGATCCTTAAAACCATTCCTGCACAGTGTCGGACTTGTGACATGGGGCGTTGTGTGCTGATCGAGTCTAATGTCATTCAGATAGGTTGTCATGCTGTAGGGCAACTCTTGGTCGAAAACAGTGCCTAGGTAGATTCTGATGGTGAATTCAACGGAGATGAAGAGACCCAGTGATTATCCGTGAGAACAATCTCCATGCCATGATACCACCCCTTTCCGGCCTGATATTGATCAAACGTGCAGTGTGATTGCAAGTGTTCACCTGTGCGGCGTCCAACGCGGACCCGACAAACGGCATGTTGGATGGGGAACCTGGACTCATCGGACCATACGATTTCTCACTCTTCCAATGTTGAGGAGCTCTTGATGATGGGCGGTCAACATACATCGGCACATGAACGGGTCGCCGACTTCTTAGGCACATCCGCAATGTCGTTCGTTGGATCGCGTGCTTGGACACGTTTCGTAGTTTGCAGTTAAGTGAAGGTTGGTGCAGTATTTGTTTTCCCGGGCAGTTCGTGCGGTGTTTGTTTTTCTGCCTGCCCGAGTTTCAGACGGAAACTAGAGACAACGTACACGCATTAACTATTGCTAACTTCAACCAGCAACCGACGAATAATGATGGGACTGCGCTCCCCATTGAATTGTTCAACGCGGACTGTGCGTTCTTCTGTTATTGGGATCTTGCAAATTTAATGTGCTTGTGTTCTAATGTGTTTGCACTATGCTTATCACGGTACCCAAATAATGGATTAAAGGCTTGGGCACGAAGAAAAGAAAATTGGTCGCCTGGCGAACCGATCTCCCAGAGGTATCTCAATTGAATACACGGTCCATCGTGTACGACCTACCCAGTTCGCACCACCTGTCGGTTTGTCCGAGTCTGCGATCCCTGGATCGGGATTATTACCGTGGCATGTACCGTTGATAAATGTGCTGAGAGAGTTCCATCAAACTCTGCAGAGTCCGCGATTGGACAGAGCAGGACTACGACTCACCAACTCAACTTCTCGGGATGTTCGTGCTTGCCGGTGTTAACTTCGACTAGTATTTTCTCTCATCCTTTCGTCCCACAGGGTGTTGTATGCCCTCTTTGTACCATTTTCCGACCCTCAAACAGCCAACAGTGCCTGTGTTGTCGTGGTTGTGACTTCCTCCCTTTTTCCGCCACTAATCATCCGCCGTTCAAATTTGGAAAAGTCGTTCCCTTTTCCCATTGCATAGGTTTCGTACTGGCAAACTGAGACACCTTGCCCATTCCATCTATGTACATTTTGCGTAGGACGATGACGTTACTATGTGCTATCGGACGCGTCCACTCTTGGAGACAGAAGTGGCCATAAAGGTCTGACGCATGAGTGTATTTCATGCCGTAAAGCTTCTAAATGACATACAGAAGTTGGACAAAATAATAAAAATACAGTGATGAGATCCATATGTGCTTATTAATATCAACATGGACTACGATCAGATTTTTGTAAAGCCTGTATTCTGCGTTAAATGGATGCAAATAAATCTTGACAGGTCACCACCGGAAAGTTGAACCTTTTTCACGCAGGTCAGCTTCAAGCTCCATTAGCGAATAAATAGGAAGAGATCCCTTGTCTAGCTATTGGTAAGAATAGGTCACCGTCACTGCGTGATATTAAGATCGGGTGACTGCGCAGGCCACAGAAGATGTTTTATCTTTTGTTCCTCCAATCAAGATTGCGTATAATAAAGTTTAATCTCTTGTTCTTCCAGTCAATGACTGATCTTTAAAGATCATAACGTTCCTACACACACTACACATCGGTTAGTGTTGTGTACGAACCTTATGTTATGATCTTGAAAAATGTATCGTGTTCGGGAAGCAATGTGTGTACCATTGGTCTTCCTGAGTTCTTAAAAGCTGTACTACTCAGTCACTGAAGGTAAATATTACATGCAGCTTAATAATGAGCGCTGAGGAAAGCCAGGATGTCGCTGCCTATGCAACAACTGGTCTTACCCCATGTTCTATACTGCTGCTACAAGATTATACAATTCTTTTGACGTCGAAATACATGTCAGAAGTAATGTAACAAACGATTCGTAAAACCGTATCCCTCGTTTACAATCATCTTATGAGTTGCTCTTATGCTAATTAAATCACTTCTTCCGCTTTATGCATTGGAAGTAGCGAACATTATTTTTAAATCGCTTATTGGACGCTATTCGTAAATACAGCCTTTCGAACATGAAAGCAAAAGCCATCACCAAGTTCGCTGCGATTGCTAGTATCATTTACGGTGACAGCCCTTGGCGTCTGCACATACAGCAATTGTTTTTCTGCTGAATGACTTTGATTGTTACTTTTAGTGATAGATGATATGCACTATATATCGGCAAAAGTCACCGGACACCCCTTCAAAAGCAAATTAACGGATCTTCTGCGTTGTTAAGATGCGTGGTACGGCTGCAAACGGTATAAAAACAAGCCTGCAGCTGGCCGCGATCATATCGCTCTCTAAGGTTGAGTCAAAATGTCGCGGCGGGAGAGAATTGACTTTGAGAAAGGAAAGACTGTTGGGTTCTATATTAGTAGGTTGTCCATAAGAGAAACCGAGATGCGTTTAAACATACCCAAGTCAACTGTTTGGATTCACTGAAAAAGTGAAAGACACATGTCGTGCCTGAAGCAGCAAACCGTACTAGCAGACCAAAGAAAATCAGTGATAAAGGACGTCGAAGCCTCAGGAGAGTCGTTACAGCTAATCAACGGAGCATTGCACAAGACCTCAGTGTACAGATGAGAAAAAATGCCTAAACTTTGGTATGTACACGTACCATTCGCAGAGAACTTCGTTCCATGATCTACCGTGATCGTGCGGCTGCTCATAAGCCTTTCATCTCCACTCGGAATGCTACTCGTCGTTTAGCATGGTGTAAAGAACATTTATCGTGGACCGTAGATCAATGGAAACTGGTCCTATGGACTGATGAATCCTGATACACGATCCATCAGTCTGATGGCCGTGTGTGGGTATGGAGGCAGCCAGGGGAACGCTATATACCACAGTGTACTGTTCCTACGGTGAAGTTTGGAGCTGGCAGTGTACTCGTGTGGGGGTGTTTTTCGTGGTATGGTCCCAGCCCATTGGTTATCGTGTTCAAACCTGTTAACCAGCACGTCTTCTTCGATATTCTGGAAAATTATGCCCTACCAACTCTGTGGAAACGAGCCTTGATGGTACCAGCAGGATAATGCACCGAGCTATAAAGCAAGGACTGTTACGGCGTGGTTTGACGATAATTCCGTATCGTGTGTTGACTGGCCAGCACAGAGCCCTGATATTAATCCCATAGAGCACCTATGAGTTGAATTAGAGCATCGCATAAGAAGTTTGGAACCAAGGCCTACTACTAAGCAACAGTTAGCTGCAGCATTATACTGTATACTGAATGGAAGCGCACACCTATCGCTGTTTTCCAAAATGTTGTCGAAAGCATGTCTCGAAGGATCAGTGCATGCATATTAAGGC
Organism: Macrothele yani; assembly: GCA_039090855.1. Taxonomy (NCBI): domain Eukaryota; kingdom Metazoa; phylum Arthropoda; class Arachnida; order Araneae; family Macrothelidae; genus Macrothele; species Macrothele yani. The sequence goes on along the minus strand of CM077006.1, from coordinate 23,157,670 downwards.
CAAAGGTGGTTTCAAAATATCTTTATTCAAGGTAGAAATCAGGAGACGAACTAATAAGGACGTCTAAATACAAATAAAATACGATCAAAGATCGTTAAACTACTAAAACCTATATAAAAATATACAGCATAGTGCACAAGTTGAAAAATGGAGCAAAATTACAGCTCGTGATAAATGAACAGCGACAAGCATGTCTGGGCATTGAGGAAGGATTTTAACAAAAAAACTTATTGCTCATAAGTGCATTGCTGTGCGATTAACAAACTTGTTCAAGAAAATTGAGAGCTTCAGGAGACAACATTTCTCTTGAAAAAAAAAAAAAAAATACAATACAATAAGACAGTAAGGTGTAACACATCATAGTTACAAGAATGTACAGTACAAAGCAATTGACAAACTGATCATAAGACAAATCAATGAAATGATGAATATCAGGAGAAGAACAAACTTGGACTTCCTGGTGTAAATATAATATATTACCTGTTCGGCAATATTCAAAAACAATGTACAGATATACAGCACAGTGTCAACATGTTACAAATCAAAAGCGGACCATATACAGAAATGTAACACTATTCTGTTGACCAGATAGAAAATGTAAGTATAATAAGAAAACACACGATGAAGAAAGCTTTAACATATTCTCACTATCCATATGTAGTGATAGAAGAATGATAGTACCAAGCATCACCTCACACTAAAGAACAAAATAGGTAAAATGTTTTTCAAAATATATTACTCATGAGTACAACACCATGCAATTGACTAACTTGTGCAAAAATAAATACAGTAAGAATCATTAGTCAACATGTCTCTTGAAAGAAGGTACGATATGACAGTGAGTTTTAACACAACATATTTACAAGGATGTACAGTACTATGCAATTTAAAAAAACTGATTATCAGACAAATCATTGGAATGTTTAATAACAGGAAATAACTAAACTTGGACATTCTGATGCAAATAAGATGGATTACTTGTTCCGCAATATTTTGAAAACTATGTACAATTATACAGCACAGTGCAAACATGTTCGGGAAACAAAATAGAACAAAATTACAAAAAACTACACTGCAGAAACAATATCTATGTTTATACAGCACTATGCTAATGACTAACTGCAATATTTATACTCAAAATGTAAACTAAAGACGAACTAACTTGAACGTCAATGTAGGAAAAAAAATACAAGATGAGTGTCACAAAAAACAATTTGCTGTGTAAACACGTACAGCCCTTTATAAAAAAAACCCATGCGGTAAATTTCCAAGCCGTGCAAAGATCTTGAAAACAGATTGTTGATATTTACATATGCATTGCTGATTCAAAAAGGTCAAATACCAAATCTGCCGACCGTCAGATACAATGACGCTGGCGAGCTGGTAAACCATGAGGCAGCCGGTGACCAGGTGGCAAGGAACTGGCTCTCCCGACGCTGAGTAACTGCAACAGAATACTCTAGCCGAAGTCGAGATGTCAGACGGTCGCGGAAATGGCATAATAATGCCGTAGAAGCTTCATGCACAGTCAGAGGAGTAGTCAAATATCTGCAGCGTTGATGAAACACGTAGATTACATGCTTCGCTAAAATAAAAATATAGGCACAGACTGATGGGAGCTTGACTGGGGGATAGTTCTGTAGCAGAAGAGTCCGATATGCATCAAATGTAAGATCTGCTGTAATGGAGCATTGGGCGACAGTAAATGCTAAGTTCAGCATTGGGAGTAATATAACACAGTGTTGATAGACATGGGAGACATCAGCCTCCCGAGCACAGAAAGGGCAAAGAGGGGAATCGAGAAGAGACATTCGGAAAAGAACGGAGGGAACAGGAAGGCGGCGATGGAGGAAAAGCCAATGGGTATTAATTTCTAGAGGAGCAGAAAGAGGAGACAGGGCGGCTGACCACACCGTAGCAGTGGCAGCAGGGGGAACATCAGGAATGGGGAGTAGAGGAGAAGAATGGGACATAGAGAGGAACCGATAAAGAGCTGACACCGAGAGAGAAGAAATGGGATGAGCTGAGCCAGAAGTAAGCAAGAAAAGAGGAAATGGGAGAGAAGCAGAAGGAACAAAGGAAAGACCTGAGTGGGAAGCAAGATGAGGAAATTGAGAAATGATAGATGAAAGAATAGAGTCGTAGATGTCACGAGAGGAGGAGGAGAGGAGAAGAGAGGGAGGGAGACTGGCGAAGGGTCGCCAAGAAAGGTCAGGGTTAGTGAGATCTTTAACTGTTACCACACCTGCTCGGAGCCAGGTAGGATAGGCAAAGTACGGAAGATGAGAGGGGTGAATAATCGAAGAATAAAAGAGGGGTTCAGCAAGGAGCTCAGTTGTGGAATCAGGTGGAGAACGAGAGAGAGGGAGGGAACGAAGGAAAGTTAGAGCTTCACGGTAAACAGGGGGAAGTCGAATGAGGGTGAGGGGTCGGTGGTCCATGAGTAGTAAGGAGAGAAAAGAAAAGTTAGGGTTGCTCGGGGAGGCGATGACGTCCCTAGCTAAAACGGCATCTGGTACTGGCGACGTGAAGAGACGGAGAAAAGTAGTGATTCTGACGGCCTTGTAGTACTCCTGTGTATCAAGGAGTCCGATGCCGCCGTGATCCGGAGGGAGGCAAAGCTTTGTGACACTGACCCAGTGGTGGCAGGTCCAAATCAGAGAAGTAAGACAACGGGTAATTTCATGAAGGCGGAGTTGTAGAGACTTGACACCAAGCCAAGAGTGTGTGCACAAGGAAATCAGGTAAGTTCGAGAGAGGCGAGCTTTCTGGAAGAATGATGAGCAGGACTGGGCTCTCCTCCAGGAGGCAGTTGACCTGAGCAAGCGTGGGTGAATAGCATTCCACGTGTAGAGGGGGGCAGCTTGCAAGGAACCAAGATGAACTCCAAGGAAGCGCTGTGAGATGGAGGACCAGCTTGCTCCCCAAGGGGTGTCTACACGATGTGCCCATGAGCCGCACCATAAACCAGTGCTTTTAGATGAGTTGAGCGCTGCACCGGAGCATGAGGCATAAGCTGCGAATAGACGTTGGAGACACGGAAACTGTGAGTCATGACGGATGCAGATGGTGACATCATCTGCGTATGCAACAGAGGTAGTGGCATGATGTCTTGTGCAGGCAGAGAGTGGTGGTAGAACTGCTGTAAAAGATTGGTGTACAGAGCGGAGGAAGGGTTCAATTGCGATTGCAAAGAGTTGTCCGGAGAGTGGGCAACCCTGCCGCACTCCCCGGCGGAAGGGAATAGGCGCTGTGAGAAAGGTGGGCAGCTTGACCTGGAGAACGGCGTCTTGATAGAGTGAGAAAAGAAGAGAGACGAAGGAAGGAGGAAAACCGAAGTGAAGGAGTGTAGCCGATAGATAGGAATGTGAGATATTATCAAAAGCGGATTGTTGGTCAAGAGAGAGAAGGGCGAGGGGTTCAGAGCGAGATCGGGCAAGATGGATTAGATCATTTAGTAGATGGATGTTATGAGAAAGTGAACGGCCGGGAACTGTGTAAGTTTGATTTGGGGAGAGAATGTGAGTGAGAATGGGGTTAAGGCGTTGGGAAAGAAGTTTAGTATAAAGTTTATAATCTAGATTTAAGAGGGAGATAGGGCGCCAATTCCCCAGGTCAAGGAGATCCCCTTTCTTAGGGAATAGTACAACATATGCTACTGTGAATCGCCTCGGTAGAGGGGAGTGATTGAAAGCAGCAGAAAGTGCAGAAAAGAGAAATGGTAGAAGGAGAGGTAAAAAGGTTTTATAGAAGAGGAAAGTGAGGCCGTCCGGACCCGGTGCGGCCCTAGAGTTTAAAGAAGAAAACGTAGAGGATAGTTCAGAGAACGTGGGAGGAAGGAGGAGAGAAGAGGCAAGATGGGGAGGAACTTGTGGTAGGTTAGAAAGAAGTGATGCCAAAGCTGAAGAGGATGGCGGAGGAGATTCACAGAACTTCTCTGTATAGAACTTTCGGACCTGGGAACATAGAGTGAGTGGATCATCAGACACCTCTCCAGATGCGAGGCGAAGGTGCCGAAGTGAATTCGATGCTGTTCGTGTTTTTTCCATGGATGTAAGGAAATCGTAATTGGATGCGTCTGGCGATAGATGTTGTAGCCGGAGACGTCGTAGAACTTGTTGAGCCAGAGGAAGGAGGATTGATCGCAGTTCTTCTTGATAGTGGCAGAAGAGAGGATCACTTAGGCTTAGGATGGAGAGCATGGAACGGACATGGTTGAGACGCATGTTTTGAAGCGTTTTTGCTTTAAAAGAAAGATTGCGAACGTGGAGAACGAGTTGCTGTTTAATGTCCAACCAAAAAGTCAGACCACAAGGAGCTGATTGAAGTTGAGGTCGTTTGTCCTTAAGGAAGGAGCGTACTGAAGTACAGAAGTCTGGATCTGTAAGAAGAGTGTCGTCAAGAGTCCATGGACGAATTGTACGGGGTTGTGCTGGAACTGCTTGAATAATAAGAACGATGGCACAATGGTCAGAAGAAGCTGTAGGAGTGATAATAGATTCTGTCACAGCTGTAAGCAGAGTAGATGAGGCGTAGTATCTGTCGAGGCGAGCTGTGTACGGATTTTGATTATGTTGCGAGCGCCAAGTATGTACAGTCGATGAAGGATGGAAGTGACGGTGAACATCAATGAATGAGTTGTCGGAGACCACTGACTGAAGAAGATTCACCAAGTTAACACGGCGTTCTCTGGTGGAAGGAGATCGGTCCAGGGTAGGATTCAGAGTGCAATTGAAATCCCCTCCAATTAAAACATGATCTGTGGGAGGAATGCGAGACAAGGCACGACGAAGGCGAGTAAAAAGTATTGTCAAGTGGGTTGAAGAGCTTGGAATATAAATATTATATATATGATAAGATGTGGAAGCTATGGTGAATGATGCACACTGTAATAGGTCTCGACATAAGTTTCGAACCGAAAAAGAGGTGATTATGGAGTTGAAAGTATGGCGGATACCTATAGCTAGACCACTATGGGATGATAGTTGGTAGGCGTGGTGAAATGTGTAGTTCCACTGGCGCCATCGTGAGAATATCGTAGTGGATTGGCAATTCGTCTCTTGTAGTAAGAGAAGATCAGCTCCTAACGGAGTGAGGTCTTCATGTACCAAGGCATTAGAAAATGGGGATGCAAATCCCCTGCAATTAAGAGATACAATCTTGAAGACTTTTTTCCATTAATGCTTGCTGAAGAGCCTTCACAACAGGAGGAAATGATTTGAGTCGATTAAAATAGGTTTTAGCCCACGGATGTTCCTTGCGAAGGTGGGAGATGCATTGATTAAGGACTTGGATCTGATCATGCACTAGAGGGAGAAACGATGCATACTTTGAGAGTAAAGCATGCGTTGTGGAGTGGTCTGTCTTATGTGACAGGTATTGATGTAAATCTTCAAATGAAATCGGCCCAGTAGGAACCGAGCCATCCTTAATGTGTTCGACAAGATCCTCAAATTTAAGAGGAGGCTCTTCGTCGGCCTGGACAGAAGAGGTAGCAGCCTTTGATGGTGAATTCTTTCGAGAGGTACTACCAGTACGGGGAGAGGTGCGGGGTGATGCGGCAGTCGGCTTCTTCGGTGGGCGTCTTCGAGAAGAACCACGACGTTTCAGCGAAGGCTCAGTTGAGCTCTCATTAACTCGAGATTCGTGGCCAGAAAATCCGTCATCAGCAGATTTAGAAGTATCAATGATAAGGGCAGTGGAGAAACCCCCTGAAGGGGACTCCGCTACAGAATGACGACTCATGGGAAGCGAACAATTAAGTGAGGGAAAATCCAGTTGCTGGTCGAAGGATAAAGGGTCCGTAGACACGCGTTGACCAACTCCTGCAGTCGACTTTTGTGAAAGTTTCGATTCTGAAGCTTTCTGTGCAGTGGAAGAAGGTGTTGCTCGGCTCAGAAGAGGGCCAGAAGTTGTAGGAGAATTATCAGGAGCCTGTGATGCTAGATGTGGGCAATGCACACGTAAATGATTCTCTCCGTGGCAAAAAGTGCAGTGGAGGAAGGTAGTTACTTCAATTCTCCTACGTTGCTGTCCACAACGAACGTTGAGCACCTTTGGGCAGGCGAGCAAATGTTCATCAGATGGAAAGATCACTCTTGCACTTCGGCGAAATCCTCCTATGGATTTATCGTCTGGATCTCTTGGCGCGGCTGAAAGAGTAGTAACTGGCCCAACAACTCGGCCGAACTTACTGAGTACAGTGCACAGCGCAACGTCTGACACCTCAGGTGGAACCGGATAAAATGTAACCTGGATTGGACGCTGAGAGACAGGTTCTGGTAGAAGATGGACGTCTTTGAGGGACAAACCTTCTGTCAAGACAAGATCCGCATGCTCTTTAAGAGCAAAGTACACCAACACAGCTCGAGGTTTTCGAGCCATGTGAGTAATACTGGCTCCAGCTGGAAGTATCTGCTTGAGAGCCATACTATATTCTTTCAACTTTGTGTCTGGGAGCGCATCAAAACACACTCCGAAGTCCATTCTAGAATAGAATTGTTTTCCCGCTGGGGAATCTTCGGGAATATCTATGGTGGCAGTAAGGCCATCAACAATGACGTACGAGTCTGGTAAGACTTCTGCAACAAACTTGGAAGGAGCTTTTGTTCCAGTAAGAGCGGCAGAGTATGCCCTAGGAGCAGGACTCGAGCGTGAAGGCTGCAACGCAACCTGCTGTTTGAACTGAGTGGAAGTAGAGGGTAAATTAGCAGCGCTGTCAGACACATCCATGTCTTCACTTAAAGCAACAGAGAGTTGCGCTGCACTGACGTCACTGGTCGAAGCAGGGCAAGAAGCTTGAGCTGTAGTTGAGGAGTCACTTTCCACTTCTAGTGGTTGGGTGACGTCACCTACAAGCATTGGAGGAGATTGGTCTCGTGTCGAGGAGGAGGAGGAGGCGGCAGGAAATGCCTCGCTGATATGAGCGTGGACATCGCTCTTATCAGCAGCAGCCGCCGCCATTGTTAATGACGAGGGCTGCCTGAGAAATCGACCAGCTAGGTCGACAATTCAAATGATGATAACAGAAAGAATAAACTACTCACCAACTTGGGAGATGTATCAAAACAAAGCACGAACCTTCAGCTTGAAGGAACACGAAAGGAAAATGACGAACCACACGATGAAACACACTAAATAGGCACACAACACGGAGCTCAGAAAAACGTGACTTAGGCCAAAGGTGGACCGACACCGTACTAATGTATGTCAATAATTGCTATGTTGTGTTTCTCTGCTAGGTGTCCGGTGACTTTTGTCAATATAGTGTTTCTGTTTAAAAACTGACTGCTGTGTTTTTAAAGATCAGCAGTGTGTCTGCATAGCTACCAATCATATGTATTTTCAATGTGCTGTTTTACATGTTGACTTTTTAACCGAACTGCTTGCGATTTCGCATGCAAACCGTTGATCTTACATCCAGTCCGTGTACCTTTTGGAAATGTTTTATGTCACCTCCGTGGCCGAGTTGTCAGTGGTTTAGGTTTCTGAGACTGGTCGTCCGACATTGATTAAAATTCGAGTTCCGGATGATGCATTGTTGGTGTGCTTCTTTTACCGAGTTGGCTCTCTCCTTTCCCTGAAACCACTAGCTACAAATTAGAGAAATTGGGGAATGACTACTGCTTATAATAGCCATAGATTTGTTCTAACTGGTTCCTGAACCCTGTAACGCAGCCCCAGTGGCGCAGTAGTCTAGGCGCTGGCTTCTGACCATTCAACTAAGGTGGGGCTGGATCGAATCCCTGTGAGGCATGGATCTTGTGTATGTCTAATGGTACTGGCTCTATCTTTTTCCTGGAAGCAGTGTCTCTAAATTAGGGTCGGGCAACTGCTTATAGCTCATCGAGTTGCTCTCACGGTGGTCGTTAAACCTCCAATTATACAATAAAAGGACCCTGCAACACACACTAAAAAAACTGTTAACTTGCAAAGTTGACTTGCCGTCGTTTAGTTGCTAATCTCTTACTCTTCTGAATTGACAAAGATTAAAAAAAACAGTATTAGCCCTGTTATTATCGGAAGAAGTGTTCAATTATGGCTTGGCAACAAAGCATACGATGAAATATTTCGTTTGATATGATTACGTATTACTGTAAAAATGATATTTTTATTAACTTATGTAACATCGTGTAAAGTTAGTACTATGTGCGCAAGAAAGATAAGGCGTTACAAATTCGTTAACAATAAGCACTCGATGAAATTAGTTATCTCTTTTACAGTTATTAGTAGCATCCTTCTGAACGCTTTTGTGTGTGTGTTATGGAAGTTTTTACACAGTGTGTTTGAACTATTTCTTTTGAGTACAGTGTTTTTCGAATGAGATGGTGTGCTCTTCGGGTGCGCCTTTAAATCCCTGCAAAGCTGCTACCGATCGGTTTATGTCACACTTTCATCGAGTCATGACTTGATGGATGATGATTATACAAGTCTTTCAAGACACTCACTGTCTCTTTGCCAAGCTCCTCCAGTTTGAAAAGGTTCCTAGTCACCGCTTCTGGTGATCATTAGTTTTTTTTTTTTTTTGTCCTTTTAGTTGTGTTTGCTTTGTTTAGAATCGACTTGATCCCTTGCAATATCAATGTTAAACAGGGTTATTCTTAAAACACTGGGCGAAAATCTGGTACGTAGAACAATGTCGTTGTAACCAGAAAACAGCGTAAAGAGTGTTAGTTTATTCTCCTATGCGAATGCGTACACGCAAGTTAGTATATGTTTACAGAAATAAAAAAACCAGAAATATTGGGAAGGTGAAAGGGAGATTAAAAGAAGAAGGTAAATAAGGAAAGCCGACAGAGTGTCGAAGAGGAAGTTAGAAAGAAAGAGATATAAAAAAAAGTTGAATAGGAGGAGGAGAGAGATGCGAAAGAGTAGCTTCCTTTCTCCCTGTTTCTTTCTAAGGGCAGAAAGAAAAAGAAAAGAACAGGGAGAGAAGCTTGGAAAGTCATCAATGTCTGAAATGCTCGTGAGGTTGTTAAACCCGAAGAAAAAAATAAAACTAAAAAACGAAAGAAAAGCAACTCAACGAGGCTTGGTTCGTAAAATGGGTAGAGAGGAAGCTAGGTGAGTGATGACGTGCTTCTTATTCTCCCTTCCTTTGTCTGTCCTTCTCTTTGTTTCTGTCCTTTTACTTGTCTCTGTACTCCACGGTTTTCCTCTCGCTAGCTCTTTCTGCATTCCTGTTTTGTCCCCGTATGTCCGTTTTATTCTCTCTAAACATCTCTCTCTCTCTCGTTTGCTTAATTTTTCTTTCCCACTTTGTACCTCTCCCACTGGCTCAACCTTCTCGATCACTGGCACTTTTTCTTTTCTCCCTTTCTAATTGTCTGTCTTTCTCTAAAACTTCAGCGTTTTTGTGTTGTCATAGGGTGCTGTACTGGCAATGAATGCCATCAGGCTTTTTATTCTCTCTTCCTCTGACAGTCTTTTCCTTTGTTTCTATCATTTTACCTCTCTTTGCACTTCTTTGTCTTCCTGCCAGTATCTCTTCCTGCATGTTTGCTTTTTTTTTCTCTTTCTTTTGTCCCTGTATGTACGTCTCATTCTCTTTGTAGATGAATGTCTCTCACTCGCTGAATTTTTCATTTCCTCTGTTTCGCTGTCTCTCTGTACCCCTCTCACGGGTTCAAGTATTTTTTCTCTTTCTTACTGTCTTTCTCTGCCTTTCTTTTTCTCGCTCTCTTTCTCCTTTTAACCGAAACGTGGCTGTTTCTGTGTAAGGTAGTCCTGTTAAGTTGTTTGTTTCTTTTGTTTATTTTTTAACCATCTCAATGGTCTTAAGGGATATTAGAAGTCGCCTACTTATATGTTCTGAGTCATGGTTCAAGGAATTGTTTCAGATCGAATTAAATATGAACTGCCTCCTATCAAATACAGGATAAACAAAGATTTTCTTAGTTATTTCAAGATATGTACTATCCGAAAATGGGATTTGTCTGACAAAACCAATGATAAATATCTGCTAAAATTTATCAGCATGCAAAGTACAGAACCACAAAGAAACTGATTATAAAGAAATTGAGGCATGTTAAGCAGCTCATTAGTATCATGAGCATGCCTGCACTTATTTGAGGCAAAATAATTTTTGTAGTTCTTCATCCAGAAGCAGAGGTATTTTATGAGTGTCACGGCACATGCGCTGTTAATCTTTCTGTGGGGATTTTCGGTTTTGCGTACAATAGTACCTGTACAGTAAATAATGAAAGACTTGATGATCTGCAAATGACTTACACGATCTAAATTTAAAGCAACATAATTAACTTTAGGTGTATACAACACCTCTTAAGAAAAGTAGACACGACGGAGCAAAAGTACTGCACTCCAAACATTTAGGTAACAATTTGAGAAAACAGTGAAATGAATCACTGAAAGTCATCAAAAAAAATAATTAAAGTAAATAAAACTGAGTCTTATGAAAAACGTCTTCCAGAGTGTCTTTGTTAGGTGATTCAGTGGAAAAGGGGTTTTCCTCTGAGTCATCTAACTGAGGCACTACAATCTCGAGGAGTTTCACAAGATTCAGTCGTCCCCTGTTTCTGAAAATGGGTGGTACGCACCTGGAGATGAAAAAGATTGCTTTCGAATGAAGTTGTGCCAGCCGCCCCGGTGGCGCAGTAGTCTAAGGCGCTGGCCTCTGATCATTCGTCCGTAAGGGGTCCGGGTTCGTATCCCGGTCAGGCATGGATGTTGTGTTTGTCTTACGGCACTGGCTCTCTCCCTTCCCTGGAACCAGTGACCCTAATTTAGGGACGGGCGACTGCTTATAGCCCATTGAGTTGCTCACGGTGGTCGTTAAACCTCCAATCAAAAAAAAAAAAAGAAAAAAAAAAAGGAGTTGTGCCAGTGGTCTCCAGACTGAAAGTCATTCTTTATTTTCTCCAAACAGTATTGTAAAAATGTATTACAAATTCGCTTTATTTTGTTAAATCATTGCCAAGAATAGGATTTGTTAATTGTTTTGTCCAAAATATTCAGCAATTTTCTCACATTCCTTTTGAGATTTTACCAGTTTCAGGTAAGTAAAGATAATATATATATATATATATATATATATATATATATATATATATATATATATATATATATATCTGAACTTTTTTGAAAGAAACTCATTTTTAATAAGATAAATCTTTCAGTATAGCAGTTTTTGAACAAAAAAGGAACATAGAATGCTTGAAATGAGAAATTCTCATGAGTTGGAGAGTCAAAAGTATAACGTTTTTAGTAAAACAATTTGTTAAAGGTAGACATCTCGTTTTTGAAAGAACAACTGTACGATATTTAACGTCAATTAAACGTTACCTTCTCGAAATCTATCGCAGTGAACATTTAATTCCTTCAATTTTTACACTCTGCAGAAATGAAAAACTTTTTTTTATATATATTATCTCTTTAGGATTCTACGAACGATTCGGAAAACTGAAAAATTAGATATTTTATTTATTTGTATATTCAGATTTCTTCGAGCAAATGCCATAGTTCGCCGAAGCGCGCCGGAAGACAATACATAAACATAAATTTATATGCATTTGTATATACACTGAAGAGCAATTGAATTAGAGATACCTGTCTAGTAACGTGTAGCACCACCTTTCGCCCTGATGACGGCGACGATTCGTCTCTGCATAGCCATACGGATCCACGACCCCTGAACAAGCTCCCACAGTTCACGATGATTTGATGGAGGGGGGTCAGAGCCTCGAACATCCCTCTCGATGGCATCCCAGATATGCTCGATGAGATTGAGGTCAGGTGACGTAGCGTAGCTGGCCAAGGAAGCGAGGTCACGTCGCTGGAGTGTTCATCCAACCATTCGGATACAATTCGGGATCGATGACACGGTGCATTTTCTTGTTGCAGGATGAGGTCCCCAGTGAGATGTTGAAGACGCACAAACAGGAGCAAATAGTCGTCCAGGATATCCCGGCAACGTTGACCTGTGAGGGACGATATCACACGTACCAGGGGTTTCAGTCCACGTAAACAGTCCCCAGACGAGAATGCCACCCCTACCAGCTTGAAGAGTACCCTGCTGACCAGAAGGATCCATCGCTTCATGTGGTTTGCGCCGTACTCGTATCCTGCAATCCGCGTGTACCAACGTGATTCTCGACTCATCAGTCCAGGCAACATTTTCCTACATCTCTAGGGTCCAGTGGCGATGTTCCCGCGCCCATGCTAATCTTTGCAGCCTGTGATGTGCGGTCAGCAGCGGTGCCCTCGTGGGACGATGGCTTCTGTACTCCATAGCGAGGAGATGGTTCTGGATGGTGTGGCTGCTTACACGTTTTTGTGCACCAGCGTTAAATTGCCGAGTGATTTCTTCCTCTGTTACAATGCGAGCTAGCCGACGATGACACCGCTCATCCACATGCTGTTGTCCAGGGCCTTGCAGGGATGGTTTTATAGGATTCGATGTACCCACGGTGCACCCGTGACACAGTGGCTCGTGAAAATCCCAGTGCCTGCACGACTTCCGAGATAAGGTGACCCATTCGTCGGGCCGCGACAATTTTCCCGCGATCAAATGCGCTTAGATCCTTCGTCTTACCCATACTGCGTCCGACTCTTACTGATTCCCTTCGCATCACTCCTTATATTGTCGGATCGCTGCATACGTCATGTCGTTTCCGTTTACAGGGCTGCCCACAGCGCCATATTTGCATAACGCCAGCTGTCTCTAATTCAATTGCTGTTCAGTGTACATAGTATAACCTATCATTTCGGGACTTTTACCTTTATTTCTCTCCTTAAAAGATATTTTTATTACGGTAAGTAGACCTACACTGTTAAAAATTTTAGTGTAGATTGCACCAAAAAGTAGTACTACACCAGCTGCACCACTTTATGGGAAAAGATACTCCATTTTGTCGTGCAAATAAAATCCAACAACATGGGTCAACTTTTCACCATAACGTGGATCAAAATTGCTCCATGTTGGTGGGCTTTTTTTTTACCACGCAGTAATGTATCTTTTCGCAGAAAGTGGTGCACCTGGTGTGCCACTTTTTGGTGCAACCTACCACAAAATTTTTAACTCTTACGTTTTTCGCAATTTTTTTTTTTTTTTTTTTGATTGGATTTTTAACGACCACCGTGAGCAACTCAATGGGCTATAAGCAGTCGCCCGTCCCTAATTTAGGGTCACTGGTTCCAGGGAAGGGAGAGAGCCAGTGCCGTAAGACAAACACAACATCCATGCCTCACCGGGATTCGAACCCGGACCCCTTACGAACGAATGATCAGAGGCCAACGCCTTAGACCACTGCGCCACCGGGGCGGCCCGTTTTTCGCAATGTTAGATACATTGCATTTATTGGCCATAGGTAAAATAAACAGTCGAGTCACATTATTGTGACCACCTTCTACTTTTGACGTCAACAGCGCGTAGCCAATAAAAGATGGCACGTGTCGTGAGCTGGCTTGGAGGGTATATATGGTGTGCTTTAGGCAATCTGAAAACATATCACTCGCTGCTGTCAGGGATAAAAGGAGCGATGTATCAGATTTGCAAAAAGAGATGATTATTGGCTTTCGGGCCAAGGTTGGCAGCATTTCTAAAACAGCGCAGATTGTGAACTGTTCGCGTGCTGCTGTGGTTAATGTGTATCTTGATTTAAGAAATGGCACCATTACGCATAATCGATATGGAAACTGCGGAGCACCACGTGCCATTCATGTGCCAGGTGAACGTCGGCTGGGAAGTTCGCGTGATGGCCGATCGACACGCTACAGTGGAGAAACTCACGGGCCGAATGAACCAGGGGGCTACCGGAAGTGTGTCTAAAACGACAGTTCAGCGAACCCTGCTGCGTATGGGGCTCTGAAGCAGGCGGATGGTGACTGCTCCTATGCTAACGCTTATATTCGCACGGCGGTATCGAAATTGGACCTCCGCTGATTGGCAAAGATTGCCTTCTCCGATGAGTCACGTTTTCTGCTTTATCGAACGGATGGACTTGGGCGTATAAGGCGAGAAACATCGGAGAACAAACACTCTCATCAACCATTGCTGGAAGAACACAAGCTGGTGGAAGCACCGTTATGATCTGGGGAATGTTTTCGTGGTATTCTCTTGGTCCGCTCATACCTGTGGAAGGCACTGTGGACCGAATTCGTTATGAATTCATCCTTGCAGTCCACGAACAACCATACATGCCGATTGTCTTCCCTGGGACAAATGGGTTCTTTCAGCTCGACAGTGCGACGTGTCACACAGCTAGAAATGTCCGAGAGTGGTTAGAAGAGCACGATGAACACTTCAAAGTACTCCCTTGGCTTTCTAATTCCCCAGACTTAAACCCAATTGAGCATCTGTGGGACCACCTCGATCGTGTTGTTCGCTCTATTGATCCTCCACCATGCACCCTCCAGCAGCTGTCAGATGCACTGCAGTCAGCACTGCTCCACATACCTCTGAACACCTTCCAGCACCTTATTGAGTCACTCCCAACCCGTCTAGCTGCTGTCCGCGCTGCACACAGCGGCTACTCTGGATGTTAGCTGGTGGTCACAATACTGTGACTTGACCATGTATAATCGCGTACACAATTACACACTCATGCGCAATGTAGTCGAAAAGAAATGTCGGCACACATGGAATTCAAATGTGAAACATTGGCTCTCGAGTGGTCAGATGTGTTGGTTTTGGGTTAATCATTGGAGCTGGACAAGAGTTCGAGCCCCGGTTGAGCCGTGGGTGACGTACTTGTGTTACAGCGCTGGATTTCTCCTATCCCTGGAACCAGTAACTCTAAATTACGGTAGGGATGCATGTTATTTTTATCCTCAGAGTTGACATGGGGGTCGCTAAACTCCGAAAGGAAAAACAAATACTGACGGCTTTTAGTAGGGGTCAAGCACTTAAATTTGGTACAGTTCATCTCTCATAGTGAAGGAATGTTTTGTCAGTTCGGAAAAAACGCAGGTGAAGTCATGTATACTACCGTTACTTGGCTGTAACTGGGAGGTTCTAAATACGCATTTGGAGCGTCCTTATAAATGTCCGGGTCCGTATCTGAAGACGTCCGCAAAAGGTAAGTGGAACGTCAATTCTAACGCATGATGTTCTGTGCATGGACAGTGTACTATGACCGTAATTGGAAGCGTTCCGTATTATAGGGGTGTCTGTTAAGGGAAGTATTACTGTATAAATGATGGCCTAAGACCGTAGAGAAACCAACCCCTAACCACCTGAAAACCAGCTGACCACTGCTGTTATTTGTGTTTTGATTAACCCGTCGTTAGTCGCGCTATGAGCATTTCTTTCACGCTTCGCATGTAAAGAGCTCCATTTATTTGGAAGTGACCCTACGGGACACCACCCCCGCTCTAGCTGACTTTTAGAATCTTCTCAACAATCTGTTATCAGTTTCGATAAGGATTGGCGAGTTTTTTCACCTTGAAGCAATCTGCGCTTTGCTCTCGTGTGCTTCGAGTGAATATTTCTCTCATGAAGCGACGGCTGGTGTTTGCGTCACGCGAGAGCATTTCTCGTGAAGCGATCATTGGCGTTTGCGTCACGCGAGAGCATTTCTCGTGAAGCGATCATTGGCGTTTGCGTTACGCAAGAGCTTTTCTCATGAAGCGACCACTGGCATTTATGTTTTGTATTTTTTATAGATAACGCGATGACACGAATGCGATTTTCGCCTAATTAGATTTGTAACTACACTGCTGGCCACCCAAAATGCAACACCAAGGAGGACACGAGATAGCAAAGCCAGATTTACTTGACACATAACAACAGATACAAAGATGAAACGATTGAGCTTACAGACCAGTGCGACTTGCGGAACACGCAAGCATCAATAGTTCGTGTGTCCCCCCATGGCTGGCAATAACGACCGCTACACGCCGCGGCATCGAACGAAAGAGGCTTTGGATGTGGGCTTGGGGTATGTCGGTCCAGGCTGCTTCCACACGTTGCCACAGTTCATCAGGTGTAGCCGCGGGTGGTGCTTGCCGGGCTACTCGGTTGCCGATCAGTGACCAGACGTTTTCGATGGGCGACATATCGGGAGAACAGGCGGGCCACGGCGGCAGTGACACCTGGTGGGCCGTGAAGAATTGCTGCACGATGCATGCCACGAGCGGGCGCGCATTGTTCTGTTGAAACGTGGCCGCTGGCAGGTCCTGCAGGTAAGGGAGGACTATAGTCTCCAAAACGTCGGAGATGTAGCGGTGGCTGTTGAGTGTACCGGCGATGCGTACCAGAGGGGTGCGGGTGTCATATCCAATTGCGCCCCAAAACATAACGCCAGACGACGGACCGGTATGGCGATGCATATTTCTGGCGTTATACAGTCTCTCGGCGCGGTGCCGCCACACGCGGATCCGACCATCGTGGTGTTGCAGGCAGAAGCGGGATTCGTCGGAGAAAACAATGTCGTGCCATTTCGTAGTCCAGGTGCGGCGTTCAACGGCCCACTGCCGCTGCACTCACCGGTGGTGTTGCTTCAATGGTAATCGGAGCAATGGGCGCAGTGCGACAAGTCCCCGCTGCTGCATACGACGTCGAACGGTACGTGCTGACACAGGTTGTTGCGCAACACACCCTAATTTTCGCGCTAACGTTCGTGATGGGGCGGTGCCAGCCGTCAATGCCCGCCGCACAACATGCCGGTCCTCTCGTTCGGTGGTGTGCCGCGGCTGCGGCAATCGCTCACGTGTGTACGTCCGTCCCTCCTGCACCCCCCGAATCCATACTCGCCTTACTGTGTCAAAATGTCGTCCCACACAGGCGCCGATGTTTCGGTACGATAAACTGCTGTCGCGATAAGCCACTATTCGTCCTCTGTCGAACTGCGAAACTTGCTGGAATGACTGCCGTATTCTGCGACGAAGCATCGGGAAGTTTCCCACGCATAGGTCCGGCAGCACAACACACTTTCACTACTTACACCCCGCCTTCTGTGTACTCTTCTTATAGTGCTTCTCGGAGGCGTGCCGGGCGCTCATGATTTGCATATGCCCTGCAATGCTAATCGTTAGCATGTCCTCTCGCGGGCTACGCATGCTGCGAATTTCAGCCCAATCAGATGCTTCCTTCTTGGTGTTGCATTTTGAGTGGCCAGCAGTGTATATACGCCGATGAGCCATTACATTATGACCAGCCCATCTTAGAGAAATGGGCGCGCCTGGAGGCCGAACGGTGACGCAGGTGAAGTTCATAGAGCAGTTTATATATACAACCCGATGACCGGCTTTCGGTTAGTAGAGTGTTCGGAGTCAGAGTAGGAAAAAGGTGCCGATTTATCGAAGTTTGATAAAAGAAAAATGGTGTTGTTACGGTGCCTCAGAAACGGCTCGACTTGTGGGTTGTTCACGTGCCGCTGTAGTAAGTACGTATCAAAAGTGGTTCACAGACGGCCAAATGACGAACCGTCGTCCAGCTGTTTGTCGTCCGCAGCTCATTGATGACAGAGGGGAGCGGAGACTGTCGCTCCTTGTTCACAGCGACTGCAGATCCGCAGTGCGGCAAATCACTCGCAGCTACAACAGTGGTGATCGGGGCAAAGTGTCACAGCACACAGTTCATCGCAGCCTTCTGCGCATGGGCCTGCGTAGCCGAAGACCCAGTCAGTACCCCATGCTCTCTGCATGTCATCACCAACAACCCATGAAATGGGCACAAGATCATTGACATTGGACCGTGGATGATTGGAAAAAAGCGGCCTGGTCTGACGAATCAAGTTTCCTGGTGTATTTTATAGACGGCCGAGTTCGGATACGCCGATTACCAACGAAGGCTATGGGCACCTGGATGCACTGTTGAGTAGAAACAGGTCGGCGGACGCGGTGTTATGTTGTAGGCGATGTTTTCTTGGCATACTTTAGACACCATTATCACAATAACACAATCGCTGACACCTGTCAGCTTCGTTGCGGACCAAGTTCACCCATTTGTGGCAACTGTGTTCCCTGCTGGTGATGGCCACTACCAACAGGATAATTCTTCATGCCACACTGCCGGAACACCTTAAGAAGTGGTTCGGAGAACATAGTGGTGACTTTCTGTTAATGCCCTGGCCTCCAAATTTACCTGACATGAACCCAATCGAACATTTGCGGTTGACTTGGAAAAGCGGGTTCGTGCTAAATCATCATCACCCCGTAATGTACAGAAACTGGAGAACCTGCTGTTGAAATTATGGTACCAGATACCCCAGGATATACCTATCGCCACCACCCCGTAATGTACAGAAATTGGAGAACCTGCTGTTGAAATTATGGTACCAGATACCCCATGATATACCTATCGCCACCACCCCGAAATGTACAGAAGCTGGAGAACCTGCTGTTGAAATTATGGTACCAGATACCCAAGGATATACCTATCGCCACCACCCCGAAATGTACAGAAACTGGAGAACCTGCTGTTGACATTATGGTACCAGATACCCCAAGGTACCTATCACCACCACCCCGAAATGTACAGAAACTGGAGAACCTGCTGTTGAAATTTTGGTACCAGATACCCCATGATACCTATCACCACCACCCCGAAATGTACAGAAACTGGATAACCTGCTGTTGAAATTATGGTACCAGATACCCCAGGATATACCTATCGCCACCACCCCGAAATGTACTGAAACTGGAGAACCTGCTGTTGAAATTATGGTACCAGATACCCCAGGATATACCTATCGCCACCACCCCGAAATGTACAGAAACTGGAGAACCTGCTGTTGACATTATGGTACCAGATACCCCAAGGTACCTATCACCACCACCCCGAAATGTACAGAAACTGGAGAACCTGCTGTTGAAATTTTGGTACCAGATACCCCATGATACCTATCCCCTCCACCCCGAAATGTACAGAAACTGGATAACCTGCTGTTGAAATTATGGTACCAGATACCCCAGGATATACCTATCGCCACCACCCCGAAATGTACTGAAACTGGAAAACCTGCTGTTGAAATTATGGTACCAGATACCCTAGGATATACCTATCGCCACCACCCTGAAATGTACAGAAGCTGGAGAACCTGCTGTTGAAATTATGGTACCAGGTACCCCAGGATACCTATCACCACCACCCCGAAATGTACAGAAACTGGAGAACCTGCTGTTGAAATTATGGTACCAGATACCCCAGGATATACCTATCGCCACCACCCCGAAATGTACAGAAACTGGAGAACCTGCTGTTGAAATTATGGTACCAGATACCCCATGATATACCTATCGCCACCACCCCGAAATGTACAGAAGCTGGAGAACCTGCTGTTGAAATTATGGTACCAGATACCCAAGGATATACCTATCGCCACCACCCCGAAATGTACAGAAACTGGAGAACCTGCTGTTGACATTATGGTACCAGATACCCCAAGGTACCTATAACCACCACCCCGAAATGTACAGAAACTGGATAACCTGCTGTTGAAATTATGGTACCAGATACCCCAGGATATACCTATCGCCACCACCCCGAAATGTACTGAAACTGGAGAACCTGCTGTTGAAATTATGGTACCAGATACCCCAGGATATACCTATCGCCACCACCCCGAAATGTACAGAAACTGGAGAACCTGCTGTTGACATTATGGTACCAGATACCCCAAGGTACCTATCACCACCACCCCGAAATGTACAGAAACTGGAGAACCTGCTGTTGAAATTTTGGTACCAGATACCCCATGATACCTATCCCCTCCACCCCGAAATGTACAGAAACTGGATAACCTGCTGTTGAAATTATGGTACCAGATACCCCAGGATATACCTATCGCCACCACCCTGAAATGTACTGAAACTGGAGAACCTGCTGTTGAAATTATGGTACCAGATACCCTAGGATATACCTATCGCCACCACCCTGAAATGTACAGAAGCTGGAGAACCTGCTGTTGAAATTATGGTACCAGGTACCCCAGGATACCTATCACCACCACCCCGAAATGTACAGAAACTGGAGAACCTGCTGTTGAAATTATGGTACCAGATACCCCAGGATATACCTATCGCCACCACCCCGAAATGTACAGAAACTGGAGAACCTGCTGTTGAAATTATGGTACCAGATACCCCAGGATATACCTATCGCCACCACCCCGAAATGTACAGAAACTGGAGAACCTGCTGTTGAAATTATGGTACCAGATACCCCAGGATACCTATCACCACCTCATCGAATCGATGCCTCGCCGAGTGGCAGCTGTTTTGCGCTGGTAAAAGGGGATTCTACAGCAGGTTAGGTAATTGGCTCAGCGGTGTATATTAACAGTATTTCTTGCAAAGAAAAATTCTGAAGTGTTATCATTATAGACTACTTAAAACAACGCCAGCGTTCGAGCGTGAGAAAAGCTCACACACGAACGCTGGCGTTGTTCAGTGTGTAGAAATTGAGCAATGGCAATGTTCGCGCAGATCTCAACGTCTTGCTTTCTCAACCAACGACGGATTAACTGTTCTGCTAAGAAATATCCATATATATATTTATCCTTTATTTTATAAAAGAAGTATTCTCGAACATAAAAAGTGGATTCGGTGACTTCCACAGAACGGTGCAATTTCTTTTTGGCAAAAAACACAAATTGCGTTTTACACATGTGTGCACGCAACTTTTGCCTTTTATCAAGCAGCAAGGATTCCCCTTCGCCTAGTTTTGTAAATCTCGTTCGTTAAACTATTAATATTCACTTCCATTTTACTTATACAAAATGTCTTCGGAATGAGTGTAATTTTATCATATACGCGTGCCGATACAAAATCATAAGTTAAGTACTTTTAAGGTCATGTCCGCTCTTGCTGCCTCGATAATATTGGTCATGAATCTTATCACTCGGAGTTCAGTAGATGGGAATTGCTCTTTGCGGAGTGAAGAATTTTTCCACGAGTTATAGAGCTGCTATCAGTCAGTCTGAGGCCGTTCGGAAGTTGTTACAAGGGCACGTTTTCTCCAGATTTCCAGAATAGGTTGTCCCTATGGTTGAGAAAGCAAGACGTCAGCTTTTCTTGCAGGGGGATGAGCGGTGATGGAGTGCAAGTAAGGGAGGAAATGGCTTTCAAAGTGTGAACGTTACTGGGAAAAACAGAAAACGAATTGAAGAGGGCGGTTTGTGGAGGGGAACAGCATTCGAATAGTAGTGGCTGCCACTGGCGAGCCTCGATTCTTCTTCGAAGACTGCCTGCGGGTGGGGCAGACGTACTCTGGCTAACTGCCAGTGTTTCCTCACCTCCTGCCCTCTCTGGAAGGTACTGTAGACTGGGAGAAAAAAGCGCGCTGAGCTGATGAAAAACATCAAAGAAGTGGTTCTTTTCTGTTTTCGCTTCGTTTTCTTTTCCTTACGCTGAGAAAACAAATATGACTTTGCCTTCTTTTCTTCCACTTTTGCTTTTACAAAACAAAACTGTCATGTGTTAATGCTGCTAACCACTGGAATTGGGTTACTACCCTCCCTTCCGCGGAAAATTTATTTAAGGCTCCCTTACCTCCTCCCTATAAATTAGTTTTGTACTCTTTAAATGATTTTGGATAGAAAATCACAACTTGGAATCGCACACACACGCAGTACGTGTTGCTATATTGAACCTACCCTATAGCCCATCCTAAGACGGCTGTTTTTAAGCTTTAAGGTGGACGTCAAGTAATTTTGCTTCCTATACTTCCAATGGAAAAACTTCACATTTTCTTTGCAATTAATGCGTTCTTAAGGATGAAAATTTGAACATCGATTAAAATAGCTTCATTTCATAACTTGGAATACTTAATATTTTCTAAAACATAACCATAATTATGCAATCCAACATTTGTTTGTCTACTGACGTCATCAAAGTACAGGTCGCGCCATCTTTTTTCTGGTTTCAACATAACCAAAGGAAAAGTTATTGATTTTTAATAAAATTATGGTTATGTTTTAGAAAAAATGAAGTATTCCAAGTTATAAAATGAAACTATTTTAATCGATGTTCAAATTTTCATTCTTGGGAATGCACTAATTGTGAAGAAAATGTGTACAGAGGTTTTTCCATTGGAAGTATTAGAAGCAAAATTACTTGACGTTCACCTTAAATAAACAATAATATATAGGGAATGTTTCCCGTCCTAAAACGGTGAAATTTTTAATTGAAGCAGACTGAAAACAAATCAAATAGACGCCGGCTTTTTTGTAAGGAAATATAGTCAAAAATTGTACAGTAAGAACTCATTCATGTTAGAACTGAAAATTATATGCTATTTATTTCCTTATTTCAAAAGACCTAGCGGTATATTCTGCGCGAAATATTTCTTGTTGTTCAACAATTTTCCTTATAGTCCAGTTGTTTTCGTGTAAACTTACCTTAATAACTTTTGCTTTGATTTTTCTGCGTTAAATTACGTTTTCTCCAGCACACATGTTATTCCGCTCACGGCTTGATTTAGACTGTCCTATCCGAAGTTTAGTTTTGAAGCTTCATACCGAAGCTTTTTTCTACAAAATTATGGGTTATCTGGTATTGCAAATCGGAACTATATAAATTCTCGACAATGGGCTATTGGGGCGACGTCTGCTTTTAGATGCAATCTTGGTCACTTCGACATCGCAAGATTTCAATTTTTATTGTAAGTTAGAGCGTTTAGATAGATCGATATTTTGCAAAATGTATAATATAATCAGCACTAAACTCAGAAAATTAGTTAAATAAAAAAGTAAAAAATAATTAAATCGTAAAAATTAATAATCGAATTGTGCTAAATTAAAGTAATATGCAAACGCAACTTGCCGTGATATTAAGATTTGAATTCGAATTTTGTAGATCGGATAAATAGAACTCGAGTAATTGGGTAATCCAATGTTTTTAAATTAACACGCGATCACTTTGACATCTCAATGTGATCACGTGCAAACTCAACTTGCTGTGATATTAAGAATGCAATTCGAATTTTGTAGATCCAAAAAGCAGAACTCGGATCATTAGTAATCCAATGTTTTTAAATTAGCACTCGATCACCTTGACATCTGAAAGTGATCTCGTGCTATTATATAGAAGACATCATTTTGACATCGCGAGAGCACACACGAACTGTTCGATAAGTGATGACGCAACAATGCAGACGTTGATGTGACGTCAAGCGTTCCAGAGAGACGGATCTGGATGTTTATATTATTAATATGTGTAATATTTTGTAAATCGTATTAAATCATCGTCCATTCTAAATACACGGTTGCATGAAGGCCTCCCCAAGTCTCCTCCACATCTATCTTCAGCAACATTCGTCCATGTCGCTCCGTCATGCTTTCGAATTTCATCCACACGTATTCCACATGGTGTTTTTTCTGGGTCTTTTTGCTGACCGTTTAACCAGTTTAGCATTTCAGTTGTACAACGGTGGTCATTTCTGCTAACAATATATACAACACATTTTTATTTCAGGTTCTTTACTGTGTTCATGAGGTCACCAACCCTTGTCGTTCTCCTGATCGAAGAGTTATTTTTCCTGTCTTCTTTTGCTTATACCAGGCGTGGTATCTACTGTAAGTCCCAACCAAGCATCAATTACTTGTAAGTTCGTATTTAATCCCGCTTCTTTATTCTTGTCAGAAAGTTCCTGGATCGTACTCGGAAGCTCTGAGGGGGTTACCTTAATAAATGACTATATCGTCATCCAAACTAAAGTGGGTAAAACAATCGTCATTAATATTTATCACCTTCCTTGTCTTCCCAGTTGAATGATTAAAATATATTTTGAAATGTGGCATTGAAGATTTTGGGAGATATGGGGTCCTGTTGTCTCAGTTTCTTTACAATTTTTCTACGTGCTGTGTCCCGTTGTCTCAGTTTCTTTACAATTTTTCTACGTGCTGTGTCCCGTTGTCTCAGTTTCTTAACAATTTTTCCACAGTCGAACCTTTCGACTTGAGTTTTTACAGATGTTATTAATAATATTACCGTATGCATCTTCAGTATCGTAGGATTTCAAAGACGTTTTAACTGCTTATGGTTTGACGGAAACAAAGGCCTTTTCATAATCAGTAAAATCCATACATAGTGGCAGTTCGTATTCATTCGCTCTTTGAGTGAGTTCTCTCAGTGCGTGGATATGATCTACTGTAGTGCTGTAACAGCTGCTAAATACAGCTTGTTCTTTGGGCTAGCCACGTCCAGTGTTCCCTTCAAAAGATGTTAAAGTTCCTTAGTAATTTTTCAAACAACTGATGGTTATGTAGTTTATGATATCCTCAAGGATCCCTCTTTTGTGCAACAGGACCATTGTACCATTGTTCCAATCATGGGGCATCTTCCCTTCGTTGAAGCATGTAGCAACTTCAAAATGCAGCTTGTTGTCGTAGTTAGCCATGTCCATTGTTTCCTTCAAGTAATGTTACAGTACCGTAATAATTTGCAAACAACTGATAGGAGACTGATCGATCTGTAGTTTATGATATCCTCAAGGATCACTCTTTTATGCTCAAGGATCACTCTCTTATGCAACAGGATCACTGTACCACTGTCCCAGTCATGGGACATCTTCCCTTCGTTGAGGCATGTAGTGAATCTTGGGAGAGTGTAGTACATTGGTGTGCAAAAACTAAGCACGAAGAGGAGAAATTAGCATAACAGCGGAACGAGCAAGCGGAACGGACCGAAAGACCACTCAGGAGACAGACTAAGGTCCGGCACGGTAGGGCATGCGCATATATTCAGCATGACGTAGGGGGAGAAGTGTCGGAAGGGTATAAGGCACGCGGGCGGTGTACGCTCAGCAATTCGATGAAAGCTATTGCACGGTGTACATCGGTTTGAACGACGTCGAGTTGCTGCCACCGTGTGATATGGCCAACAGGCAATCCAGTAGATGACATCTGGATGACTTTACCCGAAGTCGCGTCATTGGGAAGTTGGAAGAAGGTCGAAGTGTGACTAGTGTGGCTGAGGAGTTCGGGATCGCTCACAGCATCGTTTCACGAGCTTGGAGAGCATTTCAAACGAGAGAAACAGCAGTCCGAGAGTTCAGCAATGGTCGTTCACGAGCAACCACGGTGGCGGACGACCGGTATATTGCCCTACAGGCGAGAAGAGACAGCGGGAGAAATCGCAAGGCACATGCAACAGACAACTGGACGTCCGTTATCACGTTTTACCGTGGCCAGGAGGCTGCACATAGGTGGTCTATTTGCACGACGACCAATACGGTGTGTGCCATTAACGCCTGCTCATCGGAGACGGCGGTATCTGTGGTGCCAGGAACAAAAGAACTGGACAAATCAGCAATGGGGTTGAGTTCTCTACGGATGAGAGCCGATTTAGTCTGACGAGCGATTCTGGACGTATACACATCTGGAGAGAGCAGGGAACAAGCAATCACACCTCCAACATCATCGAAAAGGACCGGTTTGGAGGTGGCGGAGTTCTTGTTTCGAGCGGTATAATGCTTGGTAGCCGTACTGACCTCCACATCTTCCAAGGAGGTTCAGTCACTGGTGTTTGCTATTGTACTGAGGTTCTCCTGCCTCACGTGCGTCTGTTTAGAGGTGCTGTGGGTCCTGAGTTCCTCTTCATGGACGACAACGCTACACCTCATCGTACAGTGGCTGTCGCAGAGCTGTTGGAGAGTTAAGATATTCAATGCATGGATTGACCCGCAAGGTTCCCGGACCTAAATCCAATCGAACACGTGTGGGACCTTCTCGGGAGACGCTTGGCAGCACGTAATCAGTTGCCAGCAACGATTTCGCAGCTGCGATTGGCGCTACAAAAGGAATGGGCCGCGATGCGTCAACAGCTCCTTGACAACCTAGTCCTCAGCATGGACAGATGTAAATCCTGCAACGCAGTCAGGGGTGATCATATCCCCTACTGAAGACTGGATTTTTCTTGGCAACCGCCTGTCATATGGACGTTTC
Organism: Macrothele yani; assembly: GCA_039090855.1. Lineage (NCBI taxonomy): Eukaryota > Metazoa > Arthropoda > Arachnida > Araneae > Macrothelidae > Macrothele > Macrothele yani. The sequence goes on along the minus strand of CM077006.1, from coordinate 23,131,826 downwards.
TGTCTTCTGTCCAGTTGTGCTCGAAGCTACCTTTTCAATAAAGTGTCTTTGTATCCTTTGGATTGCTTGTTTGGACGGTTTTGCTCACTTGTCCCATATTCTTACATCTTGGGGATCTTATGGTATGATTTGAGTCGATGTGGAGCACTTCTGCACGACGTTACTTTCGAAAAACCGTCTCGTCCTTAATTTTTGCACGCCAGTGTATTTATTTCTTCAGTAGCTTCTTTTACAATGCCCACTGCAATTCCATCGTCTTGTGGAACTCTTCCGCTTTTGATGTTCTTAATTAATTGCATGTGTAACTTCTGCCAGGAAAACTACATGCACATTTCGCTTGTGCATTATTTTATATATGTAATAGGTTTATCGTCTTTCATATAGCTTTGTGTAGAACTCTTTAACTCTCCTCAAGATTTCGCATCTATAACTTGTTACAGAACCATCTTTCTTTTTTTAAGCACGTCTTTTTGTAAAAAAAGATCGTGCTTATGCTATCGGTTTGTCCGTCTGTGGACACCATATCTTTGCAACTATTAGTCCAATTTGAAATATTCTTTTTGCATTGGGAAGCTTAAAATATCCGAATGGCGATCCTTTATTTCGTTTTTTATTTTTTTTACGATGTACAATTTAGCCGTTAGAGAGCGTAAATGCAGATGATATCGAATTCAAAATACATTTTATTCCATATAATTGCTTCTAAACATCCGATTGAAAAAATTATTTTACCTTTCGATTCTATTTATGTCAAAGAGTATTTTAGGTATAGTCACTTTTTCAAGTTACTCATAGATTTTCCGCGTAAAAGTAAATTGGGGTTTTCCCCGATATCTGTACTTCTAAAACTCCGATTTGAAAAAATTTTCCTTCAGCGGATACAGCTCCTGATGGGGATTCTTTTGCATATAATTTCTAATTATTTGGTAAAGAACGGTTTGGCCACCAGGGGTAGTAAGTGTTAATTTCTGCTTCTGATGTATGCAGACAGGATCTCTTTGTTTCGTATTTACCATTCTTTAGCCGCTCCGGTGGCGCAGTGGTCTAAGCGATGGCCTCTGATCATTCGTCCGAACGGGGCCCGGGTTCGAATCCCGGTGAGGCATGGATGTTGTATTTGTCTTACGGCACTGGCTCTCTCCGTTCCCTGGAACCAGTGACCCTAAATTAGGGACGGGCGACTGCTTATAGCCCATTGAGTTGCTCACGGTGGTCGTTAAACCTCCAATAAGAAAAAAATACCATTCTTTAATACGGTCGAAACTGGATTATGGTTGTATAGTGTATGGCTATGCGCGTCTTTCCGTTCTGCGGGCTTTGGATACTATTCACCATCAAGCGCTTCGTCTTTGTACGGGAGCATTTTGAACATCTTCGGCTTTATGCTGACGCGAACGAACCATCGCTTTAATTACGCCGTCTGCGGCTGTCTCTTCAATTTTACTTGAAACTTCGATCTCTTCCAGAACATTCTTTGTATGATGTAGTTTTCCATCCCCAGCATGCTCGTTTATTTGAGAACCGGCCTTCGTGCATTCCCACCTTCGGTCTTCGTATGATGGCCGTAGCTCGTGACGCAGGGCTCGACTTGTCATTTTTTCGAGAGACCAGGGTCGTTGGGGACCCGCCTTGGCAGCCTTTTGAGGTCGTCACTGATCTCAACTTTACTTCTTTTGATAAGTCTTCAACATCTGCTTCGGTGTATCAGCAGCTCTCCGCTGAGCACCGTTCCCTCAATTATAATTACCCTCCCATTTTCACTAATGGCTCCAACATGCATGGAGTCGTTGGATCCGCGGCTGTCTGTGTAGATAACGTCTCTGTTGCGCGGATCCCAGCTGAGGCCACGGTGTTTTCGGCGGAGATGCATGCTGTGTATCTCGCTCTTCTCATGTTCAGTCGAGTTCTCAGCATCGTGCTATGGTCTATACGGGTTCCTGCAGAGTCTTGCAGTCTTTGTCATCTGCGGATTGCCGTGACCATCCTTTTCTCTTGGATGTGAGACGGTTGCTTCGTCGTTTTGCTCGAGGCCGGTTTTCAGGTTCAGTTTTGCTGGATTCCTGGGCATGTTGGAATCTCGGGTCGAGTGTGCTTATGCGGCTGCTAGATCTGCTTCCTCTTTGGTCGTCACACCATTGCCACTGTTTCAACGGGATTTCCGCTTTCCTGTTCACGATCATATCAAGCGAACTCGGCAATATCTGTGGGACCAACAGGTGGAAAATAAACTGCATCGCATTTATACCTATTCTTGTAATCTGGAAATTCTCATATCGTCGGAACCGTAGGGAAGAAGTTGTGCTTGCGCGTCTCCGCATTGGACATTGTCGTTTCACTCACCGCTTTTTGCTGTGTGGCGACACTGCGCCGATGTGTGAGAAGTGCAATTGCCGACTCGCCGTCACTCATCTTCTGTGTAGTTGTGTTCGTTTTTATGATGTGCGTTTTCACGTCTTTCATTCTCATTTGTTGACCGAGGACGCCGCTACGCTGCAGCGGCTCTTAGATGACCACTGCGATACTGTCGCTGTCTTTTCATTTTTAATACAAATTGACGTTTCAAACGTATCTAGATTTTAGCCCTTGCATCATTCTCATTTTTCACTTTTACCAAATCAGCCAGATTTTAATCATTATACCATGTTTTTAATACTCTTTGTTTGATTGTCTTGTGTTTGGCGCGCTTTAGCCACACATGGCCCTTGCGCCATAAAAATTCAATAACCAACCAACCTTCTGATGTATTTGCCCCAAAATCTGAGCTTCTAAAATCTCGATTGAAAAAGTTCGTTCGTGGACCGATGCCACTCACATCGATAAACCTTTTTCGGAATATTTTCTTCTTAAGATATTGCATGGTTTCTCCGCCAGGGGGCGTAGATATATATCTTATTTTTGTCAATATCTCTGCTTCTAATTGTCCGATTTGAAAAATTACTTATTTGATAGTTTCCAGTTAGACACGTTTTTCATATAATTTCAAAATTTTCAAGTAATTCATAGACTTTCCGCTAGGGGGCGTAGTGGTAAATTGTGTTTCCCCCGATATCTCTGCATCTAAAACTCCGATTTGAAAATTTCTTCCTGTATAGCATACAGCTCCTGACGGGAAATGTTTTTTTATATAATTTGTAAAATTTGTACATAATAGTTTGGCCACCAGAGTGCACAAGTGTTAATTTTTGCTTCTGATGCATTTTCAGAAAAATCTGAGCTCCTAAAAACTCGACTGAAAAACGTTTTTCCTGGACCGATACCGCTCGCATCGAAAACTCTTTTGAGAATACTTTCTTTTATAATAATACATGTTTTTCCCGCCAGAGGGTGTAGATGCATATCTAATATTTGTCGATATCTCTGCTTCTAAGATTCCGATTTGAAAAATGTTTTGTTTGTTGGAGAACGTTTCCGCTGCGAAATGTTTCTCCTTTTATTTTAAATGTTTTCTTAGTGCACATTTCTGCAACCAGACGGCGTAAGTTCACGACTCCGTTTACAGCAATATCTACGCGATTAAAAACCCGATTGAAAAACTTCTTTCTTCTGTCAGATACTGCTGTTTTCCATACCGGTTCCATTGATGTTAAATAGCTTTGATAAATTTAATTCGTGTCCGAACGGATTCAAAAGACCTGCTCAGTGCACCCGAAATTGTGGTACCATCTTTCTTGTTTTATTGCAGTAACCTATTTTCAGGCTTTAGTTCTCAATTGTTCTTTTCACAATTTTATAGCTGAACTTTCTTATGAATTCAATGAAACATTTTGCACTATCTTGCGTAGTTCTGTGCATTTCACACCTTGGAAGTAACATTTTGTTTTTTAGCGTCAAAAGTTTTGTTTGTTCTCATATTTTTTGTCATGTGGTTTCTGCTCTTGGTACAACCTATCTGTGTCGCTATTTCCACCATGGCCTTCGTAATTTTACTGTTAACTCTGGAAATGTTTTCGTCTTTTTTTGTCAGACCATATATTGTACAGAATCAGTTTCTAAGAAAATTTGTAGTTACACCACTGTCTGCACATCTACTTTATCAATTCTACACGTTTTCGGAGCGCCGTTTTCTTGTGAAGTAATTCTACTTTTCCAGCCTGAGCATTCATTGTATCGCATGCAATCTCTTGTACGTCAAGTCTAATCGTACTTTTGCATCTCTGGATTTGAAACAGGGCTAAAATGTGTATTTCTCACATTCATAAATCTGAATTTGTTTACTTTCCCGTGTTTTCTTCGTCTTTTGTGCTATTCGCTGTGTGGTTTACTACCGCCAATCTGAATTTATCATATTACAGTGTAACTTGCCTAATTCGAACGCTTTTAATTCGAATTCTTGGTTAATTCGAATTTTTCATTTGGTCCCTTGAATTTTATATATAAATAATGTTAACCCCCCCCTCTTTAATTCGAATTTTTTTGTTTAATTCGAAGAAAACCCCATTTTCGTAATTTCGTATTTTCAACAATTTTCTTTTAAAATGGGTACTTACTGTTCTGGATGAAGCAACAAGTTAAACCTGAAACTATAGCCAACTGCTTCGGAAAAGCAGGCTTCTAGCACCCCGATTATGAGTCAACTACATCAAGGTAATGGTGTCGAGGAGATCATACCAACTGTGGAGTACTGGAAAGACATAGGCCGTGATGTACCGTATGAGGCTTTTGTGAGAGTTGTTGACAATTTAGCTGTTTGTGTTGAGCTCACAGATGATGAGATCTTGGCTGATGTTATGAATAAGAAGACCTGGTGTGTATCTTCAGATGAAGAACTGGAAGGGCCAGAATTTCCGGAAGAGCACCTTCCAAATTCAGTAGAGGCCTTGGTTTACCTCCAACAGTTAAGGAAGTTTATTGAGGGACAGCAGAATGTAAGTGACTCTCTATTTCATTCACTCGATGAACTTGAGGAATTTACTCTTACATAAATTCTAAGAAGCAGGCCAAAATTTCCCGTTATTTTTTACAATTTTTTTTAATTTACCGTACTGTACTTTTTTGTGTATGCTAGGAATAAATATGTTGTTTTTTTACAGTACTTGAATGTGTCCATATTCAAACTTGTCTAATTCGAATTTGTCGATAATTCGAACTATTTTTGTGGTCCCTTCAGCTTCGAATTATCCAAGTTACACCGTAGTTTCCATCTATACTTGGTTATATTTGATTCATGGAATATATGTGGATATAGTACATATATTTATACGCGTTTGCATCTCTCAGTCATTGCAGAAACAATGTTAAACTCCATACCGTGAAGCAGCTTTCCTCTAATGTGCTTTCATAGCGCGCCGGTATTGCTCCATTTTAAATTATTCCCTGATTGCGTCACCTTTCGGTATTTCTCGCGAAATGTAGTACAACGCTGTGTTCATTTAACGGCTCCGGAATTCGGCGGATATTGTCGTTGTTCGGATGCAAGACGTGGTCATTGTTAATGCGATAATAATAATATCCATACTTTCCGACTCTGAGGCTTCTGCTGGTTTCCTAGCAACGTCAGTCGAAACAGGAATTTCCTCTCCCTCCTGTTGCGTTAATGTAATCTTCACCACTTGGAAATCAAGCATTGTTAATACGAATGGTGCCCCGAAATATTTGAGTACTTGTGTAGCGGCCTCTGGAGCAAGTCTCACTAATTGTCAGAAGCAGCCTAACATCACTCTCCGCTTCAGCATTCGGCCACTTGATCTTTATCTCTTGTTTTACTTAACTCAAATGGCTGCTTCCCACTCGTGATCGACATTCAAAACTCCCTAATGCCATGTTCAGTGTTCTTCCGTTAAAAGCAATCAAGAACAGAGCAGCTCTTAAGCACATACGATCTTTAGCTGCGGGGGGGGGATTGTTTTTGCTTTTCTAATGTCTTTCTACAATTATCCCCTCGCACTTCTGTTTCCCTCAAAGATCTATTAATTCTTCCAAATTTCACCTTTTAAATTCCTCATTTGGAATTCCGTTTTGTGCTTTAGTGTAGGATTACTACTACTATGTCAGGAGAGATAAGAAGGTCGGGAGTTTAAAAAAAATCAGAAAAATAATATGTATAAAAACACGTGAATTTTAAGCAGAAAATTCTGTTAAGGTAAAACTCTTAATATCAGCTTTGCGAATAGGAATACACCGTAAAGATTAACGGAACATAACTGTGGCCGCCCCGGTGGCGCAGTGGTCTAAGCGATGGCCACTAATCACTCGCCCGTAAGGGGTCCGGGTTCGAATCCCGGTGAGGCATGGATGTTGTGTTTGTCTTACGGCACTGGCTCTCTCCCTTCCCTGGAACCAGTGACCCTAAATTAGGGACGGGTATAGCCCATTGAGTTGCTCACGGTGGTCGTTAAACCTCCAATAAAAAAACACATAACTGCTTTATTAGCAATCTGCTTAACATTACTTTGTTACTGACACTGCGAGTATCTAGCTCACATCACTTCACATTTCCGCCGCGGATAATATCTAACACACTCAGTAGACAAAACATAATAGATAGAAATTTTGAAGATGACAATCCGATTTTTGGCGTAAATGTGACAATTATGGTAAGTCAGATAATATCCGAAAACTTGAAAATTTTCATCGTCCTGGAGCGGGACTCGAGCCCGCGTCTCCTAGAAAACGCCCGGGTATGCTAACCACTACACCACCCAGAACGACCAAGTTTTAAGTTTCCGATCAATCTGAATTTAACCATTACAGGATTCGCTATCAGTTTTCGGATATTATCTGACTTACCATTTTTGTCACATTTACGCCAAAAATCGGATTGTCATCTTCAAAATGTGTATTATATGGCGTAATCCCGTATTTCTTTCATGATAAGAGATAGACATGGACATCCGCCGCACAGAGTCAAATAGACACAAACTGAAAGCAGGTGATAAAAAAGGCGTACAGCAGGGCTTTAACAACAGTGTACCGCAATCGACGCGCATGGGTAAACGTGGTGATATGAGCGACTTCGACCGTGGCATTGTTAGTTCAAGACAGATGTATCACTCGATCGCTCAAGTGGTAAGAACTCTAGGATTCCCGAGGGCAACAGTATCAGTGGTGTATTGCGAGTATACCATCGACGGATGTAGAGCAAGCGGTGGCCGCGACCACACGGCACCGATAATCGTGATCTATACTTCGATTCACCCGAAGATGACACTGCAGTTTAAGGTACAAGAGCCTACGCACTCACTGAACCTTCGAGGACGGTCGAGAGTTATGTTCATCTGCGACGCTCCCCACTGAGTCTTGCTGTTAGCAGCTGTCAATCACTTCCCCATCAACTCATTGACTTCCTTGTCTCCCAAACACTGCATATCTGCGCATGCGTGTGTTGATCTAATTTTAAAACTTAATTTCTGAAAACAGATCATTTTTAGATTTGTCTAAAATAACTATATTTTCTTATAAGTAAACAGCTAGGACAATATGGAGTTGATTCTGGGCGATAAATGCGTTGGTTTTCACGGAAAATGTTGGGAACTACTTTTAGTCGCGGCGATAGGTTTCACTTACCTTTCCCTTTTGTGTCATCTTAGGGTGAATCGAAGTATAAGTAGACTATTCACGCTGGTATGGGCCGCCCGCTTGGCAATTGCGCAGTTTACATCCAGGCCAAATGTCGGAGGTCAAAGCAGCATTCGCGCTAGTGTCTGCTCCCATACCCTGGGCTGCGGGAGCAGACACTACTTGTGCACCACTATTGACTGCCCGTCATCGGAAATTACGCCTCACTTGGTGCCGAATACATAAATTCGTAGACCTCTGCGGAGTGGCGCCATGTCGTGTGATCAGTTGAATCCAGTTTTCAGCTGTACCGAGCTGACGGGAGGGTACGGGTGTGGCATCGACAGAATACGGCCACGGCCCCGTCGTGCCAGGTTGGCTCTGTTCAAGGCGGTGGTGGCCATGTGATGGTTTGGGGAGCTTTTCCGTATGACATTTGTGTCCCTTAGTGTGTCTGGAGAGATCCGTAACCACTGCGCGCTACCAGCATGTGCTGGCTGATCACATGCTTTCATGATGAGATCATATTTGACACAGAAAATATCTGGCTAACATCACGTCATATTTGACGCAGAGAATATCTAGGTAACATGACTTCATATCTGACTTAGGAAATATCTGGCTAACAAACATCATATTTGACTCCAAAAATACCTGCCTAACATGTCCTCGTATTTAACGCAGAAAATATCCGGCTAACATGACTTCATATTTAATACACCAGTTACCTTGCTTACATAAGATTATTTACTGACACCAAAAATATCTTGTTCACATAGTCAACCAAAACCACTGAAATATGGACTTAATAATTTATGATGTTTTCAAGAATATACACTGGTGCGCAAAAATTAAGGACGAAGAGGAGAAATTAGCAAAACAGCGGAAAGAGCAGGCAGAACGGACCGAAAGACCACTCAGGAGGTAGACTAGGGTCCGGTACGGTAGGGCATGAGCATATATTCAGCATGACGTAGGGGGGAAGGAGTGTCGGAAGGGCATAAAGCACACGGGTGGTGTAGGCTCAGCAATTCGGTGAAAGCTATTGCACGGTGTACATCGGTTTGAACGACGTCGAGTTGCTGCTACCGTGTGATATGGCCAACAGGCAATCCAGTAGACGACATCTGGATGTGTTTCTCGAGGTCGCGTCATTGGGAAGTTGGAAGAAGGTCGAAGTGTGACTAGTGTAGCCGAGGAGTTCGGGATTTCTCACAGCATCGTTTCACGAGCTTGGAGAGCAATTTAAACGACAGGAACAGCTGTCCGAGAGTTTAGCAGTGGTGGTCCATGTGACAGGCAGCCGCCTGTCACATGGACGTTTCTGTCTTCTGTCCAGTAGTGCTCGAAGCTACCTTTTCATCGATTCCTTGTTTGGACGGTTTTGCTCACTTGTCCCATACTCTTACATCTTGGGGATCTTAAGGTGTGATTTGAGTCGATGTGGAGCACTTCTGTACGACGTTACATTCGAAAAACCGTTTCGTCCTTAATTTTTTCACGCCAGTGTAGTAGCACAAAGTTTTATTACTGCGAATTTTACGTCACTTTTTATTTTAAATTTAAAGATGCTGTTTGTTCATCCTCCGGTTTCAAGATGTGTTGATTTCATGCGAATTATAAAATTGGAAGTTAGAATTAGCTTGGTTTTAATATGATTGTAACATATAGTTACTGTGATTACTTAAGAAGCAGCGTCGCAGATTTAGCCTAGCCCATTTCAGTGCGTGATAGAAATATCTAAATGCTGCGACATACTTCCATATGTCAGGAATGAGTATGTGAGGGCGTGAATTATTAAAGAAATTCCATTTTCGTAAACGAGTGATCGGAATGTACTGCATCTAAGATATTGCGTTTGTTCCACGGAAGTCGTAAAATCTCCACATTTAGAATAAAGCTAGGATTCACACACTTCTGCTTTTTTACCAGTTGTAGCTAATGGGTTCGTAATTAGAACTTTAGGCTTTTACGAAAAATTACTTGTTTCAAAGCTGTTAGTCCTCCCCTTCCGCCCCTCCGATAAAAAGAAAGGTCCATAAGGCTTTTGAACAGCCTTAACGTTGATAAAGAATTGGGGGTAAACATTAACCACGAACTCCATCGATATCATAAGTTTAAACTTTGCGTTAACTTATAATGTCGGAGGATTCAATGAAACGAAAATAATTGCAGACGTTCTTCGTGGCGTGTTATGGCAACACTTCATTCGCTGTTGTCCGTTAGGTCATTAAACCAAGACATTTTCTTTTGCAACAGTAAAATTAGTTTTATCAAAGTCTGTTATCGGAAACTGCTCTAAAGTTCCCTTGCTGCGCTCAGTGGTTACTCGAATAGCGTTGATTTTAGCCCTTCCTCCATCTCCAGGCTTTTTGAATATTTTCTTTTGGAAATATGATGAAATTTACGGATGCCTGTGACTTAAAACATAAAATAAGCTTTGGATTTCGATCGATGATCGTATCGTCGTAAGCGGCTTTATTCTTTGTTTGTTTTGTTTTTACACACCAATGAACTTTGTAGAAGGTTTACTTAGCTGTGTTCAGTGGCGCGTTTGTTTCCTTACCTTCCTGTCACTGTTTGTATGCCTGCATCTCTCTCTCCTCTTCCTAGTTCATCTTCCCTCCGTGTTATCTACTTATCTATCTCTCTCCTTTCTCTTCTTGTCTTCTAATTCACTCTTCCTTTCGTCCTCGGTGTGTTCTAAATTCCCTTTCAAGCTCACTCTCTGTTTCCTCCCAATTTTTCATCTGTCTGAAGTGCACTCGTTGTTCTCAGTTTCTGCCTTTCCCTCTCTATGTTCTCTGTCACTCGTCTTGCTCTTTTCATTTCATCGCTTTCTCTGTAACATCTGATTTCTCAGTCACACTCCTCCTAGCTACATTTTGTACCCCCTTCCACTCCTCGCCCTCAGTTTTCTGTCTCATTCTTGTCTTTTTCAGTTCGCTTTGTATAGATCGCTCGTTTTACTCCCTCATATTGCTGTCCCCTTGACGTTTTTTTTTTTTTTTTGCTTCTCTCTTACTTCTCACCCTGTTTTCCTCATCTGATCACCTATCCCATTCTCTCTGAAAAACAAAGAGGAAAAGAAAGAAGTTTCAACGATTTCTCGTTAAACCATTTCTCTTTTCCTTTCTCTCCATCCGTCTCTGCCAACTTTTATACCCTCTTTCCCCTTCCTTTTACTTTATCTCATATTCTTCATTGTCTTTTCTATCGGTTTCTGTCTCTCTCTCTCTCTCTCTCTGTCTGTCTGTCTGTCTATCTGTCCGTCCGTTGCACGTCCCCTGTTCTTCTCCCTGTCTTTCGTCGTACTCTATCTCCCGATTTTATCGTATCGCCTCTTTCTCTCCAGATTTTATCGTGTCGCCCATCAATCCCGATTTCATCGTATCGTCTTTCTCTCTCCCGATTTTATCGTATAGCCTCTTTCTCTCAGCTTTTGCCTTTTACTCTCTTAACCATTCGCTACCTTTAACTTCTCTTTTCCTCCTCTTTCGTTCCCTTATTTCGTTGCTACTTTCCTGTTTCCTCCTATCTTTCTTTTCCTATTTTATCAGGCTTTCTCTTTTCCTCTGTCCAATTTTATCTCTGCTTTTTTTACGGTTCTCAAGTTCTTGTAACTATCCATTTTCCATTGGCTCAGAGGAGTCGGGATTATGCGCTTTCTTCAGCATTCCCCAAATGTAAACTCTCCCCCCCCCAATTTGAAAAACTGTTTGTTTTGATTGATTGGACCGAATCACAGGTTTTCAATTATTCGATGTCCAGGTTTTTGCGCGTGACCCCATTGCATTGTTCTTTTTGGCGTTAGCATCAGTAACGGCTGCCTCGGCAGTAGCAGCTCTGCCATAAATGTGGAATTTATGAAGTTCCTGGCCAACTGTTTTGCTAGACACTGGTATGCTGAGACTCTCCTTAGCTTCTGGAGTTATTTTTCCTGCAGTAGTGTTACGTGTTGGGGTCCGTTTCATTGCCCAACGTTCTTTTCCAGTCAGCTTCGATTTTCTGCCAAAATTCATTCCATAGTATGCTATTTTCCCAGACTTAATGAATGCAGTAATAACTTTGTACCACAGTTTCTCTGTAAACATTCAACAAATCCACAGTTTCAAATTCCAGAGAGAGGAAACTGTTGAAGCCAGGGCACCCGCAAAACGGGCTCCAAGAATTTTCTCTCTTTGGAATTCCGACAGGTCATTATTCTGGTCTCAAGTATGACATTTGAGTCACCTTTATATAGAAGCTGCTGCTTGTATCCTTGGTTCTTAACAGTAAAACAGTAGTACCTGCAAGAAACGTAAAACCGTTTCTTCACTGCATGTTCATAAACTCTAAAGTGAGCCTTTAAAAAACGTAGTACAGTAAAACCTCTCAATAGCTGACATCCTGGGACTTCAACGTATTTGCTCGCTATTCAGGAAGTTGACTTGTTGACTTCTGAGCCCATCTTGTCTTACGATACGAAAAACTTCATGCTAAATAAGTACGTAAATATACAGGGTGATTCAGCCAAGCGTGTACAAACTTCTGGGAGGGGTAGGTTGCACAGAGACAAATCGTAATCACATAACAATGCAGGGTCGGAAACGTCATCTTCATGTGCTAGTGTACAGAGAGGACAAGAAATTAAAGAACAGCATGTAAGTGAACAAAATGCTTTTTATTACTCACAAGACATCTGCGAAATGCATTGAGGTTACAGAAGGTGTTCAAAGTTGCGACCATGAGCTGCAACACACGCTTGGCATCGTCGGCGCATGGAATCACGTACATTTTGGAAAATTCCTGATGTGTCTATTCTCCTCATCACTTTCAACGAGGGTGTCGAACACCAGTCCTTTGATCTAACCCTAGAAGAAGTAATCAAGGCATGTTAAGTCCGGCGATCTTGCAGGTCCTCATCACTTTCAACGGTGGTGTCGAATATCAGTCCTTTGATCTAACCCCAGAAGAAGTAATCAAGGCATGTTAAGTCCCACGATCTTGCAGGCCCATCGACGGGACCACCACGCCAGATCCACTGATTTCCAAATGTCACGTTTAAGTGATGACGGACGTCATTGCTGAAATGGGCGGGGGCCCCATCGTGCTGAAACCACATTGCACGGCGCAGCGACTGAGGGACCTGCTGTTCGTTCAGTAGCTCTGGCAAGTCGCATAACCTCTGATGCAGCCGTGAAACAATTGGTGGTTTTGCACTCGTCTCATCTGGTACCGTTCCTGGTACAGTCGCACGGCGGCTCGTCCGTTGCAGTCCGCTGCTCCGCTTGCGAGGTGCATATCATCCATTTCCGCGTTCGTGAACTCAGCCATCCTACTACTTCTGCGGGTGGTTTACAAATGACGGTATCCTGAAAGAACGTATGAGCAGTCTCGCGCCCGAACAACGCCATCTACCGCATGAAAATGGCGTTTCCGACCCTACATTTCTATGTAATTCCGATTTCTCTGTGTGCAAGCTACCACTCCCAGAAGTTTGTACACGCTTAGCTGAATCTCCCTGTATAATTAAATGTTTTTTGAGTAAATGTTTTATTTGCTATTTTGTTTAACACTGGAGAACAATGCAGTACGTTTATATACATGCAGGGCACGTAAGCTATTTTCATTTAAAATACAGTGCATGCAATGTGCGTATTTCGATGCATGTTGCCAAATTACATTCGTAGCAAATATGTTTCACCCTGAATTTTAAAATGTGCGTACTTATCGCTCATCGTAAAATGAAATCAGTCATAAATACAAATTTTGAAGATGACAATCCGATTTTTGGCGTAAATGTGACAAGGATGGTAAGTCAGATAATATTTTAAAACTTGAAAATTTTCATCGTCCTGGAGCGGGACTCGAACCCGCGTCTCCCAGAAAACGCCTAGGTATGCTAACCACTACACCACCCAGAACGACCAAGTTTCAAGTTTCCGATCAATTTGAATTTAACCATCAGAGGATTCGCTAGTCGAAGCAACCGGCATTCATGTTTAGCGAATCTGGAGGTTAATAATCCTATCCCGTGATTTCCCGGAGAAGCAGATAAATCATGAAAGAAATACGGGATTACGCCATATAATACAAATTTTGAAGATGACAATCCGATTTTTGGCGTAAATGTGGCAAGGATGGTTGCTTCGACTAGCGAATCCTGTGATGGTTAAATTCAAATTGATCGGAAACTTGAAACTTGGTCGTTCTGGGTGGTGTTGTGGTTAGCATACCTAGGCGTTTTCTAGGAGACGCGGGTTCGAGTCCCGCTCCAGGACGATGAAAATTTTCAAGTTTTCAAATATTATCTGACTTACCATCCTTGTCACATTTACGCCAAAAATCGGATTGTCATTTTCAAAATTTGTATTATATGGCGTAATCCCGTATTTCTTTCAGTCATAAATTTTTGGCTAGAAAAAAATCTGATAAAGTCGTTTGTTCGTTTTTTCTTTTGCAGTTCGTAGCCTGGTTTTCAGTATGTATTTTCGAATTATTTAGTAGTGCAGATCCCTCCAAATTCCCTTCGTTTTCAAATAAATATTTTTTGTAACACTTCAGTACATTTTACTGCGTCGTTAAAATCCTTGATTCACACACCTCTCTTTTACAGCTACATCAGATGCTTCCTGAATAAAACGTTTTTCGCGTACTGGAGCTTTCCGCAAGAAACCGCAACCAACTAAATTTTTTATTTTCAGTAGCATTTTAAATTTTGATTATTTTTTTCACCGCTGAACTTTTTTTTTTTTTTTTTTTTTTGCTCTTCGTTTTCAAATACCACAAGTTATTCAATCAAAAAATTTTGTAGATTAGATATAGGATACGCAAGCACAAAATCACTGCGATTTTGTGCTTGCGTAGCTTGTACCCGAGCTACGTATCTAAAACGACAGTTCACAGAAACGCGAAATAGTGAACTGATTCACCTTTAGAAAGTGGTGGTTGGCTATATTAACGCAAAATATCGAATCACAAAATGAACTCTGGTCTCCCATTGGGCGTAACTTGCTGACGTTACATAATATATCATCATCATCATCAACATTGTCAACCATTATCAATCCAATGCTGGACGAAGGTCTCCCCAAGTTTCTTTCACAACAGTTTGTCTTGTGCCAGTCTGCTCCATGTTACTTCCGCTTACTTTCGAATTCCATCCACCCATCTCCCATGTGGTCTTCTTCTGGGTCTTTTCCTGTCCCTTGGAATCCAATCTAAAATTTTGGCTGTCCATCGATGGTCTGTCCTTCTGGCAGTATATCCAGCAAATTGCTATTTCAGGGATTTAACTCTGATCATGATGCCTTCCACTCTTGTCATTATTCTTCTTATCTCTCCTGATTACACCAAGCATGCATCTCTCCATGCAGCTTTGAGTTGTCTGCAGTCTTTGTATGTCTCTTTTCAGTTAAGGTCCACGTCTCTGCACCATATGTAAGCACTGGAAGGATGCATTGATCAAACACTTTTTTTTTTTTAAGACATAATGGCATATTGCTCTTGAAAATTATATATATATATATGTTTTAAAAGGGAGTTTAACGGCCATCGTGAGCCACACGGTGGGCTATAAGCAGTCACCCGTCCCTTATTTAGGGCCACTGGCTCCAGGGAAAGAGGAGAGCGAATGCCGTAACACAGGTACAACATCCATACCTCACCGGGATTCGAACTCGGACCCATCTCAGACTAGTGATCAGAAGCCGTCGCTTAGACAACTGCGCCACCGGGGCCTTCGTAATATAGCCAGTAAATTTATAATGGAGGTCTTGAGAAGACAAGACACTTTGAATCCGTCCAAAGAATCTCAGAAAATGATCGCGGCAAAATTTGCAGATTTTTCTCTTGAACAGTCGGGTGTTTAACTTTTTTATGACGAAGATCTCTGTATGTTATTCGGATGTTCCGTCCTTTATAAATATACAGAACCGTATATACTTCGGGACTGGGAATCACAAAACTTTCAGCTAAAGGGTGGTGCCCGCTATTCGGAAGTGTCCCTTAAAGAGGTTTTGCTATATTTCTGCAGAAGGTGCTTCCACTATTTCGTCCACCTTGTTATATATAAACGGTATGTTAGGTATCAAAATACATCAAGTGGTTATATGATAAGTATGCCTATTCTCGGGTTCCTAGACAAGTGAGAAATGAAGTTATCGTGACGAAACTTGGTACGCATGTTATTGAGAGCATGGGAAACGACTGAGTGGGGTAAACAATTGGTTCAAAATTGTGGCGCTGGGGGAAACAGTGGTGCCGCAGATGCAAGAAAAGAACAGACACGTGTGTGAATTTGCTGGTTACTGACAGAACAAATGTTTCAGGACAAAATCTGCTCAGTATGCTGGCCATGACAAGAGAGGACATGCTCCAAAGGAAGAATGGCGTGGGACGGACACGTCTGCTTGCAGCATGTCACGGTTGGTGTTGGCCATTCCACGTCCTATACTCGTTTTCAGATCTGAGAGAGAGAGAGAGGGGGGGGGGGAGCTTATGCTGTACCGATAGACTGTCTTTCAGGTGTCTCCTAGACCATAATAAATCAAAAGGTGTAAGTTCGGCCAGGACTGCGGAAACTCTCAAGAAATTATGCGTTTACCGCTGAATGTTCGATTACGCGGAATTCTTTCACCTGCCGACTGACATTTGTGAAGGTTACACCAATGCATTCCGTACTAAACTTTCCGTGTGAACGGCCTGCAGTTTCTTGGCTTCCAGTAGTGATGCTTCTGTTGTTGTGCGTAGGTAATTGCTTCGGAAGGCCGGTATATTGAGCAGTGTGAAAACACATGTTTGTCCGTGTCCCCTCACTCCGGAGTAAGTCTATCTCCCAACTGAGCTACGCGGACAGAATGTCTCGCCGCAGATTTGTCGTCTTGACACATGCTTTCACCTCCGTATTACGTCACAGCAGATCTTGTCCTGAAACTTTTGTGCTGTCAATAATCTGTGAATTCACGTACGTATCTGTTGCTTTCTTGCATCTGCAGTGCCATTATTTCCCTAGCAGCACACTTTTGAAAAAAAAAAAACAAAAATTCCGGTAAATTTTCCCCCCGTGCCTTCAATAAGCTACCTATGAAGTTTCGTCACGATATCTCAGTCTCTCGCCTTTCTAAAGACCCAAGAATAGGAATACTTATTTTGTAACCACTAGGTATATAAATATGACCCAGTGATGGTGCTCCTGTGATATAATCAACTGTTAAATATATTGGAGTTGTGTTTCTGGTATGCCACAAGGGAAACGTTGGATTAGAGGACCAAGAAAGAGCAAGACATTGTGCCTGTTTATTCTTTTCATTTGAAAATTAAAAGTGTCGGCGAATTTCCTCAAGAAGCATTTGTTTCATGTTGACATCTATCTGTCCCAACTGCGTTTTTTCAGATGTGCAATATAATACCTCAATTTGGTAGTGAACGGGTTAAAATATCTTTCGGTCCTCGCCACCGCTCAGAGGTCGTGACCCCCAGAATGGGATTCACAGCTTTAGATGATATGCGGGATGGGTTCACCATGGCAATACGTTTTATCTGCTGCTTTAACCATTACGAGTTATTTTTTGATTGAGATAGCGTAATAAATATTAAAAATGTATATGTTCATTTTCCTCAGAAAATTTTCAGAGTATATATATACTTCACTGGACGAAGTTTATAGCATCCTGGACTTTTTTTTCACGTTCTTGCGAGGGCGCAGTGTTGTGGCACATTTCCCCCTAAGAAAACTGCTCTGTTTTATCCCTCCTATCTGTTAAATCATGAATGAAAACGCCGCTCTCCCGAAAAGCATGCAGCACGGAACCCGTTCCTTTTATTATTATTATTTTTTTTTGTTGCACAGATCTCTCTCTCTCTCTCTCTCTCTCTCTCTCTCGGGGAGATTCACAAAGAAATATTTAACGTCTCCTTTTTATTTTTCGTATTTCTTTTATTATTTCCTTTTGTTTGCGGCATTTTGCGCAGTTTTTGTTTCATTTCTTTTTGTTTTATTGGTTTTATTTGGGAAGGAAACTGCTCCACTGACGGCATTGCCACATTAAGCGTTGCTCGGAAGGTGTCCACTTTATACATATGAGAAATGCTTGCGGCGGTCGCTCTCTGCTGCCATTGTCTAACGTAATGGCTTGCTTCTTCGAACTCTTTACGTGCTTCCCGGATTGAAAATGTAACGCTAGTCTGAGCGGTGAGCGGACTTTTGGAATATTTCTCTCTCTCTCTCTCTGGAGGGTCGGTGGTTCCAAGTATGCATACATGCATGCCGTTTTACTGTACGAATCCATTTGCCAGTCGCATCTTGTGTGCCGGTGAAGTGAGCGGCAGGCTCTTAGCCTTTCTAGGGAATAAACTTCGCTTCCATGCAAATCAAGGATGCACAGTGATTTTACTTCCGGATGTTTGTTAGCATTGCATGAGCTGCCGTAATTAGGCCGTTGATTTTAGTAAACTTTAAAACTGTTCCACCCTTGTGAACCTTTCTTTCCTTGCGGCTATTCTGCCCATGCGTGTTAATGAATCAGTCATTTAAAGTCTTCCGCGTGCGTCCGTATGTATCATTCACTTATATTCAATTTATTCCACCGCAGCTAATTACCTTGGTTTTTAGAATTTCGGATTTTTCACGTTCCTTTCGCACGATGATATTTCATTCATGGTTAGGCATCTGTCCTTAACTACTACATCCGAGTATTGACTAACTTCCCTTTATTAGTGCGTAATGTTCTCTAAATTAATTTTTCATTTATATATATATATATAAGAATTTTATGAGGAAATTTGTCATCTAAATAATAAAGGTAAGCAGCACTTGAAAATAATTATGGGAGATTTCAATGCAAAAATAGGGCAACGGCAACAGAATGAAACTTCAGTAGGTAAATTCGGTCACGGCAACAGAAACCAGCGTGGAAATACTCTCGTTGAGTTTGCAGAGGCAGAAGGGTTTTTCTATCTTGAACTCCTTTTTCAAGAAAAAGCCACACAGGAAATGGACATGGAGACATCCAAATGGGACGATAAGTGAAATTGATTTTATTATGTGTAACAAAAAATTTGTCATAGAAGACTGCAGTGTGCTAAACAAGTTCAACACAGGTAGTGACCATAGATTGGTGAGATGTAAGATGCACCTCAACACTAAACTTGAACGTGGCAAGCTCATAAGACAAACAAAATCTATTGACATAACCAACCTTAAAAAACACCATAATACCTTCAAGTTGGAACTGAAGAACAGGTTCTCTGCTTTAGAAGGCCTAACATCGGAAGAAGTGGACATCTCTGAAGTTAACAGAAAAGTAACCAAAGCTCTTATGGAAACAGCAACAAAATTAGCTGGGTCTAAGAACAAGTTGCATGTAAATAAATTATCAGGAAAACGAAAATGTTGATGCAAAAAAGAAGAGAGATGAGGACAAGTAAAGAAGATGTGACTTCCAAAGTGGAATATATAGAGCTATGCAAGACAGTACGAAAAAGTATCACTGAAGACGTAAGAAAATTCAACTGTGAACTAGTGAGGAAAGCAATTGAAAACAACCAAAGCCTAAAGATAGCAAAGGGATATCTCAGTAAGGGAAGAAAACAGATTATGGCACTGAGAAAAGAAGATGGTTCTGTAACAAGAAATAGAGGCGAAATTTTGACAAGAGTGAAATATTTCTACTCCAAATTATATGAAAGGGATGATACATGCACTCCAGACATCATGAAAGATACCAGTACCAGAGTTCCTCCAGTCCTTCCAGCAGAAGTTGCACATGCAATCAAGAACATGAAGCGGGGGAAAGCTCCAGGAGAAGATGGAATTACTGTAGACATCATACAAGAAGCAATTGGAGAAATCGAAACAGTACTCGCCCAAATTTTCACTCGATGCCTTAATGAAGGAAAGATTCCTGATGATTGGAACACCGCTACGATGATCCTGCTACATAAGAAAGGTGACATTGAGGATCTCGGAAACTACAGACCTATCAGCCTCCTATCAGTAGTTTATAAAATCTTCACTAAAGTTCTTTCACACCGCTTGAAGGTAACACTGGACATGGCTCAACCGAGAGAACAAGCTGGATTCAGGAGTGGCTACAGCACAATAGATCATATCCATGTGCTGAGGGAACTAATTGAAAGAGCGAGGGAATATGAACTTCCATTGTGCATGGCTTTTATCGATTATGAAAAAGCCTTTGATTCGGTGAAACCATCAGCAGTTACAATGGCTCTGAAAAACCTGCGGTATTGAAGATGCATACATTAATATTATTAATAACATCTATGAAAATGCAAGTGCAAAGATTAGGCTGTTTGAAAATACAACACACATAAAAATTGGAAAGGGAGTGAGACAAGGTGACACCATATCTCCGAAGCTCTTTAATGCTACATTGGAGGGTGTTTTTCAGTCACTGAGCTGGGAAAACAAGGGGATAAAGATTAATGGAGATTATCTAACCCACCTTCGTTTTGCTGATGACGTAGTCATTTTTGCAACGAGCCCATCAGAGCTGCAGAGTATGATCCAGGAACTTGCTGACAAGAGTAAAGAAGTGGGATTAAAAATGAACTTTCAGAAGACAAAAGTGATGTTCAATGCTTTTACAAGAAATGAAGATTTATCGATTGATGGAGAAAAGCTGGAGATAACAGATACGTACGTTTATCTTGGACAGCAGATATCAAGTGAGGGTCACATTGATGAAGAAATTAATCGGCGTACAAAACTTGCCTGGAGAGCTTTTGGAAGAAACAGCATAATTTTCAAGAGCAATATGCCATTATGTCTTAAAAGAAAAGTGTTTGATCAATGCATCCTTCCAGTGCTTACGTATGGTGCAGAGACGTGGACCTTAACTAAAAGAGACATACAAAGGTTGCAGACAACTCAAAGAAGCATGGAGAGGTGCATACTTGGTGTAACCAGGAGAGATAAGAAGAGGAACTCGTGGATCCGAAAAATGACAAGAGTGGAAGACATTATGATCAGAGCTAAATCCCTGAAATGGCAATGGGCTGGACATACTGCCAGAAGGACAGATCATCGATGGACAGCCGAAATTTTAGATTGGATTCCAAGTGACAGGAAAAGACCCAGAAGAAGACCACATGGGAGATGGGTGGATGAAATTCGAAAGCATGCAGGGGTGACATGGAGGAGACTGGCACAAGACAGACCGTTGTGGAGGAAAACTTGGGGAGACCTTCGTCCAGCAGTGGATTGATAATGGTTGACAATGATGATGATGATGATATATATATATATATATATTACTTATCGTACTATCTGTGCTGTGGAGCTTCTTAATATTATGCTCCGGATAACTATCACAAGTGGTCTAAGCGATGGCCTCTGATCATTCGTCCGAAAGTGGCCCGGGTTCGAATCTCGGTAAGGCAAGGGTGTTGCGTTTGTCTTACGGCACTGGCTCTCTCCCTTCGGTGGAACCAGTGGCTCTAAATTAGGCTCGGGCGACTGCTTATAGCCCATTGAGTTGCTCCCGGTGGTCATTAAACCTCCAATAAAAAAAAAACTATCACAAAATCCTTAATTATACAATCAGCAATATTAGGTT
Source organism: Macrothele yani (assembly GCA_039090855.1). Lineage (NCBI taxonomy): Eukaryota > Metazoa > Arthropoda > Arachnida > Araneae > Macrothelidae > Macrothele > Macrothele yani. Next base: position 23,110,773 of record CM077006.1, on the reverse strand, counting down.
TTCTAACGAAAAGCCTTGAAATACTCTCATAAATCATCTTTATTTGGTTTTCCAAGAATAACAGAACTATACGTCAAAGCACTTCGGTAGTCTCACCAATACTACTTTGAAGCTCTGTAACATTAGGCTCAAAGTGTATTCATCTGCATACAAATTTCACCCGGTATATATATATATATATACTGAAGAGCAAAGCTGAAAACTAAGGAAAAACTTTTGAATTTAAAACGAAAGTTGCAAAATAACCTGAAGATCAAAACGCGCAACGCAGCAGTTATGAAAATTCAGAATTCGCATTCTATTAAGAAGAGGCCCGGTTGACTAGCGGCGAGATGTCTTGGCATGGACACAATGAGACCTTGGAAGTTTGCCCGAAGCACACGTCCCCATTCGGACTGCAGCAGAGCAAGGAGGTCCCGGAGATGACGTGGTTGTGAGACAGCACGTCGAACCTGTCGATCCAAATAGTCCAACAAGTGCTTTATGGGATTGAGGTCAGGCGATTTCGCCGGCCAAGGGAGAACGGAGACATCGCTATCGTGTTTCCTAGAACCAGTCACGCATTCCCTTAGCGACATGGCCGGGCGCATTGTTCTGTTGGTAGGCACCATCACCAGCAGAGTAAACGTCTAACGTGAAGGGATGCATGTGGTCAGCGGGGATGGACAGGTAGGCATTGGCGTTCAGGTACCCATCGAGTGGTACCAGCTGTCCCAGGTCATACCAGGAAAACATCCCCCAGACATGCACACTGCCACCGCCGGCCTGGACTTGACCGAAATACGTATCTGCGTGTTGATTCTCGTGTGTCTCCTACCGCCCGTCACTTCTGTGGCATAGAAACCGCGATTCGTCGGAGAAGGTGACATTTTCCACACTTCCACTATCCAATGACGGTAGTCCCATGCGAACTGCAAGCGTCGTTGCCGATGGACTTGGGTTAACATGAGCGCCTTGACGCAGCGTAGATTCCAGGGTCCCATGCGTAGCAGGGTTCGCTCTACTGTTATTGAAGACACATAGCTGGGTACCCCAGCGTTCATTTGCGTGGTAAATTACTACACTGTTGCGCGTCGATTGCTATTTACCAGTAGACGGAGGCGACGTTCTTCTCTGGTTTCTAGGGCCTTTGGGGCTCCATAGTCATAACGTCGGTGGGTACTCGGTGTACCAGCGGTCCACTCTTGGTACACCCTTACTACAGCACCTCAGGGACAGCCCAAGAAGCCTGCTGTTTCTGAGATGCTTCCACCCTTAGCGCGGTAGCCGATGATCATTCCTTTTTGAACGTCCGTCAAATCACTACCTCTGCCCATTGTGCTCCGGTAACGCACTATGACTCATCTGTCCTGGTCGGCCGCTTATATTTCCGTGTGGTCGACCTTGTCACATACACTGTGTGACACACCTGGGTGGGTACACTGTGATTCCGGAGATAGTCATATTATTCTGATAGGACTGTGTATATATGGACACTGGTCAGCCAAAACATTAAAACCACTTAACTAATAGGATATAGGTCCTCGTCTCGCCCCCAGAAGATCTCTCACTCAGTGATGCATAGATTCAACGAGATGTTGGTACGTGTCTCGTGATATTTGGTACCATGACTGCAACCGAAGATTCCGTAGTTCCCGTAAATTACGTTATTGGAGTGATGCTGCTCGTACCCGTCTCTACAACTCAATCCAGAAATTCTCGATAGCTTTCATGTTCGACCAATTTTGGGGTCATGGCAATAAATGGAATTCCGCTTCATGTTCTTAGAAACATTCCTAAACCTTCTGTGCAGTGTGACATGGAGCATTGTCTTTAAATACGCCTGGAATGCAGTTGCATAATGGGATGTAGTGGGCAACGTTCGTGACTGCCGCGGAAAGGACCACAGGTTCGATCCCAAGCAGGTACGAACGCTCGATCCACTAAATATCCGCCGTGCGTCGTATGGGCACGTTAAGCCGTCGGACCGCGGGTACTGGCCCACCGGTAATCTTCCTCCCTCTTTCTACTTCGCTTCCGTGTCACTTTCCTATCGGGCACTCTAGCTCAAATCTCCTAGCTTCCTATTTCTAAGGGTTGTTTAAGACCTGGGGTCAGACACTCCCTTCCTAAAAAATCCTCTACATATGATAATGGGATGTACTTGGTCAGCCACTATGTTCAGGTATGGGACAGCTGTCTGAGTTCGCTCTACAGGGACAATGGGTCCAAGTGTTTCGCCAACAAATACTGCCCAGACCATCACACTACATCTAGCCGACTGCATCTGCCCACAATGCATCCAGGTGAGAAGGCTACCTTGGGTAAACGTCACAGATGAGCTGGTGCGTGGGCATGGCGTAACAGAAAACAGGATTCATCTGGCCATGAGACCCTTTTCCTGTGTTCTGTGGTGTAATGTCGATGATTACGAGCCCACTTCAAGCGTTGACGACGGTGAACGTCTATACACGAATGGGTCTGCAGCTGCGAAGACCTATATCCAAGAGTGTACGATGAACTGTGTGTTTGGATACATTGTGTCCTTCATCACAGTTGAAATTATGGGTAATGCCAGACCCAGTAGCTCTCTTGTTGTTGCGAACAATACAAGATAGCTGACCACAGGCACCAATTAGGCGTGGCTTGAACACGTCTTGTCGACGGCTTCCAGTGCAATAATCTCTTTCGGACCATCTTTGAAAGCTACTAAATACTGCAAAGCGTGAGCAGCATACCAGCGTCACTGTTTCGGAGATGCTCTCACCAAGGCGTCATGCTGGGTTAATGTTTTGGCGCCGAGGTGGTTTAAATGTTCTGGCTGATCGGTGTGAGTGCGTGTTCATGTGTGTATGTGTGTAGTCCAAAGTACAACGCAAGGCTGGTCTAATCTGCTCACACTTTAAGCTGCTGGCTCCACACCAGAGTTGGAAACGGGTCAAAAATTTCGGATCCGGACCCGTAACTGACCCGGACAAATCTGCTTTGAACTATAAATTCGAAACTCAATTTATATATATATACATATAAACGTAGTTCATTGGTGTAAATATGACATGAATGGTAAATCAGATAATATCCGAAAACTTTAAAATTTCGTCGTCCTGGAGCGGGAACCGAACTCGCGTCTCCCGGCTAGAGTCCGAGTATGCTGGGAGACGTGGCTTCGATTCCCGCTCCAGGCCGACCAAATTTTCCAGTTTTCGGATATTATCTGACTTACCATTCATGTCATATTTATACCACTAAACGGATTCACATCTTCCAAATGTGTATTGTACAATGGTGTGTAATCCCGTAATTCATTCAAAAAAAGGCATTTCACAGGTGGAGTTTTAGTCTCGTACGGGGGGCGGGTCTAGTACACTACGAAGTCTTAAAGTAGGCCTTTTGTGTTTACAATTCCAGCGAATACATTATAATTAATATTTCTTGCTTTAATAAAAGGTTTGCACGATTGATATAGTGCAGAGCTTCCCGAACTGTGCTCCGCGGGGCACTTTATATATTCATCCCAATAACTGTTTAATATTTAATAACTAAAATCTTTTTTTAATAATAAAATTTGGTTACTTGCTAAATTTTAGTGCCATTTTTAGTGCCACTGTTTTGTGTAATCCAGAAGTAATGGCTGACTATGACCGTGACCATGGAGTATATTACAAATGGGAATCATTATTTGAAATTGCACAAAATCGTAAATGTATTTAGATTGTTCACCCTTTCCACGCTTTGATGGAGGTGCGCTTACTTTCATAGGGTCCGTTTGATTTTTGGTTCCATAATCTTTTATTACATCGTCGACATCTTTCTTTGCAATTATACACTTTCCACATTTTGAACAACAAGCAAGACCAAACAACACAGAATTATTCGCCGGTTCCTTAATGAGACGAAACAATTTCCAGCATTCACTCTTCCCCTTATGGTTTTCAACAAGCACGTATTTGTTGGCCTCCACGCCTTTCTCAACCTCCTTAATATTAAAATCCATCCATATTAACAAATTAGGAGTTAATTTCGACATGATATGTCATGGGAACGGGATGTTAGCACATCAATCGAAAACCTTTGAATGCTCAATGTAAAAGATGCGAAGTGAAAAGTAATCTTAGTCATACAGTGAACTTCGCACGTAGAGAGTGAATCAGCTGCGAAGCAGGCAAATGGTGTTTGCCTGTGTCTTGCCCTGGAGAATCGCAGTGTAAAAGAACGCAAAGGAAGTTTTTCCGATATGGTGTGTCTGACGTCGGTCGGTGGAAATCTTCGTTGCGTTAAGAAAGAGACGACAATATTTGTGTATGGGAAATCATTATTCACTCTGTGGGCAGCAGTATCGACTATAGAATTCCACAACGCGCATTTTTCTTTGGAATATATTTTGCTCTTTTCAGAAATAAAATGGGAATAAAACTGGGTCAGGAACACCTTGAACCGACCCGTTGAACCCGCAAGAAATTGTAGACCCGTGATCCGTTTCCATGTCTGCTGCACACCTTATATACATCGTTCTTATCTTGTCAAAACATACACGCGTCTTTCAACCTGAGCTCACGACTGTTGCTACATAACAATCGCTGAATGAGAAAAATGTAACTTAAAGGTTGAAACGCTTAAAGAGAATGAACTCTTTTTATGCTGAAGCCTAAAATTTAGATACATAATCTAGTGAAATACAATCTGAGAAATGCCGTATCTTGATCAAAAACTGAAGTTATAAGCCATGCATTCTGTTCGAAATGCCTTGACTAGCTTGTACGAAATAAATTCTATGCTTACAATATACACTAAAGTAGCAAGTTATTAGGAGCACATAATAGCAATCAGGCACGTCCAGAGTTCAGAGAGTATAAGCAAGCGCCATACTCTTCAGACATGATTAATTGCGACATCTGTCAGTTCCCGAAGTTGAAAACACCTTTGAAGGGGGAAAGATTTGAAGACACAGACTGGATCAAGAAGGCCGCCATCTTTCACCTGTTAGCGATCATTAAAAGTGACGATACCTGAAAAGGTATTCAGCCGACAGCACGATTAAAATTCACGCATGCGCACTGAAGTCCTTGATCGCGCGCCGCTGAGTTTCGGCGCCGTGGTCTGTCTAGTTTAGGAGAAAATAAAGTGTTATCGGAGAATTTTTGATTAGCCCTTAGTATTCAGAAAAAAAAAATTAGCTTACCCGCGGTAACACTTAAATGAGCAATATACTCAAACTGTAGCTGTTTATTGAAAAACAAATGTCGGCGGTACAACATGAAAAACTAAACGACAAATGCAGAACACCGGCCGGTAGCCATTGAAAACTCTTATGCTTATTTCCGGAGTTTAAAGACCACTGTTCGTGCTTAAAAGTACATGGTGATTGTAAACTCCCTCAACAAAACAAGAGGGGTGATAGTACAGATCAAGGCGAACAATATTTGCAATGGAACCTAAGGCCGCATTCCACTCCTAGTGCCAGAAAAGAGTAAAATTACATATCCACGTTGAGCCTTCAACAGTGAAGACAAAGAGACATACCTAATTTATGAGTTGCACAATTCCAATCGCATCAGAGAAAGACTCAAAGGAGCTGCTCAAACTGGCGTCCAAGGGCGTCGTTGCACAGCCCACAGCAGCGAATGAAGGACTGTTCTCGTAGACTCCCGATGTGGTGTTGAACTTTTTCACAGCAACAGCAATTTGCGGGACGAGATCTTCCAGGGAGTCCACAGGTGACACGTGCACCAATGTTTTCATGTGAGCCCCAGAAGAAGAAGTCCAGTAGATTAAGGTCCGGGGAGCGTGGAGGCCAAGCCACAGATCCACCGCGTCCAATCCACCACCCGGGATATGTAGCATTTAGGAAGTATCGGACCTTGGTGGCAGAGTGTGATGGGGCCCCATCATGCATAAACCGCATGTCCCTACGTGTGGTGAGCGGAACATCCTGCAACAGACCGGGAAGCACTTGCTCCAGGAACACACGGTACGCTCCGCCGGTTAGACGTATACGTCAATTCTCATGTGATGTTCTCACGCACTGGTGGGAACTCCGTGTGCCTGCTGGACGTTTTTCGAGCGTTCTCTTTTCTGGCACTAGGAGTGGAATGCGGCCTTAGGTTCCATTGCAAATATTGTTCGCCTTGATGTGTACTATCACTCCTGTTGTTTTGTTGAAGGAGTTTACAATCACCCTGTATAAGCAGTCGCCTGCCTCCCAATTTAATTAAAGCCACTGGACGATTTAGAACCATTACGGGCGAGGGCATCTTAGTACAGTCGACTCTCGATAGATAAGTCGAATCCGAAGGGAGTGCGGGAAATTCAAGATATTGAAGATTCGGCGTTGTCAAGAAAACCGAAATTTATCCGTATTAAGTATGTTTGGATACACACTTTCAAGCCCGCATTTATTATGCACTTTTATCCGCATTTTTTTAAAACGCAAATGTTTTCAAGTGTATTCAAAATGTTTGATTCATCAAAATACGATAGAATAAATATAAATTAAGTATACTGAATTATCTGGTTACCTTTTTAAGAAATCTGTTCATAGAGTCTGCCGTTTTTTGTTGTCATTCCGCGTTCAGCAATAGTTTGTAGGTGTGTAATCGCATTAAAAGTTTCATCACTTGCTCTAGGTATGGCTACAATAAAGTTTTAAAAAATGTATATTGCTCCTTGGGCTTTTTCCATAATACGAGCTGGGGCACTCTCCTGTGGTTAACCGTTGTTGCTTGATTGTGGATTTAATTGAGCCTGTGTCTTCATTTCTTAAATTCCCACAGCCTTTATTTCAACGTCGATATTTACATATTCTTAAAGTACTTCTTTTTCACCTAATTTAAATTGGCGTTAAACTGCGTTACTTTCTTCATCAGGTTAATTTTCCAACAGATATTCGAAGGAGTTTCTCTTTTCACTATGGTCAAATAAAATGCCAGCTTTCCTAGGAAAATTTCTGATTGTATTTTCTGTCACTTCTTTCCATGTCCTGCCAGGCAGTCTTATTTTTTGTAACAAGTCGACAGATGTCTTACAATGTTTATCGGTATGTACAAAGCAATTTTGAACGCTTGTTTTCGTTGAAAGATTTTATATTTGCGGACGATTCCTTGGTCTGAAGGTTGCAATATTGATGTTGTAATGTCGGTTAAAAACTGGACTTTTGCGGATTTGATTTCAGGAATGCATCCATGCGCGCAGTACAGTTATCAAAGATAAGAATCGCCATCAAACAGAGGTCACCGCTCTTTCCACGTTTATAAGTGAGTCACGGAAAAATTCTCGTTGGCCGCCACCGGGAATCGAACCCAAGGTCTTCCAGTTACGCGCCGGATATGCTTCCACTGCACCACAGGGGCCTCGAATTCCTCCAGACTCGCACACATCGCTTTATGCATCTGCAATGTCACTTTTTTTATCGAACATTTTTAGGTAGTTTTTAAAAATTTCATTGGTTGCCCAGTCCTTTTTATTCAATTGGTAGTTAGTGGGTAAATATTTTACTTCAGAGAATCGCGTTTTTGTTTGTTTGTTTGTTTTTAGATTTGCCCATCAATGTCTTAAGTCTTTTCAAATCCACCCATATTAGCTGCTAAAGTTATCTTTACGTGATCTTTCCTTTACTTCTCATATGAATGTCTTTGCCTGTTAGAGGTATAGTATTGGCAGGCAAACATTTAGAAAACAAACCCGTTTCTTCAGGATATAATCATTTTATATTGTACGCAATTTTTTCAGCCAATCAGAGCAGGTCTCTTTATCCAAGGTCGCACTATCGCCGCAAAGGCTTACACGTTATCTGATATCTTTTGAAATTGTGATGCCAACCACTGCCTGCCTTGAAATCAATATATGACCTAATACTTACTGAAGACTTCACTTTCTCTCTTATAATTGATCCTACTAGTGGCACATTTTTATCTCTACACCGAATTTGCTTTCTTTTACTTTGGCCTGTTTCGATATTTTTTTAAATCGCCTTTTAATTCTTTAGAATAGTAGAGACAGTGTTCCAAAAGTATTTGCAGTTTCGTTTTTCTTCTCACTGCAGCGTTCAGCAGCATGAATTATCTTAACTTTATCAACAGTCGACAATGTGTTGAACTTGCGTTTCGAAGCAGTAAGTTTAGAGAGGAAAAGAAAAAAATCGACGAAACAATTCTTGAATTTCTGAAGAACAAGAATTGGCGACACAAATTTAAGAAATGCCGATACCAAACAGCATCTCTCTACTGGGTCGAATGATAAGAGCTTCGTCCGAAATTCTTATCGAATGTCAGATAAAGATGACCTCTTGCAGGTGGTTATTAAAGACACGTGGCAGAAGTTTCTCCCCCTCCCTCTTTTTGAAGGAGCTGTCAGCACGAGAGCTCTCTTTTGTTGTCTGTTACTAGAGTTGAGTTGGAAATCACGTCACTGTTATTTTCTCACCGTTACTGAGAATCACTGACACCGTTACGACCAGTCACAAAATGTCAAAATTATAAATTCACTGATAAAGAATGTCACCGTTAGCCGCATCCGAGCAATGTTTGGGTTCCAAAGTCACAGTTACCTCACTGTTTCAGTTACCATGTCACCACGTCTAAATAATTTGTCTCTTTTTTTATGTTGAAACACAATAGAGGTAGCTAGTGATGTGAGCTTTCTTTCAGTCACCCCCTTTTCTCGCACTTAAGATAATTTTTTTTCATCTTTTGCTATGTGTTCTTTCGTAAACAAAAAAATTGACAGGGTGGCTATTATAACAGTAATTTTGTCACTGTTAGAAGCGAGACAGTGACCCACCAATCCGTTCCTCCTCCGCCACCGCTGTCGTAAACAGTGATCTTGTCAGTTTTACTTCCGTGGAACTGTCACCGTTGTTACCTTTATAGGAAAATCGCTGTTAAGTCCACCTCTGTCTGTTACTATCCCAGACGTGCATCAAGTACTTTTGTTGTTTGCACTTCAGCGGCTACTTCGGGGCTATTTTTCATTTCATTTCGAGATGAGAATATTTTTTTTTCGTGTTGTCTAGACCACCAGAAAAATTTCGATTTATCGCGACCGTAATTTCATTTTGTACATAAGTCACTTGTAGAACTTTAGCTTTTTCGAGTTATCAAGAATTTTGTGTAATCGAAGTTCTAGTTATCAGGATTCGACTGTACGTTAGAGCTGAGTTCAGGCTCAATTTTCGGAGCCCGAGCCAGTGGTATATTATCCTGAGCATACCCAAGCCCGAATTTTATATTGCAAGATAGAGCCCCGCCCCGAACGAGCCCGAAACCTGGCTAACCTGTTTAACCCTTAATAAAAAAACATCTCCTTTTCCACACTTCCATTATCTTCTCCTCCTGCAATTAACCAATGTATTTCTCAAATGGGGAGCGAGTGGGGAAGGGACCTCTATTTATTTTTACAGTGTTACTGAACGATTTTCTTTGGCAGTTCGTTTCCGCCTGAAGTGCTTCGGGCGGCCGGGTATCCAAAATGATCGGGCGGTGCTGCAGTTATAATTTGCTCAAGTAATGCTAATTTTATCACGCTATAATACGCTGAAATCTGTACGTTGCTAAATAGAGTTAGCAGGGAGCTACTGCGTGATGATAGGGGGTAAATTATCGTCAGCATGCTATCAACTGTCCAATATCTATGGTTCTTGAAAAACTTTTTGTTTTCTGCAGAAACACACTAATGCGTAACCTATGGCATTTTCAAGCCTGGGATAAATAAATAGCCATGTAGAATACCCGCTCCCCAACCAGAACCAGTTGCCGAAGAATTCCCTTTATCAAGTTTAACCCTTTAACGACCATAACACCCAAAACGCCCAAACATACAAACGACCATAGCTGCCCGAAACGCCTGTCTAGAGTGAGTCAGATTTCCTACATTTACCTGTTCTTTAAATTTGCACAACCTATGAGGGATCACCAGGAGTTACTGTCAGTCACCGTTGTTGTTACTAAACAAAGAAGTGTTACATTCCATTCTTTGTGAATCTTCGCTCTCCAATTGTTCGTCCACTAAGAGGCTGACAATCTTCTATGAAAACAAATTCTGGACAGACAGCGACTAGAATAATTCGTAAGAGGAGTTATTTAATCCTTTGACAACATAACGCCCAAAACGCCTGTCTAGAGTGAGTTGAATTCCTACCTTTGCCTGTTTTTAATTTGCAGGACCTATGACTGATCATCAGGGATCACACTCAGTCATCATTATTGTTACTAAACAAAGAAGTGAACGGACAAAGAGTTTTGGGCGCTATGGTATTTAGAGTGATACAAAATTTTTGAGTCATGGTCGTTAAAGGGATAAAGTGTCTTATTTCATAAATCATGTAAAATCACATTTATATGTAAAAAAAATTCTCTCGCTCTCCGTCTCTCTAAGAGCCCGAGCCCAGACCGCAGTAAATATTCTGCAGCCCGATACAGCTCTGCTGTATACGTGACCCATGCCTCAGCCGTGACCAATTCGGACGATTGGCCAGAGGCCCTCACCTTTGGACATTTGGCCACTCTACAATGTTTCTGAGGACACTGCAAATGGGAAAGAAAAGCAGTACGCAATATTTCCTTTTCTTTACCCGTTGGGACTCCTTGTCATAGGGACTTTTATCAGTCTATTATATTAATAATGTCTGTTATTTCATCCGAAATATTTCGCTTTGTTATCTCCCTGTCAAAGATTTCAGGCGGTAGGTGTTTCAGTTATGCGTGAAAGGTATGACCGAGCCCTCTTTTTTTCAAACCGGACTAAAGTTATCTTTTAGTGGAATAAAAGTGCGTTTTACTCAGCTTAGAAAAGCCGATTGAATGTTCTAATAATTAACTTACCTTAGACTGCCAGCTATCAGACAACAGCCGAGCCCGCTCTGCCTCCGCCGTGAACAAAACGGCGTCCTTGATTGAAATCTTTTTTTTTTTTTTTTTTTTTTCCGTTTCGTGATTTCACGATCGGTAACAAGCATGCTCTCACGTTTGGTCCCAGTAAATGGGAGTGAAAGATAAATGAGATCTCATTAAGCCGCTTTATTGCGTTTTTTTTTAATCAGGGACATTCTTTATCTTTTAGTTCTCTTAGGTTATTCTGTATGTCGCGTTTTATCTGAAAATTCAATATTGTCATTTCAGTCCTTTTTAATGCAGTTACGGTAAAATTTTATTCATTGAGTTTTAAGAGGAGTTATTATTTTGTACTTCCTTCCATTTCCATTTTTATTTCTCGAATGTATGATACCTGTTTGTTACATTGTTCCCGGCATACTAAATGAAAAACAAGTTATGCTTTCCAAGCGGTTTTTTACGTACTTAATATTAATTATTATTGTACATTGTTGGAAATCAGTTTTTGTCATGTACCTGTCTCTAAATAAATTCTTATAATCTGATGTCTAAATGCTGCGTTAATTCTCGCGAAATTTCACATCTCTAGATTCAGGTAAAAAGACACGTTTTGACTACTTACTAATATGTGTTAGAATTACGGAGACGAGTAAAATTGAAACGGAAAAGAAAAGTGGGAAAAGCTTCATCTCCAAGTGCAGAGTACTGACTTTTTAAATTGCCTTTTCTGCGGCTAAGAACTGCAAGTCAAAAGAGTATAACGAAATAAACGTTTTTCAGCCGTCTTTCTTCTGTTTGTTTCTTCTATGATCTAGAAGTTTGGCTGAGCATAGTTTTTGCCTAACTTCGCTTTGTTTAGGTTAAACACCATTTCCCTGCACCTGCGGAAATTTCGAAAAAACGAAAGAAGCAAAAAAGCGTTGTGCAGTCGCATATAGCTACTCCTGCCCCCATCACTCCAATATTTCCTGCTGGTTTCCTCAGTTGGTCTGTGTCCATCGTTCTAATCCTAGGTTTGTATCCGTTGTCTCGATACTCTTCTGAGTCTGTCTGTGTTCGTCATTATACTTGTGAATCTGTCGGTTTCGAATGCTGTGCATCTGCTCTCAGTTCGTATGTGTCTGTCATTTTGCTTGTTCCCTCGGTCGATCTTTGTCCACCATTTTGCTCATCTTCCCATCGGTTTGTGTTCACCATTTTTCTCATCTTCTCAGTAGGTCTGTGTCCATCAGTATGCTTATTTTTTCGGTAGGTCTGTGTCCATCATTTTGCTAATCTTCTAGTAGTTCTATGTGCACTCATTTGCTCATGTCCATCATTTTTATTATCTCTTCAATAGGTATGTCTCCGTCATTTTGATTATCTTCTGAGTACGTGTGTGTCCATCACTTTGCCAATCTCCTAGTAGGTCTGTGTCCACTATTTTTCTCATCTTCCTAGTAGGTCTGTATCCATGAGTATGCTTATTTTTTCGGTAGGTCTGTGTCCATCATTTTGCTAATCTTCTAGTAGTTCTGTGTGCACTTTTGTTCATGTCCATCATTTTTATTATCTTATCAATAGGTATGTGTCCATCATTTTGATTATCTTCTGAGTACGTGTGTGTCCATCACTTTGCTAATCTCCTAGTAGGTCTGTGTCCACTATTTTTCTCATCTTCGCAGTAGGTCTGTGTCCACGATTTTGTTCATCTTCTCAGTAGGTCTGGGTCCACCATTTTGTTCATTTTCTCAGTAGGTCTGTGTCCACTATTTTGTTTATCTGCTCAATACGTCTGTGTCCACCATTTGGTTCATTTCTTCAGTAGAGCCTATGTCCACCATTTTGTTCATCTTCTCGGTATGCCTGTGTCCTCCATTTTTCTGATCTTCTCATTAGGTTTGTGTCTACCATTTTGCTCATTTTATCAGTAGGTCTGAGTTTACCCTTTTTTTCATGTTCTCAGTAGGTTTGGGTACATCATTGTGCTTCTCTTACCAGTAGTATCTGTCCATCGTTGTGGTTCTCTTCTTTGTCAGCCTGTGCCACTCATTTTTATTTTTTATGAGTTATTCTGCGTCCACCGTTGTTGTGTCCCCATATTTATCCCAAAACGCTGTTGATCTCCTCATTTAATTTTAAATTAACATACCCACTAAATCATGAGTGCCAAGGATCAGGTTTTATCATAATGCTTGTAAGAAACCCAGAAAATTAAAGCTGAAAATTTGTTTTTAGAAAAAAATCGTATCATTTGTACGCATGTGTTAGCGGTAAATTATAAAATCTTATTTTATGCGAAATGATTAATAATTTTATATAATATCCAGCATCGCTAGGAAAACAAATTATTTTACGCCGTTGTATTTTACACCAGATTCACATTTAACTCTCTTCATTTAAATGCCCTTTCATTCTTTCTCATGACCACAAAGACAGTGAGTTCCGCATATGCTCAAAGTAGCTTTGTTCGGTTTTATCTGTTCGACAGCGAATGTGTTGATGAAGTACGTGATTTATGCGCATCAGCTGTATATGACGGAAAAAAACGGGTAATTAAGGAGTTCTCAACTTGGTATTATTCGTACATTGTCGAGTTCAACAGTCAGCTGCAGACCCTGTTAAGGGAAATGCTACAAAAAAGTAACAGTTTACAAGCAGTTCATTTTTTTATACAAATTTGGAGGATGTGAATCCATTTATTGGTGTAAATATGATATGGATGTTAAGTCAGATAATACCCGAAAACTTGAAAATTTCGTCATCCTGGAGCGGGAATCGAACCCTCGTCTCCCTGATAGCGCCCGTGTATGCTAACCGTTATACCACCCAGAACGACCAAGTTTCAAGTTTCCGATTAATTTGAATATTACCAAATAATATTATATTCATTATATAACCAAGAATATTATATTCAAATTGATCGGAAACTTGGACGTTCTGGGTGGTGTAGTGTTTAACATATTCGGGCGTTATCCGGGAAACGCGGGTTCGATTCCCGCTCCAGAACGACAAAATTTTCAAGTTTTCGGATATTATCTGACTTTAACATGCATCTCATATTTACACCAATAAACGGATTCACATCTTCCAAATTTGTATTGTTCAATGGTGCAATCCCGTATTTCATTCATTTTTTTTGTATTAAATTGATGTGATTAATCAAAAATGAGCATTTAATGTTTCATTTGGTGCTTATACGTTTTCTAAATTGAGTGTGACATTGATTCACAGAATGTGCCTATATGGTGTATGAAGGAATTTAGATCAACTTTACATCACACGTGACCAAATATTTTCAAAAATTTTGTAGAATGCGTACTCCTTTCGTACAAGACCGTGCTTTCTCACTGTAACGTGTACAAGAATGCTTATTTCAGTGCAGTACCTGAAAACTATCATTTTTCGATAAAATTGATGTTAGTGATCGATATGTCATCAGTGGTGTTGGTTTATCGAAACCTACACGCGTCATTAATCTCGCTTTAGAAATCATGCAATTAAAGGTATTCGTTATGAATTGTTTAAGAATTAGTTATCCAGTAGTTATCTTTGTTAGCTTTAATAGGAAGAATACTATGCCACCAATCCCCACCAAAATCAATAAGGACACTACGGCTTTTATCTTTTGTGTTAATGATCTCCTCAAGTTGAGTCATAACTGGAACACTTTTTCTTCGTGCTAAAGGCTTAATACCCTTGTTGAATTTGACAGCGATTAATACCCAGCGGATAATGAAATTGAATAACACCCATTTCTACATTGCGATAATGAATTCGGTTTTTTTACCAGCGCTATAAAAGTTAAAGACACTGCCAGCGTAAAATGTAAAAAGTGACGTTGAAGAAGTCATTCTGCTTATCGTGTACAAAAGCCGGGTTTAAAAAGTCACTCAACGCTTGTAGTGTTTTGTTTTTAATTTGAATGTTGCTTTTAGTATCTGAATCAACTCTTTATTGTCCTTATCTAATTCGTTAATGAATGAATAATTGCCTTTAATTTCTCCTTATTTAACTATTGGGTTGTCGGAAAAGTCCTGACGTATTTTGGCACCCCGTGGCGGTTGGGCGGTTTTGAAAGTACTAGAGTCATGCGCAACTCTGTGATCGCTATGACATTCGACAGGTGCCAGTTCTAGCTGCAGTCTAAAAGGAATAGTGAGCGATTTGGTTGATTTGCAGAGATTTGACATCAAGTTGTAGATGGAAGACCAAACTGTGCATTTTCACCATATTTTACTCTTATACTTCCGTAAAGGGAAGAACACGCGTTGTGAAAAGTTGCGTAAAGTGTACGGTGATGATGCTCTACAAGAACGTCAATGCCAGCGGTGGTTCGCAAAATTCAGTGCCGGGGATTTTGACCTCAACGATGATCCTCGGTCCGGGAGGCCAACCGAGGTTGATGACGATCAAATCAAGGCATTGATCGAGTCAAACCCACGTTACACGACACAAGAGATTGCAGACACATTGCACATCCATCATTCAAGCGTTCACGACCACCTGAAGAAGCTGGGATACGTAAGCAAGCTCGATGTGTGGGTTCCTCATGAACTCAAAGAAGCTCAATTGACGGCGCGTATAAACATCTGCGATATGCTCATTAAACGTGAAAAAAACGATCCTTTTTTTTTTGAAGCGACTGATAACTGGTGACGAAAAGTGGATTGCGTACAGCAATGTGCTGCGCAAACGGTCTTCGTCCCGACGTGCTGCTTGGCCTCAAACGACATCCAAAGCAGACATTCTTCAGCGGAAGGTTCTGGTCTTAGTGTGGTGGGATTTTAAAGGTGTCGTGTTTTTCGAGCTCCTACCACGGAACCAAACAGTCAATTCGAATGTGTACTGTCGGCAATTGGACAGTTTGAACGCATCCATCATCCAGTAACGTCCAGAGCTCGTTCATCGTAAAGGTGTTGTGTTCCATCACGACAACGCGAGACCACACACAAGTTTGATCACCCGCCAAAAATTATTGGAGCTTGGGCTGGATGTGTTGGCACACCCAGCATACTCGCCTGACCTTGCACCGTTAGACTTCCACTTGTTTCGCTCTCTTCAACAATCCTTGCGTGGTATAACGTTCAATTCAGATGAGGCTGTAAATCAGCACCTTGTACAGTTTTTCGCCACGAAAGACAGGTCCTTCTATGAACGGGGAATTCTGCAGCTCACTAAAAGGAGGCAAAAGGCTATCGAACAAAACTGGCATTATATCATTGATTGATCCTTGTTTTTTCTATCAATAAATGGCCTTTGCAAAACATGGCTAAGATACTTTGACTTTTCCGACAACCCAATATATAACAATTATCATTACTGCCAAATGAAGCAGATGTTACTAAAGGATATTTGGGAGTTTTGAATGTCGGGGATGGCTAACAGAATTTTCGTAAGGACTGATGAAAGGGGTTTATTTCAGCTTGATGCGTCCTCGCATGGAAGTGCCTCAACAAGTGGGCCTCCAACCAGACAGCGAGAAGTGATTTTTCGCTGGGTTTGTCTAAGAAGGAGCGCGAAAGCATTCTTCCTGGCCGTTACTCTTGGAGACATCAGTGGACAAACGAAAAGTCGAGGGTCCAGCGACCGTGGCAGCACAACCAATCATCTTTTTTTCCGTACTAAGATGGAGTGGGACCTGCTGTTTTACCCCCGCTTCTTGTAAGCAGTGAAACGTATTCATATGGGGCGTCTCACGTCAGCTTGGGGCTATCCAGGCGATTGTGAGAATATGTGACGTCGTACGACATGCTTTGCAATCCTCACAGACCCATTCTACAAGGTAATAATACAAGTACACAGTTGGCATTGGTTTCGCTCAGCTTACAGTTTTCTTTTGTTATTTGTGACTGAACAGTGGAAAAATAATATACGATAATCTTCCCAAAATTCCCATAGGCACGCGAGAGAATGTTTTATAAGATTATCGCCAGTTTGGGTACACACTTTCAACGAGGTTGATAACCCCTGGCATAGCTCAAATGTTCTGCAGTTGAAAATTATGAAATCCACCTATCGCACACCTAAAGAATTGTCGTACTTTGCTGTTATTACTTCTCCGTCAAGTAGCGACAGTTCATCACAAGGGGATATATTATCTCAGTACATACAGTGTATTTTTCCGTGTTTTCCATTTTCCGATCTTCGCTTTTCCATTTTGGATATGTTCAGACCTGCACTTTATTAGGAAAAACATTCTATCAGAGTTTGCGAACGATTCACTCTTAACCCTGCGTTTTGGCGAAAGAGGTTTTAATATTTTCATGCGAAACAAGAGCAAACTTAGAAAATATCAAAACATACGTTTTATAAGCCAGAGCGTTAAAAGGAATAGCATAATTTTGTAGACTTGTTTCCTGGACACCCGACGCTTCTGAATAGGAAGTCTTTGTACCGTACCTGTATAACGAATTTTGAAGATGATTTGATTTCGAGGAAATGCGTGAACGACGTAGGTTCGACTACATTTTAATAGATTGTGAAAAGGGCGTATAAATTCCGTCAAAGTACCTACTAGCTGTTGTTACAAAATTTAGTTTCATTCTATAAAATCTAAAATTCGGTTCTATCATGACTTCATCCATTGTTCACGTGCTTTCCGTCCGCTTCAGAACAAAGCCACGTGAATGAACTCCCGGTTGGTTTATTACAAAGCGTTTTGGAGATAATCAAGTGGCCGACAGGACAGATTCCCAAAGTGGAATAAATGGTTTAACCATTGACTCCATGTCTATTTATTAGAGAGCAGTGATATCATGCCACTATGTATAAATCCATATTATGTTTAATGAATGAGTGTATTTATGGACTGTATAATTATTTATTAGATAGCAACGATGCTACGCCGTTATGATTGACTCCATATTGTTGTAACTTTCAACTGTTTTTAATACATCCTGAACAAATAAATGTCAGCACAGCTGAATTTTCGATCACACATGGAAATTAATCAGATCAGATCTATTGAAGTTGGAAATCAATCAGCGCCGTTTTATCCTTAAAAGAAATTAAATGACTTATGGGAAACATAACAACTTTCAACATTTGAAGTTGTGATTCCGTCTATTGGTCTAAATTCAGATTAGAGCGATAAGTCATATAATGTCCGAAAACTTGAATGGAATACGGGATTGCACCATTGTACAATGCAAATTTGAAAGACGTGAATCCGTTTATTGGTGTAAATATGACATGGATGTTAAGTCAGATAATATCCAAAAACTTGAAAATTTCGTGGTCCTGGAGCGGGAATCGAACCCGCATCTCCCGGTTTGCGCGCGAGTATGCTACCACTACACCAAGGAGTATAGAATAAGAGGAGAGAGCATGTGCTCTCACCATTGAAGCCAGCTAAGTTGAGTGGCCGACATGTTGCGTTACCCTCAGTTGCTCATTTTTGCTTTGTAAGTTAAAGAAGATTTCAGTTTTTAATTTCGTGTGAGAAGGACGTTTGCTTATGACTGATTTATGGAATTGTTCATTTGAAGTTCAACTAACATTAAAAGCTGAAGAGACAGCTTTTAAAGTTTAGCACTAACTATTGTTTCTAAGATAACATTTTGTTGCGTTTCTGTCTTCAGGAACATTCACTCGATCACATGAAATAAATCAGGGTTTTCTTCTTTACTTTAGAGTTAGTGAACGGCTTCATTCATTACTTTAAACAGCATGTACTTTTCGTGTGACGAGTTAAAAGGATTTTTGTCCTACGCAGCAGTAAAACGTGACTTAGCAGTGCTTTGAAAGGAAAGAATAGAAAACAGTGGTGATATTATAGACTACATCCATAAATGTACATGATATTTTTTTCTTTTCGCAAGAAGGCTTTAAAAGTGTTAGCCTGCCTATATTGTTAGGTACGTAATTCGATGGGAACGCAATCAGAAGGGTAACATAATGATCAAATGATCATATGTAGAGGATTTTAGGAAGGGAGTGTCTGACCCCAGGTCTTAAACAACCCTTGGAAATAGGAAGCTAGGAGATTTGGGCTACAGTGCCCGATACGAAAGCGACACGGAAGCGAAGTAGAAAGGGGGAGGAAGACGCCCTTATTTATTACCGGGGGACCAGTACCCGGGATCCAACGGCTTAACGTGCCCATCCGACGCACGGCGAATATTTAGTCGATCGAGCGTTCGTACCTGCCTGGGAACGAACCTGAGGTCCTTCCCGTGGCAGTCACGAACGTTGCCCACTAGGCCACCCGCGGCCCCAAGGGTAACATAAGATGGCTACAGCTCAGAGTGTCGGCTTCAGAGCTTTACGTAGGGCTTGCTTGTTATGTTGCATCCCCTTATTCTATCCTCCTTGCCACTACACCACACAGAACGACCAAATCTCAAGTCTCCTGTGATGTGTTACATTCCAGTTTCTCGGAAACTTGAGACTTAATCATTCTGGGTGGTGGTGTGGTGAGGAAGAAATGAGTGCATATTTATAAAAATTAACTTGGTAACGAAATTTTGAATGTTTCTGCTTTCTTTGAATAACGTTTTATCATTTGAAAATTGTTCCTTGCCAATACAGGTAATTAACCGTTTAATAAAGATCTAACGCTTTTCAGTTTTTTTTTGTTTTTTTTTTTTGTGACTGCAGGTTTAACGACCACCGGGAGCAACTCAGTGGGCTATAAACAGTCTCCCGTGACTAATTTAGGATCACTGGCTCCAGGCAAGGGAGAGAGCCAGTGCCGTAAGACAAACACAACATCCATGCCTCACCTCTCGATTCGAACCCGGACTCCAGGCCGCGGGTGGCTTAGTGGGCAACGTTCGGGACTGCCCCGGAAAAGACCTCAGGTTCGATCCCAGGCAGGTACGAACGCTCGATCCACTAAATATCCGCTGTGCGTCGGATGGGCACGTTAAGCCGTTCGGACCCCGGATACTGGCCCCCGGTAATAAATAAGGGCGTCTTCCTCCCCCTTTCTACTTCGCTTCCGTGTCACTTTCCTATCGGGCACTCTAGCCCAAATCTCCTAGCTTCCTATTTCTATGAGTTGTTTAAGACCTGGGATCAGACACTCCCTTCTTAAAATCCTCTACATATGATCATTTGATCAACGTGGACCCCTTTCGGACGAATGATCAGAGGCGCCATCTATTAGATCACTGCGTCACCGGGGCGGCACTTTTCTGTTTGAATTGATTCAACGATTGAAAAACACTCATCCTTCAAACTTTGATATAAATACGCTCGAAGGGAAAATGCGTTTGATGGTACTTCATGCATGAAAAATATTTGATCTTGAAACATCATAAAAACTTAGGGTAGCAATCTTAAAAGCACGATAATTAAAACACTACGCTGGCTTCCGATGAATTGAAGAACTTATTTAATGTATAAGTTAAAAGATTAAAAATAAAGCGATAAAAACTTTCGGTCTTCCTAAAGACTATCATCAGATGGAAATACTGAAGCCTTCAGTATTTCCATCTGATGATAGTCTTTATGAAGACCGAAAGTTCTTATCGCTTTATTTTTAATCTTTTAACTTATACATTAAATAAGTTCTTCAATTCATCGGAAGTGTTTTAATTAACGCGCTTTGGGATTGCTACCTTAAGTTTTAATCATTGACTCATTCCGCCCGAGAACCTGATATCTTGATCTTGAAACATTTTTTCTCCTTCATATTTATAATACGTTTTGAATCACCCTAACTTAACACGACCTCCGTACATATGCTCTTAAGTTTGATATTTTCATCGAACACAAACCTGATGTTTCTCCCATTTATTGTGTATTTTTGAAATGAAACGAGCTGAGCTGCTTATATGTTAGCAGTACTCAGAGGATTTGCGCGACATCCCAAGGAAGGGGCATATTTCGCTTCGCAGCACATTGCTTCCTATTTTTGTTGTGCTCTTGCTTCATAAATTTTCCTATGTGGCGTATCGTTCATAAATTCTCTTAGGTGAAGCTTTTAAATAGTAACTTCGTAGCTTTTTGCCAGACACTCCGCTGTGACTCGGAATCGAAGACTCGCGTGTTCAAGGAGTTAAAGCACGGGTCATGATTGACGATCCGTGATCGTGGATCCTCCCAAAATAAACGATCTGACATCGTGTGTGGGCTTCAGTGACAAATAGCTGCCACCACCGGTGCTGGGATTTCCTGTGCCCTGCAGCGATCCATCTGCATCGACAGAGGCACACAGCACAAAGACTATTTGAGAATGTCCTTTGCTCTATTGGTCCGTAAAGCTAGTTATTTTTCTTGTTTATGTGTTCGAATGTATCTGTGGTACCCTCTTCTCCCTCTCTCTGACGGTGTTATTCACAAGAGGGTACCTATAAACTGTAAAGTATTTCATACTTGTCTGCTATTGTAACCTGACTGATTTTTTGGTTGAATGTGTCAACACTTTTGATGGGACACATGTTGGAGCGATTAGTTGTTAACTTCCCCTGCCGGACGTTCCTTATGCTGCGGCCCGAATCGAATTACTAAAAAAAGGAATTTTTTATATAATTAGAAGCCTTTCGCCCTTGGACCAACGGCTTCGTGTAACTTCGGAACTGCCGCCCCGGTGGCGCAGTGGTCTAAGCGATGGCCTCTGATCATTCGTCAGAAAGGGGTCCGGGTTCGAATCCCGGTGAGGCATGGATGTTGTGTTTGTCTTACGGCACTGGCTCTTGCCCTTCCCTGGAACCAGTGACCCTAAATTAGGGACGGGCGACTGCTTATAGCCCATTGAGTTGCTCACGGTGGTCGTTAAACCTCCAATCAAAAAAAAAAAAAAAAAAAAAAAAAAAACTTCAGAACAGCTGCGGGTGAAGGCAGCACAATACGAATTGTACTCCGAGTCAACCTAAGAGTGTACCACTGTGTAGGGGCGAAACAGCTACCTCCGCCACGAAAAGTAGTTCCTAGAGTTTTTGAGCGAAAACCAGTAGAATTATTGCTATTGCTCAGACTCCATTTTTGTTTCCTCTGCAGTTTCAAATAAAATTGCGATCTTGAAAAAGTTCCCGAAGTTAGTGCGCTTTTGGAAATAAATTTGTTATAAGAAGTTGCTGAATCCAGCGCTTCGCACTTTCGGCTGTTTTTTGCCCACTTGGGATACAGCTCGGTCGGGGGAAAAGGGTGGAAGTCCCCTCCCAACATTAACAACACAGCGACAATAAATCAGCAATCTGGGAAGTTCGAATTGTACACATGGACGCTTGCAGGAATTTTTTCAAGGGGGATCAAGTGTATTTAATTAAGGTTTGGCTAATATGTAGAAAACAGTAATTCGTGAAAATGAAAGATTAATACTATTACTATTTACTTATTACACTAGAACACTATTATTATTATTATTATTATTATTATTATTATTAATTGATGCTTACTCTTCAAGAAAGTTTACGTTAGTAACAGTCGTGTATTATAATGTACATTGGTAACTGTTTTCAAAATAATGAACAGTGTCGAGCAGGGCCACGCCAAGCGAAGCCTTTTAAATTCAGCACACACCACCCTAAGCGGAACTTGTTTGGGCGTTCTACCTTACGGTTTGCTAGGTTTTCCGATATCACGAAGTTTTCCAATTCCAAATTTCCAATAAAATTGGGACAATAAATTAATCGCCCAAACTCCATCTTTCCTTGTGGTCCAGTTCTGTGAGTGTAAAAAAAAGTAATAAATAAAATAAAATAAAGGGAAAAACAATTCTACAGGGTGGTCAAATGGCCCCTGTGACCCCCCCCCCTGTCGGCGCCCATGAGGGTACGGTACTAAAACAGGCGGTAGGGGAAGCAGTTTTGCCTCCACCAGACCCCCAAAAAAGTGTACAGTTAATTAGGCTTTCCCGCCTTTATCAACAGTACACTTTTCGGGTAAATTGGAGTATAGGAACCTTCCTTCTCAAAGTTGCGTTCGCTAACCACGGTGCTGAAGTGGCTTTCCGGTTGCCAAATAGTCAGAGGCTGATGCAGTGAAGTATTTGTATAGTAACGCAGTCGTTTGGGTTCCTTTGTTTTGTTACTTTGGAAGTACCCCATCTACCAACAAATAATTGGACACCTGTGATAGCAAAGGAAAACGAAGTTTATTCACCTTCAATAGTTGGTGGAGCTTCCACGAGCGGTGATTACAGCTGCGACCCTCCGGGGCATACTCTCAACCAGGCGTTGTACGACGGCTAGCGGTATTTTCTTCCACTCGGCTTGGAGAAGACAGGTCAGTTCCTTCACCGATTTCGGACGGTGGGGTCACCCCTAAAGTCGCCGCTCCAAATCGTCCCAGAGGTGCTCGACAGGGTTAAGGTCCGGGCTCTGCGCAGGCCAGTCCATTCGATGAACCCCATTGTCACCATACCAAGCCATTGTGGACCTCGCAACATAACAGGTGGCATTGTCATCCTGAAAGTAACATGGGTCCACCCTGTAAAACTGCCACAACGTAGGAAGCGCATGGTCATCCAAAATGGTACAGCAGATCTCGGCGTTGAGTCTGCCAGGAATTGCGACCAAGGGTCCCGTGCCATACCAGGAGAAACACCCCCATAGCATAATTCCACCGCCGCCGAACTTCACAGTTGGCACAATACATTTCGGCAGGAGGCGTTCTCCATGCAGACGCCAAACCCAGACCTTGCCATCCGATCGGTACAGGGCGAACCTTGATTCGTCGCTCCCGAGAACCTGCTTCCACTGTTCAACGGTCCAGTGTCGACGTTCTTTGCACAACGTTAGCCAAGCAGCGCTATTGGACTTGGTGATCAAAGGCTTGTGGGCGGCAGCACGTCCATGATAACCGAGCAGATGGGCTTCCATACAGATGGTATTCATTGAAAGAACACTCGCGGATGTGGCCCATCGATTTGGTGCGGTTCTTCCGAATTTCTCTAGCCAGCACCCGTCGGTCTCTAACTCCCAGTTTTGTGGGTCTGCTGTGTCGGGGCACATTCCGACAGTCACCTCTCATCTTCCACTTGCCAATCACGTAGGCCACTGTCGATTTTGGGTACTTCAACTCGCTGGATATGTCACGTATGGATCGGCCATTTCTGTGATACCCGACGATTACACCTTTCTCGAAATCGGAGAGCTCCAAACTGCGTGGCATCTTGCATGCGACTGGTTGCGTTGTTGTTTCCCACACGATATTTAACGGCGGCGGCCGTGACGTGTATCAGGACCGCAGATATCGTCGATTGCAGGGGTGTCCAATTACTTGTTGGTAGATAGTGTATTTAATGTTGGTGTTCTGTTTTTTTCGTTAAACGTTCCCTCACTAGTAAATTGGATTAGTTCACTAATTTTGTTGAAGACTGAGTTGTGGTAAAGGATATTTAGCTGAGTATAGATAAATCGTAAGTAGCATTTTCTGAAGCACTTGAATTACTCTTGTCTCACTGTAGATGAAGTTCTGAGACAGATCTATGTTGTGTTCAGACAGCTTTATTTCCACGATCATTATTACATCATGTGCATTCCGTTTGTTTTGTGGCATAGTATTTTCACTGGTATATGGAAGTTTAAGTTCAGTTGGTGTTTTCTGCTTAGCTTGGTATTTATTCCAAAAGGTTTGCTTTGAAGCTGATGGTTATTTATACTGGAATGCAACCGTTTGAATGTGGGTTGTTTTCTGTTGAGCTGTTTTTTTTTTTTTTTTTTTTTTTTTTGCCAAAGGATTTCTTTACATTTATTTACCTTTGTTTTTTTAGTACTGCAAGTATTTATGCTGCCATTGCTCATTCAAGTTATATTCGCCTAGTGATTGTAAGTTATTGGTAACTATAAAAATTACCGTATTTTTGCGGCGTAGAAGTCGAGATGTTTGTTTTTCAGAAGTCCGGGCCTCGACTTATGCGCCACATTCACTTATCTATTGAAATTTCTCAATGAAAATAATTAAAAAGAAAAAATATTGTGCCTTAACCTCAGTGGTGGCCCATGCATCCATAAGAATTCATTCCACAAGCGTACGAAATTTAATATTCTATTTACTAAGGACTTTTTTGTGAGCTGCTGAAAAGGATATTTCCGTTCGACCGAAACATTAAAATCGCCGTGACCGATATGGTGTGGCAGCTGTCGTATGTTAATCACATCCTCCCCGCGATCTCTCAAAGACCTCGTGCGTAGTATTCACCTCAGGTTTTTTTTTTCAAAGCCGCCAGAAATACAGTAGGTGCATCTCACTTATCTCACAGTGATTAAACTGCCTCCCCGTAGATTGGCTGGTGACAGCTGTGTCAACAGCCGGCGGTACATGCGCTTTAAGAATAGTAATTGACCAGCTACTAGCGAAAGCAGTCATTTTTCGCTCTGCCAATCTCTCCATTTTCTCAACTAGACTAAAATCAACCGTTGCTTTTGTTTATTATTTTTAACTTAATTTATTTCATGTTCAGATTGAAATCCAAAGCTCTTTCGGTTTCTGATTTCAATCGGACTCTGAAAGAAATCAGCCAATCATAACTCACGCATCAAGTATCACTCTAATTTCGCACACTTGTGTGACCTCTGTCTTTTTTTTTTTTTTTTTTTTTTGTTGTTCGGTTGGAGGGAAGGGATGCGGTAGAGTCAGATCGTAAGAAAAAAAATTAACTTCGACCTTTTTCCAAAAAAAAAAAAAATGTGGAAGTTTCTTCACTTTCTTTTTAATATTTACTGAAATATTAAAAATATGGTTACTGAATTTCGAAACAGTAACTGTATTAGAGCATTTCAAACTACATGTATACAAATACCTCGGTAGTATGATCCAGGAAAACGAAAAATGTGACATGGAAATAAAAGAAAAATTAATAAAGGAAAATATGCGTTTTATAACAAGAAAAATCTGTTTATTAATTAAATTAATAAAAATTTAAGGAAAAGGATTTCTTAAGTACTATGTTTCGAGTATAACTTTATATAGGGCGGAAACGTGGACAAATGAGAAGTATAAGCCAAAATGTTGGAGGCATTTGAAATGTCGTTATGGAGAATGGAAAAAAAAAAACCCAAAGTGGATTGAAAAAATACCAATGATGAAGTATTGCAAAGAGTTGAAGAAACGAATTTACTAAAGACCATAAGAAAAATGAAATATAACTGGATGGAATATGTGTTACGAGGAGACAGCCTATTGAAAAGAAATATAAAACGGAAAATTGAAGGAAAGCGACCAAGAGGACGGAAACTACTACTGATGTTTAATGATATAATGGGCACAGGAAGCTATCAAGAATTGAGGGAGGAACCAAGGGACAGAAGGAAACTGGAGGAAGAGAACTTGCTGAGTTGCCGTTGGACCTGTCAAGAGACAGAACACTTACGATAATGATGAACTGTATTAATTAATTCTAGCGTCGTCGTATACACATCTTGTCGTGAATGAAAATAAGGAAATTGGGAAATTTAGTCCATTCGACTTATAAGCCGGTATTTATAATTGGTAATATGACACTCGTTCGAATTCACGTTACTTTGAGAAATAATTATGTATAATGTCATTTGTGTTCATATGGTTTGCAACTGAAGTAAATATTTATAATGTAATACACTCTTTCGAATTTAGTTTGTTTCGCAGTTGCTGTTGTATGAAAAATTTAGCGATTAATTAATTGTTAGAGACTAGAGCACAGATTCATCTATAACGTTTTAGGAAAGCTCTAGGGAAATACCGTAAGTATTAACAAATTGCTGCAAGTTTCCGGAGACCGAAAAATGTGTCAGAAAGTTCAGGCAATGAAAGGAAAAAGAAGTAATTCGAACACACAAGAAGAAAAAGTTCAAGCGATTTAACGGCTGCCAAAATGGAATAATTCAAACACTCGAAAGAAAGGACGAGCGATTAATCGGCAGTAAAATGGAAAATATTCCGGCAGTCAGAAAGAAATCCAAACAAGCAGCCAGAAAGAGAATAATTCAATCACCCGGAAAGTAGTTCAAGCGATTAAAAGGCAACGAAAACGAAATAATTGAAACAGTCAGAAAAGTACGAGCCATTGGATACCAAAGAAAGGGAAATATTTCAGACCCTCGGATGTTCGAACGATTAGATGCTAACGAAAATGAAGTTACATAAATGATCGGAAAGAGATTCGTGTGATTAAAAAGCAGAGAACGAAGAAGTGAAATTCTTAGAAGTTGCTGTGGAGTTCAGAGACAACGAAAAGGAAACTCTTCAAATACTCAAGTGTTAAAACAAGCTGCAGGCGAGAAGAATGCGCAAAAGAAATAATTCAAAAATTTGGAAGGTTCAGGCTGTTAAACAGCAACGAAAAAGGAATAATTCAAACGCTTAGAGCTTCATATAATTACGATGTAGCTGATAAGATGCCATTAAACCATCAGGAAAAAAGTACAACCTCTTAAGACAAAGGAATTCTGATTAGAAATCAGGAACATTATCAGTAGAAGCATTCAGAAGCAAAGAAAGTGATGCTAGCCATGTTTTACTAAGGGATAATTGAAGTAAAAATTTCCGAGATTACCACGCAACTAAACTAGGAGGGTAAATCAAAAAGTAAAGTCAACGTTGTCGTATATTAAAGAAACTAAGAGGCATGCAGACAACAATTACCTTATTTCTCAGCATATCCTCCTGTCGTGCAACGCATATCTTAGATCTGTCTACAATCTTCTCGATTCCTGTGAAGTATGTTTTGGTGTGTTCCTCCAGCCACAAATGCACTCCTTGACATCATTTTCAAAGCGTCTTTCAGAAGCCCGAAGACGTAAAAGTCTAGATCGGGACTGTAAGTAGGCTGTGGTAACACCTCAAACTTCAACTGGGAAAGTGTTTTATGAGTTGCCAATGCCGTGTGTGGACGAGCGTTGTCGTGCAGCAACAGCACTTTTTTTATAACATTCCCCGTCGTTTTATACGAATTGCTGGTTTCAATTTGTCTTTCAGCAAGTCACAATATGACCGACTGTTAATTGAGTCACCCTGTGCTTGATAATGTTCAACGATGGGTTCTTTCGTGTAAAAAAAAAATAAGAGTCAGCATTCATTTTTGTGCCGAAGGGACAACTTTGAACTTCTTTTGGGAGCCCGGATGTTTCCACTCCATGCTTTCCTTTTGCTCTCGGATGGACCCATATTTCGTCTCCAGTGACAATCCTCTCCAAAATACTGGGAACTCTGACTTATGCCGCTGAAAAATATTTCTGCCAATTTCCAAGCGCTGCTGCTTGTGCGCATCAGACAACTGCCGTGCCACATACTTTATGATATCTGAGATCGTCATGCACTATTAAGAATGCAGAACCACAGCTAATTTACCTTTTAAGCGATCTCAGACAGTGTAACCCAGCGATCTTCCTTAATGACCGCATCGATGCGATCCAGATGGCCCTTTGTGCCAGAGGTCGACGGACGACCCGAGCGAGTTTCATCAAACACATTTGCTCTATCGGCTTGAAACTTTTTCCTCTTGTACACATTTCTCTGGCTCATACAGTTATCCTCCCCATATTGTACAAGCATCCTACGATAAATTTCAGCGGGTTGCACATTTTCAACCCATAAAAATCTCACTACACTTCGTTTCTGAACGATGGAGCGTTCCGACCAACGAGAGGTCATGTTTACGTTTTTACAACTGCTGGGTAACTGCGGTTAGATGATTAGGGATTGTATTCTCCACGTGTCAAAATCACGTGCCCTCTCCAAATAGCAATCTGCCACAGCTCTGCTTGCCTACGTAATGAGAGTATTGACCATGCTTTTTGATTCACCCTCGTAAGATACTGTAAGTAATAGGAAACGAAATAGTAAAAGTTAGACGGTAGTATCAGCGTAACCACAGTCTGCTATAAGCAAATACTTCAAACATGAGCTCAGATCTTACGCTTCTAATACAAACGATCACGACTGTCCCTGGAAAGGTTAACGCCGTGGTCTTTTGGTCGATTTTCCGAGCTAGGTCTGGGCTTATGTCCTAGATAATGCATGAGAGATGTGCTTACCCCACGGTGCTGTCCCTGACCCTACCAGGAACCAGTAGTCTTCGTGAAAACACAGTTTTGTTCACGCCGGGCATGAGACCAGGTCACCTCACTCTGGAGTAAGTCGCTCTCCCAACTCAGCTACGCAGACATGTGCTCTTATTGCTATCTGCCTTTATCTCATGTGCGTCCTGCGGTGCAGGCACGTCACATCCTATATTAGGGACTGCCAAGTCCTAACCGTAAATCAGGAATGGGCAATCAACTTTTTTCCTTGGCTATTTCTGTGATCAGTCGACCATAGAAATTATCACGCTATTAAAGCAAAAAAATTTTGCTAAGTAAATTTTTTTCAGAACTCCAGTGTCATTTAATTAGATAACATACATAAGGCCTGAACTTGACAGAAAAATGTCCCTAAATAAATTTATTTCAATGAGAGATTTGACCTTTTTTTGGTCACCGTGTCAAGAAAACTAGGGCTCAAAATTCGAACACAATGCAGTTCTCGGTTCAGCTTAGTGATTAATATTAACGAGGCGAGGTCCATTCTTCGACTTTGGTAGAGTAACTTAGGAAAAATGTTGACTAGCGTAGACTCGAACATAGGAACAATTTGACAAAGACGGCTTTCATAGAAGGATCCTGCTCATCTTGCGAAAGATTTTCCGACATTTCAGCCACCGATTCATTGCAAATTTGCCATTGCAACTGCTGGGTCTCTAGCAACAGCATGTCAGTCTGGAACTCTCGCTTGTTCACGCAAATCAGATTTGCAAGTTTTTCCGATGACTTTTTCAATACTGTCACGGAACGCATTTTTCAAGAAATGAAATGTCTGATTGAAACTGTCGATGTCTGCGAGATGCTGGTCAGCTTTCTGCGTCCAATTACAGAGTCAATCCACATATTCCTGAAAATTTTTGCGGTTCAAAATTCGGTAAATTTCGTCTTCGCAGACTTGTTCCGCGCTGTGGAATGTGGCTAAAATAGCGTTTCTGTTCCAGCATTAAACCGGATTTTGATTTGAGATCGGGAATGATATGAGCTTGTTAGCAAATGAGTTTTCCTCTACTCTGCGATTTCGTGCCCATTCAAAGTTACCTACTACAGTATATCAGTTAAAAACCGCAAGTATCATTATCATAGTAGTACTGTATTAAAAGAAATCAGTCTTGTTGCACGATGATATTTATTCAGCTAAAAAAACGAAATCTATGTACAGGTTTAAAAACATGAGCACTTTCCGTGTCATAGTGACACGTCCATCAGATGGGATTTCCATCATGTGGTTGCATGCTGGTCTTAAATACGTGGAGCAGATGCATCATGGGAAAGGTAATGCCACTGTCACATGATATGCCAGATAACAAGACAGTCGAAAAAGCATAATTAGCCAACGAAAATTACTCAACAGAAACATCATCCTTTATTCTCAATGCCTGAAAACTATTCTGCCTGTGTCTTTTCCACCAGAAACTCGTGAATTTATGGATGCAGGACAGTGAACAGCTCCATAATATTACCACGACTCAGCCATCGAACATTTGGTTGGAAATAAGGTAAATAACAACGGTTTCTGACTACGCTTACGAGATAAACGCATGTACAGTCGATGTTGGTGAAACGGTGAAGGAAATTTTACGATTGTTGGAAGTTGTCGTAATTAATAGTTTTCGTTTTAATCAGTTATCACGAATCAAGGGACTGTTAAACATATGATCTATCTCTGAAATTGAAAAACTCAACACGCGATGTCAAAATTTTACTTGACTAGTGATGGAATAAAGCATTACTTTTTGAGAATTCATTCAGGTAAGAAAGGGCATTCACGAATGGTGAGGTAATTCGATTTTTAGGTGGTCAGTACGCTCACTGAGTAAATCATTCATTACCAGGATCTTGTGTTTACGATTACAGGCGTTTTTGTTTTTTTATTGGAGGTTTAACGACTACCGTGATCAACTCAATGGCCTATAAGCAGTCGCCCGTCCCTAATTTAGGGCCACTGACTCCATAGAAGGGAGAAAGCCAGAATCGTAAGACACAGCATCCATGCCTCACCGGGATTCGAACCCGGACCCATCTTGGACGAATGATTAGAAGCCATCGCTTAGACCACTGCGCCACCAGAAAGCTCTTTCAATGGCACAGCTCTTTATGACAAACTGCCCAAAAGAGCGCTAGCTCTTCAATTGTTCACGATGAATGATTTCCCACGGGCGAACGATTCGAACGCACCGTTCAAACGAATGCCATTCAAGTATCATTCTCATTCTTTACCATTACTTTTAGTCAGACTGCTGATGGACATAACGGTTGAGTGATATTAATTCTCGACATTGCGAATCTTGGGAATTCGCTTCCGAGTTCATGCGGGGAAGGAAATTTAAACGCTCTAAAACTTCAGTGTGTCTGGCAATAATGGCGTATTGAATGATTATGCACAGCGGTGAGAGCGAACCATTCACGGTGAAGGGTCATTCTTTGTGAACGAATCGTTTTATGATGGCCCAGTGAAGGGAACTGCATGTCAAAAAAGCTGACCAGTGCCCTATATTTTTCAAGTGGTTTAGTAAGGTTTTTTTTTTTTTTTAGATTTATTTGGCGTCTCGTTTTTTGGATTAATATGTTCAAAAGAAAACAATGTTATTTTTCCCTTTAAAATATTTATTCGCGATTGTCGATAACTTTACGAATCGTATGCTGCTCTAAAACTCTTAATTTTGTGAATAGTTGGCTCTTTTACCTTTGTCATAAATTGCATTACGTTTGCTTCGCATCTTAAGATGTGCTACGGATATTTATTTTCAAAGCCTTTTCTATGTTTATTTCTGGACGCTGCTCCTGCCAACAAAATGGTATTATTTTACTCCGTAATTTTTTCCTTCCTTTCTGCTGATTTGTGTTTTTAAAGATATTGGCTTTTTCTCTTGTACATAATTGTGGAATGGGCTTATGTTATTGGACTCCGAAAAAAGTACTTGTTATTTTCAGGAATGTAATCCGGAATTTCATTGGGTTTTTTTCTTTTGTGAAGTACCATTGTTTGCTGCTTCTTATACTTAACATAAATCAGATCGTTCTTCAAGTGGAATCTAATTGGAAACACGCTCGGTTGTCTTTCTTGACAAAATGCTTTCTTTGAGGCGGCGGACGTTGTAAATCTCAAATTCCGTCCCTTACCTCATTTGCATGTTATTTATTTCGCTTCAGCGTTTAACGCTTTGGTTCGTTGCTGTAAGCTCCCTTTTTATGTAATTTAGCAACATGAAGAGCTTTAAACTTTTACAGCGCAGCCTGAATTTCTACACCACGCTGCAGCAATTTTGAGTGTTTCGTGAAGCCAGATAAATTACCTTGCCGATTTTTATCTTGCTTTAAATTTTGAACTAGTTTTGAGTGTTGTAAAATTTCCCTTCACAGCACTAGGGTTTCGTAGACGCTATGTCGACTTTCATTGTGATATTCATTCACTTCAGCTTTCTTTTCTCTGTACAGTTGATTCGCTGTGAAACGTACATCGTACTTGCTTACATGTGATTAAATCTTTTGCGGACTTCCATTTTAGCATGTCTTTTGTAAAAAATAAGTACGTGCTTGTAGAGTCACTTTGCCCGTCCGTCTGTGGAGACAATCTCTCCAACTATTAGTCCGATTCCAAACATTATTTTTGCGTTCTAAAGCTTGAAATGTGAAAACGGTGGTACTTGCTTTCCCGGTTTTTTTAGGATAGAAAACTTTGCCGCTAGAGGGCGTAAATGCAGATGCTACCGAATTCAAAATACCATTAATTCCATATTCAGTGAAACCCCCAAATAACAGTCAATGTTCGGACCGGGAAAAAGTGATTGTTGTTAGATTACTTAAAAAGTGACCGTTGTTAGAAGATTACTTAAAAAGTGGCCCGTTGGTGTTCAGTGGTTAGGCCTAGGCTACTTTTTCTAGACCGTTGCGTTTCTGCAAAAGCAAAATAAATATAGGAAGCTCATGCACAACAAAGGAAACGTTGCAGTGTTTTTTGCGAATGCTGGCTGCTGAATGAAACTGAATATAATAATTAAATAAATAATTCATATTGTAGAGGATTTTAAGAAAACAGTGTCTGACGTCTGGTGTTAAACAGCTCTTAGAAATAGCAAGCTAGGAGATTAGATATATAGGGTACGTTGTAGGATAGAATATAATACACAAACAATTCATGGTGTAGAGGATTTTAAGAAAACAGTGTGTGACGTCTGGTGTTAAACAACTCTTAGAAATAGCAAGCTAGGAGATCAGGGTTAGGGTACGTTGTAGGAAAGAATATAATAAATAAATAATGCATAGTGTAGAGGATTTTAAGAAAACAGTGTCTGACGTCTGGTGTTAAACAGCTCTTAGAAATAGCAAGCTAGGAAATTAGATATAGGTTACGTTGTGAGAAGGAATATAATAAATAAACAATTCATGGTGTAGAGGATTTTAAAAAAACAGTGTGTGACGTCTGGTGTTAAACAACTCTTAGAAATAGCAAGCTAGGAGATTAGGGTTAGGGTACGTTGTAGGAAAGAATATAATAAATAAATAATGCATAGTGTAGAGTATTTTAAGAAAACACTGTCTGACATCCGGTGTTAAACAGCCCTTAGAAATAGCAAGCTAAGAGATTAGGTTTAGGGTATGCTATGGGAAAGAAAAAAAGGAAAATGTTACATACTAAAGCTTAACTGCACAGTCAGCTGGCCTCGCACCGTAAAGCATTAGCAGAGCCCACAGGGTGCAAACCAAGAAACATCCTCTCAACGGGCAAAATTCCAGGCCCCAATCAACCAACCCTCACATCCCTCGGGAGCGACTGAAACATATATGGAAGCTGCAGCTCGTCTCACGTAAAACTAAACTATTAACCCCTTTGTTTTCATTTTAGCATACCACTGTACCAGCCGTAATCCACCATTATGCCTTTATCAATAGATTTGTCCCTTATCTCTTGGCGAAGTACCGAACTTCTTCCAAGGAACAGGGTGTCTGTTAGATCTCCTTCGTTCAGTACCAACGAAAACTTACCGTTTGCTCGTAGGTTACCGTTTTTGGGAGGTGTCCATTAATGGGGGTTACACTGTATTTGCTTTTAAATATCCAATCGAAAAAAAAATTCTTCCTTTCAATGCCATTTGTAACGAAGAATATTTTGGGTGTACTTTCTTTTTCAAGTAATGCATAGATTTCTCACTTGTAAAAGTAAATTGCGATTTCCCCGATATGTCTGCTTCTAAACGTCCTGTTTGAAAACTTTTTCCTGCATTGGATGCACCTCCTGGTGCGAAATGATCAACATATAATTTCTAATTTTTGGTAAAGAATAATTTGGTTTCCAGGGGTCGTACGTTTTTAATTTCTGTTTCTGATGTATTTGCATCAAAATCTGAGCTTCTCGAAAATCGATTGTAAACCGTATTTTGTGGACCGAAACCACTCACCTGGGAAACCTTTTCAGAATACCTTCTCTTTAAAATAGCTCATAGATTTTACCGCCATGGGGTGTAGATGTATATCTTATTTTTTTTATATCTCTGCTTCTAAGAGTCCAATTTGAAGAGTTCTTTCTTTCTCGGCGAGCCTTTCGGGTGCGGAATGCTTCACATAATTTCAAATTTTCTTATCTCACAAGTGTGCCACAAGAAGGAGTAAGTTCATGATTCTGTTGACAGTATTTTTTGACAGTAATAACTGCTGGTCGAAAAACCCGAAGGAAGACATTTTGTGTACATTCCTTCCGGAAATATTGCACGATTTCATAGCTAGGTGACGCCAAATTTTCTCGGTATCTCTGCATGCAAATGTGTACTTAAAAAAAATATTATAACACCGGATACCATTTACCTTACGAAGCTCTTTAGGTTTCTACTTGATTTTATTTTTTTCTAGCTCACAGTTCTGTGGCTAGATGGTGTTTGTGTACTTCTGTTTGCAGCTGTATCTCCGCTTCTTAAAACTCTATTGAGAATTTTTTTTTTTTACTGTATGTTTTCGCTATACAATAAAAAGTGGGGAAATTATCCTCTCTAAATAATGCACAGCTTTTCCGCAAGGGGGCGTAAAGGTCAAAACCTTTTTCTCGCTGTCTCTATGAAGAATACTTTTCGCATATTTCCAAATTTTCCATTATGCAAAATTCTCCCGCTAGGGGCAGTATATTCATATCATTTATCATTCTATATTTCTTCTTTTAACTGTTGGATTTGAAAATCTGTTTGTCTCTGAAACCTTTCTTCCGGTATGAGAAACTTTTTGTGCACCAATTGTTAATTTTGGTAACATACTTTGCAGCCTCTGGTGGGAGTAAATAGCTGTTAACACTCAAGAGACGCATATAGCGTATTAAATCCGTTTATTTTTTATGGCGTACAAAGATTCGCCAAGCTTTCTCAAGGCAATGGTAGACATAATTACATTACGTTATTATTACGTAAATAGCTGTTTCTATTTAAGGATGGTTTATCGGTTGTAGAAATCTGGTTGATTTTTGTTTACTGGTTCCATTGACTATGAACAGCTTTGATAAATTTTATTCACGTCGGAAAGTATTCAAACGACGCTCTCAGTACAACCGGAAAATTTCAGTGTCTTGTTTCAATTTTACAGCATGAGAAGGTTTTAACTTTTACTGTGCAGCCAGAATTTGTGCAATATACGGCTTAAAGTTTGAGTGTTCCGTGGTGCCAGATACATCGCCTTGCCGATTTTATTTTTCTTTAAATTTTGAGAAGTACTTGAGCTTTATCGAATTTAACATTCTTAGAATTGGGCTGCCGTAGTCATAGTCCTGCACAGGCCGAGCCTGCTCAGTAGTTTAAAACTTATGGGTCGGCCCTACAGTTTCGAAAGCGGGCTTGGACGGGCATGCACTTGTACATGTATGTGTACCGTGTAGTCAGGTTGTTGATAAATTTAGGTATTTCTGTTTTTGAAGTCTCTGTTTTTCCCTTCTCGTGATCATATTTCTTGTTTCTCACAATCATTCTTCTCTCCCGCTTTGTGCTATTGTTAATTTATTTTGCGCGCGTCTTTTTGCCTTTGATCTTTGACAATCTCTCTCCCTTTTGAGTCCATCTTCCATTTATTTAGGAAATTTACAGCAGAAAATCACTTGCTCCGTACGATAATTCGTTTTTATAGAATCGGGAATCAATTAGCGTTTCAATATGCGCTAGTAAACTATTCTTAGGCTCTCACTTTATAATTTTGATTTGTTACTTGCTTTGTTTTAAATATGAATGGAATATTGGTTTGGGTATATTAGAGGTTCGAGGAGCAAAACAATCCGAAAATTGTGTTACATTTTGATTTTGGGAGTTATATCCTGAACCTGAAGAATTAAAATCAAAGACATCGGGCATCATATTCTGCGTACGATAGTTTGTTGTATTAACTATTTACCGTTAAGCATCTTAGTGTGTGTAAGTGAGCATCAGTTTATTTTATGTTCTGGGCAAAAGTATCAAAGAAGATAATACTTGACTCTTATAAACAGTGATCTGACCCTACGAATTGTTCGATTATGAAACGACGATAATTTACTTAAGTTCATTGAATACTATTTATTGCATTTGCCGTATTTCTGGTTACTGGTGAGTTAGTTATCTTGCTTATGCCCCCTCTTTTTACACGAGTTTCGAGTTATTCCAAAAAGTTACAGTACAAATACCGTCTATGTTAAAGCAAGTGACAGTTACGCAAATGAAACCAATGCCCGGCCCTGAAAAAAAAAACACCGGGCCAGGTCGGGCCTGACATTAACTAGGTGTGAACGGGCCAGGCTCGGGCCTGAAAATATTGCCTGTGCAGGGCTCCAGCCGTAGACGTTACATCGACTTTTTGATCGTGATATTTATTCACAGTAGCTTTATTTCTTCTGTACACTGAAATCTCTGTAAGATGTACATCATACTTACTTACATCAACTTCGCGTTAAATATTTTGTTATATTCCACTCCTGCATGCTTTTACCAATTCTCCACCTCTCTCTCTCTCTCTCTCTCTCTCTCTCTCTTTCTCTCTCTCATGTTACCATACCGCTACAGCCTTTTTGACCTCACCACACTTGCTATGAACGGCTGCATCGACAAATATCTTAATTCATAATTGCGCCTACACCTCTCCTCTTCTGAATCAAATACTAAGTCAAGACGCTGTTCTTCTGAATCAAATACTATTAAGACGCTGTTCTCAGATACTATAACTCGTTCCCCATATCTTCATTTGCTAGGTAGTAGCCCATACCTCGCACCCAGGGGTCAATATTGGTCTCATTATATTATATACTTTTATTTTTATATTACTTGCAGTTAAAATTTTTATTCAGAACTTGTAGGCTACTATATACGGTATATATACTGAAGAGCAATTGAATTAGAGATACCTGTCTGGTAACGTGTAGTACCACCTTTCGCCCTGATGACGGCGGCGATTCGTCTCGGCATGGACTCGACAAGACACCGGAAGCGTTGGGATGCCATACGGATCCACGACCCCTGAACAAGCTCCCGCAGTTCACGAAGATTTGATGGAGGGGGATCAGAGCCTTGAACATCTCACTCGATGACATCCCAGATGTGCTCGATGGGATTGAGGTCAGGTGACCTAGCTGGCCAAGGAAGCGAGGTCATGTCAGTGAAGTGTTCACCCAACCATTCGGATACAATTCGGGAGCGATGGCACGGTGCATTGTTTTTGCAGGATGAGGTCCCCAGTGGGATGTTGAAGACGCACAAACGGGAGCAAATGGTCGTCCAGGATATTCCGGTAACGTTGACCTGTGAGAGACGATGTCACACGTACCAGAGGTCCCATTTCAATCCACGTAAACAGTCCCCAGATGCCACCACCACCAGCTTGAAGAGTACCCTGCTGGCAAGAAGGATCCATCGCTTCATGTGGTGTGCGCCGTACTCGTATCCTGCCATCCGGATGTACCAACGTAAATCTCGACTCATCAGTCCAGGCAACATTTTTCCACATGTCTAGGGTCCAGTGGCGATGTTCCCGCGCCCTTGCTAATCTTTGCACCCTGTGATGTGCGGTCAGCAGCTGTACCCTCGTGGGACGATGGCTTCTGTACCCCATAGCGAGGAGATGGTTCTGGATGATGTGGCTTCTTACACGTTTTTGTGTACCAGCGTTAATTTGCCGAGTGATTTCTTGCACTGTGGCCCGTCTATCCGCTGTAACAATGCGAGCTAGCCGACGATGACCCCGCTCATCCACACGCTGTTTGTTGTCCATGGCAGTTGGCCCTTGCAGAGATGGTTTTACCGGATTCGATGTACTCACGGTGCACCCGTGACACAGTGGCTCGTGAAAATACCAGAGCCTGCACGACTTCCGAGATGGAGTGACCCATTCGTGGGGCCCCGACAATTTGCCCACGATCAAATGCGCTTAGATCCTTCGTCTTACCCATACTGCGTCCGACTCTTACTGATTCCCGTCGCATCACTCCTTATATTGTCGGATCGGTGCATACGTCATTTCGTTTCCGTTCACAGGGCCGCCTACAGCGCCACATTTGCATAACGCCAGCTGTCTCTAATTCAATTGCTCTTCACTGTATATACTGTATATAAAGTTCCATACTCACAATTAATGCTGGTCACCTTCAAAATACTGCCCTTCTGAATCAATACACAGTTTCTAGCGTTTCTGAAGAATCCTGAAAACAGTTCTGTAAGGCACTTTCCGGGTTTTCGCCAAGTTGTTTTGTTGCGGCTGCTAGGACAGATGTAATGTCTTCATGATACTGTCCTTTTAGTGCCCGTTTTTTCCTGGGGAACAGGAAGTAACAGAGTGATAAATCAGGAGAATACGTCGCATGTGGCAACACACTGATTTGATGGTGAGCCAGG
Organism: Macrothele yani; assembly: GCA_039090855.1. Classification (NCBI taxonomy): domain Eukaryota; kingdom Metazoa; phylum Arthropoda; class Arachnida; order Araneae; family Macrothelidae; genus Macrothele; species Macrothele yani. The sequence goes on along the minus strand of CM077006.1, from coordinate 23,072,223 downwards.
AACTGTTAGACTGACAACGGGGTATGTGGCCTTGCATTATCATTGAGCAAGAACCAATTTCCGGATTCCCATAACTGGGGACGACGGCGATTCTTGATTTACCGTTTAACCCACTGGTACGAATTCTTTGAGAGCTATACTTTTCGAATCAAAAAAGACTGTCAGCATCGTGTTTGTTTTTGATGACTGCATGCGGCCTTTCTTGGTCGATGGTCAGTGGATACCTCTCCATTCAGCGCTTTGTCACTTGGTTTATGGATCATACTGCAGGCACTATGTTTCATCTCCTGCTAAAATTCTGGATCAAAAATCAGGACCCTCAGCTGCAGTGTCTAGCAGATCGGAACAGATCGATGAAGGAGTCTTCCATTTGTCATCATTCAGGGTATAGCGTACCAATCTGGCGTTAAGTTTTTGTTTTCCCAAATCTTCGCGTAGAATCTCATGACAGATAGACTTAGTGATGCCCACCGAATCAGCCAGAAGTCTCACTGTAATTTGGTGGTCTTTCTTTAACTGATTCCGTACCTCTCTTCTTTTTTTTTCCGCCGTCCACCCACTGGGAGAACGCCCAGATCTCGGATCATCATCAAAGGATTCCTGCCCGTCACGAAACCGTGCATACCATTCAAAAACTCTGCTGCTGGATAATGCTGTGTCGCCATACGCTTTGTTTTACATTCGGTAACTTTCAGTAGCTGATTTACCAAGTTTCCAACAAAAGTGGATGTTTACTGTCTGCTCTTTCATGGTTAAAATGAAATGGGACGAGAACTCTTGCTATGGTTCCCTTAATGTCCATCTGCTACCGACCAGTACAAACCGGTTTCCAGCTGTTCGCTGATTGGCCAAGGACTGCTGTCTTCTGGCACATAGGTGTTAGTTTTATCCCACTACTGTTACATCAGTTATGCGGGCAGTCCTGGAACTTATTAGACGTAGGTTGTATAAGCACCACGGACAAAAAATTACGGAATGCTGTCATCCGGTGAAACCGTTGAAAACTGGTCAGGCAGAGAAAAATGCTTGTATATAATAGAATGGAAAGTATTGTATGTTACTTGTTACTTTTTCAGCCTTGTAAGACGTGCATGCCTAATCAGTTTTGTTGTGTGCTTGCGGGTCTGTTTTATGTTGCATGGGTAGAAAAGGTGACCTAACAGAGTGGCAAAAGGGAGCTATCGTCTTTAATCGTGAACATTGTCATTCGCTGAGGGAGGTGGCGTAGTTCGATGGCGTGTCCAAGTCCACTGTCGGTAGTGTTCATTTAGCGTGGAAGGAGTCGGCCAGAGACAATTCCCGTCGTAGCAGCTGCGGCAGAAAAACCATCATGAGCAACCGTGATCGTCGACGTCTAGGGCGATTATCAACCGCAAAACGGTTCCAAACCCGGCAGGAATTGCTGCAAGAGTATAATGCAGTATAATGCGAGACCCAGTCAGCCTGTTTCCGAACGAACGCTTTGACGAGAACTGCGTGGTGTACGAATATTCAGTCTTGTAGCTAGGGTACGCCCCTATATGAGTATAAGTATATGCGAGACCCAGTCAGCCTGTTTTCGAACGAACGCTTTGACGAGCGCTGCGTGGTGTACGAATATTCAGTTTTGTAGCTAGGGTGCGCCCCAAGCTGTCTGCCATACAAAAGAAAAAGCGGCTGGAATGGGCGAGAGAACACCGATACTGGACCGCAACAATGGCGATGTATCATCTGGTCGGACGAATCCAGGTTCTGCCTGTATTCCAATAATGGTCGATCCAGGGTCATGCGGAAGGCCAGAGAAGCCTTCAACGGAGAGTGTGTGCAAAGGGCTGTACAGAAGGGGTGGGGTGGAAGTGTCATGTTTTGGGGTTGTATATCCAGTGCTGGGGTGGGTCCCTTAGTTTACGTGTCTAGTGGCATGAAAGCGGCGGACTACGTGAAACTGTTGGATAACGAGGTGTTGCCATATGTCCAGTTCCTCCAAGATGCCACCATTCCAGATCCATGTTATCAAGACGACAACTGCACTGTCCACCGAACTGCCATTGTGTAAGATTGGTTTGCAGACCATGAGGTCGACGTCCCACATCTCACCTGGCCCGCCAATTCGCCTGATCTCAGTGTTATAGAGAAAATTTGGGACATGCTCGAACGGGCAGTTAAGAAGAGACAACAGCACCCTCCCAATTTGACTGCTCTGCCGGACCAGTTGTTCACGGCGTGGAGCAAACTGGACATTAATGTCAACCGCTCCCATATTGACAGCATGCCAAAGAAAATCAAGGCTGTGCTTCGAGCTCGTGGTGATGTAACCCCATATTAACCAATAAAATGAGCATTCCGTAATTTTTTGTCCGGTGTGCTTATAGGTATATGTTTTTTTTTATTTATTTATTATAAATTCAGGTTTGACGACCACCATGAGCAACTCTGAAGACTGTAAGCAGTCGTCCGTCCTTACTTTTTGGCCACTGATTCAAAGGACAGGACAAAGACCGTTCCGTCTAACAAACACTTGGTCATGCCTGATGTGGGACTCTAACCCGGGCCCATTTCGAATGAATGATTAAGCGCTAGCTCCTGTCATCTCTAGGCCACAGGTGCGCTTATCTTGCACTTTATAGTCAGTCGTTATACTTCTGTAATATGCTGCTATGTGCGTTCAGGAAGAACATCAGCAGTTTATGTACCCGCGTTTTCGTGCTGTGGTATATATAATGCGACGTCCCTGAATAACATAGTTCCTCTGCCGGAACGTAAACGTTGAGCAGAAAACAATTCCGAAATACACTGGCGGAAAGTGAAAAAAGAACACCAAGAAGGAGACGTCTGATACCAACGAAATTTATACAGCATAATAACGGAATACAGAGGATAACGTGATCAAATCATTATGGGAAAATACAGCTGTATTTGCTGGTAAACTGAAAAATGACATTTCCATGTAACATGGTTAGTACGAGGTTGAACCGCCACGAACTGGGTCACACTATGCAATTCTGGCATGGAGTCTGTCGTACAGATGTTGGATGTAAGTTTGGGGTATTGAGTTCCAAGCATCCTCAACCTGGACGCGTAAATCGGGGATGGTCGTGGCTGGTCGTGGAGACCGGATAAGTCGTTGTCCCATAAAATCCCACACGTGCTCAATGGGGGAAAAATCCGGTGAACGTGCAGGCCATGGAAGTTGTCTCACACCCTGAAGTGTATGTTGCGTTGCACGTGCCGTGTGTGGGCGTGCGTTATCTTGCTGAAAAACACCACGATGGACCGACCTTACAAATAGCACAACAACGGGCGAAATGATGTTGTTCATGTAGGAGGTGTTGTTTAACGTACCCGGTACAAACACTAGTTGTGTACGGGAGTGATAGCTGATCGCTCCTCCACACCAGGAGACCAGGTGTAATCCCCTGTGTGTCGCTGGCGGATGCAAGAAGGGTAGAGACGCTCCCCCGTGCGCCTGCGAACACGTATACTGCCATCGGAGGCTCCCAAGCAGAATCTGCTTTCATCGCTGAACACGACAGATTGCCATTGCCTTCTCCAGTGTAGCCATTGGCGACACCACTGCAGCCGTTCCTGACGGTGGGCTGGAGTCAGAGGTACACATGCCAGAGGCACACGTGCACGTAGTTCTGCATCCAGTAGACGGTTGCGGATTGTTCCCACAGTCACCTCAGGGGCAACGGCTGCTCAGATTTGCGTCGCAGTGGATGTTCTGCTTGACAACGCTGCTCTTCTTATGCGTCGATCGGTCTGCTCATCAGTCCGCCTGTGACTCCCGGTTCCACGTCTTCTCGTGTGGGAATGTTCCTCGGACCATCTACGCCACCATCGTACCACCACCGATACTTCCAGTCCAATTCGCTCCGCAATACGACGATCGACTACCCGGCCTCGCGGAGTCCGACTAGACGACCTCGCTCAAAGTCCGATAACTGCTGAAATTGTACACATCTTCCATGTCCAGGCATTGCAGCTTCTTCAGGGTCTTCGAACGTGTCCGTACGCCGACGACTGATTACATTCACTTCGCCGTACTCCTTAAATACCATCGACGATAATTTGCATATTATGCCGTGCTGGTGCGTAAGCGCTCACCGGTTGGTCCCGAAATTAACATCACACTTACGTAAACTCGACCCCATTAACATATGTAAATTTCATGATCGTGCGCCAATTTCTTCTTGCTGTTCTTTTTTCACTTTCCGGCAGTGTAGTTTACTTTTCTAACATTGCAAAAATAAACTATTTCAAAACTATCTTCTAGCACCATAAAACCTATACTTTGCTGTGTTTATGGCTTTTATTTAAGTGAGTTTTTGATTTCTCACAATTTTTTTTTCGGTTTTAAGTGCTTTATTTGCTCTTTCATTGTGTCTCGTTTGTTAAAGACATGGTGCAAGTCTGGCTGACTTTTTTTCACCCTAAGGATGAATAAGAAAAGAGTAAACATAGAAACTAAATTTATGCCAAGGTAAGGTAGCAGATGGATGATGCCGTATTGCTTTTAGAATATATGCAGTCCATTAAACAATGAGGTTAATGAAAGAATTGCACGTCGTGTGCAGTTTCTGGATCGCTTTCCCTTTTTCAAGTGTTTGCTGAAGGAAGCAACTGTGTTTATTGTTCTCTTACCGCTTGATAGACATTTGGGTCTTAATAAAACATCTATCATTGCCCTGCGTGTTTCATTTTATTATTCACAGTGCAAGCAACCATTCACGAGGAAAAAAGTTTTTACATTTCTTTATTTTTTTAACATGGTTTTACATCAGTGTGTTTGTGTATAGATGAGTCTTCCACTTAGTCATGAAGACAAGCATCATTTCCGCCCTGAGGAAAATACTTGGAAAGTAAAAAGTGGTCTGGTATTTTCCAACAGGTCACCCCCTTTCCTTGGCAGAATTGCAACCTGAAACCAAAGGTAACCTTCCGACAAAGACGCATCTTTTGTGCTCGCTGCACTCTGTTAATCAATTATTTTTTGGGGCTAGGGTCTTTGTTCTTAATCAGGCCCTGACGGGCTTTGGCTGAACTCCAAAGCGAAATCCCCTTCGGTGTTAGGCTGAGACGAGCCAGCACCTCCAGGGAATCTTTGGTCGGAAAATTCGATAAAAGTTTCATATTAAGTCATGACGAAATCATCGCCAGTTCACATGGAAGACGCAGAAACTTGTAACAAAGTCATCTCTAGTTGGGCGCAATTGCCTCGAGTAACAACGCGACCTGCAAGTTTGTTCATAATCTCATATAATAAGCTTCACTTGAAAAAAATTGTTTTCCCGCGTGGTGGTATGTGCTCGAACAAAACTCTGAGAGCTTCTCCTGTGTCCGAATGGTCAGAGACGCAGGCTTCTGGCTAATCGCTCAAGGAATCTTCGGTGCTGTCCCTTCCCAAGAACCAGTGGCCCTGAATTAGAGATGCAGTTATTAAATATTCTGATGAGTGGATCGTATGGGCGAAAGTTAATTAGAACCTTTTATATTAATTCCCCGCCGATGCATTTATTCATTAATTCACAGCGAATCGCCTGAAAATATGTTCATCAGTTTAGTTTCTTGAAATTATCGATGATAATCGATGTTTATCGATTATTCGTATTTTTTTACAGAATTTGTCCGATTCGTAAATATAAACAAAAGCCGTTTTCATTAAAAAAAAAAACAACAATTTCCAGTACATTTATTTCCACAATCTTCTTCTAAAAATAACCATTGTAAAGAACGAAATAACAACATTTGAAGTGCGAAAATTTTATGTAGGTTTATTTTTTATATTTACATTAGAATAAAATTATATAAATACATATGCGAAATTAAACTTTAATTAAATAACAGGAGTAAACAGTTCATTCTAGGTAATCATTACGAGGCCAGTACGATACAATATCAGTTAAAATTGGATCAAAGGCATCACTGTTTGTTGCTTTCACCTTTTCTCTCCACATGAATTCACATAAATAACTACACTATCTACCAACAAGTAATTGGACACCTGTGATAGCAAAGGTAAACGAAGTTTATTCACCTTCAATAGTTGGTGAAGCCTCCACGAGCGGCGATTACAGCTGCTACCCTCCGGGGCATACTCTCAACCAGGCGTTGTACAACGGCTAGCGGTATTTTCTTCCACTCGGCTTGGAGAAGACAGGTCAGTTCCTTCACCGATTTCGGACAGTGGGGTCCCCTTAAGTCGACGCTCCAACTCGTCCCAGAGGTGCTCGATAGGGTTATGGTTCGTGCTCTGCGCAGGCCAGTCCATTAGATTGACTCCATTGTCACCATACCAAGCCATGGTGGACCTCGCCACATGACAGGCGGCATTGTCATCCTGAAAGTAACATGGGTCCAATCCGTAAAACTTCCACAACGTAGGATGTGCATGGTCATCCAAAATGTTGCAATAGGTCTCGGTGTTGAGTTTACCAGGAATTGCGACCAAGTGTCCCGTGCCATACCAGGAAAAACACCCCCATAGCATAATTCCACCGCCGCCGAACTTCACAAATTGGCACAATACATTCCGGCAGGAGAGCGTTCTCCAGGCAGACGCCAAACCCAGACCCTGCCATTCGAACGGTAGAGGGTTAATCTTGATTCGTCGCGCCAGAGAACCTGTTTCCACTCTTCAACGGTCCACTGTCGACGTTCTTTGCACCACCTTAGCCGAGCAGCGCTATTGGACTTGGTGATCAAAGTCTTATGGGCGGCAGCACATCCATGATAACCGATCAGATGCGCTTACTTACGGATGGTTTTCATCGAAAGAACACACCCGGATGCCTGTTGAAACTCCTCGCGGATGTGGCCCATCGATTTGGTGCGGTTCTTCTGAATTTCTCTGGCCAGCACCCGTCGATCTCTAACTCCCAGTTTTGTGGGTCTGCCGGGTCGGGGCACATTCCGACAGTCACCTCTCATCTTCCACTTGCCAATCACGTAGGCCACTGTCGAATTTGTGTACTCCAACTCGCTGGATATGCCACGTATGGATCGGCGATTTCTGTGATACCCGACGATTACACCTTTCTCGAAATCGGAGAGCTCCAAACTGCGTGGCATCTTGCATGCGACTGGTTGCGTTGTTGTTTCCCACACGATATTTAACGGTGGCGGCCGTGACGTGTATCAGGACCGCAGATATCGTCGATTGCAGGGGTTTCCAATTACTTGTTGGTAGATAGTGTATCTTACATTGAGCAATGGGTGCCCCACATTTTTTTGTTCTTTGATTTTGCTTTTCCCCGTAAACTTTCAATACCCTGAGTATGTGCTCCTGTAACACTGTTAATGAATTCTAAAGAATGATTAACTGTTAAATGAGTATATTTTGGTTCATTTCTTAAATTTTGGTACGTTTTCCATTCATCAGAAATTATTGTAGTATATGGAGCAATTCGTTGACGAATAACTTCGTACAAAGTAGTAGCAGATCGGTCAGATACAGCAACTATAAAACACTCTTTTGTTTCTCTGCAAATGCCACCGAATACACATTGCTGGGGCAAAACTCGTTCTCGATTGCATTTACGGCTGCTAAAGAGCGATTCATCTATTTCAGCATGAGTGTTCGTACCACCTATAACATTCTCACACTTCAATAATGCACTAGTACAAATTTCTTACATGTAGTTTGGCCAGTCAACATCCGCTCCTCTAGAAATATTTAATTCTTTTTCACAGAATTTTATTGTTAATTCATTTGCCCATGAATAAAGGAAAAAAACCTATAGAAGTAAAAGGAAAGCCTGCTACCTGTTAAATAACTGTGCGAACGAAGTGGTTTTTCAGAAGGACAACTACGTAGATTACATCTCCTTCTGTCTTGTTTACCTAGTTCCAAAGTCATTTCGTGTCCCAAGCGGCGCTTAAAACTGGAAGGCAGAATTCCTTTAGATTGAAAAAATGCAACTGCGCTCTCTTTTTCTTTAATTTTATCATACAATGATAATAAATTCATTTTTTCATACAGAAAAAACTAAGAAAAAAGTAATCACTTGAACTACTTCGGATGTATGCAAACCCTACGAATATTTCAGACAAATTCTGTAAAAGAATACTAAGCATCGATAAACATCGATTGTATCATCGATAACTTTAAGAAGCTAAATTGATAAACATATTTGCAGGCGATTCGCTGTGAATTAATAAAAAAATGTATTGGCGGGGAATTAATATAAAAGGTCCGTTAATTACTACACTTCTGGGCTGTTAAACGAGAGAGTTTTAATATAAATTATTTCGAAAATCTGTAAGGGCTGTCCCAAAGCATGAAATGGGTTCCTATAAATTCTGACAGAAGTTACTTGTTGTAACAATGAGGAAATTGCCTTCATGTTAGCTGGAATTGCGCAATATGATTTCTCTGACCCGGTGGCCGAGTGGTGCGAAGCGTTGGCTTCCAGGTTTTCATCCAAGATGGGTCTGGGTTCGAATCCTGAGTGAGGCATGGATGGTATGTTTGTCTTTAGGCACTGGCGCTCTCCCCCCCCCCCCCCTCTCTCTCTCTTTCTCTCTCCTGGAACCAGTGGCCCCAAATTCGGGACGGGCGACTTCTTATAGTCGACTGAGTTTCTCACGGTGTTTTCAGGTTCGATCCCAGTTAGGTACGAACGCTCGAACCACTAAAATCCGCAGTGCGTCGGATGGTCACGTTAAGCCGTCGGACCCCTGGTACTGGCCGCCCGGTAATAAATAAGGGCGTCTTCCTCTCCCTTTCTACTTCGCTTCCGTGTAACTTTCCTATCGGGCACTCTAGCCCAAATATCCTAGCTTCCTATTTCTAAGGGTTGTTTAAGACCTGGAGTCAGACACTCCCTTCCTAAAATACTCTACACATAATCTGATCTCACGGTGGTCGTTGAACTCACAAAGAACACGAAAGATGACACCGAATTTTCGAATGTAATGAGCACGTATTTTGAATCTGTTCTGACGTAAATTAAATCTATCAAAACTATTCAAAGTGTGTGGGACCGGTATGGAAAACAATAGTATCTGACTGAAGAAAGAAGATTTTCAATCGAGTTTTTAATCCCGCAGATATTGCTGTAAACGGAATCGTGAGCTCACGCCCCTTGGTTGCAGACTTCTGAGTTAAGAAAAATTTGAATTTATATGAGAAACATTTCGTAGCGAAAACGCTCTCCAACAAAGAAAGAAATTTTCAAATCGGACTCCTAGAATTAAGTTGACGTATTGACAAAAGTAAGACACACGTCTACGCCCCCTGTCAGAGACCATGCATTGTTTTAAGAAGAAAATATTCCTAAAAGGTTTGTCGACGTGAGTAGTATCGATCCACTTTTTTTTTTTTTTTCAATCGAGATTTTAGAAGCTTAGATTTCGCTGCAAATACATCAGAAGCGGAAATTATGTCTTACGCCCCCTGGCGGCCAAATCATTTTTTACCAAAATTAGAAATTATATGCAAAGTATTTCCCATCAGGATCTGTATCCGGTGCAGAAAGAAATTTTCAAATCGGAGTTTTAGAAGCAGAGATATCGGGGAAAACGGAATTTACTTTAGCGGAAAGTCTGTCAATTACTTGAAAATTTTGAAATTATTTGAAAAACGTGTCACACCGGAAATTCTATCCAATAAAGAAAGAAGTTTTTAAATCGGACCATTAGAAGCAGAGATATTGACAAAAATAAGATATACGCCCCATGGCGGGGACACCATGTAATATTTTAAGAAGAAAATATTCCGAAAAGTTTTATCGATGTGAGTGGCATCGGTCCATGAAAGAATTTTTTCACTCGAGATTATAGAAGCTCATATTTCATGGCAAATACATCAGAAGCAAAAATTAACACCTACGCTCCCGGGTGGCCGAAGTATTCTTTACCAAAAATTTAAAATTTTATGCAAAAGTTTGCAGCTCTGATGAGCTGCAGCTCCATCCGCTGAAGAAAATGAGTTTCACATCGGAGCTTTAGAAGAAGAGATATCGGGAAAACACAATTTACTTTTACGTCCCCTAGTGGAAAATCTATGCGTAACTTGAAAAAGTAGCTATACCTAAAATACTCTTCGATATAAATGGAGTCGAAAGATAAAATAATTTTTTCAATCTGATGTTTAGAAGTAAATATATGGAATAAAATGTATTTTGAATTCGACATGATCTTCATACGCCATCTAGCGGCGAAATTGTACATCCTAAAAAAAACGAAATGAAGGATTCGTATATTTCAAGCATCCCCATGCAGAAAGAATTTTTGAAATCGGTGTAATAGTTGCAGAGATATGGTGTCTCCAGACAGACAGACGGACGGACGGACAGAGGACAAACCGATAACATAAGCACGATCTTTTTTTTTACAAATGACGTGCTAAAATAGTATAACGTCTATCGTGATTACTTTTGCAATGTCCAGTTTTTTAATGACTGAAATACAGGATTACACCACTGTAAAATAGAAACTTGGAATATGTGAATCCGTTTATTATTGTAAATATGATATGAATGTTAAGTCAGATAATTTCGAAAACTTTGAAATTTCGTCGTCCTGGCCGGGAATCGAACCTACGTCTCCCAGATAGCGTCCGAGTATGCTAACCACTACACAACCCATAACAACCAAGTTTTAAGTTTCCGATTAGTTTGAATATAACCATCACAGGATTTGCGATTCACATCTTCCAAATTTGTATTGTACAATGGTGTAATCCCGTATTTCATTCAGTGATATTCTGCGTCTCCGGGCAATCACGGGAATGAATCCAGAACCTCCAGATTCACTATATATGAATGACGGTTGCTTCGACTAGCGAATCCTGTGGTGGTTATATTCAAATTAATCGGAAACTTGAAGCATGGTCGTTCTCGGTGATGTAGTGTAGTGGTTAGCATACTCGGGCGCTATCCGGGAGACGCGGTTTCGATTCCCGCTCCAGGACGACGAAATTTTCAAGTTTTCGAAATTATCTGACTTAACATCCATGTCGTATTTACACCAATAAACAGATTCACATTTTCCAAATTTGTATTGTCCAGTTTTTTTGTTGTAAATCGGAAATTAGATCAAACCTGTTCCCTCTTCTTTATACAAGTAACCCAGAGACAAAAATGTTGGTCTAATTTTCGTAGATACTGCTTCGTTTCAGCCACATTGCTAGATCTGCTTCAAAAAACTACGGTTCTTCTCTCTTAAGCTGGTCGACACTTTCTTCAAAAATTTCACGACACTCGCCGGTACACCGAACCTCGAAATAGTGCTGTCCAAGGGTGGTGCATGCAAGTCGACCCGAAAACTACTTCATGCAGGGCAGAAAAGAATATTTCTCTTTTACAACCCGGCACTTATTGATTTGCTTCAATCTCTTTCCCACGACCGGTAGTGATGGAATGCTTTTTCTGCCGCTGTCGTAGTCATTTCTCTCAAGAATTGCCTTCCCTTCACAATCACTTTGCCTAATCGTTCATCCCTACTACATCAAAATGTTGGAATAAGCGGTTCTATATTTTATATCTTAAAATAGGAAAAGTGATCGCGTAATGATGGTTTTTGCTTTTTATAAATATTGTTTTTTATTAGGTGGACGTCAAGTAATTTTGCTTCCTATACTTCCAATGGAAAAACTAACTGCTGTACATATTTTCTTCACAATTAATGCGTTCCCAAGGATGAAAATTTTAACATCGATTAAAATAGCTTCATTTTTTAACTTGGAATACTTAATATTTTCTAAAACAACCATAATTATGCAATCCAACATTTATTTGTCTTCATGACGTCATCAAAGCACAGGTCACGCCATCTTTTTTCTGGTTTCAACACCCACCAAAGGAAAAGTTATTGATTTTTAATATCATTATGGTTATGTTTTAGAAAATATTAAGTATTCCAAGTTATAAAATGAAGCTATTTTAATCGTTGTTCAAATTTTCATCCTTGGGAACGCATTAATTGTGAAGAAAATGTGTGCAGAAGTTTTTCCATTGGAAGTATAGGAAGCAAAATTACGTGACGTCCACCTTAATAGTAGGAAGAGGTAAAGAAAAGATAAAAACAATCGTGTTAATTAAAGTTTTGCAACATGGCCTTTACATCGAAAGATTGTTTTTTTTTTCGAAATTTTTTTATTATCCAGAAAGGCATTTTTCCCGGTGATGTTTTATGATAGGATAATTTTTTTAATGTAAATTGATAATGCAGGCACATTTTGTAATTGCTGTTTTGTGAAGATACGTGCATCTAATTTCTTCGGTTTTCGACGTGACTAGATGTCTTGAGACTTCTTATGCATTTTTTTTTACTTTCGAAGGTTCAGCCATTTTTCGGCGTGTTTCTTACACACTAACTCTAGCCTCACGGCTTAAGTGAATATTGAATGCAAGTCGCGATACGTGATGTTCTCTAGTCTCCCGAGAAACATCATTCATTCATTCATTCTTCCTGAGACTTTTAACATTTAATGACTGTTAATTATTTATTCACTCTCGACTTTTTACTGGTACGTCAGTGTTTATATTGCGATTTTTTTTTCATTTTGTGGGATGTAACAACTGCCTTTCGGCTTCTCAATAAGTTCTGCTCCTGTATTAGATCATGTATGTTCACGTTGTGCTAGACCGATTTCAGTGAATTATTTATGAAAATGAGCTTCCCAACAACAACAAAAACAGACTTCTTTTCCGACGTTTAATAGAAAACAGGTTAATTACAATTGTAATTTTTCTTTTTGTGGTTAGAAATTGGAAAAAAATTCTTAGTGTTGCAGTTTTTGCTTTTTCCGTTGCTTGGTTAGTTATCACGATATGTAAGCGAGCATTTTACTCATATCATTATTGATCATGGGTTACAACCACAAAAATGAAAAAAAGAATTCCTGTGTGAGAAGTCGTGCTTGTTTAGTCACGGAGGATGATTCTTCCTAAATTTAGATTCTCGTTTAGCCATTGAGCTCCTAATGATGTGCAAGTTTTTCTTGTTCTTCGGTACAAGAACTACTTTGCAAGTGTGTGTATTTACGGTCCCCATAATTATCTAAGGTTATAAGGAATCGTCAATCCCTCAATTAGGTCTGCTGGTTCCGTGGAAGGGATAGGTTCAATACAGTGATATACACTGAAGTGCCAGAAAAACTGGTACAGACGAGCTTATGCAAAATACATAGCAACGTCACTTATGCGCGTACTCGGTTGCGTCCGCCAGTACGTATATAAAGCGATAGACATCCTTGCCAGCTGTCAGAGCTGTTTTCGGCATGAGAATGACAAGTAATAACGATTTAAGCGATTTTCAACGCGGTGTCGTAGTTGGCGCTCGTGACATGGGCCATAGTATTTCGGAGGTAGAAACGAAGTGCGGATTTTCACGGACGACCATTGCAAGGGTGTACCGTGACTACAAGAATACCGGCAAAACCTCCGATACCAGTGTGGCCGAAAAAAGACATTGGGTGAACGTGACCATCGTCGGCTGTCAAGAATAGTTTCACGCGACACTCTCGCAGGTATAATCGAAATTCAATGCTGGAGCCTCAACAAGTATCAGCGTCCGGACTGTGCAACGTACACCTGCACGATATGGGCCTTGGGAGCCGACGCCCAACTCGAGTCCCCTTGATGGGTGTACGACACAGAGCTATGTGCCTCGCTTGGGCACGGCAACACCGCCACTGAACACTTGGTGACTGGAAACAAGTAGCCTGGTCTGACGAGTCGCGTTTCCAACTGTATCGGGCAGATGGAAGTATTGGTGTGTGGCGCAAATCCCATGTAGCCGTATCCCGCCTGTCAACAGGGAACTGTACCGGCTGGTGGGGGTCCGTAATCGTATGGGGGTGTGTTTAGCTGGACTTCACTGGGACCCCTTGCACGTCTACAAACGTTTGTGACCGGCCAACGCTATGTGCGCATCATTTCTGACGAGGTACACCCGTTCATGTCCTGCATTCATGCTGCTGGGTTGGGCCTGTTCCAATAGAACAATGCACCTCCACATAAGTGTCGGGACGCAACATTATGGTTAGAGGAGCATTTATCTGAGTTTGGGGTGTTGCCATTCCCACTTAAGTCCCCTGATCTAAACGTGATAGAACACATTTGGGATGCCATGCAACGCGCTATCGAACACAGGAATCCGAGACTTCAGAATACACCCGATTTGTGGAACACTCTGCAGGAAGTATGGTGTGCATTGCCTAGAGCATATTTCCAGAAGCTACTGGAGTCCATGTACCGTCGTATTTCTGCAGTCCTACGCTCCCGTGGGGGATCTACCAAGTATTGGTCTGCTGTACCAGTTTTTCTGGCACTTCACTGTATATTCAGGCATCTTCTCGGGGGTGTTAGGCCCATCCCCTCCCCCAAAAATGTATGAAGCCCCCCCCCGTAGGTTTTTGCACGATCGCCCCTTATATTTAGTCTAATTGTTTTCGTTTATAACTGAATATTTGGAAAAATTAATTTATAAAAACTTAAAGTGATGGAAAATATTATATTAATTGAAAAAAGCATCCACGTGGACTTCAGTCTGAAAATTTTCTGTCATCCTTCAATACAGTCCTCACTGAAGAAGCGATTTTTCAAGTACTGACAACTTGGAATACTTCCGCAATAAAAACCTAATTCCACAGAGTAAAAATGTTTGCATCTTTACTCTGTAAAGATGCAAACATCTTTACTCTGCAATACATCATCATACCTGGCATTCAGCTTTATTTCAGTCTCGTGGATGCCAACTTCCCATGTACACGGTTAAGTCTCAGTGTAGGTAACTCGACGTTATTGCTTCCAATGTAGCAAAATATTTGCTACCTAATCTTTAACAATAGCAAATTATTAGAAATTGTTCCCATAAAAAGTTTTTTTTTTCTTCTGAAGGTGGGTAGTTTACACTCTGTGACAAAAAAAAATAAATAAATAAATAAAATAGATCGGGGCACCTCAAACTTGCATCCAAACGGTTAGTTAGTTTGTTTGTTTTTTACTACTGTGTGCTAATCTAAATAATCTAAAGGGGCTGAAACCAAGTGGCAGGGAAATGGTTTGCACCGTACATTTTCAGGTAACACTGTAATGATTCCTTAATAATCAGAAACACGCTTTTAGTAAGGCGAGGACATTTTTACCACTCCTAATGTTTTTTTTTTTTTGGTTGGGTGGGATTTTCTCCAGCCCAGCGTTATCTTACTAGCATCCTCAATATTGTACAACCACCTACGGTGAAATCCGTGGTGCACTGCTGAATTAAAGCAAAGATATAACATTTTTACCTTTTCAATCACTTGTATGTGTAGATTTCTTGGAATGTGCATTTGCGATATATGAGCATAAAAAAGTTTTATACAATATTTAAAATTTCTAAATGTATTTGTATATATAAATAACAAAATTGTGATTATATGTATACAATCAGTCAAAAAGTTTCAGCCACCTCAATATTTGTATTGAGTGTGTGCATAAGTTCTACCCGCTTTTTTATGCTACAAAGAAAGGAGGAAAACGCAACAAATAACGTACCTAGGATTTCACATAACTGCCATCATTCTGTATGACCTCTTGCCATCTGTCTATGAGTATATGTGAATCCTACGCCGGAAAAAACCCTATGTTTTAGAGTCAAAAAAGTCATGTAATGCCGTTTTCAGATCGTCACATCATCGAAGGTTTGAAGAGCGAAGGCATTCTGTAATGATCGAAAAAGGTGGTAGTCCGTGGGTGCCAGGTCAGGGGACGCTGGGTGAGGTAACACTTCCCAACGCAAAGTCCAGTAATTTTTGCCTAGTGATTAAAGCAGCATGAGGTATGGCGTTATCATGATAAAGGACCACGCCTGTGCGATTGACGAGTGCTGGCCGCTTCGATGTCAGTTGTTCTCGCAATCTGTCCAACTGTTGGTAGTAGAGGTCAGTATTTATCGTTTGGTTAGGTGCCAACATCTCCCAGTGGATTATTCCCTGGATATCCCACCAAACACTCAACAAAACCTTTTTGGGATGCAGTCCTTCTTTTGAGGTCGATGGAACACCTTGGCAGACAGTCCGTCGACGCTTTACATTACGGTGCAGCATCCATTTCTCATCACCCGTGGCAATTCGTCCCAAAAACGGTTCATTTCTTTGACGAGAAAGCTAAGAAACGCAGATACGGATTCTGTCCTCTCGTTGCTTTGCCGAAAGCTGATGCGAAACCCAGTTATCGAAGTAATGAAACCAAGCGCATGTATCCGTCTTCCGACTGTTGTTCTGTGTACCGACAACGTTTTCGCTAATTCCTGCACAGTTGGATATGGGTCATTTGTTATGGCTTGGTCCACATCCTCGTCCAAAACCACGGATGGACATCCAGGACGTGGTTGATCTTTACAGCTTCTGTCTCCGTCCCGGAATTTCCGAAACCAACGGCGACATTTGCTATCGTCAACTGCATCCTCTCCATACACTTGACAGATGTTGTGGCAAGCCGCGGCTGCAGTGCTACCTTTGTCTAACTCGTACAGTAAACAATGTCTAATGTGCTCCTTATCGCATGCCATGTTACAACATTTGTGGTTCCCGTTACGAATTACTTACTCGGACAAACCTAGTGCCTCTATATGCTCTACGCTTTATTGGTCGAAAATTCGACTTCGCAGCGTCATCTGTGACGTATCTACTCCGATCGCAATTTGCATCTATTGCAAAAACGGGTAGAAATTTTACATACCCCCAATACCCTCCCCCGAAAAAAAACCTGAATGCAACGCTGATTCAATGGCGAAAAGAAAAGCACATAATCTATGTTTTATCGTTTTATCGAGAATTTCTTTGCACCATCATAAATTAAGCATCTCGCATTTTACAGTGTGTTTCACTAGGTAGTTCCCCCAAAGAACCAACTATTGTTTTTCTTCCCACTCTACATAGAAACACGACGTTTGGTTCATAAGTGACCTGAATCCTTGAGAAATGCGCATGCGTGAGTTTCCTGATAAGGCGAGGATTCATTGTGGCGTCACCCCCTCCCACCCCCAGAAGATGGCCGGACACGTTAATTCTGTCTGGAGGCAACCTGCGTGTCTTTTGTGTGTCTGTGTGTGTGTGTGTGTGTGTGTGTGTGTGTGTGTGTGTGTGTGTGTGTGTGTGTCGTTGAATGTCGTTCAGGATAGCTGTATATACCGTTGCGGAGAGGATGTTTATTGTGAAAAGTAATTGGATAACAAAGTCTGTAAAGGCAACACAGCCTGAATTGCTGGAGACGTTTGGGGAAGGAAAAGCGCCAGACAAACATTACATTGCCAGATTAGCGAAGAAATTTGAAATAACGGACAGTGTTTTGAACCAGTACAGTGGCTGACGCCCTCCTTTAGCGGAAGAAAAATCGAAGACGTTAAGCACAGGCAGCTGGCATCACTGAAGAAGTCACTACGACGTTTGTCACAAGAAACTGGGTATTCTGTTTCCACGTGCTAAAGAGCCTAGAAGAAAGCGTTGCTTCAACCGTACCGTGTGACAGCTGTGCAAGATTTGCAAGAACCGGATCTTGAAAAGCATGTGTCTTACTGTCACTGGTTTCTGACATTTTTACTCGCAATTCCGAACATTTTTAATTTCACCTGTTTCACTGACGAAGCATGGTTTCATTTGGACTGGTATGTCAATTCTCCAAACTCCCGCATCTTGGCTACAGTTAATCCCTATGAATTACACGAAACCTCCATTACATCCTGCAAAAGTAGATTTTTGGGGTGCTGTGTTCCAAACCAGAATTATTGGACCCATTTTCTTCAGTAGCGTAGTAAACTCGGCGTCAAACGAGATTATTTTCAGACAACCCAATTAACCGACATCGATTTGCTAACAGGTTACTTTAAACAAGATAGAGCGACATGCGACACGTCCCGTGTACAATTCCTCTTTCTGAGTGCAATTTCCCCTTTATTCAGTGACTGAGTGATCTCCAAAGGACTGTAGCCACCTCATTCACCCGATTGAGCATGAATGCAATTCCCTCTTTCTTCGGTGACCGAGTGATCTCTAAAGGACTGTGGCCATCTCATTCACCCGATTGAGCATGAGTGCAAGTCCCTCTTTCTTCGGTGACCGAGTGATCTCCAAGGGACTGTAGCCACCTCATTCACCCGATTGAGCATGAATGCAATTCCCTCTTTCTTCGGTGACCGAGTGATCTCTAAAGGACTGTGGCCATCTCATTCACCCGATTGAGCATGAATGCAATTCCCTCTTTCTTCGGTGACCGAATGATCTCCAAAGGACTGTAGCCACCTCATTCACCCGATTGAGCATGAATGCAATTCCCTCTTTCTTCGGTGACCGAGTGATCTCCAAAGGACTGTGGCCATCTCATTCACCCGATTGAGCATGAATGCAATTCCCTCTTTCTTCGGTGACCGAGTGATCTCCAAAGGACTGTAGCCACCTCATTCACCCGATTGAGCATGAATGCAATTCCCTCTTTCTTCGGTGACCGAGTGATCTCTAAAGGACTGTGGCCATCTCATTCACCCGATTGAGCATGAGTGCAAGTCCCTCTTTCTTCGGTGACCGAGTGATCTCCAAAGGACTGTAGCCACCTCATTCACCCGATTGAGCATGAATGCAATTCCCTCTTTCTTCGGTGACCGAGTGATCTCCAAAGGACTGTGGCCATCTCATTCACCCGATTGAGCATGAGTGCAAGTCCCTCTTTCTTCAGTGACCGAGTGATCTCCAAAAAAACTGTGGCCACCTCATTTACCCGATTGAGTATGAGTGCAAATTCCTCTTTCTTCGATGACCGAGTGATCTCCAAAGGACTGTGGCCACCTCATTCACCCGATTGAGAGTGAGTGCAATTTCCTCTTTCTTCGGTGACCGAGTGATCTTCAAAAAATGTGGCCACCTCATTCACCCGATTGAGCATGAGTGCAATTCCCTCTTTCTTCGGTGACCGAGTGATCTGCAAAGGACTGTGGCCACCTCATTCACCCGATTGAGAGTGAGGAGTGCAATTTCCACTTTGTTTGGTGACCGAGTGATCTCCAAAAAACTGTGGCCCCCTCAATCACCCGATTGAGCATGAGTGCAATTTCCTCTTTCTTCGGTGACGGACCCATCTCCAAAGAACTGTGGCCACCTCATTCATCTGATTTGACCCCTCCCGATTTTTCTAATTGGGATATTTGAAGTATCATGCTTACACCAGTAGGCCTCGCACGTTAGACGACTTAGAAAGCAACATCGGTGCATCAATCCGAACTATTGATGAGTGCATGCTGCGTACAATCATGAGGGTCATAGCAAAAGTTCTGCACCCGTTAATCTAAAACGGAATCGGATGATGCAATTGGGGAAATGATTGCGTCAGAAACGCAGTAGTGTCAGAACGACGCGCTGTCATTTGCTCTGTAAACGTGGGAGGGTTTGGAAATGGAAGCGTGAAGCTGCTCAGGTCGAGTCACGGCGTTAGACTATCGTTCGTACGTGAGAATAGAAACTCTGCGGGGAAACTCCGACATAGATCCACACTACCTTGCAAGACGTTTGTGGGGAAGGAACTCTTGATCGAAGCAAAATTTCTTTCTTAGGACAAAGTTGAGATCGAAAATTTATCAAAATCGCCTCATCTTGTAGGAAACGGGAGCGATCTTGCTGCATGACAGTGCATCGTGTCATGCTGCAGCGTCGGTATGAGGACTTTTGTCGAAATATGGCAGAGAAACTTTATCCCACCCACCATACAGCCCTGATCTCCGTCCACCTTACTTTGATCTTTTCCCAAAGTTGAAAAATCGACTCCGTGGGATTCACTACGAATCGCTGGACGAACTGACGTTGGATGTGACCCGAGTAATACGATATCTTAATAAAGATGGCGTACTACGGGGCATCCAGGACGTACCTCACCGCTGGCAAGCTGTCATTAGCAGCGGAAGGGAGTACATTGAACGTCAATAAGGTAAGTTTTCTTCGTAACTTCACACTTTTCTCAAAAACGGACAGTATGCAGAACTTCTGTTATGATTTCTGTAGCTCTTTATCTTTATGGAAATAACCAATCTCATCTGAGACATATCGTTATTGGCTAGGGATTAACTGAAGGAAAGAACTAGGCTTACACTGAGCTAACGAATTATTACTCATATTACATCGAATATACAATGAAGTGCCAGAAAAACTGAAACACCAGTCTAATACTTGGTAGGTCATCCACGGGAGCACAGGACTGCAGAAATACGACGAGGCATGGTTCCACTATCTTCTGGAAATATGCTGTAAGCATTGCACACCATACTTCCTGCACAGCGTTCCACAATTCGGGTGTATTCCGAAGTCTCGGATTCCTGTGTTCGATAAAGCGTTGCATGGCATCCCAAATGTGTTCTATCACGTTTAGATCAGGGGACTTGGGTAGGAATGGCAACACCCCAAACTCAAATGAATGC
Organism: Macrothele yani; assembly: GCA_039090855.1. Lineage (NCBI taxonomy): Eukaryota > Metazoa > Arthropoda > Arachnida > Araneae > Macrothelidae > Macrothele > Macrothele yani. The sequence goes on along the minus strand of CM077006.1, from coordinate 23,051,856 downwards.
TCCTCTAACCATAATGTGGCATCCCGACACTTGCATTGTTCTGTTGGAACAGGCCCAACCCATCAGCATGAATGCAGGACATGAACGGGTGTACCTCGTTAGAAGGGATGCGCCATAGCGTTGGCCGGTCACAGACGTTTGTAGACGTAAAAGGGGCCCCAGTGAAGTCCAGCTAAACACACCCCATACCATTACGGACCCCCACCAGCCGGTACAGTTCCCTGTTGACAGGCGGGCTCCATGGCTTCATGGGGTTTTACGCCACACACGAATCCTTTCATCTGCCCGATACAGTTGGAAACGCGACTCGTCAGACTAGGCTACTTGTTTCTAGTCATCAAGTGTCCAGTGGCGGTGTTGCCGTGCCCAAGCGAGGCGCATACCTCTGTGTCGTACACCCATCAAGGGGACTCGAGTTAGGCGTCGGGTCCCAAAGCCCATATCGTGCAGGGTACGTTGCACAGTCCAGACGCCGATACTTGTTGAGGCTCTAACATTGAATCCCGATGATACCTGCGAGAGTGTCGCGTGAAACGATTCTTGACAGCCGACGATGGTCACGTTCACCCAATGTCTTTTTTCGGCCACACTGGTATCGTAGGTTGGAGGTTTTGCCGGAATTCTTGTAGTCACGGTACATCCTTGCAATGGTCGTCCGTGAAAATCCGAACTTCGTTTCTACCTCCGAAATGCTGTGGCCCATCTCACGAGCGCCAACTATGACACCGCGTTGAAAATCGCGCAAATCGTTATTACTTGTCATTCTCATGCCGAAAACAGCTCTGACAGCTGGCAAGGATGTCTATCGCTTTATATACGCACTGGCGGACGCAACTGAGTACGCGCATACGTGACGTTGCTATGTATTTTGCATAAGCTCGTCTGTACCAGTTTTTCTGGCACTTCGGTGTATTGGCCTATTATCCATGAACTACCTAGATCTTAGGTATAACGCTGTAGTAGAGACTGAGATAGTACATTCAGAGACAGACTCTATAACGCTGAAGACCCAGATAGTACATTCAGAGACAGACTCTGTAACGCTGGAGATCCAGATAGTAGAGACAGGCTCCATAACGCTGGAGACCCAGATAGTACATTCAGAGACAGACCCTATAACGCCGTAGAAACCAAATAGTAGAGACCCTGATATTACATTCAGAGGCAGACCCTATAACGCCGTGTTTAGTGAGTTCTTTTGTTGGTGTTTTGTTTTTGGTTTTAACAACCATCATGAGCAGCTCTTAGAGCGATAAACGTTTTCCAGTCTCTAATTTGGGACTCTGATTCCATGGGGATCGGGGAGAGTCAAGCGGAGAACGGACTGTCTGCAAGCGCCACATTGAAGATCAAACCCGGGGCCAGCTCGGACAACTTTCTAGAAACCAGCGTTGCTGACCACTCGGCCACCGAGGCAGATTTTTGCAGAACTCAAGAAGATTTCGTTATGTGCTTGGGTATGCAGCGTTTAGTGATCGCGTGGGGACTTTGTAAAAAATGCACCATCGACAAATTAATTTTCAAGAAGCTGAATGCGACGTGCTTTATTTTTTTTTCTTTTGTTTAATTTAATTTTCCGCAAATTAAGTTGACTGGTGTGCTTATTTAAATCAAGCCAATTTTTTTGCTAATAAGAACGCATTGTGTACATCGTTTTTTCCTCGATTGAGATGTTGCTTGCTTTTCTTAACTGCGCCCGTAAAAGGGATTACTTTCTAGAACGTTATGAGTTGCATTTTATGTTATTATATTTTATTTCAGATCAGAAGACGTTCTCATTACATGGCAAAATTAGGTTGCTCTTTTTAAAAAAGAAACTGTTCTAGCGCTTTAAGACAAAGTACGGAATATTTCCGGGGGAATACTTAAAGCTTTATTACGGTATTTTAAGTCTCATTATAATTACTATCCTCTGTTCTGTGCGCTTGCCGAATTTTGTTGATTGGTATCGGAAAAAGATCATTCTTGCGTTGTTTCTCGCGCATATGTGTTTACAGTTGAGTTCTTCCTCGGTCGGGAAAATTTCTTCTCTTGCTTCATGTGATGGTGATGAGAGTGAGTGAGTGAGTGAGCAAATGTATCAGATTCTTTATGTCGAATACTTGCAGCATCTGATGTACAGCAACAGGCATCCGTGATCAATGCCCCTCCACCGCTAATTACCCCATCATTTTTCTCTTTCCAGATGCACCACCCGATACAGATGAAACCAGCGGATAGCGAAAACAGGAACGGTAAGTAAGATCTCCTTCTTTCTCTCTCTCTCTTTTCCTATCCTTCTCTTATCCATTACGACTGCATTGGAGTTCTTTTATGGTGTCTTAGAGCTATCGCAGCGGTGACGTAGAAAGAATTAAAACTGCTCAGGCAGTTAAAAGCAGCTGTCTATACCTGAATGCCCTAATTACTTGCGGCGGTTTGTGATTTTTATTACCAAGGACTCCATGATTAATTGATGTTTTTGATTTGCCGAAGACGTCCTGAAGCGATACCTTGATGCTTATTTTATTTTATTCTGCGCTATTTCAGGGTGTTGAGAAAATTTTGCGTCACAACTTTGCTACGTAGTATTTTTTTTTTCTGTTGAAATTCCTTACTTTTTTTGTAGCATGCTTGTTTGTTTTTATTGGTTTTTTTTCTAGTTTCAACTCGTTGGCTAATCCAAAAACAGAGCGCCTCTCACGAAACATTTTTGGTAGTTATTTAACCAGTTTACAAAAGCTTTTCAGTTGAGAACTGGCAAACACGTAGTTAAGTGTAAATTTTTCCAGTTCTGAATTAATCTGTAAGATAATAATTTTTCGTGCATCCGTCTGTGTTTTGAAACATCGCAATATCTAAAGCGTTTACTTGGTGCTTATTTTTTCAGTTGTTTTGAGAGTGTTGAGAAAATTTTGGTTTGAAAATTTGCTATGTGATATTTTTCTGTTGCAATTTCTTACATTTATTTCTGGGATGTTTTTTTTTTCTTTTTTTTTCAAAATTTTAATTTATTGGCTAATTCAGAAAGATATTTTTCTTTTTTCTGCTTAAACATTTTACAAAAACCTTTTAGAAATGGAAGTAATTAAATTTAATGTCAGTTTTTCCCGTTCTTAATTAGCATGTAAGATAATAATTTTCCTACATCATATGTATTTTAGTTCCATAATATTTAAAGCGATATCTTGAAGCTTGTTTTTTTTTGTTGCGATTTTTTAACGTTGCTGAGAAAATTTTGCGATGTAGATTTGCTATGTAATATTTTTTTTCCTTTGGCAATTTCTTATTTTTTTGTAGCATATTTTCATTTTCCTCTTCAAGTTACAACTTGCTGGCGAATGTCAAAAAATAAAGGTAATAATTTTTCGAAGATCCCCGTGTATTTTCTCAATATTCTTGCCTCACCATTTTCAATAACATTTTGGGGGATATGTTCCCATGACTATGTCAAGTTTAAAAACTATATATTTTTTTTATATGCAAAACCTTCATTGCATCATTTTTGAGACTCGATAGTGTCTTTATTTATCGTCAGTTTGAGCTATTTTGCTGCATGCTTAGATCAAGTGATTGTTTTTCACCCTTCTGTTTATATAATCGGCATTTGCTATTGTAGCAAGACTGCTCTATTTTTTGTCTTCGAACAGCCAGTATTAATTGCTATGTTTGTTTCTCCAAAAACCGCTTTAGGCGTTCATTTAAAGTCTTGTTTAATATTTTGGGTATTGCCCATGGGAGGTTTTGTTTTTTCAATTGCCTAATTTCTTGTGTGTTTTTACCTTTTAAATTGCTTCAGTATACAGGGTGTCCATAAATGAAGTATACAACTTCGGTAGGCTATTGACAAAAAAGTGAAAAAACTACAATAAAGAAAAACTTACTTTTGATGTCAAATCACATGGTAACTGTGAAAGTTTTTTTTAATGTCAGTAGGTATCCAAGTGTGCTCCGTTGGTTGCTCGCAGGTGTCTAAACGTTAGTACAGTTCCACCCACGTACGCTGCAGAATGTCAGGTGTAACAAGCAGGAAAGCTGCAGTATTGCGTTCTTTGAGCTCAGTAATAGATGTAATATTTTTCTTGTACACAATGTCTTTAATAAAGCCCCAAAGAAAAACATCTTACGCTTAACTGTTGTTAGAAATTTTGACTCCACAAACCAAACCACACACGCTGCTTTCTCCACTTGGGAAGCCATGTCTGTTGTATTCCTTGTTTGACATGATTTTTCATTACATGAGACACCTGGCGCCATCTATCATCTGACTTAACAAATGTTTAACACTTGCCACGTCTCTTGACGTTTAAAGTAACTTTTTTTCTATCGTATTTTTAATAGCATACTGAAGTTGTATACTTCATTTATAGACACCCTGTATTTTCTGTTCAAACTGCTAAAAGCAATTCCTTTGTGAGGGTTTTGATGTAGACATCATTTTAATATTTCCTAATTTTCTCATCTATGGAATGTTCCTCCTTGTAAATACGGAAACGAAGTCTATCACTGGCACGATCATTCATAGTTTAAAAATCTACGCACGATGTGTCACATATCGATTATTATTTTTGTTTCCTGATTCTTTGGCCGTAAGGGCTGTAGAGCCAGAACATCATGCTGAATTGTGGTTCTACGGAAATACATCCGTTGTGGAACATTCTAACGGTTGTTTGTGAATTTCGTTCGGCCTCCGCACGTGTTTAATCTCCAAAGCCAGTTTCGCATACAGTATTTGTTGATTTTTATCCCATTGGTCGTCTTAACATTACGATCGAGTGGTATTTTCTCTGTAAATAATGACATCTCCCATATCTCTTGTACATCGCAGAAGTATATATCTAGGCGATCTGTAAAGATGGTTATTTCTGGTTTTACATTTCCAATAAAATTCGTACTTCTGGCTTTACATTCCCAATAAAACTAGTATTTCTGGCTTTACATTTCCAATAAAATTCGTATTTCTGGCTTTACATTCCCAATAAAACTCCTATTTCTGGCTTTACATTCCCAATAAAACTCGTATTTCTGGCTTTACATTTCCAATAAAATTCGTATTTCTGGCTTTACATTCCCAATAAAACTCCTATTTCTGGCTTTACATTCCCAATAAAACTCGTATTGGCTGTTTATCTAATACTTCGACTGGGTAACTCTTTCAACATTGATTTCTGACATTGAGAGTTCTGTGTGCTAAGTTAAAAGTTGATATCTTAACACTTGTCCTACAACATTATGTACGATGCCTTCTGTGGTTCATCCTCCGCTGATGTGTTACATAGTCTCTTTGCATACATTGCATCGTCTACGGTTGTGATGTGGCATGTTCTCTTTCAAAACGTATTTTGCGTTTTTTTTTTTTTTTTTTTTTTTTTTGTTTTGTTTTTCAATTCTTTAAACATCACAAGAATTAAAATCTTCATTATTTTTGTCAGGGTTACTCCAGGGTTTTTTTCACAGCTACTTAAAAAAAAAAGAGAGAGTGTCCTGGTACTATTTGTAAATAATTTATGCTATGCATCTTTCGCATGCTAAGATCTCCGTGGGTGTGAAAAAAACCAAGTTATTCGAGAGTATACATTTATTTGCGTACAACATATCGCATTTTTTCTCAGCGCTCATGAACACACCAAGTCACAGTCGGGAACGTACTAAGTGGAATTAAATCATAACAACAAACAATAAGGTTTACTAATTCCTCACATTGAGCGGTAGAAGGGTTAATAATGAATGTTATTCTCGTAAAACCAACGAAAGAAAGTATGTGAGTCATAAAAACAAATGTTTACTAAAGTGTGGCAGCGGAAATATCTTGTAATAGGTATTTCGACTGTTTAGCTTTTCAGAAACAATATTGACTATTATTATTATTCAAATTTAGCGCGGCGTAAGAAATGGCCCTGGCACCGATGAAATGGGATGTAGTTATTGAAATTTTATCTGTACATGCGCAAGCTAAAATCTGTCCATAAGATAAAAACAGAAACTGAATTACAAGTGTGTTAGTGAGGGGATTGGGAACTTTTTGTCGAGGATATCTACAGGTTACACCCCATCATGTTTCGCAGGTAAACCCTTCTCCCATCCCGGAGGATCAAGAGGATGCCAAATTTCGCTACGACTCATACTGTACTACTTTCGGGGAAGTTGCTTATCATCAAAATGCATTTTCGTAATGGCTTTTCCCGTATTTTTCATCAGGTTCTCTTAATTTACGCAGATTGCAATGAGATACCGTTACTTTTATGTAAAACGTGATGAAATAATGTTCAGCGCTAGTTTATTAAAATATATTGTTTAGTAATAGTGAAATTAGCTACTTGTTGCCTTGCTTCATGTGACAGAATGCGGCACGATCAGATTTTAGCAGTGGTTTTGACGATTACGCACTCTTACCCCTTTTTGTTACATCGAATTTTTTACTTGGGATTTATTGTCCGGAGATATGCATAGCATCGAACTATACTAAAAAGGAAACTTTATAATACACACCCCCATTTTAATGACAATTGAGCCCACCTATCGCGAGCACAGTAACACGTCGTAGTATGGACTCTTCAAAGTGTTGCAAACGTTCGGGTGGTCCCATGAAAGCCGTCCGTCAAGCTCAAACGCTTGGTGGTGGTGGGTTTCGGGCTCAAATGCATCGCTCCACTTTGTCCCATAGGAAGTCAACTAGGTTCAAATCCGGTGATTCAGAGGGCAGTTCGAAGATTACGAACTCATTGGAATGCGCCTGCAGTCAGCCATTTGCCGATCGGGAGCGATGAGACGGGACGTTGTCGTGTTAAAAGAAGTTACCCTGCTGTGGAGAATGTATAACCATGAACGGGTGTAGGTGGTTGGTGAGTACATCAAACATAGCTTTAGGAAGTGATAATGGTCTCAGTAGGAACAGCGGACACCCCGCACAGCCTCCCCTCTCGCTTTCCCAAGAGATTACACTTCCTCTGCAAGCCTGGAACTCCTCGACTTGATAGTTGGGGTTCATAGCTTCTTGTTGTCTAGGTCACGCACTCACCCTCCATCAGCGTATTGTATTTGGAACCCCTCTATTCCTGGACAAAGCTACACGTTTTCAGTCTTCGGCGGTGCAGTGGCATTGTTCCTTCGCCTACTACAGCTTTTATAGTCTGGTGACGTCCTCTGGACTAGATACTCGGCGCAGACGTTGGCTACTAAAGGCCAGTTGCAGCATCGTATATCGAGTGGTCTTTGCCAGTAGGTGCCCCGTAGTTGACTGCGGACGTTATTCTCCCTCTTATTGGCTTCCATTCCGACGCTATGCGATACGGGACAGACGGCGTTCACCGCTCGATGATCAACTGCACTTCTCTAGGCACCTCCCCCCCCACCCGAAAGCTGCCGGTTTTAATGCAATCCTGGTGCACACATGTTACGATCGTATAGGGAAATCCTTGATGCTCCGTAGTCGCGGAGATGCTGCTTCTCATTTTCTTCGCAGAGACTATCTGCCCACGACCGAATTTACTCAGGTCGTAGTGTTTTTTCCCCATCATCAGAGCCGCAGGGTTTTTGGCTCAACGTTATTGTGGCGGGGTATAGCAATTTATGGATTTATGGATAGATCATCAGATCGTATGTAGAGGATTTTAGGAAAGTAGTGTCTGACCCCAGTTCTTAAACAACCCTTAGAAATAGGAAGCTAGGAGATTTGGGCTAGAGTGCCCGATCGGAAAGTGGCACGGATGGGAGGTAGAAAGGGGGAGGAAGACGCCCTTATTTATTACCCAGATCGAACCTGAGGTCTTCCCCGTGGCAGTTACGAACGTTGACCACTAGGCCATTCGCGGCCCAGGATTTGTGGATAGGTGCAATGTGCGTAATATATTTTGCTTTGAGTGCATTATTATCATTACTACTGTCGTTCTTGGTTTTTCTTGGCCAGAAACTGAGAGAAAGCCATAGATATTCATCTGAGGCCGAGAAATTGAGAACTTTTCAAGTGATCTTACAAGTTTGTGGAATGACTGACTTTGGCTTTCAGTGCAGCTTTTGCTGTGGCTGTCCCAGTTCTTCGAAAGTCCTCCCGGTGGGTGAATGGAACAAAGCGCTTGCTTCTAAATATTTGTCCGAGATAGGTTTGGGTTTGAGCCGCGGATGAGAGTTTGTGTGATGTCGCTGGCTTCTCTGGAAGCAGTGAATCTTATATAGGGGCGGGCGGACCGCCTATAGCCCTAAACGTGACCATTAAACCCCGCAACAACAGAAACAATCGTGAATAAATTAGAAAGACGTGGAGATAATGCAAATAGACGATCGTCTGTTCACGTTATTATAAACAACGCATAACAATTGGAAAATTGTTCAACCGACACCGCAGTGATCGAACCCCAGAACTCTCGATAACAAGCCGGGTGATTTCGCTTTACGCCACAGTGCCAACAATTCACAGCGATGTCATCGTCTATTGTCAACAATTCACAGCGATGTGATAAACCACACATTGCGCTGTGAATTGTTAGCACCGTAGAGTAAAGCGAACGCACTCGGCTAGTTATAAAGAGATCTGGGGTTCGATCCCAGATAGTTGCTGAGCCCATCAATATGGATTTGTGTAGTCAGATGCTGACCGATAAACCACGTATTACGTTGTGAATTGTTGGCACTGTGGCGTAAAACGAACGCACTCGGCTAGTTGTCGAGAGATCTGGGGTTCGATCCCAGATAGTTGCTCAGCCCATCAATGTGGATTTGTGTAGTTAGATGCTGACCGATAAACCACACATAGCGTTCTGAAATGTTGGCACCGTAGCGTAAAGCGAACGCACTCGGCTAGTTATAGAGAGATCTGGGGTTCGATCCCAGAATAGTTGCTGAGCCCATCAATATGGATTTGTGTAGTCAGATGCTGACTGATAAACCACGCATAGCGCTGTGAATGTTGGCACCGTAGCGTAAAGCAAACGCATTCGGCTAGTTATCGAGAGATCTGGGGTTCGATTCCAGAATAGTTGCTGAGCCCATCAATATGGATTTGTGTAGTCAGATGCTGACTGATAAACCACGCGTAGCGCTGTGAATGTTGGCACCGTAGCGTAAAGCAAACGCATTCGGCTAGTTATCGAGAGATCTGGGGTTCGATCCCAGTTAGTTTCTCAACCCATCAATATGGATTTGTGTAGTCAAATGCTGATCGATAAACCCCGTATTACGTTGTGAATTGTTGGCACTGTGGCGTAAAGCGAACGCATTCGGCTAGTTGTCGAGAGATCTTTGGTTCGATCCCAGATAGTTGCTCAGCCCATCAATGTGGATTTGTGTAGTCAGATGCTGACCGATAAACCACACATAGCGTTGTGAATTGTTGGCACTGTGGCGTAAAGCGAACGCACTCGGCTAGTTGTCGAGAGATCTGGGATTCGATCCCAGATAGTTGCTCAGCCCATCAATATGGATTTGTGTAGTCAGATGTTGACGGATAAACCACACATAGCGCTGTGAATTTTTGGCACTAGGCAAGTTATCGAGGGTTCTGGGGTTCGATTCCAGCAGTGTCGGATGAACAATTTTTCAGTTGCTATGCGGTGTTTATAATAACGTGGACAGACAATCGTCTATTTGCATTATCTCCACGTCTTTCTAATTTATTCACCATTTTTTTCGCCCTTTGGATTTATCGGCTGTAATTTCGTAGCTTACACCGTTGAATGCCACCAGGTGGCGAAACATCAGTTGCTGAGCCCATCAATATGAATTTGTGTAGTCAGATGCTGACAAACTACGCATGGAGCTGTGAATTGTTTGCACTGTGGCCTAAAGCGAACGCACCCGGCTGGTTATCGAGAGTTCTGGGGTTCGATCCCAGCGGTGTCGGATGAACAATTTTTCAGTTGCTATACATTGTTTATAATGACGTGGACAGAGCGATGTCATCGTCTATTTGAATTATCAGAAAAAAAAACTTATTCGAAACTTTGGAGGGAGTTAGATACCACTGTAGGTGCGGAAATGAAAACTGACACACACAATTTCTATTATATTCTAATTCCAGATCCTCTGGATTTCCATTCGTTGGTTCTGCTATTTAGGGATTTTCTTATATACGCTGTTCTTAGCGTATATTTTCTGTAATAGGAAGCTTCTAATCAGTTTATTTTGGTTTTCATATTTTTTTCATACAACTATGTTATCACATGTATTGTGGTCGGTAATCATATTTTTCGTGATTGATCTGCCTCAGCCAGTGGTAATTCTTATGATAAAAAGCCGCAAACGGATGAGATAAAAATAACCAGGAAAAAAAGACCCTCAAAATTTTCAAAAGCAATTTTAAATTTGATTTTTTTTTACCATTTAGCTCATTTTATTATTAATAGTTTTTATCAATTTTCATGAAAGGTGGGCAGTTTTAAATGAAAGAAACGATGTTACGTAGGTTCGCGAGATGATACGAATTTTTGGTTTTTCTTTAAATACTGCTCTCCCATTCTATACGATTCAAAGTGCATATAATAAGAATGTGTCACACTTAATTCATGTGACTCATTCGCGGTTTTTGATAAGTTTATGGTTTTGAGCAGATGATAACTTTCGTGGTTTTTTTTTGTTCGAAGATTTAACGACCACCGTTGGTATTTTTAGGGTCATGGGCAGTGTCTTTTTTCTGATTTGAAGCCACTCGTTCCCGAGAGAGCACACTGCCCATGACTCATCCAGGCGTCTATTCCGGATCCATCTCGAGCGATTATCTAAAAGCCTGCACCTCTGACCCCTCGGCTGCCGAAGAGACCTTTTGTGTTGCCGCTAATGGATAAGAGACTGCGCTCAAGGTTTAGCAGAAGGAGCATAAAACAATTATCACTTTTCCTACATGCCAGTTTTATTCTTCTGAGTCAATTTCCCTGTTAGCATTGTAGTTTTAGCTCAAAGATATGTTGCCTACCGTAGCGTTTTATTTTTGTGAATTCTGCTGTCTTGACAAAGGATTTCTCATTGCCTTTACTTTAGAGCCGTTGTGTTCATGACACACCCCGCTGCCTGATCCGCCTGTTTAAACAAGTTTTATCCTTGCAATTCGAACATGCGGTTGATATAATAGTACCCTTGAGTATAAAACACAACATTCCATTTCCACGGTAATCCGGAAGAAATTCCTTTTTCCTGCTTTTCTATCTATAGCTAACCACAAAACGCGTCTTAGCACTTCTGTCTCAGCGCATGATGTTAATCTGGTTTTCAAGAAGAGGTTGTGGATGATGCATGTAATAATGTGGGCGACGTTCTTAGAATAGGCCATAATGAACGCCAAGACCTGGATGAACATTCTTAGCTACCTGAACATGTCTGGGTAGGGTTTTTTCTTGTTGTTGTTTGTTTCGTTCAAGAAGAGGGCAGCTACATAATGATATTTCTAACGAGTTAGTGTCAATGTTTAATCGTCATTGTATTGTTACTTGGTGAAAGCCCGTCAATAATAACGAGGAAAAATAAGATTTGTGGAATAATTTTTTAATAACGAGGTATTATTTTTGTTTGTGATGTCCAAATGTGAAAGTGTGTTTCATAAACATTACAACAATAAAAAAAGTATACTGGTTGAAGCCAGGATTCGACAATTCAGAGGCACGCGCTCTTTCCACTGCGCCAACAAAGTGGGACGGACGTTCAGACAAAGAGAATTAGTCATTTGCAAAAGTTTAAAACCACCTGTTGGTATAAGGAGATTTCTGCCGATTGCGTCAGCTACTGTCTGTATTACTCAACTTCCTGTCGGTGTTGCATCATCCTACAGCAGCAGTTGTTTATAGAGTTGGGAGAAGCGTGCGAGCGTCAGTTTGCTTCTTATTTTCATGCTGAGAGGTTTTGTACGTATTTTCTATATAGCGAAAGTGGGCAAAAAGGCGTCATTAAGTGTTATGTAGAGGGCACAAATAGTGACTTTATATCATGAAGGATACTCCGAACGTGATATAAGCAGAAAGGTGAATGTGAACAAGACTGCTCTTCATAATACGATCATGAAATATCGAGACACATGTGAATTTAGCGACCGAAGGAGAAGTGGACGTCCAAGGAAAACAACCTCACGTACTGACAATTCTATAAGGCGAATAGTTATGCGTTCTCCGAGGAGTCCGTGCAAGACAATCAAGGCTTTTCTACATTCTAAAGGGTCTGATATTAGTATCAGCACTGTTTCCCTACGCCTTAGCTAAGATTTTGGATTTAAGTCTTATAAATCTGCACTTAAACTTAGACTAACCTCTGTCATGAAAAAGAAGACTCCAGTTTGCGAAGCGTCATCAATCGTGGGCTACTGAAAATTTGGAGCCAAGTTCATTTTTTCCATGAATCAACTGTGCGGCAATTTGAATCACGTGAAGTACATGTTCGACGACCGAAAGGCAAAAGCTTTGATGAAATATACACCGTTAGCAGCGTGAGACATCCCCTAAGTTAGATTATATGGGGTGATATGTCGGCATCCGGTACTGCTTCATTATCTTTTTTACCGACAGGCACTACCATGACTGGTATTTTTTATGTGGAAATGCTATCACAGATGCACAATCTTTATGCATGATGGTGCTCCATGCCACAGATAAAAGACAATAAAGGACTACCTGCAGAGGAAAAACAACTGTGCTAGACTGGCCCGGTAATAGTCCCGACCTTAACCCCATCGAAAATTCGTGGACCATTTTAAAAGACAAGGTATCAAAAAAACAGCCATCAAATTCCCAAGCTTTGACTGACGCGATAAAGTACGTGTGGTGCAAAGACATTTCAAGTGACTGCTGCAAATCCGTCATTGAAAGTATGCCACATCCTATTCTGTCCTGTATAGAAAACAAAAATGACCACACAAAGTGCTGATTTCGGTCTTTTTGTGTTCTAAAGAATGTAAGAATCTATAGCGTATTTTCTAGGCTAGCTGCGAAGCCTAGAGAATGCACAAATAAAAGTTAATTAAATATACAGAAATAAAAGTCAACTATCGTCGGTGTTAAGATATGTCGATGCTTTCGCTGCGAAAAACAACACGAGCGGATTCGCCTCTTTCGATTATGAGAATCAGTTTGGCGAGCGATGATCAACGGCGTAACGCAAGTAGGTCTTTGAGAGACCGCTGTTCTGATGCGAAGAGCTTTAATACTGTCTCCTGCTGACGTTTCCATGACAACATGAATGTGCTACGGAGCTCGTGAGTGGCCACTGCTTTGGCCAAGGGTTCGCTCCGGAAAAACGAAGACTTTGGACTACCTCAGTGCCTCCATGCTTCCAGCGCGTGTTTCGCGAGAGTTGTTTCAGTTTGTGTGAAGTGTCCATCAATTAAAATCAGTGACATTATATCTTAAATTCGTGGCTTTGTTGGATTCGAATTGTTTTGATAAATTTTCTGAAAGCTTCCCTGAACTAAAAGAGCTTAAAGAACTCTATGCTTCAAATTTTGATACAGCTCGATTAAGAAATGAAGTGAAGGTGTTTAATTCCCTTGATGAATACAAAACAAATCAGTAAAAGACATTACTAGTTACATAAAGTTGAATAATTGGACATAGTGTTTATTGAGGTGTACAAATTAGCAAATCAATAATAAAGTGTTCATCAACAACTGCAACTTCCGAAAGAAGTTTTTCCGTATTAAAAAGAATCAAGATAAATCTAAGAGCCACACAAAGACGTGCACATTCGAGCAACTTGGCTGATTTGTCAATAGAGAAAAACATTATTTTTAAATATGAAAAAGTACTTGGAAGAAACATTTTTATGAAAACGTAACAATCAAGTTCACACAAAAGGAAAGGAGAATGGAGTTCGTGTACAAATAAGTGTTCAAATCCTAATCCTCATAATTATTTGGTATTATGTTAGCAATAGCATGTACCTAAAATTTAGAAAAAGAAATGTTACTTCTATTACTTAACAATTAAAAGGTAAACTTCGCAATTTTTAAAAAGCAGTACTGGGGGGGGGGGTGAGATAGCCCAGGTCTCGAACCCAAGATACGCCACTGGTAAGTGTTCATCTGTGGTGTCATTTTTTTGAATATCTGTGACTGGTAATTAGTTGTTTCTTTGAAAATCTTAATTTTCAGTAAATTGACAGGTGGTCTTGAACTTTTGCAAAAGACTGTGTATTGTTTGTGATTGCAAGAAACAGGGAAAGGAGCTCATACTGCTTTCATTGTGAACTCCGACCTCCTCGTTTTTGTGCAACGGAAATCCTGTTTCTTGTAAAGAAGATTAAAAATCTTTGTTTATGGAACTGCCAAAAAACTGAAGTTTCATTTTGTTTCATTCAGCGATGACTAAGATCACGGGTGATTATAATCTATGAGATGAATGGGCTTTCAATTACTGTTTACTTGCATTAGTAATGATACCCAGCGTTGTAAAATTTTGAGATCAGTATTTCGTATGGTATAGAAACGGTCGCTATGCCAAAGCCACTTTTTTTCGCAAATCGTTTAGGTAGAAACGCTGAAGAAAAAAAAGTAAAAAATAAGAACGGGGAGCTCATTTTATCAGCATCACAGTTATATTCTTCAGTTTTTTGTAAAATTTAGAAGTAATAACAGTGTTTTCCACAGAAACGTGACTTTTTCATATATCTTCGAGCTCTGAATATCGACGGACAGTTGCTCAAATCGAATGCCGTACCGAAAGGAGCAATTGATCGCCGATATGTGCTGTACATGGTTACTGATGTGCACACGCGTTTATCGTGTTTTCGTAAGATTTTGCTTGTGAACTGACAAAAACTGCTCTCTTGAAAGATCCGGAACGATAAATAATAATAATAATAAATTCCTTTATGTTGCGAGCACTACTGTAGTTTCTGTGTTTCCACTTTCGTAGCTTAATATTATATTAAAGACAAAAAAATGAAATTCATTGGTCGAGTGTTGTTTCCTGACACACCCATCATTCAGATGCGTTTTTCGATAACAAAAAAGCCCTGTCAATACTAACCAATAATTTAATCGGAGACCGATATGCGTGGTCGTAATGATTTCTGATTTGCTTTGCTTTCTCTTTTAATACCTCCCACTGTTACGTTATTGATGATTGAATGTCATGTCGTCCATCCATTTAGGCTCGCCTGAGTCGAGTCACACTCAGCCATATAGCTCCTTCTATTAGTTTTTGTTTTCTTATTATTTTCATTTCTTTCTTTGCTGCTTAAGCATTCTGTATTACCTTAATATCTAAATACAAACAAATGGCAAAATATTGCACGATGTTGTGGCCTTTTATCATTTTTGGTGCTTTATTTCTTTTCGTTACATAATACCAACTTGTTTATTTATTTTCTGCTTATGAATTATAGCCACTTAGTGTATGGAACCACCTTTGGTAACTTATAGCCGCAAGACTTCGTTGTAGAAAGCGCTCGGTCAGGTCTCGGAATACATCCGGAGCAGAAACCACTTTCCCGACACAGACAATTGAGGAAGTGGTTTCGGAAAGTGGCTTGAGTATCGGTAAGCACCTACCCCAATGTCGCAGCCAAGAGTGGGTCCGATGAGTCAGGATCGGGACCGCTTTAGAATTTTTTTATTCAGTCTTAGCTGAATTACTAGACGTGTCCGATAAGTAAAGCCTCCGCGCAAGTGTCTCGTACATTACTTGTTGCCTAGCGACCAGTCAGAATGATTCTTTGTGCCATTAACTTCATTTGCTTCGTAATGATACTCCGTATATCTATTTGTTCGTATTTTATTGTGTTTAACCCTTTAGCCAGCTGGAACGAATGAATCTGTGCATTGAAAACCGTTGCTTTCTCCTTAGCTTTGTTATTGAAATTGGTAATTTAGAAAGATGATTGACACTCCTTTCTTACTGATTACCTGCTAAAAGGGCTATAGCAATGGCGACGAACTTAAGAAAGGACAGGGATGTTTACGTCCCTTGTTTCTACTCAGTAGCATGATGCTCGTGTCAGTGGGACTCGCCATTTGCCATCGTGCCTGGGGCCATGAAGCAGAAAATAAAAGACTAGAAGCGATCGCTTATCACCATCGACAGGTTTATAATCGGTAATGAGAGGGGCCATGGCAGGTTTAGGGTCGGAAGTGCTGAGATAAGAGGGGGAAAGCAATTGTTTTATCGAAGCTTTCGTAAAACCCGGCCGCTATGTAGAAGTTTCTGTTTGGGGAACTCAGAAAATTCTGGGCACCATTTAGTTCAGGTACATCGCCCGCTTAAAGGGTTAAAATGGATGGTTCGTTTTCAACTGTGTCGGGTGTCAAACAACGATCAGTTATTGAGCGTAAAAATCAAAGGACAGTGAAGGAAATTTGGCTGTAAAGGATCATCCGCAGAGTGGGAGACCCGTAACCGCAATTTGCGATATGAACAGACAGAAAGTCGGAGCTCATCAGTGAAAATCGAAGAATAACTCAGAGAACCATACATAGTAGGCAAGCTGAAAATTAGTTTAGGTGCTGTCAATGACATCTTTAACGTAGTAGGCAAGCTGGAAATTAGTTTAGGTGCTGCCGATGACATTTTTAACGTAATAGGCAAGCTGAAAATTAGTTTAGGTGCTGTCAATGACATTTTTAACGTAGTAGACAAGCTGGAAATTAGTTTAGGTGCTGCCGATGATATTTTTAACGTAGTAGGCAAGCTAAAAATTAGTTTAGGTGCTGTCAATGACATTTTTAACATAGTAGTCTAGCTTTTGGGGGTGTCAGTGACAGTTTCAGCATAGTACGGCACTGTACCTCTCCTTTCTCTGGAACCAGTGACTCTAAATAAGGGACGAGCGACTGCTTATAGCCCATTGAGTTGCTCACGGTGGTTGTTAAACCTCCAATAAAAAAACTGGTTAGCAAGTACTGTTCGGGACAGCGGACGGCTCACGAACCCTGAGTAGTTAAAGGGCAGACTACCACAGAGGAACACACGGAAATGTTTCCCGGGACACAAAGAAGCTGAAGCTTTTGTGGATAAGCCTAAGAAGTCAGCGGTCATAGTTTTCTGACCGTCCTCGACAGCAGTGGGCATGAGAGCACCCACATTGGACATTCGATAAGAGGAAAAGTAGCCTATTCCGATGAGTCCAGGTTCCAGCTCCAACATCCCAATGCCCTGGTCCACATTAAATGCCGCGCAGGTGAACAGCTGCAACCGGATTTCAGTGTTGCGCGGAAACAGACCGTCGTCGGAGGCGGTATCAGATTGTATGGGGATCGTTTTCATGTGCAATACTGGATCCTCTGATCCCCGTTGAACACACCTTCACTGCCAGACTCTACTCTAAGCATTATTTCAGACAAAGTGTCGCCCTACATGGTGACCTTGTGTCCCGATAATACTGGACTCTTTAGGAATACAAAGTCCCATGTCGCACGACCTGCATTGATTCGGAATGGTTCGAAGGTCGTATCCAAAGATTTCTTGTTCTCACCAAATCATTCTGGTTTCAAACCTATCGAACATGTGTGGGATGCAGTAGAATGCGGAATTCCCCTGCCCGCGCCAGTGCCTCGCTCAGCCATCGAACTACGAGACGTAATTCTGTCCTGCTGTTACAGAATAATTGAGGACAGCTTCTGCAGTGTCTGTGCCACTCTGGTGCAAGCTGTTATCACGGCGAAAGGCGGCGCAATACTCATGATTGTATAATGGCTTGCCAGAAGCATGATGCCCAGGAGAAGGTGCAGATGCTCTGGAGTTATGTTGTCCATAACATCTCATCTTTCAGAAGAACGTACTAGGAGGGTATCAACAGTAACCCACCACCACGACCACCACCACCATAACGTAACTGGCACCTTCTTGGAACATCTGAGCTAGAAAAACAAGGTCCATAGCCATTGGCGTCGGAAAGGGATGGGCTCAGAGAGCGCCCCCCCCCCTCCCTCTTAGATATCAAGGTACATTTTTCCCTTGAACGCCGAATCACATGATTTCTTTTTGTCTTTTAAAGCCGAATTGTACACCTTGTTCATTAAAAATATCAAGATGAATCTGAAAAACCCATAAAAAAACTTACTGAAATCACATTTTTTCCAACGAAGTCCCGGAATTTTTTGAATCCCTTTGAATTCGTTTCATTGGCGCAATTTTCCACGTGCAAATAACACACCCTCAGGGTTCACTTGCTGTTGCTCACACTCCTGGAGGATGCCTTTATTTAGGCTGTCTTTGAATGATTTTCAGGCTTCATCTTCTGCCATAGATGGCACAAAATATCACTCTTTGGGCGTTGCTTTTACGTCTTGAGGGATTGTCTCAGAAGTTGGTGTCTGCGAATGTCTGAAGACCTTACCATATTCAGAATGGAAGAGGTCTCTCGTTGGCTCCACAATGAAAAGACAAAATACGCCCTGTTACGTTTTAACCAATGACATAAGTTTGGGGATGGAGCTTAGTATGTAGGCGTAGTTTCTGTCTCAAATTCAAGTGTTTTTTGGTAATGTACACATTTTCTCTTCAAAAAATTAACGTACAGTAGAATTTTAGATGATGTATAAAAGACAAGATTCCAATCTCATTTCAGTGCTCATTCTTTGATTTCTATTTGGCCTAGATAATTAAAAAAAAAAAAAATCGGAGAGAAATGAGAGATTTCGTTCCTTCCACACAGAAACACTGCCAAGCTAACTTCTGGCGCCATCTACCGCGAAATTGGAATACTTTCGAGTCAGATAAATTGAATTTTAAAAAAAAATCTAACAAATTTTTCAGAAAAGTAACTGCGACACGTATTAGGTATGGGTCGTTTTTATTTGTGCTCAAAATTTCAAACTCTACAAAGTAATAGTTTTCGAGCAAATGTGTACAAAAGAATTTGCATTACAGATATAGGACAGCATATCTGTTACACTCATTCAAAGACAGCCTTAACAATAAGACAAGAGGAAAGACCAACCACTGCGATAGAACCCTTATCTAGTTATGAAGCTGCTGTTGTTGTTGTTTTTTTCACCCCAATATCAAGAAATTACTAAAATTTCTATCAACGCTTTCTGTCTCGAATTCTCGACTTTCTGGACTTGCATTGCTGAACATTCACCGAGAAGTAGAAGTAAATACAGGATCCACATTTTGAAGGCAGCGGCGGCGAAACGTGGTTATCTTGTACAATGATGCTAAGATATGTAAGTACAATTTTATTAAAGTGCTAGCAAAACTTTACATTTTCAATATTATGCGCTATTATTTATTTCATAAAATAACTAATTTTAAAATAGCGCCTTCATAAATACCTCCAAGAAATTGAATACCGAGAGAGAAACACTGTATTTTACATTAACCACATTTAATAAATATATAGCCCTTAAGTTTTTGTATAAAAAATTTTTAAATCAGTATTTTAATTATTAATAAAATTGTTAATGTATTAATGAATTTATATAATTATTCAAAATAAAGAATTATTAATAATTAACGCTTAATTATTAATTGATTAGCATAGATTAGCAATTATGTTCGGTGTTTGGGATGAAACTACTTGAGTCCTCCTTCCTTCAATTACAACGCCCCTGTCCATAGGCTCGCCTTGCTTTGCCCAAATGCGAACTCTGCCGTCGGCGTGATGCAATCCAGATTGTCTGTGTCGACTCATCAGACAAACACACGCCCTTTGTCAATCATGAACATCCCAGTAGCGGTCCATCTGACACCAGTCCAACCGCATTTGTCATAGGTATCCAGGACATCGTCCTCATAACGTCGAGTATTCATGGTTTCTCTTGGAAGCACATAGAAAGAGGTCTGTGCATCCACCTGACAAGACGCAACTTCATATTAGCTCGCTACCGCCAGCATAAGTTTCCCTTTCACGAGTCACAGGTGAATGATAGCTTGTCCCTGGTTTTCCCCAGATCAAATCCCTCCTGGAATCGCTCTGCAAAGTAAATCTGGACTCATCTGTGTAGAATACTGACCTCCATTGATTTTCAGTCCCATTGGCGTAAAGCCTTTTACCCTATTCACACCCTTGTGACGAGAGTGAGGGGCACTCAGAGCGTTGATATCTAAGCATGGAGACTTCTGCACACCGTCGAAGGAGGTACCACCATTCCTGTAGTTGCAGCAAGGAATGTTTTACCTTCGGAATGCTGATTGCGTAATTTGAAATTGGTTCCACAATCAGTGGACCACAGAAAATCTGACATGTAACCATCTTGCAATTTTCTCCCAACTTTGGCCTGCGTCTAGTCTTCCGATTGCTCTCCCCCTCAATTCATCTGTTAAATGATGTCTCGCAGCCATTACAGCAAACCTGTTCAGAGTCTGTGGACCACAGGACTCGTATCCACCGATAGACTCATATGGACTTATTTCAACTTCCACCTGACTTTGGCCTGTCTCTAATCTTCCGATCGGTCTCCACCTCAGTCCATCTGTTAAATGATGTCTGGCAGCCAATACAACAAATCTGTTCCACAGTCTGTGGACCATAGAAGGACTCGCATGGTGCCATCTTGCAACTTCTACCTGACTTTGGCCTGTCTCTAGTCTTCCGATCGCTCTCTACCTCAGTTCATCTGTTAAATGATGTCTCTGTTAAATGAAGCCTTAACAGAGACATCATTTAACAGATGAACGCTGCCATTACAACAAATCTGTTCCACAGTCTGTGGACCACAGAAGGACTCACATGTTGCAATCTTGGAACTTCTACCTGACTTTGGCCTGTCTGTAGTCTTCCGATCACTCTCCACCTCAGTTCATCTGTTAAATGATGTCTCGCAGCCATTACAACAAATCTGTTCCACAGTCTGTGGACCATAGAATGACTCGCATGGTGCCATCTTTTAACTTCTACCTGACTTTGGCCTGCCTCTAGTCTTCTGATCGCTCTCCACCTCAGTTCATCTGTTAATTGATGTTGTTTCACAGCCAATACAACAAATCAGCGGTCTCAAAATCTTTGCTTTACACTCCGCAAACAAGGTAACGCACCCCTCCGCAACAGCTCCTTTTACGCTGCAGCTCATTTGCATAACCCGATGCATCACCTCATTCACACATAAAACCCTGACTTCGCATTAAATTTCACCTCATATAACCACGTTTCGTGCTTTTCTAACTGTTCTTTCACAAAAAATCGCGATCTTTACTTATTTTCTTTAATTTATGGAAACCAGTTTTCATGAACTGCAATATTTTGAAGATTTAGTTTAAACGTATGAGGTGAGAACGCATGATGCGTTACCATATATGCGAACTTTCCTCCTATGATGCGCTTTTTCGAAATACCCCATGTGATTTTTACAAAATTTAACTCGAACGAAAGCTGTATGTGATCTTTTACTACATCAAACACCAAAAATGTTGTTTTAAGTACACCTGTTTTGTGCTTTAAGTTTGTTTTGTTCTATCGCATTTTATGGAATTTTGTGAGGTGTTAAAACTGTAACATCGGTTTTGTTTACCTTAAATTACATCCCTCGCCGTGATAATCACGGCGAAATTTAACAGCTTTGAAGCTCTGAGGGTATCGTATTTGCAACATGACACTTGTTTTCTAGGCACATGTGTGTGCTCTATCCGTAGTGCATTCCCAAAAGGCATTCCTGCAGTGCGTAAACTCGAAGGCTTTCTTTCTTTTTTCTGTGCTCATTTTGTGAAATTCCTGGTTTATGTTAAGCCGTAGCTTAGAAGCAACGGGATTTTTGCGGACCTCG
Source organism: Macrothele yani (assembly GCA_039090855.1). Classification (NCBI taxonomy): domain Eukaryota; kingdom Metazoa; phylum Arthropoda; class Arachnida; order Araneae; family Macrothelidae; genus Macrothele; species Macrothele yani. Next base: position 23,030,267 of record CM077006.1, on the reverse strand, counting down.
TTTCCTCCCTCCCATCCTCTTACCTGTTAAGAGTGATATCTTGTAGTTCTTGAAAGCTTAGGAATGATTTTAATGCAAGCCCTGGCGATGACACATCAGTATACCCGTGGGAGCAATAAACTGCCGCACTTAACTACCGAGACTGCTCGCACGCTCGGATAATGTAACCAGAACTTACGCTCTGCTTCCAAGGGGTTCCCATTGCTTGGCGCTCTGTTAGATATGGTAATCATCTCGAAATTATGATGGATTAGGTGATCACTGTACTTTATGGGAAACCTTAGTTGCCGCGCTTTCCCTAGCCGCTCTGTTCATTTATAGAGTGTAAAGTTTCAAAATTAATTTCCGAAACCCTACGGTGGTTAAATGTTTCTTCCAAATATATTTCTTTTAAATTAGGAACAGAATTATAGAAACACTGCTTCATGCTTGGGTGCTTACCTGTCATATGATCATATTTCAATCGAATGTGTTTTAATCGATCATGACCAAAGGAAACGGGTCATCGGGTGCTTGGGTTATAATTTCCTTTCTGCTAAAATAAGCTTGGGTCAAGAGCCAGCTTTCTGGACGGTTATTGACTCTTTTTTTTTTAGTAATTACTTTATTTTCTAAATTAAATCTCAACGAAGAAAAGTAACATCTGTGTATAATTTGTTGCATTTTTTGTTGTACTATGTAGATGAATCGTAGAAGTATAACGTGTAAGATGCAATCTGTCTGTTATCATTTTTACTTTAGTGAATGGTTGTATTGTCAGTACCACCTACACTGTTACAAAAATTTTAACAGTGTACTGAACTTCCATATAAACGAAAAATATCCCTTTCTTATGCAATTTATTTGTGCGAATCTTGCTAACAGTTCAGTGATAAAATCTTTGGAATACAAGAGTGCGGAAAAAGTCCCAATTATATGTTCATAACACTTCTTTATAAACTAATCATCTTTCCATTAGGCTCTAAAATATTTTTTTCTGCCTTTAGTCTGAGTTAGTACCTGTTTATAAACAACGCTAATCGTATTTCAATTGGAAAAAAAAATTCTTTTGTCTGCCTTAGTCTGAGTTATAACTTTGTAATGCCTGTTTATAAACAACGTTAATCTTCTTTCCATTGGGTATTGAAATGTTTCTTTTCTCTGCTCTTGTTTGAGGTATAACTCCTTAATACATGTTTATAAACGTTAATAATCTTTCCATTGGGTGTTGAAATGTTTCTTTTCTCTGCTTTAATCTCAGTTAATACTTCATAATACCTGTTTATAAACTACGTTAATCGTCTTTCCATTAGGCGCTAAATTGTTTCTTTATGTGACTTAGTCTCATTTATAACTTCGCAGTACCTGTTTATAAATAACGTTGATCGTCTTTCAATTGGGTGTTAAAATGGTATTTTTTTTTGCTCTGCTTTAGTCTTAGTTTTAATTTATTCATACCTGTTTATGAACAACGTTTTTAGTCTTTCATTTTTAGTACCTGTTTATAAACATCGTTAATCGTCTTTCCTTTGGGTGCTAAGAAAAAAGAAGCATTTTTCGTTTCTCTTAGCACCCGAAGCTTCCTTTTGGCTGAAGGTGCTTTCGTTTATATTTCCTTGGGTGCTTCCCTTTTCTTTTCCTTAGTCTCAGTCATAACTTCGAAATGGTGCTGCAATGTTTCTTTTTTTACTGACATTTCGCTTTTCTCTCTCTCTCTCTCTCTCTCTCTCTCTCTCTCTCTCTCTCTCTCTCTCTCTCTCTCTCTCTCTCGATTTCTCTACCTCTATCTTTCTCTCTCGATCTCTATCTATCTCGATCTCTGTCTCTTTACCCTCTCTCTACCTCTATCTTTCTATTTCTCTTGATCTCTATCTCTCTATCCCTCTCTCTCTCTGTCTCTTTCTCTCCCTCTCCGTTTCTCTCTCGATCTCTATCCCTCTCTCTATCTCTGTCTCTCTCGATATGTCTCTCTATTTCTCTCGATTTCTCTACCTCTATCTTTCTCTCTCGATCTCTGTCCCTCTATCTCTCTCGATCTCTGTCTCTCTTGATCTATGTCTCTCTCGATATGTCTCTCGATCTCTGTCTCTCTACCCTCTCTCTATCTCTCTACCTCTATCTTTCTATTTCTCTCGATCTCTGTCTCTCTATCTCTCTCGATCTCTCTATCCCTCTGTCTCTCTATCCTTCTCTGTCTCTTTCTCTCTCTCTCCGTTTCTCTCTCGATCTCTGTTTCTCTATCCCTCTCTCTGTCTCTATGTCTCTCTCTGTATCCCCCTCCCTCTCTCTCTCTCTCTCTCTCTCTCTCTCTCTCTCTCTCTCTCTCTCTCTCTCTATCCCTATCTATCTCTCTCTATCGCTCTCTCTCTCTCTCTCTCTCTCTGTGTAGCTTTTGCTCTAGCCGTGCATTTCTTCTTTCAAAAGAAATGTTCTGAATATGAGTTTAACAGACATACCCTGTGAAATTCTTTATCAACTTTAGACAAAACAATTTCCTAAACTAAAGACTGGTAATGTATAAAAACATGCATCGCGAAGGGATGTTCACCCGTCTCCAGGTAAAATTCCGGACGCCGATAGAAAAACAATTCCCAAATAAGGAAAGTGGGAAGTATTTACCTTCTAGTGATGAGCACGTGACAGGAGCATCTTAATGCCAGTAGCAGTGCATTAACTTTCAAGGTCACATACGCATTCTCAGTTGTGTCGTCTGAGCTTCCGGGCTGCCGTAGAAATTGATTGATAAATATTTTTGCTTCTTGGCAAGTTCCCCTTTAGGAATTTCGATTTGAAACAGGGGATGCAACTCAGACAGCAATGAAAATCCGCCAAATATGGAAGTGCCTACCATAATTTCCCGATGAGTTATGGATGCCAAACACACGCGCACGCATTATTATCGATATCTTCTCTCACTTCCCGTGTGTCTCTCTATAAACACCTCTTCGTCTCTGTCTGCCTCTTCCTTCATCTCTCTATCACCCCATGTTTTTCTCTTCCTACGTTCTCTGAGTGGTTTCGCAAATAAACAAAACTTTTCTCTCCTACCCCCAAACCGACGACGTCGACGAAGCAAATGTTTTATCAATGTCGCCTTCCTTTTCTCGTGAATTCTACTTTCACTGGTTGATAACATCGCAAAAACGCTTCAAAACATAATCTTGCAAAAAGAGGGAAAAACGAAATGCTATTTATTCGTGTATAAATCTGTGTCCAAAATTACATTTCCGTGTTTTGTTATTTTGCATAAATTATAGATAAAATCGGTCTGTTTAATGTGGAATTTTGAGTATTCAATTCTTTTTTATTTTAATGTACGAATATAATTTACTACTGTAGTAAATACTCGTACATCCTTGTTACTTCAGTTGTTCCTTATGTGGAAAGGAAATTTACTTAAAGAGTGCGTAAATTATACGTACACAGTGCGTCAAAGAATTTTTAAGACTGGCGCTAGATTTCAGCCTACGGTGGCGCCACCAGTGTAATCGCGAATGCATTATAAACCGTGACCATCTGCTTGCTTTCTGCCAAAAGTACTGCGCAGTTGTTAAAGTAACTCAAGCGAAACGGGCGTTCATCAGAGAAGTAAATTTTTTTTCATGTTGAATTATTAAGATGGAACAAAAGGGCTGTTATTAAATTTAATGCAAAACTTGGTAAAAGTGCCTCGGAAACGTACCAAATGATGAAACAAGTTTATGGTGAGTTTTGTTTAAGTAGATCAAATGTTTTCCTGTGGCACAAACGTTTTTTGGACGGAAGAGATACGCTAGAAGATGATAAGCATACCGGAAGACCAAGTTCATCAAGGACACCTGAGATTATTGAAAAAGTGCGTGATTTCGTGGCAAACAATCGATGTGCGTCACTAAGAATGATGGAAGAGTCTTTAAACATCAACAAAGAAACGATTCGAACCATCTTGCATGATGATTTGGGCAAAACAAAAGTCTGTGCTAATTTGTTCCACACACGTTAACCAATGAACAAAAATCAAGGAGAAGTGCACATTGCAGAGACATCATTTCAGCCACTGAAAATGATCCAAACTTCTTAAAATCGATTGTTACTGGTGATGAAACATGGTGTTTTCAATATGATCCTAAAACAAAGCGACAAAGTGCGGAATGGAAGTCAAAAAACTCACCACAAGCCAAAAAAACAAGAAAAGTTACATCGAAAATCAAAACAATGCTCATTACATTCTTCGATAGTAAGGGTATTTATTATCTGTTGCTCCAAGTGGACGAACAATTACTGGTGAGTTTTATTTAAATGTTTTGAGGCGTTTGATGGGCAGAATTCGTCGCATTCGTCCAGAATATCGGGATGAAAACAGTTGGTGTTTGTTGCACGATAATGCACCCAGTCACACCTCACTTCTTGTTCGTAGATTTTTGGCGAAAAATAACGTCTGTGTGTTCAATCATCCACCGTATTCACCTGATTTAGCACGCTGCGACTTTTCTTTATTCCCAAAACTTAAAATGACGTTAAGAGGGTGTTATTTTGAGGATATTTTGACCATACAAACAGCTTCGACGCGTGCTTTGGAGGCAATTCCGCAAAGTGAACTGGAACAGGCATTCGAATCATTATTAAATCGCTGTAACAAGTGTATTGAAGCCGGAGGGACGTATTTTGAATAACAAACCAAAACAAATTATAATTTCTTGTTTCTATTTCATTTTACAGATCCAGTCTTAAAAATTATTTGCCACACTGTGTATATCACATATTATACAGCCAAAGTGAGTGACAGAAACTGTGTTTTGGAATCGGCATGTCAGGTTAGTCCACGGGGACAGTATGCGTACAGTTATACTGTACGCATACTATAATTGTAATTTTACTTATTGGATTCTTATTTCAAAGAAGTCTGATCCAGCTCACTGGAAGAAAATGCCAGGCTCCGTAATTTCTGAAAAATGAAGGATTAAAGCAACTTTCCCTTTCAAAACGATTGTTATTCACTTGGATAAGATACAAGGTTGTTATGTTGGGAATATCATGATTTATTACGAAGCTCCGCAATATTGTAGTAACAATGAATGAGAAAGCGCGTTAAAAGTCCATTAGCTTGAGGAGTACCAGCTTAATGAGAAAACTGCACGAGAAAAGTTGTGAAGCTGAATATATGCTTATTGCTCGATAGAAACTATATTGGAACTGTGTGAAGTTCATTTTCTCCTCAATGAAAAGTTGTTTGATTCAATTTGTAAAAGCAGCTCACCCAAAAGGTGTAAATTTCGATGTAATCTACCTGTGAGTTAATATAAGAAGTTAGAGGGTTTTATTAACTCATCTAAAGTTACCTGAAATTTGTCTAGAAGTCAATAAAAAATCGCCACGTTTATAGTGAAACCGTTTCGTATTTTAGTGGTATTTTTGCATTATCGGTGAAAAAGTTGCAAAACCTTATAAATTTGTTGGTGCCCTGACAAGAAACTTCGAAGGTCGATTAAGTTTAGGGTAGAATTAATGCGAGTTGAAAATTTAATTAAATCATTAAAATCGTGTGAAGACGATATTCATCCTAATTGTTCATGTGCACGAATGTTTATTCTACATTTAGTTAATTAAATGTATTGATAATTTATGAAAACTATTAATATCTCGATTGAAAAAAATATTTGTCTCTTCAACTTTAATGTCATTTGTTTATAATTGATAAAATCCTGATTATTTTTATAAAACCCATTAATATATTTAGAAATTATTCACACAGTAAATCTGTTCACCAGTCTGTAAATTATCCATAAAGATGGCAAAGATATGTGAAATCTGTTGACAACTAATGAAATACACAGTCGAGTCACATTATTGTGACTACATCTTACCTTTGATGTCAACAGCGCGTAGCCAATGAAAGAAGGTACGTGTCGTGAGCTGGCTTGGAGAGTATATAAGGTGTGCTTGTAGGCATTCTGAAAACATATCATTCGTCGCTGTCATGGATAAAAGGAGCGATTCATTAGATTTGCAAAAAGGGTTGATTATCGGCTTTCGGGCCAAGGGTGGCACGCTAACAGTTTGTGAACTGTTAGCGTGCTGCTGTGGTTAAAGTGTATCGTGATTGGAGAAATGGCACCATTGCGAATAAGCGACGTGCAAACTGCGGAGCACCACGAGCCGTTGATTTGAGAGGTGAACGTCGGCTTCGAAGGTGCGTGAGGGCCGATCGACACGCTACAGTGGAACAACTCACAGATGTTGTTCCACTGCAGCGTGATGACCTTTAAATCTCGTAATCTAAAGGTCAGACTGCAGAAACACAAATATAGTATTAAAGTCGGTAATGGCTCCACTGCTATGTCGCGTTTGCTTCTAAGCAAACATTTCGGACCAATATGGTCTGAGGTTATTATTCTGACTATACCTAAGAATAAGAATTTATTATTATTTACAGAAGCTCTTGAGATTCTGGCTCCCCGGACACGTTGCTGCAACGATGATATTCCTAACTATATTCCTGACGCTTGGAAATACCTTATACATGACTTACTGTGATTTAAATATTGTAATAATTATTACTGACTCCGGACCACCTGTTCTTCCTATGTCTCTTTGCACACTCGTCTGACCTGATACATCATGTTGTACATATATACTGACCGTTGCTACTTAGAACTGGTAGCCACACCTGAGGAAGTGACCGATGGCTGTCACGAAAGTACTAGTGTGTTTTTAACTGTATGTATTTATGTCCTCCTATAGTGCGAGGTTCATAATTTTTAATATTAAACGTGTTTAGACAGCATGATTTTGGTTTTAACTTGTAACACGTATCTTCATCAATTTTATTTTTACTAACCATCATCTCCCTGGGATAAAGTGCTGTATTTCGGGGCTTCACCGCAGTCGAGCCATTGTTTTTTTTTTTTTTTTTTTATTATTGGAGGTTTAACGACCACCGTGAGCAACTCAATGGGCTATAAGCAGTCGCCCGTCCCTAATTTTGAGTCACTGGTTCCAGGGAAGGGAGAGAACCAGTGCCGTAAGACAAACACAACATCCATGCCTCACCGGGATCCGAACCCGGACCCCTTACGGACGAATGATCAGAGGCCATCGCTTAGACCACTGCGCCACCGGGGCGGAATCGAGCCATTGTGCCGAAGAAGTTGTCATATAGCATCCATTTTTCACTACACGTGACGATGTGGCTCAGAATATAGTTCGTTTGGTTGTGGATAAACAGAAAAGAGCTGATATCATATCGTCTGTATTTTCTGCTGTTTCGTAAACTGAACGTGGGACTCGTTTGTTCATCATTTTCACTTAACCTATGGCCGTTCAATATCTTGAAATGGTTGCGTACAGGGCCGATTTTAGGGGGGGGGGGGGGGGGGTCTATAGGGCCTTATAGCCTTGGAGTCCACCATGACCAAGGTCCCAGGAAGCATGCTTGGGCAAGTAACAGAGAGAAAGAGAGAGAGTGAAAGAGGTGTTTATAAAATAGTTTTAGTTTTGTCTCTTATGATTTCGGCTTGGTAAGAAACAGAGGCTGGAAGACGAACAGATTTCAAGACAGTGACTCACCAAGGGTAAAGGTTTCATGTTGCTGTGTACAGCTGAGTCGGCGAGACAGTTGTGTTTTTTCACTAACATACACCCACACCTCCCAATTTGTGCTTGGAACCGTTAGTTGTCAAAAGTCCCTTTCGGCTTCATGTTGTATTTAACAAAAAAGATGAACTAAGAAAGGTATACAATGGCAGACCAGTATAAAACCCAAGACAAAATCTAGGAATCTTAAGCTTTTAACTCATGTTCTTCTGAGAACAATGAAAAATAGAGTGACCTATTATGAAAACTCTGCAGATAATTTAGTAGGTACAGCTTTGTGTTTTAATGGACTTCATGATAGTTTTCCGGCATAAGCTCTTTGGAGGCCCACTCAGAAGTCTTAGCCTTGGAGCCCAACCAAATTCCTTAGCCAAGGGGCCCACTAAGGCCTTAATTCGGCCCTGGTTGCGTACTCTATTCCGAGTTTCTCTCCAAGTTCTCATTGAACTGAATTCAATCCAGTCTTCCAACTTTGCATCATCCATAGCTCCTTCTTGTCTTCCACGTGGTTCATTTTCGAGGCTTATGCCGCATGACCGGAATTTAGCAGACCGACGTATTGCGATCACGAAAGGTAGCTTCCTTCTCTGAATGTTGTATTGATGTTGCGAGCCGAATCCGATGCACAGTGTCCAAGTTTAACTTATGCAGATATATTTTGCCCTGATCCATCGTTCTTTTCGCTTTAACACAAATCCCCTTGGAACTAATTACACGGCCGAAATGACCTGCGCTTTATAGGCTGCAGCCTTGACGCATTATATTTACAAATCACGAGTCACATCGCGTGATGTGTTGGTTCCTAAATTACCAGCCAACTGCGCGAGTCTGTAAAATCGGACATTTAATTTGAGGGAACTTAACGTTTTAATTTCCAAAGCGCCAAGATGATCACCTGTTACACAATGGCTGATCCTTTTTTTTTTTTTTTTTCTTAAAGCTTATCACTTTCCTTTCTTTGTTTTATCTTCCGCTACTCATTCAGCACTTCTAAGTTCTTCCGTCGTTTTGAAGATGTTAAAATTAGCACAACTCCGCGGCACTGACTTCGGTTCTTTTATGAGAACAGTAGAATAACTTCTACAGGAAATTAAGACATTGTGTTGTGGAACAGCACCGTGTCTTCCTAGAAATTTATCGCACCTCATTCTATTGCTTGTTCTTAGGTTACTTTCTCGAAGTAATAAAATGAGACAAGAGTGTAATTTAATTAAATACCCGTCGCAGTTGCTGTGTTTGTTCTTTGCCGGAAGTACTGAGAAGTCATTGAAACAAGTTTAATGGACGTCACTTACATGGCCTTACGATCAGAGAATGGCGTGTCTCTTGTAACACTATAACATTCCCCAGTGCTTCCTTCCCTTTTCAGTAAAAATGCAATGTTACCATGACCGCAAAAGTACAGGACAGGAATATTAGCGCTGTTCCCATTTGTACCAAATACTGGGCAGAATAAATTGAGAAAATGTAATTGTGGCAAGGCTACGGTTAAAAAAAAGTTTACTTCGTGCGATATATGCTACAAATACTTAAGAGCAATCATATTCTCTTCGTGATTTGAATTACGTATGATCTCCATAAGCACGTTTTGTGGTTAAAGTAGTATAACTGTACTAGTAATTCGAATTTATATATATAATTGGCCTAGAATTATACGCCAATAAGATTACTAGTATAGTTATACTATTTTAAGTATAGTTGTTGTAAATTTCCTTGTTAGTATTTGTACGTTTTCTTTTGTTCATATCTAAGTTAGAAAACGATAAGCACCGTTTTTGAGGCACGTGAATGAGGCGATATTGGGGAGCAGCAGATTTTTTTTTTTTTTTGGACGACTCTAAAAAGCAGTCTCGTGCATAAAAGCACGGGTCTGGTTCATTTCGTCGACGCCACTTCGTCGACAGGTACATTTCGTCGACACTCAATTCGTCGACATTATATATGCAAACAGCTTATTCCTAAAAACCGAAAAAAAGTTCAGAACCACCAAATTTGGTATACTGTCTCATGGTACTTTCTTAGACCGTTCACGGTTTTTGGGAAGGATTGGGGCCCGGGGTGAAGGGGGCCCCCAAACAAAATTTTTGTAAAATGTACAGTTTTCAATTTAGAACCACAAAATTTGGTAGATTATCTCATTGTACAAGCTACCCCAACTTAAACCATAGACGAAAGGGGTCGGGGCCCGGGGTCAAGGGGGCTCCATGCAAAATTTTCGTAAAATCTACAGTTTTCAATTTGGAACCACCAGATTTGGTATACTATCTCATGGTACTCTTAACTTAGACCGTACATGGGTATTTGGAAGGGCTCGGGGCCTGGGGTAAAAGAAGCTCCATACAAAATTTTCTCAAAAATTTCCATTTTTTACTTAAGAACTACAACAGAATTCTGCATTCCAATACTCTATCTGCGGTCTACGTTAGAGTACCATGAGGTAGTATACCAAATTTGGTGGTTCTGAATTGAAAACTGTAGATTTTACGAAAATGTTGTATGGGGTCCCCTTGACCCCGAGCCCCGACCCCTTCCGTCTATGGTTTAAGTTGGTGTAAGAGTACAATGAGATAGTATACAAAAATTGGTGGTTCTAAATTGAAAACTGTACATTTTATGAAAATTTTGTATGGGGTCCCCTTGACCTTCCAAAAACCGTGTACTGTCTAAGAGAGTATCATGAGATAGTATACCAAATTTGGTGGTTTTGAACATTTTTTAGGTTTTTTAGGAATCGACTGTTTGCATATATAGTGTCGACGAAATGAACGAGACCGAAAAGCACATGCTAACATGAAGTAAAAATTAAGATTTTGGCAGAACAAATCGTTCTTTAAAAAAAGTTCGGCCTTTTTAAAAAGACACGTGCTTTATTGTAGCATTTTGTCCATTGGTCTGTCTGTACACAATTATATTTTCAGCTATACATCCGATTTGAGAGAATCCATTTCTATTTTGAATCCGGAAATTCAAGTAAAATAATTCATAACTTTTTAGGCTTCTTCGAATACGCCATCGTGTCACTAGGAGAGAAGTAAATGCAAATGCCGTTGACTACGATATTTATTTTATTCCGTATCACCACTGTTAAAAGTACCATTGAAGAAAACAGTGATTTTATCTGGTACTTTTTCTCATTTTCCGTACAATTTCTACTTCAAAGAGAGTGAAATCTGTGTAGCAAGGTGATCCACTTTTCTGTGAAAACATGACCGTCTTGAGAGATGACCGCCAAATAGAGCGCTCCAATTTGCCAAACTGTCGCCCGTCCCCACTCGAAAATCAAATGAACAGGACTTACGTTTTTTAAGGCAGCCTGCTTTTGAAGTACGTGTTCTTTCTTTGTTCCCCACCATTTTGTTATTTAGGAATGTGTTTCACTAAATATCTTAGTACGGATTATTAGTGCGTTGTCAAAAATCGGACGCTCCTACAACATGTTCCCTGGTGGAAGTGGAAGGCAAGGAGATGCAGAACGCAATAGCAGTACTACTGCGAATGAGCTTTGTAGCCACTTTCACCCTCTCCCTTCTCTTCCTTAAAGTCAATGATGTGTTCTTTTGCCATGTGGAGCAGACCATCAAGACTGCTCAAGCAATAAGGCCGCTATGTGAAAAGACTAGTTTGTTATGATGAAGGGGATGAAATCCTCCATTGGTTTCACTCTCCCATATATTGAAATTAAAGATCGACTATGCGTACCATAGTTAACAGAAAACCATACCGTCTGCAAATAATTTTCTAAGAACTTGACTGACCCAAAGAACCACTCACCATTTGCAATCATGTGAAGGGTGGGACAGGGAGAAAAAGAGAAACCGAGTTTCATGTTTTTAAACTCACAGCGTTTTTGTTATCTTTCTAGAACTTCCTAAACAAGATTTTTCTAAAAGTTCCGTATGTTGGTGACCGTGAAATGCTGGTATATTCTCATTGGAGTTTCAAAAATTTTTGACCTTGGCCGCGTCCTACAGGTGGCCCTCAAATAAACGTATCGTACGAATAGTCTCTCTTGGTAATGACAGCCGTGTCGAACAAATCTGTACGCTTTGGCAGAACCGCGGAATGCAAGCGACTTCCAACACAGGTTTCACTGTAATACACAATTTAATCCGAAACTTAAGACTTGGTCGTTGTGGGTGGTGTAGTGGTTAGCATACCCGGGCGCTATCTGGGAGACGCGGGTTCGAGTCCCGCTCCAGTACGATGAAATTTTCAAGTTTTCGGATATTATCTGGCTTACTATCCTTGTCACATTTACACCAAAAATCGGATTGTAATCTTCAAAATTTGATATATTTTCATTTAATTATTTATTTTTTTGTTATCCGTTCTTCCAAAAGTTGGATTTGAAAATTATTTTTGGCTTCGGATTTCTTCCATTGTGTAAAATATTTTGCGTATATATATTTTTTTTATTTCTCATAAGGCAGATTTCTGCCGCTATATATTTCTCCTCGCGACTCTATCTCACCTTTTAAAAGTCCAACTGAGAAACTTTTCTTTTTGCACCGGACGCCATTTACTACGAGGAAACCGTATCGGTGGTCAGAGGCGCTGGCTTCTGGCTAATTGTCAGATTTGGGTTCCAGTCATGGTTGAGGAATTTGGGGCGTGTTTGTGCATCGGCGCTGGCTGACGGACGTTTGCTTATAGTCCATTTGAGTTGCTCACGTACATTGTTAGTCCCCCACTCCAAGAAAAAGTTATTAGAACTCTGCGCAGACTTTTTTTTTTTAAACATGGCTCATCTTTTTCGACGGTAGGCGGCATACGTGTATATCATATTGTCCTCGCTGACTAACTTCTTCCATATGTTCGATATGAAAAATAATTTTTTCACCAGTTTTTCAAACCATAAAGCAAACAGTTCAAGCCGCCCTACGAAAAATTTCTAGAATTAGTCACCGGCATCTAATTTAGGGCGCTGGGCAAACCCCTCTTTGTATGTAGAAAACCGTGGGTCACGTGACCTGAAAAGAGACCTATATGCCGCGACTGTTGCATTTACTCCTTATTTGATTGGTTTCTACATCTTCCCGATTTTGCTAAGTTTCGTCTTTTGTCTGTTAAATAGTAGTACAGTCAATATACAAAAAGTAGACAACAAAACTGAAACACCTGCGCAAATAGCACCTCACGTGTCAAAACGTGCGATCCACACTACATGATGGGAGACATATCCGAGTCTCAATGAGGACAGATTGTAGGCTCGCCGGTGCATGTGTGTCCAAGACAGCAAGTCTTTGTGGTGTATCGCGAGCCACGGTATCCAGGGTCATGTCGGCATACCAGCAAGAGGGAAGAACCACATCCAAAAGGAGTAACTGTCGTGGTAAGAGAAAGCTGTCTGACAGGGACGTCCCGGTGCTAACACGGATGGTAGCCAAGAAACACAAAACCGCAGCTGTTTAACTCACCGGAGAGCTGAATACGCACCGCGACTCACCTGTTTCCATCAGTTTCTGACACCCTTACCCTGGGTGAGGGCCTTTTTCTCTGTTGGAGGACTTGTTCTAGGGAAGGGACGTAACCACTACTAAAAGTAAAGCTCCCCCACCCCCACCGGTCCCCCGTGCTTTTTCCGAGGCGCGAACCCGGGTCCAACGGAAGTCGATTAGCCGGAAGCACCCGCCTGTCGCCATAAGGCAGCCGGAGCGACGAATTTCAATAAGGTATACTATACGGTGCAAATTAATTGGGACAAAGTAAGAAGTCACTCTTTTTTCCCCAAACTATGCCTTTATATCATTCTATGCCTTGATATACACTGTTAAATACCTGTATTCGTGTGAAGTATGTCCTCCTTTAGCAGAAATGACCTCTTGAATTCGTTTTGGCATTGACTCCACTAATTGAGTGCACATATTTTTGACTTCATAAACCACAGTTTTATAGCATTCGTTATCATGCGTTCTTTGGTTGTACAGTCCATTTTACCTAAACGTCTCTTCAAAATATTCCACACGTTTTCTATGGGATTTAAGTCTGGTGAATTTCCAGGCCAATCAGGCAAATGAATTTGATTTTCCAGCATGAAATCTTGACCAATTTCGAATTGTGACATGGAGCCAAGTCATGGTGAAATGTCCCGCCAAAAGTTTGCAAGAATGGAACAATCCTACTTTGTAATATTTCTACGTACTTGGCTGAATTCATCATACCTTGAACAGAAACTAAGCTTACAGTGCCATGTGATGTGGAAAAACCCCAAAACATCTGTTTCAGAGGGTGTTTTACAGTTTGTTTGACATGCTCAGGTCTTAAGGGTTCACAGTTGCTTCGTCTAACGACATTTGCTTGGTAACTCTGCACAAATAAATGAGTTTCATCATTGAAAATTACCTTTTTCCAGTCGTCAGCAGTCCATGATTTATATTTTTTGACCCATACTAAACGTTTTATCTTCATTTTCGCATTGAAATATTGTTTTTTCGTTGGTCTTCTTGCCTTCCGTCCAACTTCCAGAAGCCTACGGCGTACAGTTGAATCACTAACATCACAACCACTAGCCAATAAATCTCTTTGAAGGTCGGTGCTTGTTTTTTTTTTTTTTTTTTTTCTTTGGATTCATTTTACTATTTCTGATTAGATATTTATCGGTTCGTTTAGTTGTTTTCGTTTTCTTCCACATTTACCTCTTCTTTTTGGAGACGATGATCCAGATGCATTGTATCGCGTAAGCAGTCTTGATACACTTGATTTGCCTACACCAACTGCAGAAGCGATATCTCTCACTGTCATAGAAGTGTGATCCTTCAGAGCAATTATTTTTACACGCTTCCTTGGGGAAATATCCATTTTTCAATACACGAAAGCAACACGTACTCACAGAGAGCAAAAACTAACATCATCCACCTGTCACACACGAAAGCTCACAACTGAAGCTGAAGTGCCTATTTCCTGTTTAAAACCGGTCAAACCACATTCTTACAGTCACAGCACCTCACATCTGATAAAACCAGTTTACGTGGGTTTCCGACATCAACTGGCGATCACATTACAATTCTGAGAATAAAATAGCTTGCCCCAATTAATTTTCACGGTATAGTAAATGAAAAACAGTGATGATGTCTGTTTTATTAGTGTATATAAAATAGGAAGAGCTTAGCTTTCAGAATTTTAATTTATCTACGCCAGTGAAATGGATTTGTTTGTTGATTCAATGGAATTTACAGTAGTGCATTTTTGCTCGTCACTCGTTATATTTTATAATGATGTCTTTATATTAGTTTAAAGGCACCGCAACCCGCTTTCACTTTAAAAATAAATCATCCATTTCTTTAGCGTCCGACCAGAAATATATTTCCTCGCTCTTAGAAGAAATGTTTCTTCATTTTGTTCGTCATAATTAAAACCCAAACGAATTTGTTCTGAGGATTATGATATTTCTTCTCTCCAGTTGTTGTCTTTGAACGCCTAAATCATTAGGGAACACAATGAAACACTAATACTTTTGTTTACATATTGATCAGACAAGAAATTATGGAAGGCAGTTATTTCCAGGAGTAGAAAAGAAGTCTCGAAATCTATGAATAAATTAATTACACGTCTAATTGTATGCAGCCAAAGATCTGTTTCTGAAAAATTGTATCCGTTTCACATTTAAAAATTTCAGAAACATCGAAAAGCGAAATTGCTGTTTTATCTCGTCATGATTAAATAAACTTTCTATTATGGCATTTTTTCTTACTGTGACATTTTCGAATGCTAATTTCGTTTTATTTACTATCTGTCAGTAAAAAAAAAGAAAAAAGAAAAAAAGATTAATTACGTGGAGTTAATGATTTTGTGTAAGTGTCATCAACGATTTCTTTGCTTTTTTTGTTTAAGTGAACTTAACAGTTTGTACCTGTTTTACGTTTTGCACTAAAATTGTAATTTATTCCGTTTTGTTTCGCTGTTTTTCTTACCTTAACGCCAGAGAAAAATTAAGATATAAAATTACGGAAAGTCACCTTTTTTGTTTTATTGATCGTGTTTTGCCATTCTTGTCTTAAGTGTCATTCCTGCAGAGTGTTCCGTGGGGGTGCCACCTTCCAATCAAGACGCACAGCCTCGTGTGTGACTCTCGGCACGCAGGGAAAAAGAGTAAAACTAGTGATTGAATAGGTTATATGGAGATTTAAGTGTTTTACACCTGTAGTCAGTGGCGTAACTACCACCCCCGCAGCCCCCGCAGCAGCGGGGGCGCAGGTAACGAAGGGGCGTACTTGCAGCTGCCAGTTTCAGTTTTATGAAAAAATTCGAACACGCACAATAATTACCCCAAAGATTCATATTTTGCTTTGATATATTTAGCTTCCCCAAATAAATGCCTAGTTTCACTTTTTAAATACTGAATGTCCTACAGATTGAAAGTGTTCGGCTCTTTGACTTTGGGTTGTAATACGATTACTCTGCAATGGGTTGTAAATAATACGATCGCTCTCTAATCGCCCTCTCTCTGCGCTGCTGAAGAAAAGCGCGAGACCACATTGGGATTCCCCATGGAGGATGCGGGAAAACTGTCAGTTATCTAGGATTACGTGCACGACAGGCGTCAACATTTATTCACAGTAGCCGAAGAATTGACATGTGGAAGAGGGTGATTTCTTCAAGTGATTTATTTTAGTTTTGGACAAAGCAATTACACGTATTGTCAAATCTATTACTTTAAAATTTTAAACTACAGGGCTCTAAGTACCACCATTATTTTTGCAGACACTTTCTCTGACTTCCTAAACCACACACACACACACACACACACACACACACACACACACACACACAGAAAAATGTATCCTTCCTCGTGATCCCGGGACAATTACTATACTTAGGGGTGCTAAAGGAAATATTGCGGTGGGGGGTGGCACATTGCCCTATGTACGCCACTTCCTGTAGTTTCACATGTTATTAGTTAACTGACTAATTGGCTAATATTTTTGAAAAAGTTGTGTTGCACGTAAGTTACGCTTTGTAACAAATAGATCAGATCCTATGTAGAGGATTTTAGGAAGGGAGTGTCTGACCCCAGGTCTTAAACAACCTTTAGAAATAGGAAGCTAGGAGATTTGGGCTAGAGTACCCGATAGGAAAGTGACACGGAAGCGAGGTAGAAAGGGGGAGGAAGACGCCCTTATTTATTTCCGGGGGCCAGTATCCGGGGTCCGACGGCTTAACGTGCCCATCCGACGTACGGCGGGTATTTAGTGGTTCGAACTTTCGTACCTACCCAGGATCAAACCTGAGGTTATCTCCATGGCAGTCACGAACGCTGACCACTAGGCCACATGCGGCCTTTTGTAACAAATAATCAGACCGCGAGAGAGATGAATCAGCATGAGAGAACAGAGATGTTATTTTCCTGCTATTATTCCTGTCTCAGCTCTTCCTTTCATAACCTAGCTTAAATGTCTTCCTTGCTTTGAGGTTCCTCTCAAAACCTGGCTTAATCGTCTTTTCATACCTTGACTCTTCTGGCAACTTGACTTAAAGGTCTTCCTACATCTGCTTTCCCTGTCACATTCTGGCTTAAACATCTTTCTACCTCTGTTCTGCCTCTCAGAACGCGACTTAACCTCTTTCTACTTCTGATCTAAACGTTCATGTACAACCCACTTTGTCTTTTCATTTTAGAACTTTGAATTATGTCCTCTTGTCCATTTATCTCAGGAAGTTCTTTATTAGGCAATATATTCCCTGCTTGTCCTTTCATATATCTTGCATTTAGAAAGTTTTTTGAAATCATGTTTTCAAATAATCTTAGTTTGTTTTGTTTTTTTGTTGTTGTTTTTTTGTATGTAAAATGTCCATCATGTGTAATTATTAGCAATTTTAGTGCTGCGTAGTATCTTTAACTTTAGATTTCTTGAATTTTGTTTTAATGAGATAGTTTACGGCAATGCAATAAGGCAGGAGTTTCCAGTTCAGTAATCCAACATTTCCATTTTCTGAGTTATTATTGGTCCTAGATATTTTCATACCATGTAAGTTTTATTTATAACTTTGAATATTCTTCGTCGTTGTTTATGGAAGTAATTATGCACTTCGTTTTCTTTCTGTGTCCCATTGTATACTTGCTTTACTTTCAGGAAATTATGTGTGTATTTTAAGAAAGTCGTGATTTCCGTTAACAAGGGAAATATCAACCGCGTATGTTTAGACACTCGTAGCAGAATCGTGACGACGGGCAATGTATATCGAAGATTTTATTTTGGTTCTGCAGACGAAAACGATATCTCCTGCTTGCAATCTTCCGATCATGGATGTAAGTTTTTCGTTTTCGGGGGAATTTATTCTTTCAGAACTTTCCGGAAACGGAAGTGAGACGGAGTGAAGATTTCTCCCGTAATGTTTGTCTTTCTCTCTTGCTATGTTTCCTTTTTCCGATGTTGTTAAATATTATTTTATTCCATTGTGTTTCAGTTTGAAAACTGAGACAACAATGTCCGAAAACAGAAGTTAGACTCATCCCCGTAATCTTTCATTCTCGTCCTGGCGATATTTCCTTCACCCCGTAAGGTTGTTAAGCATAATTTTATCACATAACTGTTTGTATTTAAGATTCAAAGTGGAAGAAAATTTCCCGAAAACGAAAGTTCGACGAAGCGAAAATTTCCCCCATAATCGTAAATTGTAGACAAAAAAATTTCGACAGCGGAACTGAAGACAGTGAAGATTTCTCCCGAATTCGTTTTTATTTTTCCCGCGGTTTACCCTGTACTGTATTATTGTTTAAACATAATTTTGATTTCATAAATGTTTGTATTTAAGATCGAAAATGTAAAAAAGTTTCCGAAAACGGAAATAGGATGGAGTGAAGATTTCTCCCCTAATCGCATTTTTTTTTCTAGCAATGCTCACTTTGTCCTGTATTGTTGTTAAATATAATTATTTTGCATAGATCTTTGGGTTTCAGCTTGAAAACTGAGGTAAAATTCTAGGTACAGAGGGAAGAGTGTTCTTGATTCTAGTTGTGCTTGCAATTGCTGTAGTATATATGTTACTTCTGTTTTTTTTTTAATTAAAGAGAACAAATATGAGGTGGTCGGCTCTCTCTCTCTCTCTCTCTCTCTCTCTCTCTCTCTCTCTCTCTCTCTCTCTCTCTCTCTCTCTCTCTCTCTCTCTCTCTCTCTCTCTCTCTCTCTCTCTCTCTCTCTCTCTCTTATATATATCTACCTGTGCAAATTTGTATTGTTTTCTTGCATGTAATAGTTGTCATGTTAACCAGTGGCTACTCTCAGATTGTTTTGTGGTACCATGATATCTGTCGCAGACTGATCAGGAACTTTATGCTATGAGGGTTTAGACTAGAGATGAGCTCGGACGGGCTCAGAATTCATTAACTACCGAAAAACCCGGGCCCGTGCTCGGAGTTACACGTCTTGAATTTCATTAGTGTAATTAATTCAGCACGTGTAATTCCGAGTAGTATTATGCGTAATATTTCTAAAATCATATTAATATTGTGAAGTGGATTAACTGAACTAAACTTTTTAAACTAATGATTTTTAAATTAATCCTTGCTTGGGCCATATCTTTGGCCAGTGTATAATGCATAAATGCAAGCCTTGATAAGCAAAATTTTCCAAGAATCCGGGCCCGGGCGGGCCCGTGCTCAGCAAGCACATGTAATCAAAGAAAGCGGGCCGGGCCCGGGCTCCTAAAATTGAGCCCGAACTCATCTCTAGTTTAGACCATTTAGTTTAGTATCTCCTTTTTGGGTTTCTCCTTTTCTTATAATTTTTTACAATCCTGTTTTGAAAAGCAGTGTTGACGCTATTTCGACCTAGAGGTTAGTGTTAATAGTTTCTGAGGTTACCTTTCCAATTTTAATCTTACTATTGCTGTCCGTCGTACATGTTTTTGGTCATACTATCCAGTTTCTTTTCGGATTCGAAATAGTACCATTATCGTTCTTCTGTTCTAATACAATCTTAGGCTTAATTCATCTTCTTTGTAATACGGATATCCAATTTTTAACAAAATCTGGTGCATACGCGCTCTCAAGTAAAAACTTGAAGTGGACGACCCATAATTTACCCAGATTTCGGTTACAGCTTGTCCAATATTTTGGTAAAAGGCATGGTTGGAAACGCCGAAGTATGGTATGAGGCCGTATATAGGGTGTGTAAGAAAGCATCTTGCCCCCCCCCCAACATTTCACCTGAAAGCAGAGGGGTATTTTCTATTTTCTGAACTAAGCCTGGTTCTTAAGATTTTACACCAATGCCTGTATGAAATGGTAGATAAATATCAATTTTCTCTAAAACTTTTCAGATCAGAAAATCGCTTCATGCGTAATTTCATCAATGTTCTGCCGATGCTTTCATATTAATAAACGAGAATCTTCAAAAATTGATACTGATCGAATGAATGAACGTTTCTAGGTTTTACGTGAATTGTTTCTAATGAATACACTGAGTCTTCAAATTATTATGACCACCAAATTTATGTAAAGTAGCTTCCCCGTAGATGACGTAAGATGGCCCAATCACTATAGAAAGGGAAGGCTGAAGGCATGCAAAGACGAATGAAGTGTATTGCCTAAGAAATATTGAGTGAAAAGGGGCGAGATCTGACGAACTTTGAACGTGGAAAGATCGTGGGTGCTCGAAGCATTGGTGCTAGCATTAGCAGAACGGCTGCACTTTGAACGTGGAATGATGGTGGATGCTTGAAGCATTGGTGTTAGCATTAGTAGAGCGGCTGCACTTTGAACGTGGAATGTTCGTGGATGCTCGAAGCTTTGGTGCGAGCATTAGCAAAACGGCTGCACTTTGAACGTGGAATGATCGTATATGCTCGAAGCATTGGTGCGAGCATTAGCAGAACGGCGGCACTTGTGAAATATTCGAGGACAGCAGTTGTTAAAGTTTACATATAGTGGGCCACCAGTAAAAAAAAACGGGCATGAGCTAAAGGCGTGTGGTCGTCAAAACTGCCACTATTGCTCGCCATGAGGGCAGAGTAAGCTGACTTGTTGAGTCCAACAGCCGGGCAACATTCGTCAGATTTCAGATAATCTGAATCCGGGGCCAAGTCCGATGGCCTCTCAACGTAAAGTTTGCACCACATTAATTACATCGTATTGGCTACATTAGCAAACGGCCTTCCGTAAGCCATCGCTATTTTTGAACAAGAAGCACACCCAGTTCTTCTCAGGAACACAAGAATAAGACAGCAAATGAGTGGAAAAGGGTAATGTGGTCCGACGAATCACGTTTTCAATTACACCAAGTAGATGGAAAGGTGAGGATATGGAGACAGCAGCATGGACTCATGTTGCATCCTCACTACTCTTCAAGCTGGGCGAGGCAACATTTTGTTCTGGTGCATGTTTTCGTCGAAGTGTTTGGGCTGTTTCGGAGATATTTAAGTAAATCAACCTAGGTGGCTCACAGACTACAGCGTAAAAATGCTTTTTTGTAATAACTTTTATCACATTTAGCTGAAGGTTCTCGTAATTTACGCTGATTGCAATGTGATATCGTTACGTTTATGTAAAACGTGATTAACCCTTTAACTGGCTGGAGCGAATTACCTCGGGGTTAGCAAAATGAGCTGAAATCAGGTCGAACGAATACATTTGCTGTCTTAAAAACTGGCCGGACGCGGGTGGAACGAGTGAGCCTCCCATCCGAAGGCGTTGCATCCAAAATGGTCGTTTAGGGAGTTGATTAATACTAATCCTTACTGACTGATTACCTTCAAATTGGGGTGTAACAATGGCGACGAATCTAAGAGAGAGAAGATGTTTGAGTCACTTTTCTACCCAGTGGCATGATGTCCATGTTAGAGGGGACTTGCCCTTCCCCTTTATAACCTGGGTAATGGCGCAGAGAATGAAGAACTAGAAATGAGGGCTTATCTCTTGTGACAGGTTTATTATGGGTACTGCTCAGATGAGAAAGAGATGTGAATTATTTAGCTGTAGCTTTTGGCAAAACAAAACATTTGACGTGCCGTTTAGGTAGAAATACGGCACGTCAACAGAAATGGCCGCTACGTGAACATTTCTGTTTAGGGACCGCTGAAAATTTTGATCACCAGTTGGTTAAGGTACATCGGCCATTTAAAGAGTTAAATAATATTCGGCGACAGTTTAGTAATGTATTTTTTAGTACCAATGAAATTACCTACGTTTCATTGGACGCACGTGACACGATCAGATTTCAACAATGGTTTTGACAATGACGCACCGTTATCCATTTTCGTCACATCGAAATTTTGTGCTTGGGATTTATTGTCTGAAAGATGCATAACGTCAAAAGGAGGAAGTGTTTGCAACGTGTAAACCATTGTAAAGGTATAAAAGCGATGTACAGCTCTTCACCGCAAATGACAATCTCTCGTGTTTTCAGCAAAACAGTCATTAATCATAGCCGGTTGCACTATTCTCCTAAATTTGCTTTATGTGCCGTTGCGTGGGTGTTTAATAACGCACTCTTATACCGAAATGATATGCCAGTTCAAGGTTTTCCTCCCACATGTAATTCCATGGTAACTGTACTCTTCGTATGATTATCAATATCGTCGATTAGGTTACGCTTAATATCCTCATTTTACCCCTTCCCACTCTGGCAGCTAGATACGTCCATTCACTTTCCGACTTTTGTTCACCTCGAAATTTGAACAACGTGGCTTCGCTGCAGTGAATTGTTTCCCTCCTGTCGTCTACCAGATGTTTCTAAATTCGTTTTTGTCGTAGCAAGCCGGGACATTCCAACATTTTGTACGGAGCCCGTTCGGATTGTTTTCTTTCCTAAGGAGGCAAATGTGAGCTTTGAGTGATTCTTATTTACGTAGCGGGACACCAGTCGTGGATGAAGATCGAAAACGGTACTCCGTAAAAGTTCAGTCCTCTGAAAAATTTTGGTAGACCAATATTTTGTGACTGAAACTTCTAATTTACTTGGGCCGCGGGTGGCCTAGTGGGCAACGTTCGTGACTGCCACGGAAAGGAAATCAGGTTCCATCCCAGCAGGTACGAACGCTCAATCCACTAAACATCTGCCGTGCGTCGGATGGGCACGTTAAGCCGTCGGACCCCGGGTACTGGCCCCCCGGTAATAAATAAGGGCGTCTTCTTCCCTCTTTCTTACTTCGCTTCCTTGTGACTTACCTATCGGGCACTCTATCCCAAATCTCCTAGCTTCCTATTTCTAAGGGTTGTTTAAGACCTGTGGTCAGACACTCCTTCCTAAAATCCTTTACATATCATCTGATATTCTAATTTATTATACGCAAATGAAAAAAACAAACAAAAAACAAGTTAGTTAAATCATGCAATGCACTGATTATGATACGATTTCCAACGCTCCAGAAATCATTACTCAAGTTATTACTCAAGTTACGAAAATAATAGCTGTAGAATAAAACTTGCTCTTGTGCCCTGACCTTTGACCCCATTTCGATGATATTAAACAGAATCGGTTGAGTACATCTCCGGAACAACATGAAGTTTTGTCACAATCGAGCATTTTTACGTAAGTTATGACCATAAGGGTGTTGGAATGGGTCCCCTCCTATGTCCTGACCTTTGACCCCATTTCATCCATTTTCAATAGGGTTCCTTCCCAGTTTGTTCCCTACCACATACTAAAATTTCATCGAAATCGAACCATTTTTAGGCGAGTTATCGTCCGCACAGACTGATAGACATACAGACGGACAAAACTGGAGCATGTACGATTCTACAACCTACGGTTGGAAAGCGCAAAAAACGTAATACAGGTGTACCTCGGTTATACGTTTCTCAGAAACACGTTTTTTGCTTTTATACGTAATTCTGCTTTAGTCTCCGATTTTTCACTGTAGCTTTTATCGTTTGTTTGTTTTTTTAACTCGGTTATACGTAATTCATTTAAACGCTTTTTGAGATTATACGTTAAAATTTGAATTTCAGATTATAAAAAATACACGGTTCTTTGATTCCTTTATATGTAACCCTGTGTGTTACGATTTTGAGAGAATTGAGACAGCATTGTTGTGTTCCTTCTTGGTGCAGCTAGAGTTGAACCTTGATCCCATCGGAGAAAGATATGTTGTTTACTTACGGTTTGGATGAAAAATTGGGTTCGCATTTCGTAACGCACACACATATGCTTTATTTCGAAATTGATAAATCTATGGGACGTAAATTTGTAATTCTACTATTTCGTGTTGTAGTAGAACTGAATCCAAAATGCGTAATCTGTTTTTCAACATTCTGATTTCAAGTGGATATACCAAAGATCGGGAGAATATAAAAGCTGTTGATTCACAACTTCCATACTGAAGCACTGGTCTCAAATTCTTAGTTGTGAAGATTTCACTTAATCTGGACTCGGCATTTTTAAAAACAGAGTTGTCAGTTTGATTTTTTATAAGCTTTGGGATTTTTGTAATGCGATTAAATATACGCTTTTTGCCAAAAAAATCGAACACCTCGAGAAAGTCGTTGGATTCTGATGAAACGAAACTCATCGGGACAGACTATGCAAATGATTAAACAATAATGACCAATGACTGAATAGTGGCAGGCAGAGCGCACGGAAATCGCGCATCCAGGAGGGTATATCAAGAGCAAAGCTCGCACGCAGGGACAATTGTGGCAGCGGATTGTGGTTGTATTAACCACCACGCACTGTAAGGATGCCTCGACTTAGGATACAGGTGGCTGAGCAGGTTTTAAAGAGGACGTATGATTGGGCTGAGATAGGTCTCCGGTTGATGAAGTCGCCGTATCGCCCGGCATTTGGGTCGGAGCGACGCGGTAATCCAACGATGTTAGCGCCAATGGGTCGGGGAGGTCACAACCCAGCGGGCAATGGACGGCCAAGGGCAACGTCAGAATGCGAAGATCTATCGATTATGAGATCCGCACGAACAGAACCGAATTCGTCGCTCTCAACCATCCGTGGACATGCTGCGTCTTCTACAGGTACGGAAGTGGACATCCGGACCGTTGCCGGACGACTTCCGGTACAGGGACTACATTCGAGGAAGCCACTCCGCCGCCTACCACTGACCAGCGAGCATTGTCAGCATCTGTCGCAGTGCTATCGGACTCGATCAGCATGGGATAGTGTGTAGTAGCTCGCGTTGTCTTCACTGATGAGTCACGGTTTACACTTGGCTCCGATGACCAGTGCATACGTGTCTGGAGACGGGCTAGCGCACGGACTCTGCCTTTAACATAGAACTGTACACAACTCGCACACCGGAAGTGAATGTCTGGGGAGCAACTTTCTACGATAGCCAAACACCCTTGGTAGTCCTCCGTACAACCCTCACTGCTCAACGGTACGTCGACGACATCCTACGGCCTGTTGTATTGCCATTCTTGTCACAGCATCACCGAGCAATTTTTCAACAGGATAATATCCAGCCACACCAGGCCTGCCTCCGTAATGGCGAAAACCTTCCATGGCCAGTCCGAACGTCCGACATCTTACCGATCGAATATGATGAAACTCCACCTACGCCCATCCCGGAATGTCGGAGTACTGGCCTGCAATTTGGACGCCATCAAGCATGCTTTACCTCAGGACAGTATCCGTGAAATGTATGAGTCTATGCCACGCCGGGTAACCGCTTGTATTCTAGCCAACGGTGACGCTACAACGTATGTGACTTGTTCCACTCGTTTAGCTGTTTTATCCAAATAAATGGCCCAACTGCTCTGGAATTGCAATCATTTTCTTTCCTGTACATGTACACTGCACATACCAATTTTTATCTCGATTAGGTGCTTCCTTCTGGGTATTTAATTTTATTTTATTTGGGGGGGGGCAAAGAGTGTATTTTAATTTGTAACGTTTTTTTTTTCTTCCGCCGCCAATTCGACTTTAAATACATCGCTATTAACCCTTTAACCGACTGGAACGAATTAACTCGGGGTCAGCAAAATGGGCTGAAATTAGCTCAAATGAATATATTCGCTGTCTAAGAACACGTGGGTCGAACGAGTGAGTCTCCTCGTCAGAAGGCGTTGCTTTCCCCCTTATATTTATTTTTCAAAGTGGTCGTTCAGGGGAATGATTAAGACTAATCTTTACTGCCTGATTACTTCCAAAATGGGCTATAACAATGGCGATGAATCTAAAAAAGGAGAGAGAAAATATTAGAGTCATTTGTTTCTACCCAGTGGCGTGATGTCTATGTCAGGAGACATCATCCTTCCCCTTTGTAACCTGGGTAATGGTGCAGAGAATGAAGAACTAGAAGGGAGGGCTTATCACTTGTGGCAGATTTATTAGCCATACTAATGAGATGAGAAGGAGTTATAAATTGTTTAGTTGTATATTTTGGCAAAATAAAGCATTTGACGTGCCGTTCAGAAAGAAAAATCTGGCTGTTATATGAACATTTCTGTTTACAGAGTGCAGAAAATGTTGAGTACCATTTGGTTAAGATACATTGACCGCTTAAAGTGTTAAAGATCATTAATCAATATACTCCAAATTTTGAAGATGACAATCCGTGTTTTGGTGCAAGTATGACAAGGATGGTAAGTCAGATAATATCCGAAAACTTGAAAATATTATCTGACTTACCATCCTTGTCATACTTGCTCCAAAACACGGATCGTCATTTTCAAAATTTGTATTATATGGTGTAATTCTGTATTCCATTCATGACAGTATACTTTTTTAAAGCATAAATTTTACAAATGAAAACTCGCTTATTGAAATTTCATGAAATTTCTATTAAGATTTTGAAATTTCGTTGATACACTTTTTACGTTTATACATTTTTTTAAGGCCATTCCCTAAAAAAACGTATAACTGGGGTTTCATTGTATGTGAATTTTATCTTTTTTAGTAAAATCACTATGCATTTGTTTGTATTTTCATCTAGTTTCATGAATTATAGCGTAAATTACAGAAATCTACTTCACAGAGGTGTAACGATTTTCTGATTTGAAAAAGTAAGTCAAAATTACAGTGAATTCCGGTTAATTGGTCCATCGGTTAATCGGGACAACCGTTTATTTGTTACAATTCTTGAAGAACATCCCAAAGTACCTCTTTATGATAAAGCTGCGCATAATTCGGCTGCCACTTAATTGGGCCAAATTGTGTGACAGGCCCATAGTCAGGATTGTAGAGGTGGGTGGGCAACTATTTTTTCAGAGTGGGCAAGTATGTCCGGTATGCATACTGGTGTGCAGCTAGCTGCCTTTTCTTCGCCGAAAATGCGAGGGTGGACATGGTTCCCCCTAGCTACCGGCCTGGTGTGAGATGCGGATGACTTTTTTATGTGAGACGCTGATGACTTCTTTTTGTGAGACGCGGATGACTTTTTTGATGTGGATGACTTTTTTTTGGGAGACACGGATGACTTTTTTGACGTGGATTACTTTTTCTTGTGAGACGTGGATGACTCTTTTTCATGTGGATGACTTTTTTGTGAGACGCAAATGACTTTTTTATGTCGATGACTTTTTCTTGTGAGACGCGGATGGCTTTTTTTGATGTGGATAACTTTTTTTGTGAGACGTGTATGACTTTTTTTATGTGGATGATTTTTTTTTTTTTTTGTGAGACACGGATGACTTTTTTAACGTGGATAGCTTTTTTGTGACTTAGTGATTAGCTTTCGTGACTACCAAAGGAAAGGACCCAGGTTCGATCCTAGGTGGGGACGTTAAACTTTACTGCATATCCGCCGTGCTTCGGACGAGCACATTAAGCCGTCGGTATCCGGGTACTGGCCCCCGGTTATAAACAAGGTCGTCGTCTTTCCCCTTTCTACCTCGGTTCCGTGTGACTTTCGTATTGGGCTCTCTAGCCCAAATCTCCTAGCTTCCTACTTCTTAGAGTTGTATAAGACCTGTGCTCGGACTCTATCTTCCTAAAATTCTCTACATCTGTTCTGATCTGAGCTGGTCCAAAGTGTTATAGTCCCGAAATATCCCAATTAACCGGAATGTATTGTTTTTGAAGCTCCTAGTTAGCTCCAAAACATTTGTTGCAACTTTTCTCTTGAAATTGCTTCTCACAAACGTCACTCAATCCGTAAACATCAAAGCAAAATCTTCAACCGTAGCCCTGGCCGTGGTATTGGCCACATACGTTGTTTTCTTTCTTTCTTTCTTTTTTTTTATTTTTTTAATTTTGTGAACTTGTTACTCATTTTATAAATCTATGTACGTGACTGAATTTCCGTAAAGTAATCAATTTAATTTATGGTGCTTTTAGATTTTAAAAAAGAAATAATCTGCTAAATATTTTAAAGTAAAACACTGTATTAATTATACTTCAGTGGCTTCGAATTTTAAAAAGAAGTTACTGGTGTGCTTAAGGCGGAACCACACTTATGCCATTCTTTCCTTTTTATGCAGGAGCACTTCACTTAATATTCCAAAGACGTAAAAATTGCTTTGCCTCTCTTCTTTCGATAAAAGACTTTCGGCATTGAGGAATACAGCTTTTTCTTTCTGCTGTCTCTCTTCAGCAATTACAGTATATTTTTTTTATTTCTTAGACTGGGTACGTGTGTGAACTAAGCTTTTCTCACTTTCTTTTCTTTTTATATCTTCTGGCGTCCTTTTTTAGAACTTATTGACTGGATGGTGAATGATCAAAAAAGAACTTTTTTCCATCGAAAGCAGTTAGTCATATAAAATATTTTAATAGTTGCATCTGTAATGGAATGTGTGTGACTTGTATGTGTTAACAACATGCAGTGTTTAAGCGAGGATTTTCTCTCTTGTATCGAGATGGCTATTTTATCAGCAAAAATGCTAAGTGGATTAGTAAAATCTATAATTTTATTGTTATAATTACTACGTTCGAAAATTCAGACAAAACGCTTTGGTCAAACTTTTCATAGATTTAAAGAATGAAAAGAGTTAGGGATTTACATTTCAGATTTTAATAGAAATTAATAGGTGCTGGCATGTGATGTCACAGGTTCACGTTGTGTAAATAAATATAGCACGCACACTCTGTGATATCCTTAATAGTTGATTAATTGATGAATAAATTTACCGTTATCCTTAATTTGTCCTTAGCTAACTCGTTGAGCCTAGAACTCTCTAGATAACTCATTAGAAATAATCCGGCAGGGTGAAAAGAATCAACACTTACGTAAACTAGAAGCTGATCATTGTTTCCTGCGACGCGGTAACGCACAGGAAGTTTTAGTCCTAGTCGACAATCGTCAAGTCGTAAGTCATCATATGTCACATACAAGGCTGAACTAGTTGAAGAACAGGGGCTAACATTAACCTTATGGTGATTGGCCAGTGGGTGTGAAGGACGATTTTTGCCGTTAAGTGGCACTGCGTCGTAAAGGTGTAAACAACTAGCTGAACTGCTCGGCGTTGCTCGGGAAAATTTGGTGATAATTCAAATTTTCTGAATTTTGTACAAATCAAATGAAAACGATTATTTTTTTACGGCACGAACCGTACCTAATACTGTATTTCATTTCTTCATTGACTTTGGATTTTATTCTCTGCAGAATCGTTAGGCACACAGCATTTTTAGTTTTTCCGTTTGATTTTTGTTGTTTACTTACCTTCAATTCCGATGCTGAATTGTGTTGCAGTTTTTCACTGGAAAGCACCTGTTGCAAAAAATAAAGTCAATTCTTGAACTGATCACAACAAAATATATTTTAAATTCGAATTCAAAGTAAAGTAAAAAATGAAACTTTTTACGAAAATTTTGTATGGAAGCCCCTTGACCCCGGGCTCCGATTCCTTCCAAAAGCCGTCTATGGCCTAAGTTAGTACCATGAGATACTATATCAATTCAAAATTAAAAAAGGGAGAAAATGGAACTTTTTACGAAAATATTGTATGGGGACCTCTTGCTCCGGGCCCCTTGACCCGGGCTCGGATCTCTTCCGAGAACCTTCTACTGTCTAAGTTAGAGCCATGTCTCCATGGCGTTGTTGATTGATGTGTTCGGAAGCAGGATCATCTCCAAAGGCATATGGCCGCCACGTTCGCCCGATCTCACGCCTCCAAATTGTTATCTGTGGGGTTTACTGAAAAACTCTGTTTACAAGAACAATCCCCGTTCTCTGCCGGAACTATAGGAAACCGTCACCGCAGTAATCAGCAACATTTCTCCGTTGGACCTGTCAAGTGTTTTTAAGAACATGTTCATACTCATGGATGCATGTCTACACACAGGAGAGGGCCATTTCCAGCATTTATTGTAACAGGAACGCTTGTAGTTGTTGTACATGTATTGTTTTGTCAAGTGTACAGTGACTTTTTGCTCATCCTGTACATAATTGCTAGTTCATTTTGTAAATATTGTCCGAAATGACTTAATTAATAGATTTTGTCACGTACCAAAGCCATGTTAGGCATAGCTAGCCATTGATAATGCGTTTTGTAGAAAAAGTAGCTAGTTCGCGTGCATTAGTCTGCAAACTATGGAATAGTTTTATGATTTATTAAACGGTGACTGGGATTTATATGTAAATTAAATCATTTCCTATAGAAACATTCCCTTCGCTCAAATGATATCAGTTTAGAATATAAATAAAATCCATCTGTTCTAACGATGTAAATGATGATACACAAACAACGTTCTTGTTTCTGAGTCGCACGTCAATAAATGACGCTGCGTCCTGACTCCTTACTGTTATTGTCCTCGCTATTTCGCTTTATGTTACATCCTGGTATGTGATCTACCTGAGCCTTGACACACAACCGCAAGCTCTTATATAAACGTTGAAATCTCAAACATATAGTTACAACACGTTATTTATTTATTCGAATAAATCTACAAAATGACCATTCGTCCGAGAAGGGCCCGGGTTCGAATCACGTGAGGCACGGATGTTGTGTTTGTGTTACGGTGCTGGCTCTCTCCTTCCCTGGAACCAGTGGCCCTAAATTAGGGACGGGTGACTGCTTATAGCCCATCGAGTTGCTCACGGTGGTGGTTAAACTTTCAATCAAAAAAAATCTACATAGGCTTTTGGTCTTCCTACTACTCCACCTTTTACACCACTGTTTTACATTGGACCTAGACGTTTTATTTACTTATAACTCACTGTCAGCGTTGCCAAGAAGTACAGGCTATGCGAGGAAGTAATGTGCCCTTCAGCAAGAAAATCTTTAACCGAGAAGTAACTAAACTTACACAAGAGACAGAAATTCAAGTGGAAGGTAACATTTGGGGTGTATGTCACAATTTACCATGCCACAGCATATGCAAGTGAATATAGCGTTTATTGTCAGCCTTCCGGGCTGACTCAATGCTACATTCGCCTTGCATATGGTGTGGCGTAAACTCCACTAGCTCTGGGAAGGTGTCCTCAAATATTATGTATCACGTAGATGGTATGATATCCCAGAGTTCCGTAATGGAAACAGGTATTCGCGTGGGCCTGTGAATGCTGCTTTCCAAAATGGTTCGATGGGATTCAAATCGGGGGAATATGGCGAATACACGGAATGCTTGGACATGATCCTCGCTCTATTCCTGTACAATGTGAGCCATGTGACACTGGGCGGGGTTCTTCGGAAAGAGTCCAGTGCCATCTGTATGGAGTCGCCATGTAGAGCAACACTTCGGCCGAAACAGTACATAGGTGTGATCTGGGTGTTCAACAGGGATGAGGGTACCCAGCGATGTCAAAGAT
Organism: Macrothele yani; assembly: GCA_039090855.1. Classification (NCBI taxonomy): domain Eukaryota; kingdom Metazoa; phylum Arthropoda; class Arachnida; order Araneae; family Macrothelidae; genus Macrothele; species Macrothele yani. The sequence continues at coordinate 22,999,139 of CM077006.1, read as the reverse complement.
AACAATCTCCATCCATAATATCGCCGCCGCCGCCGCCAGCCTGTTTCTGTTCAATTGTAGAGTCTGGCTGCAGTTGTTCACCGACATCGCGACGAATACGGACCTGTCCGTCGGCATGTCAGACGCAGCCGCATTAGAATTCACGTTGCGCTGCCTGTTCATGGTCAGGTCAAGATCATCTGCCGGGTCCAAGTCTCTGGGGATGTTTGACTTGACGTACTACTAGATGTGTCGAACGCCTCCATTTACAGCGATCTTGGCACACAACACGGGCTTCATTCACATCCATCACACTTTAAGACCTTCTGTGCTTTACGATAATTTTCTTTTTTCTCTTTCAGGCATTCCTGTACCTGACCCTCGCACGATTTCCCCGGCTTCCCTTTCTAGAACTGAATAAATTCTCTTACCAACTGATCACTCATTCTTTCAACATAGCCGAACCACCTCAGCATATTTGTTTCCACCCTCCTAACAACATTTTGCTTCTGAAATCTTCGTTGCGCACATGATCGGAATGAGACTTACTGCAAACTTCCCCTGATTAGCGCACATCTCAACAATAGAAACCACTGTGCCTTTACCCAGGTTTCACTAACAACTGCGTTTACGTATACCGCTGTTCGGTGCGTTTTTGACAGGCAGTAATTCCTATAAAATCCTTCTGAAGCATCTGTGACTTTCAACGCTTAATTTACTCTACGACTAATTTCACCATCTGTTTCCTGTGTTAAATATGCTTCCAAAATGTAGAAACTCATTCTGTAGTGTTTAGACTGATCTTACATGCAATATTGATAGTTTCTTCGCTCAACAACAATGTCTTTGATTTTCCCGTTTTAATACTTAATTTGTATTTCATACATACTTCTTACATCCTAGACCCCATACTCTGTAATCGCTTTAGCTTTCTGACAACAGTAAATGCTGTGTCGTCAGCATGGAAAAGCCTGCACGCATGAAAATTACCAAAGACACGGTTTATTTCGGCATCGCGCATGCGCGTATACATAATTATATTGTACAGCCATGATATTAGGATCCCTCTGCTGTGTAACAGTGCCATACGGCCGTTTCGTAAGATGAACCTGAAAATCCTTTTGCAGCCATGTGTATTCGTGAACAATTAGGACTGAAACAGGATTTTCACTAAATTTTATTAGCAAGTAATTTTTCCAGAAACGAAATCACATTATATTGCGAAATTCATGAGTGAGTGCATTTTAAATTGAGATAGATTATTTCGTTCTTTGATGAAAACTTTTCTCCTAAGAATACCTGCCAGATATTTGGACGCTATAGTGCTCTAACAGTTTTTTTTTTCATTACCCGTTGTAAAATCAACTGTATGGATAAGTGAACTACTGCGGCAAAGTCGTTTTGGTTGCGCGTGTTTTAAACGCTACAATCAATGTTTTTTTGCTATTATTCAACACCATGCAAAAAAAAACGTGCTAAAGAATGGTTCTGTATGCTTCAGATGGTTGCCTCCCGGTTTGACTGTTGCAAATTTTACTACGTTTCTCTTTTTATTGCTTACTCACTTATGCGAGCTTGGCTATATTTATTGCATCATAAAAAGTTTGATATTACTCGAGGAGCGTGCGTTTATAGTTTGAATTAAATGTTGAATTTTCGTTTATCTCATTGATTTATGTTGTGTTTTCTTATTTTTCCATATCGATTTTGCCCTAACAACTCCCACACCTTCATTTTTCGAAATCATGGATGGAATCCCTTATATACTGCATGCTTGTCCGCTGTCAGAGAACAGTGGGTCCAACATTAAGTTAATAGGTTTAACGCGCTATAAAATAAGAAACAACATACGATATTAACTGTTTTGATCGTTTATATTAATTTTTGCTGTTCTGCTTTCGCGATGAAATTTTCGAAGACTAATTCGGTAATTCCGTTCATGTTAAATGTTGCTTGTTTTAATGTGTGTGTGTGTGTAATCTGCCAGTTTAAATGTTTTTTTATTTTATGGAAGTTTTGTGAGTGATATCTCACATTATTGCTTTGAAGTTTAAATATTAGAAAAAATAATTTATTACGGTTATTACCGAAAATGTCCACGGAGATACTATTAGAGCGCCACAATTGTAAGAAATCATTTCCTTGTTTTACAAAAGAACACGCAAAGAGAAAGGCAGATGGCAAGTGTTTTACAAAACGCGTAGGGAAAATTTTCTCGGATGTCTTTTTTAATGTGTAGGGAACTGAGAGGCAGCGTCTATTTTAACCCTAAAGAGTGAATAATAACGATAAAATGTGTGTTGAATTACTGAAGTAATGCAGTATGTTAGACGAGTATAACTTTGGTGGCGTTGTGATACTGTGTTTCGAACTGATATTTTGTTTTCGAACCTCTAGGTTGCCCTGCTTGACACTAAATGAAGAATCGTATTAACAGTTATTTATTTTTGGCGAGTGCGTGTATATAAGTCTCATTACATAGGCATCTTCAAAACCGAAGGATGTCGAAGGCCCTGTAACTACTGATGGTTTCCCTCAAAGTCCTTTTTTTAAAGTAGCACTCAGGATCTCAGAAACTACAGAAACGTCTGCACCGGTGATGCATCTTGGGTCCGAGACTTGCCCCCCCCCCCCCTACACACACACACAGTACTGTTTTTTAAAATGGTAAGTAATAGAAGAAACATTTATTTTCTAAATTTTAGGTACATGCTGCTGCTAACATGATACCAAATAATAATGAGAATTAGGATTTGAACACTTATTTGTACACGAACTCCATTCTTCTTTCCTTTTTGTGTGAACTTCAGTGTCACGTTTTCACAAAAAATATTTCTTCCGAGTACTTTTTCATATTTAAAAATAATGTTTTTCTCTACTAACAAACTAGCCAAGTTGCTCGAATGTGCATGTCCTTGTGTGGCTCTAAGATATATATTGATGATTCTTTTTAATACCCGAAAACTTCTTTCAGCAGTTGCAGTTGTTGATGAACAGTTTAATATTAGATCTGCTAATTTGTACGCCTCAATAAACACTATGTCCAATTATTCAACTTTATGTAACAAGTAATGTCTCTTACTGATTGGTTTTGTATTCATCAAGGGAATTAAACACCTTCAGTTCATTTTTTAATCGAGCTGTATCAAATTTGAAGCATAGAGTTCTTTAAGCTCTGATAGTTCAGGGAAGCTTTCACAAAATTTATCAAAACAGTTCGAATCCAACAAAGCCACGAATTTAATATATAATATCTTTGATTTTAATTCATTGACACTTCACACAAACTGAAACAACTCTCGCGAAACACGCGCTGGAAGCATGGAGGCACTGAGGTAGTCCGAAGTCTTCGTTTTTCCGGAGCGAACCCTTGACCAAAGCCATGGCCATTTACGAGCTCTGTAGCTCATTCGTGTTGTCATGCAAACTCTAGCAGGAGATAATATTGAAGCTCTTCGCATCAGAACAGCGAAGTCTCTCGAAGACCTACTTGCGTTACGCCGTTCATGCCGCTGATCATCGCTCGCCAGACTGATTCTGATAATCGAAAAAAGCGAATCCGCTTGTGTTTTTTCTTACGGAAAAAAATATGCATTTTATTGTGTATATTTAATTAACTGCATTTTATTTGTGTATATTTAATTAACTTTTATTTGTGCATTCTCTGGGCTTTGCAGCGAGCCTCGAATATACACCACTGGTCTGCACGCTATCAATTGTTTACAAAACTTGCATTAGTAATTTTTGTAAACAACTAATAATAGGCTGATCGGTTCTGTAGTTCTTGATATGCTCAGTCACTTTTTTAATGGAACGGGATCACTGTAGCATTGTTCCGGTCATCAGCAATCTTCCCTTCATTGAGTCATCGGTTGAAGACTTGTGCGAATGTGGTTTCCAACCAATTCCTCACTTGCGTTTTGTACAGTGTTCATGGTTCCTCCATCCCCCCTCCCTCACGAGCATTTTCTAATTTCTTGTTCTTAATTGCATAAGCAACTGCTGCTGGGGAGTACTGGACGCACTTTAGAGCCTGTATATTCATTTATGTCTGTAATACATGCACCGAGGAGCCATTACAGTATGACCACTTACCGAATAAGCTCAGTACTTCGTTGGGCCACCTTTTGCCTTTAATACTGCGTCGATTCGTCGTGGCATGGACTCCACGAGATGTTGATAGGTGGTTTGTGGAATCTGAGACCATGCTTGATGAATAGCCCTTTCCAGAAGTGTGAGATTGCAGGTTTGTGGCTCCAGCTGTCTAATGGCTCGTTCAACTTCATCCCGCAAATTCTCAATGGGGGTGAGATCTGGAGATTGTGGGGACCACCTAAGCAAAATAAACTCACCGGCATGTTCCTGAAACCAATCCTGTACAATACGAGCACTATGGCAGGACGCATTATCTTGTTGAAAGTAGCCATTGAGATAAACCATCCACATGACAGGATGCACTTGGTCCGCAAAGATGTTTAGATATGATGTGCCAGTCAGACGTTGATCAAGACGAATTAAAGAGCCCAAAGCATGCCATGAAAACATTCCCCAAACCATAACGTTGTCTCCACCAGCTTGAGGGTTGTAGCAATGCATTTGGGGTCCATGCTTTCGTGCTGTTTCCGCCAAATTCTCACTCTGCCATCGGCATGGTTCAACTGAAAACGTGATTCATCGGACCACATAATTTGTTTCCAATTATCGACTGTCCAATCCTTGTGCTCCTGTGCGAACTGGAGACGTTTTCTCTTGCTAACTGCAGACAGCAAAGGTGTTCAAACAGGCCTTCGGCTGCCATATCCCATCCGATTCAGTGTACGACGAACAGTGCGTGCAGAGATCATTTGAGGGGATCCTTGATTAAGATGGTCTGTAATTTGCTGCACTGTTGCCCTTCTGTTGTCTGTTGCCAGTCTGGACACTCCGTTCAGCCCGAGCAGTCACTAGTCGATGACGACCACACGTTGCACGTAGAGACCCAGTTTTTTGGCTGACAGTCCAGTCTTTAAACACTTTAACAACAGCTGCTCTGGAACATTTCACGAATGATACTCACTCCATGGCTCCGAACTCCTACAGTCATCCCACGTTGAAAGTCCGTCAAATCGCATTTTTTACCTATATCGTCACCCAAAACTAACTTCTACTTCTGTCGCAAGCACTAAGCTTTCCCTTTTTATACTAGCCTCGCCCTCTGGCGGCAACATCGTGCAGCCATAGCTCATTTGCTTAAATCTGTCAGGTGGTCATAATGAAGTGGCCACTCTGTGTATACTGCTTTATAAACTTCACCTGCGCCACCGTTCGGTCTCCAGGCGTGCTCATTTCTCTGGGCTGAGGTGGTCATAAAGGAATGGTTCATCGGTGTGTATATACGTGTATATCAGTGGCGTTTATTCGAGGCTAGCTAGGCTAGCTGCGAAGCCCAGAGAATGCACAAATAAAAGTTAATTAAATATGCACAAATAAAAGTCCATTATGAACGGTATTAAGATATGCCAATGCTTTCGGTGCAAAAAAAAACACGAGCGGATTCGCTTTTTTCGATTATCAGAGTCAGTCTGGCGAGCGATGATCAGCGGCATCAACGGCGTAACGCAAGTAGGTCTTCGAGAGACTTCACTGTTCTGATGTGAAGAGCTTCGATACTATCTTCTGCTAACGTTTCCATGACAACATGAATGAACTACGGAGCTCGTGAGTGGCCATGGCTTTGGCCAAGGGTTCGCTCCGAAAAAACGAAGACTTCGGACTACCTCAGTGCCTCCATGCTTCCAGCGCGTGTTTCGCGAGAGTTGTTTCAGTTTGTGTGAAGTGTCAATGAATTAAAATCAAAGATATTATATCTTAAATTCGTGGCTTTGTTGGATTCGAACTGTTTTGATAAATTTTGTGAAAGCTTCCCTGAACATCTACTATCAGAGCTTAAAGAACTCTATGCTTCAAATTTTGATACAGCTCGATTAAAATGAACTGAAGGTGTTTTATTTTCTTGATGAATACGAAACAAACCAGTACGAAACATTACTTGTTACATAAAGTTGAATAATTGGACATAGTGTTTATTGAGGTGTACAAATTAGCAGTTCTAATATTAAACTGTTCATCAACAACTGCAACTGCTGAAAGACGTTTTTCTGTGTTGAAAAGAATCAAGATACATCTTTGAGCCGCACAAGGACATGCACGTTGGAGCAACTTGGCTGGTTTGTTAATAGAGAAAAACATTATTTTTAAATATGGAAAAGTACTCGGAAGAAACATTTTTGTGAAAACGTAACGCTCAAGTTCACACAAAAGGAAAGAAGAATGGAGTTCATGTACAAATAAGTGTTCAAATTCTAATCCTCATAATTATTTGGTATCATGTTAGCAATCGCATGTAAATTTTTTTAGAAAAAAAAATTACTTCTATTACTTAATAACTAAAAAATTAGCTTCGTAATTTTTAAAAAACTGTACTGGGGAGGGGGGGTAGTGAGATAGCTCAGATATCGGACCCAAGATACGGCACTGATACATATATATATATCTTTCGTATATACATGTATATAGTTTTCTGTAGAATTTCTTTAACTCTTCTAAAAATTTCGCTGCTATTTTTATTATAGTACCATCTCCTTTTCTGAGTGTCATAATCTGTTTTCTTCCATTACTGAGATGTCTCTGTTTCCTTCATCCTTCAGGGTTTGGTTGTTCTCGATTGCTTATTTTTCACCAGTTCACAATTGAATTTCCTTATGTCTTCAGTGATGTTTTTCCCACACTGTTCAATGTGTTTCATTTTGGAAGTTACATTTTCTTTATCTTCATATCCTTTCATTTTAGCTCCCACCGCGAAATTGGTGTTTTTCTTCTTTGTCGTTAGAAACAAACACGACAAAGATTTTCAACGTTTTCCTTGCTGTACAATACCATACTGTTATGTTGGAACGATATTTCCGTTTGGAAAGCTTCACCTGATCAAGCGGTGTTGTTTGACTTCCGGAAGTGAAGTCGTTTTATAACGAATGGCGTTTTGTTAACCCAACTTTTATGTGGTACGCTTTGTATTTATTTTTAAACTGGGCAACTTTGAAGTCGTGTAGTTTCGCTGATATTTTCCTCTATGCATGCAACTGTTCAGCATCTGTGCGAGCATCTGTGTAAGAATTGATGAGCTGTAAATTTTCGCCCACGACGTAAAATACGTTTAACAGGAGGGTGTTATTTCCGGAAGCGACACTTGCTGTCAAAGTGCGGAACAGAGAAAATAAACTCGTAGTCAAAAGAGTGTTGAGAGGTACAAGAAACGGCAGCTTAAGTGTGTGGAGCTCAAAATATTTCCAGATGTCGTGCAATCATAGGTAAATTTTAACTTTTTCCCCCTTTGAGCCTCTTGCGACGGAAAGTTTATTTTTGCATTGAAAGCGATAATACGTGGGAATTTATTCAACTAGTGAGGTGGGTTCCACAGTGAACTCAACGTGTATATCTGTCAAACGAAGTTTAGCTATCGTGTTCAGATCTTCGAAAGGATGTGATTATATCGTCCTTGTTCTATTTTGGTATGTCAATTCTTCTGGTGCAAGAAGTCTTTTTCCAGTAACATGAGAAGGGGTAGCCTGTCTCTCCAGATGTTATTGACATTTGGATAGACGGCTTATATCTGGAGTGTGCTTTGTTTTCTGCTAATGGAATGCCTACACTTTCCTATTGTTAGAGCACAGATAATTGCGATCCTAACGAATCATTACCAGAGTGCATCGGAAAGTATCGGAAGTGAATTTATGTCTTCCATATACAGAACCATAACGTTAGTTTCGTTACCGTGTGTTTTGCTTCGTGTCAAGACATGCTGACGAATTACTGTATTTCAATAGCTACAATGCAGTTTTGACTCAGACTTCTTTTTTGTCTTGCACAGAATTTTATTACAACAGATAGTCCGGAATAACGCACTGCTCATTTAAAACAAAGGTGGCGCTGTTTATCGGACATAATGCGTTTTTTTCGTTTATTACCTATCCCACACTAACAGCTTTAGTTCGATTATTAGAGCACTCAAACGCATAGTATGAAAACTGAGACATCGCGCATATGCCTTCTCGACCAAGATCACCGGGAATGAGTGGTGTTGCCAGTCTCACTAAATTTTAAATTTTCCACATAGTATGAACACGGTGAAATTTCTGTTTCTAAAAGATACAAATGTGCGGTAACTTACTAATCCTTAAAAAGCATATACCTAAAATTTTACTGAATCAGTCTTCCTTTACTCATCAAGTGTCATTAGTTACATATGTCATACGAGGACCTTTTACTAGTATACTAGTATGAGTCATTTTCTTGTAGGACTTCCGTCCACGGTGAGTAGATTTTAGGTCCCAGCCACCTACAGCGAAGTCGCCTTTTGGGCAGGACACAGAAGCGGAAGTAATGAGAGCAAGTCTAGCGACTTTGACATAACAGTTTGTAGTCATATTAGAGTACAGTAGATGGCGCCACCGTACAAGTACGATGTTGCACATAGAGGGGTGAGAGAATTTCAGGGGGGGCATAGGAAAGGACACCCATTTAACCAGTGGGTCCAGCCTGGGGGCCGTCACTTAACGTGCTCGGCTGATGCACAGCGAATATTCAATGATTGTTAGCAAATCACACCACCTCCGCAAGATCAGCCCAGGAACGAACCTGAGGACCTTGCATTGGTAGTCTGAACTGCTAACCACTCAGCCATTCGCGGCTCACGAGGACCTTTTGGAAAGTAATGCCTGTTAGTAATAACTTTTTATACAACACTTACTGGCCACTAAATTAGAAACTTCTATTCAATACCGGGTTGGACCTCTTTTAGCTCGAATTATAGCATGTATGCAGTTCATCATAAATTCCACAAGTTGTTGGACTGCATCTATGTCTAGAGCATGGGTCTCAAACTCAGACCCTTGGAAGGGCCACTTTGCAGTTTTGGAGGAATGTAGGGGGCCGCATGAATATTAGTAAATTTCTTATAAATAAATATCAACTTTACAAAACTAAAGGCTTGGCACTACAGTGGAATATTATTTCTAATGATCGGTAAGTAGTAAAAACAAATGCTTTGTCAATCATTGAAAACAATCGCTTTTACTTAACAATTATTTTTCACTTAAATCCTAAAGCAATTACATTTTACCAACAGACCACGGTACAGAAAATATTACATGTTCTGACTAGATGCCTGGGCTCGCTTTTCTCTGTCACTAACTTATCGATATTTGGAATAATATCGTTTGAACATGCTACTTTTAAAAGTGAGCATAAATGACTGTCACATAACCTCTTCCTTTCAAGACATTTTACTTGGTTCATTCTTGAAAACAACTGTTCACATGATTTTGTTGTTCCGAATATGGACAGAACCCGTGCAGCGAAGTTATGAATGTTTACTAAGTTGTCCTTTGAAACTAACTGGTATAACTTTGTTAGATTGCTGCTGTTGACTTTTTCTTTTAGGAAAGAATCACACAAAAAAGTGACAGTATATTAATTCACGCTGTTGTTCTTCGTGTGCGTTGTCAACAATATAGGAAAATGGAGACTTGAAGATATTTTCCATGTCTTGGAAACATTCAAACCGCCATTCAGTTATATTCTTCGTGAATAAACTTGTTACTTATAAAACAGATGGCTTTACCAAGCACTACTATGTTTATATTATATTTAAGATAGATATATTTTAATATACTTGAAAAAAAGGGTGATTTATTTTTATTTTGTAATCATTCGTGCGGGCCGCAAAACAGTTGGTGACGGGCCACATGCGGCCCGCGAGTTTGAGACCACTGGTCTGGAGCACATCAGGAAAAAGGGCAACTTCGTAAGAAATTATCTGTGCGACTCTTTGGGTGGCCCCTTTTTGGAATTAACGGATCATCCGATTAAGGGGATAGCGCTAAACTCTTAATCTTGGTAGAATGAAGAATCTTAAAATTCTAAAGTTGTAGTTTAATACACCGTTTGAGAAGAATGGATGGTCATTTAATTGGTAGATAGAGAATGGATAGTCATTTAACACCAGATACTCATTTAACTGGCTCAGATTTGATGCAAGAGAACTTTGCTCCCAGATTTGTTTTTCTAACAGATTCCATGCAGTCTCAATGGGGTTCAGATCCGGGTTTTGTGTTGGTCAGGCAAGATGGTGAAAGTCGCTGTCATGCTTGCTGAACATACCTTGCGCGATGGACAGTAGCATTGTCGATCATGAAACAGCCGTCACCTTCTGGATAAAAAGTCAACATTGCAGGATGGATTGGCAACAGTGTTCAGATAATCCTTGGAGGACACCCGACCTTCCAGAAGTATCATAGGAATTCTTCCATACTAACAGAACGTGCCCTACACCATGACACTGCTCCCAGATCCTTGAGTTGCGTATACAAGGCGATTTTGGGTCCATTGCTTCATGGGACTCCGGCCCAACTTTCTGCCTACCGCCTGTATAGAACAAGGTGTATCGCGACTCGTCGGACCACATTAGTTTTTCCCAGCTTTCCATTGTCTAGTCGCGGTTTTCCTGACACCAATGCAGACGACTTTTCCGGTTCAAAGCCGAAGTCATTGGTTTACGTATAGGCATGCGACTGCCAATACCGACTTCTTTACTTCCTTGTGCATAGTTTGCTGAGATATGGAGGAACAGCCTTCCTTGCAATTGTGTAAGGACGTGTAAAACCACAAGGATTGGACGGTTAATTTCCGCGAACAGGAAGTCTTGTTTCTCCGTACAAGCCTTCTCAAACGACGGCTATCTTGTTCCTGATAGATCGCCCTTGCACCACGATTACGCCTCTTATACAAGATGTGGGTCATTTTTCAACTGATTAAATACCCGGGGTATCGCACCTTTCGAGAAACCAGTCAGCTCTACTGTTTTCAAAATTGTCGCTCCAGTCATACAGGCACCCACAATTGGACCTTTGTCGAACCCCGAAATATCGTTTGTTTTTTTACCTGTGATCGACACTACCGACGATCAGATCTTCAGTAGAGTATTTTAGGAAGGGAGCGTCAGACCTCAGTTCTTAAACAACCCTTTGAAATAGTAAGCTAGGAGATTTGGGCTCGAGTGCCCGATAAGGAAGTGACATGGAAGCGAGGTAGAAAGGGGGAGGAAGATGCCCTTATTTATTACGGGGGCCGACGGCTTAACGTGCCCATCCGACGGACATCGGATATTTAGTGGTTCGAGCATTCGTACCTGCCTGGGATCGAACCTGAGTTTTTCCGTTGCAGTCACGAACGTTGACCACAAAGCTATCTGCGGCCCCACACTACCGACGAGATGAGTAGCAGTCTTAAATAGTTGCTTAGATCACATGGTGAGGCACGTGACCACGCATTTTGCATATGCGCTGCGTAAGTAACGTCCGGTGTGCGTAGATTATGTCTAAAAATACGTGGGTGTACGCACGAAACCTATCACTTTAGAAAGTTGCTGTACACATTATTCTCCTCGCGTGATACACGTGCGCCATTCCCTGTACTCCAAACTGAAATCTTATTTGTTTATGACTCGTCTGTTTAAAGATTTTTGATACCTTTTTTTTTGCGTCATGGAAACTTTGTTTCTTCATACTGTTGTCATCAGGTCGAAAAGTCTTAAAGTAACGCCCATGTTTCTTCTCCTGGTCACCTTGCTCTTCGAATATCTTCTCCAACCCACTGAAAATTTGCGCTTTCTCGTTTCTTTCAAATCGGTTAACTGACGCGGAACCCAACATTGTCTACGGCAGAGGTTTTCAATCTGTGCGTCGCGACTATAAGGAAAAACTAAAAATTATAATTTATAGTGAAACGCCACATGCGAATTTCCAATACGTGTACATACGCTGGCGTGCAAAACTTAAAAACGGGCACTACTAGTGCCACAGATAATGTAGCCGCACAGTGAAACACGCGAACTTGAGGCGATTGGCATAACGCAAGCGGTAGAAAGACGATGCGTGTGCAAATTTCCGAAATGTGATGTCGCAGGTCACATGACAGCGCTGACATGGATATAAGGAGCATCTCGCAGAAAGGCAGGAAACTGAAAGCGAAAATGTGCGGCGTTGTAAAGAGGTTCGAGTTGTTTGTTACTGCGTCGCAGACAAGAAAATGTCCACGCGGAGATAGACGGCTTTACACGTTGTCAAATAATCGGAAAGATGGAGGAGGGGCGAACCGTAAGGAGTGTCGCAGACGAGTTGGGCGTGACCCATAGCATTGTTTCACATGCATGGAAGACCTTCCAAAAGACAGGAACAGCTGTTATGAAGGTCGTTGGTGGTCGGCCACGGAAAACCCCATCAAGAGATGACCGATATATGGTCCTACAATTCAAACGTGATCGACGCCAGACAGTGGGCAATATCGCGAAGCAACTGTGAATGACCACATGACGCGCTGTATCGCGGTTCACGGTTGCCAGACGTCTACATATAGGTGGACTATTTTTTCCGACGACCTGAACGTTGCATCCCATTAAAGCCTATCAATCGGAGACATCGATTACAATAGTGTAATGACCACAAGGATTGGACGATAGAGCAATGGGGTGAGGTACTCTTCATGGATGAGAGTCGTTTCAGTAACACGAGCGATTCTTCACGTCAGCTGATCTGGAGATAGGTGGGAACACGTTATCGACCTGCCAACATTACCGAAAGCGATCAGTATGGCGGTGTTAGTGTGCTCGTCCGCTGAATTGTCGTAATGAGCTCCACATTTTCAAAGGAGGTTCCGTAATCGCAAACCGTTGCTGCGATGAGGTGTTCCTTCCTCATGTACGCCTGTTCCGAGGTGCCATTGGTTCCGAGTTCGTGTTAATGGACGATAACGCGAGACCCCATCGTACATGTCCAGTAGATGAGCTGTTGGAAAGTGAGAATATCACTCGTATGGATTGGCCTGCGTACTCCCCGGACTTTAAATCCCATAGAACATGGGTGGAACACTCCGGGAAGACGTCTTGTGCCACACCTACATTAGCTGGAAAATGTCCATCTGTTAAAACGTGCACTAAGAGGGGAATAGGCAAAGTTGCCCCAAGAACTCATCGACAGCCTGTTGTTAAGCATGCCCAGACGCTGCAACGCAGGCATTGCTGTTAGGGGACATCATATTCCTTACTGACGACCACCCCTTTGCTGTAATCCATCTGTGGAAACGATGGCTCTGTACCATGGTGTGTACTGCTTTACGATCATTTCTTAGTAAAGTCCCAATGTACACTCTTGTATTCATTTTTGCACATCTGTTTGTTTATTTCCCAGTTTGGTATACATACTGGGGTCTCTGTGGTAGGACATTCATCTATCGAGGCTGCTTCATTGCAAAGCTACGGCGAAAATACCGAACGGTCCTTAAGTTTTGCACGCCAGTGTATTTTTAAGAATGAATTGTAAGAAAGAATGCTAAAGATAAAAAGGAAGCACATTATTTTTCTTGTTGTGAAAGCACTCCCTTCATTTGAGTTCGGGACTGTAATGCTCTTTGAAAACCGTGTGAATCTCCCTCTAGTTTGAAAATGGACTGAACCAGGCAAGATCAAGCGATAACGTTCTGCCGCCGCATTGTTGGGAGATACATTTACTGTGCAGTCTTCATTCAATACGTATTGTAGCGTGTATAAACATTCATTAGAAATGAGCTGCTGTGTTTTAATAAATTTGACCGTAGTTATTGAGTAAGAAAGCGTGAAAGTAATTCTGCCTTTTGCTACATCTACCTTTGCAAGGCAGGATTTTCAGCTATGGCGGTAATAAAATCCAGATATAGAAGCAACGTCAACGTTGAGAAGGAGATCCGCGTAGCTGTTCCCAGATTCGATATTTTGTGTGACGAGAAAAAAGCCCCTCCAACCCATTAAGACGCAAAATCAAATTTTTACAGTAATTTTAGAAAATACTCTGTTAGGTAGTTTCTAAAATTACTGTAAAAATTTGAAAGACAAATGAAGAGTGTTACCGTTGTAAAAATATGCCTATCTCATCAATTTCTTCTTTTTTCAGTCCTGTAATTTAATTTTAATTTTTTATTTTCACATTAAAAAGAATACAAGCTAGTAATGTAAATGACTAATTTTCTTTTAAAATAATACCACAAACTTGAATGGGATCAAGTTTCTGCAACACCAGTTGCAGATATTAACACTTTGAAGGGAAGAATAACTGAAGTGTTTGCGACCATCACAGATGACATGTTGCAGCAGACATGGAAAGAGACAGAGTACCGACTGGATGTCCTCCGCGTAACAAAAGGAGCCCACGTTGAGGTATACTGATGACCCTCTGGATTTCAGGTAAGCTATATTGGAAAACCGTATGTATCTAACGAGCGTGGTTCATTTTATACGATTTATCGTAATCAGGGAAAGACTTTAGACAAACTCGATATGTTCGTAAAGTTTCCATTACACAGAACGCATAGTTTCCCCGCTAGGGGCAGTAGATGTATATGCCATTTCCCTCACTAGCTCTGCTTGTGAAAGTCCGAAATGAATTTTTTTTTTTTTTTTTGCCCAGAAATGATCCATTATCATGTACGCGCGTTGTCTACTTCTAATATCGCGCATTTTTTCATCTAGGGGACGTAAATATAGATTCTATTTGCTGTTATATTGCCACTTCTAAATGACCGATTCAGAAAATTATTTTTGCACCGAACGAAACAAATTTTCTTGGTGATCGTAAGTCCTTAGTTGTCAGATAACATATGAAAGTAAATTTTTTATCACTATTGCATTTAGTATTAATCATACTTCTTTTCAGGCTTTGAGGGTAAGAGATGCGCTGATTACACACCAAAACTCTGTGGTATCTCCTTTCTTAAAAAGGTTTTCGCAAACTAGGGGTGAAATCCTTACCACGGAGAAATTAGTCTCAAAAATTAGTGCTCCCAGGTTCGTGCAATGCGATAATATTTCCCTGTAGATTGGTTAATTTGTTCAAATTTTACTTGTCTTCATCGCATTCGTTATCGCGAAACAGCTATTTAAAATGATACACAGATTATGCGTATACCCTTCCATAAACAATATATGAGGTGCACCTAGTAAAATGTCCAATCGGTGTACATTAGAATTCCTCCTGAGGAAACTATTATTTGGGTGGTATAAAGAAAACGTCCAGTCAATGTTGTTATATGTAAAAAGAAAACCATTTTCAATGTCTGTTCTCACACTGTGACTAACTGAAGATATCGCAGAATTGATTAAAGTTTTTAAATAAATCGTGATTCTCCTGACCTTTTCAGAGCCTACTACGCTTCTCTACGTGAAATGCAGATAAAAAGCGTATGAACTGCATTTTGATTATTTAAACATTTCTTGTTGCTCAGTGTAATAATAGGTTCTTCTGAGATGTTTCATAGAGCAAATCAGGTGAAAACGTCTCAGAAGAGCATGTTATTTCAGCAACGGAAAGGAATCTTTTTCTTGTTTCCTCTTTCCATTTCCCTATTTCTAGATAACTACGTACAGGGCTTCTATGCAGTCGATTCGACATAAAAATATTCTAGAAGTTTAACAGAGCTTGTTGTAGCTGCTGCTCTCTTATCTTGGTATTGATTTACCTTATTTACAGTCGTTTTTAAAGAAGAAACCAAGATTTCTTCGGTCCTATAAAATACATGAAAGTGAAATTCCATGAATTCATAACTTTTACTTGCAGAGTTGTAGTTCTAGTGCCTGCACAAAAGAAACGCAGAACTTAATCTGAGACTGTAATTGAAGTTTTATTTATAGAAAAGTGTATGAAAATAAAGATAAGATGGTAAATGCAAACTGTTAAGAAAGAATGTTCTTTTCTTCATTTTATTTTAAAAGACGCGTGTGTTTGCGTTTAAGAGGAATTTTTTTCAAGAGTAATAACTATATATAATAATAACTACTTACATTTCTTTCAAGAATAATAAACCATGCAGAGTGTTTTCCTTTTGTTAAGTCACCCACCAGTGCACGTGTAATCCTAACAAAATGTATTTTCACCCATGTGAAACAACCTTGAGCCACTTGCAAGAACTACTCTTTCGTGTTGGTGCTGTCATTTTGGTGTTGTATTGTGTTCACTGAAGGCAAGCTTGGCAGCCCCAGCGCCACAGTGGTCTGAACTCTGGTTTTTGACCATTCTTCCGAGATGAGACCGGGTTCGAATCCCGTTAAGGCACGGGTGTTGTGTTTGTCTTACGGCACTGGCTCTCTCCCTTCACTGGAACCAGTGGCCCTAAATTAGAGACGAACGACTGCCTACAGTAGCGAACAAAAGTATTTGGAGAAACACTTTTTCGATCATAATTATTTTTCTGCTGGACCAAATTGGGTCATTTTGGGATATGATATGTGTTATTCAGTTGTAAACATGACCCATATGCAGATGGATCGGAAACCTTAGCACAGATCAGGTACCGAGCTTAATCGCAAAGATCATACAAATTGAGCAACAAAGTAGGTGTGTATCACGTTCATTTATGCAACGATAACAGAAAACAAGTACGAGAAAACGACAAAGCAATAACTAATACTTAGTGAGATAACCACGAGACTTAATAACAGCTGCACAACGGGCCGGCATCAAGTCCACTAGCTTCTTGACGGTGGCCTGCGGAATTCGCGCCCATTCTGCTGACAGCTGGTCGAACTTCTGAGCCCTATTCAGGCAGGTTTTCTTCGCACATCGTCTCTCCAGCTCCTATCACATTTGCTCGATGGGATTGAGGTCTGGAGATTGGCTTTGCCAGACTAGAAGTGTGACCTGTTGCTGCTGGAAGGCTGCCTTCGCTACTCTGGAGGTGTGTTTCGGGTCGTTGTCTTGCTGCATGATCTATCCGGGTGGCATGTTCTGGTTTGCCCATGGAAAGACATCGTTAATGACCATGTTCGTGTAGCTCTGTCCGGTCATTATTCCGTCAGTATTGATGATGGGGCCCATTACATTGCGAGAGAAGGCGCCGTAAACCATTAGCGATCCTTCTCCGTGCTTGACACTCGGCTGAATGAACTGGAGGTTGAATCTCTGGCCACACGGACGTCGTACGTATCAGATGCCATCACTTCCGAACAAGTTGAACTTGCTCCCTTCGGTGAAAAGCACTTTACTCCAGTCCGCCGCGGTCCAGTGTCGATGACGGCTCGCGAACGCCACTCTGACTCGTCGATTCTTGACTCCGATGAGTGGTTTCTTGGCGGGGCCGTCTTCCATTCAATCCACCAGCAATGCGACGACGGGAGATGGTCATTCGGCTGACGTTCAGGTCGTCGCTGTCGCGGAATTTGGTGGCGATGTCCACAACAGTCAAGGTGGGATCAGCACAAGATCGACGGAGGATGCGTCTATCCTGACGCAACGTAGTGGAACGAGGCCTACAACATCGCGTACTGTTCTCGACGGTCCCAGTCTTCTTATAACGTTGTAGGATAGCTGGAATGGACTGGTGTCGGATCTTCAGGGCCCTCGCAATGTCGGTGACGCTCATTCCGGATTCCATCATGTTCACGGCCGCCTGGCGAGAGCTCCAACAGGGATATCCGCCTTTTTACCCATTTCTAAAAACCTAAGATTGACTTATTATCACACTACACATCACAAAACCCACAAAAATCACAAGAAAAACATTAATACATGCAGCAAACAAATGAGTAATAGTTGGCGACTCTTGCATATGGCCCATTTTGAACGACAAATTCGCTCTGAGCGAAATACAAACTACGCGGCATTGTAACCCACGAATCAACACATATCATATCCCAAAATAACCCGATTTGGTCCAGCAGAAAAAAATTATGGTCGAAAAAGTGTTTCGCCAAATACTTTTGTTCGCTACTGTATATCTCACTGAGTTACTCACGGTGGTCGTTAAATCCACACATAAACAAACAAACAATGCAGGCTTCGAACTGTCTGCAGGGGTGAGCAGAAAACCGTAATTCCCCATCTTTTTATGAATTCCATAGAATAATTTAATAAAGACTTCGATACGAAACATTCGTGATAATGAGAAATGTTATGTTCAGTAAAATGTGCACGCCTGTGAAGAACATAAAAATATATTGTGTGTATATATATATAATAAGTGCGGAAATTTTTGTCTGTAAAAGAAGAGTACTGTAATTTTTTTTAAACAACTAAAAATCAAGCCAACAGTATGTTTTCCAGGTGAAATATTGTAGTTACTAGAGCTGGAGATACCATCTGTATACTATCGATAGTATCGATAATTTTTCTGTTAGACTATCGATAGTTCTACGGATTATCAATGCTGTAAGTGTAAACCATTCAGCTTACACCGATGGATGTAGTGATAGGAACGCCCACTTTCCGATCATGCGTTGGTGTCTAAAATGGGACACAGGCATACAGATGCAGTGATTATTAATTTTTCATTCAACATAAAAAAATGAAGCTGTTTAGCACATATCTTTTAGTAGTACCACTGCACTTAAGAAATATTTTCCCTAACTTTTATTACTGCAATGTTTCTAATGCAATGTTAAATGTGAAAAAAGAAACAACCCCAAGTGGGTTCCGTGGGTTCTTTTTTGCTGCAAAATTTTGAAGTTCAAAATGCATTATGCCGCGGAAAATTCTAACAGGTTTGGTTTCCTAGGTCAGCCATATTTGTTTTTGCTTCATCCTGGTGCAAAAAATTACAGTGATCGGTCTAGTGCTCTGGGAATAGAAGGGTTACGAACGTTTTGGAACACATGTCTTGTAAGAGGGGAGCTCCCATCTTACGAGACGTGTATTCCAAAACGTTTATATATTGTGTGACGTACCTGCCAGCAGGACGCACACGACATAAAGGCAGATAGCAATCACAATGAACGTCTGCGTAGCTCAGTTGGTTCCGGAATAAGCGGACTCGGGTTCGAATCCCAGTGTAGACCAAAAATTACGGAGAAATTTACTTCGTTATAATGGCGCCCGAACTTTCCGGATGACCCGGCCGTTCAAAATCTCGCATTGGTGTGATGTTCTTTCCACACCGTGAGATAGGAAAAATCAGAGAATCCCTTCTTTAGTGCTTCGAAAAATAAAAATGTGTGATGTTGCATTCCACACACCAGATTGACTGGGAGTTCTCAAGTGCACGTTCTACAGTGGATGGCTGCCTGCAACGATTCATGGTCACGGCTGACCCGTGGGCCATGCCCCCGGCCCTCTTTCGGGGGGAGGATGTGACGTACCTACTAGCAGGACGCACACGACATAAAGGCAGATAGCAATCAGAATGAACGTCTGCGTAGCTCAGTTGGTAGAGCGACTTGTTCCGGAATAAGCGGACTCGAGTTCGATTCCCGGCGTAGACCAGAAATGACGGAGAAATTTACTTCGTTATAATTGGGTTGGTAACATATTGGCGCGAACATATTGGGTTTGTGCGAATGAAATGTCTGGCGCGAACGGTTAGTGGAGACAGGCCCCCACCACAGCGAAATGGAACCGCCCACAGGTGTTGCAGATATTACATCACAGAGTTACTATTAATAGCTAGCACGTGTGCGGAGAACAAGGTCAAGGCGTGGTTTGTTTTTGGACGTAGCGTGGCTTGCAAAGGAAACATGCAGACGCCGGATTTGAGAGTCATCCACCTGTATGAATTTAAGCTGTGCCATTATGCAGGAATTGCCGCTCGAAACGTTAACAAAGTGTTTGGGGAGAACACAGCCAAAGAACAAACCATTCGGCGATGGTTTGTGAAGTTTCAAAGCGGAGATACGGACCTGCAAACCGAAACACGTGGTTACCGACCTGTTGCCGATTCTGACGGTGTTCTGTTACGTGTGGTTGAAGCGAACCCCGGAAAACGTGTCGTGAGATAGTGGCAGAGGTAGGTGCCCATCACACGACAGTTGTTCGGCGTCTGGCTGCTCTGGGTAAGGTTAACACGCTGGACATGGGACTTCCGCATGAGTTGACAACTGCCTACAAGACCAGGCGTTCGGAATTCTGCACGCCGCTGCGCGCCAGGAATAAACAGGAACTTCTGCTGCAGAGAATCGTCACTTGCGATGAGAAGTGGGTCCTTTATGATAATCGAAAACTATCTTCACAATGGTTAAGCAAGGCCCAGCCGGCTGGATGGCATCCTAACCAACCCTACACACCAAGGAGTTGATGCTCCCTTTCTGGTGGGCCACAGCCACGATAATTCATCGTATTTTTTTTTTTTTTTACAAGAGGCCAAATCATCACTGCAGAACGTTATTGTGCTGAATTACACCAGATGCACCGGTCATTGCTGCCGAAACAACCGGTTTTGCTTAACAGACATGGTGTTATTTCTGCTTCAGGACAATGTCCGCCCTCATGTCGCACAACGAACGATGTTGACACAACGTGCCTTGGGCTATGAAGCACTACCTCGTCCTGACTACTCCTCGGACTTGTATCCGACAGAGTATCATCTGTTTCGTCGCTTGAATCACTTTCTGTCCGGGAAACAGTTCACGACAGACAACGACGTGCAGTTGATGGCTTCTCGGGTCCCAGGCACAAGATTTTTTTCGTTCCGGGATCTTGGCCTTGCCGGACAGATGGCAACTCTATGTCGATGCCGAGGAAGATTTTTTATCTGAGGTAAGTTGTCCTACTTTTCCGTTCTCGCCGTCCACGTGTGCTGGTCCTTTGCCGGACATTTCATTCGCACCAACTCAATATTATTTTGTTTTTAACGTTTATGTATTATTTTGTATTTAACGTTTACGTATTATTTTGTATTTAACGTTTATGTATGTTTTTACTTATTCCAAGGGTTTTACAAACTACTAATAAATAAATATGTCTAAACATTATATTATTCTCTCTCTCTCTCTCTCTCTCTCTCTCTATTTTTAAAAATAATCTATATATACACACACCGGCCACTGAATTAGAAACTTTTATTGAATACCAAGTTGGACCTTCTTTAGTGCGTATTACAGCACGCCGCCCCGGTGGCGCAGTGGTCTAAGGCGTTAGCCTCTGATCATTCGTCCGAAAGGGGTCCGGGTTCGAATCCCGGTGAGGCATGGATGTTGTGTTTGTCTTACGGCACTGGCTCTCTCCCTTCCCTGGAACCAGTGACCCTAAATTAGGGACGGGCGACTGCTTATAGCCCATTGAGTTGCTCACAGTGGTCGTTAAACCTCCAATCAAAAAAAAAAAAAAAAAAAAAAAAAAAAAAAAAATTACAGCACGTATGCGGTTTGCCATAGATTTCACGAGTTTTTTTAGTGCATCTATGTCTACAGCATATCTGTCGTTCACGAGACAGTCCTTTAACTGGCTCAGATTTGACGGAAAGAAACTTTGTTACCGGATCTGTTTTTCTATTATGTCGCATACATTCTCAATGGGGTTCAGATCCGGGCTTTCTGGTCGCCAGGGAAGATCGTGGAAGTTGCTCTCAAGCTCGTTGAACCACTGCTGAAGACATCTTGCGCGATGGACACAAAAGCATTGTCGTCCATGAAACAGCTGTCACTTTATGGATAAAAAGTCAACATTGTATGATGTACGTACTTGATCAACAATGTACAGATAATCCTTGGAGCACACCCGACCTTTCAGCAATATTAGAGGACCCGTTTCGTACGAACAGAATTTACCCCACACCATGACACTACCTCCAAATACTTGAGCTGTGCTTTACAAGGACGAGATGCATCCATTGCTTCATCGGGCTCCAGCTAAACTTTCTGTCTATCGTCGGAACAGAACAATTCGTCGGACCACATGACTGTTTCTCAGTCTTCCAGTGTCTAGTCACGGTGTTCCTGACACAGTCGTACACGAACTTTCCAGTTCTTCGCAGAAATCAGTGGTTTCCGTATAGGACTCGTCGGACTACATGACTTTTTCCAGTGTCCTGTCACGGTGTTCTTGACACCATCGTAGACGAACTTTCTGGTTCTTCGCAGAAAACAATGGTTTCCTTATAGGACTCGTCGGACCACATGACTTTTTCCATTGTCCTGTCACGGTGTTCTTGACACCACTGTAGACGAATTTTCCGGTTCTTCGCAGAAATCAATGGTTTCCGTATAGGAATCGTCGGACCACATTACTTTTTCCATTGTCCAGTCACGGTGTTCCTGACACCCCTGTAGACGAACTTTCCGGTTCTTCGCAGAAAACAATGGTTTCCTTATAGGCTCGTCGGACCACATTACTTTTTCCATTGTCCAGTCACGGTGTTCCTGACACCACTGTAGACGAATTTTCCGGTTCTTCGCAGAAATCAGTGGTTTCCGTGTAGGAATCGTCGGACCACGTGACTTTTTTCCAGTGTCCAGTCACGGTGTTCCTGACACCACTGTCGACGAACTTTCCGGTTCTTCGCAGAAATCAGTGGTTTCCGTATAGGACTCGTCGGGCCACATGACTTTTTTCCAGTGTCCAGTCACGGTGTTCCTCACATTCTTGTAGACGAGCTTTCCAGTTCTTCGCAGAAGTAATTGGTTTACGCATAGGCATGCGACTGCCAGTACCGATCCTCATCAATTCCCTGCGCATAGGTCGCTACGATATGGGTCAAGAGCAGCCTTCATTAAAGGCTTCGGTCAGTTGTTGCACAGAGGAAGTCCTGCTTCTCCGTACAAGCCTTCTCAGACGACTGCGATCTCGTTCCTGACAGATTGTCGTCGCGCCTCAGTTACACCTCTTAAGACAAGCAGTGTGAGTTATTTTTCCACGGATTAAAACCCGGGATATCTCACCTTTCGAGAAACCGTTCTGTTTTCAAAATCGTCTCTCTAGCCTGACGGGTATGCACAATAATCCCTTCATCGAACTCCGAAAGATTCTTTGTTTTTCCCCATTGTGATCAACACTCTTGACGATTACTGTGGAGCAGCAGAGTTTATAGTCGCCTAGATCACGTGGACCATGTATTTTTCATATACGCTGCGTAAGTGACTTCTTACGTACATCTACATAACGATTTCTACGAATTTCAGTGGCCGATGTGTGTAATTTCCTAACTGAACTGATACAAAAACGAAGTTCTCTACGAACATTAGTTTGCTACTTAGTTACTCATTTAAAATACAACTAACTATCAAGAAGTACAAATTATTCATTATACGTAACTCAAAAAATGCATAGGGAAAATTAAGAGCGTCCGTATTTATGTATCCGTACCAGTATCAGACGTGCCAACTCTCCAGATTTAGGCGAGAGACTGCGGATTTTCAGCCCTTCCTCCCGCACTCCGAATGAATATTCAAATTCTCCCGATTTTCACCGAGAATTAGCCGCTAGGATGGTCGAAATTCCATCAACGACCATGATTTCGAACCGCCTGTGAAATCTTTTTCTTTCAGCGTCGATGCAAGCTGCATTTACAGTTATCAGTTTTGTATCTTTCCTCTCCTCCTATCTGCAGAAAGAAAGTCGCCTCAGTGGCGCAGTGGTCTAAGCGCTTTCCAGAAGTAGTATTATTAATCCACTAAAACTTCTGAAGAAAAAAGCAGCGCGACCAATCGTCCGAGATGGGTCGGAAAAATTTGCTTTAAACAACTTTCTCCCAGTTCGATTGTCATACGACGCCTTCAGCAAAGATATATCACCCTCTCTGGCACTAGAATGCTTGGGAGGGTCAGTAATTGATTGACAGATGGAAGAAGCCCTGCCTTCTCCTTGCAGTTCAGTCTTTCAACCCCTCGCAACAACAAAATCGCGCGCATTCTAAGTGATGATAAACGATTGAGTTGCGGCAAATTCACTTAACGACAAAAGGGAGTAGTTACACTTGGTCTCGCCTTGTAACGGAAGGTGATGTTAGTACCATGCTTTTTGTTGTCTTCTTCTTCGCGCACAACCTAAAGAAGAAACAAAAAACAGTTGGCTGCTATCCCAGGTAGCACAGCTTTGCAATTTAACGTAGGCCCAACACTGAGCCAACGTCTTCTCTTCCTAAAACACGGTGGCTCAGTGTTGGGTCTACGTTAAATCGTATGGCTGTGCTACCTGGGTATGTTATTCTTAAAAAACATGTGAGCCATTTTACGTTTTCATTATATTGCGGAGTCAACGTACCTGAAAACGAATTTCAGTAGGGGAAGTGGGTGTTGATCTTCGCGCCTTTTTTTCCTCCAAAACGTTTAGTAGACTAATAATACTACTTCTGTAAAATTGTTCCTACGTCTCGAAAATGTTGATAAAAGAAATAGCGCTCTCTGATTTTATGAGCTGTAGAAATGTCCCGATTTTCAGATTTTGAAGGTTCGCATGTCTGCAGTATCAAAAACCTACCACATGTTGAATCCTACGCCTTATCTGCGTATAATCTGTAGATTTATGTATGTATGTGAGTGTGTGCGAGCGCGTATTTGTAAACAGCACTAGCACCTATTGGATTTCTGAAAAGTCGGCGCCTGTGGTCTGTTATGCATGTCGCGTAATTATGCGAATGAAATATTTTTATTAAATGAATTATTTTTGTTTGTCAGTGGTGTTGATGAGCTGTTTGCTACAATGAGCGTTTTCTTTGTAACGACCGACCACGAGTTGAATTCTGGTGAACTGTAACGCCCTATATTCGTTCAGACATAAAACCTAATTATTCAAGTTCTGGAATGCGTGTATCAGGCTTTCGGGTGGTCTCACGTCAAGAACTTGTGTATTTCAGGTAAAATACAAGATGGTAAATCATGTACTGAAACCGGAAGTCTCGTGTGTTTTTATCTTTAATGGCTTAATTAGGAAGTTATGTGCAATTTCGATCAAGGGGTGGAATCATGCAGCAAGCTGTCACTTTTATCAGCACTGTGCACGTGCAACTGAGTTATCTTTGTGTGTCGTAATGGATGACATTCTAAGCCTTTTCCCGTGTGCGGTTCTATACTAGCTTCAATTTTTTGTTTATTTTGCTTTAGTTTCGTATCTTGTGAAGAGTAACGTGAGTTACGCGGGCCGCCTCTCAGCTGAGGGAAAAGATGGCGGTTGTGCTTGAGTGACAGTAACGTCGCTTATCGTGTACTTAATAGCTCATCGTAATAGTGATGCCGTTATTATTATGACTGTCATAAGCAATGCAATGTTCATCAGCGCAGCTGATAAGGACACTTTTAAGAGTCGGCTACTGACCATTTACTACAACAACTGTCGGTTTTATCAGAAAGCGGAACTTGCGCTATTGCGTACATTCCGTCGCTACGCTTAATATCTGTTAGCGTCGGAAAAGTTTTGAGTTATGTGCCTGAGGTTCCTTGTTGCTTCGCTGGTTCTTTTACAGTTAGGGAGCGTCTCGATGCAACATCATGTTCATCAACTCCGCGCCTCATAGGTGCATATCCTTTGTTCGATAGATATTGATGGCCTTCATCACTGCAGACCTTTGTTATGTTCAACTAAGAAAGTTCGAACCTGCCTTTGAATGGTGTAACCAAAAGAGCGTTTGAATTTTATTTCGAAATCAAACTTCTCCTTCTTCTGTACGTGCTTATTTAAGCTGGTTCCACCTAAAATCCCTGCCTGTTTCCAATGGTAAAACTTCTTTACATATTTTTTCGCAATTAATGTATTCCCAAGGATGAAAATTTGCACATCGATAAGTTATAGCATAGGATACTTGAATACGTAATACTTGCTAAAATATAACCATAATTAAGAAATCCAATATTTGTTTGTTTACTGACGTCATCAATGTACAGGTCGTACCATCTGTTAACAGGTCTGAACATTACTCAAGGAAAAATAATTGATTTTTAATATAATTATGGTTATGGTTTAGCAAGTATGAAGTATCCCATGATATAACTTAAAGTTAGGAAAATCTGTATTTTTCGTGCTGATTTGTACAATCTGAACAAAACCACTTCCATTTTTGCACGATTTCAATGAGAGACTATTTAAAACCACTAACTTACTAAAATCTTTAATTTACAATTAAAAGACATAATAATATCGTAGTTTAAAACCATAAGACCTTTCGAGCTCGCTACGAGCTCATCCTCAAATAGGAGACTACAAAATAATGGAACTGGTGTTTATATATCAAATTCTCCGTCACATGATTGAAAGATGCGCGACAAATATGCGTGTAAAACAATCAATGAAAACTGAAAAATATTCTAGTGTGAGTTGTCACTTGAGTTCGAATGGTCACTCAAGAAAGCTGGTATCCACGAGTCTGGGACACAGCAAGTGGTTTCTTCATTACAACAGGACACGTATAACGACCATAAATTTGGGGTATACCTCTAAGGGTCGCAGATTCGTCCCTAGAAGACAAAGTCTACATAGGATCGACATTACGCACGTTGGGAACCACGATCAAGGAACATAGATGCAATGTCAAAATGGGGGCGCAAACAAACGGCACTATCCAGACTGACTTCGAAAAGAACTCATGTACGAATTTGGGAAGAGTCCTGTGTCCTCACCACTGTGAATACGAAATTCACTACACTTTTTGCTGAAAGTTTATTTATCCGTGAATATGGCTTGTCCTGTTTTAATGAAAAACCCCCTTGCTGTATCCCAGACTCGTGGATACCAACTTTCTTGAGTGACCATTCGAACTCAAGTGACAACTCACACTGGAACATTTTTGCAGTTTTCATTGATTGTTTACACGCATATTTGTCGCGCATCTTTCAATCATGTGACGGAGAATTTGATATTTAAACACCTGCTCCATCAATCTGTTGTTTCCCATCTGAGGATGAGCTCGTAGCGAACTCCAAAGGTCTTATGGTTTTAAACTACGATATTATTATGTCTTTTAAGGTGGTGGACGTCAAGTAATTTTGCTTCCTATACTTCTAATGGAAAAACTTTTGTACACATTTCCTTCACAATTCCCAAGGATGAAAATTTTAACAACGATTAAAATAACTTCATATTATAACTTGGAATACTTAATATTTTCAAAACATAACCATAATTATATTAAAAATCAATAACTTTTCCTTTGGTGGTGTTGAAATCAGAAAAAGGATGGCGCGACCTCTACTTTGATGACGTCAGTAGACAAACAAATGTTGGATTGCATAATTGTGGTTATGTTTTAGAAAATATTAAGTATTGCAAGTTATAAAATGAAGATATTTTAATTGATATTCAAATTTTCATCTTTGGGAACGCACTAATTGGGAAGAAAATGTGTACAGAAATTTTTCCATTCAAAGTAGAAGAAGCAAAATTACTTGGAGTTCACCTTAAAGGAGCAATTCTTGTATGTATGTAAATTTTATTTTGAAAACGGCTTTAAGGATTTTGATGAAAGTCGTTAACCTACCGTTTTCTGGTACTAGAAATCGATTTAGCTTGATCTCGACTTTAGGAAAATTCGTTTAGTGCGTTAAATAACCACCCCGAATTACCACGTTTTAGTGTCATGGCGTCCTATTAATGTAACCCATACTTAGAAATCTTGTGACGGCCGCCCCAGTGGCGCAGTGGCCTAAGCGATGACCTCTGATCATTCGTCCGAAGGGGGTCCGGTTTCAAATCTCGGTGAGGCATGGATGTTGTGTTCGTCTTACGGCACTGGCTCTTTTCCTTCCCTGGAACCAGTGACCCTAAATCAATCACAGGAGTGAGATTTATTCCATAGCCATTTTCCTCATAACTTGAGTAATAGCTTGAGTAATTATTTCTAGTATGTTGGAAAGCGTATCATAATCAATTCATTGCATGATTTTACTAATTTGTTTTAGATTATTTACGCTTTCCAACCGTAGGTTGTTGAAGAAGCGAATGCGCTCCAGCTGTCTGTCCGTCTGTCCGCACGATAAGTCACGTAAAAATGTTTCGATTTCGATGAAAGTTTAGCATGTGGTAGGGTACCGCCTGGGGACGAACCCTATTGAAAATGGGCAAAATGAGGTCAAAGGTCAGGACATAGGAGCGGAATCCATTCCATCGCCCTTATGCGTAATAACTTGTGTAAAAATGGTTCGATTTCGATGAAATTTTAGTATGTGGTAGGAAACCACATAAGGATGAACCCTGTTGAAAATGGGCGAAATCAGGTCAAAGATCAGGATATAGGAGCAAGATTTATTTTACAGCCTTTATCCTCATAACTTGAGTAATGATTTCTGTTATGTTGGAAAGCGCATCATTGTCAATACATTGCATGATTTTACTAACTTGTTGACGTTCTTCGAAATTTACAAGCAAACGTACCTAGAGCGCCACCTAGTAACGATAGGCTACACTACTCTATCTCGAGGAAATTCAATTTTAAAATATTTCCTATAATTTTTTCTCAAATTTGATTGCCACTGCCTATAGTTCAGTGCCTTCTTCGTATGTGTGCGAATTTTCACAAGTCAGGAAGCATTTCTTGTATGAGAACTTATGTAACAAAATTTTCCCATTGAAAATACAGTGGCGGATTTTCGGGGTTCGGACATTTGGGCATATTCCTTTCGATTTCGATGAAATTTTAGTATGTAGTAGGAAACCACCTGAGGATGAACACTGTTGAAAATAGGTGAAATCAGGTCAAAGGTCAGGACATAGGAGCAAGATTTATTCTACAGCCATTATCCTCATAACTTGAGTAATGATTTCTGTTATGTTGGAAAGCGCATCATTTATCAATGCATTGCATGATTTTACTAACTTGTTGACGCTCTTCGAAATTTACAAGCAAATCAGTCTGCGGATGTTGGAATGTCGGCATCTGAAACTGCGTCACTTATTTTAAGCAATTACCTGTACACAGCATAAACAGAAACGGAGACAGCCTACAACACTGTCTTACGCCAGAGTTGATTCCAAACCACTTGCCTGTATTTTTTTCTATCCTGACCGTTGTAAGGCTCTTGATATGCAGATTTATGAACGAGTTCAGTATCTCGCCGTTTACTAAATAATTTTCCTTTCAACACGCTGAACGATTTCCTCCTCGGAGGTCTCGATCAAATGCCGTTCTCAAAATCAACGAACGCCGTGTATATATTCTCATTCATGAAGAACAACATAAATAGAACTTGGGAGTTAAGACATCTGGGAGGGAAATCTAGTTTTCTTTAGAGCAGATTTAGCTATGGAAAGAAGGTTAATAAATCAGTGAGAAGTATCAAGAGCTCACTACGTTCTGTAAAAAGATTTTTGGTAATTGAAACAGGTCGCTTTGTTATTATTACCTCTTGGCTGTAGGTACTGTCTGGGCCGCCGGGACTCCTCCTCCTCTATCTTTACGGGTCTGGCCACCGGATTAAGGACTTGCTGGTGACGTCACACTAAACGACGGGCATGTCCACTGGTAGCTGAAGACATCAATGTGAAAATATTCTTCATTTTTCTTCAAATTATTTAAATTTCTTTTAACTGATGACTGTGATTAATTACTCCATGTACAAAATGGTAAAATTTGTGTTAAAACAATTAGTTGCAAAGAGGGTTGAAGAGTTGAATGTGGTAAACGGAAAATGTTCAAAATGTAATCAAACTAAATTTGAACTGGGAATAAATAAAGTGCGCTTCTGTATTTTTAAATATATTTTTAAATAACTACTCAAAGTTGAAAAATGACACATTAAATAACAGGTCAGGGAATAGAAAATATGCCATGTTTGCAACAGCTACTTAATGAATCTGGTCTTTCTGTGTGTCTCACTAAAAACTGAAATATCTCCAAATTTTGGAAAAGACATTTGATAATCATCATTCCAAGGGAACTAAATCCTAGTCCCAGTCTAACTACCCTAAACCCCATACAAATAAATACATTTCAATCTTCATTTTGTATATTTTCAATATTCATTTCATGTGTGGGACTAAATTGTAATTATCAAGCATGTATGTTCTAACACCTTTTCATAACCATGGGGGCGAAATCAGTACTAGGTAAGTTTATTTTTCATTTATTTATTTCTGTGTGTACATCGGTGCTGAGAGTTACATATTTTCAGTATTAATTTAGTCTGATTGGTAGCCTCAAATTTTTTATTTATATCTGTATGCCCTGCAACATTATGCAGATAAATAGTGAGAAAAGATTATCTCTAATTCGCAATTTCTTCAGTTTTTATTTATATCAAAATGGACTAGGAGAGGGGGAAGTTGTTAAAATCACACATAAAATATAGACTGCAGTAGCATTATTTGAATCTTTTTTTCTGTCACTTTCTTTTTCAAACACGTTTTCAGTATTAATTTAGTATATAGTTGCCTCCCCCCCCCCCCGCGCCCATTAATTTTTATTTATTTCTGTGTGTACTGCAACATTAACCTAGTACAGCATTATTATAACATTTCTTTTTGTGAATTAGATTTATTATTTTTTGGATGAAAGCAATGTTGTTTGACCAGAAAAAGTTAGGGTTTAAATGCGCAATTTTGGAGGCTGTTTTATTAATTTTTTGCCGGTTTTTCCTTTACAGATGCAAATTGAAATTGCAAAGTAACAGTACGTGAACGTACTACACTGGTGGGCAAAAATTAAAGACCAAGACGAGAAATTAGCATAACAGCGGAACGAGCAGGCAGAACGAACCGAAAGACCACTCAGGAGATAGACTAGGGTCCGGTACGGTAGGGCATGCGCATATATGCAGCATGACGTAGGGGGAGTGTCGGAAGGGTATAAAGCTCACGGGCGGTGTACGCTCAGCAATTCGGTGAAAGCTATTGCACGGTGTACATCGGTTCGAACGACGTCGAGTTGCTGCCACCGTGTGATATGGCCAACAGGCAATCCGGTAGACGATATCCGGATGACTTTACCCGAGGTCGTGTCATTGGGAAGTTGGAAGAAAGTCGGAGTGTAACTAGTGTGGCCGAGGAGTTCGGGATCGCTCACAGCATCGTTTCACGAGCTTGGAGAGCATTTCAAACGACAGGAACAGCTGTCCGAGAGTTTAACAGTGGTGGTCGTCCACGAGCAACCACGGCGGCGGACGACCGGTATATTTTCCTACAGGCGAGAAGAGACAGGCGGCAGACAGCGGGAGAAATCGCAAGGCACATGGAACAGACAACTGGACGTCCGTTATCGCGTTTTACCGTGGCCAGGAGGCTGCACAAAGGTGGTCTATTTGCACGACGACCAGTACGGTGTGTGCCATTAGCGCCTGCTCATCGGAGACGGTGGTTTCTGTGGTGCCAGGAACACAAGAACTGGACACATCAGCAATGGGGTCGAGTTCTCTTTACGGATGAGAGCCGATTTAGTCTGACGAGCGATTCTGGACGTATAGACATCTGGAGAGAGCAGGGAACACGCAATCGCACCTCCAGCATCATTGGTGCAGTCGTTGTGTACTTAAACCGCATAGGAAATGGCAGTGTCAGAATAGCACATTTAGGAACATTATGCTGTATGAGTTCCACCATCGATATTCAGCGACGGTAGCAACACGAAACATCAATGACGTTTATGGGCCAGGTACACTGGAAGTTAGGAAATGGCAACGCTGGTTCCAGAAATTTGGAAGGGACGACTCTAGCCTCAAGGATATGCAGCGACCCGGATGGCCGGTTGAGCAGGATAACGACGTGCTGAAAGCTGCTGTTGAGGAAAATCCGCAGGCAACAGTCGAGGAATTGGCCACACTTGTTCATTCAGCGCATTCCACTGTTCACCGGCATCTGCAGGACCTCGGTTATGTGTCGAGACTGGATAAGTGGGTACCCCATGATCTTAACTCCACAACAGATGCAACAGCGTGTGGACATTTACACTTCTTCGCTCTCCCGTGAAAAAAGAGAGTCTTTTTGCACAGAATTGCCACGGGCGATGAAATATGGATTGTTAATCGCAACATTAAGCGTAAACGGCAGTGGCTTCCCAAAGGGAATGTGCCTGCAGCAGTGGCGAAACCAGGACGTTTCCCGCAGAAGGTTTTGATGTCTGTGTGGTGGAATATGCAAGGCATAATCCATTACGAGCTGCCGCCACCCAACAACACCATTACAGGGGAAGTCTGTCAGCAGCTGCAGCGTCTACGCACTGCTTTGTAGGATAAACATCCATCACTCGTGTATCGCAAGGCGTGCTGCTGCTGCTGCAGCAGACAACGCAAAACCACACACAGCGCAAATGGCCAGTGCCACACTGCAGGACTTCGAATGCGAAAAACTTCCGCATCCAGCATATTCCCCTGACATCGCCCCATCCGACTACCACCTCTTTCGCAGCCTGCAAAACCATCTCGCGGGGACTACACTTCGAAATGTGGAGGTAGTATGGCGAACACTTTCTGCCTTTTTTGCATCGAAACCCATGGAATTCTAAAAGTCTGGGATTGAAAACCTTGTCGATCAATGGGAGAAGGTTGTGACTTCTGACCTGGAGCATTTATTATATGGATTAAAACATCTGTTCCAGGTACGTTTTTCTTTCTTTTCGTTACACGTTGGAAAAACGACAGTATTTTTGGGAATACCTGATATAATGATTTGTGACTTCAATAATTAGAGTGTCACAATTTTTTTTTACAGTTTTGTGGAACTTTTCAGGCAGTCACTCACGAAGTTGCGTTCTTTTGCAATTTCTCCTTTGTCTGCTGACCCGTAAAGTTGTCTGGAGGTGGAAAATTGGGAACAAGTCAAGAAGTCATTCTGATTACTAGTGACGGGAGGGGAAACAGCATGTCGCGTAACGCTCCGTTCATGAGGACTTGATTAAGACATGGGGCATGGATGTGCTTTCTGTTCCATGGTGAAGAGGTAGGCAGTGAAATTCAAATGAAGGAGGGAGAGCCTAAGAGATTACCCACGCTGTGAAAGGCATGCCGCGTGTATCCTACTGATCTTAATGGCAGTGTGCGTGATCTGGTGATGAGTGGCCCGCAAGTTTCATTTCATTTCAAGTGTTATGGGCTTCTAATCTGAAAGCATAACCCGCGTAATCTCTCAGCTACAGGTGTCAGCTCAATGAGTTATAGCAAAGCTCTGTCCAGCTATTCAGAGGGGTGCAGAAGCAGTTAACCTCCGTGATAACTTGCATTGATTTCAAGCAGATCTGTCAAATTTCATGGCAATATAAATGACTATGAAAGTGCCGTGGGTACATCATCTTGGAAACAATACTTTATCTTTCCATCGAAAGAAAGGCAATCAGTTCCTTTTAAAAAAAGTGATGGCATCGGTTTTATGGGATTCATGTGGAGTGTTACAAGCTTGAGTATCTTCAGAATGGCCACCTATTATTAGCGATACGTTTATTGAGATCTTGCGCAATCACATTAAGGGGGAACTTCAGGAAGGTTTATTGTTCAATCCACGATAACACACACGTGGGTTTGACAATGGTATGAATGAGCTATACCAGGGATTCCACACTATCCTCCTCATTCGCCAGATATGGCACCTTTTGATTTTCATCTATTTTCAAATTTAAAAAAAAACGCTCCCCAGGGACGTACGCATTTTGTTTACGACTGTACCAGAACTATTTCAGCAGATAGTCTTATGGGAACCCAAGGCAGAACTTTATGCGCAACTGGAATCAGTAGTGGCAAAATTTTGATAGTACTGCAAAATGAGCGTTGCCACACTTTTCAAATAAAACTTTTTCTCATCTGCCAGAAATTTCAGATATCTCACTGAGAAAAACGTTTTGTTAATTCAGCAAAAAAATTGTTGAATCAACTAAAACGTTTTGTCGATGTGCAGTCAACAAAAATGTTTGTTGAATTTGCAAATGTATTTTGCTGAAAATTATTGTTGATTCAACAAAATTTATTGTTATCACGAGAAAACGTTTTGTTCATTTAACAAAATGTCTAGGTCGATTTTGGGGAATTTGTTTGATCCAATAATATGTATTGTTATCGTGATAAAGCGTTTAGTTGAATTAACAAAATATAGCCAATGAAATGATTTTGTGGCGTAGTAAGTACAAAGATTCGTCAATCTTTCGCACTCAACCGGGGGCTTTCTCAAGGCAATGGTAGACATAAAATTTGTGTGGACATAAATTATGTGTACAAAATTTGTGGACATAATTTTGTATATCTACAAATTTAGCATACAAAATTATGTCTACAAATTTTAGTGACTTCAATGACAAAGCACAGTTTTTGTTTAAAACAAACTTTTCCAACAAAACAATTAAAAACAAAATTGCCAGCAAAAATAATTCGATGAGAGTTTGGCTAAATGAACAAAATAAATCGACAAAACAGCTCAACAAAAACTATTTTGTTGTTTCGAACAAACTTTTTTTCTCAATGCTGTCGTATTCAGATAAACAGACAGAAATTGCTTTCTCTGTACTGGTCGTTCCGCATGATATTAGAGAAAATATTTTAGTGTTATTTCTGAAATTCACGGCAGAAAAATTTGAAATATAACTCGAAAAACGTTGCGCTGAACACTATGTTTCTCCTTGATTTTAAGGCGATGCGACTACCTCCTTTAAATATTTAATAGCCTCTGTTAATTCTTACATTCGCGGAAGGAAGTTTAGAAATGTAACTCGAAAAACATTGCGCTGAATACTATGTTTCTCCTTGATTTTAATGCGATTCACTTTCCTCCTTCAAATATTTAATAGCCTCTGTTGCCAAAGTTTGTTTTAATCGATAACTGTGCTTTGTTATTGAAGTCACGAAAAACCCTAATAAGCTTGGCTGATTTACCAAATGCCTGTGCGCTTTTTGTCACATATTATAACCTTAGTGTACAATATCAACAGCCTGAAAATGATCAATGGACAGAGGGAAACTTTTTTTTTTCCTACTTACGACGAGATAAAAATGGATAATGACATTGAGAGTGAAAATACATTTTGGTTTAAACACCCATTGCACATCGCTGAAAACGGCTTGCAGCTCTGGGATTTAGGAGGTAATTGCAGGGTTATCTCTATCGACTGTTTCTCTCTCTCCCTCTCGCCCCCTCCTCCGCCCCCACTCTCTTGTGTGTTGGTAGGGCGATTATTTCTGTCCAATTGAATGAGAACCGTTCTATTCCAGT
This sequence comes from Macrothele yani, assembly GCA_039090855.1. Lineage (NCBI taxonomy): Eukaryota > Metazoa > Arthropoda > Arachnida > Araneae > Macrothelidae > Macrothele > Macrothele yani. Next base: position 22,964,292 of record CM077006.1, on the reverse strand, counting down.
TGTTTTGCTGAATAAAATTGAGATGTTATCCAAAGAACAAACTGGAAGTTTGGTTTTTTTTATCTCAATTTTTTTTTTTTTTTTTTGCGTTACATCCTGTGGTGTTAGTCATTGTTCTAGAGTAGAGAATTCTGCTGCGAAAATTATGTCTGATAGAAATTTTCGGTATGTGTCGTTATGTGAGCTTAGCTCGTTCCGGGTGGTTTTTGTTTAGCGAAAATTAAATCCGAATTACTTTATTACTTACTGAGTCTTGCCGAAATGGAATAAATTCCGAACGTTTACTATTTTTCGGTGTAATTATTTTAACAACTCGTCACTTATGGCGTGTTAATGTAAGATAGTTAAATTCACAACACGTGTAAGCTCTTGTAATTGTTTAGTAACATCTGCACACGAGAATTCGGCAGTGACAAGCACTCTCATGCAGTATGTTTAATCCTGTGAGTTATAGATCAATAGCCATTTTTGCCAGCAATATATCAATAATGCGTCAGTAATTTCTCTTTTTTTCTGTGGGTAAACGTTACTAAAATTAGATATGCCGTTTCCGAGAACGTGGATAGAAATTTTTCGGTTGCCTATACCGTTTTCATAACTAATATTTTTGCATTCAAATTATACTCTGTTAACATTTGAAATGTTTATCCGTGAAAAACAAAAATACTGACAAAGTTGTTTCTTGTGAAGTATTAGGAAATTTTTCTTACTTGTGACACGTACCAGCGACGTTTTCCCCTGCTTATCATTACTTCCTGATCGTCGCGTAAGTTGTGAAAACATAGTTTCAAAACCTCATTCTCCCGGTAGTTACGTTCGACTACCGTGCAAGTGTTTCTGTTTTTGAGGGCCTCCTGCATAGTGCAAAAAAAAAAAAAATAATAATAATAACAAAGCCTTCCTCCTCTTAACGCTGATTTTCTATTAATCTTAATATTTTTTTTATTTATTTATTTTAAGTAATTATTGATTAAAGCAAGCACCGAAACAATAAACACTGGAATTTCTATGTAATGGATCTTAAAACCTACAAGAAAAAAAAATTCGTGCCGTCGTGTGACTGCCAATCAAACTGTGGCAGGACTGAATTTATGTCTCCATCAAATTACCCTGGCTTGTCTCTGCGTGTATGTATGTGTTTTACAGCTCATTCTAGTACTTCAGTGGCCGCTTTCAAATTCAGGTCAACTTTATACAATTAAATGAAACTGCGAGTTATGCTTTATAATTTATGATATACACTGAACTAGACTCAAATCATTAGAGATGCGGGTGATGGGCAGTTGACATGGGTATCCCCGCACATAATGGAACAGACCCAAACCGAACGCAGACGATAAATATGCGAACAGGTGGGACTTTTCAACTCGGGGACCGCGGATGTCCTAGTGGCTAACGCTCGTGACTGCCACGGAGGAATCTCGGGTTCGATCTCGGGCAGGAATGAACGCTCAAACCACTAAATATCTGCCTTGCGTCGGATGGGCACGTTAAGCCGTCGGATCCCTCTCGGTTATAAATAAGGGCGTCTTCCTCCCCTTTCTACATCGCTTCCGCGTCACTTTCCTATCGGGCACTCTAGCCCAAATCTCCTAGCTTCCTATTTCTAAGGTTTGTTTAAGACTTGGGGTCAGACACTACCTTCCTAAAATCCTCTACATATGATGTGATCTTTTCAACATTGTATAGCAATCTACGAGCCTGGGTAAACGTGGTGATCACAGCGACTTTGATTGTGGATACATTGTCGGCGCAAGACAGATGGGTCATCCTGTCCCCCAATTGGTTAGAACCCTAGGGTTCCCAAAGGCAACCATATCAAGGGTGTACCGCAAGTATACCATCGTCGGACGTGCCAACGGTTAAAGAGCCAGCGGTAGCTTACCACGCGCCATTAATGACCGGGTTCGATGTAGATTATCCAGGCTCGTACAGACCGTCCGACCGCTTGGCAATGACGGCGCAAATCACATCCAGGTTAAATGTCGGAGGCCCAAGCAGTGTCAGCATGCGCACAGTACGGTGCACGCCGGCAACATGAAAACTGGACCTCTATAGAGTGACGCCGCGTCGTGTGTTCAGATCAGTCCCGTTTCCAGATGTACCGAGCTGACTGGAGGGTGCGGGTGTGGCGTAGACAGTATGAGGCCGTGGTCCCGCCGTGCCAGGTCTGCTCTGTGATGGTTTAGGAATCCTTCTTGTAGAACACATTAGGTCCTTTAGTGTGTCTGCAGAGGTTCTTAACCGCTGCACGCTAACAGCATGTGCTGGCTAGTCACTTGCACGTTTTCATGGCCTTCATGCAATCTACAGTCGATGGACTGTTTCAGCAGGACAACGCGGCTACCCACTGGGCTGCAACCACCCAGGAATGGTTCCAGGAACACTCATCTGTGTTTGGAACCATCCAGTGTCCCCCAAGGTTTCCGGATTTGAACCTTGTGGAAGCTCTCTTAAATGCCGTGGAGCGAAACATCAGATCCATGGGTCCTGGACCGACGTCTAGGGTGGAGTTGTGAACAATGCTGTAACAGACATGGCTGGCATTACCTCTGGAAACCCTACGGCTTCTGGTGGAGTCGATGTCTCGGCGTGTACAGGCTGTTATTCGCGCTAGAGGAGGACCAACACGCTATTAAGTAGGTATCTCTAATGTTTTGTACTTTGAGTGCACTAGAAATATCTACCTAATAATGTATTGGTTTGCCCTTGGCCTTCAAAACAACCTCCATCCGATCTGGCATGGATTCAGCAAGCTGGTGATGTTGTTCTACAGGCATGTTCAGCCTCGTGCATGTGATGGCGTCCTTCAATTGCCGAATGCTCGCTGGAGGAGGATCTCTGTTACGAATAGCTCTCTCAGTCTCATCCCACAGGGATTGAATTGGGTCAAGATCTGGGGACTCTTGAGGCCATTTTAGCAGTCTCCCAGTGGGCGGACGGATGGAAGTCCTGTTAAAAGAAACTAGTGTTGCGTTTGTGTGTGTGTGTGTGTGTGTGTGTGTGAGAGAGAGAGAGAGAGAGAGAGAGAGAGAGAGAGAGAGAGAGAGACTCAGTGTGAACTGTGAATCAATATAGTCAAATAAAGGTAATCCTAGAGTGAAATACTTCAAACCTTAGTATTATCATCAGATCTTGTTAATGGCCTCTTTTTCAGGCTTTGAGAATCGCCGGAATCTTTTTTCACGTAACCTACAATGCGTGGAACAAAGAATACATAATGAAAAAAGTATGGTAATACAAACTAGATGAAATGATGCGAGCACAAAGAATGGCGCGGACTTAGTCAAGAGATGACAAAGTTGGCACTTCACTCTCCCAGTGAAGTCTTTATTTAGTTCCCATCGCTTTTTTTTTATCCTTCGTCTTTCTTTTTTCTTTTTTTTTTCTACCCACAAGTGACGCCTTGACTGCTATCGGACGAGATATTGCGAGGGGATGCTTCACGTGAGGAAAAAAAAATAATAATCTCTTACGAGGCGAAAGCTGCTCAGGTGCTGCTTTTCTCAAAGTGTAGTAGGGATAATATGCGAATAAATCACTTGCTTCCATTTGAAATGTTGCTCGCATAATGAAATAAAAGATTTTATTTTACCCACAGTTAGTGAGTTATGGAAAAGATGTGTGGTTTTGTGGTTCTTCTGAGTTGAATTCTGACAGCTAAAAAAGAGTTTAAAGTTGCGTTTTACCGTTTTGGGTGATATAAGCATTTGTTTCCATATTTATATTTTGCTCCTTCATTTGAAGAAACATAGCGAAATTTCAGATTGCCCTTCCCCCAATTTCTAATCACTAGTTCATTACATTTTCTCAAGAATACGAGGCAAGTTATATTAAATTAGTTCTCCGTATCACTAAGTCTGTCCCTAAAATTAATTAAAAGTAAGGAGTACTAGAAAAAGCATTGTCTGCATGAGTTCATTTAGCGTGAAAGCGTGGTTTGACACGTTTTCAAAGATTTTCCCAAAATCCAGCTTTTATATCTTTGAAATTTAATAAATAACTGCTGCCATAGTTCGAGACATTATAGGTTTTGTCAAGTTCAAATTGTCGTCAGCGCATTATCCGACTCGCGGAACAATTATGTAAAACGTTACACAAACTGTGAGCGTTCTTTTAAAATGACATAATGGGAGAGTGTACCTAATAAAATGTCCACTCAGTGTACATTAGAATTCCTCCTGGGAAACTGTTTTTTTTTTTTTTTAATGTTACACTGACAATGTGTGTTCCTGTTCATAGACCTAATCTGAGGACGTACCTAATAAAGTGGCCGCTCAGTGTATATTAGAATTCCTCCTGGGTAACTGGGGAAACTGTTATTTGGAGTTTTACACTGACTGTTCCTTTTTATAGACATAATATGAAGATATACCTGAAGCCGCGGCGAGTGCTCTTATGTTTGTTTGGAGTACTTTGGAAATGGTTATCAAAAACACTATTATTTTTTTTTCATTCGCGGTCTTTGAAAACTGTAGTCACAAGCACCTCCTTCGTTGAACTTGTTAGCGTACTTCAGTAGTTATTATTACAAACGCTGCTTTCCCCTTTCTGTATATAGAGTACTCGAAAATGGTTACCACAGACACTTCGTCCATTTAAAGTTTTTTGAAATTATAGTCATAAACACTGCTTTATTCTTCGTAAATGTTAAAGTACTTCAAAAATAATGATCACAAGTATTTTCCTCTTTCTGCATGCAAAAGTGCTTCGAAAATGGTTATCACAAACACTTTTTTGTGTTTTTGTTATGACAAGCACATGCTTTGTGCGTGTCACAGTTCTTCGAAAATATCACTAACACCGTCTCCTCTATTTGGTGGTGTTCCTGGAAAATTATCATCACAAAAGCCTTCTCACTTACGCATCTTACGGCATTTTAAAAATTATCACAAAACGTCCTGGTCATCTTGCGTGTTGGGGTATTTCGAAAAATTTTGTCACAAGCATATTTTAAGTGTGTTAAAATACTTTGAAAACTGCATTCAGTTTTGCTCGCCATAAAAATTACCCTCTGCCCGAGACGGAGCTAGACGTCGCCTCATTTGCATCATGCGATACCCTACCGTGAGACACGCGGGGTTTTTTTTCGGGTTTCTTTTCTCAAATGACTCTTAAAAGGACATTTTGTGTTGGAGGAACAAAAAAGGTATTTCTTCTCAAGGAAATGCGACATTTTGTTTCTTAGGAATGTAATGTCCCTGTGGTTTGTAGTTACGAATATCATGGCTTCATTGATCTAAGTGTTCCTGTATTTTACGGGTGAGTTCGAAACAGGGACTGTTATGAGCACATGTCGTCCCTTAAACCGCTTCCTTACCGGCGGCGCATGTAGTATTTAGGCCAACAGTGAACGTCACTGAGATGGATGAAGCCATGATATTCGTAATTCCTTTCCAGGGAAGAAAGGATTCCCAGGTACTTACCAGAGAATTTATATCGCGTTCGTAAGATACGAATCGTCTCTTTCTTTCGTGAAGCACACAGAAATGTTGTTTTTAGGACCATTTTCATAAGTGGGAGCTGAAGAAACTGTGTGCCTCACGGTACGCTATTGCATGATGCAGCTAGTGTAAGTGGAGACATCTAGCGCCGTCTTGAACAGCGGGGTCACTTCTATAAATGAGCCGATAATTGCTGTCACAAACAATTCAATGCTTGTTAGACTGATTTGAAAATTATTACAAAAAGTCGTTCTTTTGATAGTATTAATGTGCCGCATATATAGAGTCGCGTCTAAGCCGAAAGCTTTCAAAGAATTCTCGTCTTAAAGTGAAGGGATCGGCTTTATACCCCTGTCAGTTAAAAATATAAATAAATAATAGAACATTTTCGCTCCCTGCGTACAATTCTTAGAGAAAAACCTCCGTGCCGCCCCATTGGCGCAGTGGTCTAAGCGCTACCTTCTTCGTCCGAGATGGGTCCGGGTTCGAATCCCAATGAGGCATGGATACTGTGTTTGTCTTACGGTCTTAGCTCTCTCTATTTCCTGGAACCAGTGACCCTCTAAATTAAGGACAGGAGGCTGCTTATAGTCCATTGAGTTACTCACAGTGGTCGTTAAACTCCCAAGCAAACAAACAAACAAACAAAATATAATCTCAGCTCCAGTCCTACGGGAATATAGTTGTTGCTGTTATAATAAGTTGTGAAACCTAATCCCGTTTCAAAATTTGACCACGAAATTTCTTGCTTCCGGGAAGGAAACAATCCCTTCGTTACTTCTCGTGCAGGAATCTGATCGTCACGTTTCATTTCTTAGGTCACACAGTGAGTCAGTCAGACACCAGATAAATCACTTTACCTTTCTATAGGGGCGCCAGAAATCAGCCGTCCCGGTACTTTTCTTGCGATTTCCCGGTGTCTCTTGTTGCGACTTCCCGCGGTAGCGTTGTTACGAAATGCTAAATCGTGGTCTATTAAAAAACGTTATGCAGGAACAAGTAACGTCATGTATTATACAGAAGATAATTTGATTTATGATTTAAATGAAGGAGAAAACAGCCACAACGACTTTGACGACAGTGACGTTTAAATTGATGACGCAACTTTAACGGAAATAGACATAAAGGAACTGTTTAGAACCACTCATGGTGAGTCGGACTTTGAAAGTTTTTGAAGAAGGTACTGGTAGTTGAACCCCCAAACAAAAGAAAAATAGAAAAAAAGGAAGATGCAGTCGAACCCGTACATAGCGACGTTGAAGGGAGAGTCAAAACCATTCAACTTATGTGACCTTCGTTATAGCCAGACAGATAAAAAAAGGGGCTGTCTTTCTTATTTAAACTATTTTTAGCAGATTAGAACTAGTCAATCATAAACTGTTTATCAATTAATTTAAGGTCAATAATACTTGTTAAATGAAAATTTCAGCTGGCCAAATAATATACGTGAGACCTGCAATAAGAAAACATTTAACGAATGTAAAAATTAAAATAACTGCCCAAATTTTAAAATTTCGCATGTACACCAAATTTTAAATTAAATTGTAATTTAAAAATTTGGCGTACATTCCAAATTTCAAAATTTCGTCAGGTATATTAGGCAATTCTTGCTTGTTTTGTACTTTTCATGATAGCTGTTTTAAATAGTTTTGAACTTTATGTGACGCGATGGTTAAGATGTTTCTAAATGCAAAATAATCTCTACACAGAGATAAGTAATGGAAAGGAGGCGAGAGGAGGGGATAGAGGACATTTGTCCTGGAGATGTATGTTTGGCAAGCGTGGGGTGGGAAGAGGGAGGTAGTAAAACGCAACTGAAACAGTTTTTTTGTCCTCATAAGAACTGACCTATCTTTAAGGGGAATCGCAGGGTGTTGTGAACAACAGCTATTTCCTTGTTTTCCAGTGAAAGAGGAAGGTTTAAGAACTTAATCAGAATGTCAATTACTTTATTTGCTGTCGACGGTGCTGAACTTCGGTATATGTGGTTTCTCCAAAAAATATTGTTTGTAATATGCGGTTAAAATAACAAAGAAGAACTTTACAAAGTTCAAAAAATTTTGCTTTTTGCGGAACTTCGTGTTATGTGAGCTCGTTATATGTGGGGTTGATGTAATTATAAAAATTTTCACAATTTGATTTCCATAAATATCATATTTTCCAAGCTTGAGATTTTAATGTCGGCTTATACACAGTCAAGACACATTATTGTGACCACCTCCTACTTTTGACGTCAACAGCGCGTAGCCAATGAAAGAAAGCACTGTCGTGAGCTGGCTTGGAAGGTATGTAAGGCGTGCTGTAGGCATTCTGAAAACATATAACTCGTTGCTGTCATGAATTAAAGGAGCGAAGCCAATAATCATCCCTTTTTACAAAAGGGGATGATTATCGGCTTTCGGTCCAAGTGTGGCAGTATTTCTGAAACAGCGCAGTTTGTGAACTGTTAGCTTGCTGCTGTGGTTAAAATGCATCGTTATTGGAGAAATGGCACCATTGCGAATCAGCGATGTGCAAACTGCGGAGCAGCACGTGCCATTGATGTTAGAGGTGAACGTCGGCTGTGAAGGTGCGTGAGGGCGGATTGATACGCTACAGTGGAGCAACGTACTGGCCGAATGAACCAGGGGGCTACCGGAAGTGTGTCTAAAACGACAGTTCGGCGAACCCCGCTGCGTATAGAGCTCCGATGCAAACGGGTTGTCCCTGCACCTGTGCTAACGAAGGTGCATCGGCAGAAAAGGCTTAAATTTGCACGGCAGTATCGGAATTGGACCTCCGCTGATTGGCAAAGGATTGTCTTCTCCGATTAATTACGTATTCTGCTTCATCGAATGGATGGACGTTGGCGCATAAGGCGAGAAACATCGGGAACAAACACTCTTCAACCATTGCTTGGAAGAACACAAGCTGGTGGGAGCAGCGTTATGGTCTGGGGAATGTTTTAGTTACATTCTCTGGGTCCATTCATACCTATAGAAGGCACTGTGGACCGAATTCGTTATGAATTCCTTGCAGAACACGTACACCCATACATGCTGACTGCCTTCCCTGTGGCGGATGGGAACTTTCAGAACGACAATGTAACGTGTCACACAGCTAGAAATGCCCGAGAGTGGTTGGAAGAGCACGATGAAAACTTCAAAATACTTCTCTGGCCCCCTAATTTTCCAGACTTAAACCCAACTGAGCATGAGTGGGACCACCTCGATCGTGTTGTTCGCTCTACGGATCTTCCACAGCGCATCTTCCAGCAGCTGTCAGATGCACTGCAGTCCGCATGGCTCCACATGACTGTGAACACCTTTCAGCACCTTACTGAGTCACTTCCAAACCGTCTAGCTACTGTTTGTTCTGCAAACGGCGATTACGCTCGATATTAGCTGGTAGTAACAGAATGTGACTCGACCGTGTATGTGGATCTTGGTAATTGTTTTTTTTTTTTTTTTTTTTCCAATATTTAGTCGTCGAACTTACGGGACCAGCTTATACGCGAGTATATAAGTTACTTTGAAAATGATTATCACAAACACTTTCTCCTTTGCTCTTAAAAATGGTTGTCGCAAACACCTTTTCTCTTGTGCGTGTTAGTATAACTTCGTCGTAGGTTTCGCAAATACTGATTTCTCCCCTTCTTTATTGTTAGAGTATTCGAAAGTTGTTGTCACGAGCGCTTTCTGCTTTACATGTGTTAGAGTACTTCGAAAATGGTTATCACTACTTTGTCTTTTGTGAGGGGTTATAGAGCACTTCGGAAATAGTTGTCCAAACTTTTTCTCCTTTGTGCGTGTTTGAGTACTTCGAAAATGGTTATTACTACTTGGTCTTTTGTGAGGATCAGAGCAATTCGGAAATAATTGTCCGAACATTTTCTCCTTTGCGAAAATCGTCACCACGTGCTTCGAAAATCGTCACGACGCAGCCCTAGTGAACGTAACAATTTAAGTTATTTGCATATGTATTATATCTCATCCCGTTCTGTTTCCAGAAAGTCTCCTTTGACTGTATGTTTTTCGACATTTGTACGAGTTTTACAAATTTAACCTTTCTGCCGTGAGCCACTGTTGGAATAAAAAAAGGAGTGGGGATGGCTTTCGTAGAATCGAATTTTCAGAAAGCGCCGGTGTTATGAGTGTAATGCCCGTGGAGTTAATAAATGGAGGAAAACTTGTATAATTTGATTTTGGTTAATACTCTTTCATGTACAAAGAGAATGATGTGAACGAGATTCCCAACATTATAATTTCCAGGATGCGGCGGCAAGGTTTCTGTAATTAAGGGAGGCATTTCTATTTGGTTTTGTAAGAGCTCAACTGCATTCCGCTGCTTATTTACCGGCAAGGGAAAGTATGTTTTCTTTAAAGAATTTGCACCAACTCGCTTGGGCTTTTCTCTTGAATGAAATTCGACTCACTGGGAATAGAAAGACTTAAGTACGAAATTTGCATTTCATTAGAATCCGGCATTCCTCATGTGCACACGTCTTACTTTTCGAGGAAGAACAATTACGTGATGAATTTAAGGGCCGCTTTACCTTCCAAAAATTTAATTAAGGTCTGCTTATTAATGATAAATTGTTTGAACTCTCATAATTATTCGAAGCGGCGTCTTCGAAGAAGTTTCCGTACACAGCTTTGTATAGGGTATTGGATCATCATTGACAGATAAAATAAAAATTGAATGAGTTCCCTTTTGTTAGTGACATGCAGCTTCTGTTGTGCTCCGTTTTTCATTCCGGAATGCCGGCATCTCATTTCCCTGCGTTTCGCTGTCTTTTGTGCGACGATTAAGTGTTCGGCTTTTACTCAGAAAAAAAAACTTATATTATGCATAACGCGAAAAAATGGGCTTCCTTCATAATTTATGCGTTAAACGTCATTCCTAAGAAGACGTTCTTGGCATGTCAGTTAGTTTCTTGTTGTGCTGTACGGAGAGAAATCCGTGCTTTCTGGAGGCAGGTTAAATAATAAAGGGGACAACGTATCTGTTCGTAGTAACAGTTTCTTCTTCACTTAAACTTTCGCTTATTGGTACCGATGGGCACATCTTCTGTGATTAAAAAAAAAAAGAAAAAAGTTTGCCATTGGACTTTTATTCAAACTTTAACATACTTTGTCTCAGAGCTCTTTCATCGTATAAAACGTGGCTTATATGTCTATTTAAACTTTCCGTTTTTGTTTCTTTCATTCTGTGAATACGTTCCCTGTCAGGTTGTAAATGATTGAATGCTTGTGAGAATTTCGCGCTGTATGAGTATGGTGAAAACACCGAATAGAATGGCACGTGCTGGCGTACTGCTCACACGTGCCGGCAGTCAAAGGCGGATTCAGAACAATGGAACGGGGGGAAGGGCGATTTGATCCACAAAAAAAAAGCGAAAGCTAAATTTAAGATATTGAGTGGAACCTCGTTTGTACGTTTTTCAAGGGACCAAGTAATATTAACGTATAACTGAAGAAAATGTATAAAACGAAACAGGGAAAGTATAACGTTAATTCAGAGTTTTTGGATCAACGACGTACGTATAAGTGAGAAACGTATAAACGAGGTTCTACTGTACATATGATACATTAGTGTATCTACTGTATATTGTGTATAATATACAGTAATATATGTGTTCATCAAGATATATAATATACTGTATGTCAGTTGTTACTGCCAGGAGGACAGATCATCGATGGACAGCCGAAATTTTAGATTGGATTCCAAGGGACAGGAAAAGACCCAGAAGAAGACCACATGGAAGATGGGTGGATGAAATTCGAAAGTATGCGGGAGTGACATGGAGGAGACTGGCACAAGACAGACCGTTGTGGAGGAAACTTGGGGAGACCTTCGTCCAGCAGTGGATTGATAATGGATGATGATGATAATGATGATGTCAGTTGTACAGGGTGTTCGCAAATTCGTGCGACAAACAAAAAGGGGTGATAGTACACATAAAGACGAATAACTTTTGCAATGGAACGTAGGGTGGCACTCCGCTCCTAGTGCCCACAAAACGTTAAGTTCCATGTCCACGTTGATCCTTCAACAGTGGAAAAAACCATAACTTGCCTAAATTATGGGTTCCATACTTGCTTCGGTGAACGTAGAGGTAAAGTAGTGCCGTCTTGTCTCCCTTTACTGGAACCAATGACCCTAGTTTAAGGTTGGGGCTTGCTTATAACAATTAGTGTTGCTCATGGTCGCCGTTGAACCTCGAAATACAAAAGTCGAGAAAAGCAGTAAGTGTGGCTGCTTCCAGCCTGAGTCCAGCACAAAGTTTTGGAACAATTCATCCCTCGCAGGGGATTGGATAATTTTTCAGTTAAGCGAAGACGCAGCTGCCCATAATAACATGGAGAATGTCCATAATAACGCATATTGTTCAGCCGAGGCAGCATACGGTGGCCGTAATTAGTGGGATTCCATATTTGAGGGGATGCTTTAAGGGAGGATTTACTATTCAGACTTTTACGTATTTTTCTCGGTTCCTTTCATTGTGTGGTATAAGCAAACGGTATTTTTTTTTTTTTTTTGATTGGAGGTTTAACGACCACCGTGAGCAACACAATGGGCTATAAGCAGTCGCCCGTCTCTAATTTAGGGTCACTGGCTCCAGAGAACGGAGAGAGCCAGTGCCGTGAAAGAAACACAACATCCATGCCTCACCAGGATTTGAACCCGGAACCCTTTCGAGCGAATGATCAGAGGAAATCGCTTAGACCACTGCGCCACCGGGGCAGCGCAAACGGTATGGACATTTTAACACAAATCTCTAAAACATAACCATAAAACGAAAAAGTTCTGATCGCATACGGATAAGTTTTACCAAGAGTTTCCAGTTCTGTTGAAATTCCTTTTTTCAGTTAGATGACAATAGCGCTCGCATAATTGAAAAAATTACAAGTTATTTTCTTCTTCGGCACGGAAGTAATTTTGAGGTATTCCAAATCAACAGTTTAAATCTGAGCCGGGTTTTTTTTTTTTTTTTTTTGGCGAAAATGTTCTTGAGACTGTTTTTATCACTTTTGTTTTAAGGGGATTATATAAGTAAATTAAGCCATCGCGTCCGCAACATTTAGTTACGTGAAGAACTTAAACAAGAAAGCATGCTATTTGTATTGGTTTTCCTGCATCGTCTGTATCTTATTCAAGAACGGTACTTCCGCTTCGGAATGTTAATTTGCTAAAATTGCGGAAAGAACGTGCAGGATTTCAGACATCACTTCTACCATCCTCCAATTGTCAGTCGGCCTGTCAGTCCGTCCGACGAAATCGCATTTGCGCTTGTAACTGCTAAATTGAAAAAACTATTTCCGTGACTGAGAGAGAGAGAGAGATTGGTATTTTTTCAGGATCATTAATGTCTGTTCTTTCTTCCATCTGTTCGTCTGTAGAATAATATTTTGGCTCTAAAATATTGGACTCAAAATTATTTCTTTTCTCTATTGGGGGAAACGTGATCTTCAGATACTCCTGCGTCAGTCAGTTCATTCTTCATCTGGTCTTTCTAGCTGTCCACAGAAATGATATCTACACTTGTAATTATAAGTTTGAAGAAATTCTGTCTGTGACTGATACAGACAAAATTGTACAGAATGTTAAGGTCTGCCCTTCCATTAATCCCTCTTTTCTGTCTGTCTACAGAAACGGCGCTTATTCTTTAGAAGCAGAAACATAATTTTTGCTGATGGTCGGAGAAATGTTTGAAACCTTGTGCTCATGTTTTCCTGTGTAGGGAAGAGAAATAAGTTTATTAATCCCACATTTTAAAGCGGAAATATTGTTTCTTCATACGGACAGACCTACAAATGAATGGAAGGACAGACATCTATAATCTTGTACGCGTGACTATCATTTTTATTGGAAGTTTAACCGCCACAGTGAGCAACTCAGTGGGCTTTAAGCAGTCACCCGTCCCTAATTTCGGGCCACTGGTTCCAGGGAAGGGAGAGAGCCAGGGCCGTGAGACAAACAAAACATAAATGCCTCACCGGTATTCGAACCCGGACCCAGCACGGACGAATGATCATAAACAAGCGCTTAGACCACTGCGTCACCGGGCCCGCCATGCCTATCTTTACCAGTCACAGAACTAACTTCTTCAATCTTTTCGTAAGAAGCGTAAACATCGTCTCTACGGGAGGACGGGGGATGAACGGAAGAACAGATAGCAATATTCTTGTACGCATGTTTGTCTCTGTCAATCAGAATTACTTTGATCTGTAGGTTAGAAGTGGAAATAGAATTTCAGCGGACGGACAGACAACTGACGATCGGGAGGATGGAAAGAGTGATTTGCGAAATGTTTATTCAGTTCTTTCTGCAAATCGACATTTCAAAGCAGAAGTACCGTTTCTGAACCGTATGCTTTCTGGTAGAAGTTGTGAACGCGACATCTTTTTAGGGATATCTGTTATTATTTGTATTTTCTCTTGTTAACCGAGCTGTTGGAACGCAAACGCTAATTTCAATTCTTCGTAATTTTCAATTAGGTCGTTAATTCCCAAACGAAACAGTTACCCAACGATATAAAAATGAAGCCACGTTATGTGGCCTATTATGCCCATGCGCTAAAATTACCTTTCGTAATAAATGACGCTTTAATAGCATGGAGTTCCTAGGATTACCCATCCAGTTCAAAAAACAAATCATTACTCTCTCATCACCTGGTCAGGTTGATTAATGGGAAAAATATTCGCCCAAGTTGATTTTTCATTCTCATTCTTTTAATGTTGCTCCGAATCCAGGGCTGGTTACATTGCAGTTTACAAGCTGCCTGTTCAGTGGGGAGCTTTGTAATAAGGGCACTTTTAAATATTCCTGTTTTATGCATCAACTGGTAATATTGATACATTAAAATTGAAATATGATGCATTATTAATTAGCAGAGGGCGTACTCGGATGAAAGAAGACATTCTCTCCTTCGAACGCGTTGTTGTTATTGTTTGGACTGCCGTGATGAATTAACTCCTTGTGTATAGCAGGAATCTTTTATGCTGTCATGTAGCGAAATTAAGGTTCCATGTATTGACCCTGCCGTGTGAAAACAAGTTAGTAAAATCATGCAATGCATTGATTATGATACGCTTTCCAACATACCAGAAATTATTACTCATGTTATGAGGATAATGGGTCTGGAATAAATCTCGCTCCTGTGCCCTGACCTTTGGCCCCATTTCGATGATATTAAACAAAATTGGTTCAGTATTCCTCCGGAACAACATACTAACGTTTTGTCGCAATAGAAGCCTTTTTACGTACGTTACGACGCATAAAGGCGATGAAATGGATCCCCACCTATGTCCTGACCTTTGAACCCATTTCATCCATTTTCAATAGGGTTCATCCCCAGGTTATCCCCTACCACATACTAAAATTTCATCGACATCAAGCAATTTTTACGCGAGTTGTCATGCGGACACACAGACAGACCGACAAAGCTGGAGCATATACGCTTCTCCAACCTACGGTTGTGGAAAGCGTAAAAAATAACAACTATGGCGAATTATTTTCATTAGAAAATATTTCGCCCATGAAGAAAAATAAAACTTAAATCATTTGTACATTTGTTGTCCCAAAACAACTGAGAATGCTTTTATAAACAAGTTAGTAAAATCATGCAATGCATTGATTATGATACGCTTTCCGACATACCAGAAATCATTACTTACGTTATCACTCAAGTTATGAAGATAATGGCTGTGGAATAAATCTCGGTCCTGTGCCCTGACCTTTGATTCCATTTCGATGATATTCAACAGAACCGGTTCAGTATATCTCCGAAATAACATGATAAAGTTTTGTTGCAATCGAAGCATTTTTGCATAAGTTATGATGCATAAGGGCTATGGAATAGATCCCGCTCCTGTGTCCTAACCTTTGACCCCATTTCTCCTATTTTCAATAGGATTCGTCCCCAAGCAGACCCCCTACAGCATACTAGCGTTTCATCCAAATCGAAGTATTTTTACGTACGTTATGACTCATAATGGCGATGGAAGTGATTCCGCTCCTATGTCCTGACCTTTGACCACATTTCGCCCATTTTCAATAGGGTTTGTCCCCAGGTAGTCCCCTACCACATACTAACATTTCATCGAAATGGAACCTTTTTTACGCTAGTTATGACGCATACGAGCAGTGGAATGGATCCCGCTCCTATGTCCTGAACTTTGACCCCATTTCGTTCACTTTCAACAGGGTTCCTTCCCAGGTATTACCCTACCTCATACTAAATTTCATCGAAATCGAACCATTTGTACGCGAGTTATCGTGCAGACGGGCATACGCACACAACGCGTGACGTAATATGGCAGATGGGACTCGCGACCATCTGCTCGCAAGAGTGTGACGTCATAAAACTTTAATAAGATCCACATACAACGCGTGGCGTAATGAGACAGTGGCGTGACCGCACGCCAACATCTCAACCGCGAGATTGTGACGTAATAAGATTTCTAAGCATGGGTAACATTAATGGGACGACGCCATGACACTAAAAACGTGGTGATTCGGGGTTGTTATTTAACCCACTAAAGGGATTTTTCTAAAGTCGAGATCAAGCTAAATCGATTTCTAGTACCAGAAAACGGTAGGCTAACGAGTTTCATCAAAATCCTTAGAGCCGTTTTCAAAATAAAATTTGCATACATACAAGATGGAATCGATCCCGATCCTATGTCCTGACCTTTGACCCCATTTCGTCCATTTTCAATAGGATTCGTGCCCAGGTGGTCCCCAACCACATACTAAAATTTCATCGAAATCGAACCATTTTTATGCGAGTTATCGTCCGGACAGACATAGAAAGCTGGAGCATATACGCTTCTTCAACCAACGGTTGGAAAGCGTATGAAAAATATGCGTACCTTAATTATCAAGGAAGTGGTCATCTTTCCATTGCGTCGAATACAGGTGTCCCAATGTTATTCCCAGTTCTTGAATGTCTTCTGAAATGCCCCGCACGGGGATAACTGGTTTACCAGTTATTTGGGGAGTGGCGCCCCCACGGCCCGAGCTGACCTTGTGACGGAACATCTTTCTTTTTCGTATTGTACGATTACATCACCGAAGGGACAGCTGTTCATCCAGCTGCTGGGGGATGGCGTCCCCACGGCCCGAGCCGACATGTACTAGATGTGAATTTTCACATTTTTTATGTTTTTTGTTTTTTCACTTGACACGCTCCCGCCTCAGTTGTAGGTTGCTGAGGTTGTGATTATGCGCCAGCTCAGGATTTTAGTTTCTCGTTTTCTTTCCTGTCTTCTCCATTTCATGTTCCTTTCTTTGTTTTTTCCGAGCTGGTTAGCTAGACCTGCCTGCACGTTTGCCGTGTGCGGTGACCCGTAAGGTGGAAAAGGGGATGCTGGAGGCTGAGGTTTCTGGAGGCCTGGGTGTTGTTGTCGCCAGTTGCCAACACTCCTCTCTTGCCCCCTGCTTCACCCTAAACGGGCGGCTGGGAACTAACCCACTCCTAGTCAATGAGGTCTGTGGCCGAGTGGAGCCCAGACCTCTAACGGCTTGTCGTCTCGTACGACAGGGTGAGTCTGGGGATAGGGGTGGGCATGCCAAAGGGGTGTTCCCTAGGCATGGGAAAGTCTGGGTGCTCGCCGAGCGCATGTCTGCCCTATCAACTTGCTATATCCGCTTGCTATCCCTAGAGTCGTGTCCTGCGTCCACTTGGGCTTGCGGACCTCCGGCTCTCCCTCGTTGGGCTCGATTGTGGGTGGGGAAGTCGGCGGACGAATTATTAAATTTTTTCATGGATGAAAATAAAATTTCCCAAGAACCAAAAAGCAAAAGAGGTATGGAGGAAGGGTCATCCCCTTCTGCAAAAAAACATGTCCCTGATTGTTTAAATGCTCGATTCTTTTTTGTGCACTCATTGGACCCTTCAAAGCCTTTGAGTGCCAAAAGTCCATTTTGGATAAATAAAGCTCTTCAATCCATTGCAAGCTCTCCTAAGAGCGTAAAGAAGCTCCAATCTGGAGATCTTCTTGTAGAAATGTCCACTGTGGCCTACAGCTCTACACTTCTTAACACCACCACGCTGCTTGAGACTCCGGTAAAAATAACACCTCATGGATACCTAAATTCATCTCGAGGTGTTGTCTCCTCTCAGGACCTCGTTGAGTGTGCTGAGGAAGAATTACTTGAAGAACTGAGGAGTCAACACGTTACGGGTGTGCGGCGTATTCTATTCAGGCGGAATGGGCAGTCCGTCCCATCCCGGAACATCATTTTAACGTTTGATAGCCCTTCCCTGCCTACATCCATCAAGGCAGGGTATCTCCACCTAGAAGTACGCCCATACATCCCTAACCCGTTGAGATGTTTTAGGTGCCAGTCTTATGGCCATTCTCAGCAGTCGTGCAGGAGCAATCCCCGGTGTGCACGCTGTGGTGCCACAGAGCATCTTCTGCAAGAATGTGTGGCCGAGGTTGAGTTTTGTGTGAACTGCAAGGGTTCACACGCGGCATCAGCCAAAGATTGTCCCAAGTGGAAGGAGGAGAAGGAAATCCAAAGGATCAAAACGGTGGAAAATATTTCCTATCCTGAGGCCAGAAGAAAAGTGGTTCCTGTTACATCTGATCGGCGATCATACGCTTCAGTGGTGGTTGCCAAATCTACGGTTGCCACTCAGACCGACATTGAGATCCCCCTTAAATGTCCAATCAATGTTAACGACATCATCGCAGCCGGACTGGAGGCACTCCAGTCTCGAGCTAGGGGTCTGAAAGCGCCACCCACCACTTCGCCGAAGAAGACTCATCCCACCACCAACAAGGGAAGTCAGGCCACTTCTTCTAACAAAAAGACCAAAGCCCAGGATAAGAAAAGCATTTCTTCTCCTCCAAAATCTCAGGAAACGACTCAACGTCGTGCGCCTCCCGGTAAGACACTTGGGACAAAACATGCTCCCATCTTAGCTCCCTGGTCACACGCTCTCCAGATCTGGGGGAACCCCAGCAGAGGCGATGGAGCCGGACTTTGTTTGATCATTTTCATTTTCATTTCACTTATAACCATGGCTTCAATCATTCAGTGGAACTGTCGAGGTTTGCGGACGAACTTTGATGAAGTGAAACATCTGCTTTCATTTTACTCTCCGGTGTGCCTTTGTCTACAGGAGACGAAGCTTAAACCATCGGACCTGCTTTCAGTTCGAGGCTACAGTGCATTTCGGACAGATAACTCGTCTGGAAATATAGCCTGTGGGGGAGTTGCCATTCTCGTCCCTCACAGGGTTCCGGTATCTTCCGTCGCGGTTTCCACAACTGTGCAGGCCGTGGCGGTTCGTATTTCTATGCCTGTACCTCTTACTGTCTGCAGTGTCTATCTGCCGCCGGACGAGAACGTGAGCGTCTCGGTACTGGAGAGATTGGTTGATCAGCTGCCTTCACCCTTTCTTCTACTGGGTGACTTCAATGCCCATCATCATTTGTGGGGTAGTGTCAGCATCAGCACGAGAGGTCGTCGCATAGAGTCACTTCTGTCCTCGGCCTCTTTGTGCCTTTTTAACACCGGTGCTGACACGTACTTCCATGAACCGACACGATCCTTCAGTGCGATCGATTTGACCTTGGGATCACCATCAATTATTGCTGACTGGTCGTGGGCGGTGTGTAACGACCTCCACGGGAGCGACCACTTTCCCATTGTCCTCTCGCATCATGCGAACATGCCATCTTCTGCCTCCCGCCCTCCTCGTTGGAGGATGGAGCGTGCGAGATGGGAGGTCTTCACACCGTCAGCTTTGATATTTTCTGCAATGGTGACCCAAGAGTCAATCGACGCAGCGGTTCTTGAAGTCACAAATTGTATTCTTCAGGCAGCTGATCTTTCTATACCAAAAACATCTGCGACACTCTCCAGAAGTCCGAAACCTTGGTGGACCCCTGAATGCGCAGCGGCTAGGAAAGCTCAACATAAGGCCTGGTCTACGTTTCGGCGTTATCCAACCGATGCTAATCTCGTTACATTCAAACGAGCAAAATCCTATGCTCGGTTGGTGCGTCGACGTAGCAAGAGGGAGTCTTGGATCCAGTATGTTTCATCTCTCACTTCACGTGCCAGTTCGAAAAGTGTGTGGGACAAGATTCGTAAGATCCGGGGTAACTACAGCTCTCACCAGATCTCCATTCTCGAGAGTAACGGCTGCACATATGCTGGAGTCGGGGAGATTGCTGATTGTTTGGGGGAGGCGTTTGCCTCCGTGTCGAGTGACCTGGCGTATCCTTCCTCCTTTCTGAGGATTAAATCCACTGCGGAACGCCAGAGAATCTCTTTTGCGCCTTTTCTCGACACCCGATATAACTCCCCCTTCAGCATGGTTGAACTCAGGGTGGCTCTGCATCGGTCCGGCGCTACATCGGTCGGTCCCGATGGCATCCATTATGACATGCTCCGTCATCTCTCACAGTCGTCTCTCGAGAATCTCTTAATCTTGTATAATCGTATTTGGTCGGAGCACAGTTTCCCGGAATCTTGGCGAAAAGCTTTTGTTCTGCCTTTTCCCAAACCTGGCAAGGATCCTAGATCTCCCTCTAGTTATCGTCCAATTGCTCTCACTAGCTGTCTGTGTAAAGTTCTTGAACGCATGGTTAATTCCCGGTTAATTCATTTTTTAGAATATCATCAAGTACTTTCACCATCACAAAGCGGCTTTCGCCGTCATCGTTCACCTCACGATCATCTCCTGCACCTTGAGACATCTGTGCGCGAGGCGTTCGTGCGTAGGCAGCACCTGGTTTCTGTATTTTTTGATATTGAAAAAGCTTATGATCGAGCGTGGCGGCATGGTATTATCCGTGACCTCCACGCATGCGGATTGCGAGGAAATCTTCCGACATTTATTTTAAATTTTCTTCGCAATCGGGTGTTCCAGGTGCGCCTGGGTACGACGCTATCGGCAACATTCCATCAAGAACAAGGTGTTCCTCAAGGTTGCATTTTATCTGTCACATTGTTCATCCTTCGCATTAATTGTCTCCTCACAAATCTTCCTCCTGCGGTTTCGGCTACTGTCTATGTTGATGACTTGCACATTTTCTGCTCGTCATCAAGCATGCATTTTATTGAAAGGCAGTTGCAGTCAGCAATTAATCAGATCTTTAAAACGGCGAATAGCAATGGTTTCGTTCTTTCTCCCGACAAGACAGCGTGTGTCCATTTTCTGCCGGAGGCGCGGCCTCCATCCTGACCCAGAGCTGTTTTTAGACCGTGCAGCCATACCAGTTTTGCCGGAGACCAAGTTCCTTGGACTGACCGTCGACCGTGCGCTTACATTCCGTGCGCACGTTCGGCGGCTCAAGATTTCCTGTCTGCGGGCTCTATCTATTCTTAAGATCCTTTCGAGAGTCTCATGGGGCGCAGACAGGATGTCTTTGATTCGCATTTACCATTCCTTAATACGGTCGAAACTGGATTATGGTTGTATCGTGTATGGCTCTGCGCGTCCTTCCGTTCTCCGGCCTTTGGACACTATTCACCATCAAGCACTGCGTCTTTGTTCGGGAGCATTTCGAACATCTCCGATTCCCAGCCTTTACGCTGATGCGAACGAACCATCGCTTGAATTACGCCGTCTGCAGCTGTCTATTCAATTCTACCTGAAACTTAGATCTCTTCCAGACCATCCTTTATACGATGCAGTTTTTCATCCCCAGCATGCTCGTTTATTCGGGAACCGGCCCTCGTGCGTTTCAACCTTCGGTCTTCGTATGGCGGCCGTAGCCCGTGATGTAGGGCTCGACTTGTCACTTGTTGGAGAGACAAGGGGCTTTGGGGACCCGCCATGGCACCCACTTGGTGTCATGGTGGATACCACCTTTACATCTTTTAATAAATCCTCAACCCCTGCGTCAGTGTACCAGCAGCTCTTCGCTGAGCACCGTGACCTACATTCTGATTACACTCCCATTTTTACTGATGGCTCCAAGATGCATGGAGTCGTTGGATCCGCGGCTGTCTGTGTAGATGACGTTTCAGTAGCGCGGATTCCAGCTGAGGCCACTGTGTTTTCAGCGGAGATGCATGCTGTGTATCTCGCCCTTCTCCATGTTCAGTCGAGTTCTCATCACCGGGCTGCGGTGTACACTGATTCCTTGAGTGTTTTGCAGGCTTTGTCATCGTTGGACTGCTGTGACCACCCTTTTCTTTTTACCGTACGAAGGCTTCTTTGTTCTTTGCTCGAGGCCGGTGTCCAGATACAATTTTGTTGGATTCCCGGGCATGTTGGAATCTCGGGTAACGAGTGTGCTGATGCGGCTGCTAGATCTGCTTCCTCTTTGGTCGTCACACCCTTGCCACTGTTTCACCGGGATTTCCGCTTTCTGGTTCGCGACCATATCAAGCGAACGTGGCAAGGTCTGTGGGACCAACAGGTGGAAAATAAACTGCATCGTATTAAACCTAATCTTGAAGTCTGGAAATCCTCATATCGTCGGAACCGTAGGGAGGAAGTGGTGCTTGCTCGTCTCCGCATTGGGCATTGTCGATTCACTCACCGCTTTTTGCTGTGTGGCGACACTGCGCCGATGTGTGAGGCGTGCAACTGCCGACTCACCGTCACTCATCTTCTTTGTACCTGTGTTCGTTTTCGTGATGTACGTTTTCATTTCTTTCATTCTCATTTGTTGACCGAGGACGCCGCTACACTGCAGCGGCTCCTCAATGACCACTGTGACTCTGTTGCCGTGTTTTCATTTTTTAAAGAAATTGACTATTTTAAACGTATCTAGATTTTAGCCTTATCATCATCCTCATTTCTCAGTTTTACTGTATCAGCTAGGTTTTAATTAATTGTATCATGTTTTTTAATACTGTTTGTTCCATTATCTTTTTTAGCCCTTCTATCGTTCTCATTTTTCAGTTTTACATGATCAGTCAGATTTTAAGCTTTATACCACACTTTTAATACTATTTGTTTGTCTTGTTTCTGGCGCTCTTTGGCCAACCATGGCCCTTGCGCCATAAAAATCGAACAACCAACCAACCAATCTTCTGAAATGCTGATGAAGCACTTCTACGCACCTGTAATAAGTTGTTGATCAGTCTCAAATTGTCGTCCCCGTAATGTCTTTGTCTTTTTTAAGCTTTTCCAACCGTAGTTTGAAGAAGCGTATATGCTCCAGCTTTGTCCGTACGTCTGTCCGCACGATAACTCGCTTAAAAAATTTCGATTTCGATGAAATTTTAGTATATGGTAGGGGACAACCTGGGGACGAGGACCCTCTTGAAAATGGACGAAATGGGATCAAAGGTCAGGGCACAGGGGCGGGATCTATTCCATCGCCCTTATGTGTCATAACTTACGTAAAAATGCTTCGATTTCGACAAAACTTTATCATGTTGTTCTGGAGGCATGCTGAACCAGTTCTGTTAAATATCATCTAAATGGCATCAAATGTCTGGGCACAGGAGCGAGATTTATTTCACATCCATTATCCTCATAACTCGAGTAAAAATGCTTCGATTGCGACGAAATACAATACGTTGTTCCGTAACGACTTTGCAAGCAGTTCCGCAAAAAAAAAATTTTTGTCAGCAATTGCGGATGCATGAGATTCGTTAGCCATTATTTTCGAACGATAACTTCCGTGAAAATTGCCCGACTTAGGTGGGATTTTTAATTATAAAACTACTTATGTGTGGTAGCTCTTGATAAAAGAAATAGGTAGCACGGACACATGGAGATTTAATTTTTATATATGTGAACCTCAAACGTTATACCATAGTTTAGTCCCCTCAAAACCAAGGCATTTTCCAATGATTTCTGGTATGTTAAAAAACATATCATCGTTGCATGATTTTACAACAGAATTCACATGATGACAAGTCTGGACTTATATGTAGATTGGGGCATCAACTTAAAATTCATTTTCTCCAAATAAGAAACAACAGAACTGGCCATGTTGCGGCCTTGCATTTGGTCGGTAGATGAAAAGAAATGGGGAACACAAGTTGAACAAACTCATTCCCTGTCCAAATGCTCGGTTAAAATTCTGTGAATTGATGATTTTGAAATGTGAACCGTATCTTCGCTATCTCTAATTGATAGGTGTCAGTCTTTCCGTTTAATAACACTCATTGTATTGATGTTTACCTCTGTAACACTCGTTGAAAGTCTTCCTACATGCGCGATTAAAGCCGCCGACGCACGACCATCAATGAATCTGTAAATTGTTGAATTTCCTAGACATTCTTCTTTATAATCCTTTTGCGTAAGACGGAATATCTCTCCGATAGACTTTTTAAGTCGACAGCAAAATTTAATGGCGCATCTTTGTTCCTCTTTCATATCCATTGTTTCGAAGAATTACAGCGCGAAAGCACTTGTCAGAGGTTCACGAAAGAACGCTTATTAAACTGCGCACTACCAAAACAGCATGCGTGAAAAACAAGTGTGGCCGGTTGCTATGGTTACTACAACGACTGCCGTATTTTCGAGACTCGTGCCAAAGTCGAATGCAGTATTGCACTTTTCTTTTAAAAACATTTTCAGTTGTTTTGGGACAAGTTATGTGTTTATGATATCGTGGGTAATTTTGCGTTTGACTGTGCCAAGCAATACTGCATCAACGGTAATTAAGCTATCTGTTATTTTTCCTTCAGGACACAGTGTACACTCAAACACTGTGCACTACGGTTATGGTGTTCCGACATATATTTGTCATGCTAAACAAAAGTTCTGATAAATATATTAAAATCCCCAAATTTTCGTAGCTTTAATGATGTCACCTTCGAAAACATTTCGCTGAGTGATTTTGAAAACCTGCAAATTCTACTGTGGTTGAAATAAAAGTCGAGCTCTTCATTCATATCAATAAATGCAACAGGTGCTGCATTTTATTGAATCTCCACAATGTTTGTAGAAAATTTAATTGCATTCCAATTTTGAAAGCGCTTGCTACAGCACCGGAAACCGTTGGAAGAAAAAAAGATATTTACAAATTGCTGTAGCGTTTTGCAGTGAAGGCTTTTGGTTATTGGTGTGAGACTTATAACTTTCAGTCTTTTGTAAATCCTCTTCTTTGGTGTAAAATTTTTTTGGTTAAAAAATGGTTTAAAACGATTTAGCATTAAAAGTGTGTACATCACTTTTTAGTTGTTCTCTAATCCTCCTGCAATTCATTTTTTTCTCCTTTTCTACTGCTACATCGATGCCTGTTGGAAAGTTGGTTGCAGATATGTGTGTACACTGTGGTTTGGCTGGTCATTCAGTCATGCTTGAATGAAATATCATATTTCTCAGTTTCATTCTTGAAAATATTTTCTGACGGATATTTGCGATTCGGAAAAAAATCATTTTTGCTGGCTGTCCCTTTTTATCGGCAAATTTCAAAGGTGCAGAAAGTTTGTAAAATTCGATCCGATTAACTATTAACCTACTTTTAACGTTTTCCTTTGTTTGAAAATACTTAAACGCGCGGCTTCATTTTTGGCGCTTACAAATTAATTTTATTTAATGAATGTAGTGTGTTTATGTTTCAAGTTTGAAAAGATTCTTTCGACTGTTTCTGAAATGTCTCGAGAATACTGGAATCTCTCTTTAAATCCTTCAGCAATACCTATGACTTCGCACTCATTTATTAACTGTCGGGTTTTCTCCGAAACTCTAGCTGGATGAATGGTTATTAAACGTGATATTTCCTTAACGTGTTTCTGTCAGAATAGTAACAGTGAAGTCGAAGCTGCTGAATTTGATTTAAAATTAAATGTCATGAAAGATTCCTGGATAATGTTAGCCGAATTTTCTCTCTCTGTTCTGTTGAAAAATTGTCTCAAATTTCAGTTCCAAAATGCAGCAACTCAGAAATAAAAGTAAATAAATGTCTGTCTGTATCTTTTTTTTTCTGTTTCTTTTGTTTTGAAATGAATTCCCCTTAATCTAGTACAAGTACAGCGTTGTTCATTTATTTCTAGGAAGAAATAATCAGCGTTAAGTACGCTACTAGTGAAAATAAAGTGGTATAAATAACACAGAACTTCGAAGCTTTTGCAACTTCAAAGTCTGAAAATCGAAAATTCCATCCTGTCAGTGCATTATTCTCTTATTTGCCTTGTAAACTTTTCCTATCTTCCATGCGTGGATTTATATGTTTGACAAACTGCTTCTCGTATATCATCTTGGGTGCTGTGAACTGCATTAAAAATTATTTAAGTGAACGTGTTTTGACTTAATCTGTAATTTAAGAGCATTTATGCATCATTGTAATCGCTAAATATTTGTGCGTGCTTTAAAACGATTTCATTCAGTGAGAAAGTTCGTCTTTGTTTTATTATTCATTATCCGAGAGCTGAATGATGGATTAACTGTTTATAATGGATTTTAAATGTTACCAGCGCATCGTATCCTAATTCCTTTTCCTAGGAGAATTGTTATTTTTGAAACTGTAAATGGAAGCAAGAGAATTTAAAAATAAGCGTCTGAAAGCTTCAACAGTTCGTGCATATGCATGCTTTTTAGTCGTTTCTAAAACCGAACGGCGCATCGTTATTTGAGATATGCATTGCAAATGTTTATAGCTTTAGCGGAATTTTTATTTCACATTACAAGTTGGCAGAGTGTCTGCCGAATAAAATGAAGCCGAGTTATTTTTTCCCCCATTTTCCGTCACCGTTCTCTAAATTCGCTTTGAAAGTCAGGAATTCGGAATAGAATTCATTCCATGACAACCCGAGTCGCAAAGAATTTTT
Source organism: Macrothele yani (assembly GCA_039090855.1). Classification (NCBI taxonomy): domain Eukaryota; kingdom Metazoa; phylum Arthropoda; class Arachnida; order Araneae; family Macrothelidae; genus Macrothele; species Macrothele yani. The sequence goes on along the minus strand of CM077006.1, from coordinate 22,938,160 downwards.
CCTCCTTGGAGTCGTTTATAGGAGAATGTTTATTTTCGCTGTGCGTTCAACGGAAAGGAATGTTTCGCACGCTCATAAACGACAGACCCGCTGTTCAGTCGCTGCAATAGTCTAGCACAAGGTTGAACGCTGTAGAAACATTTCTGTTGTTCTTGGGAAGTCGTTTGTAATGCGAGGCGACGTAGACTCCATGCGTCACCTGCATTGAAAGATTGTTAGTTCTTTGGTTACATCACGCGAAAACTGGTGCTCGCTCCTCGTTAGTGCTTCTCGGCACAAGAGACGTGCTGTGAAGTTTTAGATTCTACTGTGATATCTCTTGCGATTCTTTGTCGTTTTGCTGTCGCCCGCAAATGTCTAGGAACTGCAACTTTAAAGTCTGTACTATTTCCCTGCGTGTGTGTGTGTGTGTGTGTGTGTGTGTTTGTGTGTGAGAGAGAGAGGAATGTGTATGTGTCCCTTAAACCATTGTTCTGCTCTGACATTATTTCGAATTGAATTACGTTTCCATAGAGAATGATTTGATTTCGCAGCTGAAGGAACATATTCATCTTTTGCTCCATTTCGACCCACGGTAACATTGTTTCGGAGTTACACCATTTGTGCGAGTGACTTTGCGCCATTTTTTTAAACTGTAAAACACTACGTAAATACGTTGTCTCTTTTACAATGAAACTTGTCTCTAATAAAGTGGTGACAAACCCATATAGTTTTTATGGATGAAAACTGTATTTCGGCAATTGTTTTTTCTTGTCTGGAAAACCTTCAATGAACAGTTACCATATCTTATTTGGACAGACAGATACGTCAGCTCGGAAGAAAATCTGTCGCTAACTTTGTATACAAATATATCTGTCGATAACTGCGTACAATAAATACGTAGGTCCAAGGCTAGATACATACACTGCTGACCACCCAAAATGCAACACCAACAAGGAAGCATCAGATTGGCCTGAAATTCACAGCATGCGATTAGCATTGCAGGGCATATGCAAATCATGGAGCCCGGAACGCCACCGAGAAGCACTATAAGAAGGGTGCACAGAAGGCGGGGTGTAAGTAATTGAAGTGTGTTGTGCTGCCGGACCTGTGCGTGGGAAGCTTCCTGATGCCTCGTCGCAGAATACGGCAGTCATTCCAGCACGTTTCGGAGTTCGACAGAGGACGAATGCTGGCTTATCGCGACAACGGTTTATCGTACCGAGACATCGGCGCCCGTGTGGGACGACATCCAGCCACAGTGAGGCGAGTATGGATTCGGTGGGTGCAGGAGAGATGGACGGACAGACGTGAGCGATCGCCGCGGCACACCACCGAACGAGAGGACCGGCATGTTATACGGCGGGCATTGACGGCTCGCACCGCCACATCACGAACGTTAGCGCAGGAATTAGGGTGTGTTGCGCAGCAACCTGTGTCAGCACGTACCGTTCGACGTCGTCTGCAGGAGCGGTGACATGCGTTACACCACCGGCGAGTGCGGCGGCAGTGGGCCGTGGAACGCCGCACCTGGACTACGGAATGGCACGACATTGTCTTCTCCGACGAATCCCGCTTCTGCCTGCAACACCACGATGGTCGGATCCGAGTGTGGCGGCACCGCGGGGAGAGACTGTATAACGCCTGCATTATGCATCGCCATACCGGTCCGTCGTTTGGCGTTATGGTTTGGGGCACAATTGGATATGACACCCGCACCCCTCTGGAGCGCATCGCCGGTACACTCAACAGCCTCCGCTACAGCTCCAACGTTTTGGAGCCTGTAGTCCTCCCTTACCTGCAGGACCTGTCAGCGGCCACGCTTCAACAGGACAATGCGCGCCCGCACGTGGCACGCATCGTGCAACAATTATTCACGGCCCATCAGGTGTCACTGCTGTCGTGGCCCGCCTGTTCTCCCGACATGTCGCCCATCGAACATGTCTGGTCGCTGATCGGCAACCGAGTGGCCCGGCAAGCACTACCCGATGCTACGCCTGATGAACTGTGGCAACGTGTGGAAGCAGTTTGGACCGCCATACCCCAAGCCCACATACAAAGACTACAGATCGTAAGTACGCCACCTGGCGGCCAACCCTAAATTGTCGGTAGATAAACTACATGTTCACGGTGTTTGAACTGTTACTGTATTTTAACCTTGACAATCTGGCAACGTTCTTCTTAAAGTGGTTATATACCTATTTTTTTAAGTACAATCAGTCCACTGGCAAAATCTCTATGAGCAACACGTTTTTATTTCGCGATCATTAGACTGTTAATGAACATTACTGTACATATGATACGGTAAAATTACGGTTTATTGATTGGCCACTCAGCTGGGGGTGTATCTACCGCAATTTGACCCTGCAATTTTTTACAGTGTACTTCGAAGGCGATTAAGTTTCAAATCTGTAACTTTTGTACTTTTATTTTAGTAAACCCAGTCTTGATACTTTTTTGATCACACCTTGTCGAAAGTAGATCTATCCAGAAGAACGTAGCTAGGCATATGTTGTTGATGATGGGTGTTAAGCGAAAAGTGCTGTCAAAAGTTATTAGATTTGTTAGTCTGTACGACGTAAGTAACTTGGGTAGATAGTGAACCATCGGTTGACACGTGAATAGATAAATATTTTGGTAGATACTTAGCTAAAGTGTGTTGATAGTCACATAGAGATAAATATCTGGTTAGTAGTAACATCTTCCACCAGAATTTCCCTTCGCTGTGGTAATTTCCCTCTGCATGTCATGATGTTTATTCTACCATTCCATGACAGTGCGCAGCAGATTTCCTTTGCTCCGTTAAATATGGAATTTAATTAAATTTGTTACCTTGTTTGTTGAAAGTGATCATCTTATCTGTGTTCTCGCACGTTAAATCCGGGGACTTCACTGAGTTCTGTTCATTAGAAACGATCAAAATAGATTTAAATTACATTTCAGAAAACAAATGTTATTATTTTTTTGCTCGTAAAATCAGGGTTCTCGCAAAATACGGTGGTTATAAGCGAGTTCAATTGTATTACCTTGAAGGTGCTTGTTATCAAATAATTTTAAAACATTAAGCATACAGTTTGAAGGTGCATTGTTAAACTCTTGTAATCACGGGCATCTGTTAATCAGGTTTATTTTCAATAACTGATTTTCGCTGTTATTTTAAATAATCTGGGTATAAAAAAAAGAAGTGGCATTACCTTACTTACTGCCCTTACCGTCAGGCTCAGATACAAGCATTAGGCCATACATTCCGTGGCCTCCCCATGAGAGTTTACTGAATTTAATTTTGATATACCGTATTTTTTGACGTATAACACGCACTTTTTTACCTAAAATTTAGGGCTTAAATTCTACCTACGTGTTATACGCGTATACTACTTTTTTTAATTTAAACTTAGGTAAAATAAATACTGCTGCAGAGTGCGACGCATCCCGACATTGCCAAATGTTAACGGTTTGGTATCACTTTACTCGTAACTGCAGACGTTTCTCTAATGCATATCTCTTCTGTTTTCTGACAGATCTTGTTAAAACTGGTATCAGTATAAACTTCTGTTCTTCGGAAACAAGATTCGCACAAAAAAATTAGAGATAGACTCCTAATTTACCTTTTTTAAGCGCCCAAAAATAACCTCACTCGCTTCAGCAGAGAGCGCGAACTGCCACGTTAAGCCTAAACTTCTGTTGTCGTTAAGTTGCTTTCATCGCACAGATCAGAGCAGATCATATGTAGAGAATTTTAGGAAGGGAGTGTCTGATCCCAGATCTTAACCAACCCTTAGAAATAGGAAGCTAGTTGATTTGGGCTAGAGTGCCCGATAGGAAAGTGACACGGAAGCTAGGTCGAAAGGGAGAGGAAGACGCCCTTATTTATTACCGGGGTGCCAGTGCCCCGGGTCCGACGGCTTAACGTGCCCATCCGACGCACGGCTGATATTGAGTGGTTCGCGCGTTCGGATCGAACCTGGGGTTATATCCGTGGAAGTCACGAACGTTGACCACTAGGTCGCCCTTCATGGCACAACCTGTTTAAGCAGCAGCTGCTCGGGGAAAATATGACGAAACTTACGGTGACGTCCAAACTCCGTGGCTAACGGTTGGTGATAAAAATCGTTAGTGTATGGATGGTCTTGTGCTGGTTCGAGGGTATCATTTCTCACGACGATGACAATGCATTATCGGCAAACAGCTTCGGTTTAAGGAACCCAAACTTCTGGCTGTTTTTAAATTTTTTAGTCTGTCTCATCACATTCCAAGATAGAAGTGATTCTGATTAAAATTTTTGCAACAGGTCTAATATCAATGTTTTTTCGTTCGAACAGATGCTTTTTCTTTCGTATTATTTGCCTTATAAGTGATATAAATATTAATAAATATGTGTGTTGATTTATCTAAAAAACGTTCAGAGCTCCCAAGTCATATATATTATAAATTTAGGTTTTTTACTCAAACTTCCCTCTTAAAATTAGGGTGCGTGTTATAAGCCGATAAATACGGTACTTTGCTCTGTGTAATCTATTTTATAGTTGTTGCAATGATTTTAATCTTAATATTTTTCTTCAGTTTCGTTGCAAGCTACCAACAAACTCATTATCCGTGAATTACAGTTTAATTCAAACAATGGCCATTTGTTTTTTTCAGCATATTATAATTTTGTTTTTGTTAATTTAAGGTGGACGTCAAGTAATTTTGCTTCCTATACTTCCAATGGAAAAACTACCTGATGTACACATTTTCTTCCCAATTAATGCGTTCCAAATGATGAAAATTTGAACATCGATTAAAATAGCTTCATTTTATAACTTGGAATATTTAATATTTTCTAAAACGTAACCATGTAATCCAACATTTGTTTGTCTACTGACGAGTATAGGTCGTGCAATCTTTTATCTGGTTCCAACACCACCAAAGGAAAAGTTATTGACTTTTTATATAATTATGGTTATGTTTTAGAAAATATTAAGTATTCCAAGTTATAAAATGCAGCTATTTTAATCGATGTTCAAATTTTCATCTTTGGGAAAGCATTAATTGTGAAGAAAATGTGTACAGACGTTTTTCCATTGGAAATATAGGAAGCAAAATTACCTGACGTCCACCTTAAGTTTCATTTTTAAAGCCATCATCCCCCTTATAAGTTTTTTTTGACACAATTTCTACTGTAAGTGCCAGACGTCGATTTTTTTTATTATTATTCAGAATACATAAAAGCTTCACATTCGTCTGAAACCGACTTTCATGAACTGTAAGCAAGATTTCAAATTCCTTTAAGAAAGAAAAAAAAAAAAGGTGTTCGACCGCAGTCGCTCAGCAGGCGTTCGATACGCCATGTAAGGTTCATTGGGTTATCGATTATTTTGAACTGAATCGCTGAAATCGTTATTTTTCGGCAAGAATTTGCTTTGAAGCATAAGGGTATACTCATATGAAAATAATTTCCATGACTCATTCAATGTAAATCGATGCCATTCCGATAAATCGATAAGTCATATCTGAATTTCCTCTGAACGACTTGGGAGCGCTTTTTTAATCTTTAGCTTTTTTCTGAAAGTATTGAGATCTTCCTTCCGATTATGAAACGTTAGGGCAATATAACGTTTTGAAATAAACTTTATAACGTAATTTGTATTTTCGCTGTAACTTAGTCCCTTCCGTCAGTAATTACGTTATGTCTGCTAAAGTCAATGTAATATTAGATGGTACTCCATACGCATTACAAGAAAGAGGTCAGTTGTAGTACTTCCAAATACGTTCATTCTGCTTGCATGGTTTGTACTCCACACTCACATCCAGGTTATTAGCGTACTCAATACAGTATCAGTGATTTAACATCCAATCGCAGTATAACAACACGTCTATCATCAATGACATTAACCCATTAAACAGATCAGAACAGATGTAGAGGATTTTAGGAAGGGAGTGTCTGACCCCAGGTCTTAAACAACCCTTAGAAAAAGGAAGCTAGGAGATTTGGGCTAGAGTGCCCTATAGGAAAGTGACACGGAAGCGAGGTAGAAAGAGGTAGGAAGACGCCCTTATTTATTACCGGGGGGCCAGTACCCGGTGGCCTCGGGTGGCCTAGTTGGCAGCGTTCGTGACTGCCACGGAAAGGAACTCAGGTTCAATCCCAGCAGGTACGAGCGCTCGATCCACTAAATATCCGCCGTGCGTCGGATGGGCACGTTAAGCCGTCGGACCCCGGGTACTGTCCCCCGGTAATAAATAAGGGCGTCTTCCTCCCCCTTTCTGCTTCGCTTCCGTGTCACTTTCCTATCGGGCACTCTATCCCAAATCTCCTAGCTTCCTATTTCTAAGGGTTGTTTAAGACCTGGAGTCAGACACTCCCTTCCTAAAATCCTCTACATATGATCTGATATGATCTGACCCCGGGTCCGACGGCTTAACGTGCCCTCCGACGAACGGCGGGTGTTCAGTGATTCGAACGTTCGTACCTGCCCAGGATCGAACCTGAGGTTATCTCCATGGCAGTTACGAACGCTGACCACTAGACCACCTGCTGCCCAAATCCCCTTAAACAACCGCTGCATTGCCTTTTTTTTCTGGTGTTCTTATCCGGCCACACGTACGTCAGTTGTTCCGGCCTCAGTCTGTTTCCAACATCATTCTCTTTGAGGGAAAAGACAACGTTAAGGTTTGAAAATGTCTAAGAGAACGAACTCAAATTTACATAGAAAGAGAAACTCAAAAGGAAAGTTAAAATAGGATATACGTTACAACTTCTGTTTGAAAAAGTAGCGATATTTCGGCATCCTCACCGTGTTTCTTCGTTTATCACTAAAGTACCTCATAGTCCGTCCCATACATGGGCGAAAAAGCTGTGACTGAAATTTTTATAACACGAATCGTTTATTAGAACATTGGTTTGCACGCCATCGTCTTTGTCATTCTCTATTTAAGCGACGTTTTCTTTCAGCTTATCTTCCTCCATTTTGTACTACAAAGAAAATATTCCACGTAACCAATATTTTTTTAAATTTCCATCACAGTAAATCAAAACTACGCCTGCAGTTACATTCTTACAATTTTATTTGTTCCTTTTTATGAAATAAAATAACACTGATTCCTTTTTCATGAAATAAAATAATGCTGATTCCGTTTTATGAAATCACTCTGCAATGCAAAGAAAATGAAATAAAACACGACATAACACCCACGTAACAGAAGAAACGTCTGTGACAGTTGTTCGAACACGTGCGTGTTGCCACAGATGAAGTCGTTTGTCTTACTAACTTTATTTTATTTTTTCCCGTATTTCTCTTTGATTTTATGTATCGTGTGATAGCGGTGAGGTTAGTTCCGATTTCGGCCACTGGATAAAAGCAGAGGGCGCTGCAAGTACTGAATGACGTCAGTGCGTTAGGGACAGACGTAGCCTATTTTATAGGCTTAATTTTTTGTCTGCAAGCAGAGACCACTTGGTTTAGCGCTCATAAAAACTTTGTAACGCAGATGTCAGCGACTTCTCAAGGGTGATTCAAAAGCCCTTGCCGTTTTTCTGACAGTTGATGAAAACGTATTTAAATGCATAAACGTCAAAGTTTAATCTTCGAAATAGAGTTTATCGTGATCAATGCTCCTGCACCGTTATGATACCGTTTCTTGAATCCCCCTGGGAAAAAATTCTTTTGGTTTCAAGGAGGAAAAGTCTTGGACTCTAAGTTCAACATCGTGAATATTTTGGAAGTGTTTCCCATGTAGAAAATGTGTCCTGGACTAGAATAAGTGGTTGTCCGTAGGCGCGAGATTTGTACTATAAGCAGGGGGAGTATTAGCTCAAAAGCCTCCAGTTCCGGTATTTTTTTCCTTAGATGACTGGCTACGATGAGCAGAAGCATTATCCTGTTGGAGGATAACTCATGTGTGGTGAGCTGTACTGTTGCCAGCGAAAGCGGCGTACATCCGCTCCAACTGGCAACAGTACAGCTTCGCATTAATGCCTCAGCCATCTGAAACTAATTCTCAATGAATGTGGCCTTCAAAGTTGCACCACACGCGCAGCATTACTTTGTGCTCAAATCGTTCCATTTCTAAGACTGGTTATAGTTGCTTTTTGGGATCTAATCACTGCTTTCTCATGTCAGAATTCCGAGATAATATCCACTTTTCATCACATGTCATAGTTCGCCTAAAGAAACCGTCGTCCTGGGGATTTTCCAGCAATTGGCGACACACATGCACTCGTAGCAGAGTTTGAGGAGCAGTCAGTTCATGTGGTACTTGTCGACAGCTTTTGTGTGTCTTGCCGAGCTTGTGCAGTTCGCGAACAGTTAGTTGTAAGCTGAGGTATTCCCAGCTTGTTTGATAGTTTTCTAGTGCTTGTACACGAATTTGAATCAACAGCTTCGGAATTCACCATCGAAAGACTTCCAGCACGTGTTATGTCTTCAAGGCTGCAGTCCCCATTTTTAAGTCGCTGAAACCAAAATCTTGCCGTTCTTTCAGACACTGCTCTCCCAGCACTACACAGCACAAATTTCCCTTTCTGCAGCTGCAGCTGTCAACTTTAAAAAAAAAAAAAAAAAAAGAGCCACCATAACAGCACTTGGATCGTGTATTTCTCGTCCGTAGCTTTTGGAAGCAGAAAATCGTCTTGATAGCAGCTTTTGGCAGCAGAAAATCATCTTGATAGCAGCTTTTGGCAGCAGAAAATGAACTATTGTCTTTATTGAAGTGGTTGAATGAATTTGGCAGCAGTCTTGATACGTAGCTTTTGGCAGCAGAAAATTTTCCAACAAACCACGGTAGCATGTGATTCTATTTATATCAACCAGACGATACCGGTTTTCCGATCATAAGTTGTTCTTATCTGCATAACACATGCGCACCGAGTAGAAGTCTTCATCGTGCTCATCCGACCACTCTCGGACATTTCTAGCTGTGTGGCACATCGCATTGTCGTTCTGGAGGATCCTATCTGTCCCAGGGAAGACAATCAGCATGTATGGGTGTACGTGGTCTGCAAAAATGGATTCATAACGAATTCGGTCCATAGTGCCTCCCACAGGTATGAGTGGACCCAGGGAATGCCACGAAAACATTCCCCAGACCATAAAGCTGCCCACACCAGCTTGTGTTATTCCAGCAGTGGTTGAAGAGTGTTTGTTCTCCGATGTTTCTCGCCTTATATGCCGACGTCCATCCGTTCGATGAAGTAGAAAACGTGACTCATCGGAGAAGGCAATCCTTTGCCACTCACCCGAGATCCAATTCCGATACTGCCGTGCAAATGTATGCCTTTTCTGCCGATGCACCTTCGTGAGCATAGGCGCAGTGACCATCCGTCTGCTTCGGAGCCCCGTAACCATCAGGTTTCCATGAACTCTCGTTATAGATACACTTGCTGTAGCCCCCTGGTTCGTTCGGCTAGTGAGTTCCTCCACTGTAGCGTGTCGACTGACCCTCATGCGCCTTCACAGCCGACGTTCGCCTCCCACATCAATGACACATGGTGCTCCGCATTTTCCACGTCGCTTATTCGCAATGGTGCCATTTCTCCAATCACGATACACTTTAATCACAGCAGCACGCGAACAGTTCACAATCTGCGCTGTTTCAGAAATACAGCCACCCTTGTCCGGAAAGCCTATAATCATCCCTTTTTTGCAAATCTGATACAGAGGGTGAATCAAAAGTAATGAGCCATTGAATAGGAAAATTTCAAACATGTGTAAAGTGCAAACGAATACAATTAAATCTTCGAAATACAAGCCATTATGTTCTATGGTTTGAAGCCATCTTTCAGCCAAATTGTGAATTCCCCCTCTTACCACTCCTTGGGTTTTGAGGTGAAAAATTCCTGGACCCCGGCTTCTATCTCATGACGGTTTCGGACGATTCTGCCTCGGAAGAAATGTGCCATCGACCGAAACAAGTGGTAGTCACTTGGGGGCAAGGTCTTGGCTAAAGGCAGGAAGTGGAAGTTCGATTCCATCGAGCTCCCGGATCTTATCCCTTGCTAAACGGGCGATATGGGGTGGTGCGTTATCGTTCTGAAAGAGAACCTGTTTTCTGTTGACCAGGGCCGGGTACTTACGGACCAGGGCTTCGTACATCATCTGTAGTAGTTCAGAGTAGAGAGCAGCGGAGACGCCTCTCCCAGCTGAAACGAATTCAAAGTATATGAACCCCTCAAAATTCCACCAAACACACAACATGACTGTGTTTCCTGCTTAGCGACGTGTTCTGGAAGCTGGCCCGGGTTAATTCACTGGTTTGGCGTGTCGGGATTACGGAAAAAGATCCACTTTTCATCAGACGTGACAATTCGCCTGATGAAACGCTCGTTCATGGAGTGGTTCAGCAGCTCTCTGCACAATTCCATCCGCCTTTGAGCTTGTGCTGTGGTCAGTTCGTGGGGTACCACTCGGCAGCTCCTATTGACCTTCCCAAGCTTGTGGAGATATCGAACCACACTGGATTGTGTTACCCCAATCTCGCCCGACAATCTGCGAGTGCTTGGGGTTGGTGTTGCCTCTCCACGGCTTCACGCAGGGCTTCCGAATCCACCGTTGGGGGTCTGCCAGAGCGAGGCCCATCTTGAACTCTGGTGTCCCCCTTGTTAAAGGGAACAAATTATTGTTTTGCTCTGACGTAGCTGTCTACACCCACACTTTCCACTGAACAAATTTCGGTGACCGCAGCATGTGCAGATAGTCCTTTTTTTTCCAATAATGACGCAACAGTACTCGAACTGCCTTTTTTCGTCCATGAAAGCAAAAATAAAAAACACAATTAATTCATATTCATGTCCACCACCAAAGCAAATTCTGATAGTCCATGAAATGCTCTTTGTACCTACAAACAAGTTTCAGTCCAAAGGATTGTTTTTTTCCGAAAAATCATATCCATGACAGCAACGAATGATATATTTTCAGAATGCCTACATACAGCACACCTTATATACCCTCCAAGCCAGCTCACGACGCGTGCCTTCTTTCATTGGCTACACGCTGTTGACGTCAAAAGTAAGAGGTGGTCACAATAATGTAACTCCACTGTGTATATTTGCAGCAATATCTTAGCTTCTGAGCTCTTTATTGCAAAAATTCTTTTTCGGTCAGATACCACTCACCGGAGAAAACCTGTTGCGCTTATTTTCTACTTATAATAACGCACCGGTTTTTCGCCAATGGGTGTGTAAATGTGTATGGTGTTTTTCTTCTCTACATTCCTAACTTCTAACGGTCCGATATAAAAAAAATCATTTTGTCTTACAGCGCGTGTAGGAGAGAGTGTGCATCATGTAATTTCTAATTTTTCGTATAGCCCAATTTTGTTATTACAGGTAGTTATGCTCTTTTAGTTTTCAACATACTTGTAGCATTACCTGCACGTCTAAAAGACAGATTGAAAAAAATCTCTTTCGGTCAGATACCTATAACCACGGAAACAAATATACGTAGATTTTCTGCCCGAAATAATAAACAATTTAAAAAAAACTTTAAAAAATATGGCTGTTTATTTTTGTCTTTTTTGATCTCTGCTTTTAAAAATTCTATTTAAAAATGTCTTTTAAGTCCGGATACCGTTCACTTTGCGAAACAGTTTGCTTGGATTTTTGCAATCCGTAATTCTGAAGCTAGGTGCCGTTAGTGTGTGTTCCTTAAATTCATTTTGTATTGTATGCCATGCCATTCGCTATGGTGAAGATTGGGAACATTATCCTCTTCAAATATTACACAGTTTTCCCGCTAGAGGGCGTGTATGTAAAAACTTTGGCTTTGCTTGCATAGGTGGTATTTGAAAGTTTCCTTTAACTTCGCATAGCTTCTGCTAGGGAGAATAACTTCCGCATATTTTCTGATTTCTCGTTAGTCACAATTCTGTCACCATGGTGCGAAATGGTACAATTCTATTTCAAAGAGTATGTCAGATTCTGAAAATCCTCTCTTGGTAGGGTGCTCTTCATTACGAAGACTTCTTTTGTACTCATTTTGCCCTTTAAGTAGTCGACTGGTTCTATATTTTATAAACGACATTACTCAGTTTTAAGATGACAATCCGATTTTTGGTGTAAATGTGACAAGGATGTTATAAGTCAGATAATATCCGAAAACTTTAAAATTTCATCGTCTCCTTCAAAATTTGTATTACATGGTGTAATCTTGTATTTATTTCATGACATTACTCATGTTGCGCATTTCAAATCAGCTGCAAATTTTCTCCAGGTACGCAAATGCGTAACGGTGAGGAGACAGAGATGGGCATTTGCCCTGGGCGTCAGCTAATGGGAGCACCAAAAAGGTTGGACTTATATTGCTACTAATGCGTCACGGCAGCTAATTCTTTGATATGGAAAGTTCCTTGCAACTGAATGTTAACGTGTGTATATATATGTGTGTGTGTGTGTGTTTCGAAGGGCAAGAGCCGGTTGCACTCACTCTAATCTCTGATCCTTATCCGGCAGGTCAGTTGCACTCATAAAGAAAGGAAACAAAGCGATCGACTACACTCACTTAGATCTTACTAACTAGAGGGGGAATGTGAAAAAACTGGTCGGTGGAACAGGAAGCCTCCGGCATAAGATGCTCTCTGCTGGACAGTACTCCATCGACTCGTTGAAAAACAGTGGTATCATTGCATGAAACAGAGGTAATAGAGGTAACACGGAGTTTACCTACAGCAAAAAATGGGGGAAAACTATTAAAACATTCAGGACGGAAATTCCGTGAAGATCGCGAAACAGGGATTGGATGGAAGTGGTGGTGTGCTTTACGCAAATGCTTGGCAAAACCGTACGTGGACGGACTTTAGTGTTTCTGTTATTTTACAGTCTGTTTTGTGCCACAACCATGACCCACCAAAATTTCTGTCCCGTCAAATCATATCAAATACTGTTAAGCGAAAAGCAACAAACGACATTTCGAAACGGCTATTAAAACTGATCAGAAAAGAGAAAAAAAAATTAAAATGAGGAAAAAAGTAAGAAAATAAACAATTAAACCTTTCGGGAGATGAAGATTGAACCTCCACGTTGTATCCCCTGGGCAATGCTAACAGACTGTGTCCCCTTTTTCAGATAGAAATACAAGCTCACATATTAAATAGATATATATATATAGATGTGTAGGGTAATTTTTTATAACCAGGTATTCTTTTTGTGTGTGATGTTTAAATATGAAAGTATGTTTCATGAGCATTACAACAATGAACACTACAACTGTAAATAAAAACAAGTATATTGGTTGAGAAAGGGATTCGTCAAATAAAACAGGCAAGCGCTCTTTCCACTGCGCCACCAAAGTGGGACGAACGTTCAGACAAAGGAAATTACGAGCCCGTATACTGTTTGTGCTATATAAGGGATATTAATGTCCTATGTATACATACCCACACGTGCTTGCGGTTGTATACGCGCAATTTTCCAACATCTGGAAAAAGCTGTGGGAGGAGGGGAGAAGGGTCTCGTGAGTGCAATTAGCCCATCAACCGGGAGAGGCTGTGAGTGCAACTGACCCTTTTTGGAGTTTCCTGAGTGCAACTGACGAACTCCCGTTTCGAAGTTTTGACGACCAATAGTCGTCCGTCCCTAATTTAGAGACCTTGGTTCTAGTGAGCGGTGCTTCTTGGATGGTTTTTTTTTTTTTTGGAGGGGGCGATCTAATTTACCGTTTTGTTTGATGTGTGGAGTTTTGGGCTCTTGATTCCTTTTTGGCACTGATTTCGCTGTATAATTTAAGTTAACGTTATTAAGCGTGTTACGATATGAAATTTAATATGCTTTGAATAAACTCTCAGAATATATTAATATAGAAATGGAACAAACTTTTTTCTGTAGGTCCTTAACGATACTTCCTGAAATCACTTTCTCAACCGTATGTGTTGCTGTTTTCTAAAGAGCGAAAATTTTATATCTTGCCCCCGGGCGCCAGTAATATTTGCTACACCGCTTGTGAGGGTAGGGCGTGAATACATTGTTCATTTTTCGCTGAACTTTTTTTTTTTCATTGGAGGTTTAACAACCACCGTAAGCTACTCAGTGGGCTATAAGCAGTCGCCCGTCCCTAATTTAGGGTCACTGGTTCCAGGGAAGGGATAGATCCAGTGCCGTAAGACAAACACAATATCCATGCCTCACCGACATTCGAACCCTGACCCCTTCCGGGCGAATGATCAGAGACCACTGCGGCACCGGGGCAGCACTTTTTCTTCTAAACATTTAAATTGATTTTTTTTCTTGTCGGAAAGGATTCAAACGGCATGCTCATTACACCCGAGAGTCCTGTGTCGTCTTTTTTGTTTGCTTGTGGTTTTTTATTTTTGTTGTTGTTTTAATATAGATAATCAGGAAGCAGTATTTGTGAGCAAATGCGTATTAATATTGTGGCATTAAATCGTGCGTGTTTTTTATTTCTTTTTTTTATTTTATTGGGGAAAGTGAAAAAAAGTGTATTTCTTAATATCAACCAGATCATGGTATAGGTCCTGCCCATTTTTCGTTTCCTATTCTTGTTCATTTTAAAAAATAAAGAAAAGCTAATTTTATCATATTGAGGTGTGCATGCGGGGAGCATCCGTGCATTTATTTATATATTTGTGTGCGTGTGTGTTTTGATAAATTAAAGAAGTGTATCATGACCTAGGTTTATTCATCTTTGTTATTCTCTTTTTTCTTATAAAAAAAAAAGTGAAACATCAAACCAGTGCTTAGCAGAGTCGCCTCCAGTTTCGTCTAATTTCTCTTTATATTAGAAAGATTTAAAAGATTTATTTATGAACATCAGGTGCGCTAGTGGATGACGACCCCATTTTAGAGTTACTCTTCTGTTTTGGGAAAATAAAAAAAGAAATAAAAAAGCGCCTTTGCGAACATCACGTATGTTTCGTGTTTATCACTGATTCACTGTTAAACCTTTCGCCAACAACACGGAAAATTTTCCATCGAAATATCATCGGTCACATTTCATCCACCGAAATTTTCTACTCTTTCTGCTTGAAATTTTAAAGCTACCACATCTTTGCGTTTGACCTGAAGTCTTCGGGTTCAAGTATGCCACCTCTTTGCCGCGTTATGATTCTCCGGTTTCAGGAAAAATGAACTTTCTGTCTGACACTATTGATTTAATGAAATGTGAGAGCGCCATCTGCTGAGCACTGGTAAAATTTATTCAACTTGTAACGAATTCAAAGAGCTGACAAAATCTCCTATGAAATACCCTTTCGATTCCAGTCAGCGGTAAGAACTCATAAAGAATTTTCACCATACTCTGGAACACAGAGAGTGACAGAATATTTTGATATAAAATTTTGTTAAACTTAAAAAAGAATGTTATAGAAATAAACATTTCCCTGTAGGGTGTATCTACCCAGCTGAAATATGCAGGCATTTTTCTCCCGACAAATTATGTTCCGCACCCGGATTTTAATTTTGAAATAGATATATTTTGAAAATTAAAAGGAGATGTGAAGGTAGAAACTTTTTTCCTCTTGGGCGGATCGTCCTTAATATGAATAGCAGTAGAAGAAATAAACGACGACCTTCAGATATTTCTATAAACTTGCAACAATTGTCAGAAACACACTTTGACTATGCAAATTCAGGCTGACTAAAACATCACGAAATAGAAATTACTCCTGAAATAGGTATCAGTATTTGTACTTTTGCTGCTGTAAGAATGGGAACTTAATACGGTTCCACATGAGCGTGTTTACCTATCCAGGTCGCATCTACAATCGTGGCCAAAAGTCCTGCAGCAGTATACCGAAAGTCAAATTTTTTATAAGTTTCGTGGAAATGTGAATGTTTGTCATTATCATAAACTTTTTGCGTATTATCTCCTCTGCCGCTCTATGTCTTATTCGTCATACTTAAATCTCTATATATGTAAAAGTGAAAGTTCGTATGTTTGTTCCACATACGTTCCTAAACGGTTTGATGGATTTGCACCAAAATTGGTATATATACCAATTTAATTGGTATATATGCCTGCATATTTCAGCTGCTATATATACCAATTTAAATTGGTATATATACCAAAATTGGTATATATACCAATTTTGGTGCAAATTCATCACCCAGCTTAAAATACAGGCAGGACGATTTTTAGAAATGCCATCCCTAAGGGGGTCAAATGTGGTTTTACGGGGCCCTCTTATAGACTTGGTGCAAGTCGGCTGCTGCGGTATATTACTCCGCGTGTCAGAGCAACGGTTGTCACGTGACGCCTCACTCCTCGCAAGCTTCCGCGGCTCATGCATACGGGGAAGAGTCCGATTTTTGAAAACACAACGCACCGGCGGAATATATTGTATGTATATTTTAGTTTATGTTACCATGGCATTTTCTTTCTAAGCATTAGGTTTCATTAGACTCCCAACAATTGGCGCAGGAGTCTCAAATATGGGTGGAGCTTCAGATTCCCACCACTAGGCGATCCTCTCAAATAGCATCAAGGTTAAGTTGAAGTTAAAACATACGGTCTTCTTCATACAAGATTAGTATTGGTATTAGTATAGATAAAAGAAATAGGCTGTGTCCACCAAAAAGACGCAAGCTTCCCAACGGTTAAAGAATTTTCCGAGTGGGTTTAGTTTTCGAGAATAGTAAAACAAAATTCGTATATTATCGTGAACTACTTTCATTCACGTTGGGTGTGATCAGGTTGTATGTAAACAAAGCGGAACGATACATGGGAAACTGGAAACTACTTGAAAGCAATGTTATTTCTGTAGTATAGCCAAAAATAATATAAAAATAATAAAAATAATAATAAATTAATGAAATAGCCTGTGTCCTCCGGAAAGCTTCCCAACGGTGAAAGAATTATCCGAATCGGTTTAGTTTTTGAGATTAGTAAAAAAAATTCCGTATATTATCGTGAACTACTTTCTTTCACGTTGGGTGTGATCAGGTTGTATATCTACACTCTATAAAGCTGAATGCGGAGTGCAGGAAGTGTATTATTGTGCATGTTTGCTATTTCCAGTTTTTAGGGCTCAGAACGGCCATTATAAATTGTGATTTTTATAATAAAATTTTCATTAAGTGTGGTGAAATGCCTCCAAAAAAACGCAAACCCATCGGCCAAGTTCAGCCGAAAGCAAAGAAAGTAAAATTACTTCGAGAGAGTGAGGCAACCGAGCAACGTGATCGAAGACTTATGGATCAGCGGGAAAGAGCCAGTGTATCTAGGGCGGCAGAGACCTTGGAACAGCGTGAGGCTCGACTTGAGCGTTGTTCGTCATGGTAGGATTTTTTTAATAGTGCGATTTACATTGTTACTTGAAAACAAACTTTATGTCCATCCCGGGCAACGCCGGGTATCTCCGCTAGTAAAATATAAAACTTGCAAAAATCGAAATGCTTACCCGTCTTAATGTCATTCATTATCCATTGAATAAAATTTCGTTCCTGGTGGCTGGCAGACACAATGGAAGATGAGCCACCAGGAACGAAATGTCATTCAATAGATAATGAACGACATTAAGACGGGTAAGTACTTTGATTTTTGCAAGTTTTACATTTTATTTAAGTATCACGAACAGGACATAGAGCGGCAGAGGAGATAATACGCAAAACGTTAATGAAGAACACATGCACGTGCATTTTTCCACAAAACTTATAAAATTTATTGCGTGTTTTTTCCATGCCGTATTAATATAAGAGACATTTAGTGTACAATTTTTGATGTTTGAAGTCAACTTCCGCATATTTCAGCTGGGAGTCCTGTACGCCCTGCATATTTCAGCTTGGTAGATACACCCTACAGGAAAATGTTTATTTCCATAACAGTCGTAATGGTAAAGTCAGGAATGCATATTATACATCATTTTAAAAGAAATTTTATGCTAAATTCAAATAGTTTTACAGAATGTTATTATCAGTAACAGAAGTGAAGTTACAAGCAGAAGTACAGCGTCTTGTCATAAAAAGCAACAAGTAGTGGAATTCGTGAAATTAGTGTACAATGCATTTAACGTAAAATTACTGAACAGTACACTATTGAAACTTGCAGGACACTTGAAATAACTGACCAACAAGCAAAATACTCTTTGATATTTAATAGGATGACCACTGTTTCTTAGTAACAAAGTGCACCTTCTTGGCATGGAACTAATGAGCTTCTCTAGTTGTTCATTGGTGATAACAAGGTGCCATACGGCCCTTACAGACTCAAAGTCTTTAATTAAGTAGACTTTCAATTGCTAGAATGCCGTAGTTGCACGATATAAGAAGAAATTCAAATTTAACGATGGAAAATTGCCTTTTTATTACACTGAATCAAAAGCTAAAAGTCAAAATCACATCACTAGATCTTTCATGCTGGCTCCCAGCACATCCTCAGGTGAATTCTAAAACAGGTATCGTAAAAATTTGAAAAAGAGTCCACCGTGGAACGTCGCTTTTGTTTATATACATCGCGTTCAGCACACGAATGACTTCAAAAAACGTCACCATACTCTGACTTATGATTGTTGTGTCTTAATTGTTATTGGGTGAGTTCCGAAATCAAGTTCGAGTTATTGGTTTATTTGCTTCTTTTGTTCGAAATTAACTGCATCCAAGTTGGAGGTATGAATCTGGGTATTTCATCGTTACAACATTTATCAGCGTTATTGACGATGTGTAAACTCTCCGCTAGCAAAGTCGCATTTTTGTTTTTGTGAGAAGAAATAACTCTTGCCTCATTCCACAGAGGGATGTGAGCTCCCTGGTTAACTAATCTTGCAAGTGCTGTAGAGTTTGAATGTGTTTTGACACTGTACTTGTGTTCCGCAATACGAAAGTTCAAATTCCTCATGGTGGATCCAATATAAATCCGATCTATGTCAACAGTATCCAGGGCCTGTAAAGGTATTTTGTAAACTCCGAATCTGCTATTACTCGGAATTGGGTCCCGATCTTTGTTAATAGTTGACATTAGGTTGTTTGTTTTAATTCCAAAATTCAAGTTGTATTTTTTACAGGAAGATTTAAGTATATTCATAACTTTTGGAATATAATCCAGTGACCCAACATATTTGCGTTGACTGGATTCTTTAGTTAATGTAGAAAAGTTTGTGCTTCTTATTTTTCGATGGATCCATTTTACAATATTTCTGGGGTACCCATATTCGTCTGCTATGGCATTTATTTCATTTAATTCTCGTCTCCTAGCAGTAACGCTTGAGCAATGTGTGTATGCTCTACGGATGAGAAACTGGAATGCAGATAGTTTATATGTATTAGGATGTGCTGAATAATATGGTATAATTGCTGATGTTGCACTGGGCTTGCGGTATACTGAAGAAGAAATAATTTGTGATATAGGGTTTCTCTTTAACAGAAAGTCTAAAAAAGGGATAGTACAATTCTTTTCTAGTTCAACTGTAAATCACAAATTATATCACAAATTATTTCTTTTTCAGTATACCGCAAGCCCAGTGCAACATCAGCAATTATACCATATTATTCAGCACATCCTAATACATATAAACTATCTGCATTCCAGTTTCTCATCCGTAGAGCATACACACATTGCTCAAGCGTTACTGCTAGGAGACGAGAATTAAATGAAATAAATGCCATAGCAGACGAATATGGGTACCCCAGAAATATTGTAAACCGGATCCATCGAAAAATAAGAAGCACAAACTTTTCTACATTAACTAAAGAATCCAGTCAACGCAAATATGTTGGGTCACTGGATTATATTCCAAAAGTTATGAATATACTTAAATCTTCCTGTAAAAAATACAACTTGAATTTTGGAATTAAAACAAACAACCTAATGTCAACTATTAACAAAGATCGGGACCCAATTCCGAGTAATAGCAGATTCGGAGTTTACAAAATACCTTTACAGGCCCTGGATACTGTTGACATAGATCGGATTTATATTGGATCCACCATGAGGAATTTGAACTTTCGTATTGCGGAACACAAGTACAGTGTCAAAACACATTCAAACTCTACAGCACTTGCAAGATTAGTTAACCAGGGAGCTCACATCCCTCTGTGGAATGAGGCAAGAGTTATTTCTTCTCACAAAAACAAAAACGCGACTTTGCTAGCGGAGAGTTTACACATCGTCAATAACGCTGATAAATGTTGTAACGATGAAATACCCAGATTCATACCTCCAACTTGGATGCAGTTAATTTCGAACAAAAGAAGCAAATAAACCAATAACTCGAACTTGATTTCGGAACTCACCCAATAACAATTAAGATACAACAATCATAAGTCAGAGTATGGTGACGTTTTTTGAAGTCATTCGTGTGCTGAACGCGATGTATATAAACAAAAGCGACGTTCCACGGTGGACTCTTTTTCAAATTTTTACGATACCTGTTTTAGAATTCACCTGAGGATGTGCTGGGAGCCAGCATGAAAGATCTAGTGATGTGATTTTGACTTTTAGCTTTTGATTCAGTGTAATAAAAAGGCAATTTTCCATCGCTAAATTTGAATTTCATCTTATATCGTGCAACTACGGCATTCTAGCAATTGATGTTATTGGCACGAATTTCGTTAACGACTTAAGTAGACTTTAATTGAGATTTTGTATTAATTGAGTCGGTAAGGGCCGTATGGCACCGTGTTATCACCAATGGACAACTAGAGAAGTTCATGAGTTCCATGCCAAGAAGATGCACTTTGTTACTAAGTAAACGTGGTTATCCAATTAAATATTAAAGCATACTTTGCTTGTTGGTTAGTTATTGCTAGTGTCAATAATGTACTGAACAGCACTTTTACGTTAAATGCATTGTACACTATTTTCACAAATTCCACTATTTGTTGCTTTTTATGACTAGACACGTGCTTTTGCTTGTAACTTCACTTCTATTACTATTACTAATATTCTGTAAACATATTTGAATTGAGAATAAAATGTCCTTTAAAACGGTGTATAATATGTATACTGACTTTACCATTACGCTGTATAAATTTACTTCAAACTATGTTAGCTGCAGGATGCCAAGACTATCGTGTGAATGTCTTTGAAGATTGTGAAACGAAGTATCTGAAGATCCTTCGCCAATGCGAGCTATAGGGTGGTATCAGATGTGATCGTGTGAATGGCATCTGAGATAGTGAAACGAAATACTTGAAGATCAGTCACCCATGTGAACTGTAGGATATCAGGTGTGATTGTGTGAAGTGCAGTTGAGATTGTGAAGCGAAGTACTTAAAATCATTGACTAGAGCAGCACACACCACGCTTTTATCGTGACACTCACAAAACAATATCCAGGATGGTTGAATCTGAAGAACGTGGTGCCCAATAAATCTAGTCTTCTCGGCCAATCCATCTTCCACATTGAAAATTTATGTAATAAGATTTCTAGAAATATCGGGGTGGTCAGTAGTATCTTGTTAAACTTAGCACCAAAAACATTAATCTCGATTTATCATACACTAAATCAAACACATATTAATTATTGTATTTTAATCTTGAGACAAACTACACAATATAATATCAATAAACTACAGATATTGCAAAACAGATTTATAAGACTAATAGACCTTAAAACATCAAATAATTTTCAACCAATATCATTTATTCGGTCAAAAGTGAACCCCGATATTAATGGACAACTAACGATAAAGCAATCATATGACTATAACTTGGGGAAAATAATGTATAAAAGAATTAAAAATGGTTTACACAATGATATAATAACAGGATGCATTCATTAAATATACATAATAATCACCACAATACTAGGAATAGATCAAAATTAATTCCAATGTTCCCACCAACTAAGAAACTTAAAATGAACAAAAATTATATTGGCCCATAATTTTGGAACTTATTGCCCGAAGAACTAACATCTATTAATAATTTTAACTTATTTAAAATAAAACTAAAAGTACATCTTATGAAATAATTAGTAAATAATAGGCAATTTTGATTGAATGGATGATGATACAGGGTAGTGGACTATAAGCTGTATATATTGAATACGCTACACTACGATGCATAATGTTACATGGGAAAAGGGATGCGATAAAGGATGATAATTATAATATAAAGTGAAATGATACAAGTATAGCTGCCACTCCCGCATACTTTCGAATTTCATCCATCCATCTCCCATGGGGGTCTTCTTCTGTCCCTCAGAATCCAGTCTAAAATTTCGGTTGACCATCGGTGGTCCGTTCTTCTGGCAATATGTCCAACCCATTGCCATTTCAGTGATTTCACTCTGGCCATGATGTCGTCCACTCCTGTCATTTTCCTTATCCACAAGTTCCTCTTCTTATCTTTCCTCGTTACACCAAGCATGCATCTCTCCGTGATTCTTTGAGTTGTCTGCAGTCTTTGTATGTCTTTTTTAGTTAAGACCCATGTCTCTGCTCCATACGTAAGCACTGGCAGGATGCATTCATTAAACACTTTTCTTTTAAGACATAATGGCATACTGCTCTTAAAAATTGTACTGTTTCTTCCAAAAGCTCTCCATCCAAGTTTTATACGCTGATTAATTTCTTCATCTATGTGACCCTCACTTGATATCTGCTGCCCAAGGTAAATGTAGGAATCGGTTGTCTCAAGCTTTTCTCTATCAATCGATAAATCTTCGTTTCTTGTAAAAGCATTGTACATCACTTTTGTCTTCTGAAAGTTCATTTTTAATCCCACTTGTTTACTCTTGTCAGCAAGTTCTTGGATCATACTCTGCAGCTCTGAAGGGGTAGTTGAAAAGATGAGAAAAATAATGTATAAAAGAATTAAAAATGGTTTGCACAATAATGAACGTCATTAAAATCAAAAGACATTTTGCCACATTGCAAAATGTCTTTCAATCATTGAACTGGGAAAACAAAGGGATAACGATTAACGGATATATATATATATATATGGGATGTAAGGTCAGGTGAAGCGTAACATCACAGCCTCTCCTTGACAAATGTCAACCCCGCCTTCTCGTGGTACATCCTGTTCCCACTAAAGGGGCTCTGACGACCGCCAATAGCGGTATAACTATACCATCGGGATTAGAGGAAATGCTATCCCACACTCACCAACCCGCTTGGCCAGCGTGGTGAGTTATGGCCGAACCCCCCCCCCCAAATGACTCCACAACTTAAATCTTGGCCCTCAGTCTCCGGCAGCTGGAATGTACCTGGCCAAGGCAGCATCCAGTGCGACATAAAGGCAGAGGGTGCTAAGAATCCCCGGAGGACCGGACTAGGCTGCCATCTGATGCTGACCTTGGCTACGTACAACGGACGCTCCCTATCTTCTGATTCAAGGCTTCTTGAATTGGAAGAGGAGCTACAAAGGATCAAGTGGAACATCGTCGGGCTAAGTGAGGTAAGGAGAAAAGGAGAAGATCTCATCGAACTGAAAAGCGGACATCTCTTCTACTATCGTGGGACAGATACTGGCAGAACTAGTGGTGTTGGATTTATAATAAACAAGAAACTGAAGGATAAAGTTGTAGAAGTTGAAAGTTCCTCTGACAGAGCTGCAAGACTCGTTATCCAACTCTCGAGAAGATACCAGGCTCAGATTATTCAAACTTATGCACCCACCACAAGTCATCCTGAAGAAGAAATTGAAGAATTTTATGAGGAAATTCGTGATCTAAATAATAAAGGTAAGCAGCACTTGAAGATAATTATGGGAGATTTCAATGCAAAAATAGGGCAACGGCAACAGAATGAAACTTCAGTAGGTAAATTCGGTCACGGCAACAGAAACCAGCGTGGAAATACTCTCGTAGAGTTTGCAGAGGCAGAAGGGTTTTTCATCTTGAACTCCTTTTTCAAGAAAAAGCCACACAGGAAATGGACATGGAGACATCCAAATGGGACGACAAGTGAAATTGATTTTATTATGTGTAACAAAAAATTCGTCATAGAAGACTGCAGTGTGCTAAACAAGTTCAACACAGGCAGTGACCATAGATTGGTGAGATGTAAGATGCAGCTCAACACTAAACTCGAACGTAGCAAGCTCATAAGACAAACAAAATGTATTGACATAACCAACCTTAAAAAACACCATAATACCTTCAAATTGGAACTGAAGAGCAGATTCTCTGCTTTAGAAGGCCTAACATCGGAAGAAGTGGATATTTCTGAAGTTAACAGAAAAGTAACCAAAGCTCTTATGGAAACAGCAACAAAATTAGCTGGGTCTAAGAACAAATTGCATGTGAACAAATTATCAGGAAAAACCAAAATGTTGATGCAAAAAAGAATAGTGATGAGGACAACTAAAGAAGATGTGACTTCCAAAGTGGAATATATAGAGCTATGCAAGACAGTACGAAAAAGTATCACTGAAGACGTAAGGAAATTCAACTGTGAACTAGTAAGGAAAGCAATTGAAAACAACCAAAGCCTAAAGATAGCAAAGGGACATCTCAGTAAGGGAAAAAAACAGATTATGACACTGAGAAAAGAAGATTGTTCTGTAACAAGAAATAGATGCGAAATTTTGACAAGAGTGAAAGATTTCTACTCCAAATTATATGAAAGGGATGATACATGTACTCCAGACATTATGAAAGGTACCAGTACCAGAGTTCTTCCAGTCCTTCCAGCAGAAGTTGCACATGCAATCAAGAACATAAAGCGGGGAAAAGCTCCAGGAGAAGATGGAATTACTGTAGACATCATACAAGAAGCAAGTGGAGAAATCGAAACAGTACTCGCCCAAATTTTCACTCGATGCCTTAATGAAGGGAAAATTCCTGAGAATTGGAACAACGCTACAATGATCTTGCTACATAAAAAAGGTGACATTGAGGATCTCAGGAACTACAGACCTATCAGCCTCCTATCAGTGGTTTATAAAATCTTCACTAAAGTTCTTTCACACCGCTTGAAGGTGACACTGGACATGGCTCAACCGAGAGAACAAGCTGGATTCAGGAGTGGCTACAGCACAATAGATCATATCCACGTACTGAGAGAACTAATTGAAAGAGCGAGGGAATATGAGCTTCCATTGTGCATGGCTTTTATCGATTATGAAAAAGCCTTTGATTCGGTGAAACCATCAGCAGTTGCAATGGCTCTGAAATCCTGCGGTATTGAAGATGCATACATTAATATTATTGATAACATCTATGAAAATGCAAGTGCAAAGATTCGGCTGTTTGAAAATACAACACACATAAAAATTGGAAAAGGAGTGAGACAAGGTGACACCATATCTCCGAAGCTCTTTAATGCCACATTGGAAAATGTCTTTCAGTCACTGAACTGGGAAAACAAAGGGATAAAGTTTAATGGAGATTATCTAACCCACCTTCGTTTTGCTGATGACATAGTCATTTTTGCAACCACCCCATCAGAGCTACAGAGTATGATCCAGGAACTTGCTGACAAGAGTAAAGAAGTGGGATTAAAAATGAACTTTCAGAAGACAAAAGTGATGTACAATGCTTTTACAAGAAATGAAGATTTATCGATTGATGGAGAAAAGCTGGAGATAACAGACACGTACGTTTATCTTGGACAGAAAGATATCAAGTGAGGGTCACATTGGTGAAGAAATTAATCGGCGTACAAAACTTGCCTGGAGAGCTTTTGGAAGAAACAGCATAATTTTCAAGAGCAATATGCCATTATGTCTTATAAGAAAAGTGTTTGATCAATGCATCCTTCCAGTGCTTACGTATGGTGCAGAGACGTGGACCTTAGCTAAAAGAGACATACAAAGACTGCAGACAACTCAAACAAGCATGGAGAGGTTCGTGCTTGGTGTAACCAGGAGAGATAAGAAGAGGAACTCGTGGATCCGAAAAATGACAAGAGTGGAAGACATCATGATCAGAGTTAAATCCCTGAAATGGCAATGGGCTGGACATGCTGCCAGAAGAACAGACCATCGATGGACAGCCGAAATTTTAGATTGGATTCCAAGGGACAGGAAAAGACCCAGAAGAAGACCACATGGAAGATGGGTGGATGAAATTCGAAAGTATGCGGGAGTGACATGGAGGAGACTGGCACAAGACAGACCGTTGTGGAGGAAACTTGGGGAGACCTTCGTCCAGCAGTGGATTGATAATGGTTGACAATGATGATGATGATATATATATATATGTGTGTGTGTGTGTGTGTGTGTGTGTGTGTGTGTGTGTGTGTGTGTGTGTGTGTGTGTGTGATTTATATCGTTAGGTGCAATCGATACTTGTTGTTTATTTAACTATAATGAAGGTTATTAATGATGGAGCATATTGGTATCGTATGTGTTGGCTATGAGCTAGTTCATGTTTTGTTCACATATTAGCCTACCATATATATGTTGGCTTGTCTTTTTTGTTAAGCTTCGTGTTTTTTTTTTTTTTTCGTATTCTGGGGAGAGGAGGGCTATGTCAGGCCGTACGGCTTTGTCCCTCCTTTTCCTAGTTGCTGCAGTGGCAACTGAAAGAATAAATAAATAAAATGAAATGAAACTTCTTATGTCCCTTACAAAAAGGAGTCGCTGTGATTTAGACACGCAGTCTATTTTGCAACTAATCCTTTCTATGAAAACTTGTGGAACACTAAATTTGATTAAATATTCAGGAATGGTAACACAAATTATTCCAGAATATTTCGGTCACTGTGTGTTGGGTGAAGAAAAAGATTATGCTGTTATGCATTAAATTATGCTAAACGTTGCGCTATTTGTAACATACTCTGATACCACCTGTGGTATTTCAGAACCCCGTATTTGAATATACTGAGAATCGACATGGCCTGATACATGAAAAGTTGCTTCATGGGAAAACATGATACACATCACCGATGTCATCCAACGCTGCCAAGGGGGCCTAGTGGTCAGATGCGCGGGCTTCTCCCAAATCGCGTAAACTGACTTTGGGTTCGAGTCCCTGGTGAGGCATGGGTGGTAGGTTTATCCTACAACTCCGGCTTTGTAGCGCTCCTTGGAACCATTGAATTAAATTGCAGACGGGTCGGTGTTTATATTTACGAAATAGTTATTCAGATTATGTATCCAAGATAGTAACTCAGATTTGCGTGTCCACGATAGTAACTGAGTTTACGCATCAAAGTTAGTTATTTTGCTTACGCGTCCAAGCTAGTTGCTCAGTTTATGCGTCTAAGATAGTTTCTCAGTTTGTGGGTATCCCAGATAGATACCAAGTATCAGAGATAGTTATTCAGCTGACGCATCCGAGGTAGTTTTTCAATTTACGCATCCAAGATGATTACTCAGTATGCTAATTCAAGATAATTTCTCAGTTTAAGCATGCAAGATAATTACTCAATTTACACATCCAAGATAGTTACTCGGAATGCCCAGTCAAGGTGTTTACTCAGTTCGAGCATCCAAGATGTTGCTCAATTTACAATTCCGATATAGTTACTCAATTTGCGCATCCAAGATAATTAATCAGTATGCTGATTCAAGATAGTTACTCAATTTACACATCCAAGATAGTTACTCGGAATGCCCAGTCGAGGTAATTACTCAGTTCGAGCATCCAAGATAATTAATCAGTATGCTGATTCACGATAGTTACTCAATTTACACATCCAAGATAGTTACTCGGAATGCCCAGTCAAGGTAATTACTCAGTTCGAGCATCCAAGATAGTCACTTGGAATGCCCAGTCAAGGTAATTACTCAGTTCGAGCATCCAAGATAGTTACTCGGAATGCCCAGTCAAAATTACCTTGACTGGGCATTCCGAGTAACTCAGTTCGAGCGTCCAAGATAGTTGCTGCTCAATTTACGATTCCGAGATAGTTACTCAATTCGCGCATCCAAGATAATTACTCAGTTTGCGCATACAAGATAGTTACTCAGTATAAGCACCCAAGATAATTATT
The DNA here is from genome assembly GCA_039090855.1 of Macrothele yani. NCBI lineage: Eukaryota > Metazoa > Arthropoda > Arachnida > Araneae > Macrothelidae > Macrothele > Macrothele yani. The sequence goes on along the minus strand of CM077006.1, from coordinate 22,910,433 downwards.
CAGTTTACGCATCCAAGATAGAAAAATGAAAGGGCGCAGGGCTGATCGTTTGTTTCTCCTGGGGTTACCTGAAAAATTGAAAAATAATGCTATGGAGGTTTAAGGATTAATTTCGAGTTCACACTGAAACATATTAACTTTAATTGTTTTTCGGAGTTTAAACGCATAATTATGATATCTAAAATTAAGTTTCATAAGAAAGATTTACTCTCCACTGAAAGCAATATTATCAGCACCATCGTACGTGACTCAGAATGAAATTCCATATTTTATGCTTATCGTTTTGAGATCCTAACGTCTCTCTATGATATTATATGTAGCATTGATATTTTCTCTGTGTCCCTTGTACCGGACTACATTTTAATTAAAAAATACATTTCTGTCTCGATAGTGTAAGTAATTCATGTCATTAAAACATTTCATGAGGACAAACATGAAATATATTGCAATGTTCCCCTAGCTGAATCATGCATAATGCTGAATTCCATGCACACTTGTAACTTAATAAAGTATTTAAGATTCAGAAAGTTCCCCATCGCGTTCTTTACAAATTTGCATTTCCTAGGGATGATGAAATATTCATCTCTGATTTTTTTCTCTCTTAAATCAACGTTCATCCTTTACTCCTCTATGAATAATTGAACTGTGTCTGGCAATAAAAAAAATGACAGTAAACTTGGTAGGCGGATGTCTTCTTTTCTGGCAGAAGCAATTCTGATTCGGCTCTTTCCCTGTGTAACAATCTTTGCGTAGCTTGGGTACATATATTTTACTGCTTGAAATTCAGTTACAAAGCTTGTTGTGGAAAACACATTTCCCTCCACTGTAATTCATGTTACTTTCCATATTTCCCTTCCTACCGTGTATTTATTCCTACTTTTTTTACAGCACGCATTATCCGAAAGGGTGCTTTTTTTTAGCAAAAATACTAAAAAAAATCTTGTTGCAGTAACGCCGACACGCGATCAAAATGCCATTTCATATTCGTCACATTTTTTTACCTGTATTGGTAGACATCCCAATCAATTTACCCATCCTCCTTTACTTATACACTCACCGTCCACTGAACTAGAAACCTTTATTCAGATGTACGTAAGCATCACTTACTCACCGTATATGCCAAATATGTGGTAACATGCGTCATCACGTTATCTAAGCAATTATTTGAGACTGCTGCATTTTTTTTTTTTTTTGATTGGAGGTTTAACGACCACCGTGAGCAACTCCAATGGGCTATAAGCAGTCGCCCGTCCCTAATTTAGGGTCACTGGTTCCAGGGAAGGGAGAGAGCCAGCGCCGGAAGACAAACACAACATCCATGCCTGACCGGGATTCGAACCCGGACCCCTCACGGACGAATGATCAGAGGCAAACGCCTTAGACCACTGCGCCACCGGGGCGGCCTGCTGCATTTCAGTAGGGGCCGCGCGGATGGCTTAGTGGTCAAGTTCTTGGCTAACACGGAGGAATCTCAAGTTCAATCCCAGGCAGGTACGAACACTCGTACCACTAAATATCTGCCGTGCGTCGGGTGGGCCCGTTAAGCCGTCGGATCCCGGGTACTGACACCCCCCCGGTAATGAAAAAGGGCGTCTTTCTTTCCCTTTCTGTCTCGCTTCCGTGTCGCTTTCCTATCTGGCACTCCAGCCCAAATCTCCTAGCTTCCTATTTCTACGGGTTGTTTAAGACCTGGGTCAGACACTCCATTCCGAAAATCCTCTACATATGATCTGATCTAATCGTCAGTAGTGTTGACCACATTAGGAAAAACAAAGGATCCTTCGGAGTTCGATAAAGGTTTTGTTGTGGGTGCCCATCTGCTTAAAGCGACGGTTTTGAAAACAGTTAATCTGAGACTGGTTTCTCAAAAGGTGAGATATCCTGGGTCTTTAATCGGTGGAAAAATAACCACGTTGCTTATCTAATAGACGTAACTACAGTCAGACGACAATCTATCAAGAACGAGATCGCAGTCGTCTGAGAAGGCTTGTACGAAGAAACAGGACTTCCTGTGTGCAGCAAATTCAATGAAGGCTATTCACGACCTATATCAGAGAACTATGCACAGGGAATTGAAGAGGATCGGTATTGGCAGTAGCATTCCTATATGGAAATCACTGATTTTAGTAAAGAACCTGAAAGTTCGTCGACTGTGGTGTCAGGGACACCGTGACTGGACACTGGACACAAGTCGTGTGGTCCGGCGAGTTCGCGGTACACTTTGTTCTGTACCAACGGTAGGCAGAGAGTTTGGCGGGTGCCCCATGAAGCAATGGATCCAGCTTGCCTGGTAAACACATCTCAAGTTTCTGGAGGTGGTGTAATAGTGTGGGGTACGTTCTGTTGGTACGGAACGGATCCCTTGATATTGCTGGACGGTCTGGTGTCCTCCAAAGATTTATCTGAACATTGTTGCCGATGAAGTCCATCCTGAAATATTGACTTTTTATCCAACATCCTGCATTGTTGACTTTTATCCAACGTTGACTGAGTTGACTTTATCCATTGACAATGTTGACTTTTATCCAACATTAGGTAAGGTGGTCATAGAGGTAGGTAGGTGGTCATAGAGTGAGATATCTTAGGGTGGTCATAGGGTAGGTGGTCATAGAGGTAGGTGGTCATAGAGTGGTCATAGAGGTAGGTGGTAGGTGGTCATAGAGCCATTGACAATGTTGACTTTTATCCAATATCCTGCAATGTTGACTTTTTATCCAATATCCTACGATGTTGACTTTTTATCCAACATCCTGCAATGTTCACTTTTTGTCAACATCCTGCAATGTTGACTTTTTATCCTCCGAAGATTTATCTGAACATTGTTGCCGATGAAGTCCATCCTGCAATGTTGACTTTTTATCCAGCATGTGACGGCTGTTTCGTGGACGACATAGTTACTGTCCATCGCGCAAGATGTGTTCAACAGGAGTTCACCGAGCATAACAGCGAGTTTAACCATCTTCTCTGACCACTACAGAGCCCGGAACTGAATCCGATTGTAAAGGTTCAAATTCAGAAAGTACGACTGAGTATCTACGACTGTTATCTACGACTGTTAGATAACAGTTGTAGATACTCAGACTTATCTTCAGAAAGTGCGACTGTTGTCTTCAGAAATTCATAGTCGTAGATACTCGGTCGTACTTTCTGGCGATACGACTGTTATCTTCAGAAAGTACGACTGAGTATCTACGACTGTTTTTCATAAAGTAAAGGTTCAAATTCAGCAAGTGCAGGATGTGAAGAAATTATGCTCCATGTATCGTATTTTGAAAACCTGACAATGGTGGTTTGGTGGTATTCAAATCGTGTGACCATGGGTAATGTTGAACTTGCGTTCCAAGCTCCTTCAAATAGGACGCGACACATCCTTCTGCGTGTGTAAGAATATTATTATCTTCATTGTTACCAATGGTATTCGGACACCAATCTATAGTTGTTACAAACACATTTAATTCAAAAGCGTAGTATATACAGGATGTTTGAAAACTAATGGAACAAGCTATAAGGGGTGATAGAACACACCGAAACAAGCACTTTTCGTCATAGAATGCATGGTCGTTAGTTACGCAGTTAGGCGCTGGAGGGAGCTTTCCGTTTCCCCACACACACACGCCGTCTTTCGGAAAGCAAAGACCCATATCTTTAACCGAATATCTGGGTAGGAGGACGTTCCTTATTTTCCTTCAACAAGTCTTCCCTGGATTGATCCAGCAGCCGTCCGCCGTAAAATGTGGTTCCAGCATGTTGGAGCGCCGACTCATTCCATCACTCGGTGCGTGATTACTTGAACGCCACATTTCCAGGCCAATGGATTGGCCGAGGTGGACCCATCGCTTGGCCCCCACGATCACCAGATCTCTGGATTTCTTTTTATGGGTACATCTTAAGGGGGATTCTCATTTTTTACGCTAAAATTACCGCTTTTGTTTTGGAGGGTTTATTGACGAAACTAAGCAATCAATTGATTCCAAAGTAGGTACATCTATTTATCATCGTTTCATGTATTTACAAAACAATTTTTAATAAGTTTCATGAAGAATCACGCCCGCAAATACCATGACACTGCGCAAATATCCGCAGTCGATATATATATATATATATATATATATACTTAAGAGCAAAACTGAAGACTAAGGAATATATATATATATATATTTGAGGAAATGGTGACTTGTCAAACTCAAATTATCAATTTAGCTCAAAAAATTGACAATGTTTTTTGCTATTAATAAATATATACATAACGTATGGCGTTTCTGGTTCATCAAACGATAAAAGGATGTTTGCTGAACATGCAGTTTTACATTTGAAGTCGATCGGTCCAATAGTTTTTGAAATATCATGCCAACCATTCGCGAAAAAGCTGTTTCGAGAAAAACGCGTTTAAAGCTTCAAGTACAGTTTACGGAGGCATATCGAGTACTTACTGTGTTTTTCTGCTAATCTGCTATACCGAGGACATACAGTGTTCTTTCCTCTGCTTCGTAGAACTTGTTTAGAGACGTTACCTCGCTTCTACGCCTTGTACGGGCCTCTTTTATAGCGTCGAGGCTGCGTCTCGACGATCTCTGTAGACGCTGTTGGTCCCGCGCGTTGGCAAATATCATCGTTAATAACGATTCCTATCGTTGTCATCATTTTCAGGACGGCAGAAAAACCTTCGTTAAAAATGCCTGCTGCTACATAAGCTGCCATTTCGATGGTTTTTGAGCCACAGTGAAGATGTTTGGGAGCGAACCGCCAAACAGTAGAATTGAAACTTTCGTTGTTGTTTTGAGTGTCACCACCCAAACACCTTTCTAGCAACTCTCTTGATGACAGATCGTTGTAAATCGGCTATATAGCATTTTCGACATCTTTATGAATTGGCAGTTTGTGAATGAATTCGTCCATTCAGCTTCGGCTTTGCGCCTGTTGCACCAACTGTGTAACCCCACTGGACAGTAATAGATTATAACTTGGCCAAGTTTACGAATTTCGACTTGAAATATGGTACACATATTCTTCAGACCTGAAATAATAAAATAACGTAAGAAAAAAAAATCGATTTATTCACAAAAAAAAAAAAAAAAAAAAAAATGGGAATCCCCCCTTTTAAGTCTGTAATGTACGATACTCCCATTGATTCCAATGAAGAACTATTCGCCAGACTTTCAGTCGCTGCTCTAGCTGTCCGGGAAGTGCTTTGTATTTTCCACAACACACAGGCATCTTTACGTCGACGATGCGAAGCGTGTATCAGGAGTGGTTGTCGCCCTTTTGAGCAGCTTTTGTAAATGTAATTTCAATATTTACTTTCATGTTTGTAAATTTGATGTAATTTTGTGATTTTACGTTTTGTTTTTTATTTTGTCTGCAATAAAGCTTTGTTTTCATTTGTGTCTTTCTGTTGCGAAAGACTGCGTGTGTGGGGTAACGGAAAGCGCCCTCCAGCGCCTAAACGCGTAACTTGCGACCATGCGTTCTATGACGAAAAGTGCTTGTTTCGGTGCGTTGTATCACCCTTTAAAGTTTGTTCCATTAGTTTTGAAACACTCTGTAGAACGCGCACTTGTGCCTTTGAAACACACAACAGTTCGTACCGAAATATGGAGGAGCGTTAACTGTCAAGATTATGGAAATGGACATTGAAATTTATTATTCCCAGTACAGCAACCAATGGGAGCCAAGTAGATTAAATAGCCCCAAGCCATTACAGAGCCCCCACCAAAGTTGACAGATGCAGTCTTGAAAGAACCATTCTCTCGACAATTGACAGACCTAAACTTACTCGTCGGAAACAAGCGTGAGAAGTGTGATTCATAGCTCAATCGATCCTACTTCCTATGCTCTGCGGTTCAGGAATGGTGCGATAAAAAACTAGTCCGAACCTTGTTGAGAATTATGTTTGGATTGTGCGCGCAATGATTCTACCAAATAAAACTACAGAATGTAACTGCCTGCAGTAGCTCACCACCAGATGTTTCTATAGTATTTTCTAGCACGACAGCGAGGTATATTATATGATCAAAAGTATCCGGACATCCCTTTTGGGCAGTCGATTTTCCCATATATACGTCATAACTGTGGCTCATACATGCATAAAAAGTCGTACGCCTGATATCAGTGACTTGACACATGGCACGGTTATAGGATGCCATCTCAGCAGCAAGTCAGGCTGCAGCTGCCCCGATCAACTCTAAATGATGTCATTGTTTAATGAAAACTTCTATTAGCAACAATAGCACAATGGCGATCTGTTAATCCTCATAAAATGACAGAAATAACTGCCGAGTGCTGAAGCAAGTGATGTGGCAAAATCGCCCATTCTGAGTTACAAAACTCACTGCCAATTCCAAAGTGCCTCTGGAAGCATGCTAGCACCATAACGATTCGTCGAGAGCTGAAGGGAATGGGTTTCCATGACCGAGCAGACACACAGAAGCCTACCATCAGTAAGATCAACGGCAAGTGTCTGTTGGAGTTTTGTAAAGATCGCCGGCAGAGAATCTGATACAATGGAAACGTGTTCTCTGACGTGATGAATCACGTTTACCATCTGGCGATCCGACGGACGAGTCTAGGTATGGAGGAAGCCAAGTTCCCGACTGTGTGGTGCCATCTGTAAAATTTGGTGAAGGAAGCGTCATGATCTGGGGCTGTTTTTCGTGGTTTGTGTCGGGCCTCTATCGTTTCAGTGCATGACATTCTCGAGAATTCTGTGCTCTCGACATAATGGTAACAGTTCAGTGAAGGTATTTTTTCCTGTATCAACAACAAGGGCTCAATGCTTCCGTTCACAAAGGGAGGTCCAGGCATGAATGGTTTGATGAGATGTTTGTGGAACAACTTGACTGGACTGCACAGATACCTGGTCTCGACCCCATGGAACACCTTTGAGATGACTGAGAGCCAGGCCGAACCGCTCGACATCGTTACCCTCCTTGCTAATGCTCTTGTGGTAGAATGGAAGGCAAATCTCCTCCTTGCTAATGCTTTTATGTCAAAATGGAAGACAAATCCCTTCCTGCTAATGCTCTTGTGGTAGAATGGAGGGCAAATCCCCTCCTTTCTAATGCTCTTCTGGCAGAATGGAGGGCAAATCCCCTCCTTTCTAATGCTCTTGTGGCAGAATAAAGGGCAAATCCCCTCCTTGCTAATGTTTTTGTGGCAGAATGGAAGGCAAATCCCATCTTTGCTAATGTTCTTGTGGCAGAATGGAAGGCAAATCCCGCAGCAACGTCCCAAAATCTAGTGGTAAGCCCTTCCCAGCAGAGAGAAGGCTGTGATAGCAGCAAAGGGTTGATAACTCGATATTATTTCCTTTCCAATTACAGAAAGTTAGTGCATAGACAAACGTCCGGATACTCTTGATCAGATAGTGTGCGTTTTGGACGACGTGTCCGCGATTCTTTGATTCTCCTGTGCAGGATTTTTGGTATACTCAGACGGTTTGCCGTGTCGCGTGAAGAAAGAAAACTGATGTGGCATAATGCCACCATCCCACGTTGAAAGTCTAAGTTCTATCGCACGTAACATAATGCACTCAGTGCTACGTCTCCAGCAGATGCATACTTTTAATGCAGAACTGGCACTGGCTGTTCTCGTTCCCTGAAACCAGTGGTTCTAAATTAGGAACGGTCGACTGCTGATAGCCGTCAGAGTTGCTCATGGTGGTCATTATATCTCGAAGCTACTCTATATATACACTATATTGACAAACGTCACCGGATACCTAGAAGAGAAACACAACATAGCATTCATTGACATACATGAATACGCCGCCGGTCCACCTTTGGCCTTAATGCAGTCGCTGACCCTTCGAGACATGCTTTCGACAAGGTTTTGGAACACAGCGATAGGTATGCGCTTCCATTCAGTACATAATGCTGCCGCTAACTGTTGCTTAGTAGGCCTTGGTTCCAAACTTCTTATGCGGTGTTCTAATTCATCCCATAGGTGCTCTATGAGATTAAGATTAGGACTCTGTGCTGGCCAGTCCATACACGATACGGAATTATCATCAAACCACGCCGTAACAGTCCTTGCTTTATGGTTCGGTGTATTATCCTGCTGGTACAAACAAGGCTCGGTTCCATAGTATTGCCACAGAGTTGGTAGGTCATGATTGTCTAGAATATCGAGGTAGACGTTCTGGTTAACAGGTTTGGCCACCATAACCATTGGGCCGGAACCATACCACGAAAAATACCCCCACACAAGTACACTGCCAACTCCAAACTTGACCATAGGAACAACACACTGTGGTAAATAGTGTTCCCCCGGCTATTTACCACACACACACACGGCCATCTGTCTGTTGGATCGTGTATTTGGATTCATCAGTCCATAGGACCCGTTTCCATTGATCTACGGTCCACGATAAATGCTCTTTACACCATGCTAAACGACGAGTAACATTTCGAGTGGAGATGAAAGGCTTATGAGCAGCAGCACGACCACGGTAACCCATAGAATGAATACGTGTACATACCGAGGTTCCAGCATTGTTACTCACCTGTACACCGAGGTCTTGTGCAGTACTCTGTCGATTAGCTGTAGCGACTCTCCTGAGGCTTCGACGTCCTCTATCACTGATTTTCTTTGGTCTGCCGGTACATTTTACTGCTTCAGGCACCTCATGTGTCTTCCACTTATTGAGTACATCCAAAACAGTTTATTTGGGTATGTTTAAATGCTTCTCGGTTTTACTTATGGGCAACCCACTAATATAACACCCAACAATCTTTCCTTTCTCAAAGTCAGTTCTCTACCGCCTCGACATTTTCACCCAACCTCACAGTGCGAAATGATCGCGGTCAGCTGCAGACTTGTTTTTATACCGTTTGCAGCTGTATTACACGTCTTAACAACGCAGCGGATCAGTTCATTTATTTTTGAAGTGGTGTCCGGTGACTTTTGTCAAAATTGTGTATATATCCTGTTATTATTTTTTGGATCAGTGACATAACTAGTCGTTCAGAAGCTTCAAGCAACTGAAAGGAGTATGGTGAGGTGCATGCTTGATGTTACCAGGAAAAATAGGAAGAGGAACTCATGAATCAGAAACATGCGAGAGATGATGACATCGTGATCAAGGTAAAAGTACTAAAATGGCAATGGTTTGGGCATATTGCTAGAGAAGAACTGATATCCATTGGATGACTGAAATACTTGACTTGATTTCAAGGAACACGAAAGGACCTGGAAAATGATCACGTGGGATATGGAAGGATGAAATTCGAACGCATGTGGGAGTGGCACTGGCTTAAGAGAAAAAGTTATAGAAGAGACTTAGAGAAGCCTTCATCCAGAAATTGATTGATAATGGTAATGATCCGATGCATGATTTTAAGCCTCCTATGCATGCGTTCCACTACGTGTTGAAAAGTAACTGCTGGAATACGTTTCCATTCCTCTTGTAATTCCTTCGCCAGCTCTTAAATTAAGTAGCACGATTTTCTTGAGTTCTGTTACAGTGCTCCATTTAATCCCACATGTGTTCAGTGGGTTTCAGATCAGGATTTTCTGAAGGTCAGTCCAAATATGAAACATGATTTTCCGTATACTAATCAGCTACAACGCATGCTGTGTAGCAGGGCACATCATCTTTCTGATACCAGCAGGACTCATGTCCGTAGTAATGTCACAGAGCCGGAAGAGCCCAATTGTTCACAATATCTGGGTAAGCTTCTACATTAAGATATTTTTGTAGCGCCACCAATGGTCTGAGCCAGTTCCTCGAGAAACGGCACCTCACTAGAACACTGCCACCTCCGAATTTGTATGTGGGAACAGTGCACTCCGATAAGAATCGTTTACCAGGCTGTCTCACTGGTACATCGTGTACAGTGATTCATTAGTCCATAGAACCGTTTTATCCGTTGTCCTGCACCCCATGACCGACGCTCGATGCACCTTGTCGAACGACCAGCAGTACTCTGTGAAGTGTTATGGGTCTTCAGGGCTGCAACACGACCATGGAAACCTATTGCGTACAGCTCCTTGAGAATGGTTCTTGTACAAACGAGAATACCAGAAACTCTTGTGGCATCTAAACGCAGACCTTCTGTCGTACCCGTCAAAGAGCTTTCACCTGTTTCTTTAGTCTCCGACGGTCTCATTCAATTTTTTGGTTCTGCCTGTACGTTTCTATGGTTGGGAGAACACCCTCGCTCTGCCGGTGATGCGCTACCTCAGCTGACTTAGGGATGTTTAGCCCATTTTCTGTGATCTGTTATCAAAAGGCTGCCAATGTGACACCATAAATCAAACCTTTCTCAAACTCAGGCGTTCACGTAGTGACATCCTGTCGTCGAGTGCATATTCTGGAAGAGCAGTAACTTCCTTTTTATACCATTCTGCAATAATTTTCATGACATTATGCGCGAACGGGCTGCGCACTGGGATTCTAGAGGAATGTTCAGTGACTTTTGTATCTGTAATGCAGGGGTGCACAACCTTTTTATAAGTGGGGGCCAAGTTTATTTTTACATAATAAGTGGCGGGCCGCAAGTTACCTTTTCACATAGGCACTTGCCAAACCCTACCGCTAAAGCTAATTTTACTATTATCCGAATAATCTATTTTACCAGCAGACAAAAAATGTGTTTCAATACCATTTTTGTGTCCTCTAAATGGTTTAAATCCATTTTTGAAGTTTTTTGGCAAATTGCGTTATTAAGTTATCAAATTACTGATTTACAATCAACTTACTCCTAACTGGAAAAGGTTTAGGGGTATATAAAATAAAATAATACTATCATAAGGTTGTAAAATTTTTATTTTTACAAAAAACAGAATTCTTAACATCAAAGTATATAAAAAATTAAAATCAATATATCGTCAAACTGACCATCAAATCAAGTAGTAGCCTAATGCTCCTAATGAGATGCTTGGCATTGTTTATTTTTCAATAGTCTGTCAATATCAGGTTCAATGTTAGAGATGGTAATGCGCAAGTTTCCCTCCAATAGTGTATCACTTAAACGGGAACGACACTTTGACTTTATTTGTTTCATCAAAGAAAACGATTGCTCGCATAAGTAGGTACTTCCAAACAACGTTGCCGTTTTTAAAGCATGATCTTTGAGCAATTTCATTTCTTTCGGTAAGTAATTTTTGTAAAATTCTAGGAGAGAAACTTCAGAGTATTTTGTTTTTAACTCATTGTTACACTGAAGATCAATTAATTCCATCTGGAAATCTAGCTAGTGGCACTGACGCAACGTCAGTAGTGAATGGTAGAGAAAACATATCAAACAAAACCTCAAATTTTCTTATATCTTCAAATCGTCTTTTAAACTCATTGTGAAGGTCCACTACAAGAGATGCATATTTAGCCACATTTACATGGAATTCAGAACTTTCAACAAAACTTTTCATTGTTGGAAAATTTGCTAGTAGTCCATTGCTTAGTTGTGACTGCCATAAACTGAGTTTAACCTCAAATGATTTTAATATGTAACACATGTTGTTGATCATGTTGTTTTTACCTTGAAGCTTAATGTTTAATTCATTGAGATGTTGGGTCATATCAACTAAAAAACATAAATCACTCACCCATTCGCTGTTCTCAAAATGTGCTGCTAGTTGAGACTCATTACGACTGTGTAAAAACATTATGATTTCTTGATGCAAGTCATACACTCGTTTTTCGTTTTCAATAGTATTAAATATTTATCCGCGGGCCGCATAAACTGACTTTGAGGGCCGCAAGCGGCCCGCGGGCCGCGGGTTGTGCACCCCTGCTGTAATGTTATGTAAAGCGTATTATGTGTAATATTGTGTAAGTGTCATGAAAAATGAAAAAAATTACAGTGGGAGAAAGTCATGTCGACAAAAACACCAAAGGTGTAATGTTTAAGTGAGAGAGATTGATTACTGAAGGGTGATTTTGTAACATAGCAGCTTAGCTGACCTCTCGGTTTCTGAAGTCGACAGAAGGTTCTTTATTCTACACAACTGGAAAACAATGGGCATTGATGTGGAGCCTCATTTTGGCATTCCTGAAGAGGTCAGTCAGCAGAGAAAGCAGACCAAACGCTAATTAAGAGCAGATGTGGCGATAACGTCCTCCTCCTCCTCTCTCTCTCTCTCTCTCTCTCTCTCGCGTTTAAGAAGGAGCCAGTCAATCATGTCCAATTTGTCCTGTGCGTTGAAAATATGAAAAGAAAACAAGCTGTACTGCTTTAAGTTAACCTTGTTATTCTCCGGATTATGACTTTTAAGTGTTATACAATGATAGAAGAAAACGTTATTTTTTACTTGTAAGGAATATTAAGTAGAGTATTTACTGATATCTTTGAGACACCTTTCCGCGCGTCTGTGGTTGCATCGCACCGCGGAGTCTACGATACACTACTGTGATGCGCCGTCTGAGTGTACACTTCGCGAAAGGTGTCATCGTTTTCAGAGAACAAAGTCTGGACTACGAAGTGCCGTTGATCACCTAAAATGTACGCTTAATCACCAGCTGATGGGCCACTACGCATTGCAAAGGCGGAATCCAAGGAATGCCACTATCATATTATATTCTTCTTTTGGCGTTCTCTGATCAGAAACCCTGCCGGATGTCGAAAAGCGTGTGAAAGACTATTCGTCACATCACGTGACACACATTCCTAATCATCTGAATGACCGATTGTTACTCTCGTTACTCCGCTTCAGATCGTTAGCTTTTGTAACAAAAGAGGTTTAGGACTAGCAACTCTGATTTCAACTGTGGCTCCAAAGTGCCTCCGAAAAACTGTGTTTCTGGAAACTCTGATACAATTTTTTAGTATCAAACTTTTTTCCTGAAGTACCTCAACTGCCGCTTGTCGAACAGGAAACATTATTTCATCACTGGTATTTTCTAAGCCGCGAATCAATATTGTACTGTCGACATGCCTTTTGATTTTTCAGACACATTTTACCCAATGGGGGACATGCGTTTCCATGATAATGTAATCATTTTTAGTAGTTCATGCATTTTCCACGTTGTGCGATGCAAACCTTTCTTGCTAAGTGGCTCAAAGTTCGAATTTAATTAGAATTTTACTGGTTACACACTTCAAAATTTAAACAAGTTAGTAAAATCATGCAATGCATTGATTATGATACGCGTTCCAACATACCAGAAATCATTACTCAAGTTATGAGGATAATGGCTGTGGAATAAATCTCGCTCCTGTGTCCTGACCTTTGATCCCATTTCGATTATATTCAACAGAATCGGTTCCGTATGCCTGCGGAACAACATGATAAAATTTTGTCACAATCGAAGCATTTTTGCGTAAGCTATGACGCATAAGGGCGATGGAATGGATCCCGCTCCTATGTCCTGACCTTTCACCCCATTTCGCCCATTTTCAATAGGGTTCGTTCCCAAGTTGTCCCCTACCACATACTAAAATTTCATCAAAATCGAACCATTTTTATGCGAGTTATCGTCCGGACAGACAGAGAAAGCTGGAGCATATACGCTTCTTCAACCTACGGTTGGAAAATGTATAAAATAGAAATCCGGGGTGCAATAGTCTGTCGTCCAGTATAACCCCGGTTTCGAGACTTGCATGAAGTATAGGTGATGCTCTTTCCCTAACAGAGATCAAAGTTCCCAAATTAGGGACGGGGACTACTTAATCTCAAAGCTGCTTACGGTGGTTGTTAGAAAACGAAATAAAAACTAGAAACTTTTGAAATGGCGTAGTCAGTTTAAGGTTTTTGTTGAAAGGCGTGCTTATTACATCCGAAAATTCCGTGTGTGCTAGCCTTCATGTGTTTTCTCTGATTGTACCAGTAATACTAAAAAATCGAATTTGAAATAAAATGCCAGCTGTTAAGTCGCTGTCTTATTGAAAATTTTGCACGCTGGCAAAACCAACAGTCCTTATATTTCACGTGTGTTTCAAGTAAGAGTGCGATCAAAGTGCGTCTGGCAAATTTCGTTGTTATCACTGGCGCCATTCATTCTTATTTCTCAAAAGAGAAAAATGGTGACTTACTTTTAGACAGCGTAAATCGCCGAATGAAAATATGAGATGCAGTGAGTTATTTTTTTACTTTGTTCTCTTTCCTTTTCTACCCAGGGTATCGAAACATTTTAGTGTTAGAAGAAAAGTCGATTGTGCTTGCGTGCGATTGGTAAATACTTCGAATAAACGTTTTCAAATTCTTGATGTTTCTTTCTAACGGGGTCACCCACACCAGTACGTGTGAGCCATTAGCAGAACTACTTTTGGGAATTTCAACAGTTTAAGCGATTTAGAATTGCCCTTTTAAATGATCTAAAGCATCTATGCGTACTTTTTAGCATTTAAAAAAACAGTTGCGCTGGTAATTTGTTAATATCATTCCGTAAAGGTTCAGCTGAAATATTAACTTGCGTACCACGAAATCAGTTGAGTAAAAGCATTACTGGGAAGTGTCGTGAAAGAGGGACAGAATAATGTTTTGGTGATATGCTCTTTCTTATAAAGATATCTGATAATAACATTTGTAGAATTAGTTTGCCGCCCCGGTGGCGCAGTGGTCTAAGGCGCTGGCATCTGATCATTCGTCCGTAAGGGGTCCGGGTTCGAATCCCGGTCAGGCATGGGTGTTGTGTTTGTCTTACGACACTGGCTCTCTCCCTTCCCTGGAACCAGTGACCCTAAATTAGGGACGGGCGACTGCTTATAGCCCATTGAGTTGCTCACGGTGGTCGTTAAACCTCCAATCAAAAAAAAAAAAAAGAAAAAGAAAAAAAAAAAGAATTAGTTATCAATCAGTATTTGTGATTTTCTCAAAAGTGACCACTCTCTCCCTCTCTCTCTTTCTCACTGTCTGCCTGTCTGTCTCTCCATCTGTCTGTCTCTGTCTGTTTGTCCCTCTTTCTATCTCTCTCTCTCTCTGCCTCTCTTTCTATATATCCCTCTTTTTCCCTCTGTCTTTCTATTTATCTCTTCCTCTCTCTCTCTCTACCTCTGTCTCTCTTTTTCCTCCCTCTCTCTGCCTCTCTTTCTATATATCTCTCTTTTCCCTCTCTCTTTCTATTTATCTCTTCCCTCTCTCTCTCTCTCTCTCTCTCTCTCTCTCTCTACCTCTGTCTCTATCTTTTCTCTCTCTCTACCTCTGTCTCTCTCTCTCTCTCTCTCTCTCTCTCTCTCTCTCTCTCTCTCTCTCTCTCTCTCTCTCTCTCTGTCTCTCTCTATCTCTCTGCCTCTCTCTGTCTCTCTCTATCTCTCTGCCTCTCTGTCTGTCTCTGCCTCTCTTTGTCTCTCTTTCACACTGCCTCTTATAACTTAACCCTCTTACCCTCTTTACGTTAAGTAAAATTTCCAGCCGTTCGACCGTGCTATCCGTTGCACCACCCAGGACGACGAAATGTATAGGAAGAAGAATTTAATAACGAGTAACAGTGCACCAGTTATGTAGAAAACAGTTAAACTATACTAATAATCCGATGTATTGGCGCAGGAATGTATAAATAAGCATTTCCAATCTTTTGTACATCAGCCAGATGGCCTTTTCCAGGAAGTCAGACAGCAACTGCAATCTGAATAATAGAACGCTTTAACTATTCGAACGCAGTGGCTTGACCTGACAATAAATAGATACGACGTTGTATTCATTTAAAGATACTAGATATCACGTTGGTTGTGCACGCGGGATCCTGGTAGGAAGAAGGCGTTACTTGACGAACTGGTTCCAAATTCGTACCAACTCGTGTGAGACACAGTCATTGCAAGTATCACTGTTTGTAATGATATCCAAGGTTTCCCGAATGGCTGTACATTTAGGAGTAGAGTAGATAGCTAACTTCTTTATATCATTCCGCATAGGTGTAGTGGACTTGAATTTGACTACTGTGGATAGGGCCGTGGTTACTTTACCGTATTTTTTATCCCTTTTATGCTCGTTGTCTCTGATTCTAAACGAACGCTTGGTCATTCCAATGTAGTATCGTTTAGAGCCGTCCAGATATTGTAGGGAGATCGCATAAATACTTGCTTCGCTGGAAAGAGGTTGTTTATCAGTATTTCTCTTTAGCATAGTATATAAAGATGCAGGAGACCTAATGCCGACACCTTGAGGGCGCTCTTGAGTTTGTAACACACATTTGGTATGTAGGGAATTGAGTCTAAATAACGAAGCCGCGGCACAGGAAGATAGCAATGTTTGACCCTGGCTTTTGATTCGATTGGCGAAAATCAGAGAACGTTCTGATTCTTAACACTCGGATACTTGGGACTTTGTCGTCCTGGGTAGAGGTGTGACGGATAGCATGCTTGAACGGAAATCGGGAGGTGTGGTTTTGATTCCCGCTGCAGGGTGATGTCAATTTTACGTTTCCTGATGTCAAAGTTACATGTTGAACTGTAAGCATTGCCGTCTTAAAAAATATTCAGTATTTTAAAAAATTTCCATTCGACATAGTGATCTAAGGTCTTCCATGTATTTCCACTAGGTGGAGCAAACTCCGATTTTTGTATGTAGTTTGTAATGAAGAGAGAGTGAGGAAGTTTAGAAATTGAATGAAACGTCACACTGAAGTACTTTTAACGTAGTAAGCTTGAGATTGCAGTCCAAAAAATGTGCTCACCACACCAGAGTACTCACGATTCTCGAACACGTTTTCAGTTTAGACACGTTTTTAAAATTGTACAGACTGATCTGACTTTTTCTCAAGTTCATTCGCAATTTATAAGTTTACTGTTGCGCATGTTGGCAGGAATTTCCAGCAGTCGTTGTTTCCTTAACAACGCAGTAAACGCCATCATGTTTCCCACATTCTCTTTGATGGCAAAGAAATTGGCCATTGTGGATACTTTCAGGTATGAAATAACCTATGTTCAAAATATGATCTGAGCTACGAAGAATACAAATGGCACATAATCAAATGCAGTCCTGCGAAAGGCGGGCAAAAAAATCGTAAGCGAAGGAGTGGAGAAGTCGAGCAAAGAATAACATAGTGTAAAAGAAATAGGAGGAAGTGAGGATCCAAGAAAAGCACAAGGCACAGTAAGAAAGAAAAAGTATTTTAAAGCAAGTGAGGGAAACTGGAGTAAAAAAAAAAAGAAAGAGAGAGTGAGCGAGAGAGAGGAGGCAGTAAGTAAAGTTAATAACAACGGCTTGAGACGTCTTCTTTTGTATGATGAATAAAGTTTGGACGAAGAGTGATGTGAATGCGTTAAACTACGAAGCTAACCCTAAAGACGAAGTAGGAAGAAGATTGCGAAACTGTGTGTCAGAAATCATAGGATTTGACAACGCCAACAATGTTTTTTGTTAAGTCGTGTTTTTGCTTTCCAACCGACGCTTATATGGAAACTAATGGAAAAGAGATTGCAAAATGACACTGACTTAACTAATAAAGTAACGACTCAAAGGTCAGATTAAAGAAAAGCAAAATAATGAATGTCAACGTAAGAGAAAAATCTCAACTTTTTCTGACTCACGAATGAGGAAAGTTTTCGAATAATTTATCAAGATGACGAAAACTTACATTAACGGCTTTACTCCTTAATATGCAAAATTGTTTTAAACAGATTTGTTCTTTCCCGTTGTGCATCTTACAGTTTAAGACATCTAAGAAATATCTGTGCATGTATTTGCATATATTTCTCAGGAAATCAATAACAAAAAATTGAAGTATTACCGGGCTGTATATTACATAAACGCCCTCCATTTTAAGTACAATATAATTTGGGTGGAATAAGCATTGAAAGAACGGAAAAGTAACTGCCGAGGGATAGGAGTTAACGTAACGTGATTTTTAATTTGCAATTTGCAAGCGATGTGGTGTTGTTGGTCGAAGAGAATGAAGATTTGGGTAGATGATAAGAAAAATTAATGATGTGAAAGTGTTTAAAATTGAATGCTGGAAATATAATTAAAACAAAGTACAATACAAATTTGGAAGATGTGAATCCGTTTATTGGTGTAAATTTGGCTTTCGTGTCATATTTACACCAATAAACGGATTCGCATCTTCCAAATTTGTATTGTACGATAGTGTAATCCCGCATTTATTTCATTTAAAACAAAGTAGTTGTTTGTTGGTGATGATAAGGCAGACCTACAAGTTAGAAGATGCAGAGATTGCATTATATGAACATTTGTTAACAGAAAGTGATAAAGATAGAAATTGGGAGATTCCTGGGCTGTGTAATGTAAAACCATTATCTATTGTGTAATACATAACACATCTTCATTTTGATTATAAGAAAGATTTGTGATATGCTGGGTGAGTCAAAGGTTCGTCCTGTTTTCACATAAAACGTTTATTGGTGCAAGAAAGCCATACAAGATCAGCTCACTATGCAAAGTACAAGCCGTTGTTTTCTATAGTCCTTTGCCAATGTTCCGTCAGCGCCACGATCCCACTGCGGTACAACTTGGCAAGTTTCGAAGACAGAAACTCTGTGATGCTAGATTTTTCATCCAGCAAAGTGCAGTCCTTGTAGCAAACGGGCCATAGAGAGAATAACGTGGTAGTCACAAAGGGCGAGATCAGGACCATATGGCGGATGCGTTAGGATCTCAGTCCCTTCCAATTCCCGTAGCTTTCGGCAGACCACTCTAGAAGTGTGACTTAAGATATTATCTACTTGCAGCAACGCCAGCATCCTATAGATCAGCGATGGGCAGCGTTGGAGAAGAGTTTCGTACATCCGCTGTAGTTAGTTGTTTAGAATAGAAGTTTCCGTCCACAGCCTGACCATATATATGGCGCGAGTTCTCAGTGCACAGGACCCTCACAGTGCCACCAAACGCACAGCATGACTTTTCTCTCGAACCGCCTTTTTTGCAACATTGGCTGTGCGTCCTGGCATGGCCTCATCCAGTGGTTCCCAAAGGTAGAATAACGTAGGAATATCCACATTTCATCCCCGGTGACGATACGGCTCCAAATGGAGTTCCTAGTGTACAGGACCCTCACAATTCTACCAAATGCACAGCATGACTTTCCTTTCGAACCACCCTCTTTGCACCACTGGCTGTGCTTCCTGGCGTGGCCTTAGCCAGTGGTTCCCAATGGTAGGATAACGTAGGAATATCCACATTTCATCACCTGTGACGATACGACGCCAAACACTGTCGTCCTGTAATTTGACAGCAATCTGCTACAGAGAACGAAACTTGGTTCTGCCTACTGGGGTGTCAATTCACGGCAAACCGAATTTCGATGGTGCGTGGTGAAGAAAACAAGCTGCTGCAGCCGACGAATGATGGTGGATTGAGAACACCCCACCACTGCGGCCAGTTGCCCTGTACTGGTACCGGTATTCGCTGTCATAGCTTCGACCAGAGTGTCAGTGTTGGTGGTCGTTGAACGTCCTGACTTCGGCTTGTCTTGAAGACTGGTGTCCCCTGCGTAACCATTTTCGTACAGTGCTGCTGTCTATTGTTTCCCCTCCTTCAAATGCACAAATTTCTTTATCTGCTATAGCTGCGTTTTACCCTTTTTTTCAATAATGGTCTAGGAGTACCTCAACAGTACGTTTATCGACCTCCTTTCACCTGAGAACGCAATGTGGTTGCCTTTAAAAGTTTTTATGGTGCTTTTCTAACTTCATTTCTGTACTTTCCTCGAGCTTCTGGTCTTCTCTGCGATGTGCTCTGTGGTTTCATAGATGAAGAAATGCTTCGGGATGTCATTGCATGATAGTACGTCTTCATACAATCTAAGCATATGCTCGTGAATATTGGCAGGAATAAGTCTTCCTTTCGTTAGAAATTCATTCACACCCCAGCTTTTCACAAGTGCGATTCTCTCGCCATTACTGAATGATCATCATCATTGTCAACCATTATCAATTCACTGCTGGACGAAGGTCTCCCCAAGTTTCCTCCACAACGGTCTGTCTTGTGCCAGTCTCTTCCATGTCACTCCCGCATACTTTCATCCACCCATCTCCCATGTGGTCTTCTTCTGGGTCTTTTCCTGTCCCTTGCAATCCAATATAAAATTTCGGCTGTCCATCGATGGTCTGTCCTTCTGGCAATATGTCCAGCCCATTGCCATTTCAGGGATTTAACTCTGATCATGATGTCTTCAACCCGCTTGGCCAGCGTGGTGAGTTATGGCCAAACACCTCCAAAATGACTCTACAACTTAAATCTTGGCCCTCAGTCTCCGGCAGCTGGAATGTACCTGGTCAAGGCAGCGGCCAGTGCGACATGAAGGCAGAGGGGTGCTAAGAATCCCCGGAGGACCGGACTAGGCTGCCATTTGATGCTGACCTTGGCTACCTACAACGCACGCTCCCTATCTTCTGATTCAAGGCTTCTTGAATTGGAAGAGGAACTACAAAGGATCAAGTGGGACATCGTCGGGCTGAGTGAGGTAAGGAGAAAAGGAGAAGATCTCATTGAACTGAAAAGTGGACATCTCTTCTATTATCGTGGGACAGATACTGGCAGAACTAGTGGTGTTGGATTTATAATAAACAAGAAACTGAAGGATAAAGTGGTAGAAGTTGAAAGTTCCTCGGACAGAGCTGCACGACTCGTTATCCAACTATCGAGAAGATACCAGGCTCAGATTATTCAAACTTATGCACCCACCACAAGTCATCCTGAAGAAGAAATTGAAGAATTTTATGAGGAAATTCGTCATCTAAATAATAAAGGTAAGCAGCACTTGAAGATAATTATGGGAGATTTCAATGCAAAAATAGGGCACCGGCAACAGAATGAAACTTCAGTAGGTAAATTCGGTCACGGCAACAGAAACCAGCGTGGAAATACTCTCGTTGAGTTTGCAGAGGCAGAAGGATTTTTCATCTTGAATTCCTTTTCAAGAAAAAGCCACACAGGAAATGGACATGGAGACATCCAATTGGGACGACAAGTGAAATTGATTTTATTATGTGTAACAAAAAATTCGTCATCGAAGACTGCAGTGTGCTAAACAAGTTCAACACAGGTAGTGACCATAGATTGGTGAGATGTAAGATGCACCTCAACACTAAACTGGAACGTGGCAAGCTCATAAGACAAACAAAATGTATTGACATAACCAACCTTAAAAAACACCATAATACTTTCAAGTTGGAACTGAAGAACAGATTCTCTGCTTTAGAAGGCCTAACATCGGAAGAAGTGGATATTTCGGAAGTTAACAGAAAAGTAACCAAAGCTCTTATGGAAACAGCAACAAAATTAGCTGGGTCTAAGAACAAGTTGCATGTAAACAAATTATCAGGAAAAACCAAAATGTTGATGCAAAAAAGAAGAGAGATGAGGACAACTAAAGAAGATGTGACTTCCAAAGTGGAATATATAGAGCTATGCAAGACAGCACGAAAAAGTATCACTGAAGACGTAAGGAAATTCAACTGTGAGCTAGTGAGGAAAGCAATTGAAAACAACCAAAGCCTAAAGATAGCAAAGGGACATCTCAGTAAGGGAAGAAAACAGATTATGGCTCTGAGAAAAGAAGATGGTTCTATAACAAGAAATAGAGGTGGAAATTTTGACAAGAGTGAAAGATTTCTACTCCAAATTATATGAAAGTAATGATACATGTACTCCAGACATCATGAAAGGTACCAGAGTTCTTCCAGTCCTCCCAGCAGAAGTTGCACATGCAATCAAGAACATGAAGCGGGGAAAGCTCCAGGAGAAGATGGAATTACTATAGACATCATACAAGAAGCAAGTGGAGAAATTGAAACAGTACTCGCCCAAATTTTCACTCGATGCCTTAATGAAGGGAAGATTCCTGAGGATTGGAACAATGCTACAATGATCCTGCTACATAAAAAAGGTGACATTGAGGATCTCAGAACTACAGACCTATCAGCCTCCTATCAGTGGTTTATAAAATCTTCACTAAAGTTCTTTCACACCGCTTGAAGGTAACACTGGACATGGCTCAACCGAGAGAACAAGCTGGATTCAGGAGTGGCTACAGCACAATAGATCATATCCACGTACTGAGAGAACTAATTGAAAGAGCGAGGGAATATGAACTTCCATTGTGCATGGCTTTTATCGATTATGAAAAAGCCTTTGATTCGGTGAAACCATCAGCAGTTACCACGGCTCTGAAATCCTGCGGTATTGAAGATGCATACATTAATATTATTAATAACATCTATGAAAATGCAAGTGCAAAGATTCGGCTGTTTGAAAATACAACACACATAAAAATTGGAAAGGAGTGAGACAAGGGGACACCATATCTCCGAAGCTCTTTAATGCCACATTGGAAAATGTCTTTCAATCACTGAACTGGGAAAACAAAGGGATAAAGATTAATGGAGATTATCTAACCCACCTTCGTTTTGCTGATGACGTAGTCATTTTTGCAACTACCCCATCAGAGCTGCAGAGTATGATCCAGGAACTTGCTGACAAGAGTAAAGAAGTGGGATTAAAAATGAACTTTCAGAAGACAAAAGTGATGTTCAATGCTTTTACAAGAAATGAAGATTTATCGATTGATGGAGAAAAACTGGAGATAACAGATACGTATGTTTATCTTGGACAGCAGATATCAAGTGAGGGTCACATTGATGAAGAAATTAATCGGCGTACAAAACTTGCCTGGAGAGCTTTTGGAAGAAACAGCATAATTTTCAAGAGCAATATGCCATTATGTTTTAAAAGAAAAGTGTTTGATCAATGCATCCTTCCAGTGCTTACGTATGGTGCAGAGACGTGGACCTTAACTAAAAGAGACATACAAAGGCTGCAGACAACTCAAAGAAGCATGGAGAGGTGCATGCTTGGTATAACCAGGAGAGATAAGAAGAGGAACTCGTGGATCCGAAAAATGACAAGAGTGGAAGACATCATGATCAGAGTTAAATCCCTGAAATGGCAATGGGCTGGACATACTGCCAGAAGGACAGACCATAGATGGACAGCCGAAATTTTAGATTGGATTCCAAGGGACAGGAAAAGACCCAGAAAAAGACCACATGGGAGATGGGTGGATGAAATTCGTAAATATGCGGGAGTGACATGGAGGAGACTGGCACAAGACAGACCGTTGTGGAGGAAACTTGGGGAGACCTACGTCCAGCAGTGGATTGATAATGGTTGACAATGATGATGATGTCTTCCACTCTTTTCATTTTTCGGATCCACGAATTCCTCTTCTTGTCACTCCTGGTTACACCAAGCATGCACCTCTCCATGCTGCTTTGAGTTGTCTGCAGCCTTTGTATGTCTCTTTTAGTTAAGGTCCACGTCTCTGCACCATACGTAAGCACTGGAAGGATGCATTGATCAAACACTTTTCTTTTAAGACATAATGGCATATTGCTCTTGAAAATTATGCTGTTTCTTCCAAAAGCTCTCCAGGCAAGTTTTGTACGCCGATTAATTTCTTCATCAATGTGACCCTCACTTGATATCTGCTGAACAAGATAAACACACGTATCTGTTATCTCTAGTTTTTCTCCATCAATCGATAAATCTTCATTTCTTGTAAAAGCATTGAACATCACTTTTGTCTTCTGAAAGTTCATTTTTAATCACACTTCTTTACTCTTGTCAGCAAGTTCCTGGATCATACTCTGCAGCTCTGATGGGGTAGTTGCAAAAATGACTACGTCATCAGCAAAACGAAGGTGGGTTAGATAATCTCCATTAATCTTTCTGAACTCTATTGACTATAATATTCAGAGGTGATTTGGTGATTTCTCTCTCTCTCTCTCTCTCTCTCTCTCTCTCTCTCTCTCTCTCTCTCTCTCTCTCTCTCTCTCTCTCTCTCTCTCTCTCTCTCTCTCTCTCTCTCTCTCTCTCTCTCTCTCTCTCTCTCTCTCTCTCTCTGTCTGTCTCTCTCTCTCTCTCTCTCTCTCTCTCTCTCTCTCTCTCTCTCTCTCTCTCTCTCTCTCACATATTTGTGGTGTCACTAAGGTCGCTGTGTGTCTTTGATATGCGTGGTATCTCTAATCTCGCTCTGTGTCTGAAATGTGGGATGTCTCTAAGGTCGCTGTCCCTCTCAAAAGTGTGATATCTCTTAAGCTCGCTGTACGTCTCTGAAAGGTATTTCATCTTTAAGATCGCTGTGTATCTCTCAGGTGTGTAATATCTCTAAAATCGCTCTATGTCTCTGAAATGTGGTATTTATCTAAGATGCAAATACGTAATGCGTCTAAAATCACTGTCTGTCTCTGAAATGTGTGATATATCTAACATTGCTGTATGTATCTGGATGTGTGATGTCACTAAGATCTCTGTGTACCTCTGAAATGTGCAATATCTCCGAGATTGTTGTATGTCTCTGAAATGTGTGATTATCTCTAAGATCGATGTGTTCCTTCATTACATTCTGTTATACGAATATTATTAACACCGCGTTAATAATCCCTGAGATCAGGTCAAGAAGAACATTTAAAAGAGTTTCAAGAAAGTACTGAATAGGACAGTCATGAACAGTTGCCATATGGCATGCATTTTTCAAATCTGACCCAAATAGACAAAGTTTCTTGCTTTTTTCACACGAAGGCCAATTTTGTGCGATGTATCTTGGAAACGAACCAGTTGTTCACATGAAATACAATTCTTACGCGAATATTCATGGGCCAAACTCAATCGCGAGTAGAGTTAGCGTTTCCTTACTATTTACACCCGTGCTTCTTGTAACGAATCCGGCTGTTCCCGGATTGTTGTTCGATTTTTGTCCTTCAAAGGGTTTAAAGCCAAGTACGTGGAAACGAAAGCGAAGATTTATTTACTATGGCCAGGAAATATTTATAAACGGCGGGAAAAGGTAATGTGTTTACTGGAGAGTATTTCCACAATGTACGCTGTTAAAAAAAGTCCCCATTTTTGATACGTGACTCGAAGGTTTGCGGTTTCCCGCATATAACACTATTCGCTTAAATATTTTTTTTCACATTCAAAATTTACTAACAGAAACTTAAAGAATTATTACTTCCTCGATTTACGTTTGATCTTTACTGCAAAACCTGCGCTTCTTCTTACAATAGAAAAGCTGTTTTTTCAGTGAAGATTATGCGTTATTGCCATATTCTGACAGCGTGCTTTCTTCTCTCCAACAGGAAAAAAAAACATTTCTTGTCATTCCTTTCTTTATTTAGTAAGAAAAGGGTGGAAATATGTTCTTCCACTCCAAGAAAGAAAGCATTCGTTAAGATCAGTAGTTTAGAGATGATAGAAGTTTATCTTGAAAAAGTATCTTCTGTATCTGTTTAGCGAAAATTGCGTTCTTTTCATGCACTGTTAGCAAGATGTATGATTTATGTTTTCAGTTTCGGTGAAGAATTTTTTAAATTACACTGCTCGTAAAATAGAATTGAAATTGTTTGTTTTTGACTTTAGAAATTGGTGGGAGTCTTCGGCAAATGATATAAAAATATTTTTTCTTTCATTCCGTGGTTACATTTAGGTAAATAATGTTTTAAATATTTCTTTACATTCGAAAAATAATCCTTTGGTGAAACTTTTGTGTAGATGATGAGAAAAATATTTCCTTCTTCACATCTGGAAAAATATTTCCTGCTTACTGTGTAAATAATGAGAAAAAAAATCTGTTTGATTTCCCGATAAGAGCTATATTTTTACGAAAATGTTCTACTTTCATTTTCCGCTTCAATTGTGCGAAAGTATATTTATTAGACAGATATCCTTGTATATGTACATGCACTGCTCAAAATATTTAAGGGATCAATTGATTTGGGCGACATTATGCAAGCTAATCGTGTGATATCTTACCGAAACATGGAAGACGCAAGACGAGTGTGATGCTCACAGCAGAATCATGCATATCCTTATGCAAATTAACATCTGTGACGTCAGAATGCATATATAACAGATTGAGATAAAAAAAAGGTTTTTTTCTTGAGTTTCCTTATTCTGTCGCTTTTTTCGTGAAATTTCGTTTTTTGAAGTCTTCCGTTCGAACGATGTTTCAACAGTTTGCTGGAATCAAGGGCGTGGAGAGCTATTGGCAAACTGAAAGCCGGTCAGACACAACGGGTGGTAGCAGAAGCCATTGGAGTGTCATTTTCCGACTGTGGACACGATTTCAAGATACGGGAAGCTTTCGAAAAAGTCAAGGAAAGGCCGTCCACGAGGTAAAAACAACAAGGAACGACCGTTATCTAACAATTAACAGCCCGTCAGAACAGGCAACAAAACGCTACTCAGCTTCAGCGAGAGCTTCTTGTGTCCACATGACGCAGGATGTCAACTCAAACTGTCCGCAATCGCTTTCACCAAGGTGGCCTTAATGCACGTAGACCAATAGTATGTGTGCTTTTAACCACGTGACACCACACGGCCCGTAGAAACTGGGCTAAGGAACATCGTGGTTGGAGACACGACGGGTGGAATCAAATTCACTTGCAGCCCCCGGTGGCGCAGTGGTCTAAGCGATGGCCTCTGATCATTCGTCCGAAAGGGGTCCGGATTCGAATTGCGGTGAGGCATGGATGTTGTGTTTGTCTTACGGCACTGGCTCTCTCCATTTCCTGGAACCAGTGACCCTAAATTAGGGACGGGCGACTGCTTATAGCCCATTGAGTTGCTCACGGTGGTCGTTAAACCTCCAATCAAAAAAAAATATATCACTTCTCTGACAAGTCGAGACTCAGTCTTTAGTCTGACAATCGACGAGTTCTTGTCTGTAGAGAAACCAGCCCACGAAATAACCCAGCTTATGTGCAAGGAACATCACATTACGGTGGACACGGATTGATGGTCTAGGCAGGCATAAGTATCGGGGCACATAAGGACCTGTACGTCATCCGAAACGGCAGTCTGACGGCCCAGAGATATATTAAGACGAGATGCTAAGACCTATTGTCATGTCGTATACTGCAGCCGTCGATAATTCGTTCCTATTCATGGACGATAACGCTGGATTGCATAGAGCTGAGCTAGTGGACAATATGCTTCAAAAGGAGAGCATGCCTGGAGCTGGGACGCACTTGGAAGATGCACTGCAGATCGACCGGCAGCTCTGTTGACTCTTCGTGAACTGGAGACTGCACTCATTGAAAAATGGCCAAGATATCCCCAAAATCTCGTCAGTAACCTCATGAATTTCATTCCACAAAACGTGCAGCGGTCTTAGCCGTTCGAGAAGACCACACACCCTACTTGAGGTCCGTTGCCACGTTTAAGAAGTCATTTATTTTCTTGTTGTACAGATGTGCATATTGTTATGTATCATATCGCATCAGGTGCATTATATGACAATACTAGCGGATGTACCCGGGTTTAACAAAAAATACAGGAGTCAACGTCGAGGCCTGCGCTTTCAGAACATTTTTCTTGGATTGTCCCAAGATTTTCGCTTTTTCTGGGCATTTTGGAATTCGTGATATTAAGGAGTCTCAGTTGCTCTTAATAATTTAAGTTTCTTGTATTTTGGATAGATGTGTCCAATACATTTACGCGTTTTCGATTTAAGGTAAAATTGCATTTAAAAAAATCGTAGAAATTTATAATTAACTGAAATGCATGTGGTTGTTAGACAAATCTCGTATGTTGCTTTATTGCAGCAATTATATCAAAATATAATTATGTAAAATTAACTGGCGCCTTCATGCACTAAACATAAATTATTACAAAGTGTCATGGTATGAAATTAGGGTGAGGGATTGGGATGTCCAGGTTTCATGATAGCCTATATCTTCCACAGGGTCCTAGAGAGTATGTATGCAAAATTTGAACCAGATAAGTCAAAGGATTAAGGCACAAAATGTCAAGAGGATAATTTTTTTTGTTTTGCAATCCTATATGGCCTTTTTTTCTCCTCATTCCCTGTTGTTACCACTATATATATTACTTCTTATATGTATCATGCTATTGGTATTACTGTTGTAGCAACTAAAATGCAATAAAGGAAATGAAATGAAATGCAATTAGGGAGAGGGAATGAAGTGTCCTGGTTTCATTGCAGCCTATATTTTCCACAGGGTCCTAGAGTGTCACCATGCAAATTTTTTATCCAGATCGGTCAAAAGCTTTTTGGAGTTCTTGTGTTCTCTTAGAACTCCTTAACCGATTAATCAGATCGGTCCTTAGGAAACATACAGAAAGATATTCTATTTTATATACACTATATTGATAGAAGTCACCGGACACCTATACTCGGGGCAAACTTAACCTGGCAATGGAAGGAAGGCTACAGATGTATGGTTCCACTACATGAAATAGTTATACTCTAAAAGCTCGTATTCCAGCTTCAACTGGCACTTAAAAAGTACACAGATATTCAATACGTTGTGTGTATATGCATTTAAAAAATTCAGATCTCAGTTTCAGCTGAATTTCTAAAAATACAGATAGTATTCACATTTTGGTGACGTCACTGATGGTCTTCTGTCACAGCATTTGGGTCAGAGCTAAGACGTTAACCCAGGGGATATTTATTGTGTGGGGGTCATTAGCGGAAGGGAGAGGGCGAAATAAGTATTTCCGATCCGAGGGCATTATCCTTCATTGTTGTTTTAAAACACTCTTCTGTCTTTTCGGATTTCTCCAATGGCAGCTGCCGGTCACTCGAGTGTATTTTAGCCGCATAAAGCTGGGAAACCATTACGAAGCTCTGCTAAGGTGATCGTTATGAATGTTTTTACTAAATTGATGGAAAAACATTCCCCGAATAAATCGGAAATTGAAATAACAATTCTTACAGCAGAACTCATTGGTGTTTCAAGTCGTTGAATTTAGACGCAACGCTGCGTTTTCTACCCCGGGAAAAAAACCTGAACACGGCTGGAACGGTACGACGAATTTACTTTAACCCCAGTTCGTCAGAAAGTACACAGTTTCTTCTTTCGGAATGAAATTCCAACAGCAATCAAAGTTATGTCGGCTGTTAATAAAGATGATGAGCTCGGGTACGGAGAACTGGCCACACGGAGAACTGAACACATTGGAATTTCAGTGCCATAAAATTGTTCTGCATAAACAAACTTCGTGTGGCTATATTTCCCACTACTTGAGAAACTATTGTTCATTATACATTTTATTTTAATATTTCATTTTCAGTAAGAAATATAGACATTTCCATGATTTCCGGGCTAAAGACAAAGCGGAGAACTGGACACAAGAAATTTAAGGGGCCGTATAAATATTGCGTTCTGGATTGCTCCGCGGCTACGTCTCCCGAGATTCGTTATTTCGTACTTAATGTATTTACGATATCTTTCAAGGTATATAAACTACAGCTAAACAAATTATCTGCGAGTATGTGGAAACCGAGGAAACTTATCGGCGGGGGGGGGGGTTAGTTGCTTAAAACCTAAAATATGAATTATAAAGAATTTCTGGTCCGATCGGGAGTTTTCAGCGTTCACAAGCTAAAACTGAACAAATTATTTAAGCGATGGTTTCTGATAATTCGTTCCAAAGGGGTCCGGGTTCGAATCCCGGTGAGGCATGGATGTTGTGTTTGTCTTACGTTACTAGCTCTCTCCCTTCCCTGGAACCAGTTACCCTAAATTAGGGTCCGGCGACTGCTTATAGCCCATTGAGTTGTTCACGCTGGTCGTTAAACCTACAATAAAAAAAAAAAAATTCAGGCAAACGAAAGAGTTCCTTCCCATTGTTAGGCACCTTAGAAAACTGCCACATATAATTCGGAAATTTGGAAAACTGCCACACATTCAAAGTGTTCCTCGGAGGAACAGCATTTTGTGCCCGGCCTCTCAATGAAAAACATGTGGCAATTTTCCAAGTTGCTGAAAGATGTGTGGCAGTTTGCAGTGAACCCTAAAATATCATTAATCACAGAGACCGGCTCTTGTCCAGTACTTATGGCAACATAGGGTAGTTAAAAATGCATACACATTTAACGGGTATCTGTTATGAAAAAATTCTAATCAGTGCAAAATTTTGGAAAGAACGAAATTTTGCGCATAACTGATGACATGGTAAAAATACTTTTAAGTAAATCCCACAGTTGGTAATCTTCAAGCAGCAAGTACATAAATGAAATATAAAAAAATAAAATAAATACAAAATATAAAAAATATGTGAAAACAAAATTAGGCCACTTCCCATGTTTAGCAAATATAATTTCATTTTAAAAGAAAAGAAAGTTACACGTTATGTAACATTTCAAAAAAAAAGATAAATAAATAGAGAGAGAGAGAAAAATAAATTGCTTGTCTACCGGTCTGCAAAGGGCGCGGGGGGCGGGGTTACTGGTGATATGGTTAGGGCTGGGACATGGTGCTAAAATGAGGGGTCAGTCTCCGATCACGGTGACAGCCCTGAGGGCCTGTGGGCTATCACCGTGGGCTCCCTCGAATGACTTCCGAGTGAAGATTAATTACATCCCATTAGTGCGGAGTAATACTTGTAACTGGGAGTTGTAAGGACCCGTAGCATTAGCCCCATTGCCAGGATAGCTTTGCCCCGAGTATAGAAGAGAAACACAACATAGCATCTATTGACATACATTAGTACGGTGTCGGTTCACCTTTGACTTTAATGCATGCACTGACCTTTCGAGACATGCTTTCGACAAGGCTTTGGAACACAGCGATAGGTATGCGCTTCCATTCAGTACATAATGCTGCCGCTAACTGTTGCTTAGTAGTAGGCATTGGTTTCAAACTTCTTATGCGGTGCTCTAATTCATCCCATAAGTGCCCTATGGGATTAAGGTCAGGGCTCTGCGCTGGCCAGTCCACACATCATACGGAACTCCATCCTCGCCTCCTCCGCACAGCTGCATTCTGGTGTCGTGCGCAGTTCTGTACGTCCTACTACCAGCGTGCAAATCTCACCAGGACATACCTTCTGTCCATCTGCAAGCATTCTTGGATTGCATCTACGACCCCGCTTTTCTGTCTCCAGGAGGTTACACGCTGCCTTACTCGAGTGATGTGGGCGGGTCATCACTGGATTAACGTCCACAAGCTCTGTGCTCCTCCCTCCTATGGTGGTGCTGGCCTACCTGATGTCCCGCTGTGCTACAAAGCAAGCCGAGTGATCAACTTCATTCACCTTTTCACGGCTCCAGTAGCTTCCTCAGTTCAGGTACGTGACGTTCTTGCCTCCTTGCGTAACCCACATTTTTCCTTTCTTTCTTTAGTTCTCATGGATTGCTGTCCTTTCCCCCACCCTCCAAACTCCCACCTGCATATTCTGAAGCCCTCACTCACCTTCGCTCTCTCCCCCTCATTCGCTCCCCTCCCTCTTCAACTCTAGAGCTTCTTTCTGAACCCCTCTTCTTCAACTCCCTTGTTCATCCCCCCCCATCTACCCTGTTTTTCATTCCCCTCTTGGCTCCGAGCAGGTGTAGTAACTGTACAAGACCTCACTAACTCGGATCTATCTTGGCGCCCTTTCTCTGGCCTCCCCCTGCTATTCTCTCGTCCCCATCCGCCCATTTGGTCTATGACTCTCTGCTAACTGCACTTCTTTCGCTTTTCCCTGATCTTGTCTCCCCCACCGGTCTCGTCTCTGTCTTTTCTGCCCCTCTTCCGCTGCCGTTTTTCCTCCGACTCACAAACTCGGTTCTTCCTCTCTCCTCTCTCTCCTCTAAATCTCTTTATCGTTTTCTAGTGCACCTTGCCACCCCTTCACCGCTTTCTATTCTGGAGGTTCCCCCTGCTTCTCTTCCTCTTGTCTGGGCCGCTGCCCGCTCACCCTTATCTGCCCCTCTTGAAATTAATACCCACTGGCTCTTTTTGCATAATCGCCTCCCTGTTCCGTATTTTCTCTTTCGCATGTCTCTTCTCTCCTCCCCTCTCTGCTCATTCTGAGCACAGGAGGCAGACGTTTCTCACGTCTACCTTTACTGTCCCATCCTGATGCCTCTCCTCCACCAGGCTTTTCGGATTGCCAGTCGCTCTTGTTCTCAAGATCTTCCGTTCACTGCCTACAGACATCTTCCTCTGCGGGCTCATCCACCTACGCCTCTTCCGTCAGTATGTGCCTATCTTTTCGTGCTGGTTAAACACGTTATTTACGTATACCTTCAACAACTCCGCAGCGTTTCCTCGCCGGTCTCTTTACACCAGGCCAGCGCAGCACTTTTGTGCCATTTTCAAGATCGATTGCACTCTCGACTCCGCCTGGAGTACCAGTCGGCTTCTTCCAGTCGTCGAGAAGCCACCTTCTATGCTACCTGGGCGCCGGCCGCTCCATGGTTTGCGATTGATTCTGGACTGCTACACCTATCAGTACCCTAGGACTTTCTTCACCTCCTTTGCTGAGTTCCGTGGCACCCTGGTGCCCCTCCTCCACTCTACGACTCGTGCAATCCACACTACCGTTGAATTGTGAATGTTAATGCCATCTAAGTGTATTTTCATGCTTACTTGTGTACATTACTTACTTTCACCCCGCCTGTATTATGTTGCTTTGGTGCCCTCGTTAAATAACTTGCACAATTGTGCACGCTGTGTTTTTATCTCATGTATGTAATGTTTTACCTTCACGGCGGTGTTTGTGCTGTTCTTTTTCTAATTGTGTACTATTGTTTCGCCTGTATTATCCTGTAAATCATGCCCAGCCAATGTGATGTGACACGATGTGTTTCTCTCTGTCACTTCTGCAATTTTTATTCAATAAGCTTTGCTTGCAGCATTTGTTATTCATCCCCATTGTCATTGCAGTGTATATACCATCATGTTTTTAACAGTTTTGTATTATTTCCCAGTGAGACGCCCAATACTGTACGTCTCCCTCTTATGTTTTCTTATGATAAATTAGAATAAAGCGATTTTGAAACCTTGCTTTATGGCTCGGTGCATTATCCTGCTAGTACTAACAAGGCTCGGTTCCATACTATTGCTACAGACTTGATAGGTTTTCCAAATTATCGAAGTAGACGTACTGGTTAACAGGTTTGTCCACGATAACCAATGGGCCGGGACCATACCACGAAAAGCACCCCCACACAAGTACACTGCGAGCTCCAAACTTGACCGTAGGAACAGTACACTGTGGTAAATAGCGTTCCCCCGGCTGCCGCCATACCCACACACGGCCATCAGACTGATGGATCGTGTATCTAGATTCATCAGTGCATAGGACCCGTTTCCATTGATCTACGGTCCACGTTAAATGTTCTTTACACCATTCGAAAACGACGTGTAGCATTTCGAGTGTAGATGAAAGGCTTATGAGCAGCCGCACGACCACGGTAACCCATGGAATGAAGTTCTTTGCTAATGGTACGTGTACATACCGAGGTTCCAATATTTTTACTCATCTGTCTTGTGCAGAACTCCGTCGATTAGCTGTAACGAGTGTTCTGAGGCTTCGACGTCCTCTATCACTGATTTTCTTTGGCCTGTCGGTATGTTTTGCTGCTTCAGGCACGCCATGTGTCTTCCACTTATTCAGTACATCCAAAACAGTGGGCTCGGGTATGTTTAAACGCCTGTCGGTTTCTCTTATGGAAAACCCACTTATATAACACCCAATAATCTTTCCTTTCTCAAAGTCAGTTCTCTTCCCCCGCGACATTTTCATTCAACCTCACAGTGCTGCGATATGATCGCGGCCAGCTGCAAGCTTGTTTTTATACCGTTTGCAGCTGTACCGCGCATCTTAACAACGCAGCAGTCCGTTCATTTGCTTTTGAAGGGGTGTCTGGTGATTTTTGTCATTATAGTGTATATAGAAAGAAGATTGCATGCAAATTCGCTAATTTTGTTTTTGTTACCCATGTTCCTA
Source organism: Macrothele yani (assembly GCA_039090855.1). Lineage (NCBI taxonomy): Eukaryota > Metazoa > Arthropoda > Arachnida > Araneae > Macrothelidae > Macrothele > Macrothele yani. The sequence goes on along the minus strand of CM077006.1, from coordinate 22,876,854 downwards.
AATATTCTACTGTATCTTACATAAAAAAAATATTTTATGTTCAACAACGTCAGTCGTGAAGGATTTTCGTTACAATATCCCTTGATTCCCTAATTCTTTTGAGCAGTGTATTTTATGTATATTAATTTCGGAAAAGCATTTTTATTTAGACTTTTCAATGAATGATGAGGAAATTTTTTTCTCAATTGGGAAAGCACGTATTCACAGTGTGTTGGGTAAAATTTAAGAAAAAAACATTATCCGATTAGTTCTTTGATTTGACTATCATGTAAATGGAAAATAATTTCTTGCCCCGGGGAAATACATTTTCAGTTAAACTGTTGTGAAAATTATGGCAACATGTTTTCTTCTTCACATTCAGAGAAACACTTTGTGGTCAGAGTGTAAATGATGAAAAAAAAACCGTTTTGTTTGATTTTCCGAAGAATGCTATTTGATTTTCAAAAAAAAAAACCACGCTGTTTGATTTTCCGAAGAAAGCTTAAATGGCTTTTACAAAAATATTCGACTTATGTTTTCTGTTTTGGTTACATAAGTCTAATTTTTAAATGAAACAGGTAAGCATATGATGGGTAAAAAAATTAAGTACAAGTTTTTATTCATACTCGTACATTCAGAGGAGTATGCTTTGGGTAAACGTTTTGACAACTACCTAGAGGTATTTTTGGTTCTGGCTTGAAAAGGCATCTGCATGATGGAAGTATGTTTTCTGTATCGTATTTTGATTTAACTTCGGAGCAAACAATCGAAAAGTAAGGATTTTTGACCTTCGAAAAAGCCGTTCTTTGATAAAATTTTTATTTCCGGGTTTTCATGATTAAATTTTTGATTAAATTTCTAATTCTGGGTGTTCGTAATATTCTAAACTAGGAAATCCGGGTTTTACAGTCTTGTGTAGGAATTTCGGAATACTCAATCATGTGATTTCTTAAAATGCTATGAAGTGGTAATTAATTAAAAGTGCCTTTCCAGATGAAAAACTCTTGTAATGTTGAAAGGAAGGCTACTTCTATCATTTTAGCAGCTGTATCTATATTAAATAATTTCGTTACATAAGATTCGGTGAATCCAATGAGCTAACTGCAGAATTGACAGAAATCACGGTAGGATGTTATGTCAGCTGAACTTCAGCGTCCAGAGCTGAACTGCTCTCCATTGTTTGCCTAAGTGTTCTGAAGTTTAAAATTAGAATTCAAAAAGGCAGTTTTTGAAGTTGAATTTCACAATTTTTGAGAGATCTCTAACGCCACTACTACAACATATAAAATTCAATAATGCAAGTTTCGAAATATTTCTAACACACTGAATTGGTACAGAGAAAGTGCGAAGTTGAATTCCACAGGCATTGGTAGTTAATTGTTGTGTAGCTAGTTAATATAATATGTATGTTATATGTAAACAATGTGTACCTGTACATTGCATTATATAATATACAGGGTGATTCATAAAGAAGTATACAGTTTCAACGCACTATAAAACAAGAACAATGTAAGACATTTTATGTTACCTGTAACAGAATTGTAGGGGAATGTTTCTTCAAGTTTTTTTAGAGACAGTCACAGATGTTCTATGTGTGCACCCTTAGTCACACAACACACATCGATTCGGTAATACACTTCCACCCAAACGCGAGGTAAGATATCTGAATCAAGTGCAGTGATAGTGGCGGTGATGCGCTGTTTCAGCTCCGCTAGATCAACTCAAAGGGGAGGGCCGAATACCTTGTCCTTTACGTTAAATGTAGCTTCATCGGTGAAAACTAAGTGATCTGTAAAAATCGTCATTTTCAAAACGGTGCTGCATTTCGGCAGAAAATTCAAAGCGCTTTGTCTTGTCAAGGTCAGTGAGATTTTGCAACATCTGCACTTTGTATGGAATCATTTTCAGCTTCTTTCTCAAAATTATCCATACTGTGGGCTGTGAAATCTGCACTTCACGACTCACCCTCCGCGTTGATTTTCCCGGGCTTCGTTGAATGGCGGTGCAAACACTATCGACGACTTCTTCCGATACACGCGGTCGTCCAGGACTTTTAAGTTTGCACAAACAGCAATGTAGTTTCAAATTTTTTATGCCAATCGTAGATAGATTTTCTAGTTAGAGGTTCTTTTCCGAATCGTGATCGAAAATGCCGTTGCACAACAGTTACAGATTCCGTTTTGCTCAATTCAAGAACACAAAACACCTTCTCCACTGCAGACGCTGCCATTTTGACAGAATAATCACGTGACATGCGCACTATCGCCTATATCACTTCCCTCAGTAGTAGGGACAAATTTTATCAGTACATCTACTTAAAGGTTCGCAGTTGTGATCCGTGTCTTCAACTGTAACTGTTTTACAGCATCTGGAAACTGTATACTTCTTTATGAATCACCCCGTATAAGTAATACGCATTATTTATATGTGTAGCATGAGTTCAAGGGGTTTCTTTTCATCTCACAATCACCTCTGTTATACGCAGATGTTGGAAAATTACTTCAACTATTTCCTGTTTCACATTTGGAAAAGCACTCCTTGGTTTCAGCGCAAGTGATGAAAAAATATTTAATATTTGTCACTTCCCGTTGTTAGTTTGTATGGCAATGTTGGGAAATTTGTTTTACGCGTTCCGGCAATCAAGTATATAGTGTGTCTCTTTTCTTTAAGTGACTCTGACAGATATCTGGAGTTTTGTTGGGCTGTTAATTTTTTTGTCATTAAGTAATGCGTTACCAAATATATTGGAATCCAATAATTAGACCCTAATTGTTTCAACACGTGACCTTAATTTGGAATAAGTTCTTCTGTCTTAGTGGCCACAAAAAAACACGTCCGAGTTTAAAAACTACCGATCAATATCAATCCTTTTTTTTTTCTTTGGCTTGTGGAGTCTTGAGTTACATGTTGTGCGTCGCTCTCCTCCCAGAAAGTAAACGTGCGAAGTTACACAAAGGAACTCTCAGCAAAAATTCTCCAATTTCCGATTCCTTTATGCTGAGTACAAAAGCGCGTACTTATTATACGGCTTCAGTTAATTACGGTCAAGTGAGTCACAGGCTTCTCAGCCACTTGACCGTAAGTCCTCCTATATTGATTTCGGTGCCTTTGCTTATTGATTGTTGTGTGGCTTCTTAATAGCTGCCATTTTCTTTGTACAACTCAGGGTGCATTCAGAATTGTGCAACTCCTTTTCGTTCCCAGCTTCTTTTTGCAACGCAACAAAGACAACAAAAGGGCTGATTGATATTTTGGAGTTTCTACCGTGGAGCGAATGTATTCTCCAGCTTTGCGAATGTTACGCATAAGGCTGATTCAGAGGAATTCTTTGATATTTTTTATATGATTTTGTGAAGATTTAAGAACGCTCAAATAAAAAACAATTGGAGCGGTTTTCGTACATTTGGCCAATGCTGCATTTTTGTTGCATGGCGTTGTGTCCGCATCAGGAAAACTACGTAGCCTGGTTTGATCTTTTTGCAGTGCGCTTAATTTCTCTGCACGTGTCTAGCTTTGAATAGCAATGTCCGTCGTAGCAGTTGCTGCCCTTCAAAGCGATAGGCACACAGTAATGAAGGACCTGGTTGATGATATATGTACACTGAAGAGCAATTGAATTGGAGATACCTGTCTAGTAACGTGTAACACCACCTCCTTTCGCCCTGAGGACGGCGGCGATTCGTCTCGGCATGGACTCGACAAGACACCGGAAGCGTTGAGAAGCCATACGGATCCACGACTCCTGAACAAGCTCCCACAGTTCACGAAGATTTGATGGAGAGGGGGTCAGAGCCTCGAACATCTCTCTCGATGGCATCCCAGATGTGCTCGATGGGATTGAGATCAGGTGGCCTAGCTGGCAAAGGAAGCTAGGTCACGTCGGTGGAGTGTTCATCCAACCATTCGGATATAATTCGGGAGCTGCATTGTCTTGCTGCAGGATGAGGTCCCCAGTGGGATGTTGCAGACGCACAAACGGGAGCAAATGGTCGGCCAGGATATCCCGGTAACGTTGACTTGTGAGGGACGACGTCACGCGTACCAGGGGTCCCATTTCAGTCCACGTAAATAGTCCCAGCTTGAAGAGTACCCTGCTGGCAAGAAGGATCCATCGCTTCATGTGGTTTGCGCCGTACTCGTATCCTGCCATCCGCATGCACCAACGTGAATCTTGACTCATCAGTCCAGGCAACATTTTCCCACATGTCTAGGGTGCAGTGGCGATGTTCCCGCACCCATGCTAATCTTTGCACCTTGTGATGTGCGGTCAGCAGCGGTACCCTCGTGGGACGATGGCTTCTGTACCCCATAGTGAGGAGATGATTCTGGATGGTGTGACTGCTTACACGTTTTTGTGCACCAGCGTTAAATTGCCGAGTGATTTCCTGCACTGTGGCCCGTCTATCCGCTGTTACAATGCAAGTTAGCCGACGATGACCCCGCTCATCCACACGCTTTGGTCCACGACAGTTGGCCCTTGCAGGGATGGCTTTACCGGATTCGATGTATTCACGGCTCGTGAAAATCCCAGTGCCTGAAAGACTTCCGAGATCGAGTGACCCCATTCGTCGGGCCCTGACAATTTGCCCACGATCAAATGCGCTTAGATCCTTCGTCATAACCATACTGCGTCCGACTCTTACTGATTCCCGTCGCATCACTCCTTATATTGTCGGATCGCTGCGTACGTCATATCGTTTCCGTTTACAGGGCCGCCTACAGCGCCACATTAGCATACCGCCGGCTGTCTCTAATTCAATTGCTCTTCAGTGTGTGTATATATATATATATATATACTAACAAAACGCTGAAATTCGTTTTTAATGGTGTAATATTACAAAAACTATAGAACAATACGCTAGCTGTGGCTACCACGGATGTGGTGTCTTCTTCATGCAGAAATATAATTCAAAAGCAAAAACGAAAAACAGAGTTCCCGTTATGTATTCAAAATAGACGTTTGCTATAGATGTTATAGAACGTGCGCGTCATATTCAAGACGTGTGATTAAGGGCGCGCGTATTCAAGAGCGTGCGCCATACATGTGGGTGGTCTATTTATGTTTCCTCGTTGCATATCCCGTGGCCGGTTGGATTTCTATAGTCTCTCTGAGGAGGTGGTTCTGGCGGTCGTGTAACGTGCGATTTTCTTTATGTGTCTACACAAAGGTGTTGCAGAGTTGTTGGCCACTTCACGCGCTAAGGCCGTAGTGAAAAGTCCTCATTTGACATCTCTCTGGTGCACCTGGAGTCTTAAGGACTTCTTGGTCATGCCCACGTAGTTTTTGGTCGTTTCGTCTGGGTACAAAAGTGGTATAGTGTATACTCCCGCACCTTCCGGGTCCACGGCGGCGTTTTTCATGGATGCGAGACAAGACGCGATTGTCCTAGATGCTGTAATCCCTATTCCGAAACCAAGTTTATCGTGCCACTGATTCTAATCCGACCGAAGAATTATTTTTGCATCGGACAATTTTTTGCACCGAATATTTTGTTAGTTATCTTATGAACCTTTGATTATTTCGTACATAAGTATTTGACGCCGTTTTAAAATCATCACAATTTCCTTCTGGTCAAAAGTTGTGCTAATTACACCTGAAAATCCGACGGCTTTCCTATTCCTTCCTTGCCAGTCCGTTTCATAGGCCTTCTGATTAAGATCGAATTGACACATAAAATTTTTAGTGGGCACATATGCTGTTAATTCCGTTATATTCAATTTTATTTTAAGGTAACGATGCTCCATAGTGCTTTTAATGGTGTTGATATTTCCTTCCTTCCTTCAGCAAGAAAGAAAACGCATCATTGAAATGACTAATCTTGTTTATTTGACATCGACTTCAGCTTTATTTCCCGCTGAATTGTTCGCCAGAGGCTTGGATCATATTATTTTACTTCTAAGATTTTTTTTTTCAGGAAGTATCTATTTTCGCCGGGGGAAGAATTATTTTCATTAAAGCATTCTTTATCTCAGGCATTGTGCTAATACTTTCGCTAATTCTAAAATCAATGGAAACGGAAGGGAAGGAGCTTAAATTCTTAACCCCTTTTTGCCTTACTTTCAGACTTAAAAGCAACACGGTTTCTTTTCGCTGAATTATTCTGCAAATGACTCTGTGGAAATCATAACTTATTATTAGCGGCTTCATTTTATTTGACGCAAATGTATGTGACGCTTTAATACTCTTAAGGCACACGATTGCATTAGAAATTCAGAACAACTCTGATGCATTAATTTCGGACATACTAATGTGCGGAATGGATTTCTCTACGGTCTTTACTGAAATGAATTTTCGACTGTTTTCTCAATTCTGCTTTCCTCCCCCCCCCCCCCCCGCCTCTCTCTTTCTCTCACCCTTTTCCCCTCTCGTTTCATCTCCCTTTTCTCTTTATTTCTCTCCCTCTCTTCTCCTTACTCTCGCTTTCGCCCCGCTTTCTGTATCTCTCTCTTTTACCCTGTCTAGATTTCTATTATACACTGAAGAGCAATTGAATTAGAGACAACTGGCGTTATGCAAATGTGGCGCTGTGGGCGGCCCTGTAAACGGAAACGACATGACATATGCAGCGATCCGACAATATAAGGAGTGATGCGACGGGAATCAGTAAGAGTCGGACGCCGTATGGGTAAAACGAAGGATCTCAGCGCATTTGATCGTGGGCAAATTTTTAGGGCCCGACGAATGGGGTCACTCCATCTCGGAAGTCGTGCAGACACTGGGATTTTGACGAGCCACTGTGTCACGGGTGCACCGTGAGTACATCGAATCCGGTAAAACCATCCCTGCAAGGCCCAACTGCCGTGGACAGCAGCGTGTGGATGAGCGGGGTCATCGTCGGCTAACTTGCATGGTAACAGCGGATAGACGGGCTACAGTGCAAGAAATCACTCGGCAATTTAACGCTGGTGCACAAAAACGTGTAAGCAGCCACACCATCCGGAACCATCTCCTCGCTATGGGGTACAGAAGCCATCGTCCTACGAGGGTACCGCTGCTGACCGCACATCGCAGGGTGCAAAGATTAGCATGGGCGCGGGAACATCGCCACTGGACCCTAGACATGTGGGAAAATGTTGCCTGGACTGATGAGTCCAGATTCACTTTGGAACATGCGTATAGCAGGATACGAGTACGGCACAAACCACATGAAGCGATGGATCCTTCTTGCCAGCAGGCTACTCTTCAAGTTGGTGGGGGTGGCATTCTCGTCTGGGGACTGTTTACGTGGACTGAAATGGGACCCCTGGTTCGTGTGACATCGTCCCTTACAGATCAACGTTACCGGGATATCCTTGGACGACCATTTGCTCCCGTTTGTGCGTCTTCAACATCCCACTGGGGACCTCATCCTGCAACAAGACAATGCACAGTGTCATCGCTCCCGAACTGTATCCGAATGGTTGGATGAACTCTCCAACGACGTGACCTCGCTTCCTTGGCCAGCTAAGTTGCCTGACCTCAATCCCCATCGAACACATCTGGGATGCCATCGAGAGAGATGTTCGGGGCTCTGATCCCCCTCCATCAAATCTTCGTGAACTGTGGGAGCTTGGTGGTGTTGAGACCAGAGAAAAGATGCGCGACCTGTACATTGATTACGTCAGTAGACAAATGTTGGATTGCTTAATTATGGTTATGTTTTAGAAAATATTAAGTATTACAAGTTATGATATGAAGTTATTTTAATCGATGCTCACATTTTCATCCTTGGGAACGTATTAATTGTGAAGAAAATATGTACAGAAGTTTGCATATTGGAAGTATAGGAAACAAAATCGCTAGACGTCGACCTTAAGAAGAGGTTTGCAGCCGGTATAAATGTCGGGTCCTCTCTCCACTAAGGGGTCTGGTTGCAACTCGAAAACGTCAATCCGCATAGTTACCGTGATGTAATTGCAACAATTGTCAAACGTAATTTTGAGCAGCCTTAAAGTTCACAACGTAATAGGTGTTTTCCCGGACGGAACCCACCCAATGGTTTCGCAATGGCGAACGTGAATTGCACTTCTATTCTCCAAAATATGATGAAACATCTGTTCTTTTTACTTTTACTGTTTATGAAATGCTCTCCTGTATTTGCATTTGAAAGACCGACGTTCTTCTGATAAAAAGAAAACCCTAAGTTTTTTTATCAGTTCATTTCTCTTTATGTGCTATGGAACAGTTTTACGAGGTCTTTTTCTCACAATATATGCCCCGTCAGGTTTACTAGCTTACAAAAATATCTGTCAGTCTGTGTTTTACGTTGTGTGCCGCAGCGTTTATGAATATTTTTGCTGGATCCTTTTCCGCCTTGTGCGTCCCATCTGGTGATGAAGCCTAAACTGCTTAGTATCCGATGACTTTTATTGCCTCTTCCTTTCCCCGTTAATTCGCACCTGGGTTTTGTTGTGTATCGTATGAAATGTTCCGGAGATGTCTTCTGGCTACTTGCTGGCTGCCGGCAGAAAGCTCATGAACGAACATAAGAGGCTCCATTAATGTCTCATCTTATTTGTGATTTGTGCCCCTCTCATTTTTCCTGTCATTATGATAGACCGATCATAAAGTAACCTTATGTCGTCGTTTAGATGACTACCTTTCCCGTGTTATTCCTTTTTTTGCCTGAGATCACGTATTGTTTTGTATAATTCATCACAGATATTTCCGGTTCTTCTTTCATCAGATCATGTGGGAATTAATGTTACGGTATAACAATATATCGTCGTTGAAATATATTTCCGTTAGCAAAATATGTTTTTAAAAACATTTCTTTTGTCAGAAGATGCTTTGAAATTTGAAGAATCCTATTTTTTCCACCTTAAAGCATTAATGTATGTTATCAGAACTGATTTTAAAGTACTATACCGTGCAAATTAAATTGGGACAAGCTATTTTATTCTCAGAATTGTAATGTGATCGCCAGTTGATGTCGGAAACCCACGTAAACCGGTTTTGTCAGCTGTGAGGTGGTGTGACTGTTAGAACTTGATAGTAAGAATGTGGTTTGACCGGTTTTAAACAGGAAATAGGCACTTCAGCTTCAGTTGTGAGCTTTCGTGTGTGACAGGTAGATGTTACTTTTTGCTCTCTGTGAGTACGTGTTGTTTTCGTGTATTGAAAAATGGATATTTCCCCAAGGAAACGTGCAAAAATAATTGCTCTGAAGGATCACACTTCCATGACAGTGAGAGATATCGCTTCTGCAGTTGGTGTAGGCAAATCAAATGTATCAAAACTGCTTACGCGATACAATGCATCTGGATCATCGTCTCCAAAAAGGAGAGGTGAATGTGGAAGAAAATGAAAGCCAACTCCACGAACCGATAAATATCTAATCAGAAATAGTAAAATGAATCCAAAAAAAGAAAAAAACAAGCACCGACCTTCAAAGAGATTTGTTTGCTAGTGATTGTGATGTTTATGATTCAACTGTACGCTGTAGGCTTCTGGAAGTAGGCTGGAAGGGAAGGCAAGAAAACCAACGAAAAAACAATATTTGAATGCGAAAATGAAGATAAAACGTTTAGCATAGGCCAAAAAATACAAATCATGGACTGCTGACGACAGGAAAAACGTAATTTTCAGCAATGAAACTCATTTATTTGTGCAGTGTTACCAAGCAAATGCCGTTAGACGAAACAACTGTAAACCCTTAAGACCTGAGCATGTCAATCAAACTGTAAAACACCCTCTGAAACAGATGTTTTGGGATTTTTTAACATCAAAGGCACTGGAAGCTTAGTTCCTGTTCAAGGTATGATAAATTCAGCCAAGTACATAGAAATATTACAACGTAGGATTGTTCCATTCTTGCTAACTTTTGACGGGACATTTTAACATGACTTGGCCCCATGTCACAATTCGAAATTGGTCAACAATTTCATGCTGGAAAATCAAATTCATTTGCTTGATTGGCCTGGAAATTCACCAGACTTAAATCCCATAGAAAACTTGTTGAATATTTTGAAGAGACGTTTAGGTAAAATGGACTGTACAACCAAAGAACGCATGGTAACGAATGATATAAAAGTGTGGTTCCACGATTATCAAGTCAAAAATATGTGCACTCGATTAGTGGAGTCAATGCCGAAACGAATTCAAGAGGTCATTTCTGCTAAAGAGAACATAATTCATACTAATACAGGTATTTATCAGTGTATATCAAGGTATAGAATGATATAAAGGCATAGTTTTGGAAAAAAGAGTTATTTTTTTACTTTGTCCCAATTAATTTCCATAGTATAGTATTTACGGCTTCCTTGTGATTCTTTCTCAGTAATTTCTCAACAGTACATGCCTCTTATAAACAGTAGTACCGTGCTTTGCAAAGGGAAGAAACTTACGAATTTTGTTAAAGAAAACGATCGTATCCCACTTGTGCCATGCTCTTCGGAGCTTGCACCAGGATGCGTTTTGTTAACGCCGACGAAAGTATATTTCGTGTCACGATGGAAATCAGTAATATGAATTTCCTGTCATGACGAATTCCAGTTACATCAATTGTCTGGCACGGTTTATTCTGTTAGATGAATTTCTTAACATGATGTATTTCTCTTATATCAATTTCCTGTCTTGATGTATTCCTGTCATGACTTATCCCATTTAAGTGATGTCCCTAATTTTTTCCAATTATGCCGAATTTCTATCATGATAGATGGATCTTTTAGCATGTTGCAACCTAGTGAGATGAATATTCTAGGATGATGCAGCCTAGTGAGATAAGTGTTCTAGCATTATGCAGCCTAGTGAGATGAATATTCTAGTATGATGCAGTCTAATGAGATGAATATTCTAGCATGATGCAGCCTAGTGAGATAAATGTTCTAGCAATATGCAGCCTAGTGAGATGAATATTCTAGTATGATGCAGTCTAGTGATATGAATATTCTAGCATGATGCAGTCTAGTGATATGAATATTCTAGCATGAATTTCCTGGCAGACGAATTTCCTGGCATTGGGTGTTCCCATGAAGTTTATGTTATGGCGTATTCCAGTTATATTAATGTCTTTTGCGCCTATGTTCATCAATTGTGGAAACAAAAATTTACATTCTGGAATATAAAAAATGAACCTAAAGCTTTGAAAATTCGTGACACGGTAAAACAATGCCCACGTGTTTAACGTATGCCGAAAAAACTGCAAAAAATAACAAGGTATTTGTATGGAAAATAATAATTTTAATTTAAAGGTATGTGGCGCCGTCTACATTTTGAAATTTCGTTAGGAAGAAAATAATAAATAAAACTGGATGTTCAGCAAGTATTAATTTCCGTATGTCATAGCATTACTGCTTTTCTACAGCATTAATGAAGTCTATAATTTTTCATGATCTGAAAGTTTATGCGATTGTGATTTTTTACTATCATGTAGTTGGTTCTGTGGGGTTGCTAAAACATTTTGATTTCGCTTGACAAGACCAGATGATACTACTGTTATGCTTGCTTCAGTTATAACAGCATTTTTTTTAACAATTTAATATTATATTTTCTTTTCTTCTTAACGAAATTTTAGAATGTAGATGGCTCAACATACCATAAAGTTTGAATTATTTTTATACTGTACATATAGATATCCTGATTATTAGATATTTCTTCACCGTACATTAAACTTCAGTGCATTCCTTGCTGTGTCACCAATTTTCAAAGAGTTTGGTTCATCTGTTATATTCCACCATATGAATTTCCACCATTGGTAAGTACAGTCTCAAAAGCAGCCTTAAGGAGGAAGAACTACTTTGATTATTAGATTGTACGCTGTTTCTTCGCCATATATATGTTAAACTGTAGCGCATTTCTTATCGTGTCACCAATTTTCAAAGCTTTTGGTTCATTTGTTATATTCCAGAATGTGAATTTCTGTTTCCACCATTGATAAATATAGGCTCGAAAGACCACCCTAATTTTGGTGCATTTCCTCTCGTGTCACCAGTTTTTAAAGCTTTTGGTTCTTCTTCCAGAATGTAAATTTTTGGCACTCTGGCCCTTCTAGGCCTTTTACCACTCACTAAACACTAACCAACCAACCCGAATGTAAATTTCCGTTTCCATCACTGCTGAATATAGGCTCAAAAAACAGCCTGAGTAACCTGGCATTAATTATTCTGGTCGGATAAAATATTTTCAATGGCATCTGTAAAAGTGTATTTTCTATCGGTCGCGTTTTTCGAATTTTAAAAGGCGGAGAATGCAGCAAACTGGTCAATAAATGTTCATGATGTACCCTGGTGCTCAGAATTAAAAGATAATTTAAAAATTCGTACATAATTCGAAGTATTTGTGAAGAAATTCAACGAAATGTGGTAAATAGGTTCATTATTACACTACCAGGGGTACCCGGTATTTCCCGGGTAAATATTCGTGGAATCGCCAAGTTCAATGGATGAAGTTTTATGAATGAAAAATATATTTCAAAAATATATTTTTTGAATACTTGGAGCTCTCTATTTACATAACATTATATTTCTGCCTGATGGAGCAGCTTGTTGGTGGTGAAAGCTAGCGTAAAACTAAAAATGGAACTTTTTATGAAAATTTTGTATGGGGGCCCCTTGACCCCGGGTTTCGACCCCTTCCGAAAACTGTCTACGGTCAAAGTACTATGACATTGTGTACCACATTTGGGGGTTCTAAAATGAAAACTGTAGATTTTACGAAAATTTTGTGTGGGGATCCCTCGACCCCGGTCTCCGACACCTTCTAAAAACCGTCTACGGTTTAAGTTAAAGTACCATGAAATAATATACCGAATTTGGTGGTTCTAAATTGAAAACTGTAAATTTTCTCAAATTTTGTATGGGGGCCCCTTCACCTCCCCAGTCTCCGATCCCTTCCTAAAACCGTGTACGGTCTAAGTTAGTGTATCATGAGATAATATACCAAATTTGGTGGCTGTAAATTGAAAACTGTAGAACTTTTTACGAAACCGGGCTCGACCCCTTCTCGAAACCGTCTAAGGGGCTAAGTCAGAGTACCATGAGATAGTATACCAAATTTGGTGGTTTTAAATTAAAAACTATAGAAATTTTAACTAAAATAACAAAAGTTTTGTATGGGGACCCCCTTGACACCCCCCTCGGCTCCGATGCCTTCCAAAACCCTCTACGTTAGAGTACCACGAGTATACCAAATTTGGTGGTTCTAAGTTGAAAACTGTAGATTTGTATAGCGGTCAAAAAAACATACAAACAAACAAATATACAAACTTTCACTTACATATATAGATTACTATGTAATTCAAACAAAGCAAAATCATAATCTTAGAATTTGCATTTGTTAATATAATCTTTTCATTTACATGAAAGAACAATCCGTGAAACATGTAACTTTGCAGTGTCTGCTGCGCGTGCTCATGTTCGTTAAGAAAAGTTCCGTCTTGAAGCATAAAATAAAGGTAGACTTGAAGCTTAATCGCAGGGAATAATATTATGGATACCTTTTTTTTTTTTTTTTTTTTTTTTTTGCATTTTGTGCTTCATTCACGAATTATTGGTTGTTTTAATCAGTTCGCTATTATATGTGATGTTGAATAAGATTTCTTTCCCTTCGTACAGATAAGTGACTTAGTGTTATAAGCGTGTAAGGCCTTTTGCACACAGATTGTTACATAATAACTTGCAATACTCACTGTTGCAATGCTCTGACTACCTACACCCGAGACGTTAAAGTTTTATGTTGTCGTAAAGCCTAGTTTACACACAATTGCAAAAACAATATGCAAAATTTAGTGATGGAATGTTTATATTGTGGATTTTTGTGTATGAAAACAAACAGAATTTGGTTTTTGATAGTGAAAGTAATCGCCTTCCTGACAAGTAGTTGAGCGGAGCTCTCTTTACGAAACTCGAGACAATTAGTTGTTCGGGCATAGGTACGAGATGGCACATCCGATCACTGTTGTGATGTTTTGCATGCGATTGGACATCGTCCAAGGTCAGATTTTGACGCCTTCCGATTCCCAAAATTCTGCGTCATTGAGGAATATAGTCGTCCAAAAACTGGCATTTTTAGGGGGTTCTCTGGGTTTTGAGAAGGGGTCGTTTGTTACCTATCTCCTCGAAAGATCTTCAGCCGATCGCGGTGACACTTACCACAGAGAAAGGGAAGAACATGGTGAGTGACATACGATTGGTATCATGGTGATTGGTCGTGTCGTATAAAAATAATGGCCATTAAAAAACTGACCAATTTTAATAATAATTGAAAAAAATCCGCTCTCTATTCGAGACTCGGGACAATTATTTGTTCGGGCATAGCTACGACATGACACATCCGATCACCGTGATTTTTGGCATGCGATTGGACATCGTCCATGGTCAGGTTTTGACGCCTTCCTATTCCCGAAATTCCGTGTCATTTAGGAATTTCAATTAAAACTAGGTGGCCTTTTGCTTGAAACGTTTCACGGAAGTCGGCTGACTAACATTAATTTAAACTAGGACAAGCCGCCAACGGTAACCGATAATTCGGGTACAGTTGGCAAATTTCAAGAGAAGCTATTGCAAAATCTAAGCGTCTGTTATAACGTATTCTAAAAAAACGAACGCGTAAAATTTATGACTTCCAGAACAAAAGTACGAAACATTCTAAAAAAGAAATGCCTAAAATTTATCGTGAACTACATTCCTTCACGCCTTCGCGTTGGTTGTGATCGGGTAGCATGTAGACAAAGCGGAAAGACACACTCAGATCGGGAACCACGTTTTTCATTTTGTATCGCGGAAGACAGGCATACATACACTAGCTTCTTTTTATTATTATAGAGTAAGCAAGTGTTGAGCTAACAGAGGGTGTCTTTCCATTTCTTCATTTTACAATTCAAACGATTTTTTTAAATTGTTAGTGAACCGACTTTCGTGAAACGGTTCAAGTAAAAGCTCACCTAGTTTTAATTGAAATTCCTCAATGACATGGAATTTCGGAAATCGGAAAGCGTCAAATCCTAACCATGGACGATGTCCAATCGCATGCCCAAAATCACGGTGATCGGATGTGTCATGTCGTAGCTATGCCCGAACAACTAATTGTCCCGAGTCTCGAATAGAGAGCGGATTTTTTTCAATTATTATTAAAATTGGTCAGTTTTTTAATGGCCATTATTTTTATACGACACGACCAATCACCATGATACAAACCCCATGTCACTCACCATGTCCTTCCCTTTCTCTGTGGCAAGTGTCACCGAGATCGGCTGAAGATCTTTTGGAGGAGAATTCGAAAAAACCCCTAAAATGCAAGTTTTTGGACGATTATTCCTCAATGACACGGAATTTTGGGAATGGAAAGGCGTCAAAACCTGACTATGGACGATGTCCACTGGCATGCAGAAAATCACGGTGATCAGATGTGCCATCCCGTACCTATGCCCGAACAACTAATTGTCTCGAGTCTCGTAAAGAGAGCTCCGCTCAAAAAACCGTTTGAATTGGAAAACGAAGAAATGGAAAGACTCCGTCTGTTAGATCAACACTTGCTTAATCTATAATAATAAAAGAGTGTGTGCCTTTTGCGATACAAAATGAAAAACGTAGTTCCCGATCTAAGTGTGTCTTTCCGCTTTGTTTACATGCAATCTGATCACAACCAACGTGAAGGCGTGAAGGAAAGTAGTTCATGATAAATTTTAGGCATTTCTTTTTTAGGATGTTTCGTACTTTTGTTCTGGAAGTCATAAAATTTACGCGTTCGTTTTTTAGAATGTGGTATAATAGACGTTTTTATGAGCTTATATTTTACAATAGCTTCACTCAAAATTTGCCAACTGTACCCGAGTTATCGGTTACCGTTGGCGGCTTGTCCTGGTAAATATTTTGATCAGTATACTGAAATAAAACTTTTTTCCTCCATGAAACATTCAGCTTCCATGTTAGGGAAATGTTTATGTATAGGTGTGATATTTATTTGCATTCTCTTATGCTGAACGTCTGACAAAAGAGCAGAGAAGAGTTCTCATCTTGTGGGAACTAAGGATAGACTGTGTGTGCGTGTGTAAGAAATGTCTACTTCGACAGAAAACTTCGAACAAAGCAGCAGTTACCCGCCGCAGGGACCAGGAAAACGTCCTTAGGGATTCATCTAATTGAACGAGAAGGGAAAAGCATGTGTGACATGTTGTTTTCGAGAAGTTGAGCGCCGAAGCGTTCGTTCTCAGGAACTAGATTTATCTGAAGCTCATGCTAACCTAAGGTGGGAAATCGAACGGAAGTTCTTCTGACCTTGCTTAATTTAATATTTTTTGTTGACACTCTTCACTTCATGCTGTGTGCCTTTCGTGACGAGCAAGGCGTAGAACTGAGTGTATTATGGTTATTTCCAAATCTATCTTTTGATTTATTAGCTCATGTCGAAGCAGTTTATTGGACATACTATTTATTGCCTTGGTTACATTGTTCGTACTGACAGAGATGTTGATGAGTGTATAATGTGAGTGGATTTGAAGTAAATTATTTATTAATTATCACATCACTCCTGTTTACTGGAAGGTGTTCAACATGATGAGATACAAAACATAAACGATGTCCACGGGTGTTATATGCTTTTAGTATAAGGTGGTTCCACCTAAAATCTCTGCCTTATGTTTCCAATGGTAAAATTTCTTTACATATTTTCTTCGTAATTAATGTATTCCCAAGGATGAAAATTTGCACATCAATAAAACTAACTTTAAGTTATAGCGTAGGATACTTAATACCTGCTAAACATTACCATAACTAAGCAATTCAACATTTGTTTGTCTACTGACGTCATCAACGTACTGGTTGCGCCATCTATTCACAGGTCTAACATTACATAAAGAAAAATTATTGATTTTTAATATAATTATGGCTATGCTTTAGCAAGGATTAAGTATCCCATGCTATAACTTAAAGTTAGTTTTATCGATGTGCAAATTTTCATCCTTGGGACTACATTAATTGCCAAGAAAATATTTAAAGAAATTTTACATTGGAAACATAAGTTAGAGATTTTAGGTTGAACCACCTTAACCTAAAGAGATTCAGGGAGTAAAAAAATAGAACTGCACCTGGCTGCAACACGTTGATTTTATAAAATTAAGGAAACGATACTATTTTTTCGCTCAATACAAGTTTTGTTATCCTTCTACTTTGATTTCAAAATGGTGCTGAGTTGTTTAGAATTTGACATCAACGTGGGGTTGAGTTATTTGGAATTTGACATCAGCGTGGCGTTGAGTTATTTGAAATTTGACATCAGCTTGGGGTTGAGTTATTTTAAATTTGATATCAGAGTTGGGTTGAGTTATTTCTAATTCAACTTCAGTGTGTGGTTGAGTGATTTCGATTTTGATTTCTGCGTTGGGTTGAGTTTTTTCGAATTTGATTTCAGCGTTGAGTTGAGTTATTTCGAATTTGATTTTAGCGTTAGATTGAGTTATGTCGACTTTGATTTCAGCGTTGGGTTGAGTTATTTCTAATTTAACTTCAGCTTTGGGTTGAGTTATTTCGGCTTTGATTTCAGCATAGGGTTGAGTTATTTGAAATTTGGTTTCACGTGGGGTTGAGTTATTTCAAATTTGATTTTAGCGTTATTATATGAGTTGTCTCTTCTCGCTTGACAAGTATTAAGAAAATTACATCTTAATTAACAGATACTTTGTACTTCAAAAATTGTGAAGAGTGGTCAAATTTTAAGATCGACTACGACTGGATAACGTCGGCCGAGCAGCAGAGCGATGACGTCTGCACTCTTGTGAGTCGGCTGTATGGGGGGAAATCTTTGAAGAATGTTTTATTTTTTTATTTTTGCACCAATTTGTGAAGATTTCGCATCCTTGAGTGCCCTGAAGTGTGTATTTTTTTCTCATTACTATTTTGTTGTAGATTCCGATAATAAATTATGTCTGTTGTGGAGAATTATCTTCGATTTCATCGATGAATAGATGTCAGCATCTGTATTTAAAAGATGCTGATTAATTTTCTACACTGTTTTTACAAAGCTTTTTTCTATTCACCGAAATTTATATTGTTTTACTTTAATAATAACTATTCTGTGAAGGCTCATTAGGAAAATAGCTGTTATTCAATGTTCAAATGTATTTAGTTCCTATCTACTTTTGTTTTCAAGTAAAGTATACTTTTATTTGTGTATATCCTTCGTCAGCAGACCTATTATTGTTACGTTTTACTTTGATGTTGTTTACTCAAAATAGTACTAAAAATTACTAAACATGTGACGACAATATCAGCACGCGTTTGGTATTGTTTCGTGTGAAGAGTTCCGAAGTTCGAAGTTTATCTAAATCCCATTCCTTACTGTGCCAGGCAGACAAAATTGTGTGGAACATTTCCTAAGTATTGTTTCAAACACCTGAGTATGGTTATAATGCCAATGAGCAAATATTATTTTAAATCTTTGCGCAAATGCTTCTACTGTGACTTTTCTAAAGGTTTTGAGCTTTGCGCGGATGTTTCAAACATTCTTTTTAAGGAGGTTTAAACATTTGAACAAATATATTTCATAAGATTACAAAGCACTTTTAGAAATTTGTGTCATTTTGATATAATACTAACTTTTTTTTTCGGGGTTTATCTAAAATCATGGCTAACTTTAGTAAGTCGATAAGTAGTTGCCCGTCCCTTATTTAAAGGTTCTGGTATCAGGAATGGGACAGAGCCAGCGTGATCCCTCTAACACTCCACCTATGCCGCATTCGAGACTCGAACTCGCGCTCATCTCTGACGACTGCTCATAGACCAGCGCTTCAGCTCACTTTGCGGAAGGGAAGGCTTATACAACGAAGATCCAAAACAATATGACCACTTGCCAAACATAATTTGGTCCTCCAAGTGCTGCCCAAAAAAGCTCTTACCCGGCTAGGCGTAGACGTTACGAGATTTCAAAAGGTGTCTTGTGGTGTCTGGTACTAACACGTTACCAGCAGATCCTTTATTGTAAGTTACGTTTTGAGCCACCACAGATTGAATTTGCTGTTCCAACACAAACCACAGATGTTCAGTTGGATTGCTGTCTGGGGAATATGGAATATCTGCAAGTCTTCTTCATGTTCCGTGAACCATTCTCGAACAATCCGAACAGTGCGGCATGGCGCATTATTCTTCTGAAGGAAGGCACTGCAGGAAGGGAATACCGTTTCCATGAAAGAATGTTCCTGGTTTGCAATTATGTTTATGTAAGTGGTAGACGTCATAGTTTCCTGCAGATGAATGACTGGACCCAGGGTTTCCCAGCAGAACATTGCTCAAAGCGTTACACTATTTCCACCAAACCAATGCCATGAAAGGATGTTCCTGGTCTGCTATGATGTTTAGACATGTGGCAGACGTCATAGTTCCCCAGCACATGAATGACTGAACCCAGGGTTTCCCAGCAGAACATTGCCCAAAGCGTTACACTATTTCCACCAAACCAATGCCATGAAAGGATGTATCTGGTCTGCAATGATGTTTAGACAGGTGGTAGACGTCATAGTTCCCCTGCACATGAATGACTGGACCCAGTGTTTCCCAGCAGAACATTGCCCAAAGCCTTACACTTTCTCCATTAGACCCTTGCCATGAAAGGATGTATCTGGTCTGCAATGATGTTTAGACATGTGGTAGACGTTATAGTTCCCCTGCACATGAATGACTGGACCCAGTGTTTCTCAGCAGAACATTGTCCAAAGCATTACACTTTCTCCACCGGACCCTTGCCGTGAAAGAATGTACCTGGTCTGCAATGAGGATTAGGTAAGTGGTAGACGCCATAGTTTCCCAGCAGAATATTGCCCAAAGTATTACACTTTCTCCACCGGAGCCTTTCCATGAAAGGGTGTAATGATGTTTAAGGATTAGATGATAGTTTTAGATGATTTTCTGTTCTGCAATGATGTTTAAGGTAGATGATAGACGTCATAGTTTTCTGCACATGAATGACTAGACCCAGGGTTTCCCACCAGAACACTGCCCAATGCATTACACTTTCTCCACCGGACTCTTGCCATGAAAGGATGTACCTGCTCTGCAATGATGTTTAGGCAGGTGGTAGACGTCATAGTTACCTGCACATGAGTGACTGGACCCAGGGTTTCCCAGCAGAACATTGGCCAAAGCATTACACTTCCTCCACCGGACCTTTGCCATGAAATGATGTTTAGGCAGGTGGTAGACGTCATTGTTTCCTGCACATGAATGACTGGACGCAGGGTTTCCCAGCAGCACGTTGTCCAAAGCATTACACTTCCTACACTTGCTTGTTTTTTATACCCTGCTGTCCACATGATGCAACAGAAACGAGATTCAACGGACCCGGCGACCTTCTTCCAATCATTCGCGGTCCAGTTTTTATGGGCGCTCTTTGGACCATTGTGGCCCTTGCTCCAGAAAACACCTAACAACCAACCAGTTTTGATGTTCGCATGCTCATTGTAGGTGCTTTTGACGTTGAACCGAGGTTAGCGTGGGCACTTGGAGCAGCCTGCAGCTACCCAGCCTCATTTTTAGCAGGGTTCGATATACTGTGTGTTGCGGCACAGTACTCCCGTTGCAAGCATTAAAATCACCGGTGAGTTTCGCTACAGTATCCATTCTGTTGTCACGTACCATACAGGATAGCCTTCGCTGTCCTCTAGCATCGAGCAGCCGTGGTCAGCTCATACATTGCCTGTGGTTCGTGGGTTTTTTCTCCTCGGGCCACTTTTTGAAGGTACTGACCACGGCTGACCGAAAGCACCCTTACAAGCCTTGCCGTCTCGAAAAGCTCTCTCCCAGTCGTCTGGCTATTACAATTACACATTTTGTAATCTGGGCATCAATGTTTTTCAGGAGTGAAGTTAGGTACTATTTTAAGGAGAGTGAATTGTAATATCTTCCTTTTTTTAGCAGCCTTTCCCGCCATTTTCGATGCAGCTGAACAATTGGACTGGCTCTCACTTCTCAGCGACCCATCCGAGGGAAAGAGATATTTATGGGTTTCGTCGTAGTGCGTGGGTGGAATTAGATAATGATCACAGAGAGGTCAGAGAAGCCAGTGAAGGAACATATGCGCCTTCTTAGGAATAACGAACGGGGGGGCTATTGCTCTTTAGCCGTTCCCATCGAGAGAGAAAGTGTGTTTTACGTTGACACTTTTCTGCGAGGGAAAAACGCAAGAAGCAGAAGATAGGACTTTTCTGGGGGGGAGGGGTCTGTGGTAAGACAGAGAGAGCGAGGGAGGTGTTGAGATAATGCTGATCATCAAGGGAGAATGGAAAATAGAAAAGGAATACTGGCCACAAGGGGAAGGAGATCAATGTGGTAATAATAGTATGGAGAAGGAAAGGAAATCACGGACAATACTTGAGACATTCCCTATATCACGGAATAAACACTTTCCGTACTGCAAGAGTGAGTTATAACTTTAGACGATATGTATTTATATTTTATTTATCTGCTGCCGTCGGGTAAAATACGGATTAACTCCCGAAACCAGAACTCTCTAAAGGCGATGTATCAATGAACCCTTCACACAAGGTGCTGAAACTTACTGCTGAAATATTACTCAGCACCAAGCCCCCTAACACACTTTGTTAAACTCACTGACCGCCGCCTTTCCCATCTGAAGGACAAGAATAACATTGATTAACAGATCTCAGTAAATGTGTTGCTTTTATGGTTTGATGATCACCACACGCACCATCTTTTACCTGCAGTTGTTTCAATTTACATAAAGACCCACTCGTCGTAATATTTGTGCTCTTCGGTGTACTTTCCAAAAAAAGTAGTTAAGTATTAGAAAATATTAATCGTAGTTACCTTTTTATCGCGTGCTTTAGCCACATTCCTAATATGTCTTCGAAGAAAAGTAGTTTCGAAATTAGTTATTAGCTGGAAACAGGTTTGTTTGGTTTTTTCAAATTATCCGTGACTGCGTCCGTGAATAAGAAAACACCCTTTATGAAGATGATACTTTTAGGTATACCCTGACTTACCAATTATTTGTAAGAGCAAAATATCTTAACTCAATGTTACTGTAGTAACCAGTTTCATTTTATATCTATGTACTCGTAATTAAATACTTTATTTTCGAGAAATGTGTTTCATAGTGGCGTAACGTCGTTATTTCATTTCGTGCTGATAGACATAAAAAAGAAAAGGGAGTAATAGCTCCCAGGCGATACTAAGAAATTCCGCCCATTATATTGTGAAGTCATCGTGAAAGTTACTTTTTGTCGCTCGGAGAAATTAATGTGTATCGATGTTAGTAAAGGGGAAAAAATTGCCATTTTTTTAAATAAAAACGATGTGTAATTCTCGTCTGCCAACCATAACCGCTTTTTGATGGAAAAGAAACTTTGGAATTTTTTTCTTTTCTTTGCTTCTCTCTCACTCACTATCATTTTTTTTTATCCCTAACCAAGAATGATTCATTTATCTGCAATGGCTGATAAGCATGAATGCACCATTAGTGCTTGAAAAATGTCAACGATCGACTGAAAAGCGCTGTAAAGAATATATTACTTTTCAAAACTGTATTTTACCTAGTTGTCATGGTGTTAATAAAAGCTATCTCCCACTTTCTTCAATTCTATGTAAATTGTTCTGAAGTAAAGTTCCTCTCCATAGTAATAATATTTTCAGTGAAAAATATTTTTTATCTTTTCTTAGAAGTTATCAATAATAATAATGATAATAATAGCTTTTCGCTTTCAGTTTCCGGTCTACTTTTCACGGGCTTCCCTGCGTATCACGTGTGTAAGCGATAACATTACAGCGCAGAAAACCTGTTGCACCTCTCGTTTTGCTCGCGCCGTGTAGTTCAAAAAAAAAAAATACGTGACAATTTTACAGCTAGGGGACAATTTTACAGTGACAATTTACATACGTGACAATTGGCAATTTTACAGTAAATGTAGATGCTACTGAATTTTGAAAATATTTTGTTCCATATCTCCGAGTGAATTTTTTTTCTTCGAGATCTTTTACCACGAAGAACATTTTATGTACAATTCCTTCTTCTAATGATGCGCAAGCTTCCCTGTAGAAGAGGTAAAATCTTTTTTTAGTTTGTCTAGTATCTCCGATTCCAAATGTCCGATTTGAAAGATTCTATTTGTGTCGGATTAGATATTATATCTAATCCGACACAAATAGAATTGTATATTATATCTAATCCGACACAATAGATTAGATATTATATCTAATCCGACGCAAATAGAATTAGATATCACATCTAATACAACGCAAATGTGGTTGAAAACAATTTCTGTGGTCGAATAGATATAATACTTAAACAAGCAAGTAGCACTTAATAATCATCGTATTATGTGTCTCTGTGGGCTTATGTTATTCCAATTCCGTTGTCGACTGAGCGGCATGTTCGTCCAGAAGAGCTAGCAAATATGCGCTCTGCATCTCCTTCGGACGTCCGCTACGCTACTTGTCCTCCACGCTGCATCTTCTTCGGCCATCCGCAACGCTGCAATAACCACTTCTGAACTTCATAATGCCGCCCTGGTGGCGCAGTGGTCTAAGCGATGGCTTCTGACAATTCGTCTGAGATGGGTCCGGGTTCGAATCCCAGGTGTGGCCAGAGATGGAAACGTGTCACGGGTCGACAATTTCTTGCGGGTCCAACGGATCGGGTCAAAGTGTTCCAGACCTGCTTTTATTCCCGTTTTATTTTTGAAAAGATAAAAATATATTCAAAGGGAAAATGCGCGTTGTGGAATTCTGTAGTCGATACTGGTGCCCACGGAGTGAATAATGATTTGCCATGCAGAAGTATTGTCGTCTCTTTCTTAAAGCAACGAAGATTTCCACCGACCGACGTCAGACACACCTACACTATATCGTAAAAAGATACTTCCTTTGCGTTCTTTTACAGTGCGATTGTCTAGGGCAAGGTACAGGCAAACGCCATTCGCCTGCTTCTCAGCTGATTCACTCTCTCCGTGCGAAGTTCACTGAATGACTAAGAGTTTCTTTTCACATCGCCTCTTTTACATTGAGCATTCAAAGGTTTTCGATTGCTGTGCTAACATCCCGTTCCCATAACATGTCATGTCGAACTTAACTCCTTATTTGTTAATATGGGTGGATTTAATATTAGCGAAGTTGAGAAAGGCATCGAGGCCAACAAATGCGTGCTTGTTGAAAACCACAAGGGGAAGAGTGAATGCTGAAAATTGTTTCATTTTATTAAAGAACCGGTAAATAATTCTGTGTTGTTTGGTCTTGCTTGTTGTTCAAAATGTGGAAAGTGTATATTGCACTTTAGTGATAATCAAGTCTTCAATTTTGTCTGCGCTTACAATGAAATTTTTGATATCCTTAAAGATAGCTTTGGCATTGTATTTTTGTTTTTAATATTGATTTTTTCCAGACAAAATACATGTGTGTAATCGTTAATGATTCCCATTTGTAATATACTCCATGGTCACGGTCATAGTCAGCCATTACTTCTGGATTACGCAAAATAGTGGCACTAAAAATGACACTAAAATTTAGCAAGTAACTAAATTTTATTATTAAAAAAAAGGATTTCAGTTATTGAATATCAAGTAGTTATTGGGATGAATATATATATCATCACTGTCAACCATTATCAATCCACTGCTGGACGAAGGTCTCCCCACGTTTCTTCTACAACGGTCTGTTTTGTGCCAGTGTCCTCCATGTTACTCCCGCATACTTTCGAATTTCATCCACCCATCTCCCATCTGGTCTTTTTCTGGGTCTTTTCCTGTCCCTTGGAATCCAGTCTAAAATTTAGGATGTCCATCGATGGTCTGTCCTTCTGGCAATATGTCCAGCCCATTGCCTTTTCAGGGATTTTACTCTAATCATGATGTCTTCCACTCTTGTCATTTTTCTGATCCACGAGTTCCTCTTCTTATCTCTCCTGGTTAAACCAAGCATGCACCTCTCCATGACTCTTTGAGTTGTCTGCAGTCTTTGTATGTCTCTTTTAGTTAAGGTCCACGTCTCTGCACCATACGTAAGCACTAGAAGGATGCATTGATCAAACACTTTTCTTTTAAGACAAAATGGCATATTGCTCTTGAAAATCATACTGTTTCTTCCAAAAGCTCTCCAGGCAAGTTTTATACGCCGATTAATTTCTTCATCAATGTTACCCTCACTTGATATCTGCTGTCCAAGATAAATGTAGGTATTGGTTATCTCCAGTTTTTCCCCATCAATCGATAAATTTTCATTTCTTGTAAAAGCATTGTACATCACTTTTGTCTTCTGAAAGTTCATTATTAATCCCACTTTTTTACTCTTGTCAGCAAGTTCCTGGATCATACTCTGCAGCTCTGAGGGGGTAGTTGCAAAATTTACTACGTCATCAGTAAAACGAAGGTGAGTTAGACAATCTCCATTAATCTTTATCCCTTTGTTTTTCCAGTTCAATGATTGAAAGACATTTTCCAAAGTGGCATTAAAGGGTTTGGGAGATATCGTGTCGCCTTGTCTCACTCTCTTTCCAATTTTTCAAATAGCCGAATCTTCGCACTTACTTTTACATAGATGTTATAAATAATATTAATGTATGCATCTTCAATACCTCAAGATTTCAAAGCCATTGTAACTGCTGATGGTTTCACCGAATCAAAGGCTTTTTCATAATCGAGAAAAGCCATGGATAATGGGAGTTCATATTCTCTTGTTCTTTCAATTAGTTCTCTTAGTACGTGGACATGATCTATAGTGCTGTAGCCACTCCTGAAATCAGCTATATATATATATAGAGAGAGAGAGAGAGAGAGCTTCGAATTTATAGTTCAAATCAGATTTGTCCGATGTTTGACCCATTTCCAACTCTGGGGGAAGCATAGATTTTGTGTTTGTCCTAACGTACTGGCTCTCACCCTTCCCTTGAACCAGTGGCCCTAAATTAGGGACGGGCGACTGCGTATAGCGCCCATTCAGTTGCTCACGGCGGTCGTTAAACTTGCAATCAAAAAAAAAAAAAAATACCCTCCATTTACCACTAACGACACGTGCTCGCACTTACAGCTCCATCGCTATATGCCACACAAATCCACTCTGCAGCGGTTTTCCTGAGGTTAAACATAAGCAACAGACAGTGACGAATATGTCCCCCCAGCTCAACTAATGGCACGTATGGGCTGTTCGCCAACACGTTCCGTTCGACGCAATGTTTCCACCTTATCTCCTCAGCGCGAAATTCTAATAAAAATTCAACCGTTTTGCTTTTACATCCTGCTACGTGGAGCTTGTAAATAGACCTAATAGTTTATATCTTTTGCCATGCCTGACAGTTTATCTCACCCTTTATTAAATTACAGCTCTCAGTTGAACTGTTCTTTAACTTCATCTGGCAGGTTTGGGATGTTCTCTCATCGCGTAGAAACTGTCCGACTCTTTCATGTGTCATTAAACATTTGAAAGTGTATTTCATCTTTTGGTAAATTGACGTAGTTCATTGAGGGGCGCAGTATAGTGAATCTGACTCAATAAAACAATTCGTTTGTATCCCTGAGGTTTGACATCCCTTAAAACTTGTTTCACTCTGGTAAAAACTGGCACTCACAGTGAAACTATTGGTCTGTTTCTGCTGATAGTTAACATGTTTAAAAACTTTTTTTACCTTGATGAAATTTCACTGCTCAGTAAAAGTTTCTTTTTTTTACTAAGGTTTCGCAGAGCTGTTTTTTTTTATTTCTTTTGACACCTGGCATTTTTAAATTCTTATAAAATAACATTACACAAACCGCTTTCTCAATCATTGTCACACCGTTTAACAATAAAGAATTTTTAACTCTCGAACACATTGTAATATTCTGTTATATGTTATGCATGGACATCGGGAAAATGTACGTGTGCAGCATAGTTTCTAGCTGTGATTCGTTGTTTTACTCGAAGGTGTGTTCATTGGCTACTTTAATATTTACGTCGTACTATGGTTAACAAGACCTTTGGTCTAAAATCACAGGATTTCGCCTTTGTTTATTTGATATGAAAACTATACATACTTTGCATATCAATTTTCTTTATTTTATTCTCTCTTTTCTCATTTTAATTCCTTCTATCTGAATGCTATAATTCCCTTAATAATATTTTCAATCGAGCTACTATATGAAGCATTTCATTTATTCTGAACTCCGAATTTCTCATAGCGGCTCCTTCGGTCAAAAATATACTGTATATTTGCACAGAAATTCCTCTGATCCGAGAGGTACATTTATCTCAGCAGTTCCTGATACGAGCGCTATACTGTGTGTACTAATTATACTGTGTATTCTTTTGCACGGTATGTCGGTTCCTTTCTTTGACATGAAAGATGTACTTAATACGTCGATTAACGGGATCGGAGTATTCCTATAAAAATTATTCGATCTGACCGCTATGCTTTGTGACGTATATTCTAATTTAACTTTCAATTTTAGTTCCTTTTCCTATGTAAATTTGTGTTTCTTCTCTTTTACACTTTCCAAACTTAACGTGATATCTTCTCTTTCACATGAATGAGGTTGGCAACACTTTTGAGGTCAGAGAGAGTGACGTATGAATGTGATAAGAACGATAGATATAAAGGACGATACAGCAGTTGTTATGTGCATGTGTGGAGATGTTCGCTCTGTGTAAAAACTAGATCATATGTGGCTCTATTATGGATCTACTGAAATATTGCTGGACCAATAAAAGGTTACCGTAACTTGACATCTCTTTATGTTTCGTCTTTCCGTAAACTATTGCATCGTATTCTTATTTAGTTCAACATTCCTTAGTCATGGTTTTAGACATAGCGTAACACCAATCTTGCTCACGAGAAAGACTTACGTTATATTGGCGCCCGAACAGAGACGATCCGGCTATTAAGTTTCTCGCAATGGTGTGATGTTCTTTCCACACGGCGAGATAGGGAAAATGAGAATCCCTTTTTCAGTGCTTCGAAAAAATAAATCAGTGTGATGTTACGTTTCACAAACCAAATTGTCTGGTATTTCTGAAATGCACGTTCTTCATGGATGACTGCCTACAGCAGCAACACGTGGTCCGGGTTGACCCGTGGGCCATGCCTCCTGCCCTCTTTCGGGGAGGCGAAAGATGTGACGTGCCTGCCTCGCAGGACGCACATGAGATAAAGGCAGATAGCAGTGAGAGCACATGTCCGCGTAGATCAGTTGGGAGAGCGACTTACTCCGGAGTGAGGGGGACCCGGGTTCGATGCCCGGCGCGGACATACTTTTACGTTATAGCTTTCCATAAGACTTGATTAATCCTCAAAGTATGCCCGTTGATATCACCACGATATCTCTGTCTTGGCAGTTCTTTTAATCTGAGCCCAATGTTTCCACAGAATATGTGTGGTCTGAGCGCTGCATTTGTCTTTACATTTCTTTCTGTGAATGCTATATTTATCTTAGCAATTCCTTCGATCTGAGTGCTGTTTTCTTTCATAACGATTCCTCCTGTCTAAATGTTGAACTGTATATTTTTTTATTTTTTTTATTTGGGGTTTAACGACCACCTTGGCCAACTCAATGGGCTATAAGAAATCGCCCGTCCCTAATTTAGAGCCACTAGTTCCAGAGAAGGCCGAGAGCCACTGCCGTGACACAAACTCAACATAAATGCTTTGCCAGGATTCGAACCCGGACCCAACTCAGGCGAATGATCATAAGCAAGAGCTTGGAGACCACTGCGTCTCCGGGGCGGTTGGACTGTGCATGATTCCTTTCACTTCCTTGCGTTGTGTGTGTGTGTGTGTGTGTGTGTGTGTGTGTGTGTTACCTGTACTAAAGGTGGCAGTTAATTGGATTGGAGTACAATATTTGCACGGTTCTTTTGTTCTAAACACTATATAACCTGCATCACGATTCCTTCATCTGAGAAACACGTCGGTTTCTCGAATCTGAGTGCTACATTTAACTTAACTGTTCTTCCGATCCAAACGATATGAGCTATAATAACCCCATGGCTTCCATTCTGTTGCACAGTATGTCAATTTCTCTGATATGAAAGCTGTACTTAACATAGTTAGTTGGATCGGAGCAGTTCTCCTGATCAGAACGCCGTGATGTGTCAGGAGAACTAGCAAATATCTGATCTGAATGCACTATTTTGCCTAATGTTAGTGTGTTCCGCACAATATGCCTTTTGATCTGACTACTTGTGTTTCGCGTACCATTTCCCTTTATTGTCGCGCTAATTTTTATGCTGGTTGAACGCCGTATTTTGCCTAACACAGCTCGTGTAAGTACTATGTTCCGCACAATATGCTTTTTGATCAGTGGCGGCTTTTGGGAAGAGGCAAAAAGAATTTTAACACTGATAGGATTATTCGTTTTGTTCATTTAGTATGTTTACACGCATTATTAGTTTATACTAATTACTTTAAAAAAAATGTCCACGTCCACAAAGTTTTTTAAATTGAGGCTCTTTGGAAACAGAACACATCTCTTACTTCCGTCGTCTCATCAACTTGCGATCTCTGTCTATGAAAGAGTAATTGCCTGTTAGGTAGAAGACATGCTAAACCTGTGTTTCCTCTGTAAGTCAACTGGAAATGACGAAACCACAAACAACGTCAGCAAGGCATACAGATTTCAGCGACTGGTAGGTCTTAGTTTGCCTCTCTGAAACAGCTGTTTAAGTGAACTTCTTCCGCTTTAGAGGTTTTCAAATAGTTCCCAATTTCACCTGTGTCGCTCCACCTCATTTGCATACAGCCTTCTCACTCCCACCATCAAGATGCAAAGGAAATAGTTCTGCTGCTAATGGAACAAAAAAGAAAGAAAAACATAGATCAAAAACGAAATGTTGCGTTTATGGCGCTGTCGAATAGAATTTATTAAAAACGTGAAGTACATGAAATGAGAACTAATGTTAGACATTATAATGCAGTGTAAAGTAAGCTTTCTCTTTGGGTATGTAACGATTGGTCGACATAACGATTGGTCGACAGTAATGATTAGTCGACAGTAACTACTGCTCGATATAACGAATAGTCGACATTGGTCGACATGAAATGGTCAACGGAACTTGGAAAAAAATTCGAATAAGTGCAAACAGTTTGGCCGTAAATTTCCCCACCGTAAGATGGCCACACATCTTTCAGCAACCCGAAAAACTGCCACACACAGAATGTGGAATTACGCAGTTGAGATTTTTGAACACACAAAGAAATATAGAATTTACCTAAAGTGTCCGGGGCCCTTTTGGAAATAACATCGTTCAGAAGGCCCTCTATATGGATTTCACTTAGAGTACAAAAGATTTCACGGGGCCTATTCGGAAATAATATGTTATAATGCTGTACGTTCTGAGGACTACATTCTAAAAGATATTATTTCCAAAAAGGAACGTTACGTTTTGAGAGGTCAGTACGTTCTGAGAGGTACCGCTGCGAATGTAAACCATAATCCTCTGAACCAATGGTTATCTCGACCAGTCGTTACGGTCGACCAATCGTTATGTCGACCAATCGTGCTGCCGACCAATCGTCACTGTCGACCAATCGTTATTCAACAAATCGTGCGACACTGTTCTCTTTTGCTGCTTACGTGAACCTTATCTGAAGGAGTCCTCAACATCCTTTTTTTATTTCTTTTCGAGTCAGTTGAGGAAGAGGTGTGCGTAGAATTGCAGAGATAAAAAAGATGTTAATTTTGACCTTATTTTTAATCTTCTGTAAATCTCTTGAAAAAAAATATTTTTTAGTGCAGTGAATTGGTTTAGCAGTTCTTAAATAGTCCAAGAGGACAGTGCCGATGGAAAGCAAAATGTTTAGGCTTAAGGCAGGAATCTTACAAAGCAGATTTTGATTTGCCTTCAAGGATATATAAGACGTCCTACCCCTGTGAAATGTATATACCTAGTATTTTCACGGTAATTGTTATATTAGAAATTCATGAATAAATTAACTTATTTGAATCCAGAAAAAACTTTTTTTACCTCTTCTGTAATTTCGGACACGGGCCACCACAGCTTTTGATCTGACCACTTATACTGTATTTCTCGTAGCTATTCCTTTGATTGAAGCGTTATATAGATTTTGCTCTGGAGTTTCTTTTGCATGCCGTATTTTGCCTAACAATTCCCGTTAATGCTGTGTTCCGCACTATATGCCTTTTGATCGGACCGCTTGCATTTCGCATAGGATTTCCTCTGATGCTAGCTAGCTAGCGTTTTATTTAGAGCTGAAGTTTCTTTAATTCAAGGGTTGCGTTTCGCTTAGGAAGAAGTTCGGCTGTTTCACCGGTTAACTTGAAACTGGCTTCTTTTTTTCTTTCTTTTTTTTATTGGAGGTTTAACGACCACCGTGAGCAACTCAGTCGGCTATAAGCAGTCGCCCGTCTCTAATTTAGGGTAACTGACTTCAGGGAAGGGAGAGAGCCAGTGCCTTAAGACAAACACAACATCCATGCCTTACCGGAATTCGAACCCGGGCCCATTTCCGGACGAATGGTCAAAAGCCATCGCTTAGACCACTGGGGCGGCGGAACTGGTTTCCCACAGCTAGATCGTCCAGTTTTGGGTTGTGGCTCTCTGTTTGTACACTTTGTCTTTTCGCCGTGAAACCTCCAAAACAAAACTGTTTAGCAGAGAAATTTTTCCTATAACTCCAGCGGGCTGTGTTTTATTTGTTAAATTTGCTGATGCTCGTTATGCTATCTTCAATTGAATTCGGCAGATATCATTTTCTGATTCCCGACTGCTCCTATCTAAAAAGAAATTGTTTCCCTCTGTAAAAACGCGCTTAAAATTACTTATTGCGGAGAATAAGGAATCCAGCTTCGCGGGTGCCAGTAAGCTTATTTATGCCAGGAGCACTAAATTTCCATAAAACCGCTACCTCATTTACACTCTAAGCATATTAGCAGAAGAATTCCTATTTCGCAGTGACGTTTTCAGAACTGTGGTTTTCACTCTTACCGATAAGTTCTTTCTTAAAAGCTCTTTTTGTTAAACCATTACCGCGACCTACAGCATTAACATTACCTTTCGCGATCAGTTGTTGAAAAAAAAAAAAAAGATCAAGTCTGAGAAAAACTTGAAAGAATTCCTGCGCATTTATGTGTGGTAAATGATCCTCAATGAAAAGAGCCTCAGGTAATAAAATCATCTTTTCTTTTTTCAAGCAAGGAGGATGACTTTAATTTAAACTGAATTTTTGTTTTGTGTAAAATTTACCGTTAATATTTATCTGCGCTAATGATTCAACTGTAATATGACTGCTGAAGATATATAACTCGAAAATATATGTCTTAAAGAACTGAGAGAAAATCGTGCGCAAAGTCTGTTTGTCTGTGCCAGGTGTCTAACTCCTGCATCTCCTCTGTTTTCTCTTCCTCCTCCTCACTTTTATCTCTCTCATTTCCTCAAGAGAGAAGAGGGAACAGAAAGAAGTGAAAATTCTCCCCTCTTTTTCCCAAGAAAACAAGAGAGGGGCGGGGGAGAAAGGAGTAAGTAAAGAAAAGGGAACAGAGCAGAGAAAGAAAAAGGATATCTTTGTTTTTATTTTCCGTCCGACTTTTCTACTTTTCCATGAATTTTTCTTTCATTTCTCTCTCTCTCTCTCTCTCTCTCTCTCTCTCTCCCTCCCACCCACCCACCCTATTATTTCTGTTCTCGTTCATTTCCCCTACTTCTTTCCACCTTTTCGTGGTGAGAGAGAGAGAGACAGAGTTAAGGAGTTCAAAAGTATGTTGTTTCTTTTTTTTTCCTTGTCTGCCCCTCTTTTTCTTTATATATCCTTTTCGCCATCTCTTTCTCTGAGAGAGCGGTGCACAGTCCACTCTCTCTTTCTGTTACCCGTCTCTGACCTTCCTTTAAATCTTCTCTGCAGTTTTCTCATTTCTACACTTTCCTCCCCTTCCTCCCTTATTTCCCCTTTTCCTTCTCCATCTCCTCTCCCCTGCTTGTGACTCTGATTCATTTCTCTCTCTACCTTCGTTTGACTCACTCTGCCTCATTTCTCTCTCTACCTGCTTTTGACTCTGCCTCATTTCTCCATCTCCCTGCTTATTGTACTTTCTACTCTCCCTCGTTTTCTGTCTTTTTCCATCAAATGGATAATTTTAGAGTGCTGTTGTGTTTCATGGATTTTACTTCGACGTCTTCTGTCATTTTTCTCTCTTTTAGAATATTAGTATATTAACAGCACTGCTGAGGGAATCTCTCTTCCTCCCTTTTTCTACTTTAGTTTTTTTCTGTGTGCAGTTCATATTTCGTTGGACTCATCATTCTTCCACCACGTTTCTCACAAAAGATAGACACCTCCTTTTATTGAAGGACATGTTATTGCTTTAAGGACAAAAGCTGTGCAGAAACTTGGACTCACACGTATTTACGCATCTGAACAAGAAACGCGGGAGCTCGCATTTTTTTTAATGATGAGATTTGTCCCACAATAGAAAAAAGACGCAAACGGGACGATGTAGAAGTTGTTGTTTTTTTTTAAGCTTGGCGAATCTTTATTCAAAATTTCACCACAAAAATAAATGACTGTACTGCGTACTGCGCTGTAAGCGTTCCTTACGTATTCACGACCTGGTGTATTTAAAATAAGAGTAATTTTGTTGTTATCCATATACACTTAAGTTCAAAGTTTTTATTCGTATAGCAAAATATACAAGGTGATAACAGCTGAAAAAAGTTGCAATTTTGCATCATTTGTCTGCTGTTTCCTTATATAACTCTAAACAAATTCCTTACTACTACTGATATGCTAAGAGGACTCCTACTATATAGAACTCCTTGTTAGTCAATATAACGTTTTAAACGAAAGGAATGCACTAAAAACAAGTTGAGCTTTATGTGAATCATAAGGCATCTAAATATGGCAAATTTTTATTAAATTCAGGTATGTATGCATTATTCATTTAAAAACGAATGTATTATTCCTTTAGCAAATATAAATTTTTAAGTGTATTATTCATTTAGAAAAGAATGCTTACACATACTTAATGTGAAATAATGAATCAGATTTTAAGTTAAAAAAATGCGCAAAAAAAACACTGAACGTGATATGACTTAATGAAGAATCGAAATATAATGTCAGTTATTTATCGAACTGAAACCAAGTTGAACTTCACATGACATCGAGATATGGTGTCAATTATCTGTTATAGCGTAGACAAGTTGAAATTGACATGACTTACATAAGGCTCCAAAATATTATGTTAGTTATATTTTGTACCATGGAAATGACTTATACGTATGAAGAACTGAAATATAGAGTCAGTTATATGTTGTGCTGAACACACATCGAACTTGACATGACTTCTGCAAGAAATCAAATTAAGGTGTCGTTTATTTATCGCACTGAAGACAAAAATTGAACTTAATGTTTCTTACATAAGCATCAAAAATATGGTGTCAATAATGTACTGACGACTAGTTGAACTAGACATGACTTATATAAGATACCACAATGTGATATCAGT
Source organism: Macrothele yani (assembly GCA_039090855.1). Lineage (NCBI taxonomy): Eukaryota > Metazoa > Arthropoda > Arachnida > Araneae > Macrothelidae > Macrothele > Macrothele yani. Next base: position 22,842,535 of record CM077006.1, on the reverse strand, counting down.
TTTTAATTACAAGCTTGGCGTGGTTTATATGTGTAATCGAAATGTGGCATCAGCTATACGCAAGGAACGCTTATACCGTAGTAAATCCGTTTATTTTCGTCGTGTAAATTTGTATAAGGATTCGCCAAGCTTTCATTTCCAAGTTTTCACTGCATTAGCTATTTATTGCACTGAAGAGAGGTCGAACTTGGCAGGATTTATATCTGGAATACCTTGCATATACACTATATTGACAAAAGTCACCGGACACCCCTTCAAAAACAAATGAACGTATCCGCTGCGTTGTTAAGGTGCGCGGTACAGCTGCAAACGGTAAAAAAACAAGCCTGCAACTGACCGCGATCATATCGCACTGTGAGATTGAGTGAAAATGTCGCGGCGGGAGAGAACTGACTTTGAGAAAGGAAAGATTGTTGGGTGTTATATCAGTCGGTTGTCCACAAGAGGAACTGAGAGGCCTTTAAGCATACCCAAGTGGACTATTCTGGATGCACTGAATAAGTGGAAGACACATGGCGTGCCTGAAGCAGCAAAACGTACCGACAGACCAAAGAAAATCAGTGATAGTGGACGTCGAAGCCTCAGGAGAATCTTTACAGCTAATCGACGGAGTACTGCAAAGACCTCAGTGTACAGGTGAGTAAAAATGCTGGAATCTCGGTATGTACACATACCATTCGCAGAGAACTCAATTCCATGGATTACCGTGGTCTTGCGGCTGCTCATAAGCCTTTCATCTCCACTCGGAATGCTACTCGTCGTTTACCATGGTGTAAAGAACATTTATCGTGGACCGTAGATTAATGGAAACGGGTCCTATGGACTGATGAATCCAGATACACGATCCATCAGTCTGATGGCCGTGTGTGGGTATGGCGACAGCCAGGGGAACGCTATTTACCACAGTGTACTGTTCGTACGGTCAAGTTTGGAGCTGGGAATGTACTCGTGTGAGAGTGTTTTCCGTGGTATGGTCCCGACCCATTGGTTATCGTGGACGAACCTGTTAATCAGCACGTCTACGTCGATATTCTGGACAGTTATGCTCTGCCAACTCTGTAGCAATAACATGGAACCGAACTTCTTTGGTACCAGCAGGATAATGAACCGTGCCATAAAGCAAGAGCTGTTACGGCGTGATTTGACGATAATTCCGTATCGTGTGTGGACTGGCCAGCACAGAGCCCTAATCTTAGTCCGATAGAGTACCTATGGGATGAATTAGAGCTCCACATAAGAAGTTTGGAACCAAAGCCTACTACTAAGCAGCAGTTAGCGGCAGCATTATGTACTGAATGGAAGCGCATACCTATCGCTGTGTTCCAAAACCTTGTCGAAAGCCTGTCTCGAAGTGTCAGTGCATTCATTAAGGCCAAAGGTGGACCGACACCGTACTAATGTATGTCAATAAATGCTATGTTGTGTTTTCTCTTCTAGGTAACTTTTGTCAATACAGTGTATATATTTAAGTAATAAAAACATGGTATTAGTTATTTATTGCACGGAAGAAAGCTTTTTATACGTGCAGTAACACATCACATTACTGGTTCTCAAGAACGAATGTACCGAAAGCTAGTTGAACTTTTGACTTATGTGAAGCATCAAAATATGTCACTGATTCATTAAATTTAGGCGTACCTTCAATGTATTTACATAAAGTTGTAGTCTCGTAGTCAGTGTCACATTTTAAATAGAAGTTTCGAGAGGAGGAATATATTGAAGTTAATTTGAAGTAAATGAGATAATATTCGTTGACCAGGGACGAATTAAGCAACAAATAACAATACAGGTAACCTTACTTAGGGAAGATCCTTTCATATAGATACTCGACGTGCATTCGGGACCCAATCAAGCTGATAGGAGGAACTTGCCGCTATTTCAAAAAGAGCTCCAAATTACAGAAAAGTAAACTAAAATTAGAAAACTTCTGAAAATATTGTTGCTTGCGTTGTATAAACATAAGCCTTCGGTGCTTTTGTTCCGTCATTCAGTGAGACAAATTAATCCCCCTTCCTCTGCCAAAATTACATCCACCGCACCGATAGCTACCACCTAATTTCGTTCTTCTAAGCCGATTATGTTCGCTCTGCTCCGTGGCGAATGAAATATTTAGGGCTGATTTGCAAAGCATGTGAAAATAATTTGCCCTGTAATTATTTATATTCTTTTTGTTCAGAGCTTGGCAACGTGGAATAAAAATTTATTAACTTCGTAAAGTAGGTTTTTATTTTTATAATTATTCTAATGGAATGTTACGTAACTGAATGGAATATCTGTAAACGACAAATTCCTTTTTTCACAGAATTATTTCTTTAGTGTGTAAAAATGTGGAAATAAAACAAGCTTCGCGTTGTGACGGAATTTTAATGCTTTATCAGCACACGTCTATAATATCTCTGCTTTAGTTTTGTTTGGTCTCTTCCATTTGAATATGGTACATTTGCCTGTCTGTATTAAAAACACATACCCCGCACCCATTCACAAACCTTCCCTATTCCGCCACAATAACACACATAGCCGAAACCCAATGAAAGCTATAAATAAGCCACATACATACATGTAGTACAGCGTACCCGTGACTGTTATGATGGGTAAACACTTTGGTCAGCATTCTACAAAGGGGGAGAATTCTATCGTGGGCAGATAATTGGTGCAAGGAAGGTGGGACAGAATGCGTCGAGGTGAGCACTGCCTTTGATTTTCGAGGTGAGGATCTATTGATGTTCGAGGCGAGCGCCGCTTTTGATGTTTAAGGAGAGAAATTGTTGATATTCGAGGTGAGCGTCGCCTTTGATTTTCGAGGTGAGCAATTGTTGACGTTCGAGGTTAGCGCTGCCTTTGATTTTCGAGGTAAACTGTTGATGTTGTGTATGAGCTTGATGTTCCAAGTGAAGAACTGATGAGGTTCGGGGTGAGGAACTGTTGATGTTTTAGGTGAGCACCGCCTTTGATGTTTTAGGTGAGCACCGCCTTTGATGTTCCAGGTGAGGAACTGTTGATGTTCGAGGTGAGGAACTGTTGATTTTCGAGGTGAGCACCGCCTTTGATTTTTGAGGTGGAAAAACTGTTGATGTTGTGGATGAGCTTGATGTTCCAGGCGAGGAACTGTTGATGTTTTAGGTGAGCGCTGCCTTTGATGTTCCAGGTGGGCAATTGTTAATGTTCGAGATGAGGACCTGTTGATGTTCCAGGTGAGCACCGCCTTTGATTTTCGAGGTTAGTTACGCCTTTGATGTTCGAGGTAAAGAACTGTTGATGTCGAGGTCAGGAAAGGAAAGCCTCAACAGAGAAGATAACGTCAGTATTCAATGAAGACGTGACAACAAAAATTTGTGAATATTATTCGACGTATGATGGCCTAACTGGGCTATAGTAGCTGACACGCACACTAAGTAGCCTTTTTAGCAAACTATGAGGCTGCAGTGGTAGGAGGAACATCGCCTGTGGGCCGTGGAAGATTGTAAACTAATAGCTTGATCTGACGAATAGAGACTCAAACTATAACACGCCAATGGGAGGGTGCTTGTTATGGCAGGGACCACGCGAGGCCATGCACTCCAACTATGATGTCGGGGTGTTACAGGCCGATGAAGTCGCTGTAATGTTCTAGGGTGAGATTACGTGGGCCACACCTTTAGGCTCCTTATAAACCTATTAAGACCACTATCACCGCACAAAAGGTATGTGATGTACTCGCCGACCACATACACCGTTAACGGCCATCCGTTTCCAGGACAGAATGCATCATTTCAACCATACAACAACATCCTGTCTCAGCGCTCCAGTTTGGCGAAGGACTGGTTGGAAGAACATTCCAATAAATTTGTAGTCTTGGAGTGGCTCCGTCACTTTCCAGATTTGAACCCAATTTAGCATCTGTAGGACGAAGTGGAGCGATCCACTCGTTCCCGAAACCCAACACCACTGTTGTCGGCACATTGTGGGTAGCTGTCCTGAAATCATAGGCCCCAGTGCTCCCTTTCTCTGCCCCAATGTTTCCAACACCTTATAATCTGTGACGTATAGCTCTTATTTAGCCTTCCTTTTGAGTTCCTGTGTTATGTAAATTTGGTTTCTCCTAGTTATATTTTTTTACTTCATGACAAATCATTTTCCCCCACGAGCTGATATCACTGGCAGTGAGTCAGAGTTCAATAAAATGTAATGACGAAATGTTACTAGGAGCAGATTGATTAGAGCAGAAAGAGAGAACGATTTGAGCAGAGTTGATTTGAGAGATTGAGTGTTAAACGCCAAGTGAAGGGTTGATACACCGAAGAGCCAAAACATGTCCAACGCGTCTTAATGAAACCCGAAGCAGCAGATAGAGCGTGTGAAAGTCATGAAACGGTATTAATAACACCTGATACTGAGCTCTGTTAATCATTCTTATTCTTGTTCTTCAGATGGGAAAGGCAGGCGGTTGGTGAATTTCACAAAGGCTAAACTGTAATGGCAAGACGATTGGGTAAGAGCATTTCCAAGACGGCAAGGCATGTAGCGTGCTCTCGGTCTGCCGTGGTTAGTACCTTCATAATGTTGTTCGAAGTGGGAAAACCACGAACCGCCGGCAACGTGTGAGCCAACCACGGCTCATCGGTGCTAGAGGTGAGTAAAGGCTATCTTATAGATACGAGCTAATATTGGAAGGGATTCTGTACCACAACTCACCGGTAATTTGAAAGCTGGTGACGGTAGTAGTGTTTCACGAGTACATGGAACCCTGCTGAAAATGAGACTGAGTAGCCGCGAGCAGCTCTGCGTGCCCATGGTAATCTCGATTCACCGGGGAAAGCGCCTACAATGGGCATGCAAGCATCAAAACTGTAGCTTCAATGACTGGAAGAAGGTGATTTGGTCCAATGAATCTCTTTTCCAGTTGCGCAATGTGGACGTCCGGGTACGTGTGCGTCTTTTACCTGGAGATTTCCTTTCACCATGAAACGAAAAAATGCTGGTGGAAGAGGCGTAATATTTTGGGCAATATTTGGCTGGGAAGCCCTGGGTTCAGTCATTCATATGTAGGAAAATATGACGTCTACCACCTACCTAGACGTTACTGCAAACCAGGTACATCCTTTCATAGCAGTGGTATATTGTCCTTTCAAAGCAGTGGTATAACCTTTATTGGGCCGGCTGCTTATAACAGTGTCGGCTGCTTTAGCAGTTGTATATTCGACAACAACTACTATCCAACAACATAGTGCCGGCTGCTTTTAGCAGTTGCATATCCTTTATTTGTGGTATATCCTTGGTATTTGCCTTTCATAGCAGTGGTATATTGTCCTTTCAAAATAGTGGTATATCCTTTATAGGGCCGGCTGCTTATAACAAAGTGCCGGCTGCTTTAGCAGTTGCATATCCAGGAAAAGCAACAACTGTCCAACAAAATAGTGCCGGCTGCTTTTAGCAGTTGTATATCCTTTATTTGTGGTATATCCTTGGTATTGTCCTTTCATAGCAGTGGATATTGTCCTTTGAAAGCAGTGGTATATTTTTTATAGGGCCGGCTGCTTTAGCAGTGGTATATTTTTTATAGGGCCGGCTGCTTTAGCAGTTGTATATTGCCGGCTGTTTTAGCAGTTGTTCCGCCCCGGTGGCGCAGTGGTCTGAGCGATGGCCTCTAATCATTCGCCGAAAGGGGTCCGAGTTCGAATCCCGGTGAGGCATGGATTTTGTTTGTTTTACGGCATTGGCTCTCTCCCTTCCCTGGAACCAGTGACTCTAAATTAGGGACACAGTTGTACAATATATCCTTTATTTGTGGTATATCCTTAGTATTTATTGTCTTTTCATAGCAGTGGTATATTGTCCTTTGAAAGCAGTGGTATATCCTTTATAGGGCCGGCTGCTTTAGCAGTTGTATATTGCCGGCTGTTTTAGCAGTTGTTCCGCCCCGGTGGCGCAGTGGTCTAAGCGATGGCCTTTGATCATTCGTCCGAAAGGGGTCCGAGTTCGAATTCCGGTGAGGCATGGATGTTGTGTTTGTCTTACGGGACTGGCTCTCTCCCTTTCCCTGGAACCAGTGACCCTAAATTAGGGACGCAGTTGTACAATATATCCTTTATTTGTGGCATATCCTTGGTATTGTCCTTTCATAGCAGTGGTATATTGTCCTTTCATTGCATCCTTTCATCAATTCATAGCATTGGTATTGCCCTCCTTTCAGCAGGATAATGGGCCTGGCACACTGCCCGTATTGCTCGAGAATGTTTCGCCTAGCATGTGGAAGATTTCCATGTATTTCCCTGGCCTCCAAATTCCCCAGACATTAATCCAATTGAGCCATCTGTGGCTTGTATTGGGACACCAAATCCGATCTGCTGCGGCTCAACCACGTACGTCATAAGGATTGGAGGATCTCCTAGTAACGTGTTGGTATCAGGTACCACAAGGCACCTTTAGAAATCTTGTAGCGTCCATGCCTCGGCAGGTGATAACTGTTTTTGGGGGCATGTAGAAGACCAACATCATATTGGGCAGATCGTCATGATGTTTTGGCTTTTCGGTGTATGTGAATGCTACAAGCAGTTTTTTCGAGCTAACGATTTGAAAAGAGAAAATTATCTTGAGTTCACCACTATTTGTTAAAGATAAGTGGGTTTTGGACTGAGCGAAATGTTGTTTTGATTTGATTTGAAGCCAGCAAGGGTTTTCTGGCTTGGATGAGTGCTTTTTGGCTTAACAACTGTCTTTCTTTGATGTTGCTCAACTTGTGATGAGTGCCGTAACATCAAAGAAAGACAGTTGTTTTATAGTATCGTGAGTTGTGACGTATACTCTAATTTAACTTTATTTTTTAGTTCCTTTTTCTATGTAAATTTGAGTTCGTTCTCCTTAGCATTTTTCAAACTTAACTCTCTCGCAAGAGTATGGTTGGCAACACCCTTGAGGTCAGAACGTATGACGTGTGTATGTGTCCGATGAGAACTGAACGTTATATAATGTTTGAGCAGCAGCAGTGTGTGGAGATGATGGTAGTATGATGATATAATAGCAGTTGTGGAAGTTGAAGTACTTGAAATAGTGATTTTTTGACGTCTACGTATTTATTATTTACAGTTGGTGTTTTTGTTCCTCGTTAAACGTTCTCTAAGAAGTAATTGGATTTTTTCACTAATGTTGTTGAAGACTGAGTCGTGCTAAAGAAGATTTTGCTGAATAAAAACTAATAGTATGTAATCTTTTCTGAAGTTATTTGAGTGACTCCTGATTCGCTTAAATGTGAAGTTATTAAGAACTGATTTGTGTACTGTTCAGACAGCTATACTTACACGAACATTACAAAGTCAATGTTTATTTATATAGTACCCTTGACAGTTAGAGTGTTATTCTCTACTTAGGCGTGTTTTGTTAGGGATACTTACAAGTGCATGGTTAGGCTTGAAACCTTGGAGCGAAACTAACCAATACGAGCAGTTAAGCTTGAGCCTAACATTGCACAAGCAACTTCAAATCAACAGTAGTAGTCCATATCATTTTAAGTCCTTGAAACGACATGTTGCTGCTGTTGTGAGGGGAGAAAGAAGGCACAGACACACACATTGTTAGGTGGGCGTGTATAATAAGCGGTATTGGTAACTTTTGGTCTAGGGTACCTACAAATTATGCCCATCGTGTTATTACCTCATTTTAAAGCTGTTGTCATTAGTATTTAGGTAATCTTGTAAGATCTCCCGGGGGTCGAGAAAACGCCAGATTACGCGCCGGTTTCGAGATTTTTGAGAATATCAGCTTATGTGGCTCACCGACTACAGCATCAAAATGCATATCTGTAATGGCTTTTATTACGTTGCACGATTTGTTGATTTCTACGACGTTCCATGTGTAGTTAGATTCGCTGTTCATGTTGTATGAACTGTGTTGACTCCTGAGTGGGTCGCTCGCTACCTTGCCACTTGCTCTTTGTATGTTACAATTGTTGATCGTCACTTGTATTATTATCGCGGAACTTTCTGCTTATGCACATTATAATTGTTCAATTAGCTTTCTGCTTGTGCCCATTGTTCAGTTAGCTTATGCACATTATACACTGGTGTGCAAAAATTAAGGCGAAGAGGAGAAATTAGCGTAACAGCAGAACGAGCAGGCAGAACGGACCGAAAGACCACTCAGGAGATAGACTAGGGTCCGGTACGGTAGGGCATGCGCATATATGAAGAATGACGGGGGGTCGGAAGGGTATAAAGCACACGGGCTGTGTACGCTCAGCAATTCGGTGAAAGCTATTGCACGGTGTACATCGGTTTGAACGACGTCGAGTTGCTGTCACCGTGTGATATGGCCAACAGGCAATCCAGTAGACGACATCTGGATTACTTAACCCGAGGTCGCGTCATTGGGAAGTTGGAAGAAGGTCGAGGTGTGACTAGTGTGGCCGAGGAGTTCGGGATCGCTCACAGCATCGTTTCACGAGCTTGGAGAGCATTTCAAACGACAGGAATAGCTGTCTGAGAGTTTAGCAGTGGTCGTTCACGAGCAACCACGACGGTGGACGACCGGTATATTGTCCTACAGGCGAGAAGAGACAGACGGCAGCCAACGGGAGAAATCGCAAGGCACATGTAACAGACAACTGGACGTCCGTTATCGTATTTTACCGTGGCCATGAGGTTGCACAAAGGTGGTCTATTTGCACGACGACCAGTACGGTGTGTGCCATTAACGCCTGCTCATCGGAGACGGCGGTTTCTGTGGTGCCAGGAACACAAGAACTGGACATATCAGCAATGGGGTAGAGTTCTCTTTACGGATGAGAGCTGATTTAGTCTGACGAGCGATTCTGGACGTATACACATCTGGAGAGAGCAGGGAACACGCAATCACACCTCCAACATCATCGAAAGGGACCGGTTTGGAGGTGACGGAGTTCTCGTTTGAGGCGGTATCATGCTTGGTAGCCGTACTGACCTCCACATCTTCGAAGGAGGTTCAGTCACTGGTGTCCGCTATTGTACCGAGGTTCTCCTGCCTAACGTGCGTCTGTTTAGAGGTGCTGTAGGTCCTGAGTTCCTCTTCATGGAGGACAACTCTACACCTCATCGTACAGTGGCTGTCGCAGAGCTGTTGGAGAGTGAAGATATTCAACGCATGGATTTTTCCGCAAGGTCTCTGGATCTAAATCCAATCGAACACGTGTGGGACCTTCTCGGGAGACGCTTGACAACACGTCAGCAGCCGCCAGTAACGATTCCGCAGCTGCGATTGGCGCTACAAGAGGAATGGGCCGCGATGCTTCAACAGCTCCTTGACAACCTCATCCTCAGCATGGACAGACGTTGTAAATCCTGCAACGCAGTCAGGGATGATCATATCCCCTACTAAAGACTGGATTTTTCTTGGCAACCGCCTGTCACATGGACGTTTCTGTCTTCTGTCCAGTTGTGCTCGAAGCTACCTTTTCAATAAAGTACCTTTGTATCCTTTGGATTCCTTGTTTGGACGGTTTTTGCTCACTTGTCCCATATTCTTACATCTTGGGGATCTTGTGGTGTGATTTCAGTCGATGTGGAGCACTTCTGCACGACGTTACATTCGAAAAACCGTCTCGTCCTTAATTTTTGCACGCCAGTGTAATTGTTCAGTTAGCTTTCTGCTTATGCGCATTATAATTGCACAATAAGCTTTCTGCTTATGCGTATTATAATTGTTCAATTAGCTTTCTGCTTATGCGCATTATAATTGTTCAATTAGCTTTCTGCTTGTGCGCATTGTAATTGTTCAGTTAGCTTATGCGCATTATAATTGTTCAGTTAGCTTATGCGCATTCTAATTGTTCACTTAGGTTATGCGCATTATAATTGTTCAATTAGCTTTCTTCTTACGCGCATTATAATTGTTCAATCAGCTTTGTAAATAGTCTGCACCATCCCGTATAAACTGTATCGCTTGCTGTTAAGATTACTTTTTCAGTACAACAAATGTGTCTGGACAACATTTTTATCTACGACATTGTGTGCTGTTTTTCTGCATTTTAAATAAACTAAGTACGCTAGCATTTTTCCCCTCACATTTAACGTGAGGTTCTCGTAACTTACGCAGATTGCGATGAGTTATTGTTACGTTTATGTAAAACGTGATGAAATATTGTTCAGCGATAGTTTAGTAAAATATATTGTACGAGTAACGATGAACTTAACTGTTGTTGAGTCACTTCATGTGACAGCGTGCGACGAGATCAGATTTCAACAATGGTTTTGACAGTGACGTACTGTTACCCCTTTTCGTTACATCGAATTTTTTTACTTAGGATTGACTACTGTAGGGGAAATGCATAGCATCGAAAACGAAATTTGCGTGATCATGTGGTTCAAGACGTGTCACTCACAACATGATCATTAGCTGCAGTAAAAATCAGAATATGTATTTTCCTCCTCAAACTTTAAACCCAGCAGTGTCTCGTACAGTTAAGCTATTATAGTTTATAATAAAATAAGTTTGTATCTAGTATTTAAACAAAGTTTTTATAAATATTTCTTCCAAAAATAAATGGACGGATGAATAAATCAATCCGTTGATAAATTCTGGCTTAGGGCTTTTCAGTAATATGTACTTGAGTTATAGCATAACAGCCGTATTAAGATAATGTGGCTTCCTGAATATACGTCTGTGCATAGTTTACGCAAGAATAAAACAAGTTAGTAAAATCATGCAATGCATTGATTATGATACGCTTTCCAACATACCAGAAATCATTACTCAAGAAATGGGGTCAAATGACCTTTGACCCCATTTCGATAATATTCAACAGAACCGGTTCAGTGTACTTCCGGAGCAACATGATAAAGTTTTGTCGCAATCGAAGCATTCTTACGTAAGTTATGATGCATAAGGGCAATGGAATGGATCCCGCTCCTGTGTCCTGATCTTTGACCCCATTTCACCCATTTTCAATAGGGTTCGTCTCCAGGTGGTCCCCTACCACATACTAAAATATCATCGAAATCGAAGCAACTTTACGCGTTATAACGTATAAGAGCAATGGAATGGATCTCGCTTCTATGCCCTGACCTTTGACCCCATTTCGTCCCATTTTCAATAGGATTCATCCCCAGGTGATCCCCTACCACATACTAAAATTTCATCAAAATCGAACCGTTTTTGCGCGAGTTATCGTGAGGACGGACTCGCAGACGGACAAAGCGGGAGTATAATCCGTCCATCTGAACTTGGCAGTTGGCGGAAATTGAACTCTCCCACAATTAGGGGTGGAAGGAAGCATGAACGCTCCGTGTTCCACAAGAGCCTCCTTGAGTAACAAGGTGTTATAGTGCCTAAGGGTACTGCTCTCCTTAGGATTGCTGCAATTGTTCGTGCGGTGGGATGGGGGTGTAGGACCGGAGTTAGTGGTAACCAAGTGGTGGTGAGGAATGTCTTTCCCAGTATCAGCTGCTTAAAGACATACTTAGAGCATTAAAATATTCTTTTCTGGCACACAGGGAGACGTCTTTTGTTCAAATTCCCCACCTCACCCCCACCCCACCTCATGAACGAATACAGCAATCCTAAAGAGCGTAGCATCCTTAGGTAATTTAACATCCTGCATTCAAGGGAACATGGCCCATTCATGCGTGCTACCACCCCTAATTGTGGAAGAGTTCAATTCTGCCAACTGCCAAGTTTGGATGGCGGGAGTATACATGCGCTTCTTCAACCTACGGTTGGAAAGCTTAAACCAAGGTCTTAAGGCTCTACGGGACCCGCCATCTTGTATTGTTGCCTTGTCTTGTTAACCAACGGGCAAGCGTATTTCACAAATTGCTCGAGCAATTTTGCACATTGTGGAACACCGTTTGTGGCTAACGCAAGATATATGATAAATAAAGAGTTCCCTGGTTTCAGATTTTCATTTTGGACTCTTTAAGTATTTTCTATTAATTAATAAAACTATGGAAGACGCCTTGGTAAGACTTTCGCTGCAGATAAAAAATGAAGGAAAAGGTCAATAAAAATTCTGAAACCAGGGAACTCTTTATTTATCATATTTCTTGCGTTAGCCATAAACGGTGTTCCAAAATGTGCAAAATTGCCCGAGTAATTTGTGAAATACGCTTGCCCGTTGGTTAACAAGAAAAGGCAGCAGTACAAGATGGCGGGTCTCGTAGAGCCTTAAACTAGTAGAATGCTAAAAGAAAGATGGTTTATTCGAATTTGACATGGTTTTATCCAAATTTGGGAACTGGTAAAACTTGGCCAAAACAGTTTGGAAGCTATTAAACCGTTCCCTAATGTTAACGGTAATAATATTTTTACAAGAATGACGGAATTATTTTTATTATGAAGTTCATTTTTAATAAATATCTTATCTTTGTGTAACAACGTAAAAAGGACACTAATTACCGAAACCTTCTATTCGTTTTTTTTTTAAATAAAGCTTACTGGTTCTTACCTAGTCCCAAACAATGCATTAGGTAAAAGTAAGATGAAATTCTACTCTGGTTTTTTTTTTCCTTAATAAGGTAGCTTGATATTTTGGGTGAGTTCTTAAATCGGGTATCATTTCAGAATATATTTTTCATGCCGTGCATTATTTCCATTTAAAAATTAAAACACACGACTTGAGAATTTTGAAGTAATTGTTTTACATTTCCTCAGTAAACAAAATTATTGGTTACCTTATTAAAGTATTCTACTTGACATTTAGGATTTTGATATTGAACAAAAATGGTTTTAAGTACATAATACAGTGTTAGCGTAACAACATATTTCCTAATACGCACATAAAAAAAGAAAAAAAGGTTGGCTAAATTCCCTTATTAAGTATCAGCTTTTGTGTTCAATCGAATTCAGTGAAATGTAAAGAAAACAGCTTTAGGTAAAACTTTCCGATAAAAGCTTTTCGTGTCAAAAATTGAAAAGTAGTAATAAAATTCCAGTCATAAAAATAATATAAAATTTAACTAATCCCGTACATCTAGACGTGCTAAAAAAAGGCTTTTAAATTTCTAGTTTTACCCTAGAACTAAGTATGAGTGAAGATCAGCTAAAAGAAGGAAATGACTGGAAAATTGGATTTTTAAGACGGCACAGAAAAGCACATCGTGAATTTGCAGTCAGTAACCGCGTTTCATTCAAATATGGATCTCTGCATTTTCACTAAGCGGATGTTCCTTTTCTCTCAGTTATAATAGAATTTTTTTAAGACTATTCTTTTCGCAATCGATCTCAGACGCTGTTTGTTACTTTCTCTTTCGCCATTATCTTTTCTGCCTCGGTATCTTTGCGGAAAAATTTATTTGCTCCTTTTCTCTTTGATCTTCGTTATTAAACCTTAGCGCCGATTAAAGTTTATCGCACGTTCTCAGGTTCATGTTAGCGGCCTGGATTAATTATTGTATTTGGGAGTCGGAGCTGCGAGGCTAACCCATCGGGCCATTAACCACTGTCATTCTTGAAAATTTATTGCGATGTGGTTGTTTTAGCTTAACACTTTTAACAGATACTCAGTCAGAAAGCTGTCCTTTTTTTTGTATTATTTCGGGAAAGATGAGCAGTTGTTCTTTTAACGCACGTAACACACTTAGTTTAAAAAAGAGTGTGGATGAGCAAAACGAAGGTTCTTTCTGTTCGGTTTTGTTTTTAGCTTAACCTCATGACTTTTATCGTCCATTTTCACTCAAATACGTATTAAATAACATTATTTGCTGCAAAATGTTAGATATTAATTTTTTTGGATTATGGTTATTTTGGGAGATGTTGCATATATTTACGGTGCTGCTTTCAAGTACGAAATTTATTTGACTCTTTCACATAAGTTTTTTTCACAAAACGATGTACTGTGAGGTATCTTAACGACAAAATCCAACCGAATCGTGCGAAATGTGATACCACTTACAACAATGCTAGGTAGATAGTAAGGTAGAGATTGATTTTTAATATAGACACCAGAAATCTAGTCGATAATTTGGTGGCATTACCTTGAAAAAAATGACCGCAGCTAGTACCTGTAGTGATTAAGATTCAATCTTTAGGCTTCCAGATCTCATTATTTAAAGTTTTCCAGTCTAGGATTTCAAAATGTCATCATGTTCCCTAAATATGCCAAAATCATTTGTTTTATGGAGACCGGATCGTAGATTTCCAGCATAAAACTGTACTTACAAGTTCAATATCAACTTTCATTGAGACAGCTTGGTTGGGACGTACTGAAAATGAGGACATACAAAAATGACCTCCGCTAGTACCTGTAGTGATTAAGATTCAATTATTAGGCTTCCAGCATCTCATTTTTCAAGGCTTTCCTGGTCAAGGATTTCAAAATGTCATCCGTTTTTTAATGTTCCCCAAATATGCCAAAATCATTTGTTTTAGGGAGACCGGATCGTAGATTTCCTGCAAAAAACTGTACTTACAAGTTCAATATCCACTTTCATTGGGGCAACTTGGGTTAGACTGCACTTCCTAAGAATGAACTATTTACAGAAATCAAGTACATACAACTTCAAACTATCAACTTCAACAACACATAACATTCGCAGATTCTACACACCGACCACTGAATTAAATTTTTTTATTCAATACCGGGTTGTACCTCCTTTGTCCTGAATTACACAACGCGAATGATTTGGCATAGGTTCCACATGGTATTGGAATGCGGCAAGGTCTACAGCATACCAGGCTTTCACCAGACACTTCTTTAGCGAGCACAGATTTGACAGCAAAGGACTTTGTTACCGGATCTGTTTTTATAACATGCCCCATACATTCTCAATGGGGTTCAGATCCGGGCTTTCTTCCGGCCAGGGAAAATGGTGAAAGTCGCTGTCATGTTTGCTAAACACGTCTTGCGCGATGGACAGTAGCATTGTCGTTCATGAAACAGCCATCCCGTGCTGGATAAAATGTCAACATTGCAGGATCGACTTATAGGCAACAATGTTCAGATAATCCTCGGAGGACACCCAACCTTCCAGCAATATCAGGGGACCCGTTCCGTACCAACAAAACGTGTCCTACATCATGACACCCCGTCCAGGACTTTGAGTTGTTTTTTAGAAGGCAAGCTGGGTCCATTGCTTCATGGCGTTCCAGCCGAACTCTCAGCTTACCATAGTACAAAGTGTACCGCGACTTCTTGGACCACACCTTTTTCTGGTCTTCTTGTTGCAGTTACGATATTCTTGAAACCACTGTAGACAAACTTTCCGGTTCTTCGCAGAAATCAGTGGTTTCCGTATAGGACTCGTCGGACCACGTGACTTTTTACCAGTAAACAGTCACGGTGTTCCTGACACCACTGTAGACAAACTTTCAGGTTTTTCGCAGAAATCAGTGGTATCTGTATAGGAGTCGTCGGACCACATGGCTTTTTTCCAGTTTCCTGTATTGATATTATGGTATCAGATACCCCAAGATACCTATCGTCTCCTCATCGAATCGATACCTCGCCGAGTAGCTGCTGTTTTTCGTGCTAAAGGGTGTTCTACAGTTTATCAGGTACGTGGTCATAATGTTAATGGCTTATCGGTGTAATGTGTCCATAGTAGTGTGCTTTTGAACCTCGAGTCATCGTAATACCTGAGGTCATTTTGATTTAATTCCTAAATAATAACCAAATAAATTTCTATGAAAGAACAATTATTACAATCTCTACCGTTTCGAAGCATGAGTTTCAGTGAATAAATATCTGTAAAACATTGTTACAAATAATTAAAAATTTCTGTGAACAAAGATTTGGTAACAATATTCGGGGAGTGCTGTAACAGAAATGGGGAATGCGTAGTTTTAAAAACTGTCATGTCTTCGTTATTCTCAGCTGCTGTGAGATGCGGAGGATCGGTGAAGAGAAAATCAGTCGTTTCTGTTCTGCGTCAGTGACGCAGTAGGTCATCGACATCTGGGAAGATTCATCGCACCGCAACTATTTGCATTTAGGAGGCCTCTAAGAATTCAGGTCGTGAGCTCTGCAAATACGACTGTAATTAGGTATCTCCTATTGCCTTGTGTCGAGCCTTTGATAAGTATTCCTTAACATCGGAGCCGACGTAGCAGTGAAATGACATCGTTGTCCTAAAGGAGCTTCGTTCAATGGCACTGACGGGCATTAGTCTCTGGCACTCGGTTAAGGTATTCTGAATCACCGTCCAATGCACTGAGGCTGTCTGCTGGATTCAAGTGTGTGCTAAAGCATTCGCTTGACGTTTGAGCCTTTGAGATAGGAACGCTGGAATTATTTCCTTTTCTGTTATACATCTTCCATAGGAATTAATCTTTGTAGGCTTTGCTTTGGTACGATTTTTAGATTTCTCTGATGAAATTACGTTGTGGTGTTTAAAGGTTCACTCCTAGAGAAAAAAAAATAGAAAAGGTACTCTGATACTCTTTGTAGATAATTTATGCTATGCATCTTTCACATTCCAAAGTCTTTGTGGGTATGAAATAAAGCGAGTGATTCGAGAGTATACATTTATTTGCGTACAGCACACTGCATTTATTCGCGTCACTTACGACTACACCGAGCCATAGTCTGGTACATACTAAGTGGAATTAAATCATAAGAACTAACCAAAAGGTTTACTAGTTTCTGATATTGAGCGGTACCTAGGTAGGTGGATAAATGATTGTTATTATTGTAAAACCAATTAAAGAGAAGATATGTGAGTCATAAAAATAAATATTTACTGAACATAGCGGCGGCAGTTGTAGGTATTTCAACTGTTTAATTTTTCAAAAACAATACAGGGTGATTCAAAATGATTACCTCGATTACAAATGACAATACCTGGTTTATGAACATAGATACTGTGACGTATATTCTAAAATAACTTTCAATTTTAGTTCCTTTTCCTGTGAAAATTTGAGTTTGTTCTCCTTTACACTTTTTAAACTTAACGTGATATTTTCTCTCTCTCACAAGAATGAGGTTGGCAGCACAATTGAGGTCAGAGTGAGTGACGTAGGAATGTGATAGGAACGTTAGATAAAAAGGACGATACAGCAGTTGCTTGATGTGTGTGTGTGTGTGTGTGTGTGTGTGTGTGTGTGTGTGTGTGTGTGTGGAGATGTTCGATCGCTGTTAAGAGATACGTGAATTGTAATAATAGCAGTGCTATTTGTGGATGTCATCATTCGTGCTGGACCAATAAAAGGTCATCGTAAGTCTGACTTTTGTATATGTTTTGTCTGGCCGTAAAAGCTTAATTAGGAACTATTGCATCGTATTCT
This sequence comes from Macrothele yani, assembly GCA_039090855.1. Classification (NCBI taxonomy): domain Eukaryota; kingdom Metazoa; phylum Arthropoda; class Arachnida; order Araneae; family Macrothelidae; genus Macrothele; species Macrothele yani. Next base: position 22,825,372 of record CM077006.1, on the reverse strand, counting down.
CATTTAGTTAACATTTCCTTAGTCATGGTTTTAGACGTTGTCGAACGATTGCTCGAATAACGATTAGTCGACATAACGACTGGTCGACAGCACGATTGGTCGACATAACGATCAGTTGACAGTAACGATTGGTCGACATAACGATCAGTCGACAGTAACGACTGGTCGACAGCACGATTGGTCGAGATAACCATTGGTTCAGAGGATTATGGTTTCCATTCGCAGCGGTACCTCTCAGAACGTACTGACCTCTCAAAACGTAACGTTCATTTTTGGAAATAATATCTTTTAGAATGTAGTCCTCAGAACGTACAGCATTATAACATATTTCCAAATAGCCCCAGTGTCATCTTTTGTACTCTAAATGAAATCTATATAGAGGGCCTTCTGAACGATGTTATTTCCGAAAGGGCCGCGGGGCACTTTAGGTACAGGCACGTTGGGGAAACTGCCACACATAATTTGAAAACTCGGAAAATTGCCACACATTCAAAGCGTTTCTCGGACGAACGGCGATTTGTGCTCGTCCCCTTAATGAAAACCTTGTGGCAATTTTCCGGTGGGGCAATTTTTCTGTGTGTGGCAATTTTCCGGGTTTCTGAAAGATGTGTGGCAATCTTCCGCTGGGGAAATTTACCGCCAAACTGTTTTCACGTATTCAAATTTGTTTTCCAAGTTCCGTTGACCATTTTATGTCGACCAATGTCAACTAAACGTTTTATCGACCAGTCGTTACTGTCGACCAATCGTTATGTCGATCAAACGTGCTGTCTACCAATCGTTACTGTCGACTAATCAGTACTGTCGACTAATCATTACTGTCGACCAATCGTTATGTCGACCAATCGTTACTGTCGGCTAATCGTTATGTCGACCAACCGTTTGTTGACCAATCGTTACATACCCGGTTTTAGACATAGCATAACACCAATCACGCACACGAAAAAGGGTTGCGTTATAATACAGAGATCACATTATTGCATAATAAAGAAGGAAGTTTGGAATTTTGTTTCCATACCTTACAAATGTTCTACATGACTCCCCTGGGTCACGCGGACATCTAAACAGTAATCCATTTCACGTCATACATTATGAAGCATGCCCGTATTCACCAATGCCAGTGCAAGCTGAATTCGCATCTTTAGTTCTTGCAGCGTCCTCGGCAAAGGTGGCACACACACATGGTCTTTGACATACCTTCACAAAAAGAAGTCACAAGGATGAAGTTCCGGTGATCTTGGGGGAGGGGGTACTTGCAGAAAACCTTATAGTCCTCCAGCACGCAAAACGCCTTTTCTGCTGCGGTCGCCATTTCTTCTCACTGGCTTTGGCGCACGGTCAGCTCACTTTCCTGCGTCACCATAGCAACACAGCAGTAGGTTCCAATAAAATTTTAAACTTCCTTCTTTCTTGTGTAGGGATATCAGTTGTCTATTTATCTTCATAAACACGTTATTGTCATTTATAACCGGGGCAATCATTTTGAAATACCCTGTATTATTATTATTGAGATTTGCACGAAAGTACGAAACGTCCCTGACACCAATGAAATGTGATGTAGCTACGAAAGTCAATCTGCGCATGAACAGGCAAAAATCTTCCTCAAGATAGAAAGATATATTCTGAAGTAATTGTCATTTTTATTTCCTTTTCCTGTGTAAATTTGAATTTGTTCTCCTTTACACTTTCCAAACTCACGTGATATTTTCTCTCACAAGAATGAGGTTGACAACACAATTGAGGTCAGAGTGAGTGACGTAGGAATGAAATGTGATGTAGCTACGAAAGTCCATCTGCGCATCCTCAAGCTAAAATCTTCCTCAAGATAGAAAAAAAAGCTGAATTGCAAGTGTGTTAGTGAGGGATGTTTGAAACTTTTTTCTAGGTTATCTACAGTTTAAACCCCATCGTGTTATACATCATTTTAAAAAGCTCTCTTCAACCGCAGGTACACCCCCCTCCTCCCCCACCCCCAGGAAGCTGAATTTCCCTACGACGCAGGTTTTCACATAATCGAAAACTTATTTTACACACTGGTTTTTACCACATTTATCATTGTTTTCTCGTAATTTACGCATATTGCAATGAGATATTGTTACGTTTATGAAAAACGTGATGAAATGATGTTCAGCGATAATTTGTTAAAATATATTGTTGAGTAACAAAGAAATTAACCTCTATTGCGCCACTTCATGGGACCACAAAAAAAATCAGATTTCAAGAGTGGTTTTGACTACTTCCGTTACCCATTTTCGTTACAGCGAAATTTTTTCTTGGGATTTCCTTTAGTTCTGTTGGCGGAGATGCATAGCATCAAAAAAGAGAAGTATCGAAGTAATTCAAATCTTTGTGATGTGTCGTTTATTTGGTAGAACACGTACTAAGGTTCCACATCACAGAAGGCGCACTTTTAGGTGCAAAATCATCAAACGCGTTGAATAACAGAACATTCAAACTGTAACCGCCAACAGCACTTAGGATGTTCGTAGAATAACAGCACGTTGACCAACAATCGTTTAGATGGAAAATAGTAAAACTATACTAGTAATCCAATTTATTGGCGTAGGAAAATATAAATGAGCGTTTCCAAGCTTCTGCACATCAACCAGATGGCGTTTTCAAGGAAGTTAGACAGAAACTGCAATCTGAATAATAGAACGCTTTAACAATTTGAACGCCGTGACTTTACAATAAATACACTGAAGAGCAATTGAATTAGAGATACCTGTCTAGTAACGTGTAGCACCACCTTTCATCCTGATGACGGCGGCGATTCGTCTCGGCATGGACTCGACAAGACACCGGAAGCGTTGGGAAGCCATATGGATCCACGACCCCTGAACAAGCTCCTACAGTTCACCAAGATTTGATGAAGGAGGATCAGAGCCTCGAACATCTCTCTCGATGGCATCCCAGATGTGCTCGAAGGGATTGAGATACCTATCTGGCCAAGGAAGCGAGGTCACGTCGGTGGAGTGTTCATCCAACCATTCGGATACAATTTCGGGAGCGATGGCACGGTGCATTGTCTTGTTGCAGGATGAGGTCCCCAGTGGGATGTTGAAGACGCACAAACGGGAGCAAATGGTCGTCCAGGATAATCCGGTAACGTTGACCTGTGAGGGACGATGTCACACGTAACAGGGGTCTCATTTCAGTCCACGTAAACAATCCCCAGACGAGAATGCCACCCCCACTAGCTTAAAGAGTACCCTGCTGGCAAGAAGGATCCATCGCTTCATGTGGTTTGCGCCGTACTCGTATCTTGTCATCCGCATGTACCAACGTGAATCTCGGCTCATCAGTCCAGGCAACATTTTTCCACATGTCTAGGGTCCAGTGGCGATGTTCACGCTCCCATCCTAATCTTTGCACCCTGTGATGTGCGGTCAGCAGCGGTACTCTCGTGGGACGATGGCTTTTGTACCCCATATCGAGGAGATGGTTCTTGATGGTATGGCTGCTTACACGTTTTTGTGCACCAGCGTTAAATTGCCGAGTGATTTCTTGCACTGTGGCCCGTCTATCCGATGTTACAATGCGAGATAGCCGACGATGACCCCGCTCATTCACACGCTGTTGCCCACGGCAGTTGACCCTTTCAGGGATTGTTTTACCGGATTCGATGTACTTACGGTGCACCCGTGACACTGTGGCTCGTAAAAATCCCAGTGCCTGCACGACTTCCGAGATGGAGGGACCCATTCGTCGGGCCCCGACAATTTGTCCACGATCAAATGCGCTTAGATCCTTCGTCTTACCCATACAGCGTCCGACTCTTACTGATTCCCGTCGCATCACTCCCTATATTGTCGGATCGCTGCATACGTCATGTCGTTTCCGTTTATAAAGGGCCATCCACAGCGCCATATTTGCATAACGCCAGTTGTCTCTAATTCAATTGCTCTTCAGTGTATATACGACGTTATATTCATTTAAAGATACGAGGCATCACGTTGGTTGGGCACGTGGTATTCTGGTATAGGGAGAAAGCGTTACTTGAAGAACTGGCTTCAAATTCGTTGCAACTCGAATGAGACGCCGCTATCATTGCAAGTATCACTGTTGGTAAAGATCTCCAAGTTTTCCCAAATGGCAACGAGCATAAAAGGGATACCAAAACCAGGTAAAGTAACCACGGCCCTTTCCAGAGAAGTCAAATTCTAGTCCTCTACTCCTATGTGGGGATGATATAAAGAAATTAGCTGCCTACTCTACTCCTAAATGTACAGCCATTCGGTAAACCTTGGAGATCATTACCAACAGTGATACTTGCAATGATAGCGTCTCACTGGAGTTGCCAAGAATTTGGAGCCAGTTCTTCAAGTAGCGCCTTCTTCCTACCAGGATACCGCGTGCACAACTAACGTGATACCTCGTGTCTTTAAATGAATGTTACGTCGTTTATATTTATTGCCAAGTCAAGTCACCGCGTTCAAATTTTTAAATTCTATTATTCAGATTGCTGTTTCTGTCTAACTTCCTTGAAAAAGCTATCTGACTGATATGCGAAATCTTGGAAACGCTTATTTATAAATTCCTACCCTAATAAATCGGATTACTAGTATAGTTTTGCTATTTTCTACATAATTGGTGTAGGGTTCCTCGTTATTAATTATTTAGATAATCAACATAGTAACGTTGTTGAAGTCATACAACATTCTTATCGATCTCTGTATAGCTCTGGCCTGATTCATTTGATCCTGTTTTTATTCAACTCTGTTGCCATGCTTAACTTCCAGGGTAGTAACTAAAAAACACACTCTTGTGAGTTCTGATGTCACGTTCAGTGCAGAAAGCGTAACAAGAGGTAACCAAGATTTACGTAAAAGAAAACAATTAAAATCGAAAGCTTAAAGAGGTAGTCACAAAGAATGCAAGGCTTCGTCGGTGATCGAATGGTCGGAGGCGCGGGCTTCTGTCTAATCGTCCGAAGGTTCCAGTCCCGCGTGAAGCGTCAGTGTTGTGTTTGTCCTATAGGGTTGGTTTTGTCTCCCCCTCCCTAAAGTTAGTGGCTCAAAGTTAGAGACAGGCAACCGCCGTACAGATGTTTGTGAAAGCCCTTAAACCCTGAAACGGCACTCCGGTGGCTCGGTGGTCTAAGCGTTGACTTCTTGTCATTCATCCGAGATGGTCCCGAGTTCGGATCCCGATGAGGCATGGATGTTTTGTTTGTCTTACGGACACTGACTCCCTCCCTTCCCTGGAACCAGTGACCCTACATTAGGGGTGGAAGACTGCTTATAGCCATTCCAGTTGCTCTTGGTGGTCGTTAAACTCCCAATCGAAAAAGGAAAAACCCTGAAACAGAAAGAAAGGAGTGAAGGGCCATTATTGTCACTTATGCAGACTCATCTGCCTCTGGAGGGGCGGGGTACTTTCGGGAGCCATTGACAAACCATGTTGCTTCATCACTTGTGGAATTTTTTCTACATCACTGAAATGGTTCTTTTTTCCCTTTCATCCGTTGCTGAAGCTTTAGACCAAATCCCTCATCGATATCGAATCACCTGGGAAATATACAGAGCTCATTTTCTCGTAGTAATTCCTCCCTGGGTTAGGGCTATCATCTCTTTAGTCTGAAAGCACCTGTCTCTCCGGGATGAGAGGGGAAATGACGAAGAGTTTAGTTGAACCAGTTTGACAGATAAGTCTGGACACCATTGGAGCGCGGCAGGAGGGGTGATGATTCACAGTCGAGTCACATTATTGTGACCACCTCCTACTCTTGACGTCAACAGCGTGTAGCCAATGAAAGAAGGCACGTGTCGTGCCCTGGCTTGGAGGGTATATAAGGTGTGCTATAGGTAATCTGAAAACGGGGGCCGCGGGTGGCCTAGTGGTCAACGTTCGTGACTGCCACGGAGAAGACCTCGGGTTCGATCACAGGCAGGTACGAACGCTCGAACCACTAAATATCCGCCGAGCGTCGGATGGGCACGTTAAGCCGTCTTGCCTCGTGTACTGGCCACCCGGTAATAAATAAGGGCGTCTTCCTCTCCCTTTCTATTTCGCCTCCGTGCCACTTTCCTATCGGGCACTCTAGCCCAAATCTCCTAGCTTCCTGTTTCTAAGGGTTGTTTAAGACCTAAGGTCAGACACTCCCTTCCTAAAATCCTCTATATCTGATCTGAAAACGTATCACTCATTGTTGTCACGGATAAAAGGAGTGATTTATCAGATTTGCAAAAAAGGGATGACTATCGGCTTTCGGGACAGAGGTTGGCAGTATTTCTGAAACAGCGCAGTTTGTGAACTGTTCACGTAATGCTGATGTTAAAGTGTATCGTGATTGGAGAAATGGCACCATTGAGAATAAGCAATGCGGAAACTGCAGAGCACCACGTGCCATTGATGTGAGAGGTGAACGTCGGCTTCGAATGTGCGTGAGAGCCGATCGACACACTACAGTGCAGCTGCTCTGGCCGAATGAACCAGTGGGCTACGGGAAATGTATCTAAAACGACAGTTCAGCGAACCCTTCTGCGTATGGGGCTCCGATGCAGACGGATGGTCATTGCACCTATGCTAACGAAGGTGCATCGGCAGAAAAAGCTTACATTTGCACGGCAGTATCGGAATTAGACCTCCGCTGATTGGTAAAGTATTGCAATCTCCGATGAGTCACGTTTTCCGCTTCATCATACTGATTGACGATGGTGTATAAGGCGAGAAACATCGGAGAATAAACACTCTTCAACCATTGCTGGCAGAACACAAGCTGGTGGGAACGGCGTTATGGTCTGGGGAATGTTTTCGTGGTATTCTCCACTCATACCTGTGGAAGGCACTATAGACTGAATTCGATATGAATCCATCCGTGCAGTTCACGTACACCAATACATGCTGATTGTCTTCCCTGGGGCGGATGGGATCTTCCAGAATGACAATGCGACGTGTCACACAGCTGGGAATGTCCGAGAGCGGTTGAAAGAGCACGATGAAGACTTCAAAGTACTTCCCTGGCCTCTTAATTCCCCAGACTTAAACCCAATTGAACATCTTTTGGACCACCTTGATCGTGTTGTTCGCTCTATGCATCCTCCACCACGCACCCTCCAGCCTCTGTCCGATGCACTGCAGTCAGCATGGCCCCACATACCTGTGGACACCTTCCGGTACCTTATTGAGCCCCCCCCCCCCCAGTCCGTCTAGCTGCTGTCCGCGCTGCACATATTAGCTGGTGGTTACAATAATGTGACTCGACCGTGTATATAAAATACTAAACCGTGTATATATATAAATACTGAATTAAAGCCGAAACGTTACAACTCCTTTAAAGCCGAAATGTTACAATAGTATTTAAAATTTTGAAAGTTTGTTTATATGTTTTTGTTTTACATTTATACGATTTTTAAGGCCATCCCCGAAAAAAAAATGTATCCGAGGTTTCACTGAATATCATACTTGCCAAAACATTATTCAAATGACCAGGGAAACAATCAACGTGGTAACTTACGAACAGTTCTATGTCTTTATTTATACACCACTGGAAAGAACATCAGGTCAATCATACACTATATTCATTATTTCTTCAGCAACAACTCTGCTTAACATAGATCTCGACGCATGTAAATCGCTATAACTCTATCGTATGTAAATCTCTCAACATCCACATCAAATACATAGCTATGTGTCATACTGTGTTCGACCTTGGCCCGAGTCTCGAAAAAACGGTAGTCGTTGTAGTAACCATAGCAACCGGCCACATCTGTTTATCACGCATGCGTCATCGGTAGTGTGCAATTTGATAAGTGTTGTCTTGTGAACCCCTAACAAGCGTTTTCCCGCTGTGATGTTTCGAAAAAGTGGATGTGAACGAGGAACCAAGACGCGCCATTAAATTTTGCTGTCGACTTAAGAAGTCTGTCGGAGAGACTTTCCTTCTTATGCAAGAGGCTTATGAAGATGAATGTCTAGGAAAATCAACAATTTACAAATGGCATAAAGAATTTATGGGTGGTCGTGAGTCTGCGGCTTTAATCGCGTATGGAGGAAGACCTTCAATGAGTGTTACAGAAGTGAACATCAATACAATGGGTATTATTATGCGGAAAGAGAGGCACCTATCAATTAGAGATACCGAAGATATGATTCACATTTCAAAATCATCAATTCACCGAATTTTAACCGAGCATTTGGGCATGAAACGAGTTTGTTTAACTTGGGGTCCCAATTTCTTTTCATGTGCCGCCCAATGCAAGACCGCACATAGCCAGTTCTGTCGTTCCTTATCTGGAGACAATGAATACTAAGTTGATGCCCCAATCTGCATATAGTCCAGACTTGTCACCATGTGATTTCTGATTGTTAACCATTTTAAAAAAAGACATTAGGGGGGAAAAGGAAATTAGAATGAGGCTGGGGATTGCAAACACGGCTTTTAGAGAGTCAAAGACTACTGACAGCCAAAAATATAGATCTAAAACTGAGGAAGAGAATTTTAAAGGCATATGTTTGGCCATTAGCTCTCTACGGTTTTGAGATATGGACATTGACCAAGAAGGAAGTGAAAATGCTGGAGGCATTTGAGAGGTGGAACTATAGAAGAATGGAGAGAAAAGTTGGCTCGGTAGAAAAGCTAAAGAGGAGAGAATGGGAGATCCCAGGAATCTGGTCAACATGTTAAAGAGAAGAATAATGTTATGGATAGGACACACATTGCGCCATGGAGGCCCGATTCTGAAAGTGTTGGAAGGGAAAATTCAAGGCAAGAGAGGAAGAGGATGGCCAAGGAATAGTTTTGTGGCACAGTTACTCCAAGACACTAATACTGGGACATACTATGACTTGAGGAGAACGGCGGAGAACAGAGAGTAATTGAGAAACAAAGTACATCTACTGAACAACCAGTTCTTGGACTGAGTAACCAAGAATGGAATGGGGACGACAATTTGAGACTGATCAACACCTTATTACAGCTGTGCAGGGGTGCTTCGACAGAATTTCAAAAGAAGAATTCCTGAAGGCATTCAAAAAGTGGGAAGAATGTTGGGACACCTGTATTTGACGCAATGAACAGTATTTCGAAAAAGATAGCCACTTCCTTGATAATTAAGGTACGCAATTTCTTTTTATAAAAACATCCTCAGTTGTCGCTTAACTACACTATCTACCAACAAGTAATTGGGCACCTGTGATAGCAAAGGAAAACGAAGTTTACTCACCTTCAATAGTTGGTGGAGCCTCCACTGGCGGCGATTACAGCTGCGACCCTCCGGGGCATTCTCTCAACCAAGCGTTGTACGACGGCTAGCGGTATTATCTTCCACTCGGCTTGGAGAAGACAGGTCAGTTCCTTCACCGATTTCGGACGGTGGGGGCACCCCTTAATTCGAAGCTCCAACTCGTCCCAGAGGTGTTCGACAGGGTTAAGATCCCGGCTCTACGCAGGCCAGTCCATTTGATTAACCCCATTGTCACCATACCAAGCCATGGTGGACCTCGCAATATGACAGGTGGCATTGTCATCTTGAAAGTAACATGGGTCCAACCCGTAAAACTGCCACAACGTAGGAAGCGCATGGTCATCCAAAATGGTGCAGTAGGTCTCGGCGTTGAGTCTACCAGGAATTGCGACCAAGGGTCCCGTACCATACCAGGAGAAACACCCCCATAGCATAATTCCACCGCCGCCGAACTTCACAGTTGGCACAATACATTCCAACAGGAGGCGTTCTCCAGGCAGACGCCAAACCCAGACCCTGCCATCCGAACGGTAGAGGGTGAACCTTGATTCGTCGCTCCAGAGAACCTGTTTCCACTGTTCAACGGTTCGCTGTCGACGTTCTTTGCACCACGTTAGCCGAGCAGCGCTATTGGACTTGGTGATCAAAGGCTTGTGGGCGGCAGCACGTCCATAATAACCGAGCAGATGGGCTTCCTTACGGATGGTATTCATCGAAAGAACACTCCCGGATGCCTGTTGAAACACCTCGCGGATGTGGCCCATCGATTTGGTGCGGTTCTTCCGAATTTCTCTGGCCAGCACCCGTCGGTCTCTAACTCCCAGTTTTGTGGGTCTGCCGGGTCCGGGCACATTCCGACAGTCACCTCTCATCTTCCACTTGCCAATCACGTAGGCCACTATCGATTTTGGGTACTTCAACTCGCTGGGTATGTCACGTATGGATCGGCCATTTCTGTGATACCCGACGATTACACCTTTCTCAAAATCAGAGAGCTCCAAAGTGCGTGGCATCTTGCATGCGACTGGTTGCGTTGTTCTTTCCCACACGATATTTAACGGCGGCGGCCGTGACGTGTATCAGGAACGCAGGTATCATAGATTGCAGGGGTGTCCAATTACTTGTTGGTAGATAGAGTATAACTCTATGTAACATGCATTCATGCCTCTAACAATTCCGCCTGTCTGCGTTTTTCTCTAGAATCAATGTTTACATTATATGCTGCTCCGACTCACTGTCAGTGATGCCAAATCGAAACAGCTTTTCGGGGAAGTGATGTGTTAGGAAACGTTAAAAGAGAAGAAACTAAATTTACATAAGAAAACAAACTCAAAAGGAAGGTTATCTAGAGATATATGCCACATGACTGAACGTCGTATTGTCTTAAATTATCAAAACAGTCGTAAATGTCAAACAAAAACTGTTGACACCAAGACATTTTTGATTCACCTATCGCGAACGTCGCATAACTTGGTCAGAATTGCTTATTAAGTATTACAAACAAGCTTTTAACGCATAATACTGAAAGAACTAAATTCTTCAAAAGAAGTAGATTGGGATTTTACGGCCGTCTCGTATAATTTACGCAATAGAATCATTTCATGAACTCTGAGAATATTTTGAAATTAGCTTTCCCTTTCTTCGGATTATTATTTTTTTGAAACGTGTTTTATGCAGTTTTGCTAAAAGCAATGTACACGTACCTTAAGTAGCTTCTAAGGTAACTGGCGAAGAATGTCGTTTGGAGAGTACGTAAATGACTGCTTAATGCCAGCAACACACGCAGCATTGTGGGTTCCCTTCTTATGGTTCCCCAAGTGACCATAAGTCGTGAGCTGCGCGACTGTTAAGTTAGAAAACGTTAACCAAAGGCTTCGGAGTGGGACGCCGAGGCTTCTTCTTCCTGTCAGCACTCCGAGAATCTAATGTCAGAATACGTCGTGAAGATTGCTTCGCCTTTCTTAACGCCGCACTCTGAAGCAGTCATAAAAATTAAAGTTTTTTTTTTTTTCTGTCTTTTCTTTTATTTTTTTGCTCATCTTTCTGCGTGGAAAATGAAGACGAGATGAGAAGGTCTGTTCCGTAATTACTTTTTTACTTGCTGAAGATGCCATTGTACGTTCTTGTCAACATGATCATAAGAAAAAGCGAAAATGCGGAGGCAGTTGAGTTTCTTTCTGTGAAATTTTCTTTAGGGGAATTATGCTCGAGCTTAAGGTAATCATTTTGAAAATAATATGTTTTTGTATGAAATAGAGGGAAAGATAGATCGATGTGTAACAACGTCAGTCAAATAGCTATGTAGATAGACAAATAGATCTGCTGATAGGTCGAAATACGTAACTCTACTGGTAGGTCGAATTAGACCTGCTGATTGGTCGTGGATAGGTAAAGCGATGTAGTATCAGACGATGGATACGTGAAAAGATTTGTCGATATCTATGCAGATAGATCCACATATCTTTCATCTTTCAAATCTTTTGATTCTTACGTAGATGAAGAAATATATCAGCCGATCGATAGATAGATAGATATATCTATCTATCTGTCTGGCAATAAGTACGTAGGTAGATGGATCTATCTATCAGCCAATAGGTACGCAAGTAGGTAGCTAGATCTGTCTGGCACTAGGTACGTAGGTAGCTAGATCTATCTGGCACTAGGTACGTAGGTAGATAGATCTATCTATCAGACCATGGGTACGTAGGTAGATAGATCTATCTATCAGACCATGGGTACGTAGATAGATTTTTCTATCTTACAACAGGTACGTAGGTCGATAGGCCTCTCTAGTTTTGTAAATGAATGTTTTTAAGAGCTATGATAAGATTATTTACTCAAATAAGCCATTACATTATGACCACCTCCCTTCACCCAGAAAAACAGCGGCCACTCGGCGAGGCATCGATTCCTTAAGGTGGCGTAAGTTATCCTGGGGTACCTGGTACTATAATGTCAACAGCAGGTCCTCCAGTTCCCTTAGATTTAGGGGTGGTGGTGGTGGTGATTTACGCGAAACCGCTTTTCCAAATCGAGCAACAAATGCTCGATTGGGTTCATGTCAGGTGAATTTGGAGGCCAGGGAATTAACAGAAAGTCTTTAGCATGTACTTCAAACCAAACCTTGACAATTCTGGCAGTGTGGCATATGGCGCATTATCCTGTATCCTGTTGGGGCCATCACCAGCCGGGAATACATTTGCCATGAATGGGTGAACTTGGTCCGCAACGATGTTCAGATTCCTGTCAGTGGTCAAGGATTGTGCTATTGGGATGATGAGGCCTAAAGTGACCCAAGAAAACATTGCCCACAGCATAACACCGCCGCCGCCGGCCTGTTTCCGCCCATCAGTACATCCGTTGGTAACCGGCGTATCCGCGCTCGGCCGTCTACGTGATGCACCAGAAACCTTGATTCGTCAGACCAGGCCGCTTCCTTTCAATAATCCACGGTCCGATCTTGATCATCTTGGGCCCATTTCATGCGTTGTTGGCGATGACGTCAGTGAATGTGGGGTACCATGCTGGGTCTTCGGCTACGCAGGCCCATGCGCAGAAGCCTGCTATGAGCTGCGTGCTGTGACACATTGCCCTGATTACCACTGTTGTAGCTGCGAGTGATTTGTCGCACTGTTGCCCTGCGGTCACTGTGAACAATGCGTGACAGTTTCCGCTACCCTCTGGCATCAGTGAGCTGCTGCGGAAGACATGCGGATGGACGACAGTTCGTGGTTTGGCCATCTGTGCACCACTTTTGATACGTACTCACTACAGCGGCACGTGGTGAACAACCCACAGGCCGGGCCGTTTCCGATACTGTAGTTCCAACGCGCGTGCCACCACAATTTGTCCTTTATCAAACTCCGATAAATCGGCAGCTTTTCCCCATTCTGACTCCGAACACTCTACTAAACGAAAGTCGGTCCTCAGATTGTACATATACTGATCTGTGAACTTAACTTGTGCTACCGTTCGGTTTCCAGGAGCGCTCATTTCTCTAGGCTGGGGTGGTCATAATGTAAAGGCTCATCGGTGTATGTTTTGTAGAGTGGGATTTTACAGGGAAATTTTTGTTTTTTTTCTCTGTCTTTTTATTTGATGCTTCTTAAAGCACCTGGCAAAAGTAAGGTTACGAAATGCGTAGATGAACTGGGACTCAAAGGCAGGGCTGATTTTATTATTTAGATCACTTGTTTTTCCGCTGGTCGTCGTAGTTTTCTTGCCTTCACGTTTGGCTGAGGAAGATTTCAGAAAAGTGAACTAAAATTTCACAAATGAGAGCACCCTTTCCTTTATACATAATATTTATCTGTGAAGAGTGGAAGCAATGAAAAGTGAGACAACTCGGGGTTTTATTCCTGGTTGTGTTTTATTTCCTGAAGGAATAATCACACGTGCTACACGAAGAGTTGGATGAAATTGAATCTCATCAATATTCTGAAGCCGTGAAATCGTAGTTTTATGTGTCAACGTGGTCGGAGAAGGGAAAAGAAGATTAAGAGACTGCGCGGAACTTAAGTAGAGAAAGTTATTTTCGGTGGCAGTGAAAAGTTTGATGTTGGAAATCGTGCGACAGAGGTTTCGACGTAATGCAGTTAGACCATCGAATACCTGCTTGTAATTATACCTGGAAAGCTTGCGTTCTTGTAAAATTTTGAAGATTTATGCGATCATGGACTTTAAGCGAAGACAATATTCGCGATATACAATGAAAGAACAATTTATCATACAAAGCCACCTTATAACGTGTCGCCTCCACCTTTCGTCCTCGTAACAGCAGCAGCATGTCGTAGCATGAACTCTACTGACTGGAAACATCCCCGGTAGCACAGTGATGTCGAATCGACGTTGATTTTTGCTTAGCAGGTCGATATTACGTCGAGGCATAGTTTTCGACGTAAAGTTGATGAGATGGAACGTCAAGAAAAACCATTACATTGAATTTCAGTATGCAAGTAGACGGTTTTACGTAGTTTATCCTTTGAGTTCCATTAGGTCGAATAATCGATGTTTTTATGCGATCTGTAAGCATCGCACGCATGCGCCTTTGCAAGCATTACGCAAAACAAACTTTTTGGATGCTAGGGTGTTGGTCGGTTGTATTATTTCTGTTGTAAAATGAGATTCTTAGCTGTCTCCTTTTTCTCCGGTAAGTTAAAAGTTTTTTTGTTTTTTTGTTTTTTTTTGCTTAGGTATGTTTATAAAAAGTTGAGTCGCGTTCCTTTAAATAGAATTACTGTTCAAGATATATAATTTGTACGTACTATAACGAAGTAAATTTCTCCGTCATTTTTGTCTACGCCGGGGCTCGAACCCGGGTCCCCTCATTCCGGAATAAGTCACTCTACCAATTGAGCTACGCAGACGTTCGTTCTGACTGCTGTCTGCCTTTATGTCGCGTGCGTCCTGCTAGACAGACACGTCACATCTACCCCCCCCCGAAAGAGGGCCGGGGGCATGGTCCACGGGTCAGCCGTGACCATGAGTCGTTGCAGGCAGCCATCCGCTGTAGAACGTGCACTTGAGAACTCCCAGTCAATCTGGTGTGTGGAATGCAACATCACACATTTGTATTTTTCGAATTGGCGCAGAAGGGATTCTCTTATTTTTCCTATCTCGCGGTGTGGAAAGAACATCACACCATTGCAAGTTTTTGAACGGCCGGGTCATCCAGAAAGTTCGGGCGCCATTATAACGAAATTAATTTCCCCGTCATTTTTGTCTACGCCGGGGCTCGAACCCGGGTCCCCTCATTCCCGAATAAGTCACTCTACCAATTGAGCTACGCAGACGTTCGTTCTGACTGCTATCTGCCTTTATGTTGTGTGCGTCCTGCTAGACAGACACGTCACAGTACACATATCCCAATTAGGGATATGTGTCAGCCTAGCGCGATGCTGACAGATCACCAAAAATTCTATGAATTTTTGAGAATTATGTGTCTTTCCGAATGGGTTCGAAAAGACTTGGATTTTGAAAGAGTAAAAAAAAATTATATGATCTTTAATGGTAGACAGTCTCGTAGAATCGTATTGCAAGTGCGAATACATTCTACGTTTTATGCCACGATTAAAAATTTAGAATCTCATGTTTCAACATCTGAATTGTAGAGTAAACGTAGATTCGACATTACAACAGTACTAGAATCGATGACTAACCGGCGTAATATCAACGTAGAAGCGACGTCTACACTGCGTAGCAACGATGTATATGTTTCTCTCGAAAGGTTGAATCTTCGTCTACTGTTGACTTGATATCGACTTAATAGGTTTAAAATTCGACGTCGAAAAGACGTAACAAAAGTGGACATGGACATCTATATCCGACGTTTCATATCGACCAAAAATCGATCAAAAATTCGACGAAGAATCGATGTAATGTGCTACCGGGGATATTATTATTCGCAGCCACCTAATAACGTGTCGGTCCACTTTTCGTCCTCATAACAGCAGCAACATGCCATGGCATGAACTGTACCAACTGTAAACATTGTTATACACTGCCACCCAAGTCCGTAGCTACCTGGATGACAGAGAGGGCGGTCCACCCCCCCCCCCCCAGAATGGTCATTCCAGGGGCGTAAATTCATGCTCTGGGGGATGTGAAAAATACAAATTGTAACTAATGAAGTTACACCATTCAGTATTTTCTTTTCAAAGACTTTAATTAGTCTTATACAGTATTCGATGCAGTTAACCAATGTACAGAGTAACATACAATATGAGGTGCGAGCATCTTATATATCCCTGAAGGTAATTTTCCGAAACAGTGAATTTAGGCATAGAAAACAATATCCTGATATGCCTAACCTCCATGACCTTTTTAAACATGTCGTTGGGATAAAGACCTAATTAATCATTTGTGCTGTGTCGCAGAGAGTTCGCTAAGCGTTTAACCTTGAGCGGAATTTTTCCAAGCCCTACGCCTAAAGCTTCTTCCTATTGTTACGTTCACTATCCCATACTCATTCGTTCTGCGCTGGTTTGTTTTTCATTCTGCAATTCTGTGGAGTGTTGTGTTGTCTGCGTTCACATAATATGTACGCTTTACCTGGTATTTATCACCTGTAATTGTGTATTTTTTTACCTGGTTTTTACATTTTTACGAAAATTATATCATAAACCTGCAGTGGGATTTTTGAAGATCATAATTCTTTTCTGTAACTGCGGTGTGTGAAAAAGTAAAAACCACGTATTATTTGAGTTGAACGCGAAGGGGCGTAATTTTGAACTCGTAGGAGCATAATTTCAAGTCCTGCCCTCCCAGATAAGAAAAGCTTGTTACGGTCCTGCTGCCACCTAATAACGTGTCGGCCCACCTTTCACCATCACAATAGGAGCAACACGTCGCCGCCTAGACTCTACCAGATACTGGAAGTGCACGGTTGGTACTACGGCCCATGGTTACAAGACAGCCCTCTGTGAAGCGGCGAGAGTTGCCGATGTTGAGTTCCGGGCTCGAATGCACCGCTGTACTTCGTCTCACAGATGATCAATTGCGTTCAGATACGGAGAATGAGAGGGTTATTCCAGGAATGCTCCTCCTCGAAAGTGTTATTTGCCATACAGGAGCAATGAAACGGAGCTTGTCTTGTTGAAGGAAGGCATCCTCATTTATTTCCTATGGGAAACAAATAGCATGATTGGGTGTAGGTAGTGTGCGACTATGTCAACATAACGTTGTGCGGTAACAGTAGCTTTCTTCTCTCGAAAAAAAAAGGCGGGTCTGTAGTGAGCTGTATCCCTGCGAACATCTCTACATGTTTGTGGACTTCTCTATCTGCAACTGGACACAGCCACCTAATAACGTCTTCTATACTAATCGTATTGAAGGTACGTGGAGGCTTCACTCATTCTTTTGAGCCTTAGAACTTGTATGTTAATTAGAGCTTCACTAGATGTAGCCTCTGAACGAGATGCAACCAGTTCATCCACATTTCCAATGCTGACCCCAAAGTTCATTTCATTCATAAACGAAAACACTTTCTTTGAAATTATGCATAACTATTTTCTGAGATTTTAAGTATCCTTGAAGTATTCACATGCTAGTGAACAGTCGAGGATTTTCAAATGAATTCCGTATGCTGCAAGATTTTATTTCATACGTTTTCGTTTTTCCTTTCATTCGATAATTCGAAAATGTTCGTACCCCAGCTGAAGTATGGAACTCAGAATCTATTGTACGAGGCGCAAGTTATGGGTACAAATGTATAACGTACGAAAGTGGAAAACGATATGTTGTTATATTCAGTTTTTTTTTTGTTTTGTTGTTTTTTTTTATTTGCAGATCTCAACTTGGTGCAATTTAGGGGTACAAAAGTACAATGTACGAAAGTGGAAAACGGTTCGTGATTGGATTCAGTGTTTTCCAGATCTCAACTTGGCGCAATTTAGGGGTACAAAAGTATAATGTACGAAAGTGGAAAATGGTCTGTGATTAGATTCAGTTTTTTCCAGATCTTAACTTGGCGCAATTTAGGGGTACAAAAGTATAATGTACGAAAGTGGAAAACGGTCTGTGATTAGATTCAGTTTTTTTCCAGATCCCAACTTGGCGCAATTTAGGGGTACAAAAGTATAATATACGAAAGTGGACAACGGTCTGTGATTAGATTCAGTTTTTCCCAGATCTCAACTTGGCGTAATTTAGGAGTACAAAAGTATAATGTACGAAAGTGGAAAATGGTCTGTGATTAGATTCAATTTTTTCCAGATCTCAACGTGGCGCAATTTAGGGGTACAAGAGTATAATGTACGAAAGTGGAAAATGGTCTGTGATTAGATTCAGCTTTTTCCAGATCTCAATTTGGCATGCGGAGAATCCCTTTTCTTACCTATTTGAAATTATAGCTCAGTAACAGGTATGTTGATGATGGTGAAAGTGTAGAATGGAGTGTGGAATGCGTGCCGTTACGGGTAAATTGTGGAACTGCTGAATGTTTTCTTTACGGTCTACGCTCTCTTCACTCCAGCACCTGATTGTTGCACGAGCCTGCAACGCCCTGGCATTGGGCTTCATGTTTAACAGGGGGCCCTTTAAAAAAAATGCATCCAAAAATAACTTAATCATTACTGAACATTTTTCATTATTATTTCTATTATGATCATTATTAATATCGTTATAAATATCATTACTATTATTACTGTGAAAGTAATATTTTATGTGGGGTTTGTTGCATCCTATTACATCTGTCAATCTCCAATGATTTCAATAAAGGAGCAATTTTAATTTTCACAAAACCCTTTTTTTTGCGCTTTCCAACCGTAGGTTGAAGAAGGGTATATGCTCCAGCTTTGTCCGTCTGTCCGCACGATCACTCGCGTAAAAATGGTTCGAGCACAAGAGCGAGATTCATTCCACAGCCATTATCCTCATAACTTGAGTAATAACTTGAGTAATGATCTCTCGTATGTTGGAAAGCGTGTCATAATCAATGCATTGCTTGATTTTACTAACTTGTTTACTTTTCTCTGAAATTGCTGCATCACTTTAAGTTCATGATCAGTTTTACTTCAGGGTTTATTACAAGTTATAAGTTTAATAAAACATTATTATTGCAAATTCGCATATTATAATCAAATTCTACGACTTTGAATTATTGCACCATCAAATTTGCTGTACAGGATAAAATGTAAAACTTCCTCATTTGATGCAGCGGTTAAGTACAGAAAAACCGAAAAACCACTGGATGAACGGAACTTACACTCGCTCAAGTTTTCACTAAATGCCTCAATGAAGGGAAGGTTCCTAATGACTGGAACAATGCTACAGTCAACATGCTACTCAAAAAAGAAACCTTGAAATTTTCAGAAACTATAGACCCATCAGCCCTCCAATCAGTTGTTGGCTGAATCTTCATTCGGGTACTCTTTTAATTTGTAAATCATGGTTTTCTTGGACTGCAAAATGAAGAAGAGCGAATCAGTTCTGATGACAAATTTAATGATTTTTCATAATTTTAGAATCACGTAAATGAACTAAAAAGTTCACAACAATTTTCTTTTACTTTGCCTAACAACATAAATGCACCAAAAAAAATGTATACTATTCATCAAAACCTCCAAAACAAAATCTAGACATCTTGAGCTTTTAACTCGTGTTCTCGTAAGAACAGTGGAAAATACAGTGACTTGTGGTATTAAAACTATGCAGATAATTACTTGATTTGAAGAATTCCCAGCGTATTAATTATCTCAAATCCAATGCATATTGCTAGAGTTTCGTGTTTTAAGGGACTTCATATTGATTCTCCGTCATCAATTCTGTGGAACCCATTCAGACGTTTTAGCCCAAGGACGCACGAAGGCCTTAATATGGCCCTGTCTATATTAATGCCGTTGTTAACAACTTTGAAATGTTTGATGCACATCAACCATTCAAGTGTTACGTACGTTAGACCAAGAACAAAGTGATTTGAAGGATGTGGCGTATCCTTTTAATTTACGCTCGTAACATTCCTTTGAATTTCTGTGTTCTTATGTAAATTTGGTTTCTTCTCGTTAAATATTTTCTGACTGAACGACACGCCACTTTCCCCCGAAGGGCTTTCATAGTTTGGCAGCACTGACAGTGTGTGAGAGGTCAATACAGTGTAGTGGAGTTGCGAGGACGACTTGTTAGAAGTGCTGTTGTGAGAATGACTAATTAGAAGAAGATTGTAAGAGTTAAAAGAATGTGTATTTTTAATATGGGCATTTGATATGTCGACCTGTTAGAAGTGCATGTGATACAGTGTCTTATTCGGCACGCTTATATTGTGAAGCCAGAAAGTTCATATTCTTTCTAGTGTTGTTCTGAAGTGCTGTTGACGAGAAAAACGGAGGACTTACGCAAGTTGGTTTGTATGGTTCATTACCTTGGCAGTAAGCGATTTCTGTACTTGCTAGTGCTTAATAAAAACTATATTATTAAGCACTGTTCCTGAATGTCGAGCTTAATATGAAGTTGGACTTTGAGGAAGAGTGAGCGTCAGAAGATAGGCGCCTTTGTATTATGAACCTTGAGATCGCTACTTAGAATTCCATGGACTGCAAGAACTAATCAGTCAGTACTTGACCAAATCAAATCTAGCTGCTGCCTTGAGACAATGATGTGTAAGCAAAAACTCATACATTTTGGACAAGTGACGCTTGCCAATAAAGGGTTTGAAAAAATTATCATGCTTGGCAAGTTTGGAGGAAGCAGAAGAAGGGGAAGACAGAGAAGAAGATGGTTGAACGGAATCAAAGACGCTTATGGAATGACCATACAAGAGTTGCGAGATCTTGTTAAGAACAGATCAAGATGGCAAGCTTTTGTTCATACGGTCACCAAGAGTTGAGCACGACTCGATGGAATCTAACAACAAAAACATTTATCAAGTTGAAAACACATGGAATAATTAATGCAGACATAAATCAAACTGTTCTTCCATGTAACTAAACCGCAGAAATTAGAAAATTTTCATCGCCCTGGAACGGGAATAGAACCCGCTTCTCCCGATTTGCACTCGAGTATGCTAACCATTACACCACCCAGGACAACGCAATCCAAGCAACTGAGGCTTATCTGAGACATCAGATTTTCACTGCACGAGTCGAAACAAACTTGTCCCATCGTAGCGCTAAGAAATATCACCAGCAAATATCACCGCTAAGTATTGGGTTAATGCATAAATTCATGCCGTTTCACTTCACGAGTGTTTCCCCAGGTCAGTAATGACGGTGCAGATGGCCAGTTGTATATCAAAATGTAACCAGTAATATCGTGTATCTAAATCATATTGCGTTGTATGCTTGTAGCTAATGGTATTTTGGTTTTCGGGTCCGGAAGTATGGAGTGTCAAGTAGAGAGGAATGAACATTTCCGACACGTGTCCGTCTACGGTTTTAACAAGGAATCCCCAGCAGCCGAAGCTACTCGACAAATGTGTGCTGTGTATGCGAAGGATGCTATAGCTCCGAGGACAGCCCACAAATGGTTTGAGCGGTTCCGAGGTAGCAATTGTGACCTCAAGGACTCTCCACGCTCAGGTCGTCCATCTCACTTTGATGAGAATCGTTTGAACCATCTCCTCCACTTGGATCCGCGTCGAACCACACGAGAATTGGCCACTGAGATGGACTGTCATCAAGCCACCGTAGTGCGACACCTGGAACGTATGCAAAAGGTCCAGAAATCGGGGTCTTGGGTGCCTCAAACTTTCACCGAGGACAACAAGAATCAGCGTGTTGCCACATGTGGTTCCTTGCTCGCCCGTTATCGCGAATGTTCTGAGCAATACAAACCCTTTCTGTCACATATTGTTACTGGAGGTGAAAAGTACGTGAATTTCAGGCATCCGAGGGAATGGTTAAGTCCAAACAAGACGCCCACACCACGTCCAGAACACGACCTTCATCCTGCGAATATCATGTTGTGTGTCTGGTGGGACATGGAAGGCATTATTCACTGGGAAATGCTGCCGAGGAATGGGGCCATCAACGCCGCACTCTATTGTGAGCAACTCCGCAGTGTGGAGGGAGCGATTCAGCAGAAACGGCCTCATCGGTGCCATGGTGTCTTTCTCCAACATGATAACGCACGCCCTCACAGTGCAAACATCACCAAAACGGCCATTCAAGGCATGACATGGAAGATCCTTCCACATCCGGCCTATTCTCCAGATGTCGCCCCTTCAGGCTGTCACCTGTTCCGATCTCAGTCGAATGCACTCCATGACAGAACGTTCAACAATGATGTTGATCTCCAGAATTTCCTTGATGATTTCTTCGCAGCAAAACCTGCACCTTTGTTCAAGAATGGCATTGTAGACCTATCCAGATGCATTCCCCTAGTTGATTGATTCCATTTTCTCTTCTGATTTAATACATTCCTGTAGTGCAGTGGAAAAATCGGCATGAACTTATGCATCAACCCAATAATATCACCAGCTCATTTGCTGGTGATATCACTTATCGGCATTATATGAGACGTTTGTTTTGACTAGTGCAGTGGAAGTCTGCCGTCTCAGATAAGCCTTAGTTGTTTGGATTTCATTGTTCTGGGTGGTGCAAGGGGTTAGCATACTCGAGCGCAAATCGGGAGATGCGGGTTCGATTTCCGTTCCAGGACGATAAAATTTTCTAATTTCTGCGGTTAAGTTACATGGAAGATTAAACCTACTATTGTAACTTTAAATCGAATTAATATTTTATAAGGTGTAAAATCAACCACTGATCCGGGAAGCTGCATGTACTAGACAGAAAATTTTGCAAAACGTAGAAAGAGAAGTAGAAAGTGTTTTGCAAACATCGTGATTTTTCCTTTAGTGATTTGTGACAACTTGCTTAAACACCACTTTGATGAGTAGGTGTGAGCTGATAGTAATAGTGACTATGATGAACGTTGTGGGGAAGACCATGTGCAGCGTTCCATGTGTTGCAGAAGAGTGCCCTACAGATTTTTTATGAAGACACTAATTGTCCGATATGTACATTGCAAACAAATCGATGCTGTCCCTCAATTTACTGTCCGTCACTGGCAATATTTGCAAAGCCAAGAGAATGAACAAAGATCGTCTGCTCGAGATATTGCGTTCCGATAAGGGATGAAATGAAGGCTTTCAATCGTCTGAACGTCATTTCGGTGTCGACGCTTCACAGATATTAATATGCTTCTACGACCATATCCTAGAGGCGATAAAGCATGCACACACACACACACACACACACACAATACTTTTTTGAGTTCATATGATGGCGAAATTCATTCGCTGTAAATATCACATCATAAAATAGAGCAGTCCGCATTTATTACTACTGCCCAAATAAGTGTAAATAAATTCAGCACGAAAACCATGAAGTTTCTCACAGAGAAATTATTTTTAATTCTAATAAAAATAATCCTGTTGGGGCTTTCCTATAGATATTAACCCTTATCATTCTTTATAAGGTAAATATTTACGGGAGGAGAGCGGAAAACGTGTTGTCGTTTCTGCGGATCGTCTATTCATTCATCTCTACAATTTACTATAACAAGGTTGTATTAGTAATTTTTGTATATTGCTTCCCTTGATCAATATTGTTCGGCGTTTTCCTGGTGATAGAACGTACGAAAAGCTCCGTAACTTTTATAGCAAACCCGTTTAGAAACACCTGCGCGCTAAGAAAGCTGCTAAATGCACCCAGAATCCTCTGTTTACCCTTTACAGCTCTGAATCGTCGATTTATTCATGCTGTACACACATATGCCACGTTCACCATCTTCTCTCCAGCTTCGACGTTTTTAATCTTCCATTTTCGTGTCCAACAAAATGTTTCACTTTCTTTTGCTGGCAGTACCATGTCCACTAACACTCTTGCGGCACTCAATCATTATTTAAAAGTAGTACAGTTTCAAAATAAAGAAAATCATTGGTTGGCCAGGGATAAATATATCCAAATCGGCTCTGGGAGCAACACTGGAGAGATTACATCCGTAGCAGAGCTGTTTGTATGCCCGCAACGCCATCTGCCGGCTTGTCAATGAAGCCCCAGCACGTTACTATTTCTTTTTTTGTTTGGGGATTTGACGACCACCGTGAGCAACTCAAAGGGCTATAAGCATTCGCCCATCCCTAACTTTGGGCCACTGGTTCCAGGGAAGGGAGATAGCCAGAGTTTTAGTACGAACACGCCATTCATTCCTCACCCGGCACCCGTGGCGACGCCAGTTGTTCAAAACTGGGTGGGCTTATTCGGTCCCGGACGACTCGTCCAATGGTACGATTGGTCCAATGCCGATTTGTCCAATGGTACGATTGGTCCAATGCCGATTCGTCCAATGGTACGATTGGTCCAACGCCGATTCGTCCAATGGTATCATCTTACCAACGGTAAACTTTTTTTATTTTCCAGAAAGGAATAATAATTTAAATTATTTTCCTCTTTATATCCTTTAGAAAGATAATTTCCGTATATTTGGTAATTGTAAACATTTTACGTAAACCTGGTAAAAGGCACTCAATGAAGCATTTCTCAGCTGTTTGCAAAGCACCTAGGCCGCGGGCATTTTTTGAAGATTTTAATTTACAACCTAGATATTTAGTATTTGTAAATATGTTATAAACCCTAATAAAAGGCACTCATCGTATCGTTCCTCAGGTCTTTACGAGTCACCTAGGCCCTGGGCCTTTTTAGAAGATTTCAAGTTGCAACCTAGATATTTGGTAGTTGTAAACATTTCATAAAACCTAATAAAAGGCACTCATCGTATCACTTCTCAGGTCTTTACAAGGCACCTAGGCCGCGGGCCTTTTTAAAAGATTTTAAGTCACAACCTAGGTATTCGGTATTTGTAAACATTTTATAAAACCTTATAAAAGGCACTCAACGAATCATTTCTCAG
The DNA here is from genome assembly GCA_039090855.1 of Macrothele yani. Lineage (NCBI taxonomy): Eukaryota > Metazoa > Arthropoda > Arachnida > Araneae > Macrothelidae > Macrothele > Macrothele yani. Next base: position 22,800,839 of record CM077006.1, on the reverse strand, counting down.
CTATCTACCAGGCACCTAGGTCGCGGGCCTTTTTAGAAGATTTTAAGTTACAACCTAGATATTTGGTATTTGCAAACATTTTATAAAACTTTATAAAAGGCATTCATCGTATCATTTCTGAGGTCTTTTCAAGGTATCTAGACCGCAGGCCTATGAATTAATATTTCGTGCTTAAGTGAAAGCGCAATATTATTAACTTGATTTAATATGTAAACGTGATGAATATGACATCGGTAGAATATAAACCGGTAAAAAAGCCTATGAATTAATATTTCGTGTTTAAGTAAAAGCGCAATATTATTAACTTTATTTAATGTGTAAACGTTATAAATATGACATCGCTGAAATAAAAACTGTTGAAAAGGCCTCTGTCCAAACCCCGAACAGTTGTTTCCAGTGGGCAGTTGGCGGAAAACCCCACTGCATTCTACAAACAGAAACGGAACACTAGTATTTTATATTATTTCATGCAAAAGAGAAACATTGAAGTTGATAGAACGGCTCGTACATCAGCAACTTCATACGGCAGCAAGGACAGTATAACAAGAAAACGCGATCCCCCCCCGCCAAAAAATCTGTTACCACAATATTACGCATGAAATGTAACATTATTGTACATTCTTTGGACTACCGGACTACCGGTACTTTCGTATAACATCGGAGATAGAATCAGAACAGATGCGACTTTTATAGCACGAGTAGCACTTCGGACAGATAGGATGGAATTGGACCAATCGTCCATTGGACGAATCGGCATTGGACCAATCGTACCACCATTGGACCAATCGTACCATTGGACGAATCGTCCCTTTGGACGAATCGGTATTAGACGAATCGGCATTGGACCAATCGTCGTTGGACGAATCGTACCAGACCCGGGCTTATTAGGGCGGCTAAGTATGATGGGCGGCACAAATGTTGCTGAAATTTCGGCACAACAATACCACCCGATGCTGAGAATGTTGATATATTTTATGACTACAATACTTATGATGATGAGATAGAATACATCAGAAACATTTTTATTCACAATTGAATATTTAAAGATCTACTGTAGTTTCTCTGAGCGTTTGTCTCGACTTCATTAGGGCAAAATGGCATTTGTCCTGATGAAGCCGATCCAAACGCTCAGCAAAACTATAGTAGATCTTTAAATAAAATATTTAATTGTGAATAAACGTTGCTGATTTATTCTAGCTGATAATGTCATCCCCAGTGAAAAACGTTTTGAGGTGCATACTGTACGTAGAATTTACTCAGTGTATGTAGTTTGGATACGAATTTTCGTATCCTTTTAACAGATTCCTTTTTTATTTTTTTTATTTTTTTGTTGTTCTTCGCAATTTTAGCTTACCTGCGTCATTTTTTCTTTTCTTTTTTCTGTCATATGGCTGCTTATGAATTTCAGTTTGTAACCTAAAAAGGAATCCCTTTCTCTCAGTCTGTCTGTCTGTCTGACTCCCTCTGTCTCTCTGTCTGTCTGCCTCTCCCTCTCTGTCTGTCTCTCTCTCGCTCCCTCTCTCTGTCTGTCTATGTCTTTCTCTCTCTCCCTCCCTCTCTCTCTCTCTCTCTCTCTCTCTCTCTCTCTCTCTCTCTCTCTCTCTCTCTCTCTCTCTCTCCCTCCCTCTCTCTCTCTCTCTCTCTCTCTCTCTCTCTCTCTCTCTCTCTCTCTCTCTCTCTCTCTCTCTCTCTCTCTCTCTGTCTGCCTCTCCCTCTCTCTCTCTCTCTCTCTCTCCCAACTGTAATTAAGAAATGGTGTTTTCTACTACTTTCTTAGACATTCGCTTAGAAGACTCCCTCCATTAAGCAGAAATACAAACACTAATTTAACAAGAAATTCATTTTATATAACAAAATGTCCGTGAATTCGAGAAATTCGCTTTCGTTTATCCAAGTTTCCTAAAATCTTAGATGGTTGCACCCGTATGGTCTAACTTCTTAAATTGGTGGGGGGTGGGGTGGAGCTCACATACACAAAGAAAAGTTGGGAGTTGGTGGGGGCCGAAATCCACTCGTAGCGTCGCGTCTGCCGGGATTTGAGCCCATTGCGGACGAATGATCCTCGTGCCACCGGGGCGGCTCCATTGTTTGCAAACAGTTCGTATATCTGACTGTGACAGTTCGTGTGGTGTACGAGATTCCATATGATCATTAGTATTTAATCATTGTTACCTTTTTCATTGTTGTTTCAGGTGAACAGTCGTGCTCACGTACGCAAAGAACTGTCACCTCTAGTGGTTATTCTCTGTTCTTGTCCTGAAACAAGCACGAAATAAAAAACGGGGTATTCTACCAAATTGTGCTCATGCGTGATGAGTTGGGGCTCAGATGTTGATGACCTAAAAATTCCTAAAAAATGCCTTTAAAATTTAAAGAAAAAAATTCCCTTAAAACAGTTTGTACCATATTTTTTCAAAATTAAAAATTAAATAACTTTAATCTTACAATTCATAAACTAAAATTTTGTCTTTTCTTTATAAAATGCACTCTGAACCCTGAGATGAAAAGAAAAAAGCAAGTAAATACCTGCCAGGTAATACATAAAGGGTTTGGAATGTCACCAATAGTACAACATAAGAAGCTCTGAATTTGATTTTTTTTTCACTACCCACCCCCACAGCCCCTTTCAAAAGTGGTCAAATGGGGATTCTCTTTCCCCAATACTGGATAACACTAAACAGTGTCTTGAACAAATGCCAGAATGAGCTACTAATGAAGGTTTTTCTTGCTTTGGTCATCTGGCAGTCCTGGTTTTGAGTTTTGTAATTGGAAAGCGTAATCCTTATGGAAATTTAATTTTTTATTTAAAAAATGACCTAAAACAAAAAAAAAATGCGTATTGTAGGTCACTTACCTTTCATGTTATGGTGTTGTTGTGTGAAGGTGCAATATGCTAAGTTTTTAGCGCAGTGTGTATTATTTGGTTTGAAAATTTTTCATTTTGAAAAGAATTAACGAAAGTTGGCATATCCTGGAACCGGAGACCGGACATCAGGCTATCAATGCGTGTATGAAATGTCATTTGGAAAGTGGGACTCCTTGACATGACAAGAAAGGTGAATGACCTACAGTACGCTTATTAATATTGGTTTACACGTTTCTACGCAATATGGAAGGATGAATATAAGTTTTATCCAGAAATATACAAAAACAAATGCTCAGAAAATATAAAAAATGTGTCAAAAAATGGGGAAAATCTTCCAAATACGTGGAGACAATGTAATTAGACAAAGTTATCGCTCATTCCACGTTTATCTTTAATTAACACACAGCAACCGAAAACAATTTTTCGGTAACAAAATTGTTCGTTTTCGGTTTCACGGCAACCGAAAACAATTTTCCGGTTGCTATGTGTTAAGTAAAGATAAACGTGGAAAGAGCGATGACTTTATGTATTTACCTCAAAAAAATGCCCTAAAAACTCTTAAAAAATGTCCTAAAAGAGAAAAAAAAAAGGCCCAAAACGGCCCCAAAATGCAAAAAGTGAGTAGTTATCGAAGTCGGGTCCTGGTGTTGTGTAATGAACTTATTGCGAAATTTACGTCGTGTACTTACGTGGCAGCCCTGCCGAAACCTATCTAAACTAGAGTATTTTGTGACACATTATGGTGGAACTTATCTCCAGATTTTTTTCCCTTTTGATAGTATATCAGACTTTATCGTATTCAAGCTTTCTACTCAGTAGTTGTAACTCAACTGAAATATTGCAAATGGCTACAGAACGATAAAAATAATTTTGCGCGGGATACGAATCTCAAGGAGAGGTGTTAAACGAAGTGTGTATGGTAAGATTTTTTTTTCACTTTTTATGCTTATAAATATTAATGCATTAATGCAATTTACCTCGCGGAAACGTAGCCGCACGCTTATTACTCGCTGAAATATATTATTTTTTATGTGGAATTCGTGAACACCATTCTTTGAGCTAATTGTTTATTCATACCTACGCACAGTCAATTTTTTTTCCATTTTCAGGTGCAGTGTGCCCTGTTACTTCTCTTTCCTAGTTTTCCCCATCATCCGGTTGAAAACTTTATTAGCATTTTGAAGCATTCTAATTGTGTTAAAAGTATTCCGTTGGCTGAGTTCCTTTCTCGTATTTTTTTGCCCCTTGCACTCTCTCTCTCTCTCTCTCTCTCTCTCTCTCTCTCTCTCTCTCTCTCTCTCTCTCTCTCTCTCTCTCTCTCTTTCTTTCCCCGCGCGCTCTCTTATTATGTGCGAGAAGGATGTATTACGCGATGTATTTCCAAAAGCACAGCAGTAGAATGTTTCTTTCTTGGTTCTCTCTTTGCCCCTTTTTTTTCTGTTTCTGAAACTGCGTGACTAAATTTAACTCGCTCGATACGTAATGAAAACATATGAGAGGCTATTATGTAAACGTGCTTGTAGTACATTGACCAGTATCTAAGCAAAGTGCTTAAATGGGATGCACGTTTTTATGTTCAATGACTCCTAAGGTTTAGTAGTTTCATCCTCCTGGCGACTGGAATGTTTGGTGATTACTTTATTCAATTATAAAAGTGAATTAGGTAATTTTATTCTAGTGACTGACGGCGCTGCAATGCTTTAAAAAATAATTAAATCTTACCCGGAAAGTATATAATAGAGTTGATCTCAGGATTCTTCGCTTCTCGCTGTAATAAAGTTTTAAAGTGCGCACGCTAACGAAAAATCTTTGAAATTCTGATAAAACCTAAGAGAAGAGGGAAGATTTCTGGTTCATACGTACTTAGATCCTGCTTGTTTAAAATAAGATAAAGCAATTAAGTTATTGCCAATAATTTGCGACTCGTTCCGTTAAAATTCAGGCTAAATGAAGAGACATGCCATTTTCACGAAACATTTTGTAACCCAGTTTTTGGGGATAGATATTTGTTCTCAGTACTCTTAAGTCAAATTGTCTGTAACTAATTTGAAACGTCGCTGTGTTGGCCGTCTCTTATATTAATTTCTGAAAATTTCTTTAATTTCATTTTTCCTATTCATAAATATAATTAACCGTTTGCTTTTGAAGTGAAAGATTTATCTAATCTAATTAGAAATTCTTAGTGTTTTTTTTTCTTTTTAGATTTCAAATTTAAAACTTTAAATTTCTTTTTAAAGTTTCGTTTTGCGAATTTTTTACGTTCACATAGGCGTGAGAACCTGATTCCCAGATATGAAATCTTTGGATGAGGATAGGACCATATCCGAAAGTGGTAAAAATGTCTGCAAGAAATGAGACATTGCTTTCTCCAAGTTTGTTGATGGCGAATTTTTCCTGGACACAATGGGACGGATCGGCATTCCTTGCTTATGATGTTTCACCCGTGTAAGAATCCGGGTGACATAAATGCCTGGTGAAAGGGAAAGGTTACGACACATGTGGAGCAAAAAAATTCTAACAGATTCTTTATTCTGTATATATTTGCCTGATTTTTCATCATGTGATTTTTTCCCCCAAAAACTAAAAAGGAATTTGCTGGCAGCGTTATTTAAGGATGAAAGACCCCCGAAATGCGTTCCTTCAGAAGGTTTGCTGGTACCCCAACAGGAATATCACCAAGCTTTGCAGAATAGGCGTAGATATCTGCAATTTTACATAGATGCTGGAGGGAAGTACTTAGAAATATAGCAAAAGTTCTGTTGAGGTTAGGGTTCTGGAGATGCATGTCAAGAACTTTTTGAACACCGCTCGTAATAATATTCTTCTTAGGGATAAGAACAACCGAATCCCTGATGTGATGTAGCAACTATACCTAAATCGCTTATGTGATGCAAGCTCAATGGAACCCTAATAAATCGGAAGACGTTGAGCAGTCAAGGCTTTATGTCGATGGACAGACACGCAAGGAAGCCAGCAATTATCAGGAAATTCATAAATGTTTCGTGAAAATGGTATGTCTCTTCATTTAGCCTGAGCAATTTTAGTAAGTACGCTATTTTTTTCAGCTATATTTAACACAACCAAAGAACATGTAATTCACGAAAGAAAATAAGCGAAAGAGTAAGTTTCCCAAACAACGCAATAACTGAAAGACTAGAAAATTAAACTTGAAATGTAAAAGGAATATCTGAGGAACTGGGAGAAAAGCTCAATGGGAAACTAATAAATCAGAAGAAAGAAAGACGCTGAGCAGTCAAGGCTTTATTTCGATGAACGGACACGCAGTGAGGCCAAAAATTATCAGGAAGTTGTGCAATTTTAGTACACGAACAGACGCTGGAAACTAAGATTAAGAAAAGGGGCAGGTGGTGAATTCAGTGAAAGGTGAATTAAATCGAGAGATTGGCTGAGTGGAAAGGAAATTTGACACAGACGGGAAGAGAATTAAATGACAAGAAAAAAGAAAGGCTTCCGCTGTCGTAGTATCTTCGTGGCGTGCGCAGACCACGAAGAGCACAACAAAGCAAGCTCGAAATAAAAGTTCACTCCTCTTAGCGGAGGCACCACAAGCGCTTCCTCGCTAACCCAGCTCATTTCTGAATGATTCATTACCAGCCAACCTCATACGTCGGTAGTCTAGAAGCAATCATTACGAACAACCACCATGACAAAAATAAATAAATCACTGCATCTTACATCAGTATTAAATTTCATTTTCCGACGTGTAAACACTATACACAACATTATAAAAGGCGAATATTTGGAGAAATATCAGAGAAGAAAAGTCTAGGATGCTGGTATAAAATACTATCCTCTGTAGTATATGTAAATTATATGAGGGAGGTTAAGAATGTAAGTAGCATTCTGCAAATAAAGGTACGTACCACTAGTGACGGTGATAAAAAATACTGTGAAATAAAGCTACAAATTTTGACAAAGGAAACCTGAACCTAAACAGAGCCGCTAATTCTGGGATTACGCCACCAGTAGAAGAAACAATCTAAAATCTTGGAACTTCACAACACCAAAACAGGAAACAGAAAAATGAAGTTTCCAACTTTTTAAGAAAGGAAAGCGAAACTTCCTAAACACACAACTTCTAATCCTTGAATCATGCCATCAGAAAAAAACGAATCTAAAACCTTGGAATTTCAATCCTGAAAGGGGAAAACTGTGCTGCAAACTTTTTGAGAAAGAAAGACAAAACTTCCTGAACACGGAACCCCTAATCCTGGATTCACACCACTAGAGGAAACCGAATCTAAAACCTTGGAATTTCAACCCCAAAAGGAGAAACTGAAATGAAGCTGTAAAATCTGAGAAAAGAAACCAAAACTTCCACGGAATCTCGAATCCTACAATCAGAAGAAAGAACCAAATCTAAAACCTTGAAATTTCAACCCCAAATGTGGGAAACCGGACGCGATGTAAAACAAAAAAAGGGGGAAACCCCGATTTACAGCGATGGAATCTCAACCTCGAGAGAGGATACCGAACGCAGAACATTACCTTGAAACCTCAATGGCAGAGGAGGAAATAGAACACTGAGTTTTTATGTCTGAACCCCAAAAAGGGAAGCTCGGAACCTAGAATCTTGGAATATCTAACCTGGGAGAGGGAACCAAACCACCTTCTTAGAATCAAACATCTCAACAAAAGAAACCGAATTGAGAACTTTGAAATTTTAAACCCATAAAAAGAAAACGAATCCGGATAGTAAAAACAGACACCTCCACGAGAAAACTGGACAGTGAGCCTATGATTGTAATCTCAATCTGCAAAGAAACAATCACAAGAGAAAATTCGTATCGAAATCCAAAGAGAGGAAACAGGATCTAGAGCTAATGACACTAGAAGAAGAAGCCGAATTTAGAGCTTTTCATTTCAACACCACAAAAAAATATGTTTGAACATGAACCTTAGAAGATGAAACCGAACTCAGAAGCGCACCATGCGATGTCAATCCTAGAAGCTGAAACTTGAAATCCCAATTCGTGAAGAGGAAAGGGAACTCAGAACACTGGACTTCCAACATCAAAAGAAGAAAACAAAATATGTATTTTATTCCGTTTATAGGCGTAAAATTTACAAAGCATTCGCAAGCTTTCACTGTCAACGGGCAGCTTTCTTCAGGCTGCTGAATATAAACAGTTAACAGAAACAGATTAAGAATAAATGCAAATGTAAACAATTTCAAATAACTTATAGCATGAGATTCATAATGCGCCATGCACCAATTTATTGTCTAGCAAGCGGTACTCTTAATACCTAACATCTTGTTCCAGATGGGAGAGATTTCAGTAGTCGTGTCTGTGTTACAAACGTCACTGCAAGATAGAATCTCGATTGATTCTCGATTGCCGTTGGCCTAGGGCCGCTATAGGACGCTAGTCTTCTTAAATCCTTCCAGATAGGTCGGGCGTCCTTAGAACGTACGTCTCGAGCCAATGGGGTAGTTAGCTTTCTGCTTTTTATATCCCGTTTCTGCTCTGCCTCTCTGAGTTGGAGTACCTTTTTGTCATTCCGATATACCATATTGTGGATGTGTCTGGGTATACTAATGGAATGCGCTGTATATTCCGGCTTAGGTGGGTAGTGGTTGCCTGTCACGATCCGCAATGAGAATGGTTCCAATCGTCCTCGGGGATCTTAGACCTACATCCAGCCTTGGCTTACGCAGTGCATTCTTGAGCTGGTAAGAAAATCTTAGGATATATGTTATGGATCTAACAAAACGCGCTCTCTCGGGAGGTGACGCTTGCGTGACCACTCTTCCTTTCAGAGATGCTTTATGTATAATCCTTCCGAAGCGCTCAATGTCGTAACCAGCTGCAGTGGCAAAATCTCAGGTTGCGAATTTCCGCATGGAGATCCTCTTTATCTGTGGAGAGATCGTAAGCTCTCTTCGCTCGGGCTCTAAACAGGGCATACTTGTGCGAGGTGGGTGTTGCAGATGAAGGCACAACTGGATTGTGAACGTAACGTATGGTTTGTAATACACTGGCTTCCTTCTTACTAGAACGGGAGGCTTCCATCTTCTTCATATTCAGCAGTGAATGTTATCTCCTGTCTGGGCGGAGTTTATGCTATCTAATAAAAACCGTTTAGGGACATACTGCCGCGACTCCAAACGAAAAAGATGTCATCTGCGTATCTTAGCCATATTTTTGGAACTAGCCCCTCGGAGTTTAAGATGGAATCTTACAAAGGGCTTAAAATGTCTACTGGAAGATCGGCTGATAAGGAGGAACCCAATTGGCGCTCCTTTTATTTGTTGGAACACCTCTGAACGAAAAGTGAAAAAATTCGAATCAGTTAGAACTTGCAATGCTTTTATGATGGCTACGATGGCATCGCGGTCAAAAAGATTGGAGTTTTCAATGAAGCTTCTTAAGTTATCTGATGCTTCCTGCATTGGAATAGACGGGTACATGGCTGTGACATCGAAACTTCTCATGATGTCATCCTTCGGTAGGTGCACGTCCTTGATTTTTGCGATGAAATCTTTGGATGAGGATAGGACCTTATCCGAAGGTGGTAAAAATGTCTGCAAGAATTAAGACTTTGCTTTCTCCAAGTTTGCTGATGGTGAAGTTCAAAGGTTCTCTTTTTCATGTTCATGAAAAAGAGAACCTTTGGCACATGCCTGCTCCTTCGCCTGCATAATTATAGGTAAAACTGTGTTAGTGTAGCACTGGTCATTTATCGTTGTCTTTTCAGGTAATGTGCCCACTGCTACCTGTTTTGTCATACTTTCCAACTTGTTGTAGCTAAAGCCGAGAGGTTGAGTGAAGATTGCATGAATCAAAGAAATTGCAGATTCCTTACATGTCTTAGAAACATGCAAGAACAAACAAGTGAATTAACTCACACGAAAAAGCTTTATTTCTTTGATTGCGGGGAATGTGGAATTATGGTGAAATATTTATTTTTATATTTATTGCATCCAGCAGGGAGATGGGGTAATTTTGATATCCGTTTATTTTCCCAGCTCTAAGTTTCGCGCTTTCTTCATTTCCTTGCTACTGGCCCGGGAGAATCGTTTTACTCCCACCGAGGTCCTAACTTCGGTTCTTAAGTTTCACTCCTCATTTCGTTTTCTTTACATTGTGGAGTTAAGTACGTATTGTTTATATTGTTAATATTGTTAAGTACGTACATTGTTGGCTCGCTTTGCGAGAGGGAGCGTTCAGACCTTCACTTCCAAAGAAAATTCTCTTACGCCTATATGTCGTAAAGTCGTAACCGACCATCCACTGAGATTCCATTGTTCGGTACATGGTCAAGTCTCATTATTCTGACCACCAGCTAATATCCAGATTAACCGCCGTGTGCAGCGAGGACAGTAGCTAGACGGGCTAGGAGTGACTGGATTAGGTGCTGGACGGTGTTCACAGGTATGTTGAGCCATGCTGACTACAGTGCATCTGACAGCTGCTAAAGGGCGCGTGGTGGAGGATCCATAGAGCGAACAACACGATCCAGGTGGTCCCGCAAATGCTCAATTGGGTTTACTTCTGGGGAATTAGGGGGCCAGGGAAGTACTTTGAAGTCTTCATCGTGCTCTTCCAACCACTCTCAGACATTTCTAGCCGGGTGACACGGCATGCTGGATCCGCTGTAGGGAAGACAAATCAGTATGTATGGATGTAGGTGGTCTCCAAGGATGGATTCATAACGAATTCAGTTCATAGTGTCTTCCACAGGTATGAGTGGACCCAGAGAATGCCACGAAAACATTCCCCCAGACCATAACAGATCATATGTAGAGGGTTTTAGGAAGGGAGTGTCTGACCCTAGGTCTTAAACAACCCTTAGAAATAGGAAGCTAGGAGATTAGGGCTAGAGTGCCCAATAGGAAAGTGACACGGAAGCGAGGTAGAAAGGGGAAAGAAGACACCCTTATTTATTACCGGGGGCCAGTACCCGGGGTCCGACGGCTTAACGTGCCCATCCGACTCACGGCGGGTGTTTAGTGGTTCGAACGTTCGTACCTGCCCAGGATCGAACCAGAGTTTATCTCCGTGGCAGTAACGAACGCTGACCACTAGGCCACCCGCGGCTTCATCCCAGACCATAACGCTGCTCCCACCAGCTTATGTTCTTTCAGCAATGGTTGCAGAGTGTTTGTTCTCCGATGTTTCTTGCCTTGTACGACAACGTCCATCCGTTCGATGAAGCAGAAAACGTGACTTATCGGAGAAGGCAATCCTTTGCCAATCAGCGGAGGCCCAATTCCGATACTGCCTTGCAAATGTAAACCTTTTCTGCCGATGCACCTTCGTTAGCATAGGTGCAGTGACCATCCGTCTGCATCGGACGGATGGTCACCACCGTTCGGTCTCCAGGCGCGCTCATTTCTCTAGGCTGGGGGTGGTCATAATGTAATGGCCATCGGTGTATGTCAGTATTTCATGTTTTTAGTAATACTACAAAGTATCTCCATATGGTATACAACTCCTTGGAAATTGAAAACAAGAAAGATGACGCCGAATTTTTTGTTCTAATGGGCCCACGTCTTTTGAATCCTTTACGACACAAAAAAAATATTTTAAAGCAGATTTTTTGAAAATCAAAAAAATCAGCTGAAAACAGAATGCGCTTACACCTAGAGGAAAACTTTGCATAATTTAAAATACGCAATGTGAGCGGGGTTATTAATAAAAAATGGAACCGCCTACAAGAAAGAACAATTAACCGCATTTCTGCAATCCATGAAACATTCACAAATAGAAACATCTACTTACAGCTAAAAAGTAGATACGAAACTTTACAAATTGTGCACAAAAAAGTTTTTTAATAGCAGCAGATATCAGTGGTTAAAGAAATTTACAAATTGAAGAGCTTCAAGAAGAAATATATTGTAAAACTTGATATAACTTCACGCGCCCTAGCGAAGAAAAGTTTTACTTAAAGAAGAAAATGGATGCAAAATGCTCCTCATAATGAAAAGTATCCTATCAAAAAAGAATTTTTCAAAGGGATTTTTTGAACCGAAGTCTTTCAAATAGAAATATACACTGATACCTCCTAGTGGCAGAATTTTGAATAGCGGAAAAGTAGAAAATATGCAAAAATTATTCTTCATAGCGAAGGCTATGATAAGAAAAAAGAATTTTTCAAATACTTCTTCTCGAAGCAGGAATTTGAAGAGGGTAATTTTCCCAGTCTTTACTGTAGCGAGTGGTATACGTTTAAAAAAAGAAATTCTTCAATAGGAGTTTTAGGATCGGAGTTACAGTTGCAAACAGAAACGCACACTAACACCACCAAGCGCCAGAACTGTGAACTACAAAAAGCCCACGAATACGTGAAAAAATTGTTTCTAAGGGAAATAGTATCCCGTGTTGAAATTTTTTATTTTAAATCGGACTTTTAGAAGCAGAGATATCGAGAAAAACAAATTTAAACTTTGCGCCTCTTTAGCGGACGAAATTGTGTGTTATTTTTAGGTGAAAAATGTTAGTAAACTGTTTTCGTAGTTAGTAGTGTTAAACGAAAACGGATTTATTTCATTAGGGATTTTAGACGCGCAGATTTTGCTGCAACTATCCTGCAAACAGGTACGTGACGTATGCCCTCTAGTGTCAAACATATGGGTTAAGAAAATTTCGAAATTCTATACAAAACATTCCGCTACAGATACGCTGTCGACAAAGGATGGATTACTTTAAATCGGACTGTTAAGAGCAGAGATATCGTGAGAGAAAAAAGAGTATATACATCCACGCCCCTTGGTGGAAAAACTTATGTTATTTTAAGCAGGGAATATGCGCAAAAGCTTTTTCGTTGTGACCGGTATCTGACGGCAAAAGGAATATTTTCAAGCGAGTTTTCAGAAGCGCAGATATTGCTGCAAATACATCAAAAACATAAATGTGTCTTACGCCCCCTAGAGTCTAAACTATTCTCCACCATAATAGAAAATTATAGGCAGAACGTTTCCTATCAGAAACTCTATTCGACGCAAAAATATTTTTCAAAATGGACATTTAGAAGCAGAGATATCGGAGAAATTGCCATTTTGTCTTAACGCCCGTAGCGGAAAAACTGTCCTTTACTTCAAAAAGAAACACTACCCAAAACAGTCTTTGTTAAAAATGGTATCGAAGGAAAGAAAGATAATTTTTTTCCCTTGGATATTTTTAGAAGCAAACATGCGGAATAAAATGCATTTTTAATTCCATGGTATCTACACTTACGCTCTTTAGCGGCAAAGTTGTGCATCAGAAAAGGACCAGAACGCAATCATCGTTCTCACATTACCGGCTTTCCAACGGAGAAATAATTTTTTAAATCGGGCTAATTGTTACGGAGATATATTGTCCACAGACGGATGGACGGACAACGTGATACAATAAGCACGCACTTTTGTTTATTTTTTATTTATTTTTTGCCAAAGACTTGCTTAAAATGTAAACTTCCTCTTCCTTAGGTGGAAGTTTTATCGGAGGATTTGCAGATGAGATTAATCTTCTGCATCCCAAATATAGTTCTCGATCTTCCTGGTAGTTGTGTACTGTAAAACCACGACTCGTCACTTGAGAGAATGTTTGTTAACCGTTTGGCTCTTCTAGGTTCAACTTTTTTTGCTTTCCAGTTTTTCCTCATTTATAATTTTCTTTGTGGACGCAGAATATTTGAAGAAAAAAAGCTCATTGTGTATTTGTAATATTCTCGTTTTCAAGGTGACGTGCTAAGCGGAGATTGGAGAAAGTTCTCTTTTTTTTTTTTAAGGATGTGGAGAAAGTTCTTTTTCTTTTTTTTAAAGGAATTGGAGGAAGTTCTCTTTTTTTTTTTATTAAGGATGTGCTTACTACACCAAGTTTTTCGGTATCCTCACAGTTTTTCTTTACTGTTCCTTGTTGTTTTCTCACCCAACCACAGGGCGGGATGCAACTTTTGCGAGCCCGGAGCTAAAATTTCATTGCGAGACCTAGAAAATGAATTTCATATTTAAATAAAGTCGTTACGAGAAAAATGTCCGTACAGAACACGCACGAAAACTATCATAGCCAATAAATGATTATCTCAAAGAAATATTGGGTGTGTGCAAAAGTTCTACCCGTTTTTGTAATGGATGTAAATTACGATCGGAGTAGTTACGTCACAGATGACGCTGCGATGCCGAATTTTCGGCCAATAAAGCGTGGAGCAGTAGAGCATATAGAGGCACTAGGTTTGTCCGAGTAAGTCATTCGTAACGGAAATCACAGACGGTGTAACATGGCATGTGATAAGGAGCACATTAGACATTGTTTACTGCACGAGTTCGATAAAGGCAGTACTGAAGCCGCGGCTTGCCGCATCATCTCTCATGTGTATGGGGAGGATGCAGTTGATGATTAGCACAGGTCGCCGTTGGTTTCGGAAATTCCAGGACGGAGACAGAAGCTGTAAAGATCAACCACGTCCTGTACGTCCATCCGTGGTTTCTGAGGAGAATATTTACTAAGCCATAACAAATGACCCACATCCAACCGTTCAGGAATTATCGGAAACGTTGCCGGTACACAGAACAACAGTCGGAAGACGGATGCATGCACTTAGTTTCATTACTTCGATAACTGGGTTCCGCACCAGCTTTCTGCAAAGCAACGAGAGGAGAGAATCAGTACCTATGTTTCTTTGCTTTCCCCGTCACAGAAATGAACCATTTTGGGGACGAATTGTAACGGGTAATGAGAAATGGGTATTGTGCCGTAATGTAAAGCGTCGATGGACTGTGTACGAAGGAGCGGAACCTGCTCCATCGACCTCAATAGAAGGTTTTGTTGAGTGTTTGGTGGGATATCCAAGGAATAATCCCCTGGGGGTGGTGTTAGCACCTAACGAAACAATAAATGCTGACCTCTACTATCAACAGTTTGACAGATTGCGAGAACAACTAACATCGAAGCGGCCAGCACTCGTCTATCGCAAAGGCGTGATCCTTCATCATGATAACGCCATACGTCATGCTGTTTTAATCACTGGGGAAAAATTACTGGACTTTAGTTGGGAAGTGTTACGTCACCCTGCGTATTCCCCTGACTTGGCACTTGCAGACCACCACCGTTTTCGATCGTTACAGAACGCCTTTGCTCTCCAAACCTTCGATGATGTGAACGATGTGAAAACGGCATTACATGACTTTTTTTACTCTAAAACACAGGAATTTTTCCGGCGTGGGATTCACCTACTCGTAGACAGATGGAAAGAGGTCATACAGAATGATGGCAATTATGTGAAATCCTAGGTACGTTATTTGTTGTGTTCTCCTCCTTTCTTTGTAGCCTACAAAAACGGGTAGAACTTACGCACACACTCAATATTTGCTTTAAGTATAAAAAAAGACCGTAATATGGTTTGAATGTTTAGAGAGAGAGAGTAAAAAGTGTTAAAATCTACGATATCCTTTTTCTGGGAGCGGGGATTGAGGTTCTATTGTGATCCATATAAAAATTTCCTCACAAATGATGAAAAGATGATTGCATAGCGAATATTTTTGTGTAGGAAATAATAATACCTCTAAAATAAATTTCCATAGGTTTATTTTTCTTGATTCATGTTTTAGTGATTGATCTTTGATGAAAGCAGAGTAACCGACAAATTAGGGACTTTTTAATTTTTATACGCGCTCATATATGAAAGCTGCTTTGTGTGTGTGTGATTCCTTGTTATGTTTTTTAAAGTCACTGATAATAATTGGCCGTCATATGTAGCCTTAAAATAACTTTGTTCTTTTTATTTTATTTTATTTTATTTTATTTTTTGGAGGAGGGAAATTGAAGTATTTGGTTTACATACAAATTGTTGAATATACAAAAGGTCACAAAATGAAATTTAATTTGCTATTTCATGAATGCGGAAAATATTGAGGTGGTTACAATAATTATTTGAAATCTGAAAATCTCAATATCTGTACGACGAAGGGCGATAACCTATTCGAAAGTGGAGGCGATTGGAAACTAATAAAAAATATTTATATCTTTTTAAGGGCCTCGCGCCCCCTAAACTTACAAAAACAAATAATAAATATGAAAAATTCCATCAAAAATTATCTCGTTTTTATTTCCTAAACTGCGGCGCCCCATGAAAGCGCTGGGCCATGTTGCCCCAATGGTCTAGCCGGCCCTGTACAACCACTACCAAAAATGGACTGAGAATCAAAAAGTATTGGGTTGATACAAAAGTTCATGGCGTTTGATTTCACGAATGTTTCTCCAGGTCAGTAGTGACGGTGCATATTTCCAGTTGTATATCAAACTGTAGCTTAGACAAGTATTGGGTTGATGCATAAGTTCATGCCTTTTTTATTTCACGAGTGTTCCCCCAGATCAGTAGTGACGGTGCATATTTCCAGTTGTATATCAAAATGTAGCTTAGACAAGTATTGGGTTGATGCATAAGTTCATGCCCTTTTTATTTCACGAGTGTTCCCCCAGATCAGTAATGACGGTGCAGATGGCCAGTTATATATCAAAATGTAGTCAGTAATATCGTGTATCTAAATCATATTGTGTTGTGTGATTGTAGCAAATGCTATTTTTTGGTTTTCAAGTCCGGAAGTATGGAGTGTCAAGTAGAGAGGAATGAACATTTCCGACATCTGCTCCTCTGCGAGTTTAACAAGGAATTATCAGCCGCCAAGGCTGCTCGACAAATTTGTGCTATGTATGAGGAGCATGCTATTGTTCCGAGGACATCCCGCAAATGGTTTGAGTGGTTCCGAGGTGGCAATTTTGACCTCAACGAATCTCCACGCTCAGGTTGTCCATCTCACTTTGATGAGAATCATTTGAACCATCTCATCCACTTGGATCCGCATCAAACAACACGCGAATTGGCCACTGAGATGAACTGTGATCAGGCCACAGTGGTTCGATACCTGGAACGTATGGGAAAGGTCCAGAAATTGGGGTCTAGGGTGCCTCACACTCTCGCCGAGGACAACAAGAATCATCGTGTCGCCACATGTGGTTCCTTGCTTGCCCATTATCGCGAATGTTCTGAGCAATACAAACCCTTTCTGTCACGTATTGTTACTGGAGATGAAAAGTGGTGCCTGTATGTAAATTTCAGGCATCGGAGGGAATGGTCAAGCCCAACCAAGACGCCCACATCACGTCCAAAACATGACCTTCATCCTGCGAAGATCGTGTTGTGTGTCTGGTGGGACATGGAAGGCATTATTCACTGGGAAATGCTGCCGAGGAATCGGACCATCACCTCTGCACCCTATTGTGAGTACCTCCGCCGTGTGGAGGGAACAATTCATCATAAACTGCCACATCGGCTCCATGGTGATCGTCTCCAACTTGATTAACACACGCGCCCTCACAGTGCAAACATGACCAAAATGGCCATTCAGGACATGAAATGGGAGATCTTTCCACATGATGCCTATTCCCCAGATGGCGGCCCATCAGACTATCACCTGTTCCAATCTCTGTCGAATGCATTCCGTGGTAGAACGTTCAATAATGATGTTGATCTCCAGAATTTCCTTGATGACTTCTTTGCAGCGAAACCTGCGCGTTTTTTCAACAATGGCATTTCAGACCTATCCAGACGTTTGGACACCATCGTAAACAATGGGGGGGGGGTACATAGTTTATTGATCCCGTTTTTTTCTTCTGATGTAATACATTCCTGTAGTGCGGAGAAAAAAACGGCATGAACTTATGCATCAACACAATATTAGAGAACAAAAATAGTTTTTTTTTTTTTTTTAGTATTCTGAGATGACACAAATCAGTATACCTCATTGATGTGTATTCAGAGTTTTTGTTGTTTTGAAAACTCATCGTAAATTGAAGTTGAGCATGTGTACAAAAAAATACACAGAATTTATTTCTTCCTTATTTCGATTTTTCTCTAAACTGATCTAAAAGAGAGAATCCTTCATTTGTTCTAATTACTATTATGGTTCAAAATATCTTACCTCTTGAAATTCTGGATTCTTTCATTAAATCGATTGAATTTGTTTTCTAAAACTGCAGAGATAAAGTCAACAAATAATCTCCATTTTCTCTTCTTTTTGTATCTCTTCAACGAATAAAAAAGAAAACTTTATTTTCCGAAACACTTCAGAGAGAAAACTGCGCCAATTTCCCCTACTGTTGATGGAATGAAATCTTTGCTTCATGACTGTCTTTTAAGTCTCGCAATCATAAAACGTAAGAGCGATTTGGAGTGTTTTTAAAGTGATGTAGTTTAATCTGCACGTAAAGATGTAAACTGTGGCTTTTTCAAAAGCACTTGGGAATATTGTTGTTGTTCTTATGTTGTATAAAATTTAAATTCGTCTTATTCCTTTGATGTAACTTTGTTCTAGTTGTGTTTAGCATCTTGCACGGCCTTTATTGCATCAAGTATTTATGGATGTTAACGGAGATTTAAGATTTCGATCCTTTCAAAGAAAGAACGAGGTGTGTGTTAAAAAGCGCTTCCTTCGCTGGTCTTTAGAGTTTAATGAGGGGGAAACACGTTTTGATTTTTAATCTCCCTCAAAGCTTCTGTGTTGTCACATAATTACAGATTTGGCATTTCACGGCTTCGTTTTTAAAAAAAACGCTGTAGAAAACACTTCCTTGATAAAAAAAAAAAACTTCTTCCTGAGAAAAGTTATTTTTGTAACGTTCGCAAAATTAGTATTCCACATTATTGAAATTAGGCGTTTGCACAAAAAACGGAGTACGAAAAAATTTGCTGCTTAGAAAAACCTGAATTTTTCAGGTGACATGGGGCATGTTGGCATGGATCGTATTCGGAAATTTAGTCAACGGCATTCGGCAGTGCTAAATTATTTGAAATTTCTTGCATAGCATACGTATTGAATGTCAAACCAGAACGCAGTTTATTCGTGAATATTTAACTTTGTGCTAACAGTTGTTACCAATGAAAATATAACATTTATTCCAGGGTAATTCATATAAGTCGGTGTGTTTTGTTCTGCGGTAGCTGAATTACCGCGTATCTTAACTATAAAACAGAAAATCCTTGTGTCTGTTTGTCTGAAGCAGCAAAACCTAATGAGCTCCGAACTCTGGCATCATGAAATTTGCACAGCTTATTAATGCTGGAATTTCTATGTCAACGCAACTATTTTTAATTCTCTACGTCGTTCCCTTCCCGAGTTATGAGTTAAGTTTTAAGGTGATTAGACACCACATAAATGTATAGAAGCCACAGAGTGTTTCACAGCACGTGTTTCACATTTTTCATATCAGCATTTTTCACGTCACGTATTTCACATCAGTATTGTTAACGAATTTTGTTCAGTCAGAGATTCGTATAATTGGAAAACTGTTCTCACGTTCTGTATCCTCACCGCGTGTTAAATAACTCTCGAACGCCAAACTCAAAAACTCTCTAAAGCTGAACTTTGGCACTGTGAACTTTGGGTCAAGCATTAGTTTCTGGAATTTCTAGGTCAAGTATTATTGCTGAACCAAATCAACATAGAGTAAAAGTTGAATGTTTGCTTTCATAATGTTTTCGGTCCGTTTGATTCCACAGATTCTGTACATTCTGTGCATTTCGTTGCTTTAACTCGAGAAGTATCTGTGACAACAATGCCCAAAACAAGAGACCATTTTTTTTTTTTCCAAACACCAATCAACACAAAACTCCAAAAGCTATACCGAACCAAGCAATCGGAAGCGGAAAGATCACAAGCACGTGAAGCAGACCAAACTCAACAAGCTATTCAACGAAACTGTTGAAGCCGCCCAGGTGGCGCAGTGGTCTAAGCGATGGCCTCTGATCATTCGTCCGAACGGGGTCCGAGTTCGAATCCCGGTGAGGCATGAATGTTGTGTTTGTCTTACGGCACTGGTTCTTTCCCTTCCCTGGAACCAGTGACCCTAAATTAGGGACGGGCGACTGCTTACAGCCCATTGAGTTGCTCATGGTGGTCGTTAAACCTCCAATAAAAAAAAAAAAAAAAAAGAAACTGTTGAGGAAACAGTGGCGCAACTGGCTGAACAACGTTCAAGACGAAGCAACGAGACTGCCGAAGAGACGAACGAGCGCCGAACGTCCGATCGCATACGAGCTTTTTTTTTTTTTTTGATTGGAAGTTTAACGACCACCGTGAGCAACTCAATGGGCTATAAGCAGTCGCCCGTCCCTAATGTAGGGTCACTGGTTTCAGGGAAGGGAGAGAGCCAGTGCCGTAAACAAACACAACATCCATGTTTCACCGGGATTCGAACCCGGACCCCTTTTGGACGAATAATCAGAGGCCATCGCTTGGACCACTGCGCCACCGGGGCGGCCATACGAGCTTCAAACTCAAGAGCTACTGAAAGTGAGGAGCAGCGACAGCGACGAATTCAAAGTAATGCAATTGCTCAATAGAACCAAATTTCTGGCTGAAGCTGTTGAAAGTCGCAGAAATAGACTCCAGCAAGAGAGAATTCAACATGGCACCACACAAGCAAGCAAGAGTCTATATTTGAAGGACGAAGCATTCAATTATGATCCTATATACAGTCAACTCTGGATATAGTGAACTCTGTTATAGTGAACATTCGGCTATAGTAACTCTGGATATAGTGAACTCTGTTATAGTGAACATTCGGCTATAGTAACTCTGGATGTAGTGAACTCTGTTATAGTGAACATTCGGCTATAGTAACTCTGAATATAGTGAACTCTGTTATAGTGAACATTCGGCTATAGTAACTCTGGATATAGTGAACTCTGTTATTGTGAACATTCGGCTATAGTAACTCTGGATATAGTGAACTCTGTTATAGTGAACATTCGGCTATAGTAACTCTGGATACAGTGAACTCTGTTATAGTGAACATTCGGCTATAGTAACTCTGGATACAGTGAACTCTGTTATAGTGAACATTCGGCTATAGTAACTCTGGATATAGTGAACTCTGTTATAGTGAACATTCGGCTATAGTAACTCTGGATATAGTGAACTCTGTTATAGTGAACATTCGGCTATAGTAACTCTGGATATAGTGAACTCTGTTATAGTGAACATTCGGCTATAGTAAACCTAAATCATTGGTCCCAACCCGCAACATCGGAAATGTACATTAAAATTTCCGTTTATAATGAACCCTCAACTTCGGTTATAGTGAACCTAAAAAATAGAACTTCAAAGAAAGGAATGTACTTGCAACATGAAATTGTAACTTATTTCAAAATAAACCTTCTTGTAAAGACTTGAAGGAATGTGTTGAGAACGATATTGTAGGCCTACTGCTCTTTATTAAGTGCATTGAAGGACAAAGGTGGGATTAAAAACCTCAGCAATATCGAGCTGGTGCTCTTGCCTGCCAACACCACGTCAGTTCCCCAACTCATGGATCAAGGTGTGATTTGCAGCTTTAAAACCTATTACAGAAGAGAAATAACGCTTCGTTTAATCCAAGCCTTGAAATCGAAGCAGAACTCATTAATGAATGTCTGAGTGCTGTACGTTTTGGAAACAAAGCGTGGAAAAGTGCGTCAACAGTCACTATACAGAACCGTTTTCGGAGGTCTATTCTGGCTACTAGACGTGTGGCACTCGAAGAAGAGGATTTATTTAACATAAATTTTATTTAACATAACCGCCCTCAATGGTGCGGAAAAAAATAATTTAGCAAAAGTTTTAGCATACATCTATCACTTTCCTGGCCCAACCTATATATATATACACCAAGCAGAGACTGAAACAAAAATGTTTTTTCATATATATATATACTCCTTTCTTTGTAAAATATAGCCATCTGTTTCTTTCGGGCGATGTTTTGAACTTCAGTGTTTACAATGAGAAGGAAAGTGACTGCATCTATTATGTTTTCGTCTTGTTTACTTGGTTATTCCTAGGTAGTAGATAGAAATAGTTTTCTGTGTGAAAGTTTCAGACGAGCAAAAAATCAACAGTGTGTTTTAGTTTCTCGTGCTTTAAAAGTCGGTTGTCACTACAATGGAATTTTCGGTAATGTCAGGAATGCGGTTTTAAATTAAGCACCTATCGATCAGAAAAGTACACGCAGACTGGGGCGGCTTAAGCCGGTAAGCAAGACATTAGGGCACCTTCTCTGGGGAGGGGAGGGGGGTTCCTTTTGACAACTCGACACTTCTAAAATTTTCAATTTTGAATAATAGCCTGTGTGGGGTAAAATAAAATAATTCTGGAGCTCCTGAAGCCTTATTTCGTTTTATAGCTGAGAACGAGGAGTAGTTTTTCACCCAAAAGCAGCACTGATCAATTTATCCTGTCTCCGCCTTTCGCCACTGGCTATTTTGCTTTGTCGCATCTGTCAACGCATATTCTTTCCCTTTCACTTCTTTCTTTTGCTAAAGAAACTAAAAACAGTATTTATTTGCCTGAAGCCCCCCCCACTCCCTCCCGGTGCAGTATTTGCCTTTGCCATTAAACAAAGGGAGCAGCTGCTTGAAGTGACAGTTAACGGTGAGACCGGGTTTTCGCTCTCTGAAACTTTCACGAAGCGGCCTCTCTCTCTCTCTCTCTCTCTCTCTCTCTCTCTCTCTCTCTCTCTCTCTCTCTCTCTCACACACACACACACACACACACACACACACACACACACATAAGTAAAATTAAGAATACTTTGATAAGTTATTTGCGTAATTTGATCTCTGTATTCTGAGTACAGGGAAGCATCAAGGGCGCCGATTCGGCTAGGCAAATCTAGTACACCCAATAATTTTAATAATTTAATGTGCGTGTCTAATATGTTTAATGTAAATGAAATCATCATCTACCCCGTGGTAATTTGTCATAATAATTATCTGAAAGACACTGAAACACCTTCTCTCTAATTTTTTGGAAGTGGAATGGGGAAGAAATGCCAAACGCATGTGAGCCAAATTCAAAACATTCTTTTGAATGGTGCGCCCGCATCATTCGCCACAAGCCGGTGATTCATTCGTGAATGAATGATGAACTGATCTCTTATGATCCTCTTACTCTTTTGAATAATTTGTCAAAAAGAGCTGTGGCGAAGAATACGATTCTTCGCCACGACGGTGTGGGGTTGAGATCTGCTCTTTTGGGCAATTTCAGCTTGGCTTCGCATTCGGTGACACTTTGGAGCAAAGAATGATTTGTTGATTGAGTGTAGCTACAACCGGCTGGGAGTGAATGGCCATTCATTTGAATGAGCATTCGTGAATGATTCTTTTGCGTGACGCCCTCACTAGTTTTAACATTCCTAATATTTTCACGTAATCATAAGAACATAAGTGACTGGATTTTTAACTGCGCATTTGTGGAGTCCATGCAATGAATGATTCAACTGTTTCCTATTTTATTTGTTACTTTCATAGCTAAATGTTGCTCGCTTATTTGCCTGTTGGCCCTTTTGATTAGCAGATGTGCCAATTAAATCCATTGTGTTCCGGCAGAAGCGTTTTCTATCTTCCGGTCAATTAATGTTTGTAACGTACTCGTAGTTTTATAACCGTTTATCTTACGCCAAGACTTTCTCGTTGCGCTGTAGTGCCTCGCATTCATATCGCTTAAATTGTTTAGAGATTCGGTTTAATTAAATTTGAAGTTTTCCAAAACTAAGCAGACACATGATGTTCACTTTAAATGACTTCCCCATTTCCTTCGAGCTTAAGTCATGAGTTGCCGATTCCGAGATTCAGATTTTCTCATCAATTACCTATCAAAGGAGCTTATCTGGATGTTTTGAATTGGAGTAATCGTATGTTTTATTTATGAGTTAAGAGTTTCTTGAATACGTAGTGTGATTTGTGCATTTAGGTTTTAACGAACGTGATGGAAAGGGAATAAGACTCTGAACTTGTTGCTGGTTGAAAACTTTTTCTATTGTACTTAGCCTGCGCTCAAGAAATAAGTAAATTTGGCTTTACTCTGTCGAGGGATCTCGAAAATGGTGCCTTTTAGAAGGAAGTGATAGATTAATAGACATGGGAATTGTAATGAATGGAATGCGAGTCTGCGTATTTTCTGTTTATGCACCACAAAGTGGTTGAGAGCAGAAAGAAAAGTATGATTTGTGGAAGCTGATGGAAGTGCTCCCAGTCCGCGATGGGGGAATGTTGGTGGTAATCGTAATGGACATATACGTGGAAGAAACGAACTTAGGCGAAGAATACCGTTTTCATGGCGGAATTTGTCCTCTTGTGAATGTTTGACTATTTCTTCAACAGTTTTAGCAAAATGCTTTGCGATTAGGAAAATTTACGCTTTTGCTCTATTTCTACGTTTCAAATTTCAAGGACAATTTATTGCACATATTAAATTTTGCATCCATAAATATCCTATTAAAAATTAAATGGATATTTTCTGAGAGCTACCCTCCCTCTTTTATTGCATCTAGGTTTTTGTCGTTGAGCCTGTCATCTAGTTCCACGTCTATAATAATAAAATTACCGTGCCTGTCGCCTACAGAAGAAACTACTGAACGTAGAGACCTGAAATTTAGTTGAAACATGCAGGGGAACATTGTGGTTTACGCCTCTGAGCTCCTTTTTTGAAATTCAAGTTTGCAAATTTTTATTTTATTTTATTTTATTTTTTTTGACGTGGAATACGCCCATCGTTTCGTTGTAAAAATTTCCCCTTGGCAAAAATCCGTGGATCCCAAAAAAGTGTACACCAGACTTCCTTCAATAATTTCAAAACTATAAAAACTAGCTAAAATATAATAACTGAGTTGAAGAGAGGAAGGTTCAAAGAGTTTACCGAAATAGCGTTCAAGGTCAGATGACGCAATAGTGAGCGGCGCGCGCGTCCGTCGTTTTGTGGTTAAATCTGCGCTCGCGATAAAATTAATATAACTCGGAACCGCGACGTGATAGCACGTACCGCGTGGTGTCATTCGTTTCGTCTACACGAGATCTATTGATATCTGTAATAATATTTGTGAGAAAACTTGATTAGGTGTGTGAGAAATTGCAAAATAGTTGTTCAGAACTTTGTGAAAATTTCCGAAATGCATCAATATCTTGATTTATATAAGGCTCAAGCGTACCGCAAACGCAAACAAGAAGAAAGAATGAGTCAAAAAATACATTACTCTCTGCACAAGGTTTCTGTAAATAGCCAAAAAAATAAAAAATCTCTCTGAACCTAAACTCTGCGCATTCACTTATTTCTAACACCCACCCGCCAACCAACAGCCACGCGACGTATTCTACGCCCAAAAGACGTGCGGCCGTGGCTCCGACACAGCTCCCGCCAATTTTTTTTTAATATTTGAAGCTTTCAACTATTGTTTAAATTTGATCTTGCGTTATGTTGATCCATTGGTTTACACAACAATGGCTCATTTCACTGTTGCACAATTTTATTTCATTGCACTCTTGCACAAAATATTTCA
Source organism: Macrothele yani (assembly GCA_039090855.1). Lineage (NCBI taxonomy): Eukaryota > Metazoa > Arthropoda > Arachnida > Araneae > Macrothelidae > Macrothele > Macrothele yani. Next base: position 22,775,660 of record CM077006.1, on the reverse strand, counting down.
CTACACTGCATAAACGTAACAATATTCCATTGCACTATTGTGCGTAAACTGCGAGAACCTCACGCTAAACGTGGTAGTATCTATTATAGGAAAACGTTTTTGTTCGCGTACTAACTTATATGGGATATAAAAAAAAAATTGGCGTACAACTGTTTTCCGCTGCCCAGTTTTTCCACTATGAAGCATAAGCGTGTGCTGTATTTTTCGCAGTATCTCTACTTTGAAACGTCCAATTCGGAAAACTCTTTTTGCGTCAGATAGCGCCCATGGAAGATTTTGGTTGTAATTTCATATTTTTTATAACGCTAAATTCCGCCACTGTTTACAAAGTATTTGCAGCTGTATCTTCCCATCTAAGATTTAGATTGAAAAAACTAATAATTTTATTGTCAGGTCAGGGGTGGCGCTGCCGATTGCATTCTTCGCAATTTGCGATAAAAAAAAATCGTTTTGGCAATGGAAAACCAATTTTGGCGAAAATAGTGGCAATTGCCTTTTTGTACTGTTTATAACACTTTGGCGAAAAAAAAATTTTCATTTTGCGAATGAATTGGCTCAAACTTACAACGTCAGAGCAATTGCTGGGTCAGATACCACTCCGGACGGAAGACATTTCATGCTGATCTGCTGCTCAAAATCATGCACAGTTTTTCCGCTATGGGTCGTATATGAACGTCTTTGTTTTCTTGATATATTTGCTTGTAAAATCCGGTTTAAAAAAATGTATCCGATAACGTTTATATTGAAGAGTACTCTGCATATGGGAAAGGTTTTATTTTCTATCGCATTGCTGCTGCTATGAACAATATTTTGCGTATATTTTCTACTTTTCCATAATGAAAGATTCTACCGTTACGGACATTAGTACATATTTCTCTGTGCAATAGTATCTACAGTTTTAAAAGTCCGATTGATAAAAAACATAAATTGATATGACACCTTGCACTATGAAGAGCATTTTGCTTTTATTTTCTTCTTCAAATAACGAGAAGTTTTCCCGATAGGAGGCCGAAAGTCATATTACGTTTTGCTCCATATCTGTGCTTCTAAGTGTTGAATTTGAAAATTTCGTTTTGTTTCGGATATCTATCGTTAGGAGGAACAGTTTCATCACAGTCTGAGATTTTTCGGGAGTACATCATCAGATCATATGTAGAGGATTTTAGGAAGGGAGTGTCTGTCCCCAGGTCTTAAACAACCCTTAGAAATAGGAAGCTAGGAGATTTGGGCTAGAGTGCCCGATACGAAAGTGACACGGAAGCGAAGTAGAAAGGGGGAGGAAGACGCCCGTACTTATTACCGGAGGGCCAGTACCCGGGGTCCGACGGCTTAACGTGCCCATCCGACGCACGACGGATATTTAGTGGTTCAAGCGTTCGTACCTGCCCGGGATCGAACCTGAGGTTCCTCCGTGGCAGTCACGAACGTTGATTACTAGACCATCCGCGTCCCTTTTCGGGAGTAAGTCGCAATTTCCACTTTAAAATGTTTTACGGATTCTGGAAATCCCGTTGAAAATTTCTCTTTTCGTAACGGGTTCCTTTCACTGTGAAAACATTTCAGTTACTGTTTTTTTTTTAAATAACGCACAATATCTCCGGTAGGAGGCCTAAAGACACTCGTTTTTGCTGATTTTTTTTTCAAGGTCTGCTTTGAAAAAAAAAAAAATTTTTGTCGGAAAGGATTCATAAGACGTGCTTATTACACCGAGAATTTGGTGTGAACTTTCTTGATCCCTGTGTTTTAGAAACACATTTCTTTTTAAATGCGAAAGAGGTCTTTTTTTCTTATTTTTGGAAATTCCAAGTACAGCATTTTTCGCCTTCGCATTTTTGGCGATTAAATGGATTTTTTTTCTCAAAATCACTGTCTATCGTGATTTTTTGAAATTTCAAGGAAAACAGTCAAAATAGTAGACTTTACTATGACATTCACATGTCGCTGGTCAACACGTTCTTTCAAAAATCGAAGAAACACCTTATCACGGAGGAACGCGAACTTCACAGGAAAAATAATGCGTGTTGTACTGGAGATTCCAGTGGAAAGAAGTCAGAAACTTGAAAGTAATTCGAGGAGAGATTTTACCACAGCGACGAGTGCTTGTTAGGGATCTGGAAATAAAAGGAGAAAGTGCGAGAAGAAAGAAAAAAGATCGTAAGATGGAAGCTGAAATCAAATGGTAGAGTCTGAAAGAAAAGAAATGACGATGACTTTTTAAGGTTAGGACAGTTAAGCAAATATAGTGAGGTTAAGGTCATTCCGTGATACGAAACTGTGCAAGCAGGATTGATTACAGCAACGGAAACCCGAAATCACCAAAAAATTCAAAGTGAAAGATCGAATATAAGCGAAGAAACTTTCTGGGAACTGCTAGGAATTCTAGCTTGGTGGACGCACGGAATAAATGAGCTCAATGATATAAATAATCTAAATTTTCATGCATGGACAATTTCCTAGTTTTGCTTTCTAAATACAGTCCATTCGCGTAAAATGGCTGTAAAAAGTGGGAACTGCACGGAAAGATTTGAAAATTTTTATGACCTACGACAGGCATTTTTTTTATTTCACATTGTTGTTAATTTATAAGCTCACAGAACAAAATCGTACTAACTTCTGAAATTTTTCTCCTAATGCTGAGTAACACATACCTTCGCTTGAATTGCAACAGCAATCCTGTTAAATATGGACTCCACCAGACGTTATAGTCCAGATGTTTATACGCACACTTTCATACCCCTTAAATTTTTAGTTTTTTCTATTAATGTGGGCCTAATTTTCGTTTTGTGGCCGCTGTGGGTTTGTGCGCGGGGCCACATACAATCAGGGCTGCGGGTTCTGCACGTTTGGTACAGAGTAGCCTACACTGTCAGGTGTGGATCCCTCATATACATCAAAAGTATTGTACAAACTATAACGGAGAGATGCATATACGCATATCACCCACGGGAACAGAAACTTTAATTCAATACCGGTTGGACCTCCGTCAAGTAGATTGCCCAAAACAGCGGAGAGATGCATATACGCGTACCGGCCACCCAACTGTATACACCAGTACAATATTTTGCAACTATAAAGAGAATAACTCCCAGTTGAAATCAGATTATTTTTTAATTTTCTTTGAGATATCTTATCGATTTTTAGGACAAAAGAATTAAAAGGACTGTGCATGCAGAACTGATTACAGCAACGGAAACCCGTAATCACAAAAAAAAATTCAAAAGGAAAGATCGAATATAAGTGACGAAACTTTCTGGGAACTGCTAGGAATTCTAGGTTGGTGGACACACGGAAAAAAGGAGTTAAGTGATGTAAATAATCTAATTTTGTTGTTTTGTATTCTAAACACAGTCCATTCGCATAAAATGGCTGTAAAAACCTGGATATGCACGAAAGAAAGATTTGAAAATTTTGATGACACGCGACAGGCATTTTTTTCTCGAATTTTATTTCACCCTGTTGTTAATTTATAAGCTCACAGAACATATATTCGTGCTAACTTCTGAAATTTTTCGCCTAATACTGAGTAACACATACCTTCGCTTGAATTGCAACAGCAATCCTGTTAAATATGGACTCCACCAGTCTTTAGATATAGTCCAGATGTTTATGCGCACACATCCAACACCCTTCCCCCAAACTATTTCCTGAGACACTCCCATGAGAAATCTCAACACTCCTCTATTTGAAGGTGGGGGCGCGCGGGGGCACACCGGTGAGTGACTAAATCATTATGACTACCAGACCACTTTATTCAAAGTAGTGCAGATGCTGCTTGCGCAAGATGACTGAATTGGAATAAAAAGGGAATGCTGAAGGTTTGAAGAGATTAATGAAGTGCACTGCGCAAGAAATAATGGGTAAAAGACGCGATCTGACAGACTTTGAACGTGGGTGCTCAAAGCATTGGTGCGAGTATTAGCAAAAACGGCTGCACTTGTGAAATATTCGAGGGCAGCAATTGTTAAAGTTGAGACAAATTGTACCACCAGCCATAAGTCCAAGTCTGTGCTCAAGGCATGTGGTTGTCAACGGCTATAATGGTTGCTCGAGCTGAGTGGAGAGTAAGCAGACTTGTTCAGCCCAATAGAAGAGCAACACTTCTTCAAATCACAGATAATCTGAATCAGGGACCAAGTCTTACGGTCTCTCAACATATATAGTTCGCCAGCTAAACTGGAAACATGACTTTATTTTTCACGGTGTGGTAACTCACTGAAAATTTCGGTCACCAATGCGCTTTAGTTTAATTATCATCAAATCGTAATTCGTCAGCTTACACTTAAGAATTAAGCATAAAGATCTCAACCATATACACTGATGTTCAAAATTAAGAGAATTTGCACATTTTGTTGAATTTCTGAAAAACTAATGGACACATTTTAATGAAATTTGATATGGATACACAGTTATATAAGAGAAAAAATTATGCCATACAATAGTCATGGTACGCACTCATGATCGTCAGCAAGGCTCATCAGCGCAGGAATGTCCAAAATCCACGTTGCAAGATCAAACATAAAATAACTAATATGGGGTATGGTTCCCTCTCACAGTCTCACAGCGCGACGTCATACTGGAAACGAGGCAGTTGATGAGTCCCTGTGGCAGTCGGTCCCACTCCTGCAGCAACGCAGTTTTCAGCTCCTGGATGGTTTTCGGAGGGGATGGCGAGCTGCTATTGCCCTCCTAAAAGCGTCACAGACATGTTCGATAGGGTTTAGGCCTGGCGATCTTGCTGGCCAATCCATCCGGCAAATATCCTCACTTTCCAGAAAATCGTCGACCAGGTGAGCCCTATGTGGACGAGCGTTGTCGTCCATAAAAGGGAACCGAAGGCCAACTGCGCCCCTGAAAAGTCTAACATAGGGCTGTAAGATCTCATCCCTATACCTCTCAGCAGTCAGGGAGCCTCTGTCAAACACATGGAGAGGTGTGCGGGCGTCCAACATGATGCTTTCCCAGACCATAACACCTCCGCTGCCATAGCGGTCCCTTTCTCGGATGTTGGAGGAAAGGTATCGGGTCCCAGGTTCTCTCCAGATGACGGCACGTCGAGAATCAGTGTCCAGGCTGAATCGTGACTCGTCTGCGAAGGGAGCGTTACCCCACTGAAGTCTGGTCCAAGGCTGATGTTGTCTGCACCATGCTAAACGCGCTCTCTTGTGTGCGGAATTGAGCGGGACGCAAACAGCGGGTCTTCTGGCAAAAAGCCCTCTCTTATGAAGACTTCGGGAAACAATAACCCTTGAAACTCAGGTTCCCGTGGCGGCATGCAACTCAGGAGATAGCTGTGCAGCTGCGGCAGTCCTGTGGCGCCTCGCTGAAAGTGCCAAATAACGATCTTCATTGGCCGTCGTGGCTCTTGGACGACCTTGCCCAGGCCTTCTCGATATGGATCCGGTGTCCTTAAACTGTTTCCACAAATTGCAGACGACACTGAGCTTTACATGGAGCTCTGTAGCAACATGCACTTGCGATTGCGCTGCCTCCAATCTACCGACGATTCTTCACCTCATTCCGTCATCAATACTTTCGTGGCAACTCATTTTACCTGATTGCTTATGAAATTGAACCAACTCCTGCAAGAAACACAACGAATGTCGCCGAGGAATACAAGCGAACTAATCGCGGAAAAAGCCACGTGTGCTTCTCATGCCCTCTGTTGTCACAATTCCGCACACACACACGTGTACGCTTACGTATTCGGCACTACAAATTTGCATTCTTATTCGGCGGCATAATTAGTACCTTTGGGTTCCGTACCTTATGTGAAAATTGTACCTTTGGTTCCGTACCTTATGTGAAAATTGACAAAATGTAAAAATTCTCTTAATTTTGAACACCAGTTTAGTTACGACGCGTTATTCATCTATCCACAAAAAACCATAAAAAGGTTTTCATCCCTCCATTACTACACTAATCTTTTACATTCAACGTAGACTAGTTATTTACTTCTGACTCACTGTCAGCGTTGCCAAAAAGAGCAAGCTGTTCGCGGAAGTAATTGCTGTTCAGTAAAAAAATCTTTAACCGAGAAGTAACGAAATTTCCTTAAAAACAGAAACTCAAATGAAAGATTAAATTACAAGTAACCGTTACAACTGTTCGTTTCGAAACATTATCAAATTCGGCTACTTTCCTCATAGCATGTCACTTATTCCTACAAGACACAATAACATCCTTGTATCACCGTGTAACCCGCACTCCACTGGGAATGATAGCATTGTATAGCAGATACAATCTCATGTACTTTTATATAGTGCAGCATTACTATAACTGGGATATTTGCCGCTGTAGCAAATCAACCGTATCATCTATGGCGGATGTGACTAATTTTTGTTTGATTTTGCTTACATTTCATTACATACTATCACAAATTTCCTCAAAGCAATAATCTGGCCCTCTGTTTTTCATTGGGTTTTTTTCCAGGTATATATCTAACTTGTGTATACATTACTAAAATTCAGTTTATTTTTCATTCAATTTCATTCTTATACGATTATATCTACTTTGTCGGTTTCTTTCTCCGTATATAACATTAATCTTTCCACAGTTAATCCTTCACTGCGATTTATATCAAACATTTTTTTATAAGTCTCAGTTGAGATAAAGAAAAAACGTAAGAAGTGCGCAAAGAGAACTACTAATAACACAGGCATTGTTTGTTCTTCTGAATCCCGGTAAGACCGAAAAACTTCTGTTGACTTAAAGAAAGCAAAACGTGACCATGTGTTTTCTAGATTCTAAAATATTGGAAGAGCAAAGGTCGGATTACTTTTGATACGTACGTTATACATTGGAAAGCAATGTGACCCTAACCGCAAGAAAGAGAAAGTCTAGAAAAAAAAAACGTCCGGAATTTCACGATCGATATAGTATTTTATCGAAATAATTCTCTTTGTTTTTAGTTCCTGCTTATTAAAGTGGTCTTAGCGTTTGAACAAGACATACACAGTTAACTAATTTGAAGTTGGAAACAGAAAACAACAAGAGCTATGCTACCGAATTTAGGGGAACGATAAGCAAAGCCTTTGACGCAAAAAAGTATGTAAATGCTAACATTTATTGGCATGTTAAGTGAATTATACCCGGCACTCCCTGGGTATAACGTTTAAGATTCAATCTGTATATTCTCACTTGTACATCAGTGCATGACTGTGTTGTGAATACCAATGCATGCTTGGTTTAACCAGGAGAGATAAGAAGAAGAACTCGTGGATCAGAAAAATGACAAGAGTGGAAGACATCATGATCAGAGTAAAATCCCTGAAATGGCAATGGGCTGGACATATTGCCAGAAGGACAGACCATAGATGGACAGCTGAAATTTTACACTGGATTCCAAGAGACAAGAAAAGACCCAGAAGAAGACAACATGGGAGATGGTGATGAAATTCGAAAGTATGCGGTAGTAACATGGAGGAGACTGGCACAAGACAGACCGTTGTGGAAGAAACTTGGAGAGACGTTCGTCCAGCAGTGGATTGATAATGGTTGACAATGATGATGATGACATCAGTGAATGACTGTTGTGAATACCACCTCTTGAACCTCGAACGACACAAATGTTCATTTTTTTTATACAATCTATATATGTACACTATACTGACAAAAGTCACCGGACACCTAGAAGAGAAACACACCGTAGCATTTATTGACCTACATTAGCAAGGTTTCGGTCCACCTTTGGCCTTAATGCGTGCACTGACTCTTCGAGACATGCTTTTGACAAGATTTTGGAACACAGCGATAGGTATGCGCTTCCATTAAGTACATAATGCTGCCGCTAAGTGTTGCTTAGTAGTAGGCCTTAGTCCAAACTTCTTATAATTCATCCCATAGGTTCTCTATGTAATTACGATCAGTGCTTTGTGCTAGCCAGTCCACACACGATACGTAATTATCGTCAACCCACGCCGTAACAGTCTTTGCTTTATAGCTCGGTGCATTATCCTGCTGGTACCAACAAGGCACGGTTCCATAGTATTGCCACAGAGTTGGTAGGGCATAACTGTCGAGAATATGGTTAACACGTTTGTCCACTATAGCCAATGCGCCGGGACCATACCACGAAAAACACCCCTACGCGAGTACACTGCCAGCTCCAAACTTGACCGTAGGAACAGTACACTGTTGAAAATAGCGTTCTCCCGGCTGCCGCCATACTCACACACAGACATCAGACTGATGGATCGTGTATCTGGATTCAGCAGTCCATAGTACCAGTTTCCGTTGATCTCCGGTTCACGATAAATGTTCTTTACACCATGCTAAACGACGAGAGTGGAGATGAAAGGCTTATGGGCAGCCGCACGACCACTGTAACCCATGGAATGAAGTTCTCTGCGAATGGTACGTGTACATACTGAGGTTCCAGCTTTTTAGTCACCTGTACACAGAGGTCTTGTGCAGTACTCCGTCGATTAGCTGTAGCGACTCTCCTGAGGCTTCTACGATTCCTCTCACTGATTTTCTTTGGTCTGCCGGTACGTTTTTCTGCTTTAGGCACGCCATGTGTCTTCCACTTATTCAGTACATCCAAAATAGTTGCCTTGGCTATGTTTAAACGCCTCTCGGTTTCTCTTATGGACAAATCAGTAATATAACACCCAACAACCTTTCCTTTTTCAAAGTCAGTTCTGCGACATTTTCATTCAATCTCTCAGTGCGATGTGATCGTGGCCAGCTGCAGGCTTCTTTTTATACAGTTTCCAGCTGTGCCGTGCGTCTGAATAACGCAGCGGACCCGTTCATTTTGCTTTTGAAGGGGTGTCCGGTGACTTTCGTCAATATAATGTATGTAAATATTATTAGCAGTGCGGTAAAAATATCTGTTCATAAACTATGTTAATCGCGATTGCTAAAATATTTCTTTTCTCTGCCGTTTCGCTTCTTGTTTGCCCATAGCTCCAGCTGCATCCATGAGTTCCCTCCTAAAGAAAAAAATTACCAAAATGTACATGACAAACACACCTTTCCATAGTAAAGTAATTTATTCAACTCAAGACGGTTAGCTACGCAGGGTGTGTATCGGAGCAGATATGTAGATTCGTCACCTATAGATAGTGAGTACCGTTGCAGCAATTATCCCCCCTCCCCCGAAAAAAAATTGTGGTACTCTTTGTAGATAATTTATGCTGCGCGCCTTTCGCATGCCAAGATCTTTATGGGTGTGAAATAAAACGAGTGATTCGAGTGTGTACAACACATTGTTTTTATTTGCGTCACTCACGACCACATCGAGCCACAGTACGCTACATACTAAGTGGAATTAAATCATTACAACAAAAATTAAGGTTTGCTAATTCCTGACACTGAACTGTACTTAGGTAGGTGGATTAATGAATGTTATTTTCGTAAAACCAATGAAAGAAGAGTCATAAAAATAAATATTTACTAAACATTGGCGGCGGAAATACTAAGTATTTCGACTGTTTTGTTTTTAAAAAACAATATTTATTATTTTTATTTAGAGATTCCATCTCTTCCTGAGGTTTTGTTTTTATTTCTGTTCCTTCCCGGACGGGTACGACGTACAAAGTCTGGGAAGAGGTATTTATTTCTCTCAATTGTCCAGGAACTTCCTTACTATCCTACAAGTGTTCAGAATAGCTGCCTTCTGTTGTTCCATGTTGGTGTTAGGTTGAAGGTTTAGTGTCTGTATAGAGCTGTGAATGGTCTTAGGTACAACGCCTGTGTCAGCTATTACTATGGAGACGATGGTGACGTACTCCATATGCCACATTTCCTTGACTTAGTATCTTAGGTCGTTATACTTTGACAGCTTCTCTCCGTGCGTCTTCTGGATGTTGCACGTGTTGGGCACTGCTATATCAGTGAGGTATGTTGACTTCTTCTTCTTTGTCGACCAGAACGATGTCGAGCTGATTGTGGGGGATGATGGTTTTACCTGTTCTGATCGATCTGTCCCAGTACATCTTGTGAGTGTTGTTCTCTTAACTGCGTTGTTCGTAATACTTGTAGTAGGAGATTGGCTTCGTTGTAATGAATGGTGCTTTCTTGCCAATTTCTGATTGAGGATCTTGGCGACTTGATTGTGCTTGTTCGTGTACTCTGTTTTTGTGAGGACGGTACACCCTGCTGGGATATGTTCGATGGTCTCTGGCGTTTGATGGCATTGCCGACATGTGTTGCTTTCTAATGCCGTGCCCTTCAGGATGTGCTTCCGATAATTTCTGGTGTTTAAAACTTGATCTTGAGTAGCCATCAGGAACCTTTCGGTCTCGGGGAAGAGTGACCTGTTTTTTAACCATGCATTTGAGGGAGTCTTATCCACGTGGTTAGATTGAAGATCATTGTGGTGCTTTCTGTGTAGAACTTTCTTTCCCCAAGCTTCGTTTTTTTTTTTTTTTTTTTTTTTTTTTTTTTGGCACCCGAGCTTTAAGTTTTTAGGGCTGTCTTCTTCTTGTCACTCTGGTTTATCGCTTGGTGGAGGAGCACTATGCTTTGATGGGAAGAGGCTGCTTATTTCTTTGTCTCGGTGTCCCATCAGATCAATCATTCCCCGTCCTCCTCCTGCCCGTACAGTGGTCAGCCTATGGGCGGTGCTGGCAATGTTTAGTGAGGGCTGTCCTGGTTCTGCGCATTATTTCCACTAGCTCTGTGGCGGTCCGTTTGATAATCCCAAAATAATACGTGAGAACTGGAATTGCGTATGTGTGTGTTGATGGCCCTCGTGATGTTGCGAGCGTTGAATTTGGTCATCATTAGCGTCTTCAGCCTTTGTTTGTATTTGGAGGCTAGATTTTTCTTGAGTTCCAGGCGTTTAGCCAAGGTATTGGGGTTGGTGAGGATGAAATGTCCGGCGCGAACGAGCAGTGCAAACAGGCCCCCCCCCCACCACAGCGGAATGGAACCACCCACAGCTATTACGTCATAGAGAGACTATCAATAAATAACTAGCACATCTGTGAAGAACAAGGTTCAGGCGTCGTTTGTTTGGACGTAACGTGGCTTGCAAAGGAAACATGCAAACGCCGGATTTGAGAGTCATCTTCCTGTATGAATTTAAACTGGACCATTCTGCAGGAATTGCTGCTCGAAACGTTAACAAAGCGTTTGGGGAGAATCCAGCCAACGAACGAACCATTCGGCGATGGTTTGGGAAGTTTCGAAGCGGAGATGCGGACCTGTAAAACCAAGCACGTGGTCACCGACATGTTGCTGTTTCTGAGGACGTTTTGTTACATGTGGTTGAAGCGGACCCCAGAGACACGTGTCGTGAGATAGCGGCAGAGGTAGGTGTCCACCACACGACAATTGTTCGGCGTCTGGCTGCGCTGGGTAAGGTCAAAAAGCTGGACATGTGGCTGCCGCATGAGTTGACAACTGCCAACAAGACTAGACGTTTGGAAGTCTGCAAGTCGCTGCTTGCCAGAAATAAACAGGAACCTCTACTGCATCGAATCGTCACCTGAGACGAGAAGTGGGTCCTTTATGATAGTTGGAAACGATCTGCTTAAGAAAGGTGCAGTTTGCTGGACGACATCCTAAGCCACCCCTGCACACCAAGAAGATTATGTTCCTTGTTTGGTGGTCCACAGCGGGGATAATTTATCGGCGTTTCTTGGCAAGAGGCCAAACCATCACTGCAGAACGTTATTGTGCTGAATTACATCATATGCGCCGGAAATTGCTGCAGAAACATCCGGCTTTGGTCAACAGACATGATGTTCTTCTGCTCCATGACAACCTCCGCCCTCATGTCACACAACGAACGATGCTGACACTAAGTGCCTTGGGCTATGAAGCACTGCCTCATCCTACCTATTACCTGGACTTGTTCCGACAGACTGTCATCTGTTTCGTCGCCTGGATCACTTCCTGTCCGGGAAACATTTCACGACCGACAACGAGGTTCAACGTGAAATTGATGACTTCTTCGGGTTCCAACCACAAGTATTTTTTTCGTTCCGGGATCTTGGCCTTGCCGGACATATGGCAAGTATGTGTCGATGCCGAGGAGTATTATTTTGCCTAGGTAATTTGTCCTGCTTTTCCCTTCTTGCCGTCCACGTGTGCTGGTCCTTTGCCGGACATTTCATTCGCACCAACCCAATACTTATGGGTTTCTCCTTCCACCAACCATAGCTGCTATGGTTGGTGGAAGGAGAAACCCATAATTCTCCGGTCTTCAATTGGTAGCTACGTGAATCGTGCAGTTCTCGGTTCTACCATGTGTCTGCATTTCTCTAAACCGAATTCCATCCCGATGTCTTTGCTCAAGCCTTCGGTTGTCCGGATTTGCTGCTGGAGTTGATTCTGCAAGGATGCGTACAGCTTGATGTCATCCATGTACATGAGGTGGGCTAGTTTGTGCTGGTTATCTTGATGGTAAGCCCATACTTGCTTCTAGTGCTATACAGAACCATAGTGGGCTAAGTGTATCTTCCTGGATTATGCCCCTCCTTATGCGAATGGGCTTGGTCGTGATTTTTACGACTTTCATGGTTGTCTTGCACCCTGTCATGGCCGCATTAAGGATGTTGATGACTATAGGACTTACTCTGTAGATCTCATGGACCTCTGTCAGCCAGGTGTAAGGTTCAGAATCGTGGACCTTATGGTAATCGATATATGTTGCGTATAAATTGCGGTGCATCTTGAAGGCTTGCTTGCTGCATAACAGCGTCGATGGTAAGCTGTTTCTTGCATTCTCTACTGTCCTGTTGGTAACCCTTTTGCTATTCTTACATAATTGCTTGACCTTCTCTGTGCCTCATCATCTTATTGGCGGTGCACGATGTTAGGATCTTATACAGGGTAGGTAGACACACTATTAGTCGCTATTTGGCTGGGATTTTTGTGTCCTCGTCTTTAGCCTTTACTATCGTTACTACCGAGATGAGAAGTTGCTAATGGTGGCAGCACAAGTAAATAAACCTTAAGAAAACAAGTCATTACTGCTCGGTGCTGATCAACTGTGAGTAACTGAAATTGTGAATTTGGAATTCTTGAATAGGAACGAATGGTAGCTGATCAAATCATTGCAATTGTACGAAAAAAACATCGTGGAAGATTCGCCTAAAGAAACACTTTTTTTTTTATGAAAATCAGCTTTTCTACTTACTCTGTCTCCTGATTAGAAGCCAACTGAGAGAGCAGTTTGTTCTTACTTGGACACTGTGAGCGAAATAAAACTTTTTTTTGTCTACAAAAATGTTCTGAAGTTTCAGAAGCTTGCATGGGTTTTACTGAAGCCTCCTGCGTAACAAATGACCCTTCTTTCTGCTCGCTATAATTGAATTCTTTTCTGTATAAAGTTAAAATACGCGTAAGTGGGATAGGCACGCATGTAATTGATAGCAGAAGAGAGTTATTTTAATCAAGTAGTTAAACGGTGCAAGACGCAAAGGTATAATAAATTTCACCCAACTAACGATAGAGGGCTTTACAGAGTCTATTGCAATGCAACTGATTCTACGCAATTCCTTTTGTATTTAACGTGAAATGAATAAAAGCCAACAATTCTTTAAAATGTGAGTAAACCGAGTGCTTTTAGCCGAATGAAAGCATACGTTGGTGCATCGAAAATTTAAACGGTGAATTGATTAAGTAATATTTTATAACTACAACTTTTCTCTGATAAATAGATCGTGTACAGCATCAAATTTTTTTGAGTTTCCTATTTATTTTACTCCTTTCTTCTACTTTTTATTGTGGTATAATCATGAACCATTATGAATCCACTGCTGGATGAAGTCTTCTACAGCTGTCTTCCTTGAGCAATTCTGTTCCGTGTCACTCTTGCATGCTTTCAAATTCCGTCCGCCCGTCTCCCATGTGGTTTTCTTCTGGATTTTTTCCTGTCCCTTGGTATCCAGTCTAATATTCCTTTTTTTTTTTTTTTTTTTTTTTCTGGATTGGAGGTTTTGTGACCTCCATGAACAACTCAATGGGTTATAAGCAGTCGCCCGTCGCTAATTTGAGGCCTTTGGTTCTAGGGAAGGGAGACAGCTAGGCCCGTAAAATAAACCCAACATCCATGCCATGGATCCGAATCCAGACCCAACTCGGACAGAAGCCAATGGCCACCGGGCGGCTTCTAATATTTCAGTTAGCCCATCGGTGCTCAGTTCTTCTAGCAATACATATGACCAGCCCATTGTTACTACAGGGGCTTTATTTTAATGGTGGTGTCTTTTACTCTTGTCATTTTCCTGAACCACGGGTTCCTTTTTCCATCTTTCCCGGTTACACGAAATATGCATCCCTTCGTGCTTCTCTGTTTAGTGCACAGCTTGTATATGTCTTGTTCGGGCACAATAGCGCAGTGGTCAAAGCGCTGGATTTTGGCAGTTAGTTCGTGATGGGTCCGGGTTCGCAACCCGGTAAGGCATGGGTGTTTTGATTGTCTTACGGCACTGTTTCTCTCTCTTTCCTAGAGTCAGTGACCCCTAAATCAGGGACGGGCGACTGCTTTCCATCGAGTTTCTGACGGTGGTGGTTAAACCCCAAACAAAAAAAACTGTCCCTGATTCATAAACAAAAACTGCAGTATTACATTTTGGTTAAACACTTTTTTTTTGTAAGGCATAATGGTAAATTGCTGTTAAAAGTTGTAATATTTGTCCCAAATGTTCACAAGCCAAGTTCTATGCGCATTTTAATTTCTTCATCAACGCAGCCCTGTCTTTTGATATCTGTTGTCCAAGTTAAATATGGGTATCGGTTACTTCTAAAACTTCTCCATCAACTTTTAATTCTTCAGTTCTTGTAAAAGCATTTTACATCAATTCTGTTTCCCGTTAGTTCATTTTTGATTCCATTTTCATTGGGGGAGACGGTTACCATTGTTATAAAATAGTTCATTTCCATGTCTTGGTGACCAATGATTTAGAGTTTAAGATGAGTGTTTTTCTCGACCGAAGGAGCAGGTTCAGTTCAGAGTGAAGCATTTATAAATAAATAGGGAGCACTATTATACTCCAAGGCAGTACAAATTATTGCGAAAACGTCGGCTTTTATTGATGTTGTAATGGATATGCGCCACGCTTTCACACACCTACGGATAGCTTTCTGAAGGTAATCTAATGTAACTAAACTTATGTTGAAGAAAGTAGCATGTATGCTACTTTCTCTCACGTAGATTTTTCTGTATATCTTGTCACATATCCATTACAGCACCAATAAAAACGATGTTTTACAATATTCTGAAGTATTTATGTTAGGCTTGTAATACTATTGTGATTTCTGATTTTCTACCTTCTGTAGAACACGTAAAAGTAAATTAGACTCTCCCGATTTCTCTTACGTCGTGGGTATGATTAAACAACCAAATGAGCTCACAGACACTGAAAAAGATAATAGGATACAAACTCCTCAGTGTTAAAAGATATTTTAATTCAGTTTGTTCTTGAGGGAGTATCTCGTTTACTGTTGTAAATTTTTACAGAATATTTTATTTCAATTTGTTCTTGAGTGAGTAGCTCTTCTACTGTTGGAAATTGTTACATTTCTCTCTCTCTCTCTCTCTCTCTCTCAGCTTTACGTTCTGTTTCATTCTTGATGAAACAGTTTCTCTGTTCAGGGATTTCACTAATTCTTTCTTGGGAAAGAAGCTCTGTTATGGCCAAATAAATTTCCAGTTCGTTCTTGGAGAGCTGCAACTCTTCACAATCACATATTTTTCTGGCTCAATGTTGAAGAGTTGTTCCCTTAAGCAGTTTTTTTTTTTTTTTGCTGTTGCTGTTAACTCGTTTTTATACTTTTTCAATTCGCCCTTGAGAAGCACAGCCAGAATATTTTATTTTTTTTTTCATTTTTTGTTTTCACTTCATGCTTGGGGTAGTAGCTCCCTGTGTCCTGAGACACATTTGCTTCAGCAGTGTTTTTTTTTGGGGGGGGGGCTGGGAGGTTTGGTATTTCGTTCGTAGGGATGTCAATTTTTCCGATAGAGAATATTCCAGATGGTTGTTCGGGAATAGTTTCTCTACGTTCAGATATTTTTTCTGATTTTTTCTTGAGGCGAAAGCGTCCCTTCACCCCGGATTTTTCTAGCTTGTTTTAAAAAATATATTTTGTGCATCAGTTCGTTCTCTCGGAGCAGCTTGTCTACGACGAGAGATTCTTACGATTCGAAGAAGCTCTTGAAGAAAGTTCATAGGGATTTTTTCCTGATTTCGTTCTTGAATAGCAAGGTGTTTTACTACTAGAGATTTTTTTCAGTCCACTCTTGCGGAGCAGGTTTTTTTCCAACTTCATGCATTTACTTCACAAAAGTTCGTTCAGGAATCAACAAGCAGTTTTGAATGTAGAGCAATTTATTTAAGAGAACGTACGGTTTAAACTCTTTAAGTGGACTTTTCAGGATTTACTGGATATGTTTGCATTACGTTGTGTCTTCAGTGTATACGACCCTCAGACATGCATATGATATATAGAATTTTTCATTAGTATGTATTTGAATAATGTGTAAAAAGTGTAAATACTTAATAAATTATCAATTTGCTGAAAATACCAACGTCAGTTACCCTTCTAGTCAACGCAGAATGGTTTTTTAAACTTTAAACACATTTAGCAATCCTTGACTTTCTTCTTACTTAATCATACTTTTTTTTAATTTTGCATTCTACATTTAGCCAATGACGTTGTTAAAGTTCTAGATTCTCTCGTGCGACTAATGTAGGAGTGTGGTACGTACAAATGCAAAGCAGTTGAATGCAAACATCGCCTACAACTGCCAACCTAAAAGAGAAATTTTGTTGTCTCAGTGGAAAAGCGTTGCAAAATCAGAGAACTCATTTCGTCGATACATTTTTGCATTCTTTTGTTTAGAGACATTTCATTTGGCAATTTTTTAAAGGAACGCCTGTCGTCGTTCACTTTCACTGCTGCTAGTGAGCAGTGTAACCATGTGTCATCAAAAAAGTTTAATATTGGAACTTAAGGAGGTTCCTCCTAAACTCTCTGCCTTATGTTTCAAATGGTAAAACTTTTTTACATATTTTCTTCGCAATTAGTGTATTGCCAAGGATGAAAATTTGCACATCGATAAAACTAACTTTAAGTTATAGCATGGAATACTTAATACTTGCTAAAACATAACCATAATTAAGCAATCCAACATTTGTTTGTCTACTAACGTCATCGGCCGCCCCGGTGGCGCAGTGGTCTAAGCGAGGGCTTCTGATCACTCGTCCGAAAGGTGTCCGGGTTCGAATCCCGGTTAGGAATGGATGTTGTGTTTGTCTTACGGCACTGGCTCTCTCCCTTCCCTGGAACCAGTGACCCTAAATTAGGGACGGGCGACGGGCGACTGAGACGGCCCATTGAGTTGCTCACGGTGGTCGTTAAACCTCCAATCCAAAAAAAAAAAAACGTCATCAATGTACAGGTCGCGCCATCTGTTAACAGGTCTGAACATTACTAAAAGAAAAATGATTGATTTTTAATATAATTATGGTTATGTTTCAGCAAGTATTAAGTATTCCATGCTATAACTTAAAGTTAGTTTTAAAGATGTGAAAATTTTCATGTTGCGAAGAAAATATGTAAAGAAGTTTTAGCATTAGAAATATAAGGCAGAGATTTCAGGTGGAACCACCTTAAAGAAGTAATATTATTCACGAACACATTTAAAATCCAGAAGGGTATTATTTTCAGCAATCAGATTTCGGTACTAAATTGTTTGTAGTCTGCTCTCCTCGTTCTTCATTTATCATTTCGTATGAGTACTTGAAAGCTGGCCTTTTGACCGAGATGGGTCCGGATTCGAATCCCGTGAGGCATGGATGTTGTGTTTGTCGTACGGCGATGGCTCTCTCCCTTCCCTGTATCCAGTAGCACTAAATTAAGGACAAGCAATTGCTTTTAGCCCATCTAGTTGCTCACTGTTATTGTTAAACCCCCAAATAAAACAAACAAAAATATACTTAAAAATTGTATCTCCCTGGAGCGGGAATGGAACCTGCATCTCCCAATTTCCGCAGTTGTTTAAATGTGGGCGAAGGGGAAGCGCAAATCTGAGGTTGGTGCTAAGCTGCAATTGCTTAGCTTTTAATTTCTTGGAACATAAATATCCGGGTCCAATTCCCTTTCAGTACGATGTAATTGGTATATGTTACATGAAGAACAGTGAACTTAAGGTAATTCAGCACCGAAATCTGATTGCTGAAGATAATATACAATTTTGTTGCATTTTCACCGAATGCTTAGATCTGATGGATATTTTAGTTGAAGAAAAACCGATTATTTGAATGTCGTAAATACCTGAGAAACAGTGCTGTGAGTGTTTCTGCTCGTCTAATGCCGTTGGCTCCTCCGATTTTGTGAAAATGACCTCACTTTTGCTTTATATTCAATTTTTATCCGTCGCCCTTCCCTTTCCGATTTCTCTTCCGCGGCGATATCATTCCTCAGAAGAGCAGCGGTAGCATCTCTCTCTCTCTCTCTCTCTCTCTCTCTCTCTCTCTCTCTCTCTCTCTCTCGAGGT
Source organism: Macrothele yani (assembly GCA_039090855.1). Classification (NCBI taxonomy): domain Eukaryota; kingdom Metazoa; phylum Arthropoda; class Arachnida; order Araneae; family Macrothelidae; genus Macrothele; species Macrothele yani. Next base: position 22,757,206 of record CM077006.1, on the reverse strand, counting down.
GACCTTTTCTTGCGTCAGTCTGGTTGGCGGCACAGCTCTCCCCCATCATCGGAAGCGCGGCCTTTTCTTTATTGTTCACCTACTCCACCAATGTTTAATCAATACGTTGCTATTTGCCCTCCATCACGAAACTCCAGATTTTCACCACTACGACGCCAAAAACCATCTTTCCTCAAGAAAAGAAAGGGAAAGAAAAAGAAATCCTGACGGAGAAAATCTCATTTCGAGCTGAAGTAGTCGTTGTGACTCCAATCTGTCACTAGGAGATGGACTTCTCTGCACTCCAGGAGATTGTCATCAAGATTCATTCGGTCCATACAGATAACCTGAATCTTTAGTAAAAGGAAATAAGTCTTAACTTTCTGGAAAAGTTTCTGTACTTGCTCGCATCCGTGGATAAGAGGGAGAAAAGAAGGCAGGTAGAGAAATAAAAAAAAAAAAAAAAGGAGGGGGAGCCACTTGTGATTGAAATATATTTTGTCCTTCTGTTGCAATCTGACACGCAACCAAGTTTCTGCTTAACGGATTGCAGTCGAAGGCTATTAGAACAAGAAAGATGACGTCAAATTATCCGGTGTAATGAGCACCTGATGTCACGGATGTGAGTCTGTAATAATATGAAACGCAACAATCATCGAGCCCTTTTAGGAGTATGGAATGTTATAACTAAAGGTTTGTGATAACTGATAAAGTATTCATTGTAGAGAATACAGTCCGATACAAAAGGAAAGTTTGTTTGTTTTAATTTCAGAAGCAGAAATAGCCCGAAAGGAGCATATACACTGAAGTGCCAGAAAAACTGGTACACTAGTCTAATACTTGGTAGGTCCCCCACGGGAGCGTAAGACTGCAGGAATACGACGAAGCATGGACTCCACTAGCTTCTGGATATGTGCTGTAGGCAATGCACACCATACTTCCTGCAGAGCGTTCCACAATTCGGGTGTATTCCGAGGTCTCTGCACTGTAAAACAATTACTGTAGTTTTTACGATTTTAGACCGTTTTCCAGGGTGCCAACATAAAACTGTAAAATCTACAGTTTTATGCCGTGTTGGAGCAAAGTTATAGCTTTGCTCCAACACAATCAACACATTAGTTCCAGCCAACTTTTTTGTGTTTTCGTGATTATTTGGACTGTGACTCGCTGCAGCCAAATTCTGTGCTGTTTTCTTCATTAAATGCGGTGTTGGAACAAAGTTACAGCTTTGCTCCGACACGGCATAAAACTGTAGATTTTACGGTTTTGTGTTGGCACCCTGGAAAACGGTTTAAAACCGTAAAATCTACAATTTTTTTTACAGTGTGTGTTCGATAGCGCGTTTCATGGCATCCCAAATGTGTTCTATCACGTTCAGATCTGGGGGCTTGGGTGGGAATGGCAACACCCCAAACTCAGATCAACGATCCTCTAACCATAATGGAGCGTCCCAACACTTCTGTGGAGGTGCATTGTCCTATTGGAACAAGCCCAACCTATCAGCATGAATGCAGGATATGAACGGGTGTACTTCGTCAGAATGGATGCGCACATAGCGTTGGCCGGTCACAGACGTTTGTAGACGTACCAGGGGTCCCAGTGAAGTCCAGCTAAACACACCTTATACCATTGCAGACCCCCCCCCAGCCGGTACAGTTCCCTGTTGACAGGCGGGATCCATGGCTTCATGGGGTTTTACGCCACACACGAATCCTTCCATCTTCCCGATACAGTTGAAAAAATTGTCCAGTGGCGGTGTTGCAGTGCCCAAGCGAGGCGCATAGCTCTGTGTCATGCACCCATTAAGGGGACTCGAGTTGGGCGTCGGCTCCCAAAGCCCGTATCGTGCAGGTTACGTTGCACAGTTCGAACGCTGATGTTTGTTGAGGCTCCATCATTGAATTCCGATTATACCTACGAGAGTGTTGCACGCCTATCGCGTGAAACGATTCTTGACAGCCGACGATGGTCGCGTTCACCCAATGTCTTTTTACAGCCACACTGGTATCGTAGGTTGGAGGTCTTGCCGGAATTCTTGTAGTCACGGTACACCCTTGCAACGGTCGTTCGTGAAAATCCGAACTTCGTTTCTACCTCCAAAATACTATGGCCCATCTCACGCGCGCCAACTATGACACCGCGTTGAAAATCACTTAAATCTTTATTACTTGTCATTTTCATGCCGAAAACAGCTCTGACAGCTGGCAAGGATATCTATCGCTTTATATACGCACTGGCGGACGCAACCGAGTACGCGTATAAGTGACGTTGCTATGTATTTTGCATAAGCTCGTCTGTACCAGTTTTTCTGACACCAGTGTATATCTTAGTAGCGGAAAATTTGGGCAGTAGAAAAGTGGCCGTAAAATGGTCATCACTGTAAAAGGTATTACGGAAACGTGTATTTTTTTCAACAAGGCTTTTAGAAGCAGTGTATAGAACGGAGCAGATGCCGAAGTCGATATCATACGTTAGCATTTACGCCCTTGGCATCATGATTATGCATTGATAAACGACCAAAAGATATTGATCTTTTGGGCTTTTATCAGTGCATGATCACAGTTCAGTCTTCCAACTCAGAAATGCTTTTCAGGTCAGACGATTGGATACTGAGACATGGTGTCCACAAGCGAACGGATGGACATAATGATGCTACACTGCTCGCCATGGAAAATACTACACCGTGAAAGAATGCACGAAATAAGATGAAATTTATCACACATGTAGTTCAAGTACTATTTATTAATGGAATGACGAAAAAATAAAATATTTACGGATTAAAAACATGCAATGAGTATTTACATGTTGAGATGGGTGGGAAATGGATGTGAAAAAATTTACAAATGTCGATGAGTGTGAATTCAAAATATATACATTTTTTTACAAATGGTATTGCTAATGTCTTTGAAACAAATGCGTATTTGCAAAAAGCGAAGAGTGTGAACTTGAAGATATGCAAATTTGCAGATGGTGGTGAGTTTAATCTCGAACAAACTTCGCTTGAGTTTTGGATATGCTGATCACCAGTTCGTTGATAACAGTTGGTGGGCTGAAAAGAAGCAAAAGATATCATGCAGTGCGAGTTCGCAAATAACGCGGAAAGTGAGATGAGTCATGTGACTTCCGGGTTAATGTCCGAAGTCAGAGTTCTCGCGATGAGAAGCCGGAAACGTAGAAAAACGGAAGAATTGATGTACAGTTGAAATATACATTATCACAAAGAAATTGGGGGTTATATTCCGAGCCGATTTCTGTTTTGTTGAACTGAGAGCCATCCTGTTTGCGTAGACCATTTAACATGAAATTGAGAAACAGCTGATATTTGAAGTACGTGATTGTATTCTAGTTTTAAAAAATTACGGAAAGTGGTACATAGAAATCTTTCTCTTCTTGAAGAAACATACGAGGTTGTAAGAAGTTTCATCTGTATATGATAGATGATTGGATGGATCAAAATAAAAATAAAGGAACAGATGTCAGAACAGCAAGCAGTGCTGGGGTCGCGGGCGAAAGGTCACAAGTAATCGTGGATGGAATGAGTAGCGTGGCATGCTGAATGGGTGATTCGGAACATGCACTATATTGACAAACGTCACCGGACACCTAGAAGAGAAATACACTATCTACCAACAAGTAATTGGACACCTGTGATAGCAAAGGAAAACGAAGTTTATTCACGTTCAATAGTTGGTGGAGCCTCCACGAGCGGCGATTACAGCTGCGACCCTCCGGGGCATACTCTCAACCAGGCGTTGTACGACGGCTAGCGGTATTTTCTTCCACTCGGCTTGGAGAAGACAGGTCAGTTCCTTCACCGATTTCGGACGGTGGGGGCACCCCTTAAGTCGACGCTCCAACTCGTCCCAGAGGTGCTCGATAGGGTGCACTGCATGATATCTTTTGCTTCTTTTTAGCCCTCCAAGCTCTGCGCAGGCCAGCCCATTTTCAGTCCGGGCTCTGCGCAGGCCAGACCATTCGATTAACCCCATTGTCACCATACCAAGCCATGGTGGACCTCGCAACACGACAGGTGGCATTATCATCCTGAAAGTAACATGGGTCCACCCCGTAAAACTGCCACAACGTAGGAAGCGCATGGTAATCCAAAATGGTGCGGTAGGTCTCGGCGTTGAGTCTACAGGAATTGCGACCAAGGGCCCGGTGCCATACCAGGAGAAACGCCCCCATAGCATAATTCCACCGCCGCCGAACTTCACAGTTGGCACAATACATTCCGACAAGAAGCGTTCTCCAGGCAGACGCCAAACCCAGACCCTGCCATCCGAACGGTAGAGGGTGAACCTTGATTCGTCGCTCCAGAGAACCTGTTTCCACTGTTCAACGGTCCACTGTCGACGTTCTTTGCACCACGTTAGATGAGCAGCGCTATTGGACTTGGTGATCAAAGGCTTGTGGACGGCAGCACGTCCATGAGAACCGAGCAGATGGGCTTCCTTACGCATGGTATTAATCGAAAAAACACTCACGGATGACTGTTGAAACTCCTCGCGGATGTGGCCCATCGATTTGGTGCGGTTCTTCCGAATTTCTCTGGCCAGCACCCGCGTCGGTCTCTAACTCCCAGTTTTGTGGGTCTGCCGGGTCGGGGAACATTCCGACAGTCACCTCTCATCTTCAACTTGCCAATCACGTTGGCCACTGTCGATTTTGGGTACTTCAACTCGCTGGATATGTCGCGTATGGATCTGTGATACCCGACGATTACACCTTTCTCGAAATCAGAGAGCTCCAAACTGCGTGGCATCTTGCATGCGATTGGTTGCGTTGTTGTTTCCCACACGATATTTAACGGCGGCGGCCGTGACATGTATCAGGACCGCAGATATCGTTGATTGCAGGGGTGTCCAATTACTTGTTGGTAGATAGTGTACAAGAGAGCATTTATTGACATACATTACTACGGTGTCGGTCCAGTAATCCATCTTATTTGCATTAGAATGTCCAAGTTTAGTTATTTCCTGTTATTAAACATTCCAATGATTTGTCTGATAATCAGTTTTTTAAATTGCATAGTACTGTACATCCTTGTAAATATGTTGTGTTAAAACTCACTGTCATATCGTACCTTATTTCAAGAGACATGTTGACTAATGATTCTTACTGTATTTATTTTTGCACAAGTTAGTCAATTGCATGGTGTTGTACTCATGAGTAATATATTTTGAAAAACATTTTACCTATTTTGTTCTTTTGTGTGAGGTGATGCTTGATACTATCATTCTTCTATCACTACATATGGATAGTGAGAATTTGTTAAAGCTTTATTCATCGTGTGTTTTCTTATTATACTTACATTTTCTATCTGGTCAACAGAATAGTGTTACATTTCTGTATATGGTCCGATTTTGATTTGTAACATGTTGACACTGTGCTGTATATCTGTACATTGTTTTTGAATATTGTCGAACAAATAATATATTATATTTACACCAGGAAGTCCAAGTTTGTTCTTCTCCTGATATTCATCATTTCATTGATTTGTCTTATGATCAGTTTGTCAATTGCTTTGTACTGTACATTCTTGTAACTATGATGTGTTACACCTTACTGTCTTATTGTATTTTTTTTTTTTTTTTTTTTTGCAAGAGAAATGTTGTCTCCTGAAGCTCTCAATTTTCTTGAACAAGTTTGTTAATCGCACAGCAATGCACTTATGAGCAATAAGTTTTTTTTTGTTAAAATCCTTCCTAAATGCCCAGACATGCTTGTCGCTGTTCATTTATCACGAGCTGTAATTTTGCTCCATTTTTCAACTTGTGCACTATGCTGTATATTTTTATATAGGTTTTAGTAGTTTAACGATCTTTGATCGTATTTTATTTGTATTTAGACGTCCTTATTAGTTCGTCTCCTGATTTCTACCTTGAATAAAGATATTTTGAAACCACCTTAGGCCTTAACGCGTGCACTGACCCTTCGAGATATGCTTTCGACAAGGTTTTGTAACACAGCGATAGGTATGCTCTTCTATTTAGTACATAATGCTGCTGCTAACCGTTGCTTAGCAGTAGGCCTTGGTTCCAAACTTCTTATGTGGCGACCTAATTCATCTCATAGGTGCTCTATGGGATGATTTAATTTTCGAGGGATTACATTAATACGATGGGCGAAGAGACATTGCAATGTGACCAGAGTCGGTAGGTCGTATGACTGTCATTTGGGCTATACATTAGGCAGCAGATTGTTGCATCAAGTAGAAAAGCCCCCGGATTGTGTCCTGGGGTATCACTGACCCTGCATTGTTGACCTATGTCTATGATTCATTGTCATTGCGGGGGGCGTGCAGGGGCGTTAAGTCGTCTGCAAATGACGTTCCACGCGTTCTCTGTTGGGGAGAAGCTTGGGGATCGCGCCTGTCAGAGCAGCACCACCTGGACACCTTGAAGGCACTGTCTGCTGATGTTGGCAGTGCGTAGGCGGCCGTTGTCTTGTTGAAACTGGGCAATCAGCGATACAATGGAGATATCGCACCAAAACGGGCTGCAGCACTTTATTGACGTATCGTCGTGCTGTCATTGTACCCATTATGCGTACTAGCAATAAACGGCTGCTGAAACCAGGCTGAGGAGTTGTATGACGCTCTCGGATGGCAGCAAAATCAGCCCTGTAACCACGTTGTCTCCAGACTCTCAATCGGCGATCGTCAGTGGTGGGAGAGAAGTGAGACTTGTCGCTGAATACAACATGGTTTCATTTGTCCCGCCACGCATGTCTGGGACGACACCACTGCAACCTTGCCGAACGATGTGCATCGGTGAGTGGTAGCCGTCGCAATGGCTGGAGGGATCGCAAACCTGCCTCAGCTAATTTGCGATTCGCAATCCGTGTTAGTACGGCGATGTCCATAGCTGCCTGTAAGCCTCGTCGAATGTCGTTCTCTTTGTGGATGGTGGGAGCTGATACTGCTCGCCCTCAAATGCGGCCATCGGTGCGTTCGGACGTCCGACTACATGAACCAGTCCCAGTACGGCGATGTAAGTTACGTTCCTCCAACCACTCGCCACATTCGACCGATAGTTGTTCCATCCCGATGCGTTTCCGACTGCAGATGAGTTCGGGCTCAATTTTAGGAGCCCAGATTCAAAGGCCTGGAGCCCGGCCCAGCCCGATTTCTTTAATTACATGTGTTTGCTAAGCCTGGGCCCGGTCTCTCAGAAACTTTTTCTTAGCAAGGCTTGCATTATGCACAAGCCAGAGCTATGGCACAATCAAGGATTAGTTTATAAATCATTCGTTTAAAAAGTTTATTTCAGTTAATCCACTTCATAATATTAATATGTTCTTCGAAACACTATGCATAAATGCAAGTGTTCTAAAATGTGGATTAGAAAATAAATAAATAATCGATGCACATGCCGTTTGACTATACCAGGGAAATCGGTAATTTTGCCAAAAGCTGAAGATAAGAAAATCTTTTAGAAACACAAAATATTCCATTCGTTATTTCTTTTGGGTTTCTAAATGTAGTTTTGTTTTTAATAAATTGCATTACAAAACATGCAACTCTTTACAGACAGTCGCACGTGTTTTAAATTTTGACTTTAGAATGCTAAACTTTGCAATATAATTAACATATATTCTAACTGGTAAAGATAGTTTACAGGGATGTAGTAGAGTATAAAAAAAGCATGTAAGAAAATTTCCAAAAGAAAAAAAAATGTATGAGCATTCCAGACCAGATTATTCTGCATTTTGTAACATTAACAAAGCTTCGCACTTAAAAGTGTTAATAACCACGATATTATTCTATGTGTTTGCAGTTTCCAGCAAGTTCATCATGAACATTGCTTACCGTTTAAGCCTCTCGAAACTCCTCAAAAAAGAATCGCATCTAATGCTTCAGCACTTAACCGTGATCTTCTTTCCTCTAAAACTTGACCTGCTGCACTAAACACTCTCTCGCTTGTAGTGTAGAACTACAGGCTGGTATACGTAGTACACGTCTCGCAATGGCAGCTAGCTTAGGAAATTGAGAATTCTTCCACCACGGTAACAAATCCACAGCTTCAAAGTGTGTTTCTCCCATGCGCAATTCCACATACTTACAAATTTCATCTGGATCATGAATTTCAAACTCATCTTCCAAATCTTCAAATAAGCCTGCTGATTTTTTTCCGGAAAAAAAATCAGAAAAATGAAACAAACAAATCATTGCTGAAGAAATCAAGCTTCAGATCTAGATGTGGCACCACCCGTGTATTTAACACTAGAAATTCTTTAATTTTTAGTAACTAGTTATAACAATAATTAATATCCAGGGAATTATTTTTTAATTACAGTTTTTCGTGAAGGTAACTTATAAACAATAAAATTGGATATATATAAAGAATTCAGTGTTGAAATTCAACGTGTGTAATGCCAAGCCCGGGTTTTTCGGCTCTTAATTAATCTTGAGCCTCCCCAAGCCTGGGCTGGGCCCGGTTTCCGTTGACGAGCCCGGACCCGAGCTCATATCTATTTCCGACGCAATGCGACGCAGAGACCAAACTGTTGTATGTAGTAGCCCTGTGATGAAACCTTTTATAAAGATGTCCGTGTGATGGTGGGAATTTTGATTGCATCGCCCAAACATTTTCGCTCCTTACGTATGCTTTCTCCACCAAAATCACTCCGATGCAATAATCTAAACTCCCAGATGAGGACGACCAAACTTACTTACACAGAGCGTTTTTTCCCTAAGTATTGCTTTTTAATCTCTCTCACGCAATGCAAAGTTATCAGGCGATCAATATATTGGCACCTTGATCTTTTGGTAGACCTTTGTCAGAATATCCCTTAATTTTCATTCCTCGATTAAAAAAACTGTTCTGTAGTAACTTTTCAGAGGAATTTTCTCATAATGCACAAAGGTACCTAAAAAATTATATCTGTTTCCAACTGTTTATCATATTTCTTTTTCTGCATATGAATTACTTCTTTCCCATTACTGATAATCATAGCTTTGCTGATCATAGTAGCCCTTCCATTTCTGTAATACCTTGGGTTATTCACGTTGGATTAATAAACACCTGCGATTACGCTGTATTGTCGTCTTTCCCACCTCGCTGGCGTGCGATATTGGCAACCACTGCACAAGCATCCTGCCACAGGATAGAAGCAAGTGACTCAAGCATCTCTCTCCTTTCTTATGTTTGTTGCCATTGTTATAGCTTTTGTGGTAGGTAATCAGTCAGAAAGGATTAGGGTCAATCACCCTTCTAAATGACCACTTTGAATAACAAAGCTAAGTGGAAATACCCAAGGCATGATGGGAAAGGGCTAGACTCCCTGGCACGGAGATCATACCTGTGGGTAGAAACAAGTGACTCGAACATCTTTCTCCTTTCTTAGGTTCATCGCCATTGTTATAGCCCTTTTAGTAGGTAATCAGCCAGAAAGGATTAGGGTCAATCCTCCTTCTAAATGATCACTTTGAATAACAAAGCTAAGTGGAAAGACCCAAGGCATTATGGGAAAGGGCTAGATTCCATAGCACGGATATCATGCCACGAGTAGAAACAAGTGACTCAAACATCTTTCTCCTTTCTTAGGTTCATCGCCATTGTTATAGCCTTTTTAGCAGGTACTCAGTCAGAAAAGAAAAAAGTGTCAATCATTTCCCTAAATGACCTTTTTGAATAACATAAAGAGGAAAGACACAATGTATAATGGGAAAGGGCTAGTTCCCCCTGGCACGGACATCGTGCCACTGGGTAGAAACAAGTGACTCAAACATCTCTCTCCTTTCTTAGGTTCATGGCCATTGTTATAGCCCTTTTAGCAGGTAATCAATCAGAAAGGAAAAGTGGCAATCATTACCCTAAATGCCCACTTTGAATAACATAGCAATGGGGAAAGACCCAAAGCATAATGGGAAAGGGCTTGTTCCACCTGGCACGGACATCATGCTACTGGGTTCTAGAAGCAAGTGACTCAAACATCTCTCTTTTCTTAGGTGTGTTTCCGTTCTTATAGCCCTTTTAGCAGGTAATCAGTCAGAAAGGAAAAATGTCAATCATTCCTTTAAATGACCACTTTGAAAAACATAGCTAAGAGGAAAGCAACGTTCTTTGATGCTCAGGTTCACTAGTTTCAACCGCGTTTGGCCCACGTCGTTGGAGCTAATTTCATTCTATTTTGCTTACCCCGAGTTAATTCGTTCCAACCGGTTCAAGGGCTAATACGCTCTTCACACCTTGCTTCCTAAAACTTTGCAGTATGAAGTTACACATTTTCAAGAACTTCATTGGATCTGATACATATGTCTCTTTGTAGGATCTATGATTATGTCTATGAGAGAGGAAAGAAAAATCCCAGTCGCAATGATTATGTACTCCAAACTATCATCCGGTGCTTCTATATCTTTTGTTGTTGTTTATTTGTTTGTTTTCATTATGTATTTCTTCGTTTGGATTGATGGAATTCCTATTGTGGAAACTATGAGCCACACACATATTATTAGATTGATTGCAACTCGGATTTGTGATTTCATACGTTGTCTTTATAAAAGTGACGCTTGGTATCGATAAATCAACTGCTGTGGACTTTCATTTGTGGTTTCGGCCACGTGTGCTATGTTTTATAGCAGACATTTGTTCTCTCTGTGAGCAATAAATTTGTGGAGAAAAGACCATCTGCAGAAGAGACGCACTGTTCTATATTTCTGATTATAGAATGTGTAGCTTCCACCCCTGTCGGGACACAATATCAGTAGATTCAGTAACGTTCATTACCAAAATATGCTATTCCTCTAGTATTTAGCTGTTGTGTCTATCGCATATTTAAATACATTCGATAGTGTTCATAGCTATTGTGACTATATTTAAGTAGTTTCAGTATTGTTCATAGTTATTGTACTATACTGTTCGTTATCGGAACACCTGTAGTATTTACCTGTTGTGACGATATTTAAATTTACTGCTCGTTATCGGAATGTATTTATACTTGTAATATTTAGATATAGAGACTGTCTAAGTTAAATGCAGCAGCGATTAACTTAAACGGACATTTTATGAGCATTCGTTTCATGTCATAAATATAATAACAGTGTAAACAATATTATCTTTATGCTTTATTACAATAAGTGAGCTTACATTTTAGTTATTTTATTCAATTATAACCCATCTAAGTGCACTTAACAAAAATAAAGGCCTTACTCACAGCCAAAACACATGTAAGGGGAAAAAATAAAAAACGGCACTTTTAAGAGCCCTCTACAAATTATAAGAACTAAAGTTTGATTGGCCCTTAAGGAACAGTATCCGACAAGCACATAAATTGCAAACTTCACTGTAAAATAGTATGATGTACTTACGTATATAGTAATTAATATAATTGTCGTGCTGAAAAATACTTGTAAATGCATTTTAATACATAGAACTAATATATCCATTAAGCTGGCACTTCCCAATATATATAGTATAAAATAAAGTCCCCTGTAGGCATCTGTCTGTTTGTTCGGGCTAATCTCGAGAATCGCTAGCCGGATTTTGATGCGGTTTTCACCATTCCATAGAGCATTTGTCGAGGAAGGTTTAGGTGTATGAAACAATAATCTATGACAAAAGGGAGCCGAGCAGTAACGATTTTAGTTACAAGTCAAAGAAAAAACCGCCGTTCGCATTCTTTCGTGGCCTCCACTGCCTAAACAACGATGCGCGGCGACCGGTTTACGAAACTTTTTTGCTCATTGGGAAAAAGACGCGAGGCGCATGCGCGGCAGCTGGTCTGACATCATGTAAGGCCACAGACTAAATGCTTAGTTACATCGGACGCTGAAAGAATTGGTTTATCGGCGCTCGCACAGACTAAATGCGTAGTTGTTTTCGCCCACACGTATCTCTTTGAGTAGCTCTTTAATTAAAATTTAAATATTGTAGACACGGTAGTGGGCACTGGAGAGGCCATTCATTACCCAACAGAATTTCTAAATTCTTTACATCTGGAGCATGCCAGCAGAAAAACTGATTTTGAAAGTGGGGGCTCGTATTATATTGTTACGTAATCTAAACCCACCGAAGTTATGCAATGGGACGCGATTGCAAATAAAAACTTTAAAATACTTTTTGATTGAAGCTGCCATTTTGATTGGCTGTGTCAATGCAGAGACAGTTTTAATACCGAGAATCCCAATGATTCCATCAGATTTGCCGTTTCATTTCAAATGAATCCAATTCCCGGTAAAACTTTGCTTTGCCATGGCAATAAATAAAGAACAGGGTCACACACTGAACGTGGCTGGCGTTGACCTAAGTGAAGAATGTTTTACTCACGGACAACCTTACGTGGCTCTATCGCGTGTCACGGCAAAACGAAAACTAATCGTGCTCACGTCTGGAGGAAAAACGACAAATGTTGTCTACAAGGAAATCTTATAACACCTAGGTGAAAAAACATTTCGCCGTAAATTCTAGATTGCTACCGTGCGAAGCCGGGCCGGGGCCGGGTCGCTAGTATATGATAAATCCCTTGCCACCATCCATTTACCCCAAACTAATCAAATAAAGAAATTAAACTCAGAAAGCATATGTCTCTCGGTGAGATCTAGCTTTTCATCATTCTTAGCACTTAGCCCAAGCAATGCATACATTTCTATCTCAAAATTTTCATTGCTTTTGTTTTAAAGTTTTCCTAACTAAACAACTGTTCATTCCTAATTTCAAGACGATTGGACCTACGGCGTCATTCATGTCTTTGCCAATGTTATAGGTATGATCCGTAATGATTACATGCGGGCGACTAAATCTTTTAAGGGAACCAGTAATTGAAGGCTGCTATGAATTCTATTGGAGCTTCGCTCCGAAGTTTTGAATCTTCGATTCATGAGACGTGAAAATTAATTTAAACATGTTAAAGTCCAACACTTTTTTAAACATGTTAAACATTTTAACTTTCAACGCTTTTTTAAACATGTTAACTTTCAACACTTATTTGTTGTGGTTACGTTTAAAAGTAGATTCAACATTCTTCATAAACAAATTATGGTAACCTGCAATATTTAGCTGTTGTAACTGCTTTTAAGCAGATTCAATATCGCTTGGTACCAAAAAACGTTATACCTGTGACGTTTAGCTACCGTGACCATGTCTAAAAAGATTCATTCGTTTTACTTTCGTTATGTTATGCTTGTAGCAATTAGGTGTTGTGAGCACATTTAACTAGAAGCAATATTGTTCATCATAAAAATGGATTCATCAGATTATGTTTAGCTGTTGCGATTCCATTTCAGCATAAACAATATTATTCATCGTCAAAATGCGAATTATCTGTTGTTGCTATTTTGAAATGGATTCAATATTATTCATCATCACAATATGTTGCACCTGTCTTATTTAGCTATTGTGACTATGTTTAAGTAGATTTCATATCATTCATTAGGTCGTTAAACTCCAAAATAAAATAAATAAATAAATAAATATCAGTGAAATCAAAAGCACTTCAGTACCGTTATCTGGTTGCTTCAAATAATGTAGCCCCCCTATCCCCTGTGGCGCAGTGGTCTAGGCGCTAGCTGCTGATCGTTCGTCCGAGATGGGTCCGGGTTCGAATCCCAGTGAGACACGGATGCTGTGTTTGTCTTAAGGCACTGCCTCTTTCCTTTCCCTGGAACCAGTGGCCCTAAATTAGGGATGGGCGACGCCTATCGAATTGCTCACGGTGGGCGTTGAAACCCTAAACATAAAAGGAAATATAATAATGTACTTGTGAATTTCCCATGTGTTTGTGAAGAATATTTTTACGTTAGTTTCTGTGATGGAAATTCCATGTACGAGGGAACTCTACACCACCACTACAAAAATAAAGAAGTATTTTCGCTTATATAATAGCTTATTTCTCTACTTTCTTTATCTGAAGACTACCTTTATTTTATTTAATGCAAAGCAGACCTTGGAAGAAGCAAGATCGGTACCACAATAATAAATTTGGGGAATATTTTCTTCCCAGATCGTTTGCTACTGTTATGTTCCGCTGTGTGTTCCCTCGTAATAAACGATCGACCGATTGCCGTCGTACGTAAGAGTGTTAAGCTCCAACATGATGTACATGATCAAGACGGGCTGAAATGCGCTAAGTTATGGTTGACCTGATAACCGCTGCCTATGCGATCATCAGTCTTCCGTCGTTGGGCCAGACGAACTCTCTGGCGCCCAACCCTGTCTTTATCTCCCAGGCTGTGAAAGTTTGTGATGTTATGTGCCGGTTATTGTCAGTTTTATTCATTAGCTTTTGTTTTTCAAAAGGTTGTCCTTTGTTCCTGCGTTATGTGATAAAGTGTTTCCAATAAATTCGTCTTACAAATCATTTCGTACTCCGCCAGACTGAGCAGCGGAGTTGTACTGAAGTGCGTGTGCCTACAGCCGTGAGAGATAAAAGAGATAACTCCTAGGAAGTTTAATTTTCCTAATACAAAAAAAAAAAGAAGTTAACCAGTTATTTCGCTGTCATTCATCATGGTTTTGACCACTCCTTACCTATAAGATATTTTGATAACTGGAAGATGCATTCAGTTCTGCGTTCTTAAGAGATAAACAGATATCACCAAAGCGAGCGATGGGCGTTTTGTGTGTTTTTGTACTCGTTTGAACACTGTGTCTCAAGAAAGACCTAGTCTGGTGCCCCATCAAAATGCGATTTAATTCTTTTACTGAATTTTCTGATTAAAGATAATCGTTTTAATGGCATTTGAGGTCACTCTGGTTTTTGTTTTTAATGAGCGGAATTTTATTGCGCCTGTCTTGGGATTAATCCGTAACTTTTATGAGCGAGTAGGGTAGTTATAATTGTCGTCAGTATCAGCTATGGGGAAATATAATGCAGATTAAGTGCTATTTAATGTCCCTAATGCACGGTAGGTCACAGCACTTAATATTAATCAAAGCAATGATTTTATAAACTGAGGTTTATGCTGCGGAAACAGAAAATTCTATCTTCTTAGAGTGGAAATGGAGCCAGAATGTAGCAGTTACCATCCTCTTATGTTGATTTTCGCCCACATAGGAAAAAGCAATCTAAACGAATTTTCTAATAAAAAAAATTTTAATGTCAAAACGAAGATACTGCTAATTGTTACCTCACCCAAAATAGTTAACTCCCAAAGGAATTCTCAGTGAAAAACATTTTCCTAACTGAACAAAAGAGATTCAAGCCAGAGTGCAAGCAGCAAATAGAGCTTATTTTACTTCGCAACCTCTATACCCTCTGAGCCAGACTCAAATTGCAAATATATAAAATCAGTATCAGACCCATTATAATACGTACATAGTGCAGCTGTTGGCGATACAAAATATGCTTACTGTCATATAGTAACAGAATGAAATATGTATCTGAAAAGCTTCAGGGCTGATTTTGTTTAAACGATACGACTAGTATCATCCACTGACCACTTTTGGAGCTATTAACCATTAAATGTGAATTGGCTCAATGCCAAATTTCAGTAGCATGCACAAAGCGGTTCTACTGAAAAGTTCTTTTAAATTGATGCTGGAAAATCATCACATCCTTGGTTCAAGTACTGAGCGAAGAGTGGCAATCAATTTTTGCTTAAATATGAAACTCACTCAGTGCCAATTCAGCAGTGTACACAAAACGGTTCTACTGGAAAATCGTGTTTAATTTGGTGCAGTAAAATCATCTCGCCATGGATTGAAATACTGAGAAAAGAATGGCAATCAAGTTTCGTTTAAATGTGGATTGACTCAGTGCCAAGTTTGAGCAATGTGCACAAAGCGGTTCTACTGGAAAGTCGTGTTTACGTTGATGCAGTAAAATTACCTCGTTATGCATTCAAGTACCGAGCAAAACGTGGCAATCAAGTTTTGTTTTAAAGCAGATAAAATTGCAACTGAAACAGTTGCAGTGGTGCGAGCATCTTATAAAGATAAAGCACTGTCACGATCCAACATTTTTCGCTGGTGTGGGCCATTTTGTGAAGGGCAAGAAGATTTTCAGGACAACGTGAGAAGCGGTCGGCCCTCTCAGTCTCTTAGGGATTCTAACATTGACAAAGTTCAGCAGTTGTTAAATGAAAATTGTAGTATGGACCTCGGAATGGTAGCAAGCGAGCTTAATTCCAGCAAGGATACCGTGCGATCGATTGTTGTCGAAAATTTGATGAAAAGGAAAGTGTGTTCGAGCTTCGTACCGAATGCACTGGCGGCGAAACAGAAGGGGGAGGTGCGAGTTACTGGGTATCGGAATTTGATTGAGATGGCAGACACGAGACCAGATTTTTTTATTATTATTATTATTATTATTATTATTATTATTATTATTATTATTATTTTAATCATACGTACTAATGAATCCTGATGTTTTGCGTACGGCCTCGAAACAAAAACACAACAGCTCATGGGTTGGAAAAAATTCGTAGAAGCTGAAGAAACTCCGGTTACAAAAGCCTCGAACCAAAACGGTGATGGCGATTTTTTTTCCGATCGGCAAAGAGTCGTGCAGAAAGAATTTCTACCGAAAGGACAGACAGTTTACTTTGAATTTTGCTGAGGAGTGATGGACAGACGATTGAAAAGAATTCTGTACGTTAAGCCCGATACGGCAGGGTCAGGTGACAGGTTTCTACTTCTCAATGCGCATGCACACAGTGCTACCATCATAAAGCAGTTTCTCGCACAGAAGCGCGTTACAGTACTTCACCATCGCCCGTATTCGCCGACTTTGGCACCTGGTGATTATCATCAAAACAACTCCCCGTGAAGGGGCATCATTTTGACAGCCTTTCCAAAGCAGCGTGACGCGGGAGTCAGAGATTTCACAAAGCTCAGTTTCACGGAGCCATGCAGAATCTATTTACGGCCGTTCAAAGAGGTGTGTTGATTTGGAAGGGAGGTTATCAGGAAAGATGGCGTATGTTCTAACACGGGCACAGAAGGTAAAGATTTCGAACTTTAGTATGTTTTGTTGGGTTTTTCTTTCTCTTTTTTTTTTTTTTTTTTTGATTGGAGGTTTAACGACCACCGTGAGCAACTCAATGGGCTATAAGCAGTCTCCCGTCCCTAATTTAGGGCCACTGGTTCCAGGGAAGGGAGAGAGCCAGCGCCGTAAGACAAACACAGCATCCATGCCTCACCGGGATTCGAACCCGGACCCATCTCGGGCGAATGATCAGAAACCATCGCTTAGACCAATACGCCACCGGGGCTGCTTAATATGTTTCAGAAACAAAGAAAGAATACTTTCTCATTTGAATGTTATGTCAAGAAGACCAGTAAGGAATGGAAAAACATTTATTTTACATGAAATTAAAGCTCAAGATTCGGTATTGACTCTCCTCATTGTGCTGAGAAAACACTTTTAAGGTCAGGAAAGATTACTTTGGCTCTAACGCAGACGAGGTACCAATTTTGAGCATTAGTTTCTCTTTAAAACAAAAAAAAGAATGCTTGCTTAGTTTATTGTTATGGCAAAAGGGGACTTAAAGAATGAAAAAAAAAACAACATGTACAGATGTATCATAAGTGAAATTATAGTGGCGACAGCTCTAACACGGGCAGAGAAAGTACCGATTTGAAATTTTGATTTCCTTTAAAAGCAAAGGAAGAGTATTTTTAATTGATATAGCGAAAAGAGATTTTAAGGAATCGGAGAACACTGATTTCATAGGGGGAAATGCATAAAACTCACTTCTGCACTTCTACCATTTCAAAAAAGCTCGTGTTTTCCAAACGGCTAAAATCTTGAGGGTAGCCTTTAGCGCGGGGTCCTAATTGTTGCATATTTTTAGCTCTTAAACTTTTAGGAGTCTGTTTATTTGCGAGTATATGAGGCATTTAAATACTCATATTTCTTTTTTTTAATTTCACTAATAAGTAATTAAACATTCGATTGGAGTAAGACGCAAAATTCCTTCCAATCGCTTTTCTTGTGAAAACAGAAAAAGTTATTATGACTGGTCGCTTCTGTTCAGATTTTCGAGGTTATGCATGGGGTGTATACTTTATCGTTAACTTCGGTATTCTGCCATTTATTCCCTCATAACGTGATGACAGTACAAGGAGGGACGCCCCCTCCATACTCACAACACCAGAGACGATCCCCACCTCACTGAGGCTCTTGCGTTTCTGTCTAGTCTGTGTTATTCTACGAGAACTGATTTTTAACTATATAGCTGAGTTATATCTGGCGTTGCCGGAGTATAATGTTTTAGATGCAATCTGTATATTCTGATTTTTACTTTAGTGAATGTTTATGTTGTGAGTACCACTTCCTGAATACTCTAGCCACGAAAAGTTTGAATTTTTTATGCACTCTGTGTGTGTATAAATCTTGTTGATACTGCAGTATTAATATCTTAGGAATACAGTTGAATCGCGTTCATACGTTTCTCACTTATGCGATTTCCTGATTTATATGTATTATAAAATGTCGCCGATCCAAAAATTCTGAATTGCCCTTAATGATTAACACTCCCTGTTTCGTTTATACGGATTTTTCAATTATACGTTAATTTTACTTGGTCCCTTAAAAAACGTATAAACGAAGTTCCACTGTACATGAATATGGGAAAGATAAGTTCATAATGCAACTATGTAAACTAAGTTAAACTTCTTTCCATTAAGTGCTAAAATTTTATGTTGTGTGCTTTTTCGCGTTTTCTGTTTCCTACACTCTAGCTGCAGCCGTTAATTTCCGTTTCAGAAGAAATACCGTGAAAATGAGTTTGACAAACATACCGTGTGTAAATCATGAAATAAATACGGGATAACACCATATAATACAAACTTTTGAAGATGACAATCCGATTTTTGGTGTAAATGTGACGAGGATGGTAAGTCAGATAATATCCGAAAACTTGAAAATTTCATCGTCCTGGAGCGGGACTCGAACCCGCGTCTCCCAGATAGCGCCCGGGTATGCTAACCACTACACCATCCAGAACGATCAAGTCTCAAGTTTCCTATTAATTTGAATATAACCATCACAGAATTCGCTAGTCGAAGCAATTATCACATTTACACCAAAAATCGGATTGCCATCTTCAAAAATTTGTATTATATGGTGTAATCCCGTTTTTATTTCATGATTTATCTGCTCCTCCGGGCGATCACGGGATATGATTCTCAACCTCCATATTCGCTAAACATGAATGCCGGTTGCTTCGACTAGCGAATCCTGTGATGGTTATATTCAAATTAATCGGAAACTTGAGACTTGGTCGTTCTGGGTGGTGTAGTGGTTAGCATACCCCGACGTTATCTGGGAGACACGGGTTCGAGTACCGCTCCAGGACGATGAAATTTTCAAGTTTTCGGATATTATCTGACTTACCATCCTTGTCATATTTACACTGATTGTCATCTTCAAAAATGTGTACACCGTGTGTAATCTTTTATGGACTGCAGGTACCAGTATTATAATTTTTCCAACGAGAGAGCAGTAGAGAAAAGTATCGCAAGAGAGACGTAGATTCATCCCAGAGAACACTGCTACCACCTCTGGGATAACAATGCCCAAGTAAGGGAAGTTATCTTGCTTCTCGTGATGCACTCATCACGGGAACATTTTCATATGAGCACCAATGCTTGCGCGCGCACATTCGATGTCACGTACTCGTCTTTCTCAGCTTTATCTCTGGTTCTCGTAGAAGTACCATGGAAATATTTTTGTTCCTGGCTAGCTCAACTGTTGAAATTCCGACTTAATGCATCTCTGACAACAATGAAAAATTATATGCCAAATTTTGAAATGTTCTCAACGATTACCGGATGAGTTATAGCGCTCTCTCTCTCTCGCTCTTTCTCTTTCTTCTGTGCCTCTCTCTGTCTCTTTCTTTCTCTCTCTCTTTCACTCTCTTTCTTTCTCTCTCTCTCTCTCTTTCTCTCTCTTTCTCTCTCTCTCTCTTTCTCTCTTTTTCTCTCTCTCTGTCTCTCTTTCTTTCTCTCTTTGTCTCTCTCTCTCTCTCTCTCTCTCTCTCTCTCTCTCTCTCTCTCTCTCTCTCTCTCTCTCTCTCTCTCTCATACATACGGACGATAGGGCTTTTTTACATTCAATATCATTATATCTTGCTCTGACTCACTGTCAGCGTTGCTAAATTGTAAGAGCTGATCGGGGAAGCAATGTGCTGTTCAGTAAGAAAATCTTCGAACAAGAAGTAGCGTATTTTACATAAGATAACAGAAACTTGAAAGAAAAAAAGAATATTTTGAAATACACGTCTGAAGCCTGAAAACGTCGAAAAAAAAGGTAGTGCATTTTAAGATGATACAGACAAAGCTAATTTTTTCCTTTGTTTCGAGATATTCGAAAAAGAGAAGCGCATCAATCAGCATTCCATTAATGTGGAAAATGCTTTAGATTTGGCAAACTTTCTTGGTCATAATTATTTTTACTCAAATAATTATGTACTTTAGTCGAATAAGCATCAGAATTTTATATGATCTCAGTATACCGGAGTAATTTTATAGTTTTTGAAGTTCGTGGCAGCGAGATGTGACCCCCCTTAAAAGTCGTTGCATAATTGCATCACACCGAGCAGCACGGAGCCACCTAGGTAGATTATGCAATTCTTTCAATTTTTAGATAATTCTCAGGAAATATTTTTTATCACATTACATGCTCGATCAGACTTAATGAAAGATTATTTCAGTAATCCGGTTTTATTTATTTATACTCGCCCCCCCTCCCCCTTAAGTGATTTTTTGAAATAAGTAAATGAATAAATTTAAAAGCAGTTAGTTTACAACCATTTAACGAACAGCAGTCAATATGCAAATTTATCAGCTGGAGGTTGTGTTTCGTGAACGAAAATAGGTTTGGAGCGAATAATTTCCAACGAGTTTTAAACGAAACATTATACTCTTATTTATGTATCTAACAAATCTGCTTTCCCTCGAATAACCAAACATAGCGTTTGATTCGCGACCTTCGCAAATTTTTACGCGCGCCATTTGTCTTGCTGCGCGTCTCGTACGGACCATTAGTCACATCCCTTTCCCCATTTTACGATTTCACAGAAGAACCAGTTAACATCGACATCGTGCCTCAGTAAAATATAACAGAACTGTCGGTCCGATAAAAACATTAAAAACTCTCATTGTCTGAGTACGCATGTATGATGGATTCAGAAAAGCGATGCGACAGATGCTTGAACGGAGACACTGTGAGCATCAGTCTAACAAAATTAACACAATTTACGGATATCATCTTAAGTTCTCGTCTCCTGTCTCTTTTTTTTAGCATGTCTTTTATGTGTCCTCCAATATTTCAGCACGAAACTTAAAAGCGTGAATAAGAAACCAGGATGATTTGCCTAGAACTATCTCGAGTGGTCAGAGGTGTAGGTTTCTGACTAGCAGTCCAAGCTGGACCCGAGTTCGATTCCTAGATGAGGCATGGGGGGGGGCGCTTGTCTTACCGCTCTGGCTCACTCCTCTCTCTGCAGCCAGCGGCCATAAATTCAAGACGGGCGACTGCTTATCGCCATTGGTGGTCAACCAAAACGATTTACGTAGGGAGTAATACACAAACCAAAACTCCCTAAAAAAGTGCTTTACATTGGAAGCTATCGGAACAACACGAAGTGTTCCTGCGTAAATCTGGAATAGCCTTTTTGCTCGAAAGAAAAAAGCCGTCTAGAAGACTGAACGCAATGATCAGTTGTTGGGAGGCTACAGGTCGACCACTCAGTCCAGGAGGTATTCCTATGTTTTAGTATCATCCACTCTGTGATGTTAGGGCTCTGTGACCAATTTCAAGCCAGTAGAATTGTCCTCTGGAAACCTGCCCTAAGCCGTACTAGAGTGACAACCGCTGAAGATGATTGCTACATCGCATTATTGTCCAGAGAGAGTCATAGAATAACAGCACCTAGCCTGCGTTTGGATCTCATAACAGTCTTTACTGTAACCAGTAGGCTTCATAATCGGTAACTTGAATTCAGTCGCATAACAGAACTTTCAGGTAATCTGTTGAGCCGCTTGCTGAGTGGTAGGCAGTCGCCATCTGCATATATATTGCGTATTGCTCGAAAAACAGCAAAACAAAACAACCCTGCGTGATGGAAACCATCGCAAACTCCATTTTTTCTGTGACTGCTGTGCTTAATTCTTTATGCAGCAGATGTATCAGAACCAAATGGTGGGCAAAATTTTATGCGCTCTCCTTTTGTCTCTAAACAGAAATATTCACAAGCGCTCGTGTTTTACGAAAGCTGTGGTAAAACAATTCCTCTCGCCCTCTCATTTCAGCTGTACTGACCATAAACCTATCGCTGATGACAAGTGTTCACTTCGTTCTGTATTTATTCTGTGTTCTATGATGCGGGGCATAATGGGGAAGGGCTAGTTCCACTAACAGGGACATCATGCCACTGAGTAGAAAAAAAGTAACTCAAACATCTCTCTCCTTTCTTAGGTTCGTCGACACCGTTATAGCCCTCTTAGCAGGTAATCAGTCAGAAATGATTAGTGTCAATCATCTCTTTAAATGACCACTTTCAATAGCAAAGTTGAAGAATAAGCACCTCTTTCTGATGCGAAGGTTCACTCACTCCTGTCTCGTTCTGCCCACTTCTTAGACTGTAAATTATTCGTTCAATCTGATTTCAAGCCATTTTGCTTACCCCGAAATAATTCTTTCCATCCTGTTGAAGATAAGGTTGAGAAAATATGTTAAACTTTTAAAACAATCTATTTTTCTCTCGCCATTCTATGATTCGTACCAAAACTAGCGTTTTAAACTTTGCAAGACCCCTGAGGCACTGGCTTCTGACCATTCTTCAGAGATGGAACTGTGTTCGAGGCCCCTGTGATAAGGCATACGTGATGTGTCTGTCTGATAACTGTGGCTCTGTCCCTTTCCTGGAACCAATGGCTCAAAATTAGGGACGTAAGACTACTTATGACCCTAAGATTTGCTCGTGGTACCCGTTATACCCCAAAACAAACAACAAGCAAGCAAACAAAACTGTTTTTTTTTTTTTTTTTGGTTTATCGTCCGCACACCGTTAGCGCCCAATACTATTCCACCAACATATTACAGAGCGCCTGTTGTGGTGAAACTGGTGAATGAGGGGAAGGGGAGAATGTTGCCTGAACGGAGCTGAAAGTCGTCAGTCCACCAACTTCCAAGGGACAGAGTTGGAAACGGGTCAAAAATGTCGGACCCGGACGTCCCATAACTGGACCCGCTCCGGACTCTTAACTGACCCGGACAAATCTCGTTTGAACTATAAATTCGAAACTCAATTTATATATATGTACATATAAACGTAATATATGTATTCATCCTAATAACTGCTTGATATTTAATAACTGAAATCCCTTTTTAATAATAAAATTTGGTTACTTGCTAAATTTTAGTGCCACTATTTTGCGTAATCCAGAAGTAATGGCTGATTATGACCTGACCATGGAGTATACTGCAAATGGGAATCATTATTTACGATTACACAAATGCATTTTTTGTTAATGTGTTTAGATTGTTCGCTCTTTCCACGCTTTGATGGAGGTGCGCATACTTTCATATGGCCCGTTAGATTTTTGGTTTCATAATATTTTATTACACCGTCGACATCTTTCTTTGTAATTATACACTTTCCACATTTTGAACAAGCAAGACCAAACAACTCAGAATTATTCACCGGTTCGTTAATGAGACGATTAAATTTCCAGCATTCACTCTTCCCCTTGTGGTTTTGAACAAGCACGTATTTGTTGGCCGCAACGCCTTTCTCAACCTCCTTAATATTAAATCCATCCATATTAACAAATAAGGAGTTAATTTCGACATGGCATGTCATGGGAACGGAATGCTAGCACATCAATCGAAAACCTCTAAATGCTCAATGTAAAAGATCCTATGTGAAAAGTAACTCTTAATCATACAGTGAACTTCGCACGGAGAGAGTGAATCGGCTTCGAGAAAAAGGCGAATGGCGTTTGCCTGTACTTTGCCCTGGACAATCTCACTGTAAAAGAACGCAAAGCAAGGATCTTTTTACGATATGGAGTCGGTGTGTTGTCTGACGTTGCTTTAAGAAAGAGATGACAATATTTTTCCATTGCAAATCATTATTCACTCCGTGGGCACCAGTATCGACTACAGAATTCAACAACGCGCATTTTTATTTGAAGTATATTTTTCTCTTTTCAAAAATAAAACGGGAATAAAACCTGGTCAACATTGGGTCAGGAACACCTTGACCCGACCCTTTGGACCCGCAAG
This sequence comes from Macrothele yani, assembly GCA_039090855.1. Classification (NCBI taxonomy): domain Eukaryota; kingdom Metazoa; phylum Arthropoda; class Arachnida; order Araneae; family Macrothelidae; genus Macrothele; species Macrothele yani. The sequence goes on along the minus strand of CM077006.1, from coordinate 22,733,050 downwards.
AAATTGTTGACCCGTTGACCCGTGACCCGTTTCCATCTCTGCCAAGAGAGCAAGAAATTGATGATCCAGACTCAAATGTAGTATAAAACTAAAGTAACAATCCATTTATTGGCCTAAGGAATTAAACATTTGCGAAGCTTTCGTTTATCGACGGATGGCGTTTTCAAGGCTAACAGCTAACAGCAGAGAACGAAATGAATACTAAAACAGTACAATTTAAGTATGACTTAATTAAACAAATAAGAGATGATTAAATACAGAGCGTGTTCTGAATTTGAAGTCACGAAGTGTGTTGGTTGAGCACGTGGTTTCCTGGTTTCTAGGCTATACGTTGGAGCAGGATTCAAAATAGAACAGGTACATAAGATTTTGCCGGTTAAAGTGAACACGTATTAATAACGATAGAGGCACGTGGAATGTGAGTCATTTTAACAGGCTCAGTGCTAATTAGTAACGAGGAACTGTTGCCGCCCCGGTGGCGCAGTGGTCTAAGGCGCTGGCCTCTGATCATTCGTCCGTAAGGGGTCCGGGTTCGAATCCCGGTCAGGCATGGATGTTGTGTTTGTCTTACGGCACTGGCTCTCTCCCTTCCCTGGAACCAGTGACCCTAAATTAGGGACGGGCGACTGCTTATAGCCCATTGAGTTGCTCACGGTGGTCGTTAAACCTCCAATCAAAAAAAAAAAAAAACGAGGAACTGCATTCCATCTATACTTGAAATAGTAAAACTACACTAGCAATCCGAATTTATTGGCGTTAAATAGAAATCAGAAGTTCCAAGATCTCTCACATCAACCAGATAGCGTTTTCAAGGAAAGTAGAGAAAGCCACCAGTGTGGTTGATGGGTCGAAGCTTAGAAACTGATTTCTATTTTGCGCCAACAAATTCGGATTAGTAGTATAGTTTTACTATTTCGGGTGCAATGCTGCTTGGTATTAACCTCGATTCGTCTGTTAGAAGATAGCGCCATGCGCTTAAAAGTCCCAAACAGAGAGGTTCTCATTCAGGGGGCGTATGCAGAATTTTTTTTTTTTTCGGAGGTAAATGTGACAGAAAATGGAAGTTTTTGAAATCCGTCAGGACAAAATAAAAGTTAATGAAAAGTAGAAGAAAAAATCTAAGCATTATTTTCAAATGTAAGTTGCTGAATTTTTATTAAATTAAAGCCTTTTTTCTAATGTGAGTCGCATTTTAACAAAAAAAAAATTTCGGGGGTGGGGGGGACAAGGCTTTTTTGTCTCCCCCTCTAAATGCGCCCCTGTTCTCATTGCAGGGATGGCGATGAGTATGTAAGAATTTTCACACTTTCAGACACTGTGCCCCTATAGCTGGTATACGGTGCCAGTCTTAAAATTAAATGTCGGGAAATACTGTACTAGGTTTGAGCAGTATTTTTTTCAGGCATACATCTGGGGGAGCAAAGTCACCCCCACCCCCAGCCCCAGAAACGACCCCTTCCTCCCTCAGAGATATTTTATGTTACCGAGCCAAATGTCAATAAATTTAGTTATAATGAAAAACAAAGTTTCGTTTCTTTTGATACTACATATATTTCTCCAATTATATATTTTTTTTAATATTTGTTCAACTATTATAGTTTATTTTGCCTAAAAAGTGTATTAAGACTCATGCCGTTCTTAAAATATAATAAGTTGACAAGTCAATGCGTCTGATATGACAGAAAATGCAAAGAACTGTGTTGGATGATGTGAATAATGTTACAATACTAAAGAAATCTCATTCTGTGTAACGGACGCGGACGTGAAAAAAGAAATCGAAAAAGCAACAGTGTAACTGAGTGAAAGTGATTAAATGAACTATGCATTATTAATTTCGTGGATTTTTTCCTATGCTGTGTTTCTGTATTTTTTATGTAAGCACTAAACCGTTTATAAACTACTCATTCCAACTGGGGTTTCCATTCTACAGTTTTAATTTCACATGTCCATTTTAAATTGTAATTATTAGATCATATGAAAACATTATTTTACAGTGCTGCTCTATTCTGAAAGTTCTGTTGGTGAAAACAAAATAATTTGCAAGTTAAACTTCACATTTTAAACCTAATCCTCTCTTATGCGGCAGCATTTAGATTATTATATGTTTTTATTTCGCGATTGACATCTTTCAGAATGAGATTTTGTTACTGTAATCCAATTTGTAACATTTAAAGACCCCATTGTTTAGCTGGAGAAGTTTGTTCTTGAAATTTATGAAGAAATTACTAGCCCCCCCCCCCCCGGTGGCGCAGTGGTCTAAGCGATGGTTTCTGATCATTCGTCCGAAAGGGGTCCGGGTTCGAATCCCGGTGAGGCATAGATGTTGTGTCTGTCTAACGGCTCTGGCTCTCTCCCTTCCCTGGAACCAGTGACCCGAAATTAGGGGCGGGCGACTGCTTATAGCCCACTGAGTTGCTCACGGTGGTCGTTAAACCCCCAATCAAAAAACAAATTACTATATATATACTGTATATATAGCAATAACTTGTGTACATGTAAATATAGTAGTTAAAATTACACAAACTGGCTTCCTCTAAGGTTCCATTCCCCCCTCCACCCGGCCAAAAAGTCCTGAAAGAAACACTGGGTTTGAGACTTTTATACCCGAGAAATCGCTAGCATTGTGTAATATTTTTTAAATCATTTTTGCGGCTGCTGTAAAAAAAAAATATTTTGCATGGTTGTTTTTTTTTTTTAGAATTGTGAGTTGCTTTTTTCGTTATATCATGCTGGCCATGATCTGCATTCATGAGTGATAAAAAATGATGAAATTTGAGAAACGTTTCCTTCGCATCTTACGTTAGTCTTTTCCTTTCAGAAAGGAAGTTATTCGTCGGTATGCTGTCGAAGAAGTGCGTAGAGAACGACGTACGTGTCATGTTTTCTCCGTTTGGCACTATCGAGGAGTGCACCGTGCTCAGGGATGCCAACGGTCAAAGCAAGGGTAGGTATGCTGGACCACATTCTCCCATTATCATTTTTTGGATATTTTGCTTTTCTTTCTCTCTTCGTGAATGGAAATTTCTAAAACGACAGACGTGCCAAGTTGCATTAATATGAAACGATGTCGTTTTGCTTTCTTTGCAGGTTGCGCTTTCGTCACCTTCGCCTCGAGGCAGTGTGCTATCAATGCTATCAAAGCCATGAACCACTCCCAGACAATGGAGGTGAGAGGAGATTTAGCTTTATTTCTATTTCTTTTTTTTTTCTCCTTTTCCTCCCCTCCCCATTGTCCATCCCTCCCCATCATCACGTCGCTGAAATACAGATTACCGCAGTTTAATGTATAGTGATAGCGCTCCAAAAATGCGAATCGACATTCTTCGGGTAACTCAAATCGCCATGGTTTCCTGGGTACGGCTATTCGGTGTTGTACGTGTAATGAGTTCAGATATTTTCCCCGCATTTACGTGCCCACTATAGGCGGAAATGTTTTCTAAATAAATTTTATGGCCCTTGTATTCCATTTTATTTTCTTTAGCACTAGTCGTTTCATTTCTTCTATTAGAGTCGCTTTTTATATCACAGCGTTGTTTTCGTATACGCTGGCATTTTTACATCGATGACCCCGATTTCTGAAACTGGTCAAAGAATCTTTCGGCTAAGTAAACTTTTTTCGCATTTATGGTTATTATTCTGTGTGTGATCCCCGTGTATTTTATTGCGAAACTCATAGTTCGCACAATTTTCATTTAAAAAGGAGGGGGACGGAGGGTTATGTACAAAAAGACTTATTCATTCCCAAGCATATGAAAGGGTCGCGCTGAGCAAGTTTTTGAGTTGTGAAACAAAGTTTACGGTAGGTGCGTGTCCATGATGCCTCTGGTAACATGGAGAAGAAACGCGAACGTAATTTTTAACTCCTTAAAAACAAGATAATGAAAAAACTTTTACTGATATTTACTGCCTCTTGATGTCAGGGTATAACGTTTATGATTTAATCTATATATGCGGATTTTTACTGCAGTGTATCGCCGTAGCGAAATCGCGGCGACGGATGTTGCATATTTATTTTGAGGCAAAAACGATATCCCCAGAACTCCCTATTAAATCCTCTTGCAGACTTCCGATCATGGATGCAAGTTTTCCATCTTTCAAAATTTCTGAAAACAGTAGTCACACGGAGTGAAGATTTCTCCCGTAATCGTATTTTTTTCCTCGCGATGTTCTAAGATAGGATTATCCGGTATTGTTGGGAAATATCATTTTATTGCATAAATGTTTGTGTTTCAGTCTGTAAATGGAGGCAACCATTTCCGAAAACGAAAGTTAGACGGAGCCCTAATCTTTTAGAATATCTTTCTCGCGATGTTCCCTTCTGCCCTGTATGGTCGTTAAATATCATTTGATTACATAAATGTTTGTATTTCAGATTGAAAATGGAGAAAATGTTTCCGAAAACGGAAGTAGAGCGGAGCGAAGATTTCTCCTGTCATCGTAATTTTATTTTCTGGGGATGCCTCCGTCCTTTATTGTTGTTAAATATCATTTTGTTCAGTATATCTTTGTGTTTCAGCTTAGAAATGATGACGAAATTATAAGTGCAGAGGGCTAGAAGGTTCTTGATCCTAGTCATCATTGCAATTGCTGTAGTGCCTAGGTTAGACATTTTTTTAGTTAAAAGGAATATGAGGAGGTCAGTTTTTTCTCTCTTTTTTTCTTTAATTTCTTCTACCTGTGCAAATTTTTATTGTTTTTTTGGAGTTTTTTTGCATCTAGTTGTTAATTGTTTAGTGAGAACACGCAGATTATTTTGTGGCACCATGATATCTATCGCAGACTGTTTAGGAACATTCTGCATTAATGACTACGCTGTGAGTACCACATTCTCAACCTCCCCCACTCCATCCTCCAAGCACGATTTATTTTTATTTTATATTTTCTATATGTGTAAATCTTGTTATTAGTGCAGTTATAATATTTCCATTATGCGCTAAAATGTTTCTTTTCTGTTCCGTTTGGCATTATCTATTTCCATAGCTCTAGCAGCAGCCATGAATATTCTGTTTCAGATGGAATGCAATGAAATTGAGTTTGACAAACGCACCCTATGTAGTACTTCATAAACCATAAGTAAAACAATTTACCCAACTCAAGACCGGTGACGAAACTCAGCATGCAGTCGGAAGAGTGACGTACATTCATCTTAGCTAGGGAAAATTCCACCACAGCTCGGATAGCAATTTCCAAATAAAGGAAGTTGTTTTGTTTCTCGTGATGCACACGTGACAATAGCATTTTATGGAGGCCATTTTCTCGTAACGTCACCACCGCTAGAAATATCCGATCAGAACGCCATTGCCTAAATTTGTGTCAGGTGTTGTTTTTCTGCGTTAGAGTGAGCAGTGACGTAACTACTCTTAAGTGCAGTAAAACAATGCTTAAGGGCCTGCTACGTCACAGTGTCATTAAAAAAATAGAAATTTAACTCAAATCCTCAGACAACACAAAAAGGATGAGACTACAGGAGGGGAGGGATAACTGCAAACTTCAAGCCAGAGAGTGAGAAGATACCTTTCAATCCGCTCCTCTGCTGTGATGTTAGCAGTGTAAATAACGTCTTTGTCAGATAGATTTTTTATTTGAATATCTATTATCTGTCTATCTATAAATATTTTAATGAAATAAATGTTTCTACGAGTTGCTTTTTGTAGCACCTTAGTTTCATGCATTCCAACCCTTCGGTTATTTTCCAACAAGATGGTGCCCACCACATTGTCAATAATGGTTCGTGAGTTCCTGGTTGCCACATTACTGGAAAGACGGATCGGCCGCGACGGTCGCATGGCATAGGCACCTCAATCGCTGAACATAGCCCCTCTAGACTTTTTCATATGGGGTTATGTGAAAGAACAAGTTTACTCTAGCAGTGTTCCGGATGTCGAGACGTTGAAGAGCCAAATAACGGACGTCATTTGGTTCTGTCTCTGCTGAAATGTTAAACAAAACATGGCGTGAAATCCAATATCGCTTAGATGTCCTACGGGCCACAAATGGAGGTGTACTGACACTGGAAAAAAAACTTTATCCGCGGACCATCAATCCCATTCTTGTAGCTGTAATACAATTTTGTATGCTAATTTTTGTAATGTGGGGAGACTTTATGGACACCCTGTATGCACCCGGTAGACAAAACATTACAGATAGGTGTGATGGGTTGTTGACATGGGTACCCCCTCGCAGAGAGGAACAGATCCAAACCGAATTAGGCGATAAATAAACGGACAGCAGACTATCTTCGTATCAGAGTGTCGCAATCAACGACCATGGGTACACGTGGTGATCTGAACGACTTTAATCGTGGAAGCATTGTGGGCGCAAGAGCGATGGGTCATTCTATTGCTCAAGCGGTAAGAACCCTCTGATTCCCGAGGGCAACCGTGCCAAGGTTGTACGGCGTGTATACCATCGACGGACATTGCAGCGCTCAGAGAGCAAGTGGTGACCGATCACACGCCATTGATCACCAAGGTCGACGTAAACCATCCGGGCTCTTACAGACCGAACCGCTTGGCAACGGCGATGGAAATCACATCCAGATTAAATAAATGTCGGAGGCCCAATCAGCGTCAGCGAGTGAACGGTACGTCGCATTTTGCATACCATGGGCTACGATAGTCTACGGCCTACTCGTGTGCCACTTTTGACTGCTCGTCATCGGACATTACGCCTCGCCTGGTGCCTGGAATATAAAACCTAGACCTCTGAAGAGATGCGCCGCATCCTGTGGTCAGATGAGTCCCGTTTTTAACTTACTGAGCTGACGTCAGATTGCGTGTGTAGCGTCGACATGAAGCCGTATCCCCATCGTGCTAGGTTGGCTGCGTTCAAAGCAGTGGTGGCTCTGTGGTCGTTTAGGGAGCCTTCTCATGGGACACATTAGGTCCCTTAGAGGTTTCTAACAGCTACGCGCTACCAGCGTGAGCTGGCTGATCACCTACACGCTTTTAAGGCCTTCGCGTATTCTGCGGCCGATATTCTGTTTCAGAAGGATTAGACGCCACTCCACTGGTCCAGACCACCCATACATGGCTCGAGAAACACTCATCGGAGTTCGGAAACATTCCAGTGCCCCGAAGTTCCCCGTATTTATATCCGTGGAACTTGGGATTTAGGATGCATTAGTATCTGGGATTTATTTATTTTTTATGCCCTGTGGAAGCTCTCTGGGAAGACATGGTGTGGAGCATCAGATCCTTAGGTCCTGGACCGACGTCTCGGACGGAGTTATGGACAATACTGCAACAGGCATGGCTGGCATTACGTACGGAAACCCTCCGGCATCGGGTGGAGTCGATGCCTCGGTGTGTACAGGCTGTGATTCGAGCTAGAGGAAGATCAACACGCTACTAGGTAGATATCTCTGTGTTTTGCCCATTAAGTGCATGTTGTTTTAGTTTTGCAAATACAGCTGAGTAGTGCAGGGTGGAACTGTTTTATGACTTTGCATAAGGGCCGAATTATATGTAGCAACGCCACTGTCAGTGATGTAGGTTGTCACGTACTACAGAGATGAAAACATGTGTCAATACGACAAATCTGCAGCGAGACATTCTGTCCGCGTAGCTCAGTTGAGAGAGCGTCTTACTGCGGAGTGAGGGGACACGAGTTCGATACCCGTCGCGGACAAACTTGTGTTTTTACATTGGCGGCCGATTGTGGAAAATGGATCCACTGGCCTTTGGGTTCTTCGAAAAATGAGCGATATTTGTTCCACACATTGTTTGGAATTAATGAAAAATTCCTACTTCGCTTCAAAGACAAAACAAATTGAGAGGGAGATGATGCGACGTACTACAGAGATGAAAACATGTGTGACATTCTGTCTGCGTGTATCAGTTGGGAAAGCGACTTACTGCGGAGTTACGGGGACACGGATTCGATGACCGTCGCAGACAAACTTGTGTTTTCACAAGGTGTGTGTGTTATTGACGTTTCTGGATGGGCAGTGGCAAACGTCAAAAGGCACAAAGTTTCGTGTAACCGCCATATGTGATGTTCACTTGAAAAGAGAAAAACTAGTTTTTTCATAATGCAGGACTAAATGTCCGTGTGTCCTACAAAGGACTATGAGAAGCATGTGGCGATGCCATATCGTACCGCCACCAAATGAGTGGACGCTTTTCGACTTGGAAAACGTAACACCGAGTTTGAGCACGGTGTTGAACATCCTTCTACCGGGACAGACGAACAACATGAAGAAGCCGTAAGGGGGACGGTTATGATCGTCGATGGCCGTGGCGAGAATTGAGTTCCGAAATCAGCTTTGCGCCTTCGACTGTGCACGATATTTTGACGATGCACCAACGCTGAACTCATTGCTGGGCAGTGGGAAATTTGGAACATCCACCACATTGGCCGGACAAGAGTCCGTGCGATTTCGACTTTATCCGGAAAATGAAGGAATCGCTTAGAGGCGATTCCTTCATTTACAACGACGTCGTTTCCGTGTTACGGCGTTCTGTGCGGATATTGGCCCAAAACGACGCTTCTTTAGACTCCATCCAGATGCTTGGCAACGAGTCGTTCTCGAAGGTGGAGACTCATTTCAGCAGGTGGAGAAGGACAATATACAGCTTTATTTTCCAGCAAGTTGGCATCCAGTCGAAGGATTTTTGAGCTAGTTCGATTGCTTATGCTTCAGTACGCATGTAAAGCGGAAAGAAATCCACTTTTTTTTTTTTTCGCGAGGAAAGGAAGTATCGGTGTTTAACGACAACCATGGGCAACTTAATGAGCTATAAGCAGTCGCCTGTCCCTAAGTTTGGGCCACTGTGTTACTTTGTTTCATATGAAAAATCTGAACGATCATAAACATGAAAGAAACAATCTTAATTTCTGGAAAATGACAAATTAGGAATTAGTCATGAAGAAAAATTAATAGATATTCCTACAGTATAAGAACATAAATTGTACTAAGCCTCTGCCCAATTCAATGTTGAAACGCGAAGAAAATAAATAAAGTTCTTTATTCCATAAGGGAAAAAGCGTGAACGATCTTAAACGAATCGAAAAATGATCTTAAGCAATATGTTTCTTATGAAAATTTGTTTAGAAAAAACGAACCAGAAAAACATATTATGGTACACAGAGGCGAATTTCCTTAGTAGAATACAGCTGTTAGTGGAAATTCATTACTTCAGTTGGTGTAATGAATAAAAAAGCACAAAAGAAATCTTGTAGTGTCTTTTACGAAACAGATTTGCTGCGGTCTTCGAAAGATTAAAAATCTGAAGTTTTGATGTATCTCTTTGTTCAATCATGAAGAAATTTAAGTCACATCTAAAAAAATGGCGAACACGTAGGACACCGCCTGAATATAATTACGACTGCACCGGTAGGATGTTGCCAACTAAAAACGTTTATGCATATAGTACCATCCGTACTACTTACCCCTCATGCTTCATCCGGGACTGGAGCTCAGGCACACACGGACGAACAGTGTAAATCCAACGCTTAAGCCACTGCGCCATCGGGATAGACCACATCGAACTCTGTAGAATGTCTACAGAAACATACGTCTAAACAAATTAAAGTCTTTAATGCTAAATTTTCAAATGCATGTTTAATATTCGTAATAATCCATTTTATGATACTCTTTGCGTGCCACTAAGAATAATGTGTGTTAATTTTAAATTTGAGTTATTTGGGGGGGGGGAGGGAGATATCTGTGTGTGTGTGTGTGTGTGTGTGTGTGTGTGTGTGTGTGTGTGAATGTTTTTGCTATGATTCCAAATCAACTGCCACGAGACAAAGATTTGTTTTCTGGAGATGCAGTTTTGTCCCTCCTGTAAACCAACCTTGAGTTCAATTTCTGTTAAACTAGTGTTACACCGCCAAGGGAAGTCATTCAACTAATGTCATTGTGGGAGTGGCACTTCGTGCCTGTTTCCCGTCATGAAGTGCCGTCAGTCAATCCTTGACAGGACTCCCAGCGGAAGTACAAAAAACGTCGATTGCTCTGGCAGGTATTCCTTCTGTAACTGAATACCTACAGCACTTTTTATGTAAAAAAGTTTATTGCGTGTCCTTAGAAACTGATAGCAGCATTTTTGTGTGTTCTTATGCCAGTTCGTCACGACATCCAAGTTATTCCCAGTACGAAAAACAGGTATGTGGTCGTAAAAAAAAAAATAGAACAGAAATGAAATACACTGATGTCCAAAATTAAGGTCACAAACAGATATTCTGTGATATCTTGACAACTAAATGGTTTGTTGCAATGAAATTTGGTACATTGATGTATCATACCATTAGACATGCAATAGAAACATAACAAAATGAACAGGGGTAAATTGCGTGCGATATGCAAATTAGACTGAAAACAGTCCAAACACGATGCATCACACCTCGAGAACGGTCCGGCTAATACGGAGTGTGGCCACTCCGCACAGCTTTACAAGTTGCACAACGAGCCCTCATACACTGGCGTGCAAAAATTAAGGACGAGACGGTTTTTCGAATGTAACGTCGTGCAGAAATGCTCCACATCGACTCAAATCATACCATAAGATCCCCAAGATGTAAGAATATGGAACAAGTGAGCAAAACCGTCCAAACATGGAATCCAAAGGATACAAAGGCATTTTATTGAAAAGGTAGCTTCGAGCACAACTGGACAGAACACAGAAGACAGAAACGTCCATGTCACAGGCGGCTGCCTAGAAAAATCCAGTCTTTAGTAGGGGATTTGATCACCCCTGACTGCGTTGCAGGATTTACAACGTCTGTCCATGCTGAGGACGAGGTTGTCAAGGAGCTGTTGTGGCATCGCGGTCCATTTCCCTTGTAGCGCCAATCGCAGCTGCGGAATCGTTGCTGGCAGCTGGTCACGTGCTACCAAGCGTCTCCCGAGAAGGTCCCACACGTGTTCGATTGGCTTTAGGTCCGGGAACTTTGCGGGCCAATCCATGCGTTGAATATCTTTACTCTCCAATAGCTCTGCGACAGCCACTGTACGATGAGGTGTAGCGTTGTCGTCCACCTCTTAACAGACGCACGTGAGACAGGAGAACCTCGGTACAATAGCGGACACCAGTTACTGAACCTTCTTGGAAGATGTGGAGTCAGTGCGGCTACCAAGCATGATACTACCCCAAACGAGAACTCCGCCACCTCCAAACCGGTCCCTTTCGATGATGTTGGAGGTGCGATTGCGTGTTCCCTGCTCTCTCCAGATGTGTATACGTCCAGAATCGCTCGTCAGACTAAATCGGCTCTCATCCGTAAAGAGAACTGGAGCCCATTGCTGATGTGTCCAGTTCTTATGTTCCTGGCACCACAGAAACTGCCGTCTCCGATGAGCAGGCGTTAATGGCACACACCGTACTGGTCGTCGTGCAAATAGACTACCTTTGTGCAGCCTCCTGGCCACGGTAAAACGCGATAACGGACGTCCAGTTGTCTGTTTCATGTGCCTTGCGATTTCTCTCGCTGTCGGCCGTCTGTCTCTTCTCGCCTGTTGGACAATATACCGGTCGTCCGCCGCCGTGGTTGCTCGTGGACAACCACTGCTAAACTCTCGGACAGCTGTTCCTGTCGTTTGAAATGCTCTCCAAGCTCGTGAAACGATGCTGTGACCGATCCCGAACTCCTCGGCCACACTAGTCACACTTCGACCTTCTTCCAACTTCTCAATGACGCGACCTCAGGTAAAGTCATCCAGATGTCGTCTACTGGATTGCCTGTTGGCCATATCACACGGTGACAGCAACTCGACGTCGTTCAAACCGATGTACACCGTGCAATAGCTTTCACCGAATTGCTGAGCGTATACCGTCCGTGTGCTTTATACCCTTCCGACACTTACCCCCTACGTCATGCTGCATATATGCGCATGCCCTACCGTACCGGACCCTAGTCTATTTCCTGAGTGGTCTTTCTGTCCGTTCTGCCTGCTCGTTCCGCTGTTATGCCAATTTCTCCTCTTCGTCCTTAATTTTTGCACACCAGTGTACTGTAAATGAGGTTGTTGATAACAGCTTGTGGCAACAAATCCCATTCTTCTAAAAGCACGGATTTTAACTCCTGGAGGATCCTGAGAGGGGGTTGACGTTGTGCAATGGCTCTTCCTAGAGCATCCCAAACATGCTCTTTAGGTCCGGCTACTTTGCTGGTCACACCAATATGCTCTTCCTCCAGAAAATCGTTGACAAGCTGAGCTCTGTGTGGCCTCGCGTTATCTTCCACAAAAATGAAGTTCGGTCCGACAGCTCCCCGGAAAAGCCTCACATAAGGTTCAAGGATCTCATCACTATAGCTCTGTGCGGTCACAGTGCCCCCATCGAAGACGTGCAGTGATGTACGGCCGTCCAACATGATGTCTGCTCACACAAGGATTCCACTTCAACCGAAGTGGTCGATTTCCCTTATGTTGGATGGATGATAGCGGGCCTCACGCTGTCTCCAGATGAAGACTCGTCGAGAATCAGTTTGTGTACTGAATCTCGACTCATCACAGAAAAGTACACGGCCCCAATCTTGCTGTGTCCAAGAAAGATGTGTTTGGCTCCACAACAGTCGGGCTCTCTTCTGCGATCTGGTGAGGGGGACACTCACACTACTGCTCGCCGGGCTTAAAGGGCCTTCTCTGACAGGCGTCTCTATACAGTCTGTCTCGAAATTGTTGTTCCAGTCGCAGCCGCGAGGTCCTGAGAGAGATCTCTAGCCGTCATCCGTCTATGGCGTTTGGCAGTTAATGTCACGTAATGATCCTCCGCAGGTGTCGTGGCTCTTGGGCGGCCTTGGCCGGGTCTCGTGGTGCTGGTGCCCGTTATTCAGAATTGGTGCAATAACCTGGATACCACCTTTCGTGACACCTGTAACCATTGAGCGATCTCCGCTTGAGACTGACATGCTTCAAGCCTGCTGATGGCTAGTCCATCGTTTAAACGATTCCGAGCACTCATTCCAACTGAAATCAGTCAATCTTGTGACTTTTTTGCAAGAAACACAACTCTGAAGACGAAATTCGCAGATGCAGAAAAAGGTCACTTTCACGTTCTCTTACCAAACTCACCCTGTTAACCGTTTAACAAACAGTGGATGCTTGCATTAGATTCAGATCAGATCATATGTAGAGGATTTTAGGAAGGGAGTGTCTGACCCCTGGTCTTAAACAACCCTTTGAAATAGGAAGCTAGGAGATTTGGGCTAGAGTGCCCGATAGGAAAGTCACACGGAAGCGAGGTCACACGAAAAGGGGGAGGAAGATGCCCTTATTTATTACCGGGGGTGACCAGTACCCGGGGTCCGACGGCTTAACGTGCCCATCCGATGCACGGTGAATATTTAGTGAATCGAGCGTTCGTACCTGCCTGGGATCGAACCTGAGGTCCTTTCCACGGCAGTCACGAAAGTTGCTCACTAGGCCACCCGCGGCCCAATATATATTATATTCACCGTTCCCCAAAGCATATATGACAGCAATTTTAAACATTTTACTGGTTGTTATTTTGAATTATTGTAAAAAATGTGTTTGTGACCTTAATTTTGGACATCAGTGTCTATATACATAGGCGTCGGGTCATACGGTTGCAATATAGAGAGATTATTAAAACTTCATTTACTCTCTCAAAACGACAGAATATTTTTATTTGAAAGTTAACGACCTCATGAGCATCTTGGGGATTGCCTGTCCCTTGTTTGGTGCACTGGTTCGGGAAGGAGGTGCAGGCGCAACGTTAATGGCCTCATTCGAGTTCGGGCTCATACTGGGCTCAACAAGTGACTAAAACCGAACATCTGTGATATAATTCAATTAATATTGATGTTATTAACATGTGTGTTATAATTTAGAATACAAAATAAACCTTTTTTCACATTGTTTTCTGTAGGTATCATATTCCACAGAGCTTGGCGTGACAAATTTGAATTTCCGCCTTCCTTTTTCGAACTCTTCAGTAATTATAATACAGCCGCTAGGGTTACTTCGATTTACTGTAATTTTTTCGGTAAAAGGCCCCCGTGTGCTGCCCTTTCTATGCGGGTTAAGTCTGGAGGGCCGCCCCGGTGCGGCAGGGTTCTAAGCGATGGCCTCTGATCAGTCGTCCGTAAGGGGTCCGGGTTCGAATCCCGGTGAGGCATGGATGTTGTGTTTGCCTTACGTCACTGGCTCTCTCCCGCCTCTGGAACCAGTGACCCTAAATTAGGGACGGGCGACTGCTTATAACCCTTAGAGTTGCTCACGGTGGTCCTTAAACAAAAAGAGAAAGAGAAGTAGGAAAAACGTCTTGACACCGCACAGCACACTATCTCAGCAGATGAGGCAAATATTCTTACTTACCGGTAATTTTATTTTTCGCGACCGCAGCCTGTGAATACGTTGCTGCAGTAAATAGAAAAGATAATACAGTGAGACCTCTGAATAGCGGTCTCTTCTCGGAGCGGAAAAAAGTGACCGTTGTTGGGTGGTTCATCATTGTCAACCATTATCAATCCACTGCTGTACGAAGGTCTCCCCACGTTTCTTCCACAACGGTCTGTCTTGTGCCAGTCTCCTCCATCTTACTCCCGCATACTTTCGAATTTCATCCACCCATCTCACATGTGGTCTTTTTCTGTGGTTTTTTTTCCTGTCCCTGGGAATACATTTCGTCTGTCCATCGATGGTCTGTGCTTCTGGCAGTATTTCCAGCCCATTGCTGTTTCAGGGACTTTACTCTGATCAATGATGTCTTCCACTCGTGTCATTTTTCTGATCCACGAGTTCCTCTTCTTATCTCTCTTGGTTACACAAAGCATGCATCTCTCCATGCCTCTTTGAGTTGTCTGCAGTCTTTGTATGTCTTTTTTAGTTAAGGTCCACGTCTCTGCACCATATGTAAGCACTGACGGAATGTATTGATCAAACTCTTTTCTTTTAAGACATAATGGCATATTGCTCTTAAAAATTATACTGTTTATTCCAAAAGCTCTCCAGGCAAGTTTTATATGCCGATTAATTTCTTCATCAATGTGACCCTCACTTGATATCTGCTGTCCAAGATAAATGTAGGTATCGGTTGTTTCAAGCTTTTCTCTATCAATCACAAACTCTTGGTTTCTTGTTCAAGCATTTTATATCAGTTTTGTCTTCTGAAAGTTCATTTTTAATTTCACTTCTTTACTCTTGTCAGGAAGTTTCTGGATCATACTCTGCAGCTCTGGAGGGGTACTTGCAAAAATGACTACGTCATCAGCAAAACGCAGGTGAGTTAGATAATCTCCATTAATCTTTATCCTTTTGTTTTCCCAGTTCGTTGATTGAAAGACATTTTCCAATGTGGCATTAAAGAGCTTCGGAGATATAGTGTCCCCTTGTCTCACTCCCTTTCCAATTTTTATGGGTGCTGTATTCTGAAATAGCCTAATCTTTGCATTTTCATAGATGTTATTAATAATATTAATGTATGCATCTTCAATACCGCAGGGTTTCAAAGCCATTGTAACTGCTGATGGTTTCACCTAATCAAAGGCCTTTTCATAATCGATAAAAGCCATGTACTATGGAAGTTCATATTCCCTCGCTCTTTCAATTAGTTCTCTCAGTACGTGGATATGATCTATTGTGCTGTAGCCACTCCTGAATCCAGCTTGTTCTCTCGGTTGAGCCATGTCCAGTGTTACCTTCAAGCGGTGTGAAAGAACTTTAGTGAAGATTTTATAAACCCCTCATAAGAGGCTGATAGGTCTGTAGTTCCTGAGATCCTCAATGACACCTTTTTTATGTAGTAGGATCATTGTAGCATTGTTCCAATCCTCAGGAATCTTCCCTTCATTAAGGCACCGAGTGAAAACTTGGGCGAGTACTGTTTCAATTTCTCCACTTGCTTCTTGTATGATGTCTACGATAATTCGATCTTCTCCTGAAGCTTTTCCCCGTTTCATGTTTCTTGAGTGCATGTGCAACTTATGCTGGGAGAACTAGAAGAACTCTGGTACTGGTACCTTTCGTAATGTCTGGAGTACATGTATCATCCCTTTCATTAAGTTTTGAGTAGAAATCTTTCACTCTTGTCAAACTTCCACCTCTATTTCTTGTTATAGAACCATCTTCTTTTCTCAGAACCATAATCTGTTTCCTTCCGTTACTGAGATGTCCCTTTGTTCTCCTCAGACTTTGGTTGTTTTCAATTGCGTTCCTCACTAGTTCACAGTTGAATTTCCTTACATCTTCAGTAATACTTTTTCTTACTGTCTTGCATAGCTCTATATAATCCACTTTGGAAGTCACATCGCCTTTAGTTGTCCTCATCTCTCTTCTTTTTTTTCTGCATCAGAATTTTGGTTTTTCCTGATAATTTGTTCGTATCCAACTTGTTCTTAGTACCAGCTACTTTTGTTGCTGTTTCCATAAGAGCCTTGGTTAGTTTTCTGTTAACTTCAGAGATGTCCACTTCTTCCGACGTTAGACCTTCTAGAGTAGAGAATCTGTTCCTCAGTTCTAATTTGAAGGTATTATGATATTTTTAAGGTCGGTCATGTCAATACACTTTGTTTGTTTTATGAGCTTGCCACGCTCGAGTTTAGCATTGAGGTGCATCTTACCATTCTATGGTAGCTACCTGTGTTGGACTTGTTTAGCACACTGCAGTCTTCCATGACAAATTTTTTGTTACACATAATAAAACCAATTTCACTTGTCAACCCATTGGGATGCCTCCATGTCCACTTCCTCTGCGGCTTTTTCTTAAAAAAGAGTTCATGATGAAAAACCCTTTTGCCCCTGCAAACTCTACGAGAGTATTTCCACGCTGGTTTCTGTTGCCGTGACCGAATTTACCTACTTGAAGTTTCATTCTGTTGCCGTTGCCCTATTTTCGCAGTGAAATCTCCCATAATGATATTCAAGTGCTGCTTGCCTTTATCATTTAGATGACGAATTTTCTCATAAAATTCTTCAATCTCTTCTTCAGGATGACGTGTAGTGGGTGCATAAGCTTGAGTAATCTGAGCCTGATATCTTTTCGAGAGTTGGATAACAAGTCGTGCAGCTCTTTCAGAGGAACTTTCAACTTCTACAACTTTATCCTTCAGTTTCTTGTTTATTATAAATTAGGAGTAAATTAATATTGTTTGTCAGTTACGTTTGGTCTAAGCAAACCTTGGAGTCAAAGAGGAATTAGAGACAGATGTGGTCATCGGTACGACGACCAGAATTCAGATTGCGTATATGTTAGCCTACAGAAGACTGAACCTACATAGTTCAAGAGCGGATGTCCAAATTTAGAACAGTAAATACAACTGCTGACTGTTTACAGCTGAATTTTTCAGCCACCAGTAGCAGTTTATATGCAAGTTTTTCTCATTATATTCACCTACTGTTTGCTAGAATTGGATGGCCTACAGCTCAACTTTGACAATTAAGCATGCTGTAGACTATTATAGGAGGTTACGCGTCAATTCGTCGCGATCCCAAATTTTAATTACTTACAAATCGCATGCAGAAAAGTGTATGATTTCGGTTGATTTTCTTTCCGTCTGTCTCTCTCCTGCAAGAACGGTACTCAGGCTTCGAAATGTTGGTCTAATGTTATCGGAGACGAAAAGAACTATGTAATATTTCAGACACCACTCCTTCCATCCTTTCCTCGGTCAACTTCTCTGTTTATCTTTTCGCCGAAATTGTATTTGTTTTTCTAGCGGCAAGTGAAGAAATCAGTTCCATGATTGAGAGATGCACACATGGTTACAAGATTATTGGTGCCTGTCCTTCATTCTGTCCGTCCGCCCACAGAAACCATATCTCCTCTTCGTATGATCAAATTCAAGAAATTCTTTTTGTTATTGTTTAATAGAGACAGGCATGCGTTGGTACAGACAGGCAAGATTGTCGATGACTGTTCTTTCGCTCATCCGCCTGTCTGTCCGTCCGCAAATATGATATTCCCGCGTCGAAATGTTGATTAGAAAGCATTATTTGCCTTAAAGGAGAAAACATGGCCATAATACTTGAGAAATATCTCCTTCCATCTACCTATTCCTCGGCTTACCTGTTTGAATCAAATCACAATAAATACTTGACGCATTAATCTAGAATCAGCTAAGAAAGATTGCTTAAGGATCGTTTACGAAAACACAGAATCGTTGCCTATTACAAACATCTCACAGCAGATCGTCTGAGCATAGTCAAATCAACATCGCCTTAAGATTACCTAAACATCAAAGCACACTGAATACACAAGCCCTTATCTCTCGATTCTAGCTACGTAGGTTACATATGACCTGCTGTCAGGTGTTGCCAACTTCAAATTCACCGAAAAGAAATCTGTGGCATTAAGTCAGAAAAACGCATAACGAGAAGAAACCAAATGTGCATGTGAACACAGGAACTCAAAGTGAAGATTAATTTAAAGGAATAAGTCACAGATCTTACCTACCATTTTCATATCATTAGAAAAAGTCTCGTTCTTTGCCAAAATCGCAAAACGAAATACAATTTGTGTACTGTCCCTTAAATGAAAGTTGTAGGAGTTTTCCGCGGTGTAGCATCATCATCATCATCATCATCATTGTCAACCATTATCAATCCACTGCTGGACGAAGGTCTCCCCAAGTTTCCTCCACAACGGTCTGTCTTGTGCCAGTCTCCTCCATGTCACTCCTGCATACTTTCGAATTTTATCCACCCATCTCCCATGTGGTCTTCTTCTGGGTCTTTTCCTGTCCCTTGGAATCCAATCTAAAATTTCGGCTGTCCATCGATGGTCTGTCCTTCTGGCAGTATGTCCAGCCCATTGTCATTTCAGGGATTTAACTCTGATCATGATGTCTTCCACTCTTGTCATTTTTCGGATCCACGAGTTCCTCTTCTTATCTCTCCTGGTTACACCAAGCATGCACCTCTCCATGCAGCTTTGAGTTGTTTGCAGCCTTTGTATGTCTCTTTTAGTTAAGGTCCACGTCTCTGCACCATACGTAAGCACTGGAAGGATGCATTGATCAAACACGTTTCTTTTAAGACATAATGGCATATTGCTCTTGAAAATTATGCTGTTTCTTCCAAAAGCTCTCCAGGCAAGTTTTGTACGCCGATTAATTTCTTCATCAATGTGACCCTCACTTGATATCTGCTGTCCAAGATAAACGTACGTGTCTGTTATCTCCAGCTTTTCTCCATCAATCGATATATCTTCATTTCTTGTAAAAGCATTGAACATCACTTTTGTCTTCTGAAAGTTCATTTTTAATCCCACTTCTTTTCTCTTGTCAGCAAGTTCCTGGATCATACTCTGCAGCTCTGTTGGGGTAGGTGCAAAAATGACTACGTCATCAGCAAAACGAAGGTGAGTTAGATAATCTCCATTAATCTTTATCCCCTTGTTTTCCCAGCTCAGCAACTGAAAGACACCCTCCAATGTAGCATTAAAGAGCTTCGGAGATATGGTGTCACCTTGTCTCACTCCCTTTCCAACTTTTATGTGTGCTGTATTCTCAAACAGCCGAATCTTTGCACTTGCATTTTCATAGATGTTATTAATAATATTAATGTATGCATCTTCAATACCGCAGGATTTCAGAGCCACAGCTTCTGTCACGTGTTATGCGTAGGAGCACTATCGCGTTTAACATCACCAGCCTTTTTTGAATCTAGGTAACACACCCGAAAACTCCTAACACTTTTTCCTGCCACCAACAAAACCTATATATATATAACCTATATATACTTGTATATATATAGGTTTTGTTGATGGCAGGAAAAGTGTTAGGAGTTTTCGGGTGTGTTACCTAGATTCAAAAAAGGCTGGTGATGTTAAACGCGATAGTGCTCCTACGCATAACACGTGACAGAAGCTGTCGTAGGACGTGCGAAGGCGTCATGTACTCCAACACTATGTCCCATGACATCGTCGGAAAGTGAGCTATTGTAGCCTAATGAAATATGCGCTTAAAACTAGCAAGGAAGCCTACTTTGCTGCATGGGTTATTCACGTTCGCAAAATAAACTGTATGTTCCTTACAAAGGCGTCACTGAAAATTTTGCGATTTTATTTTATTTCACGTTTTTAGGCAAACTGTTTCTCATTTTATTCTGTCTTGTAAAAGAAGTTTTGAGAGAAACCGTAGAAAACTTTTGTAACGTCTGTGCAACATAAAAAAGTGTCAAGCGATATGTGACTAAATGACGTGATTTCGCGCTTTGTGTTTTTAAATATTTCCTTTCCGTTATGTTGCCCATGAAGAATATTCGCTGAACGTCCACAAAAGAAGGTAAATATGCGCCATCCAGAAAGAGTAGTTCTGGTAAAGATTGAAAAGAGCAAGAGAGAGCATGAATACGGCTGATTATGGAGACTTAGAAATCATGCGGAGGAGGGGGGGGAATTACCCGTCGTCGAGTTGAAAATATCACTGACAAACAGGTTGATTGAAAGAAACGCTATGTCGTTTAAATTTAGCACACAAGCGGAGAAGAACGAGAGGGAGAACACCACTGACTATGGAGACTGGGAGCGACGTAGGAACCCAACTCATATTGGGGGGGGGGGCGAGCTTCGTTTTAGCCTCACGTCGGCTAAATTAATTCTTGGGCTTTGTCCCCGTTCAATTAAATACTTTACGGATTTATGACATAAGTTTCGAACAGAGGTATCGTTTATGTCGGTACAACTATAATTAACGTTGAACTTCAAAAAAGTGGCTGAGCGGTGAGCAATGGCGCCGAATTCCTAAGTTATTCGTTCATGGCAGACTTAGAGAGGTCAGACGTGGGTGGGAGACATCTCGCCTCTCCCATTGTCAGGAGGGAAAATTAAAAAAAAATGCGAAAAGGCTGAACTACGAGATGATTCGACTCATGTTTTAAAACTTGAAAACGTAATTATAATTGATCGTACCTAAATAAACAAGAAAAGACGAGTGTTCTTTCTGAATATTCACATCTTTACTTCAGAAATATTTTGATGTACGCATTTTGGAAATGACAGACACACGCTCAAAGAAAGGAATTATTATTTTTAACACTGTGAAAGATATTGGATTGCTAATGCCCCCTCACCGTAAAGTTATTTGGTTTGTAAGATTTATCTTGCCCCCCTCCCCTCCCAATAATTGGTGAAAGAAAAGTCAGAAGTGTTTCATTACCGAAAACCAGTTATTACTACATATGATCAGAATGACGATATCGGTATTTGCTGCATTTAATACAAGTAATACCTATTAATATACCAATTGTGTGTATTAATTATTCATTCGCCTCCTAGTTAGTTGTTCAGTTGCTGCTTACCATCTTTGGTGAATCCCCAGCATTGTGCGGGGCTCCAAGAAGCAACCTGCCAATTGGTTTGGCAGTTAGTCGCATGGGAGTCTGGAGAATTCGAGGCCGCTGTGTAGACCCTGGGTTCGATTCCCGATGGCGGCCGATGAGAATTTTTCCGTGACTCACTTATTAACGTGGAAAGAGCGATGACTTCTGTTTGGTATACCAGTATACGGACGGGCAGGGGCGGCGGAAGGTAGTTGATACGAAGATCCGGATCCTCCAGGAAATTCATGGCCTCCCTCACTGGGGGTTTCTTCTTACGAAACGTCTTAAAAAGGTGTGCTTCCCATATGATTTAACGTTTCTTCCTTTTTCTTATGAAACTTTCGTTGAGACCGTCACCACGTTTTGCAGCTTTCTCGAAAACACTGAGTACAAATTTGGAAACTGATTTTGCACAAACACGTTGAACAGTTAACTCAGCGTTGTGTTCCTCACTTTAAAAAAGATTCTTAAAAATTCTCATGTGGCAATGGGCTCTATATATTGCTAGAACTGGTCACCGATGTACAACTGAAATATTAGAATGGATACCAAGGGGAGGAGAATACCCAGAAGACCACCTGATTTGAAAACATGCTGCAATGACTTGAAAGAGATAGGCTCAAGACATAAAGTTGTGGAAAAGACTTGGGGAGGCCTTCATCCAGCAGTGGATTGATAACGGTTGATCATGATATGTACGAGTAAATACATACACTATAATGACAAAAGTCATCGGCCACCCCTTCAAAAGCAAATAAACGCATCCGCTGACGTTGTTAAGATGCGCGGTACAGCTGCAAACGGTATAAAAACAAGCCTGTGTAGCTGACCGCGATCATATCACACTGTGAAGTTGAGTGAAAAATGTCGCGGCGGGAGAAAACTGACTTTGAGAAAGAAAAGATTGTTCGGTATTATGTTAGTGGGTTGTCCATAAGAGAAACCAAGAGGCGTTAAAACATACCCAAGTCAACTGTTTTGGATCTACTGAATAAGTGGAAGACACATGGCGTGCCTGAAACAGCAAAACGTACCGGCAGACCAAAGAAAATCAGTGATAGAGGACGTCGAAGCCTCGGAAGAGTCGTTACAGCATATCTACAGAGTACTACTGCACACGACAGTGTACAGGTGAGTAAAAATGCTGGAACCGCGGTATGAACACGTACCATTCGAACAGAACTTCATTCTATGGGTAACCGTGGTCGTGCGGCTGCTCATAAGCCTTTCATCTGCACTCGGAATGCTACTCGTCGTTTAGCATGGTGTAAAGAACATTTATCGGGGACCGTAGATCAATGGAAACTGGTCCTATGGACTGATGAATCATGATACACGATCCATCAGTCTGATGGCCGTGTGTGGGTATGGCGGCAGCCTGGGGAACACTATTTACCACAGTGTACTGTTCCTACGGTCAAGTTTGGCGCTGGCAGTGCACTCATGTGGGGGTGTTTTTCGTGGTATGGTCCCGGCCCATTGGTTATCGCGGACAAACCTTTTAACCAGCACGTCTACTTCGATATCCTGGGCAATTCTGCCCTACCAACTCTGTGGCAATACTATGGAACCGAGCCATGTTGGTACTAGCAGGATAATGCACCGAGCCATAAAGCAAGGACAGTTACGGCGTGGTTTGACGATAATTCCGTATCGTGTGTTGACTGGCCAGCACAGAGCCCTGATCTTAATCCCATAGAGCACCTATGGAATAAATTAGAGCGCCTGCATAGGAAGTTTGGAACTAAGGCCTACTACTAAGCAACAGTTAGCGGCAACATTATGTACTGAATCGAAGCGCATACCTATCGCTGTGTTCCAAAATCTTGTCGAAAGCCTGTCTCGAAGGATCAGTGCATGCATTAAAGCCAAAGGTGGATCGGAACCGTTCTAACGTATGTCAATAAATGCTATGTTGAGTTTCTCTTCTAGGTATCCGGTGACTTTTGTCAATATAGTGTATATATCCTACTGGTTTTTTTATCTCCTTTTTTTTTTTTTTTTTAACTCTCGGAGAAGTTGGACCCTTCCCCCCCTGTAATTATTGAGTTCCGCTGCCCATGCCCACGGGCGTAGGATCTTTTGAGAACAAGGGGTACATGAACCCCTCACCTTTTGCTTAAGTAGGAACCGTCCCCTTCAACTTTTGGCTTTTGATTGATATCCAGCATACAATGTTTCCCTAAATTTTCCAATTTCAAACTCTCATTATTTCTAGAATCTAAATTAAAATTCAGAATAGTTGTGCACTACATTTTTCTAATAGCAATTGTATCGTTATGAGGTTATTTTTGTTTTCATGTTAACATGTGTGATGTAATTCGCATGGGAACAGAATTTGCTAGGTTGCGTGGGTGAGCAGGGCATGGTTTGGGCTCTGAGCCTTCGCCCTCTTGCGTTGTACCCTTCTTAATCCCCTTTGCGTGCTCCGGATGTCTTATGCAATCTGCAGACTCAGATTTGTCCACCTATTTCTATGACATGTTATTCAGTTAACTCCTCCGTTCGATGATAATCTCACCTTAACCACAGTGGCCATGACCTCAGGCCTCAGTGGTAATTCTCACACTTTAAGGGTGACTTCAAAGGAAAATCTATCCTATACCGGCAATGTTTATTCGTTCGATAAACATTTTACTGGAAATATGTTTCCAACAATGAAAGCGAATTCCCGTATTCACCTCCTTTTCCTCAAGACGAATCTCTTAATCGTATATCTTTCCGCCTAGGTGGGGCGGTAGTCTAAACGATGGTTTCTGACCATTCGTCCGAGATGGGTCCGGGTTCGAATCCCGTTGAGGCATGGATGTTGTGTTTTATCTTACGGCACTGGTTCTCTCTCTCTCTCTCTCTCTCTCTTCCCTGGAACCAGTGACCCTAAATTAGGGACGGGCGACTGCTTATAGCCCATTGAGTTGCTCACGGTGGTCGTTAAACCTCCAATCAAAAATAAATTGTTGACCCGTGACCCGTTTGCATCTATGAGCTACTCCTGAATCCAGCTTGTTCTCTTTGGTGAGCCATGTCGAGCGTTTGCGTCGATCGCTGTGGTAATACCCTAGCAAAGACTTTGTAAACAACAGCCAGGTGAGTCTATAGTTCTTGAAATCCTAGGTCCCCTCTTTTACGCAGTAGGATTACTATATCATTATATTTCAATCGTCAGCAATTTCTCCATCGTTTTTGAAATTTAAGGTGAGGATAGTTTCTTTTTCTCCAGTAGCCTTCTGTACAATGTTCACGGCCATTATTCTATCATTCCCTGGAACTCTGAGACTGAAGGCCAAGTTTTGAGTTGTGGAGTCATTCGGAGAGGCGGAGATTGTCATAGCTCACCACGCCAGCCAAGTGGGTTGGTGAGTGTGTGCTCTAATTTTCTCTAATCCCAGTGGTGTAGTTACGCCGCTATTGATCTGTTGTCAGATCTTCTTCAGTGGAAACAGGGTGCACCACGAGAAGGATGCGTTGATATTTGTCTACGAGGGGCTTATATGTTTCGCATCGGGTACACATACAGTAATGAAAACTCACGTATGAGCAGCACTATATGTTACTGTAATCTAAGAATGAAATATTTTCCCTCTATATTTAGAAGAAAAACGCAATACACGCGTATTGTGTGACGTATATTCTAATTTAACTTTCGTTTTTAGTTCCTTTTCCTTTGTAAATTTGAGTTTGTTCTCTTTTGCACTTTCCAAACTTAGCGTGATATCTTCTCTCTCACATGAATGAGGTTGGCAACAGTTTTGAGGTCAGAGAGAGTGACGTATGAATGTGATAAGAACGATAGATAAAAAGGACAATAGAGCAGTTGCTTAGGGTACTGTGTGTGTGTGGAGAGAGATGTTCGATCGTTGTTAAGATAAATTATACGATAGATAATTAAGGTATTATATGTGAAGTAAAAAACTCGTAGTGCTATATTGTGGATTTCATCAATCGTTGCAGGACTAATAAATCGTAAGTTTGGCTTCTGTACATGTTTCGTCTGCCCGTAAAATCTTAATTTGAGCTATCCCGTGCAAATATTGCATCGTATTCTCATTTAGTTCAACATTTCCTTAGTCATGGTTTTATAAATAGCGTACCACCAATCTCGCACACGAAAAAGGGTTATGTTATAATTGTTTATTTTATATTTAACTTTGTGTATTGGACAGTTACGAAATTACTTGTCAACCGTAATATGCCAACATTAATATGCCACAAACACCGTCGTCTGGTTGCGTAGGATGATTCGGATTCAGCTGCATGCAATAAAGCCCGAATCAACTGTATTTCGTTTTCAACAGAAAGAAAGCATGATGCGTTTTATTTCGCCTTATATTTAAAGTAATACTAGCCTAAATGAATCTTTTTTTTTTTTATGCCGAAATTTTTGCGACAGACCTTAATTTTTATTTCAAGTGAAAACAGTATTGTGCGTTTTAAACTAACATCCGTTTACGTTTATTTCGCGTTACGTTTAATAATTATACAATCGTAAAAGTGCGTATTAACCTGAATGTACCAAGGATACCCTCGCATAAGTGCATAGGATGATCTGAAAGAGAAGCAGACTGCATTTCCTTACCAACGGAAAAAAAGTCCGATGTGGTTGGACAGGAGCGTACTGTTCGGAGGGCAAACAGTTTTATAAAATTTTGGGGGAAAACTTCCTATGAGACTAGTTAAAGAAATAGTCAGACATTTTTTATGGCAGTTTTAAATAAAGAAAAGCAATTTTGGTGGTTCAGTAAATTATTAAAATATTTAGAAATCATTTTCGCGGTTTTATTTTACGAAAACTGGATTACGGGAAAGTGGCTATTCCATAGGACTTGAAGCCCCTTCTTTTCACAGCCATATACATGTATATTAACAAGAGAATATAAAAGAAAATCGCAGTTCAATGAATGAAATTTTTATACCAATGAGATAAGGTGTGTGTGTTACAGTTGTTTGCCTAACTAATCATCTTTCAGAATATAATGAACTGAAAGATGCTCTTCACGGGGTCACCTGTGTTTTTTGGGTTTTTTTTTTATGTAACAGAGTCGAAAGAAGAATTTTACTACGTGCAAAACATTGTGACATTATGTAAAGTGCGTTTTTTATATCCAAGACTAATCATGAATGGAATACGGGCTTACACCATACAATACAAATTTTGAAGATAACAATCCGTTTTTTGGTTTAAAATATGACAAGGATGGGTATAAGTCAGATAGATAATATCTGAAAACTTGAAAATTTCGTCATCCTAGAGAGGGAATCAAACTCGCATCTCCCAGATAGCGCCCGGGTATTTGGACGTTATGGGTGGTGTAGTGGTTAGCATACCCGGGCGCTATCTGGGAGACGCGAGTTCGATTCCCGCTCCAGGATGACGAAATTTCCAAGTTTTCGGATATTATCTGACTTACCATCCTTGTCATATTCACGCCAAAAAACGGTTTGTCATCTTCAAAATTTGTATCCAAGAGTAAAAAATTTAAGTAGTTTCACCTTTTTGTGTGCAACAATTCTTAATTGTTACTTGTTTATTTGTTTCATTATGTCATGTATTTTCGTATAAATCGGAAAAGGTCATTGGACATTGTCACACAGCAGTTATATGTTTTGTGCGTATGTGATCGTGAGGCATTTCAATCAGGCTGGCTTTAGTTCTTAAAATAATAAAATGAGCATATGTTTAACTTTGGTTTGAGTGATTTATAGTGGTTTGTACTAGTACAAACTAGGGCAGTCATTTTAGTTACGACGTGCACACTTGTGTTACGCACAATAAAGTGCAATCATTTTAGTTTTGCGAAAAATAACTGTAGCTTCCAAAGAGAAAACGCCTATAAAACCTAGTTCATCGTATGGAATTTAAAAATGCCGCGGGTGGCCTAGTGGGCAACGTTCGTGACTGCCACGGAAAGGACCTCAGGTTCGATCCCAGGCAGGTACGAACGCTCGATCCACAAAATATCCGCCGTGCGTCGGATGGGCACGTTAAGCCGTCGGACCCCGGTTACTAGTCCCCTGTAATAATAAGGGCATCTTGCTTCCCCTTTCTACTTCGCTTCCGTGTCACTTTCCTATCGGGCACTCTAGCCCAAATCTCCTAGCTTCCTATTTCTAAGGGTTGTTTATGACCTGAGGTCAGACACTCCCTTCCTAAAATCTTGTACATATGAAGAAGAAGAAGGAATTTAAAAATTTGAGTAATTAAAAGCTAATAGATTTTCGGTAAAAGGCCTGAAAGTTATTTTTTGCGGAGGAGATCCGATAGGTTTCCCAGGCACGCCACTGCGGTTTGATGAAAAAACATGAACAATATAAAACCACTCACTCGTGCATTCTTGATAAGTATAAAGGACACCGTCTCTGTACGAACAAATGAATACGAAAATCAAAGAACCAATAAAATTAAAAGCCGTAAAACTTTCAATTCATTAGTTTAATCTAAAGATACACATGAGTACTTTCGGGCCACTTTGGTCCAATCTTCAGATGTGAGGTGAACTTTTGAAAAGTGCTGCAATTTATACAAACCAGGGCAGTATGGGTAAACATAGTATGTGTGTGTTACGTCAGCGATATTTACAGTGGAGCCCCCGTTTTGTCCAATCTCCTCTGGGTGATTAAATAATATTTTTCCATACAGGTAGTAAATTACCTGTTATATAGTCATTACAACATTTGTTACGGGCTTTACAAATAGACTTTCAGTCAATGACAGCGTTGAACGGGATCTTGGTGCGTTACTAGGATTCTTGCATGGTCCCAATCCTGGTAAAAAGTCCCATCGTTGACAGTTCGCGCCAAGGTAGTATTTTGAAGCTCTGCCTTGATGTTGTACACTGCCGGACAATTGCTAAGGACGGATCACAATAGCAACGATAGCAACCATAAAATGGAAGGCAGGAAAATGTGGAAATTAGCATAAGTGCGGGATACAGTAAGACGTGTTGTGCGTATGCAAATTTTTGATTGCCGAACTTGTTCGTGACGTCATAGCGCTGATAAGAGATATAAAGGATTTGACACATGTTGACCGTTGTTGTTCAAACGCTAAGTTGAAAGGGAAAGAATCAATTGACGAACTTGCAATTCTCAGTATGTCTTCCCGATATCACCTAGATGATTTTACGCGTGGCCGTATTATTGGCAAGATTCAAGAAGGGCGAAAAATAACAGATGTTGCCAGGGAGTTCGACGTCAGTCACAGTGTTGTTTCAAGGCTTTGGAAATCATTTCAAGCAAATGGAGAGTGTAGCAAACGTCACGGGGGGTGTCGTGTTCGCAGTACGACACCTACAAAAGATCGGTACATAGTGCTATCAACAAAAAGACACCGGCGCAGCACAGATAGTGAGGTAGCAAATCAGTTTATGGCTGCTACTGGCAAGTGGATCTCCCGAAAAACTGTTGCCAGACGTTTGCATGAAGGAGGACTATACGCCCGCCGTCCTGTTTGTGCATCCCATTGTCCAGACGTCACCGTACCGCCCGTTTGCAATGGTGCCATCAACATCGCAATTAGAATGATAACGACTGGTCTACTGTCCTCTTCTCAGATGAGAGTAGATACAGTCTATCGTCTGATTGTCGACGACAACTGATTTGGCGTGATAGTGGTACTGCATATTGTCCAGCAAACATACAGGAAAGGAACCGATATCCGACATGTAGTGTCATGGTATGGGCTGGCATCATGATCAATGACCGTACGTCCCTCTATGTGCTTCCACCTGGGACTATGACTGGCCAACGATACATTAATGATGTTCTGCTACCTCATGTTCGCGTGTTCCGTGGTGCTGTCGGTGATAGATTCATTTTCATGGACAACAACGCAACATGTCATCGAACAGTCGCTGTCCAGGAGTGTCTTGAGAGTGAGGATATTCAACGCCTCGTATGGCCAGCACGTTCTCCAGATCTGAATCCCATTGAAAATGTGTGGGATGCTTTGGGAAGGAGTCTTGCTGGTCGCCAATGCCCTCCAATAAACAAGGATACCCTCATCCGTGCACTGACAGAGGAATGGGATAAATTATCCCAACAGCTGCTTGATAATGTTGTGCAAAGCATGACACGACGTGTGGAATCTTGCATCGCCCTCCATGGTGGCCATATCCCGTATTGACATCTTACGCCGGAACGCCTGCGGGCGGTAATTGCATTTTTTTTCACGTTTACGTATTCTGCACAAAATGGCCTGTTTGTCCTTTGAACACGTTCCAAAGCCTTCTGGATTTCAGAGCACAATAAATTGTCTTTCTTGTAATGTCCTGGCATTCTGACATTATTTTATTTCACTTGGCATCCAACCACACTTACTCTTTATGCGCTATATAGCCGTTTTGGGTCCGTCCTTAGCAATTGTCCAGCAGTGTATTTGTGTTCCCGGACTCTGCAGGCAAGACTACGAGCTGTAGATCCGATATAAGAAGAACAAAGCTGGCCTGTCCCATCAAGTAAGGGAATGCTGTAGATATCCCATTTTTGCTCTTCCGGAGTTCTTTCTTGATCCTTTCAGATCATGGTTAGCATATTGCGAGCTTGGGTGCCGAAATTTAAGGAGAAACGGTGACAGATATTTCTGAAGGGTTTAGTTAGAGCTGGAATATAATCTATTGAACTCACGTATTTTTTAGAGTGATCATCAATACCTTGTAGCGAAGAGCCAAGGTGGTCCAGACACATGAATGAGCTTTGTTGATCAAGTATGTAGGGTGTCCAAATGCTTTAGCAAGCCCAGTTATCCAATGGATCTCCTCAATACGAGTTGGACGGTCAGAGGAATGGGTTTAGGCTCTTCTCAGAAGAAAGCGTAAAAGAGGCAAGTTTTTGATTAGGTGGGTGGGCTGAGTCATTGGTAATCATAGTTGGTATAGCTGTTGGTTTCCTTTAGACAGAAAATGATAGGAAGTTGTTATTAAGTGGTGATCGTGATATAAGTATACCCAAAAAAGATAGTTTATAATTTTGTTCAATTTCAATACTGAAATTTATAGATGAGATCTGTGAAGAGAACTCATTGGCAAATATATTTAATTCTTCAACTGAGTATGGCCAAATAAGCAGAATATCGTCCACATAGCTAGAGTATAATAAGGGTTTTAAGGGATTATCACTCAGAAATTGCTACTGCAAGAATGGGATGCCAACGATGTCACCTCTAGCATCTTTCTAAACAAAAAGTGTATCTGAACGGGCATTGTTGAGAAAATTTGAAGTGCTTCGAATCAGGATCTAGTTGAAGAGGTGTTTAATCGAGTAGTTAAAATAGTTGTGCGGTTTTTGTCATGCGGAGGTAACAGACCGACATACGTCGGTAATCTCTGTATAAATAGCCGAACTTTCATGATGATCCTCCTCAAGAGGATCCCTAATTTTAGGCACTTCCGGGTACAGAGTAAAGTAGCATGTGTGGTTTTTCTCAGCCTCCTCCTCCTCCTCCCTCCTATGTGTATGTCTTGCATCGCATGGAGGTCGACCCATTAGGCCTCATGAGCCAAATAGTTCGCACCAGCTATCCCTCAGGCAAGGATGACAAGAGTTCTATTGTCTGCATTCGATAGTCCAGCTGGCCCGTTCGCAAGCAGTTATCATCCGGCTTCCTCCCTCTGCTCTTTTTCACCATCCCTCCTGTTGTTTCCTCCTGCTCGATGCCAAGCAAGCAGCAGACTGCAGTTCCCACCTTTTTTTGGCCATGCGCCAAATATCTTTCATTTCTTCCGTCGCACTTGGCTAGTAATCTGCATAGTGATTCACTTTCATGCAATAAAACGCCAGCTGTCAGTTGGTAAAAAATATTTCTACCCTGTACTTACTACTCGCCGCGGATGAAGCCTTCTCCTCCACTTTATTCACATTTTTTTTGTTCTTTCATGTTGGACTTTTTAAGATGCCAAGGTTAACAAATTTGATGAAAGAGCGTTCTTTCGGTATTTATCTTGATAAACACCAAAAATCAATTCTCGGCATATAATTTTTCGCTCTCTGTTTGACTCTTGTGCGATATTTTTTCTTCTTTAAGTTTAAATATTGCAGTTAACGTTTCCAAATGTCGGTTCGCTTCACAAGCAGATAATCGGGGTAAAGGGGGATCATTTATTCTGTTTTGGGTGAATAAATTATATTCTGCCGTCGTTTTGACGCATATTTTTCGGATTCGTGTCAGTGAGGCAGACAGTAAATTTTAAAGGTGCTTCTGCTTACGGCGAAACTTTTTCTTTATCTGAATTCTTTAAGCTTATAAAAGTTATCTTTTTGTTACTGCTCAAAATCTTTTTATTGTAATACCTACGTAATCAGTAATAATTTCTGCCAAACTGAATAACCTCCACGTGCCATACGTGTATCTTCCCTTTTTTAAGTGCTTGTAATGAAAATGCAGATATCTGCACCCTCTTTGTTCGTACTTGTGTTTCTCTTTAAACTTCTAAGCGAATAAAACGGAATATTTGTTAATGCAGATGAATGTTTGGTTTTAACAGTTACTTTTCAATTTGTGTTACTATTCTGCACGAATCTGTTTGGAACTTCGTTTGCAAATTCAAATAAATATTTGAATATCTGTTAAAACTATTATTAAATGTTTCAAACGTTTGGAAGAAACTTGATGAATGCTTGAATCTCTGATTTAATGCTAAATATTTAATTAATAGCACTCAAAATGACATTTGCATTTGTGTGCGTGTGTGTTCTTGCTTTTGATTCATAATTCAGACAGGTAATTTGAATGTTTCACGATGTTCCAAATAAACGTTTTGTTAACATTTCTTTTCAAATTTTTGTTGCTGTTCTTAACCGAATGCTTAGAACTCTGTTGACGTAATGAAATGAACTTTTAAATTACTGCTTGAATGCTAAATGAATGAATGAAGGTCAGTTTATCGGTTTTCGGAATGACATTTTGTACATCCTTTGCGTTCTTGCTTTTCTTTAACGTTTTAAATGAATAATTAAGTATTTGTTAACATTCCAAATGAATGTTTTGCTAGTATCTGCGTTTTAAATCTAAGCTGGGAATATGAACAAGTGTTTGGAACTTCTTTAACATATTAAAGTGAATATTTGGTTATTATTCGTAAAAATTATAAATAAGTGTTTGAGTAGTCGTAAATATACATGAGTGGGCTTAAAGCTTTGCCTTCACTTGACTAAAATATTAATGATAAAAGTATTTTCAAAAACAAACATTTAATTTTATCTTTTATTTAAAAGGCTGTATAATTACATCTCCACCTCCTGCTTCAATAGACTTCTTCCAACGTGAAAATAGTTTTCGAAGTACGCCCTTACAAAAAAATTCAAGATTTTGTTTCTCAAACCACTGGCATACGACTGACTTCACTTCTTCTTCAGGTGTGAAGTGATATCCAAGAATAACTAGGAGCGAGATATGGGCTGTACGGAGGATGTGGCAGCATAGTAAACTCAAAGCACTGGATTGAGACAACTGTGGCAGCACTGGTGTGCCTGTTGGAGAAGTATCTGACCACTCTGCTCTGCTCTTTTTCGGATACGAGTTTTCAGAGTTTCAATGTAACGTTCAAAATTTATTGCAGCCCCTATACGACGCTTTTCTCGGATCATTTATTCAACACGCTGTTTCGTGAAACTTGCCCTTTGCAGTCACACACCTCCCGGACCTCAGTTTTCCACTGAAATGTGCTTTGCACTGTCTTGCCCATCATCTCAGAAATGTTCGTTGAAATTTGCTTTCCATTGTTTGCCCATCATTTTAGAAATGTGCATTGAAATGTGCTCTGAAATGTGCTTTCCATTGTCTTGCCCATCATCTCAGAAATGTGCTCTGAAATGTGCTTTCCATTGTTTTTCCCATCGCCTAACAGCACTCTCATCAACACGCTGATCCTCATAAACTGCTTTAAAGCTTCAATTAATGTCGATAGAAGTATTTTTTTTTTTTTTGTAAGAAATTCAGTGGTAGGCTCGCTGGCCTGAAACGAGTTTAGGACAACTGTTCACATTCAGTTCTAGAGCCATGAACTTACTCTGCATAAAAAATTATAGTGTTCACCTATATTTCCCCACTACTTGAGTAATGCTTGTATATCGATTCAATTTTTTTTCCTCATACCTCATTATTATTAAAAAAATTGAGATAATCACGATTTTGTGGCTGAAAGTCAAGAAGTACTGGCCACCCAACAAGTGACCACAAAAGTGTTAGGCGCAGTCTAAAAATTGAATCGTTTTTCTTTCGTTCTTTCGTGTCTAAAAAATCCACAAAATTGATAGGGGGTAGCACTGAAATCGCACTTTTGATTTCACCGTATCGACTTCCAGGTAGGTCGCCTCCATAGATTACAATTTTATTTTTGCCACCTCACCATGCTCGTTGGGACGCGTTCAGTTTTTAATCCATCGATTCAATATTCATGAAGTTTACGTAACATATCAACTTAGTAAAAGCTGTGCTTTTACTTAGGCGCTAAATATTAATAGATAGACCCTAGGCCAGGGTCGGCAACCCGGCACATAATAAGGGCCAAAAAGTCAACAAATACACATTCTTTACTTTTAAAAGAGCCATAAATGGCGACAATGGGAACTGTTGCGTCGGCTGCAGCCCCCGGCCGACACAGGCAAAATTTGCGAAAATACACTTTATTGACAAAAGTCACCGGACACCCTTCAAAAGCAAATGAACGGATCCGCTGCGTTAAGATGCGCGGTACAGCTGCAAACGGTATGAAAACAAGCCTGCAGCTGACCCCGATCATATTGCACTGCGAGGTTGGGTGAAAATGTTGCGGCGGGAGAGAACTGAGTTTGAGAAAGGAAATATTTTTAGGTGTTATATTAGTGGGTTGTCCATAAGAGAAACCGAGAGGCGTTTAAACATACCCAAGTCTACTGTTTTGGATGTACTGAATAAGTAAAAGACACATAGCGTGCCTGAAGTAGCAAAGCGTACCGAAAGACCAAAGCAAACCAGTGATAGAGGACGTCGAAGCCTCAGGAGAATCGTTACATCTAATCGACGGAGTACTGCACAAGACCTCAGTGTACAGTTTGAGTAAAAATGCTGGAACCTCGGTATGTACACGTACCGTTTGAGAGAACTTCATTCCATGGGTTACCGCGGTCGTGCGGCTGCTCATAAGCCTTTCATCTCCACTCGGAATGCTACTCGTCGTTCAGCATGGTGTAAAGAACATTTATAGTGGACCGTAGACGAAAGGAAACGGGTCCTATTTACTGATGAATCCAGATACACGATCCATCAGTCTGATGGTCGCGTATGGTTATGGCGGCAGCCGGGGGAACGCTATTTACCACAGTGTACTGTTCCTACGGTCAAGTTTGGAGCTGGCAGTGTACTTGTGTGGGGGTGTTTTTCGTGGTATGTTCCCGGCCCATTGGTTATCGTGGACAAACCTGTTAATCAGCCCGTCTACCCCGATATTCTGTACAATTATGCCCTACCAACTCTGTGGCAAAACTATGGAACCGAGCCTTGTTGGTATCAGAAGGATAATGCACCGAGCCATAAAACAAGGACTGTTACGGCGCGGTTTGACGATAATTCCGTATCGTGTGTGGACTGGCCAGCACAGAGCCCTGATCTCAATCCCACAGGTCACCTATGGGATGAATTAGAGCGCCGCATAAGAAGTTTGGAACCAAGGCCTACTACTAAGCAACAGTTAACGGCAGCATTATGTACTGAAAGAAGCGTATACCTATCGCTGTGTTCCAAAAGCTTGTAGAAAGCATGTCTCAAAGGGTCGGTACATGCATTAAGGCCAAAGGTGAACCGACACCGTATTAATCATCATCATCATCATTGTCAACCATTATCAATCCACTGCTGGACGAAGGTCTCCCCAAGTTTCCTCCACAACCGTCTGTCTTGTGCCAGTCTCCTCCATGTCACTCCCGCATATTTACGAATTTCATCCACCCATCTCCCGTGTGGTCTTTTTCTGGGTCTTTTCCTGTCCCTTGGAATCCAATCTAAAATTTCGGCTGTCCATCTATGGTCTGTCCTTCTGGCAGTATGTCCAGCCCATTGCCATTTCAGGAATTTAACTCTGATCATGATGTCTTCCACTCTCGTCATTTTTCGGATCCACGAGTTCCTCTTCTTATCTCTCCTGGTTATACCAAGCATGCACCTCTCCATGCTGCTTTGAGTTGTCTGCAGCCTTTGTATGTCTCTTTTAGTTAAGGTCCACGTCTCTGCACCATACGTAAGCACTGGAAGGATGCATTGATCAAACACTTTTCTTTTAAGACATAATGGCATATTGCTCTTTGAAAATTATGCTGTTTCTTCCAAAAGCTCTCCAGGCAAGTTTTGTACGCCGATTAATTTCTTCATCAATGTGACCCTCACTTGATATCTGCTGTCCAAGATAAACATACGTATCTGTTATCTCCAGTTTTTCTCCATCAATCGATAAATCTTCATTTCTTGTAAAAGCATTGAACATCACTTTTGTCTTCTGAAAGTTCATTTTTAATCCCACTTCTTTACTCTTGTCAGCAAGTTCCTGGATCATACTCTGCAGCTCTGATGGGGTAGTTGCAAAAATGACTACGTCATCAGCAAAACGAAGGTGGGTTAGATAATCTCCATTAATCTTTATCCCTTTGTTTTCCCAGTTCAGTGATTGAAAAACATTTTCCAATGTGGCATTAAAGAGCTTCGGAGATATGGTGTCACCTTGTCTCACTCCCTTTCCAATTTTTATGTGTGTTGTATTTTCAAACAGCCGAATCTTTGCACTTGCATTTTCATAGATGTTATTAATAATATTAATGTATGCATCTTCAATACAGCAGGATTTCAGAGCCGTGGTAACTGCTGATGGTTTCACCGAATCAAAGGCTTTTTCATAATCGATAAAAGCCATGCACAATGGAAGTTCATATTCCCTCGCTCTTTCAATTAGTTCTCTCAGCACATGGATATGATCTATTGTGCTGTAGCCACTCCTGAATCCAGCTTGTTCTCTCGGTTGAGCCATGTCCAGTGTTACCTTCAAGCGGTGTGAAAGAACTTTAGTGAAGATTTTATAAACCACTGATAGGAGGCTGATAGGTCTGTAGTTCCTGAGATCCTCAATGTCACCTTTTTTATGTAGCAGGATCATTGTAGCATTGTTCCAATCCTCAGGAATCTTCCCTTCATTAAGGCATCGAGTGAAAATTTGGGCGAGTACTGTTTCAATTTCTCCACTTGCTTCTTGTATGATGTCTATAGTAATTCCATCTTCTCCTGGAGCTTTCCCCGCTTCATGTTCTTGATTGCATGTGCAACTTCTGCTGGGAGGACTGGAAGAACTCTGGTACCTTTCATGATGTCTTGGAGTACATGTATCATCCCTTTCATATAATTTGGAGTAGAAATCTTTCACTCTTGTCAAAATTTCGCCTCTATTTCTTGTTATAGAACCATCTTCTTTTCTCAGAGCCATAATCTGTTTTCTTCCCTTACTGAGATGTCCCTTTGCTATCTTTAGGCTTTGGTTGTTTTCAATTGCTTTCCTCACTAGTTCACAGTTGAATTTTCTTACGTCTTCAGTGATACTTTTTCGTACTGTCTTGCATAGCTCTATATATTCCACTTTGGAAGTCACATCTTCTTTAGTTGTCCTCATCTCTTCTTCTTTTTGCATCAACATTTTGGTTTTTCCTGATAATTTGTTTACATGCAACTTGTTCTTAGACCCAGCTAATTTTGTTGCTGTTTCCATAAGAGCTTTTGGTTACTTTTCTGTTAACTTCCGAAATATCCACTTCTTCCGATGTTAGGCCTTCTAAAGCAGAGAATCTGTTCTTCAGTTCCAACTTGAAAGTATTATGGTGTTTTTTAAGGTTGGTTATGTCAATACATTTTGTTTGTCTTATGAGCTTGCCACGTTCCAGTTTAGTGTTGAGGTGCATCTTACATCTCACCAATCTATGGTCACTACCTGTGTTGAACTTGTTTAGCACACTGCAGTCTTCGATGACGAATTTTTTTGTTACACATAATAAAATCAATTTCACTTGTCGTCCCAATTGGATGTCTCCATGTCCATTTCCTGTGTGGCTTTTTCTTGAAAAAGGAATTCAAGATGAAAAATCCTTCTGCCTCTGCAAACTCAACGAGAGTATTTCCACGCTGGTTTCTGTTGCCGTGACCGAATTTACCTACTGAAGTTTCATTCTGTTGCCGGTGCCCTATTTTTGCATTGAAATCTCCCATAATTATCTTCAAGTGCTGCTTACCTTTATTATTTAGATGACGAATTTCCTCATAAAATTCTTCAATTTCTTCTTCAGGATGACTTGTGGTGGGTGCATACGTTTGAATAATCTGAGCCTGGTATCTTCTCGATAGTTGGATAACGAGTCGTGCAGCTCTGTCAGAGGAACTTTCAACTTCTACCACTTTATCCTTCAGTTTCTTGTTTATTATAAATCCAACACCACTAGTTCTGCCAGTATCTGTCCCACGATAATAGAAGAGATGTCCACTTTTCAGTTCAATGAGATCTTCTCCTTTTTCCCTTACCTCACTTAGCCCCACGATGTCCCACTTGATCCTTTGTAGTTCCTCTTCCAATTCAAGAAGCCTTGAATCAGAGGATAGGGAGCGTCCGTTGTAGGTAGCCAAGGTCAGCATCAAATGGCAGCTAGTCCGGTCCTCCGGGGATTCTTAGCACCCTCTGCCTTCATGTCGCACTGGCCGCTGCCTTGGCCAGGTACATTCCAGCTGCCGGAGACTGAGGGCCAAGATTTAAGTTGTAGAGTCATTTTGGAGGTGTTTGGCCATAACTCACCACGCTGGCCAAGCGGGTTGGGTGAGTGTGGGATAGCATTTCCTCTGATCCCGATGGTATAGTTATACCGCTATTTGCGGTCGTCAGAGCCCCTTTAGTGGGAACAGGATGCACCACGAGAAGGCGGGGTTGACATTTGTCAAGGAGAGGCTGTGATGTTACGCATCACCTGACCTTACATCCGTATTAATATATGTCAATAAATGTTAGCCGCCCCGGTGGCGCAGTGGTCTAAGCGATGGCTGCTGATCATTCGTCCGAAAGGGGTCCGGGTTCGAATCCCGGTGAGGCATGGATGTTGTGTTTGTCTTACGGCACTGGCTGTCTCCCTTCGTTGGAACCAGTGGCCCTAAATTAGGGACGGGCAACTGCTTATAGCCCATTGAGTTGCTCAGGGTGGTCGTTAAACCTCCAACCAAAATATATATATATATATATATTGTTGTGTTTTTCTTCTAGGTGTCCCTGTGACTTTTTTCAATATAGTGTATATGCACAATATTTAATATAGATCTTGATTATACATAATATTTAATAATATTCCGCCTGGAATTAAAATATATAGCG
The DNA here is from genome assembly GCA_039090855.1 of Macrothele yani. Taxonomy (NCBI): domain Eukaryota; kingdom Metazoa; phylum Arthropoda; class Arachnida; order Araneae; family Macrothelidae; genus Macrothele; species Macrothele yani. Next base: position 22,694,470 of record CM077006.1, on the reverse strand, counting down.
GAATCGAAGTTTCACGAAATATACACTTTAGAGCAGGATGAAAAAGACCTGCGTAGTTTGCACAGGAGGAGAGAGAGAACGAGCTTCAATGATGGGTCGCGGCCGTTCAGCCAGCAATCACTCCCAAATACACGAACATTGAAAAATAAGGTTTTCGGTCGTCGTCAAGGGTTTAATATTTTTAGGTTTCTGTCTCTCACGTTGGAGAGTAAATGGGGCTTTTCCTTGAAGTGGAATTACGTTGAAGTAGAAGCTGAAACTTTGAAAAATTTTCCATTATTTCAAGTACATATCAAAAGAGCCATGTTTAGATTCCCGAAGAGCCATATCTGGTTTGCGAGCCATATGTTGCGGACCCCAGCCCTAGGTATTGGCTTTTTAACAGTTTCACCTTTGCCGATATCATATTCATAAAGTTTACATAACAAGTCAAGTTAATAGCTTTGCGCTTTTACTTAGGTATAAAATATTAATTAACAGTTTTTACTCTACCTGTCATATTTATAACCCTTTAACATATATGACGAAGTAAATTTCTCCATTTTTATGCCAGGGGTGGGATTCGAACCCACAACTCTTGGCTCCGAGTGCTATCCATTATACTACACTGGCATGTGCTCCACTGCTATCTGCCTTTATTTCATGTGCGTCCTGCGGGGCAGAAATGCCTAAGTAAAAGAGCAATTTTATGCCTAAGTAAAAGAGCAATATTAATGACTTGACATGTTATAAAAACGTTATGAATATCAGGGTAGTGGTATTTAAAGCTGTTATAAAAGGCCTAAGCCTGAAAATAAATGTTTAGTGCCTAAGCAAAAAGTGAAACATTATTTAAAAAATCCCACCTTATCGTCCTTTTCCGAACATAGCATAAATTATGCTGTAAATCTGTTGTTTCATCTGACACCGTAGATTTAAAAAAATCTAAGTCTCAGCCATTTTTTTCCTTAAATGAAAATACAATTCTCGCTTGATTTACGTAGAACGTTTTTCTCTTGGTATAGGAGGAATTTATTTGAAGTTTCCAAATCAGTTCTGGTTTTATAAGTGGTAATGTCGCGCGCATCAGATTTACACATCAAAATGTTTTCGTCATGTGGCCAAGAAACTGCAATTTTTATTCGGCCCCTAACGCTTTTGTGACCAGTTGTCCGGTGGCCAGTCGTATGGCCAGTTGTCCGAACCTCTGATGAAACGTTTAAGCTTCCGTATCCCAAATTGTATCCGAACTCCTGACGAAACGTTTCCCTGATCCGTTTCATCAGGGGTTTGGTTACTTCCACATCCCTGATCCGAACCCCTGATGAAATGTTTAGGCTTCCAGATCTGTAAATTGTAACTCACAGTGAGAAGGAACTGTGCGAAGCTGAGTGACACCTGTCCAATACGACGGAGGGAGGTTTTATCTGAATTTATCCACTTGTACCCAGAATGTTGCAGTGGAGGCAAAATGTTTCTGCAAACCCTCGTGCTAAAGTAATGTTTGAATCATTGCTTATGTGTAAAAAGTTCATTTGATTTTCTCTTACCATGAAAATAATGTTTACAGGCAACGCAGGCTCAAGGCATATTTGCGCCCCGATGCAAAAAGAGCCACTTCGGTGCCCCTTTATGAACTTTTCGCTGGAGAAAATTTACTTATTTTCGAATTTCATATACACCCCAGAGGCGTAATTAAGTATTTCTGCGCCCTGGCAAACAACAAAATATTGTACCCCCGTCTGTCTTTCTACCTTGCGTGCGTGTATTTACGCATTGCTAATTTAATACTTAAATACACTGCTGGCCACCCAAAATGCAACACAAAGAAGGAAGCATCCGATTGACCTGAAATTCGCAGCATGCGTCGCCCGCGAGAGGACATGCAAACGATTAGCATTGTAGGGCATATGCAAATCATATGCGCCCGGCACGCCACCGAGAAGCACTATAAAAAGGGTGCACAGAAGGCGGGGTGTAAGTAGTGGAAGTGTGTTGTGCTGCCGGATCTGTGCGTGGGAAGCTTCCTCATGCCTCGTCGCAGAATACGGCAGTCATTCCAGCACATTTTGGAGTTCGACAGAGGACGAATAGTGGCTTATCGCGACAGCGGTTTATCGTACCGAGACATCGGCGCCCGTGTGGGACGACATCCAGCCACAATGAGGCGAGTATGGATTCGGTGGGTGCAGGAGGGACGGACTGAGCGACGTGAGCGATTGCCGCAGCCGCGGCACACCACCGAACGAGAGGAACGGCATGTTGTGCGGCGGGCATTGACGGCTCCCACCGCCACATCACGAACGTTAGCGCAGGAATTAGGGTGTGTTGCGCAACAACCTGTGTCAGAACGTACCGTTCGACGTCGTCTGCAGGAGCGGGGACTTGTCGCACGGCGCCCATTGCTCCGATTACCATTGACGTTACACCACCGGTGAGTACGGCGGCAGTGGGCCGTTGAACGCCGCACCTGAACTACGGAATGGCACAACATTGTCTTCTCCGACGAATCCCGCTTCTGCCTGCAACACCACGATGGCCGGATCCGCGTGTGGCGGCACCGCGGGGAGAGACTGTATAACGCCTGCATTATTCATCGCCATACCGGTCCATCGCCTGGCGTTATGGTTTGGAGCGCAATTGGATATGACACCCGCACCCCTCTGGTACGCATCGCCGGTACACTCAACAGACACCGCTACATCACCGACATTTCGGAGTCTGTAGTCTTCCTTTACCTGCAGGACCTGCCAGCGGCCACGTTTCAACAGGACAATGCGCGCCCGCACGTGGCACGCATCGTGCAACAATTCTTCACGGGCCACCAGGTGTCACTGCTGCCGTGGCCCGCCTGTTCTCCCGATATGTCGCCCATCGAACACGTCTGGTCGCTGATCGGCATCCGAGTGACCCGAGTAGCACCACTCGCGGCTACGCCTGATGAACTGTGGCAACGTGTGGAAGCAGCCTGGACCGAAATACCCCAAGTCCACATCCAAAGCCTCTTTCGTTCGATGCCGCGGCGTGTAGCGGCCGTTATTGCCAGCCATGGGGGCCACACGAACTATTGGTGTCTGCGTGTTCCGCAAGTCGCACGGGCCTGTAAGCTCAATCGTTTCATCTTTGTATCTGTTGTTATGTGTCCAGTAAATCTGGCTTTGCTATCTCGTGTCCTTGGTGTTGCATTTCGGGTGGCCAGCAATGTAGTATAACTATACTAGTGATCCGAACATTCTTGGCGTAGAACAGAAGTAAAAGTTTCCAATCTTTCGCACATCAACCAGATGCCTTTCTCAAGGAAGGTAGACAGCTAACTGCAAACTGGATAATAGGACGGTTCAACAATTTGAACGTGGTGACATGACAATAACGAATAGATGCGAACGTAATCAGGTATTCAAAGACACGAGGCGTTAAGCTCGTTTAGCACGCGGAATCATGGAAGGAAAACCAAGAGGCAATCACCATTTGAAGAACTGGTTCCAAACTCGTGGCAACTCCAGTGAGACGCTATCATTGCACGACTCGCTGTTGGTTATGATCTCCAAAGTTTCGCGAATGGCAGTAGATTTTGGGGTGGAGTAGGAAGCTAATTTCTTTACGGAATCCCACATAGGAGAAGCGGACTTTAACTTGACTTCTCTGGATAGGGCCGTGGTTACTTTGCCGTTCTTTGTGTTCTTTTTATGTTCGTTAACTCTAATTCTAAATGAACGTTTAGTTATTCCAGTGTAGTATCTCGCCGATCCGTCCGGATATGCTGTAGTAGAGGAATGGCATAAACACCCGCTTTATTGGAAGGTGGGGACTTCTCAGTGTTTCCTTTAAGCATGGTATATAAAGATGTCGGAGATCTGATGCCAACACCGAGGTCCAGCTTCTTGAGCGCGTTCTTGAGCTGATAGGAAACATTTGGTATATAAGGAATTGATCCCAGGTAGCGTATTATTAACTAATTTAGTAGTTGTATACATACATAACTATTAAAATACTACCAGGTCGCTTGGAAAATAATGGCCGATTCGGAGGGTAAAAATGAAAGAGACCTACCTCATACACACAAACTTGTCTTATTCGAAATAGGCGCGTTCAGCAGTTATACACCTCTGCCAGCGAGTGACAAGTGCTTTAATGACAGTCCTAAAGAAATGTGGCTTCCTGGAAGCCAGAAAATCCTGGAATACAATTTCGGTCTCCTTTCGGTTTCTGAAGGTCCTGTCCTTGAGGTAATTGCTAAAATGTATGAACAGGTGGAAATCGGTAGGTGCCAAGTCAGGCGAGTAGGTTGGATGTGAGAGGGTTTCAAACCTCAGTTCGTGTAGTTTCTGTTTCGTCATTTGTGACACGTGTAGTCTCGCGTTATGATGGAGGAGGATAGGACCCTTCCTGTTCACCAAAGATGATTGTTTGGAACCCAACTTCTGGTGCACTCGGTCAATTTCTTCACAGTATGTGACTGAGGTAATGCTTTCACCAGCATTCAAGAACCTGCAGTGTATGACACCGTGAACAGTCCACTGTCAACAAAACCTTCTTTGGCGTCAATCTTGGTTTAGAATGTGGTTTCGGTGGTTTACCCACTGTCCAGATCGCTTAACGGTTGCCGTATAGCACACACCTCTCATCACAGGTTACAATGCGATCAAGTGGGGGCACCTTTTCGTTGCGAAGCAGATGGTTACTGCACATCTCAAACAGCTGTTGTTTCTGACGACTTGCCAGTTTGTTTATTTTATTTTTTTCGAGCGCTTCCGAAATACACTCACGAACAATGAAATGTGCGCACCTAGAAGAATACATGCTACAACCGCGAAACTTTGCAAGCGACCAGCGGTACCGGTTTTTAAGAAAGAAACCAGAAACACAGACAAAAAAACACCAGGTTAGCCAAGTAAACAAATCATCGTGAAATATGTTTGCTACGTCACTCGTTTACTTCCCATATTTGTTTTGGGTAGTCTGGTTAACCTCTTGCATGTACATTTAATATACGTATGTTTAACACTTTTGCCCAGAAAGACTATTAATTGCTAACTTCCTAGCTCTGCCAGTTTGCTTACTCTAAAGCATGTTTGGAATATGCAGACGAGCCATTTCTCTATTTTTTGTCGTCTGGCACGTATTTAAAAGCCAGCTGTTAGAGAAGTAATTACATTCTTTGTTATCACTGCGCCAACACATAAATGGTTTGTTTCTGTAATTACTGCAGATTATGAGCCGCATTTAATGTTGATGCAAGCACATTTGCGTTGATTTTGTAATATGTAATGTTTTTCGAGTTATGTTTGATGACCTGTAGACACTTTTAGTGTAGAAATATTTTCATGTATCTAAATGAAATGGGTCTACATCTGTAAGTTGAGAAACTAGTTTCGTGTGAGACTTATTATTCACCGAGTGGCTACTTTATTAAGTACACCCTAATATTTATATCTTTAAGAATGAACCTTAATAGTAAGTTTAACATTTTAAATAATAGTTTACCCTGGAGGAATTTTGTTATACACTAAGTGGCCACGTTATTAGGTACATTCTCATATTATGCCTATGGAAAGCAACACTCACAGTCAGTGCAACGTTTTAAATAGCAGTTTCCCCAATAGGAGTTAAATAGAATGTACACTGAGTAGCCTTTTTATTAGGTACATACACCCTCATAGAGATCCGCACAGGCATTATTCGCCGAGCGCCGCCCAGCCCGTTTCAAATATTAGACACTATACCTAGGCTCGTCAATTGCAGCTATTATTTAGGCCCGAGCCCGCCCGTGATGTGCCATTTTGGATTATTTTGTCTTTCTGTTGTATGTTATTAAATTGTGAAGATTAAATTATGAAATGGGATATTATTGAAAATGTTTAGTTGAATGTAAACCTAAAAGTATTAACTAAAGTTTCGCAATTATCGAAGAATGTAACCTTTAAAGAGAAAGAAAAAAGAAGACTAAGTACGTTCAAAATCTCCCTTTCTCTGAACTAGCAAGCTGTAACACTACAAAAGTCAATCCCTACACGGATTAGGGATAAGAGAAACAATCGACGTCGTCCCACTCACACACGCACTCTCTCTCTCTCTCTCTCTCTCTCTCTCTCTCTCTCTCTCTCTCTCTCTCTCTCTCTCTCTCTCTCTCTCTCTCTCTCTCGATTCGGGTCGAATCTTTTGTTGTCAACAAGCCCCAAAGTGGTTTTACCATCTTAATACCCACGCATGGTAAAAACACTGTGAGTGCCTCTCCTCGCCTCTGTGATTACTCCCTGGGCTATGTCATGGAAGTAAGTAATGCCAAAAAAAACCAGTTTAACAGACCAGGAAATTGGGAAACACGACTTTTTGCTGTCAACAAGTCGCAAAGTATTTTCACGATCTAAATACTTGCAGATGGTATAAATACTGAGTGCCTCTCCTCACCTCTGTGATTTTTGCCCTGGGCTACGTCATGGAAGTAAGTAAAGCCAGCAAAACAGTTAAACAGACCAGGATATCGGGAAAGAAGACTATTTCTTTCTTCGCCGTTGCGATAAAAAAGAATGGGCTGACTTGGCCCTGATCCGGTCGTAAGTGTCTTGGGAAAAGCCTGGTCCGGCCCGTTTTTCTCTAAATTACAAAAAGTTCGAACCGGGCCGGGCTGGGCTCAGACTTCCCGGCTCGTGCAGACCTGTATACTCTCGTGTTTATGACTATGTAAAGGAATATTCACAATCTGTGTAACATTTTAAACAACAGTGTACCCCAAGAGATATTCTAATGTACCCTGAGCGGCCACATTATTAGGTGCATCCTCATATTATGTCTATGGAAAGCAGTCGTTTGGCTGCTTGTTAACCCCGATGGGACAGTACTTATTCTACGTAATTCGTTAAATTGTCTACGCTGAAATTCCAAAGAATGAACGAAGGCAGAATTCTTCATAACGATTAGTTTCGGCTCCAGGACTAATGTGACTTCCTAACTACTGCGGCTGTTTGGCAACACGAACTGCGAGACAGGAAAACTCATAAATGTAATTTCAGAACATAGTAGTCCTAATGTGGTGACATGCCAGTGATGATACACACATATCAAAACAACAAACTGTATTTTGAATTCTCACTTACACAGATTCAAAATAATCTCCCCAACTGTACACAACGGTATGATCTTTCGTACAGGTGTTCGAAGGGAGAGCGAAAGCCGTGAACCGGAGCCTCCTTCAGTCTGTTGGTCACACCTCGTTGGATGTCCTCAATGTCGTTGAAGCTCTCCCCTTTCAAGGCGCACTTCACCTTTGGGAAGAGGAAAAAGTCTGCGGGAGCCAAATCTGGCGAGTACGGTGGCTGCTCGATCACACAGATCGACTTCGAAGCCAGAAACTGCTTTACAGGCAGCACATAGTGTGCGGGCGCTATGTCGTACAACAGAAACGAACAAATTTATATACGATCAATGAAGAAAACGGGTTTCTGTACGCCCAATTAATGTGAAAGACGATAAAAAGTGAACTCCGTTTATTAGGCGTATAAAATAAAGGGATCAAGAGATGCTAGCTTTCCCTACCTCCGGGTAGCTTCGTCAGGCATTTAGTAGCTAAAGATCGCAGAATCAACTGGAAAAATATATTTCTAAGAATATAATTAAATTCAAAATAAGTAAAACACTTGCACGATGTCACGGGTTGTTTGATCCCTGGGCCGGGTGGTCACGTGTAACTTCAAGAAGCCGGTGCCGTATGAAAGGAAGGCTCGTGGTTACATCCTTGTTACACACATTACGTCACGTGATGATCTCGATGGTTTCGCGAAGCGTAGTAGCTCTTGCGCTGATACATGATCACAATCGACCAAATAGTCAGAAAGGCTGCAAAAACTGCTCTCGCACAGCCTCGTGCCAACCCCACGGGACAGCCAGCCCGGTTCGTGGGTTCGATTCCCTACATTCCTAGGCTAACGTACTTCCTGAAGAATGCTTTCCGAAGACTAGGTTATGATATCGGCGTGAGGGCACCTAGACCTTTGTCAGATATCCTCGCACCAGACCAGCGCGCATCACCTTCTACCCTCACTGAAGCCGGTTCTACGTCAATTCGTCGCGTGCGTCAATTCGTCAACTACGTCAATTCGTCGACTGCGACGATTCGTTGCGCGTCAATTCGTCGAGCGCATCAATTCGTCGCGGACAAATTCGTCGACTACGTCAATTCGTCGCGTTTACAGATTTGGTTACATACAAAACGAATGCAGGAGAACGTACGATTTCGAACGTCTTCCTGCCTGATCAAATTTATAAAGTTTGGATACTCAGACAGGATAGGAATATTACGCTTTTTCTTTGGCACTAAAAATATTAGACAGTAGACGGTTTTTGGAACGGGTCAGAGTCCCGGTTGGTCAGAGCCCCCATACACAAAATATTCGTAAAATCTACAGTTTTCAAATCAGAACCACCAAATCAGGTATCCTATCTCATGGTACTCTAACTTAGACGGTTGTCGGTTTTTGGAACGGGTCAAGGCCCAGGGAGTCAGATCCCCACCCCCACATACATACAAGATTTTCGTAAAATCTAGTTTTCATTTCAGAACCATCAAATTTGGTATCATGAAACTCTAACTTAGACGCTAGACGATTTTTGGAAAGGGTTGGAACCCTGGGGGGAGAGCCCCACCCCCTCCTCATAAAAATTTCGTAAAATCTACAGTTTTCCATTTAGAACAACCAAATTTGGTATACTACTCATGGTTATCTAACTTAGACGGTAGACGGTTTTTGGAAAGGGTCAAGCCCCGGGGGGTCAGAGCCCCCACATACAAAATTTTCTTAAAAACTACATTTCAAAATTGCCTTTATTCTTCAGTAAAATAACATTTCTATGTACATGACAATGGAATTCTGCCAATAAATACAGCGGTATATACATCAGCTGGAAAGTTCCAGTGAAACGTAAAACAAAATATTGTTAAAATCATAAAAAAATATTTCGCCACGTAGGGCGAAGGAGAGGCAGACAATAAAGCACGAGCGATACAAACGAAAATGTTTACCTACAGTATTGTAGACAGGGCAAGACATGATTCTATACTATGCACAAATTCCAATTAAGCATTACTACCATACTAAAGATTAAACATTAGGTACTAATTCACAGAAATGCAACAGTGATGCTACATTCAAAATTTACAACATATGTACAGAAGTATTCAGTGACAAGGGGAAATAACGCTAAATGTACTCAGAAGGGCATCTTGTTGCATTAAATTATACACACAGTGACTAATATTTTAAAAAAATATTCAACATAATGAAGGGGACATTGCGTGGGCAGTAAACTGTGCAGAAGGAAGAATTATATACAACAACATAAAACCCAACATTATCGAAGAGAACATGGGAAACATATTGAGCTATCTTCAATGGCACATTAAAACAGAAAAATCACAAATAGCGAAGCACCAAAATTAATACGTAAAAACATGATTTGTTACAGTGAACGTGGGCGACAACAAAAATCCCACTTATAGGTTGAGATGTAACTGCAAATTGTGGATATGGAACCACCCAGCCGATTGGGCCCAAGTGGATTGAAAAACGCTATCGGTGTTTGTTGAGGCAGCACGAGAGTGCTCCATTTGGAGGCGAGTGGTTAACCGTGCTAGGAAGCGTCTCCGAATGATAGCACTTGCCTCCTGAGGAGGTGGAATAAGAGCGGGGAAGCGTTGTTGAAGATGGAAAGCATAGACAGTGAACTTCACAAGAAGAAAAATATAACGGCACACAGGAGGCAAGTGAGTAGGTGGATGCTTTGTTTGGAGTAGCCAAGCATATGCAAGAAATGGTAACGATCGAGCACAAATTCGATCAGCAAGACGAAATGCTGTGTTTAGGACTGGCATTAGAACGGGGCAGAATAGGTATTGATGTTGGACGTCGCTGACTTCAGGGCAAAAGGAGCACTGCGGTGAGGTGAGAAGGGTCATGCAAAATAGTACTGATGGGGCGGGGAGACGAAGGTGAAGAAATTGCCAATGGACATTGAGTTCAAGAGGGGTGGAAAGGGGAGAGGTAGATGCTGTCCAGATGGCGGGGAGAAGAGAAGGAGGAGCAGAATGAACAGAAAGTGGAAGTGCGGGAGGGGAAAGAAGAAGCCAATAAAGAGAAGAGCAGGAGATAGAAGTAACTAGAACCGGGGTGCTACGAATTAGGAGAAAGAACGGTAGAGAAAGAGGAGCAGAGGGTACCGAGAAGAGACCATCAGGTGAAGCGAGGAGTGGAAAGAGGCTCCAAAGCGCTGTGCGAAGGAGAAGATATTCGTTAGCAAGAGTAATGGTTGGAGATAGAAACAGGGAAGAAAGAGGTCTCCAGGTTAGATCAGAAGTTACGAGAGAACGGACAGTATTCACACCAGAGCGGATCCAATGAGGAAAGTAAAATTAAGGGAGGGTGAATAAGAGAAGAGAAGAAGAGAGGTTCATCTAGGAGATCAAGAGTTGAAGAAGGAAATGAATGGAGAAGAGGAAGCGAACGAAAGAGAGAAAGGCCCTCTCGCAGGACAGGAGGGAGTTGGGACGGGAGAAGAGAGTATGCATCCATCTTCAGAAACAGTAGGAAGGTGAAAGATGGGTCACGGGAAGAAGCTAGAACATTCAGAAACAGTAGGAAGGTGAAAGATGGGTCACGGGAAGAAGCTAGAACATTCAAGGTAGTGGTAAGGGACGGAACAGTTGAAGTGGCAAGGCGAATGAAATGAATAATGCGATGTGTTTTATAAAGGACAGCTGGATCAGGAAGCTGGATGCCACCTAAAGAGGCTGGCAGATGAAGCGTGGCAGGTTTAACCCAGTGATGTGAAGACCAGATGACGGAAGTTGAGAGGCGAGTGATGGTCATCATTTGTGACACGGGCACAACCGTCGACATCCAAGAGTATTCGCATAGGGAGATAAGTTGTCGACGAACAACGGCTGCTCGTTGACGGAAAGATGTGAAAGAGCGGGCCTTACTCCAGTAGGCAGCAGTCCGTTGTATCCGGGGAAGAAGAGCAGTCCAGGTGGCGGATGCAGAAGCCAAGGGCAATCCGACATAGGCACCGAGAATCTTCTGTGTAGTGGCTGTCCACTGCGCACCCCATGGAGCATCGGTGCGGGCAGCCCATGCCCCGCACCATAAGCCAGTACTTTTAGTGGCATTCAGCGCAGCTCCAGATAATGCAACATACTGTTGATATACAGAATACAGGCGATCAAATTGAGATTCATCCCGGACGCAAAAGGTCACATCATCAGCATAGGCTGTGAAAATTATTCGATGATGACGAGTACTAGCCACTGTCGGCGGTAGGACATCCAGGAGTGATCTTCGGGCTGCCAACAGAAAAGGCTCAAAAGCGAGAGCGAATAGCTGGCCGGAGAGCGGACATCCTTGCCGGATGCCTCGCTTAAACGGAATTGGAGCGGTTAGAAATGTGGCCGCTCGAACATGGAAACTGGCTCCCTGAAAAAGGGCCAAGAGTGCGGAAGAAAAGGTAGGAGGAAAGCCAAATTGTGAAAGGACAGCAGAGAGATAAAAATGAGAAACGTTATCAAAAGCGGACTTTTGATCCAGATTGAGAAAGGCAAGAGGTTCAGAAAAAGAGCGAGCGAGGAAGTGAAGATGAAGGAGAAGAGAAACGTTAGTGGAAATAGTCCGACCAGGCACAGTGTATGCCTGGTCTGGAGAAATAACGAAAGAGAGAACAGAATTAAGGCGACGGGATAAGAGTTTTGTATAGAACTTATAGTCAGTGTTTAGGATAGAGATAGGGCGCCCGTTTCCAAGATCCAAGAGGTCACCCTTCTTAGGAAGGAGGATGATGTGTGCCAAAGTAAAGTCGGGCGGTAATGCAGGAGAGGAAAAAGCAGACGAGAAACACGCAGACAGAAAAAGCAGAAGGCACGGTAGAAAAGCACGATAAAAGGACAGAGGAAGGCCGTCAGGTCCAGGAGCAGCATGAGGATTGAGAGTAGCGAACGCCTCGCGGAGTTCGCGAAGAGAGAAAGGAGAGAGTAAAGAAGTAGATAAAGTAGAGGGGACCTGAGGAAGAGAGGAGAGATGAGGAGAAGCTAATGAGGATGAAGACTGCGTTACCGCACTGTACTTGGCGGTGAAATACTGTCTGGTGAAAGTGCATAGCTTCGATGGGTTCGAAGTGATGGAACCATCCTGGAGGCGAAGATGACGCAAAGATGTAGCAGAACGATGTTGAGATTCCAAGGCGGTTAAGTTATCGTAAGAATCAGCTGTAGGGGAGAGATGCAAGAAATGCATCCTGCAGGCTGCATCGGATGCGCGAGGAAGAAGCAAAGCGTGGAGATCTGCCAGATAGCCGGGGTATTGCGGATCATCAAGAGAGAGCATCGACAATAGAGCACGTAGATTCGCAATTTTCATATCGCTCTCATTCCGAGAGGCATGGGAGTAGCGCCGTACAAAAAGGACCAAGTCATGTTTGACACTGAGCCACAGTTGCATCGCGTCGGACGTAGTATCAAGAAGGGGCTGACGACTTCGGAGGAACTCACGCACAGCAACACAGAATTGTTGATCATCCAGGAGCGAGTCCGGAAAAGTCCATACTCGTTGAGTCCTTGAAGGTGAAGGCGAAACACACACCGACAGACTGACAATACTGTGGTCTGAAGCGGCGGAAGGATGATGGGCAGCAGCTGCGATCGACGGGAGAAGAGCAGTCGAAACATAAAATTTATCCAGCCGTGCTGCCGTAGTGCTGCCATGGATGGAAGAGCGCCAGGTAAAAGAGATTTCCGACGGGTGTAGATGCTGGAACGCATCAACCAATTGAAAATCATCAACTAGCTGAGAAATCTGTAATACACGTTGTCTGCGGTATTCTCCAACGGTTGAATTGCGGTCAAGGGCCGGCAACAACGTACAATTGAAGTCTCCGCCGATGAGAATATATTCAGACGGTGGGATGCATGACAGCTCTGTACGGAGTTAGGAGAGAAGATCAGGTAACAGACGTTCATCACAGGGGACATATATGTTAAAAACATGATAGGTCACGTTTTCAATGAAAAAGAAAACGACCTGGAGGTTGTCCACATGTAAGGTACGAATCACTGGCGTCGAAATCAGAGGGAGTAGGCGGTGATGGATCCCAAGTGCAAGGCCACCATTCCGTCCAACTCGATAAGCATGGTGAAAATCGTAGGGCCAAGCCCGTCAACGAGAGAACAAAGTGGTAGCAGAGCAATTGGTCTCTTGGAGCAAGAGAAGATCTGCGTGTAGAGGCGCCAAGTCCTCATACACTAGAGCATTTCTAGGAGAAGCAGAGAACCCTCTGCAGTTAAGTGTGACCACCTTGAATCGGTAGGTCCTTCCCAGGTCGACACGCACATGCGCTGGAATCTGTTATTTTCTTCGCTTGCTTCTTCATTCTGTCAACACTAAATTTGAGATCGGGATAGGAAAGCACATGATTTCGAAACACAGATATCACACTAGAAACTTGGGTTAGAACAGTAGGAAGATCAAGCATATGACGTGCAACAAACTGATTAAAGAATCTAGGATGTTTATGAGAGCATAATACTTCATATATTTTATGAAGAGAAAGCGGACCAACCGGTATATCCGCCTTCGCTTCAGCTAGGTATCGGAGAAAAGAATCTAGGGAAAGCACTGGGGGTGGAGTCTTAGAACCTGGAATCACAGCAGGATGTCGACTTGTTTGTGGCGAAGTACGACGTTGAGAGGAGGAGCGGGAAGATGAGTCAACAGAACGACCTCTTGCAGCACTGGTGCGAGGAGGGAGCGGAGTCTGCGGGGCACTCCAGGACTCCCGTCGAGCAGGCTTGCTGGTAGTTGTAGGGTCAGAGTGATTGCCAGAAGAGTCACTAGCAGTAGGGCAGTCCATGTCAGTAACTGTACTTGGGGTGTCTTCATCCGATGGAGGATGAAGGTCAGCAGTCAGATCAGCTGGAGCAGCAAGGAACGTGGGCGGAGCAGTCGGTACCAGATGAGGAAAGTCCTCTGTCAATAATTGTGGGGCAGGCCCCCGTGGAGGAAGGCCCGATGGTAGAGCAGGTTGATGAAGTTCTGAAGACACCTCCTTAGAAGCGGTAGGGGTGGACGACACAGGGCTGTCACGAGTGACTTTTGGTTCCGAAGACTGAGGTACAGCAGGGCGGCGGAAGCACTCACTTCGTTGATGGCCATACGCCTTACAAGTCTGACAGTGAAAGGAGGTTAAAACGTCGATGCGTCGGATTTGATCTCCGCATTTTACAGTGAAGAGAGTAGGAAAAGTCTTGATATGTTCATCCGAAGAGAATACTACTCGCGCAACTCGTCGGGCACTTTCAATCGAACGATCATCCTCGTCCTTTGGAGCAGCGGAGTGTGTGGTAATGTTACCCACAACACGACCGTTTTCAATTCAGAACCACCTAATCTGGTATACTATCTCATGGTACTCTAACTTACACGCTAGACGATTTTTTGAAGGGGTTGCAGCCCGGGGGGTAAGGGCCTTCCTCATAAAAAAATTCGCAAATTCTACAGTTTCCAATTTAAAACCACCAAATTTGGTATACTATCTCGTGGTACTCTAACTTAGACGGCAGACCGTTTTTGGAACGGGTAAAGGCCCGGGGGTCAGAGACCACCGCATACAAAATGTTCTTAAAAACTACAGTTTTCAATTCAGAACCACCTAATCTGGTGTACTATCTCATGTTACTCTAACTTAGACAGTAGACCGTTTTGGAACGTGTCAAGGCCCGGGGGCCAGAGCCCCCCACATACAAAATTTTCTTAAAAACTACAGTTTTCAATTCAGAACCACCTAATCTGGTATACTATCTCATGGTACTCTAACTTACACGCTAGACGAATTTTTGAAGGAGTTGCAGCCCGGGGGGTAAGGGCCCCCTCATAAAAAAAATTTCGCAAAATCTACAGTTTCCAATTTAAAACCACCAAATTTGGTATACTATCTCATGGAACTCTAACTTAGACGGCAGACCATTTTTGGAACGCGTAAAGGCCCGGGGGTCAGAGCCCCCGCATACAATCTACAGTTTTCAATTCAGAACCACCAAATCTGGTATACTATCTCATGGTACACTAACTTAGACGCTAGATGGTTTTTGGAAGCGGTTGGAGCCCGGGGGTAAGAGCCCCCCCCCCCTCCATGAACTGCCGTAAAATCTACAGTTTTCAATTCAGAACCACCAAATTTGGTATACTATCTCATGGTACTCTAACTTAGACGGTAGACCGTTTCTGGAACGGGTCAAGGCCCGGAGGTCAGAGCCATCCCCCCCCCCCCCATATTTTTTTTTGTAAAATCTACAGTTTTCTATTTAGAACCATTAAGTATGTTATCTTGAAACCCAAACTTAGACGCCAGACGGTTTTTGAAAGGGATTGGAGCCTAGGGGTCAGACCCCCCCCCCCCAATAAAAAAAATTTCGTAAAATCTACAGTTTCCAATTTAGAATCACCAAATTTGGTATTCCATCTCATGGTAGTCTAACTTAGACGGTAGACCGTTTTTGCAAGGGGTTGCAGCCGGGGGGGGGGGAGCCTTCATAAAAAAAATCGCAAAATCTAGTTTTCAATTTAGAACCACCAAATTTGGTATACTATCTCATGGTACTCTAACTTAGACGGTCGACGGTCTTTGGAACAGGTCAAGGCCCGGGGGTCGGAGCCTTCCCCTCCACATACATTCAAAATTTTCGTAAAATCTAGTTTTTATTTTAGAACCATCAAATTTGATGGTTCTGAAACGATAGACGGTTTTTGGAAGAGGTTGAAACCCGGGGGTCAGTGCCCCCCTCATAAAAATTTCGTACAATCTACATTTCAAAATTGTCTTTATTCTTCAAATAAAAATAGCATTTCTATGTACATGACAGTAGAATTCTGCCAATAAATACAGTGATATGTACAACAACTGGAAAGTTCCAGTGAAACGTAAAACAAAATATTGTAAAATCATAAAATTATTTCGCCCCGAAGGGCGATGGAGAGGCAGACAATAAAGCACGAGCGATGCAAATGAAAATGTATACTACAGTATTGTAGACAAGAAAAGACATGATGCTATACTATTCACAAATTCCAATTAAGTATTACTACCATACTCAAGATTAAATATGCACAAGGTACTAAATCACATAAAAGACCATGGGTGAGAAGGAACTAACAGGTGCAACAGTATTTAGAAATATGACAGAAATGGTAGAAACAATTCAGCACAAATACTTATTATATGCACAGAATTATGCAGTGGCAAGAGAGAAATACGCTAAACGGACCCAGGAGGGCAACTTTACAAAAAAAAACAGAAATCGAACAAGAATGCAATTCATAAGTGTCATATCATATGTACAGAACAATACAGTGACAAAAAGAAAGCCGCTAAGCATGCCCAGAAGGGCAGCTTCTCATAAAACAGAAATGTAACAGTGATGCTACACTCAAAATTTACATCATATGTACAGAAGTATTCAGTGACAAGGGGGAGAATCGCTAAAAGTGCTCAGAAGAGCATCTTCTTACATTAAATTATATACACAGGGACAATAAAATTTCAAAATATATTCAACATAATGTAGGGGACATTGCGTGTGCTGTAAACTGTGCAGAAGAAAGAATTATATACAACATAAAATACAACAAAATCGAAGAGATCATGGGAAACATGGTGAGCTATCTCCAATAGCACATATAACAGAATAATCACAAATAGCGAATCATGTGGGTGAAAAAGGAGACTCCACCTAGGAGCCTCATACCACCAAAATTAATACGTAAAATCATGAGTTGTGACAGTGAATGTGGGCGACAACAAAAATCACACCTATAAGTTGAGATGTAGCTGCAAATTGTGGATATGGAACCACCCAGCCGATTGGGCCCAGGTGGATTGAAAAACGTTATCGGTGTTTGTTGAGGCAGCACGAGAGTGCTCCATTCGGAGACGAGTGGTTAACCGTGCTAGGAAGCGTCTCCGAATGATAGCACTTGCCTCCTGAGGAGGTGGAGTAAGAGCAGGGAGGCGTTGTTCAAGATGGAAAGCATATACAGTGAACTTCACAAGAAGAAAATGTAACGGCACACAAGAGGCAAGTGAGTAGGTGGATGCTTAGTTTGGAGTAGCCAAGCATATGCAAGAAATGGTAACAGTTTTCAATTTAGAGCCACCAAATTTGGTATACTATCTCATGGTACTCTAACTTAGACGCTAGACGATTTTGGAAGGGGTTGCAGATTTTTTTATGAAGGGGTAAGGACCCTTTCATGAAAAAATCGCAAAATCTACGTTTCAAATTAGAACCACCAAATTTGGTATACTATCTCATGGTACTTTAACTTAGACGGTCGACGGTTTTTGGAACGGGTCAAGGCCCGAGGGGTCAGAGCCCTCCCCCGCACACTCACACACATACAACATTTTCTTAAAAACTACAGTTTTCAATTCAGAACCACCAAATTTAGTATCATGAAACTCTAACTTAGACGCTAGACGATTTTTGGAAAGGGTTGGAACCCTGGGCGGGAGAGCCCCACCCCCTCCTCATAAAAATTTCGTAAAATCTACAGTTTTCCATTTAGAACAACCAAATTTGGTATACTACTCATGGTTATCTAACTTAGACGGTAGACGGTTTTTGGAAAGGGTCGGGGCCCGGGTCAAGGGAGCCCCATACAAAATTTC
This sequence comes from Macrothele yani, assembly GCA_039090855.1. NCBI lineage: Eukaryota > Metazoa > Arthropoda > Arachnida > Araneae > Macrothelidae > Macrothele > Macrothele yani. The sequence goes on along the minus strand of CM077006.1, from coordinate 22,676,791 downwards.
CGTAAAAAGTTCCGTTTTTTACTCTTAAGAATACCCTATCTACGTTCTAAGGCGCTCTTTGGCCCTTTGAGGGCCTTGCACCATAAACCATCAACCAACCAACTAACCAACCTACGGTCTAAGTTAGGGCCTGTAGATAACAATAAAGTGCAAAAATATGCGTTTAATGGTGTATTAAAAGCACAAATAAAAAATTTCACTACCAACGAGCGGCTTATCAGGAAGAAATATAATGTAATGTAAATAGAGAGTTCCAGATATTCAAAATTCAAAACGGTAAGAAAAAGATGATCAATGCCAATGTTATGTCGAACGCAATCGACATCACATAGGTACATTGCATTTCTTTGTTGCGGGATTCACAGAAGCACACGCCAGATGTACTGCAGTTCTATAGATGTCTCCTAGAAGGTAAGTATTCCCATTCCATTTTCTTTCTTTTTTGTTTCGCAAAATTAAATTAACTAAATCAAAAAATTTAAAATAAGTTTACTGGAAAATTGCAGGAATATCTTTTTCATTCATTAACTTTCACCCGCTGAACTTGGTGATTCCACAAATAGTAATATGTACATGGCAAATAACTGGTATCCCTGCTAGTACAAATTATATTAATGATTTATTTGCGTCCAGTTCAATCTAGTATGTCCATAGAGCGTTTGGAGCCATGAAAAATACATTTCAACGTGTGCCGCTACGGCGGCGGAGTGATCTAGGGGCTGGCTTCTGACTACTTGTCAAGAAGAATTTTGTATGTTTAGGCACTTACCCCCCGGGCCTTGACCCGTTCCAAAAAACCGTCTACCGTTTAAGTTAGTGCACCATGAGATAGTATACCAAATTTGGTGGTTCTAAATTGAAAACTGTAGATTTTACAAAACATTTTATGAGGTGGGCTCTGACCCAGTGCCCGTCCCGTTCCAAAAACCGTCTAAGTTAGAGTACCATGACGTAGTATACCAAATTTGGTGGTTATAAATTGAAAACTGTAGATTTCACGAAATTTTTTATGGGGGGGGCTCTGAACCCCGAGCTCCAACCCTTTCCAAGAAACCATCTACAGTCGAAGTTAAAATACCATCAGATAGTATACCAAGTTTGGTGGTTCTAAATTGAAAACGGCATATTCTGAGAAAATTTTGTACTGGGGGAGGGCTCTGACCCCCGGGCCCAGACCCGTTCCAAAAACCGGCTCCTGTCTAAGTTAGAGTTTAATGATACCAAATTTGGTGGTTCTGAATTGAAAACTATAGATTTTACGAAAATTCTGTATGTAGGGGGCTCTTACCCCCGCCCCTTGACCTATTCCACAAACCGTCTACCGTCAAAGTTAGAGTACCATGAGATAGTATACCAAATTTGGCGGTTCTAAATTGAAAACTGTAGATTTTACGAACATTTTTGTATGGAAGGTTGTGGCTCTGACCCCACTGGCTCCAACCGCTTGCAAAAACCGTCTACTGTCTAAGTTAGAGTTTCGTGAGATAGTATACCAAACTTGGTGGTTCTAAATTAAAAACTGTAGTTTTTACGAAAATTTTTAATAGGGGGGCTCTGACCCCGTGCTCGACCTGTTTCAAAAACCATCTACCGTCTAAGTTAGAGTACCATGAGATAGTATACCAAATTTGGTGGTTCTATATTGAAAACTGTAGAGTTTACGAAAATTTTGTATTGCGGGAGGGGGGCTCTAAACCCCAGGGCCCCCGACCCAAAACCGTCTACCGTCTAAGTTAGAGTACCATGAGATAGTATACCAAATTTAGTGGTTCTAAATTGAAAACTGTATATTTTACGATAATTTTGTACCGGGAGGGGGGAAGAGTTCTCACCTCCTGGCCCCCGATTCGTTCCAAAAACGGTCTTCCGCAAAGTTAGAGTTTCATGACGCCAAATTTGGTGGTTCTAAATTGAAAACTAGATTTTACGGCAATTTTGATGGAGGGGCTCTACCCCCGGGCTGCAATACCTTCCAAAAACGGTCTACCGTCTAAGTTAGAGTACCATGAGATAGTATACCAAATTTGGTGGTTCTAAATTGAAAACTGTAGATTTGTCATGTACATAGAAATGTTATTTTACTGAAGAATAAAGGCAATTTTGAAATGTAGATTTTACGAAATTTTTATGAGGGGGGGCTTTGACCCCCGGACTCTAACCCCTTCCAAAAAGCATCTAGCATCTAAGTTAGAGTTTCATGATACCATACTTAATGGTTCTGAATTGAAAACTGTAGATTTTACAAAACAATTATGGGGGGCTCTTACCCCCGGGCTCCAACCCCTTCTAAAAACGGTCTAGCGTCTAAGTTAGAGTACCGTGAGATAGTATACAAAATTAGGTGGTTCTAAATTGAAAACTGTAGATTTTGCGAATTTTTTATGAGGGGGGCCTTACCCCCCGGGCTGAAACCCCTTCAAAAAATCGTCTAGCGTCTAAGTTACAGTACCATGAGATAGTATACCAGATTTGGTGGTTCTGAATTGAAAACTGTAGTTTTTAAGAAAATTTCGTATGTGGGGGGCTCTGACCCCCAGGCCTTGACCCGTTCGAAAAACGGTCTACCGTCTAAATTAGAGTACCATGAGATAGTATACCAAATTTGGTGGTTCTAAATTGATTACTGTAGATTTTACGGCATTTTTTATGACTGGGGGCTCTTTCCCCCTCGGGCTCCAACCCCTTCCAAAAACGGTCTAGCGTCTAAGTTAGAGTACCATGAGATAGTATACCAAAGTTTGTGGTTCTAAAATGAAAACTGTAGATTTTACGAAATTTTTATGAGGGGGGCTTTGACCCCCGGACTCTAACCCCTTCCAAAAAGCGTCTAGCATCTAAGTTAGAGTTTCATGATACCATACTTAATGGTTCTGAATTGAAAACTGTAGATTTTACAAAACAATTATGGGGGGGCTCTTACCCCCGGGCTCCAACCCCTTCTAAAAACGGTCTAGCGTCTAAGTTAGAGTACCATGAGATAGTATACAAAATTAGGTGGTTCTAAATTGAAAACTGTAGATTTTGCGAATTTTTTATGAAGGGGGGCCTTACCCCCGGGCTGAAACCCCTTCAAAAAATCGTCTAGCGTCTAAGTTACAGTACCATGAGATAGTATACCAGATTTGGTGGTTCTGAATTGAAAACTGTACGGTCTAGCGTCTAAGTTAGAGTACCATGAGATAGTATACCAAAGTTTGTGGTTCTAAAATGAAAACTGTAGATTTTACGAAAATTTTTATGAGGGGGGGCTGACCCCCGGACTCGAACCCCTTCCAAAAGCCGTCTAGCGTCTAAGTTAGAGTTTCATGATACCAAATTTGATGGTTCTGAAATGAAAACTAGATTTCACGAAAATTTTAAATCGTACGTTTTCCTGCATTTGTTTTGTATGTAACCAAAATCTGTAAACGCGACGAATTGAGGTAGTCGACGAATTTGTCCGCGACGAATTGACGCTCGACGAATCGTCGTGGTCGACGAATTGACGCGCGACGAACTGACGCTGGCGACGAATTGACGCTCGACGAACTGACGCAGGCGACGAATTGACGTAGTCGACGAATTGACGTGACACCACTGAAGCCGGAGTCTATGCTATTCCTTTGGATTACCCTGACGCATCCGTTAAATCCTACATCGGGATGACAAAAAGATCCTTCCAGATCCGTTTTTATGAACACCAAAGGGACGTTAAGGCCGGAAAGCTTACGACGGCACTAGCCCGTGATGTTGCATCTGAAAGGGCAGTTCCCAGATGGAGAGATTTTAAGAAACTAGCGCCTTATGTCAGCGCAAGAGCTACTGCGCTTCGCGAAACCATCGAGATCATCACGCGACGTAATGTGTGTAACAAGGATGTAACCACGAGCCTTCCTTTCATACGGCACCGGCTTCTTGAAGTTACACGTGACCACCCGGCCCTGAAATCAAACAACCCGTGATATCGTGCAAGTGTTTTACTTATTTTGAATTTAATTATATTCTTAGAAATATATTTTTCCAGTTGCTTCTGCGATCTTTAGCTACTAAATGCTTGACGAAGCTACCCGGAGGTAGTGAAAGCTAGCATCTCTTGATCCCTTTATTTTATACGCCTAATAAACGGAGTTCACTTTTTATAGTCTTTCACAGAAACGAACAGTTATTTCGCGGCACGTCGCAAGCGGGCGTGCAGACGTTGCATTACTCCTAAATAATACTTACTGTTCATTGTGGAGCCCTCAGGGAACAAATTCGCGGTGAATAATTCCAGCAGAGTCGAAAAAGACAGTGACCATTGTTGTGACACGTGATGATTTTTGCAACCGGACTATCTTCTGCAGGGGAGAAGACGTTTCACGCCATTCCACACTGGCGTTTGTTTTGTTTCAGGATCAAACTGAAAACACCAACTTTCATCACCCGTGACAATTCTTTGCAACAAATCACGATCTTGATCAACTGCATTGATGAAATTTTGACAACATGCGACACGGTGCTCTCTGCGTTCGTGTATCAACGTGTGCGGCACAAACCTCGAACAAATCTCCCTCTTGTGCAGATCTTTTTTTCGAAGATTACCCTGGCCATTTTCTTACAGACGTCAAGCTGTTCATTGAGTAGCCTAGTTGTTATACTCCTGTCATGGTAACAATTTCGCTAGCCTTCACCACATTTTCATTTCCTTGCAGAAACTGGACGTCCTATGCGTGGTTCATTCTCGTGGGACTCTTTCCCATCTTTAAACGTTGAAAACTAGCGGAACACCTGTACACGGGTCAGACAGTCATCGCCGTAAACTTTCTTTAGGTCTTGGTACACTTCCGTGGCAGTTTTCCCTAATTTACAATAAAATCTGATGATAGCTCTTTGCTCCATTACGCAACTTCTGACACGCTCCACTCACACAGTCGTACTTCAACGGTGGCAGCACGATAACTGCCGCGTCCCCCGACTCGAAATTTGCTGCTGCGATTACAGCACACCCTAGCGATCGCTTGACGAGCGCACTCTGTATATATAAATTGTGGTAGATAAGTGTCGAGATTATAATGAATTCTTTGCAAAGTCATGTCTTTTTCTACCGCTTTTGTTCTTATGATGTGTTTACCGCCAAAAGAAATATAGCATGAACGGTTTGATCCACTAAAAAACTCTTTATCTCCAAAGCCTTTCCTGAAAACGGAGTCGAGTGGAGACTTAGAGTTTGTTTTTGTTTTTTTTTAATTTAAAGAAACTCTTTCACACATATTAATTTGCGTGTATTTAGAACTTTCAAAAGAAGTGAGTAAACTAAATGTAATTAGTTGTTGTTTTAGGTTTTAACAATCACCATGTGCAACTCTAAAGGGCTGTAAGCTACGGCTCTGAAACTGGGTCTCCAGTCGTCTGAATGATTTTCAAATGTTTTATTTGTTTACTGAAAAAACAACGCCAAAAAGTTGTTTTCTTTTTTATACTCCATTCTAAGCTGCCGTAAAAAAATATTTCTGGCTATGTTTTTAACCACCTTGATATTCAGTTTCCGAAAAAAAAATTCCTGAGGTTCGAGAAGACCCTCTTAAGCGCGTGATGCCCCCCCCCCACACCCACACACCCACACACACACAATGTGGGTACGTACGCCCACGAGCGGCAGAGTAGGGGACACGGGGTCCGGACACCTCTGGAATTTTTTGGTCCCCCTCACTTGGGGGAGGCCTTCCTATGAAACATCTTAAAAAAATTGTGATTCGCATGTTGTTGTTGTTTGGGGGGAGGGGAGGGGGTTAATAAAAATTTCCTGAAGACCATCACCATGTTTCGCAGTTTTCTACAAAACGCTTCAAGAACAACTTCGAAGAATGATTTTGCACAAATCAGTTGAAAAGTTAACTCAATGTTGTGTTTTTCACTTTAAAGAAGATCGTTAAAGAATTCTCAAACAGTAATGGGCTGGATGTATTGCTAGAAGAAATTAATACTGTTAAACAACTGAGATATTAGATTGGATTTTACCATTGGGTAGAAGAAGATCCAGAAGCAGACCACATGGGAGTTGGGTGAATGAAACTCGAAACCATGCTGAAGTGACTTGGAAGACATATGCTGAAAGTAAGAAGTTATAGAAGAGACCTTCGTCCCGCGGGGGATGGATGACAGTTGACCATGATTTGTACGAGTATTGCATATACAGTATACATACACTATATTGACAGAACTCACCGGACACCCCTTCAAAAGCAAATGAACGGATCCACTGCGTTGTTAAGATGCGCATTACAGCTGCAAACGGTATCTGTAGCTGACCGCGATCATATCGCACTGTTAGGCTGAGTGAAAATGTCTCGGCGGGAGAGAACTGACTTTGAGAAAGGAAAGATTGTTGGGTGTTATATTAGTGGGTTGTCCATAAGAGAAACCGAGAGACGTTTAAACATACCCAAGTGAACTGTTTTGGATGTACTGAATAAGTGCAAGACACATGCCGTGCCTGAAGCAGCAAAACATACCGGCAGACCAAAGAAAATCAGTGATAGGAATCGTCGAAGCCTCAGGAGAATCGTTACAGCTAATCGACGGAGTACTGCACAAGACCTCAGTGTACAGCTGAGTAAAAATGCTGGAACCTTAGTGTGTACTCGAACCATTCGCAGAGAACTTCATTCCATGGGTTACCGTGGTCGTGCGGCTGCTCATAAGCCTTTCATGTGCACTCGGAATGCTACTCATCGTTCAGCATGGTGTAAAGAACATTTGTCGTAGACCGTAGATCAATGGAAACTGGTCCTATGAACTCATAAATCCATATACACGATCCATCAGTCTCATGGCCGTGTGTGGGTATGGCGGCAGCCGGGGAACGCTATTTATCACAGTGTACTGCTCCTACGGTCAAGTTTGGATCTGGCAGTGTACCCGTGTGGAGGTGTTTTTCGTGGCATGGTCCCGGCCCATTGGTTATCGGGAACAAACCTGTTAACCAGCACGTCTACCTCGATATTCTGGACAAATTGTGCCTCTCTCATAGAGATCAAATTAACATCACACCGCAATCTTGTTTTGTCGGTCGAGTAACGTACCTTTTTGGGTATATAAATGCTAATCATCATCATCATCCATTATCAATTTACTGTTGGATGAAGGTCTCCCCAAGTTTCTTCCACAATTTCCTGTCTTGAGCCTGTCTCCTCCATGTCACTCCAGCATAGTTTTGAATTTCATCCATTCATCTCCCATGGGATTTTTCCTCTGAGTCTTTTTCTGTCCCTCTGAATCCGTCTAAAATTTCGGTTGTTCACCGGTGGTCCGTTCTTCTGGCAACATGTCCAGCCCATTGCCATTTCAATGACTTCACTCTGGTCATGATGTCGTCCACTCCTGTCATTTTCCTTATCCACAAGTTCCTCTTCTTATCTTTCCTGGTTACATCAAGCATGCATCTCTCCATGCCTCTTTGAGTTGTCTGTAGTCTTTGTATGTCTTTTTTAGTCTTTGCTTCATACGTAAGCACTGACAGGATGCATTGATTAAACACTTTTCTTATAAGACATAATGGCATACTGCTCTTAAAAATTCTTCTGTTTTTTCCAAAGCCTCTCCATCCAAGTTTTATACGCCGATTGATTTCTTCTTCAATGTGACCCTCACTTGATATCTGCTGTCCAAGATAAATGTAGGTATCAATTGTCTCAAGCTTTTCTCCATCAATTGATAAATCTTTGTTTCTTGTAAAAGCATTGTACATCACTTTTGTCTTCCGAAAGTTCATTTTTAATCCCACTTATAAATGCTAATACACACTATTAAATTATCAATATTAAGATCGGAAGACAGATGGGGGGCGCAATAACTTGTGGTTTGCCCCGAACGCAGAAATGTTTGATTACGCCTCTGCCACCGATCGTCATGTTCCTGGAATTGAAATATTATCTTCTCAGTATCCAAAACACATAGTTGTGTTTTACATTTTTTTGTTATTTTCTGTTTTTGGTTCACAATTGTTCTTAGGATCTGCAACCCTAAATTAGGGAATGACGACATCCTAAAGAAACTGACGTAGGTAGGTCGAAGAGGACCTCCCATTAAAAATAGATAGTTTATTGTTATGTTTGTAAGACTTCAAAGAATCTTAACGGTGACAGATTTCCTAAACTTATTTTGAGCCTTTTATCGATGCTTTGTTATTTTAATTCATTTTTTTCGTGCCTACCATTATTATTTTATGTTTATTTTAAAATAAAACCCGGATACCATCAGACAGCGACAGTGTAATGCACTCATGCTTCAAGTTCATCGGTAGTGTTTTATGACTGTGGACTGCTGCCAAGTATTGGGTTTCGACATATTATCAAGGCCACCAGCGAGTTGGTGCGAGAAAAATCAATGCATTCATTTCATTAATCATGAAATAGCTGATTTTTTAAGTCCTTGGTGTTATTTAGTGATGAAAATAATTCATAATACAAGACTGCCATTGTTCGTAAAATTTCGTGCTCTCGAGTTTCATGAACTGTTTCTTTTTGTTATTTTTTTTTTTTTTTTTTTTCGCAAAACTTTTCGGCGAACTCGAGTGGCAGCGATCCTAGTGTCAAAAACGAAAATCTATGGCAGCTAGACAATGCTTTCAGAATTTTTTTAAGAAAGGGTACGTGCAATGGCTTTCTGTCCGTCCGATTTTTTTTTTATTAATATTATTATTATTGGAAGTTTAACGACCACCGTGAGCAACTCAATGGGCTATAAGCAGTCGCCCGTCCCTGATTTAGGGCCACAAGTTCCAGGGAAGGGAAAGAACCAGTGCCGTAAGATAAAAACAACATCCATACCTTACCGGGATTCGAACCCGGACCCCTTTAGGACGAATGATCAGAAGCCGTCGCTTAGACCACTGCCCCACCGGGGCAACATTGTATACCTGTAGTAATGGCGGCTGGTGACTACATGCTACCGTCCTGTAGCATGCACTGTAAAATATAAGTGGTGTGAATTCACGGAAAATTTCTAAGAAAAACGTGCAGCAAAGTTGCTGGTAGGTAGGTATCCGTGTTTTTCATATTTTTTTTTTTCCGTTTTTAAAAGTGCCCGTTTATTTTAACTTTCGCATTTTCAGATTTTCCTTAGTCAAAAATTCCGTTTATTTCAGAAAATTTCATTTCAGGTTTTTCCGTATTTAAACTGTAATTCCGCAAAACCGACGGCTCTGCATTTTTCGGCCCATTCCGCAGATAATCCTTCCACTCCAGTCAGGATTGAACCCGGCCTGCTTAAACAGGTATAACGCACGCCTTCTTAACCGTTGAGCCACAGACACTCGAAAATTTGAGTCACGTACATCGTAAATAAAATTGCGCTACAATGATTTTTTGTCATTAACCCTTTAACGACTATAACGCCCAGAACGCCCGTTCGTACAAACAGCCATAGCCGCCCTAAACGCCTGTCTAGAGTGAGTCAGATTTGCTATCCTTGCTTGTTCTTCAAATTTTTTCGACCTACGTCACCCTCAATCATTATTGTTGCTATTAAACATACAAGTTAACCAACAAACAGTTTCGGGTGTTATGGTATTTAGAGCGATACAAGATTTTTGGATCATGGTCGTTAAAGGGTTAATACGAGTGATTTAGTCATTATATTTTTTGTTGGAGCTTATTTTTTTCTGAATAGGTTTGTAATATTTTTTTTTTTTCTTATGGGAGGGCTTTTCACAAATTAAGCGTTTTTCATCGGAATTGTTCTTAGCAACAAAATGCTTTGCAACTTTATTTTTTAAAACTGACAATGACTTTCAGTTATCTTTAAAAAAGATGAAATGTACTTTTTTTTATAGTATTATTTCACACAAAAAAAAAAAAAAAAAGCTCCTAAATATAAAGTTTATTCTTTATAGCTATAATAGCTTTTGTCTTAAGTTGTCCAAAGACTGATGCATATAGGCATCGTATAACCATCTTTACAATAAGTTAAGACCCGGTTTCTTACGGTAACACAATACATATGTATATATTAAATAGCTGGTGCACAAAATAGGGGAGAGGAGAAGAAATATCCTGTGCCACAATAAACAAAATTCATGCGATTGCTATCCACAATATCCGGTCTCGCTACGGAACTTGAAAATTCGACAGACGATTGAAATTTAAAAGTTAATCAAACCTCAAGTATTCTCACGAATCGCTCAATTTCTCGTCATATGGATAAGGAAAAAGTGAGAACGGAGTTTTTCCGTTAATATACGAAAGGGATTTGCGGAAAAGTTTCTGAAAATTCAGAATTTTCCGTTAACACATCTCTGAAACGGTAATTTATCGTCAGTATAAGAAAGAAACTGCGGAAAGGTTTCTGAAAACTCGGAATGTTCCCGTGGTACGACAAATCCGTCAGTTTCAGGTTTCTTTCTTTCATTTCACGGTAAGAGTTTTATCAGATATATGCGTCGTTAATTCACGAAAGAAATAACAGAAAGTGGCTCGTAAATTTCAGATTTTTTTTTATTTTTTTTATTTTTTTTGCAGTTTGCTAAAGGTTTTTGAATTGCGATTGGTATTGTTTATTGTAGCGGAAAGTACATGCATATGATTTGCTGCAAAGAGTAAATCTGACTTTTTACCAGGCTGTAGCCAGAGAAAGCTCTTTTTTGCCGAATGGTCTTTCGTGTTGTGTGTCGGTTAGCAACGCCAAAAACAGTGGTTCACCTACGCCACACACCCTTTTGTCTTCTCAAGCAGTCTCTACAAAGAACTTGCAGCGTGCTGAACTTCTCTCAGAACGATAGCCAAAATACAATGAAATACCCCTCACCTCTTTCAGAGATGGAAACGGGTCACCGGTTCACAATATCTTGCGGGTCAGACGGGTCGGGTCAAGGTGTTTCTAAGCCGCTTTCATCCCGGTTTTATTGCCGTTCTATTTTTAAAAGAAAAAATATTTCAAAGATCCCTTCAGAGGTCTTTGAAATATCAAAACTGGTGGGCAATGCTTTTACAAGGAATGGAGATTTATTAGTTGATGGGGAAAAGCTGGAGATAAGCGATTCCTGCAGCAGATATCAAGCGAGGGGCTACATCGATGAAGAAATTAATTGGCGTATAAAACTTGGTTGGAGATCTTTTGGAAAAAAGCAGTAAAATTTTTAAGAGCAATATGCCATTATGTCTTAAAAGAAAAGTGTTTAATCAATGCATCCTTCCAGTGCTTACATATGGAGCGGAGACATGGACCTTTACTAAAAGAAACATACAGAAACTGCAGACAACTGAAAAAAGCATTTACAGATGCGTGCTTGGTGTAACCAGGAGAGATAAGAAGATGAATCCTAGATAAAGACAATAACAAGAGTGGATGACATCACGATCAGAGTAAAATCCCTGAAATGGTAAGAAGAAAAATAGAAAATCGGTGGTGCATTCTTCGTATTGCCAGAAGAACGGACCAGCGATGAACAACGAAATTTTGGACTGTTCCAAGGGACAGGAAAAGACCCAAGAGAAGACCACGTGGGATATGGGTGGATGGAGGAGACTGGCCCAAGACAGTCCGTTGTGGAAGAAACTTTGGGAGACCTTCATCCAGCAGTGAATTGATAATGATTGACATTGATGATGATGATATATTCGAGTTTTCAAAGGAGAGGGAAAACCCCTGAAGAAGACCACGTGGCAGATGGGTGGATGGAGGAGACTGGCCCAAGACAGTCCGTTGTGGAAGAAACTTGGGGAGATCTTCATCCAGCAGCTGATTGATGATGATGATATATTTGAGTTTCCAAAGGGCAGGGGAAAAAGCCTGAAGAAGACCACGTGGCAGATGTGTGGATGGAGGAGACTAGCCCAAAACAGTCCGTTGTGGAAGAAACTTGGAGAGACATTCATCCAGCAGCGGATTGACATTGATGATGATGATATATTCGAGTTTCCAAAGGGCAGGGAAAAACCCTGAAGAAGACCACGTGGCAGATGGGTGGATGGAGGAGACTGGCCCAAGACAGTCCGTTGTGGAAGAAACTTGGGGAGACCTTCATCCAGCAGTGAATTGATAATGATTGACAATGATGATGATATATTCGAGTTTGTAGCTCAAAGCAGATTTGTTCGGATCAGGCCCGGGTCGGGTCCAATTATGTGGCTGGCCGGGTCCGTGCCCAAAATTTTTGACCTGTTTCCAACTCTACCATCTTTCTTCTATTGCAACTGGGGGCAGTGTAAAAGGGTAACAGTTTCACCCACATTTCCTACAGGATGCGGTAGTTGATCAAAACAGAAGGATTGTTACCTTATCTGACAGTGGTGTCGGGTCATTATGGGCATCCGGGGCAAAGCCCTAAATGAAAATGAGAAAAATGAATGTTTTTTCTTTTAATAGAAAAAATTCCGAAACAAAATCCGTATTAGCAACCAATCCTGAATGCAAATGTGAACCACTACAATAGTTTAATAACTGGGTAACACATTACAGCCTTCCACATCCGTTTACTAGAGTGTGTTGAATACCACGTTGGTAGGAGAGGCGACTCTCGTCAACTGGTCAGGGTTCGGGATCAGTAATGAATGGGTAGGTGCGCGCTGAACTGCGCATGCGTAAAACTGTTTTTTCCGGAAGGTCGCTTTTCTGTTTAACAGCAGCAGTTTTGCATTCGCGTCGTCAGATAGTGAGCAACTGATTCTTGTTTGTGGGGTTTAGCTGTATGGTTTGCTCTTGCAACTAAAATGAATAAAGTGGACTTTTTATTGGAACACCATTTTAGTTTATTTAGGTGGTTCCACGTAAAATCTGTGCCTTATGTTTCCAATGGTAAAACTTCTTTACATATTTCCTTCGCAATTAATGTATTCCCAAGAATGAAAATTTGCACATCGATAAAACTAACTTTAAGTTATAGCATGGGATACTTAATACTTGCTAAAACATAAAAATAATTATATTAAAAATCAATCATTTTTCTTTGAGTAATGTTCAGAGCTGTTAATAGATGGCGCTACCTTACATTGATGACGTCAGTAGACAAAAAATGTTGGATTGCTTAATTATGGTTATGTTTTAGCAAGTATTAAGTATCCCTTGCTATAACTTAAAGTTAGTTTTACCGATGTGCAAATTTTCATCCTTGGGAATACATTAATTGCGAAGAAAATATGTAAAAAAGTTTTACCATTGGAAACATAAGGCAGAGATTTCAGGTGGAACCACCTTAAGGTATGAAAAAACGTAAAAGACTTGGGCCCACATCTGCCAAATATTTGCTTGGTGCGAAAACATAAGAATCGCTCTAGCACTTTTAATGTGGAGTGCTATAGCGAAATATCCTGGTTAAGTGGAAGCGAAAGTAAACGTTCTTTATTTTTTTCCAACTGTTTTCCACTGTTTGGTTTTTACTGTATTTTTTTATGTTATGCAGCACTACACATTCACAGAGGGTGAGTCGAAAGTTTTGCAATATTTGCATAAACGCATGTGCTGCGGCGGGTATGTCACGTGGTGCGGCGGTTTATGTCTGTCGACATATATTGTATGATGTTTTCCCATTTTTAAGCCTTTTGTTATCTTGACACTCGGCCTCCTCAGTTTTAGGTTGTGACTATGCGCCAGCACCGGAGTTCGGTTTCTCGTTCTCTTTCCTTTATTCCCCATTTTATGTTTCCCCCTTTGGTTTTCCTGGCTGGTTAACTAGACCTACCTGCACGTTTGCCGTGTGCGGTGACCCGTAAGGTGGAAAATAGAATGCTGGAGGCTGAGATGTCTGGAGACCGGAGTGTTGTTGTCGCCAGTTGTCGACACTCCTCTTTGCTCCCTGCTTTACCCTGAACGGGCGGCTGGGAACTAACCCACTCCTAGTCAATGAAGTCAGTGGCCGAGTGGAGTCCTGTGTTCTATAACGGTCTGTTGCGTACGACAGGGTAAGACTGGGGATAGTGTGATCACGTTAAAGGGGTGTTCCTTCGACACGGGAACGTCAAAGTACACGCCGAGCACTTGCCTGCACTGTCAACTGACTATATCTGCTGTCTATCCCCAGAGCCGTGTCCTGCGTCCTTTGGGGTTTGCGAACCTCCGGCTCTCCCCAGTTGGACTGCGTGGTAGGTGGGCAGGTCAGCGGACGACTTGTCTTCCATTATTTATGGATTCTCTTCACTCTTCGCCTTCTGTGAAACAGAAGTCTTCTTTGGACAAGAAGCCTAGCTCCACCATTTGGAAAATACGTACTTGGCCGACTCACACTGCACAATTTTTTATCATTCATGCACGGGAAGACTCTGACAAATTTAGCATGAAATCTCCTTTCTGGATTCAGGTCCTTCAGGGAGCCGTTGGGTCACCAACCAGTGTGAAGAAGTTACAATCGTGGGGAGCTCTTGGTGGAAATTCCGACTATATATATATATATATATATATATATATATATATATATATATATATATATCCAAAAGCAGAGTTAAAGACAAAATTTAAAAACAAATTTTTTTGAACTTACATTCTAAAGATCATGACGTATATATATATATATACGATGAGCCATTACATTATGACTACCCACCTAATAAGCTGTAGGCTCCCTTTAGCCCGCAAAACAGCGGCCACTCGGCGAGGCATCGCTTCGATGAGGTGGCGATAGGTATCCTGGGATATCTGGTACCATAATGTCAACAACAGGTCCTTTAGTTCCCGTACATTAGGCAGTGGTTGTGATTTAGCGTGAAACCCCTTTTCCAAGTCGAACCGCAGATGTTCGATTGAGTTCATGTCAGGTGAATTTGGAGGCCAGGGAATTAACAGAAAGTCACCAGCATGTTTCTCCAACCACTCCTTGCCGATTCTGGCGGTGTGGCATGGCGCATGATCCTGTTGGTAATGGCCATCACCAGCAGGGAACACAGTTGCCATGATTGGGTGAATTCTGTCCTCAGCGATGTTCATATGCCTGGCAGCTGTCAGGGATTGTGCTATTGGGATAATGGGGTCTAAAGCGTCCCAAGAAAACATCGCCTACAGCATAACACCACCGCCGCCGGCCTGTTTCTGCCCAACAGTGCATCCAGGTGCCATAGCTTCCGTTGGTAATCGGCGTATCCTTTACGTGATGCACTAGGAGTCTTGATTCGTCAGACCAGGCCACTTTCTTCCAATCATCCACGGTCCTATCTCGATGATCTTGGGCGCATTTCATGTGTCGTTAGTGATGACGTACAGTGAGCATGGAGACCCGGCTGGGTCTTCGGCTACACAGGCCCATGCGCAGAATGCTGCGATGAGCTATGTGCTGTGACACATTGTCCTGATCACCACTGTCGTAACTTGGAGTGATTTGTCGCACTGTGGCCCTGCGTCGCTGTGAACAATTAATGAGCGACAGTCTCCGCTCCCCTTTGTCATCAATGAGCTGCGGACGACACACGGCAGGACAACGGTTCGTCGTTTAGCCATCTGTGCACCACTTTTGATACATACTCACTACAGCGGCACGTGAACAGCCTACAAAGCCGCGCCGTTTCCGAGAACATAGTTCCGAGGCGTCATACCATCACATTCGTCCTTTATCAAACTCCGATAAACGGTAGCTTTTCCCATTCTGACTCCGAACACTCTACTAACCGAAAGCTGGTCCTCGTTTTGTATATCTCCCGCGCCACCGTTCGATCTCCAGGCGCGCTCATTTCTCTAGGCTGGGGATGGTCAAATCGTAATGGCTCACGGTGTAAAGCTCAAATAAGTTAACGATTATTATTATTCATGAGTACCTAAATAATCATTCGTTCGTTCCAAAAAATCCAGACAAAAAGAATACGAATAAGTGGGCCATTTCTCGAGTCATATCTCCAACTACAGTTGTATCCCAATGGGTCAATCCGCCTCTGTCTACCGACGGCATTAGATGTTGAAACTCCACGATGTCAACTATTTCGAGCATTCGCGTTCGTTATGCAGAACGTATTTCGCTTAGTTGATAGTGTAGCGTTCTAATATTAAACGCTCTCCATAGCTGACATCGTTGCAATGTAGTACTGAACTTCGAACTGACATAGTAGCATTCTCATATTGTACTTCCTGCAGAGTCGACATTGTAACGTTCTAATATGTAACGCCGTCCGTACATGATGTTCTTGTGCCTAAACGTTACCAAAAAGTCATCGTGTGATCATTGGGTAGAAAGCTAAGACGTGCCTGTTGGAGATTTAGTGAAGTCAAAGTCATTACCAGCTTTAAATGAATCTGCGAAGCGGTGCAGTAGTACGCATGAGAAAGCATGATTACCGTCAGCAACTTAATGAGATACTCGTAGCTGAAACTATTTCAATGAGGCTGAATTCAGGATTTCAGTTTGAGATTTAAATCTGATAGCAGTGTGCATTTAAGATGGATAGCACATTCTTATTTCCTTAATGTTATGCACATGTATATGATATTTATCAGGAGCAATTCCTTCCAAACCATATTGCTTTGGATTTTTTCATCTCCATATTGGACACTCATGTAATTCAGCACAGGCATTTATGATTATATATCTTGAAATTTAAACGATATAATGTTTTAAACTTAAAAAAGAACAACAAAATGAATAATACTCAACATTTTGCAAAAGTGCTTGACCATTACAAAAAAAAAAAAAAGGGAGCACCTGAAACTATTTCTTTTAATATACGATTATCCATCCGATTTTCTTTCCAACTGAGTGATACGTTTTGGAAAAAAAGTTGTACCTGTAAGTTAAAAAAATAAAGTTATTTAGGGGAATTTAACAGCAAAGTACGGCAAACCGGTAATGCTTGGTCCAGTTTTCGAAAGTTGATTGAAAATACCTCCGTTGAATTTACTCTTTTATAATAAAATGTCCTTTTC